>CM062810.1:159865349-162265349 GCA_031772625.1 Pinus tabuliformis | reverse complement strand
ACCCTTGATCAATTCTTCTTATAGTCTTCAATAGTTTAGCGGAGATAGAGATAGTACAATTTACAAATATGATAATTTATAACAACAACAAAAGAGCCCTAACCAGAAAAGTGAATGTTGGTCAACATGGAATATTTGACCCTCAACAATTTGATCAACTTCGGTCAACTTCGACCTCCAAACAGCAAGATGAATTAGCCCTCAAAACAATCTGAAATCATCCCAATCAAAGTCTGGTCAAACTGTCCACCCATGGTAAGCCGTAATTGCAGTCAACGCTTGTTAATAGTCAACGTTTAGCCTCGATTTCTGTGCCCATAAATGTGGCTTGCCCAAACATAGATAGCCCTCACAAAAATGCAGTCAAAGGAGGTCAACGCATGGTCAACACAGCCCAAAAACAACCTCTAAAATATGGTCAAACTTGGTCAACGCCCATAACAGAAAATTTGTCCTTCTTTCCTTCGCACGTGTGGAGAGAGATGCTGCCCAAAAATGCGTACCTAATCAATGAGGAGAGAGAGAGATGTGTGAGGATGAGTGTGTCCAAATGAGGCTAAGTCTCTTTCTATTTATATGCAACATTGAGGATGAATAGACGTGATTGTTGGGTTTCTGAGCCTACATGAGTTTGTTGGCCGACCTTGACAATTTATCCATAATCAAAATAAATTCATAACTTCATTTGTACATGTCGGAATCTGATGATCTCTAGATCAATCCTACACCTCTCAGAGAGAAGAATCCAAGAAAAATATCAACTATCATAAATAAGATTACCCATGTAGAGTTTGGCCCTAGTTGCCGATTTTAACATCTTGACTCCTCCTTGCCTTTGTTGGAACTGGGAGCATCAACATTTCTTTCTGGGTTCCAAACATCCTTGTTGTTTGAAGAATTATCATTCTTGCTTGAGGATTCACCTGCATATCCAAGGCATGATTTATCAAGGGGAGACCTTTGATGACTTAGGATGTCATCTAGGGTTTGAGAACTTTTGAAGTTCTTATTCAGCAAGTCAACTTCCTTTTTAAGAAAGACAATTTCTTCCTTCATTTTCTTGCATTCTTCATCCCTCTTTGATAGAATGATCTCCATTTCTTCCTTCATCTTGGTTGCTTCACATGATTGGGCCTTAAGAGAAGTGATTTCTAATCTTAACTTGGTGATGTCATCATCCTTTTCTTCCAATTGGCACATCATGGTGTTTCTCTCCTTTTCTACTTTATCAACTTGCACTTCTATGAATGCCAAAGCTTCCATCACCTTCTTAGCTCCTTCTGCTTGATTCATTGCTTCTTCTGTTGACCTAGGTTGTCATTGATGTCAATATGGCAATATTCTGGATACTAGAGGATGACATGAAGCCAAGGGGATATAGAGCAGATTCATGAAGAGACAGGAGCAAAGGCCATCAGGATAGCCGAGCCATATATATATATATATCATATATATATGCGGAAACAGACATATATGCAAGGAGGTGGTCTTTGAAAGACATTGCCAAGCCAAGAGGAGTAGATGGAGACGAGAGGAGCCAAGAGGAGCAATATATATAGAGCCATCGGTATATGCCAAAGAGGAGGTGCACACAGAGCCATCGGAGGAGCTACAGGAGCAAGAGGAGCCATCGGAGGAGCTATCAGAGCCATACTTATAGACCATACATATATGCCAAAGAAGAGGAGCAGACAGAGTATATCGGAGCAAGAGGAACCATCGGAGGAGCTATCGAAGCATATCGGAGCAAGAGGAGCCATCGGAGGAGCTATCGGAGCTATCGGAGCATATAGGAATTCATTTGATGGCGATCAAATGAACTACTAATATATACATGCCCAGACTTTCCATCAGAACGACGAGAGCATACACAGGAGCCATTTGACCTTCCAGATCAACGGTCCAGGAGACATGGGAATAGTGCGATGAGCTGTGAGCCGTCCGATCACTAATCCGGATCGACAGTCCCGATCTAATCGGCGATCGGGAGATCGGAGGAGTGGAGCCTTTCGGGACTACGAAGTGGAGAGCTTCGATATCCGGAGCCGAAGTCATATTAGAGAGCAGCCTAAAGGGAGATTGGGTCCGATAAAGAATTGCTTGCAAAGTGGGGAGCTCTGATATCCGGAGCCGAAGTCATATTAGAGAGCAGCCTAAAGGGAGATCGGGTCCGGTTTTGTATCGGCGGATGCACACAGATACAACTCACGACGAGCGATCGCCGATCGCCGACGAATTACCTTTGGGAGGAGGCGAATGCGATAAAATATAAACTATGGTGCATAGCATATCAGGTCCACGGAGCAGAGAATCCTTATCGCATCAGCGAAATCCGGAGCCGAAACTCTTATCAAGCAAAATAGAAAGCATATCGGGTCCGCGTAGGACTTGTATCATTTCGGAGGTAGCGACAAGCGAGCACCGATATACATTGGACCCGAAACCAGTATAGAAGGGAGTCTAAAAGAGCATCGGTCCACTCCTCATCGGAGGTCGGAGTAAAGGGATTTATTGTGATCGGCGAAATTTGGACCCGGCGATAACTATAAAGGCAGGCGGATAAGATTTGAAATCCGCGAATGTTCATTTGAGCGGATTTACATGGGTTCCTGTGTATTAAAATATATGTGACCGCGGGGTTTTATAGTGTTGGCCATATATTTGTATATGTGCATTTCCGTGGGGCTTTAAAGCTTAGCCCAATAGTTAACACGCGGTTGGGCGGTGGCTTCCGATGGGTGATTAAAAGCGCCGATAAAAAGGTGGCTCTGATTCTAAGTAAGTCCAAGGTTTATAAAAGGCACATAGCCTAAGGAAGGCTTCCGATAGACATAAAAGTGGCGATAAAAGGGTGGCTCCGATTCTAAAGTGTGGAGGCGAAAATACTGTAAGGAACAGTCCCGATAGCTTGAGAAACCAAATCATGGCGATTATGATTATGATAAGGACGTGACTGTCCGTTAAAAAAATGCCATCCCTGTGTATGCCCACAATTATTGGCAAAGCAGCGCTGTTACAAGTTTTTGAACTTGTGTTCTCTACGGATGACTCGATCCTTGCTCATTGATTCAACGTGTCCTGTGAAAACGAATGGATAGAGGAAGCTACAACGACAAACAAGACAAGTGAGGAAGCTGAAGCAGGCGAGAAGGAAGCCGAAGAGCCAGTGGGAAAGAGGAAACGAATGGACAAAGACAGGTATGCATAAAACAGTAAATAGAGGACTGCATGTGTGTGATGGTTGTTGCAAACAAACCAGAATATGAGGTAGCAGAAGCAGCAGAGGTGGTGGAGCATTGTTTGAATTTGCTAGTGAATACTGTTGCGGCTGTTGACCACTGTTGGAGCTGCTGTGGGGGTGAAGAACCAGAGTGTGAGGTAGTAAAAGCAGCGGAGCTGTAGAGGCTGCAGAAGCAGCGGAGGTTATAGATGCAGCAGCAGCAGAAAAGGCTATTGGAGACTATGCGTGGGCAGTGTGCAGAGCTGTGAAGACTCATCCATAAGAAGACATGGTTGTCATTGATACTGTAGTTTGGAGACCACAATGAAGCTATAAATAGACATAACTCAGCAGAGAAGAGTTCTGAGAGCGGAAGGATTGGAGTCCTTGGGGTTAGTGCCTCAAAAGCAGGAAGGATTGAAGTCCTTGGGAGTTGGTGCTCTTAAGTCCAAGATTGGTGTCTTGGGAAAATAGAGTTGGTGCTCTGGAGGTTGGAGCCTCACCAAAGTCCAAGTTGGAGCTTGGTAACCGATTGTGACCATCTATATATTGTATTTATTTTACTGCACAGTTATATTAATAAAAGCATTTATTCTTGTTGTTCATATTGTGTTCTGAATATATATGTTTTAACTGGTAAAACAATAGTGGGAAAAAGAAATACTGATTCACCCCCCCCTCAGTATTTCCAACAATTGGTATCAGAGCGGGTTCCTTCATTCTTAACAGCTTGAAGGTTGACTCTTAGAACACAAATGGCGAGATCAAGGAAGAAAGTCTCCAATCCTCCTAAGGATGTGTCTCCCTCTACTACTAAAATAGAAGACAATGAATTTGAGGAGGCTCCAAGGCTCAATGGAAACTTTAATATATGGGAAGTAAGAATGAGGAATTTCTTACAAACTCCAGGCTTTGAAATCTGGAAATCTGTGATTGATGATAGCAGTATGGATGAAAAATCCAAGGAGTACAATGCAAAAGCAGTAAAGGTAATCTTGAATGGGCTACCTGATTCTGTAAAGAATAATCTAGGAAAATGTTCATTAGCAAAGGGTATATGGGACAAACTTCATGACCTTCACTCAAAAGGAGCATTGACCATGAACATCAATCAAGAAGATAATGGAAATCTAGAAGGAAATCCAGAACCCATCATAGAAGCTGAAAATAAGAATGATGACATCAAGACTATAGCAGACCAAAAAGATGAAGAGAATGAAAAAGACTTCGTAGAAGAACTCCTTGCTCGACTTATGACTGTCATGCAAGAGTAATAATTTGAAAAAAGAAAATGAGGCACTTAAGAAGATAGCTCCAGTTGGTGACCAAGATCAAACAAGGAAGAAAGTTGATCTCATCAAGCTTCAAGTACAAGAAAGGGATGAAGAGCTTGCCAAGCTTAAGAAGGAATATCATAAAGCAAAGAAGCACGAAGATATCTTGTCAAGTTAACTTGAACAAAGGCACAAGAGTGTGAACAAACTTGAAGAAGAGATTGGTCAGTACAAGGTAGAGGTATCCTCCCTTAAGTCTCAATTACAAGAAGCCAGGAAACAGGCACAAGGAGTTGAGAAGAGAATGGAGAGAAGTCAAGCAAAGAATGAAGAAACCTTCAAAATGAAGTCAGATATCATCTCCCTTAAAATAGTAGCAGTTGAAGCTACTCGTAGCAAGGAAGAAACTGAGGAACAACTTGCAAAGAAGAATAATGAGTGTGAAAGATTGGAAGAAGAGATTGTCCTCCTCAGGAAAAAGGTTGAAGGGATGAACAAAATCATGAAGAGCTCTCAGGCCTTGGATGACATGCTCAGCTATCACAGATGTCCATCTGATAAATCAGGTCTCGGATATGTAGGTGAATCCTCAAACAAGAATGAAAATGCTTCAAACAAAAGAGATGTGAAGAAGCTAGAAAGAAATAGTGATGCTCCTAGTTCCAGCAAAGGCAAGGAGAAAAATCAAGGCTACAATAGAACAAATCCTGCTCCAAGAAGAAATCCTGCTCCAAGAAGAAAACCCGCTCCAAGAATAAATATAGATGATGACAAAGATGCGAGAGGCAATGGTTATCATCAAAGGATCTCAAGGCAGCAAGGCTTCAGAAGTACACCAAAGAAACCTCCATCTCCCAGGTACCAAAGTTCATTTTTTGGTTATTGTTATTCCTGTTCAAACCTTGGTCATATGGAAAAAGACTGTAAAGTATATCATAAAGATAGATGTTGTGGTCCCCAATCATCTCATAGAGATAGATGTTATAGCCTCCGACAACCTCCAAGAAACAATTTTGCAAGAAGAAACCATGAATTCTTATTCATGTACAATGTAGAATGCCTCGAGTGTCATAACATTGGTCATATGGCACGCGATTGTAACTTAACATGGGCTCTTACACAAGCTAGAACCATGCAAAAGAAGAAAGTTACACAAGTATGGAGAAGGAAGGAAATACAATCCGAAAGTCCCTTGAGTTCTTCAGCCAACAGCATGTATCACTGGCCTAAATTCTGACAATCTAAGCATTTTATAAGAAGACTCTGCCAAGAGGAGATGATGCATACAGTTAGGGGGAGCCTATCATGTTTCAGAAGCACTCCGTTGAAGCATATGATCCTGTAACCATTCTTTGGACTGTTGTTAAAGAAATAGGGCAAACAACCATGGTGCTATTATCACGGAAGTTTATGTCTTAACTCAAGAATTTAATGTGAGAACAGATAAATTCTGGACACTGATAGAGGCAGTCTTCAAACAAATATATACATCTGGAATAGAGTTTGAAGTAAGAGCAGCTAGCAGCATATAACAAACTGAAGCATTGTAAAAAGATGCAGATCAGCAATTGTATTTAAAAGGCAGTCACAGATTGGATATTTGAATCTGCAGAGATATGTACAAGAACGCAAGGAAAAGATGGCTCATAGGAAGGAGAATGTTGTGTAGTCAAGCATAACTGAAACTGATACAGATCACTTAAGGAATATAGCAACAGCAAGGCACAACTCCTCACATTTTTGTCTAAATGCAATGATGATTGAATACTAGATGGCAGTAACTTAAGGGGAAGCACAAAGACACAAATAAACTCAGATCTGAAGAAAGACAATCTCAGTAGCAGTTTCTCTCTTGATTCGAACTATGAAGGTCTCTCAATTCTGCCTATGGAGACATCAATATGGATTGAGCATGAAAGCCTGGACTTGGACACGTGTGCATGGCCATTTGCAATCTGAATGAAAGCATTAAAGTAGAGCATCTTGAAGCATTGTTGAAGCCATGATAAAGCAGTTATGAGACATGAAGATGATAAAGCATCAATCCTTCTATCTTGAAGAAGAAGAGCACTATGACAGGGGGAGTCACAGATCCATGAAGATCTACCATTCATGAAGAACAGAAGAAATTTGATAGGGGGAGTCCCAGAGCACTCCTTTGCCATTGATGTCAAAGGGGGAGAGAAGAAGAATATTGCCATCAATAACAAAGGGGGAGATTGTTGACCTAGGTTGTCATTGATGTCAATATGGCAATATTCTGGATACTAGAGGATGACATGAAGCCAAGGGGATACAGAGTAGATTCATGAAGAGACAGGAGAAAAGGCCATCAGGATAGCCGAGCCATATATATATATATATATATATATATATATATATATATATATATATATATATATATATATATATATATATGCGGAAACAAACATATATGCAAGGAGGTGGTCTCTGAAAGACACTGCCAAGCCAAGAGGAGTAGATGGAGACGAGAGGAGCCAAGAGGAGCAATATATATAGAGCCGTCGGTATATGCCAAAGAGGAGGTGCACACAGAGCCATCGGAGGAGCTACAGGAGCAAGAGGAGCCATCAGAGGAGCTATCAGAGCCATACTTATAGACCATACATATATGCCAAAGAAGAGGAGCAGACAGAGTATATCGGAGCAAGAGGAACCATCGGAGGAGCTATCGGAGCATATCGGAGCAAGAGGAGCCATCAGAGGAGTTATCGGAGCTATCGGAGCATATAGGAATTCATTTGATGGCGATCAAATGAACTACTAATATATACATGCCCAGACTTTCCATCAGAACGACGAGAGCATACACAGGAGCCATTTGACCTTCCAGATCAATGGTCTAGGAGACATGGGAATAGTGCGATGAGCTGTGAGCCGTCCGATCACTAATCCGGATCGACGGTCCCGATCTAATCGGCGATCGGGAGATCGGAGGAGTGGAGCCTTTCGGGACTGCGAAGTGGAGAGCTCCGATATCCGGAGCCGAAGTCATATTAGAGAGCAGCCTAAAGGGAGATCAGGTCCGATAAAGAATTGCTTGCGAAGTGGGGAGCTCCGATATCCGGAGCCGAAGTCATATTAGAGAGCAGCCTAAAGGGAGATCGGGTCTGGTTTTGTATCGGCGGATGCACACAGATATAACCCGCGACGAGCGATCGCCAATCGCAGACGAATTACCTTTGGGTGGAGGCGGATGCGATAAAATATAAACTGTGGTGCATAGCATATCGGGTCCGCGGAGCAGAGAATCCTTATCGCATCAACGAAATCCGAAGCCGAAACTCTTATCAAGCAAAATAGAAAGCATATCGGGTCCGCGAAGCAGAGAATCCTTATCGCATTAGCGAAATCCGAAGCCGAAACTCTTATCAAGCAAAATAGAAAGCATATCGGGTCCGCGGAGGACTTGTATCATTTTGGAGGTAGCGACAAGCGAGCGCCGATATACATCGGACCCGAAACTAGTATAGAAGGGAGTCTAAAAGAGCATCGGGTCCGCTCCTCATCGGAGGTCGGAGTAAAGGGATTTATTGTGATCGTCGAAATCCGGACCCGCCGATAACTATAAAGGCGGGCAGATAAGATTTGAAATCCGCGAATGTTCATTTGAGCGGATTTACATGGGTTCTCATGTATTAAAATATATGTGACCGTGGGGTTTTATAGTGTTGGCCATATATTTGTATATGTGCATTTCCGTGGGGCTTTAAAGCTTAGCCCGATAGTTAACACGCGGTTGGGCGGTGGCTTCCGATGGGTGATTAAAAGCGCCGATAAAAAGGTGGCTCTGATTCTAAGTAAGTCCAAGGTTTATAGAAGGCACATAGCCTAAGGAAGGCTTTCGATAGACATAAAAGCGGCGATAAAAGGGTGGCTCCGATTCTAAAGTGTGGAGGCGAAAATACTGTAAGGAACAGTCCCGATAGCTTGAGAAACCAAATCATGGCGATTATGATTATGATAAGGACGTGGTTGTCCGTTAAAAAATGCCATCCCTGTGTATGCCCACAATTATTGGCAAAGCAGCGCTGTTACAAGTTTTTGAACTTGTGTTCTCTACGGATGACTCGATCCTTGCTCATTGATTCAACGTGTCCTGTGAAAACGAATGGACAGAGGAAGCTACAGTGACAAACAAGACAAGTGAGGAAGCTGAAGCAGGCGAGAAGGAAGCCGAAGAGCCAGCGACAAAGAGGAAACAAATGGACAAAGATAGGTATGCATAAAACAGTAAATAGAGGACTGCATGTGTGTGATGGTTGTTGCAAACAAACCAGAATATGAGGTAGCAGAAGCAGCAAAGGTGGTGGAGCATTGTTTGAATTTGCTAGTGAATACTGCTGCGGCTGTTGAACACTGTTGGAGCTACTGTGGGGGTGAAGAACCAGAGTGTGAGGTAGTAAAAGCAGCGGAGGCTATAGAGGCTGCAGAAGCAGCGGAGGTTATAGAGGCAGCAGCAGCAGAAAAGGCTATTGGAGACTATGCGTGGGCAGTGTGCAGAGCTGTGAAGACTCATCCATAAGAAGACATGGTTGTCATTGATACTATAGTTTGGAGACTACAGTGAAGCTGTAAATAGACAGAACTCAGCAGAGAAGAGTTCTGAGAGCAGAAGGATTGGAGTCCTTGGGGTTGGAGCCTTAAAAGTGAGAAGGATGGGAGTCCTTGAGGCTGGTGCCTCAGAAGTGAGATTGGATTGGAGTCCTTGGGGTTAGTGCCTCAAAAGCAGGAAGGATTGAAGTCCTTGGGAGTTGGTGCTCTTAAGTCCAAGATTGGTGTCTTGGGAAAATAGAGTTGGTGCTCTGGAGGTTGGAGCCTCACCAAAGTCGAAGTTGGAGCTTGGCAACCGATTGTGACCATCTATATATTGTATTTATTTTACTGCACAGTTATATTAATAAAAGCATTTATTCTTAGATATCATTTTTGGGATTCAACTGCGTTAAGTAAGTCATTCAAAGTATGACCATTTCCATGAGAGGTAGTCGTAAAGTGACTAATTTCTCATGATTTTTGAATAGTTCACTTAGCACTCATTGCATCGGGTGATGCTCACAGGGGTGAAGAAGTGGGATTGAAACTAGTGAAATGTGGAGAACGAATCACATAGCATCAATCATCACTTCCGGGGCTTGCACCCGGTAACCAGGACTTCCTAGGAGGTCACCCATCCCAGAATTCCTCTGGCTCAAGCGCGCTTAACTGTGGAGTTTTTCCCCACAATCAAGCCCACTTAGCTTGCTACCCCATTTGCAAAACCTTAGCAAGTATTGTGCCTCATGAACCATTCAGGTAGAGATCCCTTGACTCTTTTTGAATTTAAGTATGGGGGATTTTCGCAGTGCATTATATTAGATATCATTTTTGGGATTCAACTGCGTTAAGTAAGTCATTCAAAGTATGACCATTTCCATGAGAGGTAGTCGTAAAGTGACTAATTTCTCATGATTTTTGAATAGTTCACTTAGCACTCATTGCATCGGGTGATGCTCACAGGGGTGAAGAAGTGGGATTGAAACTAGTGAAATGTGGAGAACGAATCACATAGCATCAATCATCACTTCCGGGGCTTGCACCCGGTAACCAGGACTTCCCAGGAGGTCACCCATCCCAGAATTCCTCTGGCTCAAGCGCGCTTAACTGTGGAGTTTTTCCCCACAATCAAGCCCACTTAGCTTGCTACCCCATTTGCAAAACCTTAGCAAGTATTGTGCCTCATGAACCATTCAGGTAGAGATCCCTTGACTCTTTTTGAATTTAAGTATGGGGGATTTTCGCAGTGCATTATATTAGATATCATTTTTGGGATTCAACTGCGTTAAGTAAGTCATTCAAAGTATGACCATTTTCAAAGTATGACCATTTCTTGTTGTTCATATTGTGTTCTGAATATATATGTTTTAACTGGTAAAACAATAGTGGGAAAAAAAAATACTGATTCACCCCCCCTCTCAGTATTTCCAACATCTTCTAGTTGATATCTAAGAGAAGAGACCTCTTCCTTGTATTGACCAATCTCTACGTCAAGTTTGTTCAAGTTCTCGAGTCTTTGTTCAAGGTGGCTTGACAAAGTTTCTTCCCTTTTCTTTGTGGATATGACTTCTTCATGATGTTTTATTTTGTTTTGATTATATTCCTCCTTAAGTTTGGTGAGCTCCTCATCTCTTTATTGCACTTTAAGCTTGAAAAGGTCAACTTCCTTCCTTGTCTTTCCCTGGTCACCATCTTGCGCTTTCTTCTTAAGTTCCTCATTTTCCTTTTTCAAATTGTTAATCTCTTCCATGGCAGTTATAAGTTTAGTCATGAAATCTTCTTCAAAGTCTTCTTTGCTTTCTTCTTCTTCTAGGTATTCTTTGTCCTTGATGTCATCATTCTTGTTTGCAGCTTCCTTGATGGGTTTTGGATTTCCTTCTTGCTTTCCATCATCTTCTTGACTAGAGGTCGTGGTCAATGCTCCTTTTGAGTGAAGGTCATGAAGTTTGTCCCATATATCTTTTGTTGAGGAACATTTTTCCAAATTAGCCTTTATAGAATTTGGTAGCCCATTCAAAATTTTCTTCATTGCTCTTGTATTGTACTCCTTGGATTCACCGTCCATCGTGCTATTAGTAATCATTGATTCCCATACTCCAACGCCTTGAGCCATTAAGAAATTTCTCATTCTTACCTTCCATACATCAAAGTTTTCATTGAACACTGGAACTTTCTTCCTTGGCTTTTCATTTTTGTTCTAAGGATAAACCTTCAAGATGTTAGGCTTTGAGTGAGGGTATTGGCTCTAATACCAATTGTTGGAAATATTGAGAAGGGGGATGAATCAATATTTGTTTTCAATTGTTACTTTTACCAGTTAGATCACTTATATTTAGAACACAAAATGAACAATAAGAATAAATGTTTCTATTATTTTTTTCTTTACAATAAATCAAGTACAATATATATAGGGCTCCAACCCTAGATGAAGACACCCATCTTCAATCTCCCAAGCTCCAACCTGTATTTTCCAAGCACCGACTTGGACTTCCAAGGCTTCAACCTTGTCAATTTTGAGGCACTAACCTCAAGGGCTCCAACCCTATATTTGGTTCAGGCTTCGACTTGGTTTCTTGAGGACTCCGATCCTCTAGGGCTCCAACCCTATCCTCCGAGGCACCCACCTTGTCTTTTCAAGGCTCCAACCCTTATTTTACTTCGTCAAGATGTATTTGGTTATACTTCACAACTCCCAATGTCTTCTTCAACAAGCCTTGTCAATCTTCAACTATGCCTTCCCTTAGTCTCCACGTCACGTCATCAATGCCAACCTTGTCTTCTTAGAAGGTATCACCACTGCTCTTCATGTCACCCAAACAAAATCTCCAAGGTTACCTCATTATGGCTTCAATGCATCATGATCTTCAATGATCTCCACTAATCTTCAATATGTTGCTTCACAAAGTTCTCCAACTCTGCCCTAGTTTGTTCTCAAGAGAAGACTTTAACAAGCTATATTTGTCTAATCCCAATAAATCAAGACTTTGACCATGAAAACTACAACAACTTCGACCACGACAACTTCAACCATGACAAATACGACAGTTTCGACCATGGTAGCTTCAACCACGACAACTATGGCAGCTTCAACTACAACAGTTACGACAACTACGACCACAACAACTATGACAACTCCGACAACTTCGACCATGGAAAATACAACAAATTTGACCACGACAACTACAACAAATTCGACCACAACAACTATGACAACTTATTTGTTCCTAGCTCGAACCTGTGGGAAACTATTTAACCCAAGAATAATTCCACCAACTTGTCTTCCTTGCTTTTCTAGGTTGTGATTGCTTCTCTACCTCTTGTCTTGTCTCCACTGAAAAATATGAGCTTGAATGGACAAATTTAGGTTTATATTTATAGTGGTTTTTCCATATTCTAAAGGGACGCGTCTTTTTTCCAAGGGTTATGAGCCTACTCAACTCGGCTTGGACAGTTTGACAATTTTTGACATATGTTGATTTCAAAAATTGATTTCTCTTCAACAGTAAGGAATTTGGGGGTCTGTAATAGCTCATTAGAAAGAGGAAAAAATTCTCTACACTCCTATCCAATCTGATCCTTAAATAGGGTCATTTTACCACTAATAAAATTATTTTTGTGAGACTGTCATTATTATTTTATTATGGCAACCATTAGGATTTTGGTTTTAGGCATCTAATGTTTAGGGCTCCTTATTTATATAATTAGGTCACCAAGTTGATTAAGATTAGGGCTTCTTTAAAGGTATCATGTGCATCAACAAGATTAGGGTGCCCTTTCGATATGTATTCATGGGAATCTTCATTTAAGGCTTCATCATCAATGATCTAAGGCTTTTCATGGACATTAGGGCAAGGGATTCTTCATTAAGATTAGGGATTCATACACATAGGTTTCCATTCATGTATCTTAAGGGAATCATAGGTATTAGGACTTGCATCAATGTGTTAGGGCTAAGGCATCTTCCAGAGTATTATGGGCATTTAGATCATGCATCACCAATCTATGGCATAAATGTACTTTGGGTTTTGTGATGTAGTTAGGGCAACATCATGAAAGGGTTTAAGGCATGTATCACAATAATATTTTCCATCTCTAACAATTCCATATTGGCATAAATGACAACCTTGACCAACATGCAACACAACAGTCTATTTGCAGAACCAAAATCCTCATTGGATTCTGGGCATGATTACACCAGAGGAGGCTTTTTCACGGAGAAAGTTGGATGTGTTGCACTTCAAGATTTTTGGAGCCTCTGTTTACTGCCATGTCTCCAAAGAATCAAGGAAGAAGCTAGAGCCAACAACGAAATTGGGGGTATTTGTGGGTTACATAGAAACTCCCCACAACTACCGTTTATACTTGCTATACCTCAGAATGACAGTTGTGCAAAGGGATGCAAAATTTGATGAGGAAAAATCCATGTGGTGCTCTCTTGAGAGGGAGCTTCAGATCCCACTAGAAGAGGAGCTTTTAGCTCCAAAGGAGAAACCTCAAGGAGTTTTGGAGCAACCACAAATTAAGGAGCAGAGAGTGGAGACAACCACTTAAGCAGAACCATCCAGAGAAGGTAGAAAAAGGACCAAGGAAGCTGAGAGACTTGTGTAGGATGTGAGGGAGAATGTGGGTGTCCTTTCAAATCAACGTAGGTAGAGAAGGTCACTAGATTGGTACACTAGCTACATGGCTCTAATGACTAAGCTAGTAGAGATTGAGCCAACCTCTTTCAAGGAAGAAATAGAGAAACATGTTTGGGTTGATGCAATGGTGGAGGAATACGAATCCATTATAAGAAAAATGTTTGGGAAGTGGTCCCAAGACCAACAAATAAATCAGTTGTGGGTTCAAGATGGATCTTCAAGGTAAATCAGGCAGTAGACGGAAGCATAGAGAAGTACAAGGCCATATTTGTGGCCAAGGGGTACTCTTAAGTTTAAGGGACTGACTATTAGGAGACCTTTGCTCCTGTAGCAAGGTACTCATCCATTATATCAATTCTTGCTCTGGTTGCGCAGATGGGGTGGAAGATCCACCAGATGGATGTAAAAACCACATTCCTCAATGGAGCTATTGAGGAGAAAGTGTACATTGAGAAACTGGGAGGCTTTGAGACTTTTGATCAGGAGTCTCATGTGTGTAGACTCAAGGGGGAATTGTACGGTCTCAAGTAAGCACCTTGTGCTTGGTACACCAATATCGATAACTATCTCACCAGTTTGGGCTTTATCAAAAGTGAGGCGGATGCAAACCTCTATGATATCTTGGTATAAGGTAAATTGCTCATTATTGTCTTATATGTTGATGATTTGATTTTAACTGGTGATGAGCAACTGACCAAAGCTTGCAAGGAGGACCTTGTAAGGAAGTTTGAAATGAAGGAGATGGGTCTCATGCACTACTTCCTTAGGTTGGAATTATTGCAAGGCGATGGGGAATTGTTTGTCTCTCAAGGAAAGTATGCAAATGAGATATTATAGAGGTTCTACATGGATAGTAGCAAACCCATGGAGACACCTCTAGTGACCAACTGGAGAAAGGAGGATGCCACTTCAATGTTGCTGGAAACAATCTCAATTTTTGAGTGTTTAGTAACCATAAGATCTACAAAGGATTTTAAATTCAAAGAGAAAGGTTTCTGGATCCTCTGACCTCATACCATGGAAGTTGGGAAGGAAATATGGAGGGATGTTCTTCATATGAACATTGATATCAATTTATTGAATGGGAAATCCAAGAGGATCTTTTTCATTGTCATTATTTCCATCTATTTTTTCTACCTTCTCTGCCACCTCCTCTTCTTCTACCTGCAAAAGTGGATGGCGATGTGTTTCTTACTGCACCACGTGATCAAGTGGGGGGTGTGGTATTGAAGAAAATTTTGTTTTTATGATTTTTTTTTTAAGAAAACACTAATGCAATGCAATTTTCTGTTTTTTAAATGAAAGATGCCTAATGCATTTTTTTGTGTTTTTGCAGAAAGTAAAATAAATGAATCAACTAGGGAAGAAAACAATGCATACTTTGATACCTCCTCGACAACAACGCCAAAAGTGATGAGCCTTAGTATTTCAACAAGAATGTTGCAACTCCCAACACTACCAACTTAAATTATCAACCTAGGGTTTGTACAAACTTAAGAGGTGTTGACATTATATGTGCAACATGCAATGTGTCCTTCTTTCGTTGATATGATGCAATGAAATGAATACCATGAAATCCAAGCCTAAACTAGTTGCAGAAATGGAAAGGAGACCTAATTACTTTTGCAGAGAGGAAATCCTAGTTAATTTTGCAAAAAGGTAAATGTCAATCTAATTTGCAAAAATGTAAACATTAACCTATTTGCAAAGTGTGAATGGTAAATCAAAAGGAAGCCTAGTCTCTGCAATAAAAATAACAATGTTGGAAATGGAAACCATAGCTTAAGGTGTATGAAACAAAATGAAATCATTATTCAATCATTGCATTCAAGATAGATTTTGTCAACAAAGTTCATAAGGTGTTTCATAAAGTAATCATGAAAACCATCATTATACTTTTCAAGTCATGAATTTGTCTACTAACTGTAACTACAAAGGTGAATTGCAATGGAGAAGAGGCAAGACTTGAGAGGTTTTTTAGTCTTACTTAATCATGGTTTTGGAGCCTAGGGGTCATTATTCAAGCTTAAGGGACAAAAACCAAGCTTTTGGAGCAAATCTGATCAAGTTTACACGTGCTACATGAGTGCTACAAGAGGCCTTGTTTTGTTATATGAGTGAGATAAATTGCCAAATTCCCAAGTAAATCAAATGCAAATGAGATGGGAATTTTTTTGTTATTAAGTAGGATGTCCTAGAACTCCGTTCCAAGTGGAATCACTCCAAAATACCCCTGTTAACATGTGCTAAAAAATAGTAAAAAAATACTACTCTAAAAACCAGAAATTCAAGAACTAGTGAGCTAGTTAACCTACCAAATGCTTAACCTAATCAAGTGAAGATGCTATGGGGTGAATTTTTTTACTAACTTGAATGTTTTTATGACCCAATACAAGTGGAATCAACTCAAATGGAGTTCATTAACACATTCTAAAAAATAGCAGAAAATTACTACTATTTTGCTATAGTGGACTTCTATAAATTCTAGATTTGTGAACTAGTAAACCAATCCAAGTAACTCAATGATGAATATTATTTTTCAAAGTTGTTTTAAGGATGATTCATGCTTGTGAATCTGCAAATAACCTAAAAAACAACTCACTTCAATCATTTAACCAATGTAACCTACATCAAAAGAAGCATGAATAGTAAATGCAAAAATAAGAGATGCAAGTGGAAAAGACATTCAAAGGAAATAAAGAAATTGTACAAGAGGGCTCTAAGGCTCTTGGAATGGCCAAGCCCAAGAAAACTCAAAGTCCTATGAAGGAAAACAAGCTTTAGAAGTTAAAAATGACACCAAACTTCATTATTTGAATCAATCCAATTGCATTCTTGCTAAAAATGAAAGTGGAGTTGCTAAATAACAAGTTTTCTCCGCAAGAAAACTAAGAAATACATGCTTCTAGAGGAAAATTCGAATTGGTACTTATACAAATAGTTGATGAAGCATTCTCCTTTAAAGGAGACAACTTTTCCCTCCAAAATCCCTCAAAAAGTGGATCTGGTTCCCAATACTAGGAATCTTCATAAAATGACAGGGAACACATCCCTAGATTTTCTCAATCAGTGGAGTTCCAAAATCTGTCAATAATTTCATGATATTCAGTTCATTTATTATCGAGTCTTGGTCCATCCTATAGTAGGGAGCAAGTCCTTGTATTATCTCATTCAAAATTTACTCCATATTCTCTCAATATTTTGCATAAATAAATAATATTAGACACATAATATGCAATTATCTGTAAACCTTCCTAAGAACATATTAAAGCGAAAAAAAACATTATTAAGTGTAGAAGGAAAGATTTAATATCGCCTTTATGTGCCTAAGAAAGGTTAAATGAGCCTTAATTTGTGTCTAATTTGGAGGACCATCAAATGGAAATAAATGCATGATTATGTTTTGGTTGGGAGGTTAGATTGGATTCCTTATGATGTTGCAAAGTGCAATTAGATGCATGTTCTCTGTGTATTTTATTAGGGAATTTAATGGCCTGAGTTTTACATTCGTCCCTACGAATTTTGGGAGTAAGATGTGTGTGTACTTTAGTGAAGTTTAGTTGATGTTTGAACGTGTTGAATTCATGGCTTCCAAGGCCATGGTACACTAGAAGGGAAGTGAAATATCTTGGATCTTCATCCTTGATCTCGTTGAAGGAAAGTCAATCTTCAACAGGTAGTTGAGCCGTGAAGATTCTTGGCTAGTGTAAAACTTGGAAGAAATCTATAAAGTTTTTCTAAGTAAAAGAACCTTGCAAACAAGTCGATAATCACCTATGGGACATGTCGGGTTGGGGGTCGGGTTAGTTGGCCAAGAAAGGCAGGTCAAGATCGGAAATAAATAGAACTTGTCAGTCAGTCAGGTTTGGGAGCAGGTTGGGACAATAGCTTAGTCGGGCTCGTTAGCCAATCGATTGAGTTGGGGTTGAGGCTTCAACCAATGTCACACCTTATGCTTTTGGTGAAATGGGTCGACTACTGACTATACACAAGCATGCCTATTCCACATGGATTTTTCCACGGTGGCAAAGAAGCCTATTGGGATGTAGAATTGGCACCTTTTTACATCCATTTTCCCTACCTTTTCTTATCATTTTGACTCTTACAACCACACCTCTTAACTCTGACAATCATCATTAACTAAAGTATGTTCCTTCCTAGGTGTCATCCTTATTGTTTAGTTTTACTTGTAATTTGACATATAAGCTAACTGCTTTAGACAATTTTATCAATAAATTGACAAAGGGTTGTTATAGGGTGTGTGGCTTGTTGAGGTGTTATTATAGGACTATATCTCTCAGTTTTGCCTCGCAAAGAATGTAGTGAAGACCTTGTTGACCTTGCGGATACACGTAGAACTCATTTTGGACACGTTGTTCTCCTATGATTAGTAATGAAGATCAATTTGGACAATTATATGGTCAGAGCCACCTCAACCATCGCAAGGGACATTTATGGATGGAGTAACTAACCTAGTTGAAACAATTAGGATTCTTAATTGATAAATCATTGTAATATTAGACAAGTTGTTACAACTTGGTTTCAACTAGGGTTATTTTTTAAAAAATAATTATTGTCTATTCTTGATTTAGATCACATGAGAATTGAGAGATTCTCATGTTGATATTATTTTCAAAAATAGGAATATATTTTGTAATTATAAAAGAATGTATTCTCTACCCACGAGGCACATTCATAGAAGAGAACAAAGAGGGGAGTAATGACATTGTAATCATGTACTTTAGTTTTTCATTAATGCAAATCTCTCCCTTTTGTGGCTCCATACCTTTCTTTTGAGTAGCCTGTGTGATATGTAATTTACCGGCCCTTGTTACGAAGGAAGGGCCCTCCTTCTTAACAAGGATCACTGGTTAGAGAGGTATTGTAGTTGTGTGTTTGTTTCCTCTCAATTATGATTTATGTGTGACTTACTATTATTGTTACTATCTTGTTCACGCATTAGGTAGTTGCATAATCTTAATCTCTATTATTGTGCAACAACGTAGGTCTTGAATTGGTCCTTCTAGCAGTGTGATGTTTATTTAATTTCTATTACAACTTATCGGTTTGTTTATTGAATTGAATGAATGGTTCTATAATTGCTTAAATGTTGATGGTTTCCAAGATTGTTGATTCCCTAAATTGGAGTGATTTTGTGACAAAGTGAGCTTTATTCTACAATTTCTGCCTTTCCTTTTAGAAAGTGTGAGTGAGAGTTGGAGTGTAACAAACACGTATGTTTTGATTGCTGAGAGTGGTATTACAACGATTGGTTTTGAGGTTCCACTAGTACTAGTTGCCATCTGTTCTTGCATATATTTTGCATGATAGCCTCAAAACAAAAAGCCTACATGGATTGACAATTAATGAGAGAGTTGGACCAATTGTTCTGAATTAAAAGGGAAATTGATCCACCCAACACAACCATGTAGGCGCCATGCAAGATGCCACGTGGGTGAGACATAGGGGCCAATACTGATGTGACAAGTTTAATGGGTCTAACTTTGAATGACCATATGTTTTGATCCGTAAGTCAGATCGATGCAAAATTTATGTCATTAGAAATGTTTCAATGAGACAAACACGATGTTAATGTTTTTTTTATAGTTTTGAAGAAGTTGAAAAATGAGGAATTTTATGACCCCATTTCTATGATAAAACTAAGGAGGTCGGGTCTATGATAGTAATGCATCTTTCTACCCCTAGTATGGACTTTGAGTAGTGGAAGGGGTGTGTTACAATAGATGTCCCTCAAGCAACAAAAAAAGGGCAATAAATTAGCACCAAGGTATTATGGTCCCTATAAAGTGTCATAGAGGATTGGAAGTATGGATTACAAATTAGATTTGCCTCCATATTCATGTGTAATCCAATATTCCTTGTTTCTTACTTAAAGAATGTAATTGGTGACAAGATCCTGATCTAAACTATTTTACCAAATACTAATGAAGAAGGGAAAATCATACTAGAATCAGATACAATCCTTGAAACAACAATTAAGAAATTACGAATTGAGCAATTACTATGTACCTCAGCAAATGGAAAAACCTACTAGTGGAAGAGGCGATATGGGAAGATGAATTATTCATGCAAAAACACAGGAAATTAGTCAAGTGTTGAGCACAACGTTTGTTTGAAGGGGAGAGACATGTTAAGCACATAAAATGCTTTATTGAGCCCCATATATTGAGCTATTGCATTTTTATTCTTATATTGATATGTTAGCCATAACATTTCATTGCACCTTTTCATTATAATTGTACCCTTTGTCTCCTATATATATACACACTAAGGAGACCTAGTCTTAGGATCATATCATCTTGTGTTTTATATTGGATTCATTGTAAAAGGAGGCTCCCCCTTGAAGTGGACTTTATTCATTGACTTCTTATCATTTTTAAGGCACTTGGATCATTACACAAAATAACAACTTCTTACTTAATTGCAACAACTAAATTATAGTAGCCATTGATCTCAGATTTCATGGATGGTGGACATTCGATAACTATTGATATTCACTGAAATGTATGGGTAAGATATTTTTTGAATGAAAACTTAAAACCATTTATGAAATTATGAACCATCATTTAAATGCATGGCAATTTATCTCATACACATAATTAACCCATAAGATAACCATACAATAGCTTATTAATAAATAGAGAAGCATCAAACAAATAAGAGATTCTTACAACTTCAATTATCATGAACTCAAAATTTTATTATGGAAACCCAAATGGGAAAACTAGCTTCCAATGAGGTTCAGTCTATCCATCTTAGCAATCTCTTGTACAAAGCTCTCATGGCTTTCTATGCTTCTCCCTCCTTGGCCAAAAGATCCTTTGAGGGTGAAAACAATGGAGGAAGTAGGAAGAGCTAGGGGCAATGATAAGGCCAACAAATTGACCTTTTGTTTCCCATTCCTTATCATTCTCTCCTATTCATTTTATTTTTCATCATTCTTATTTTCCTCTCACATTTGTGTCATTCAATTTTTACATTTTCCTTGTTTTACAATGTCTGCTACTTTCATGGATTTCTAGATTAATCTTGTAGGTACTAAGTCTCACACCCATTTTTCAATTCAAATCCATTTTGGATCACTTTGGTCTCCATATTTCCATTATCTTCCTCATGACAGTGTAGTAGCACTACTGGTATAAATTCTTTATGGTAGATCAATCTTTTATTGCTAAATGTTGGTTACCTCTCTTCTTGGCATTGTACACTTTGGGTGGTTGACCTTTGTGCCTTCCACTTCCCCTACTAATGTTGATGTCAAGGGCCTCATAGAGTAGATTTGGTGGAGTGTAATCCATTCTCACGCACTAGTTATCCACTAGAGGGAGAATATCGACCTTAATAGGGCCCTAGTAGTGTTGTGAGAAGAGAAGATCATATATATGGTGGTTTTCCTCCATTGGCATGTATTTTGAGAATTTTTTTCAAGTGAACAAAGTTGTAACGACTTAGAATCCAAACATATACATTATTTACATCAATCCATGCCATTAATAATTAACAAAAAAATATTCAACTGATTAGCATATAATTTATGAAAACATGAAAAAATAAGACTTACTTGTAAGCGAATATATATCTTATTGGAGATTTCGGAGTCATGGTGCTATTTGGATCCCATTGACCACAAAAATGTTTTGGGGATGACTCTCCACCCAATTGTAGGCTCAACTGCACTAAATAATTCTACAATTGGCCACCCCCAGCCCTCAGTCAACTACTACAACCAATGAAACCTCTTCTCCTAGAGTTCTCCTCTAGAAAGAATGAATGCTTCTCATCTCCCTTTTCATCCATTAAATCGAACAATTTGTTCTATAAATGGAAAATGAATCTTCATGCACACAATACATCTATCGTCATGCTAACTTCTATTTTTGTCTTAAGTTTTCCTTAACTCAATGTTTTTCTTAACTTAATTCTTACTTAGTTTATTCATTTTTAGTTTTTGTAAACTTTACTTATTATTACCATTTTTATAGTCTTTATTTATTTATTTATTTATTTAGAACATCACTCTAATATTCATTCTTTTATTTATTTACTATTTTTTTTTGTAAGCAAGCAATTTTTTCATTAGATTTTCACAAAACTACATAGAGTACATGCATGGGTTAACATGTGTAAACAATATCTTATTTGAATGCCTCCAAAGTGCCAAAACCATACTAGCTTGGTGCATGCTAAAGAGAGACCATCTACCCTTGAGAGGGAAACCATACAATCCTCTTGATAAGTTTGAGGACAATTTTTTATTCCAAAATACTGTAAAAAAAACATGCATGGAAAAAACATCTAAAGAGCATATGAAAAATGTTGCTAGAACAAAAATTAGGAAAGCATTTCCTGGAACTTGTTGGTGAGATTGGTCATTCTTGGCATGGTACTAGAAGGGGCCTTCGTGGCCTTCTAGAAGCCATCAAGTGTGCTTCCACTCAACGAACATGCCATACGAGCTAGTGGTGGTCTTTTGCTACAAAGTTTCCCCTTTCTGAGTGGTTGTAGTAATAATCTTGTTGGATGCAATTTGAACTTTCCCCACCTGAGTAAGAGTTTGAGCTTGCTCGCCAGGGTCGTCTGGTTCCTTCTCCTTTGGTTTTTGAGACCTCGAGATCTTAGGGCTAGGAGGTTTGGAAACCTGAAAAAGAGAGTCTAAATTGTTTGATTGTGTTGGTATGTTGGGGGAGGTTGGAGGTGGTGGAGGAGGAGGGAATTGAATTCCCAAAACCCCAGCCATGGGCTCTCAAAGCCATACAAGCCTAAACCAGATGAGAGTCCATATCCACAATTATTCCTTCAACAATCCACAGGACTTCTTCCTGGTCTCTCAAATGACGCCCCAACAAGTTCCTTACAACACATTGCCCATTGCTTGCTCTCCTGAGCTGTTGGCTTCCATGGTAACGACTAGGAGCCTAATGTGTTGAGGCATGTCTTCATCATATTACTCCATTCCTAGAGCATGCTAAGTCAGGGAGGCTAACCACACCCACGTCCTCGGCCACCAAGCATAACACGACTTCTTTCTTGAGCCATGGTTGCCCTGGATGGGGAATTTCTCTGCACAATTATGCTTTCCTCTACCTCCACTGTCTACCAAGTGTAGTAAAGGCTAACATTAAAGGCCGACAAGTGTAACGATGACCAGGGATAGCGACTAGCAAAGCCAGTCCAAGAGCAGATGCAACAAAAGCTAACAATGGCACATCAGAGCAATGGAGAAAGGTGTCCACTGCTTGTGGTGGAGGCCAACAAGCATGAAAGGGACCAGCTGCCAAGGCATCTGAGGGTGACAAATATTTGCAACAATGACCAGTGAATGTGGGAGAGGTGATAACTTGTAGAGCATAGCAAATACATGAATGAATGTTATCCTATAAATTAACACTAGAGGCCATGTCTTGAGCACAATGAAAATGCCCAGGCATTGTCCGTTTCCCACCCTTGCCTTCACATTGAATGCTATCCGCATAAGAAACTGAGTGGGATCGCGACCCAGCCCAAGCCATTAATGCACTATGGTGTGCACGCATGGATGGCTGCATAATGTGTTTTGTGCGAGGAGTTACCCGGATCCGAGATTATTTATTTACTATTATTATATTTTCTTATCTATATATATATATATATATATATATATATATATATATATATATATATATATATATATATATATATATATATATATATATATATATATATATATATATATATATATCCATCTAGGTTCTGTTTGGCTAAGTTAGTTAGCTTGGTTTGAATCCTAAATACTATGAGTGTCATGTTTTCATCAAGATACCAATTAATTTTCAATAATTGTTCCCACTTCTTTTAACTAGGAAGTCGTCAATTTACAAAGCAGGTATAGTCATCTAAGTAAATCTTTAAACTTCAAATGAACCTCATCATATTGAGCTTTAATCTCTAGTCATGTATTCTTCCTTCCCCAATGAAATATAATGAAATTCATCATTAAGATATTACTAGCCGCACAATCATTCTTTAAATCATCAATATCAAAATCAAATTTCCATGAACATTAAACATACCTTGCTTATACATTCTAGTACCATTCTACTCAATGGCACACATACACTAGGCCATCCTTGTTTAAGTTTGTCGTCGTGCTTAATCCACTTGCAAGAGGGCTTGTTAATCCTTAATGATTTATCCATCACTTGGTAAGTATCATTGTTCGTCCTCCAAAGGGTTTGCTTATTTCATCAAGTTCCCATCTCAATATCACTCAATCTATTTTATTGTAGATTCACCCTTCTTAAAATTGAGCTAGAGATTATTCCTTTTCACTTTTAGCTTGTGAAGATTTTCTTTGGTTTAGAATTTGTAGCACTTGAACTACTTACCATTATTGTCGACAAAAAATGTTATATGCTTTGTGTGTTCGCAATAACTTCTTTTGATGCAAATGGCACAAACTTGATAAGTTGATTTATATGAAATCTCAATATATTGTTAATAACTCATGAAACAATGAGTTCATATCAATCAAGTACATTATCTACTGGTTGATTCTAACTTCTATTGTCAATATGCACATAATTCTTCTCAAGGTCTCCTTATAGAATTTCTAGCAACATGCCTTCGTATACTTCAGTTGTTATTTTTGACCATTTAAACCTTTCAACATTTTCTTAGTTTATCGGTTATCATTCTTGAGCAATTACGAGTGTTCACAACTCCCCATCTTGACACTTTTAAATTATATAGGTCATCACTTTGACACTTGACACTTTTAAATTATATAGGTCATCACTTTGACCCTTGACACATTTAAATTATATAGGTCATCACTTTGACCCTTACCAATCATGTTGCTCAATCCACTCATCAATATTCTTAAGAGAACTTTCTTCTTGATAGAAACATCCCTTCACTCCCTCATACCATATATTCATAGATATATTTTTGTCTTCACCAATAGTCTCAATTTCCTAATATTCCATGTCTACTAGCTTCAAAGATGGAAATTTCTTCATCTTGTTCCATTTCAAAAACATATTATCAAATTGACTTTGATATCTCATCTTGTCAGGCGGAAAGAGTCGATTGTGCGGACACAACCAACCTCCCTAGGAGCCTAAGACTCTCTAGTGACAAACAAGACAAACAAGAGCAATCCTTCTCTAAACATGCATTTACTATATAAGAAATCAAGTGTTTAGATCCTACCTATAATCCAACGTTGTTGTAGCAGTCCAGCTCCGCTGATCCGGATGAGCTCCTCCTTCACTTTGAAACCTGCATACACTAACAATCAAACGATTAAATAGCACTTGATAATCTCATAGAATAAAACATATTTAACACATAGACCAAGGAGTACATGAAACAACTCATAAATAACAAGTTATTGAGAAGAATGGACTCATTTGCATTAATAGGTAACAAAAGGAACAAATACAACCTGAGCCTTGGTGTTGTGCAAGTCCCTCCCAGGGTCCATCAAGAGTTCTCCTTTACTTTGACAAAGCTCACCCACTTCCAAATAGAACAAGCAAAGATGGCAATCTCTCCTCACAAGCTTCTAAATGGGAGTCCTAATTCCTGCAGCATTTACCCTTAGAAATGTATAGCTTCCAACCTCTCCTCCTTCTGGCCCAATGCCTGTATTTATAGTGCTAAAGAGGAAGTTAATCAGGTCCACCATCAATGGGATAATCCCCTCTTTGGATGGGATAGCTCCCTCATTGATGGGATAAGTTCCTCTTTGGTAAGAGTGCATGAACCATCTGGAGGCGCTCAATACACGTCGAACAACCTTCTAGAATGCTCTAGAAATGACCACAAGTGACTTTTTAAAGATGAAACTTGCGCATTTTAACCTTTACAGGGGGACGCACCTGCACCTTTACATACAGAGCGTCCAAAGACGCAGCTTTTGTGAACATTGGGTGCGTCCCCGCAGGTAAGGTTGAGAGAACCTGCGTCCCCAGAGATAAATACATTTATAAAAGACTTTCTCTCTTTTTGGAGTTTGACATGGAGAGCAGAGGCATAAGACTTGCCTAAGAGGATAGCATGACTGTTGATTGAGCCATACTAACTGTAAATAGTCATGGTGACATTTTTTAGTGTAACAGATTGCCCCCTAAAGTGCGAAGTCTGTAATAGATTAGGGTTTTGTATTATCTAGGAAGGGTGAAGCGCTTTATCATTTCAAGGATTATCTCGTGGAGAGCCTGGTCAGAACCTGCAATTTTCAACACAAAATACATGTATAAGATTATATCATTACTGAGGTAGGCATTCCCATACTCAGATTAAAACTTTAACTAACAGACTAACTACTCTGATACAGGAATGATTTTGCAGTACATCATAATCATAGACTTTTGTAGACACAGTATGGGCGCAGCCATCTGTTTATGATGAGTCTACTTAGATAATGAATACAAAATTCCTCGCAGCCTGGATGGTGGAAACTAGATCCAGGGTCTTCATTTCTACTTCCCGAATTGGTACGATTCTAGCCATGCGAATAAATGATTTGATGTCGAACATGGTAGAAACCACTTGATTACCAGTCGATGATGTAAACTGTTAACAAGCGTGAGAGAGACCACCAGTAATGTCAATGGTTCTCAAAGTACCTAGTACAATCCATGAGATGTGAATGCATGAGTTGATGTCGAACATTTCACGGAATCCTTCGATCGAAAGTCAATGATGTAAACTGACGTCAAAGGCGAGAAACCTGCCATTGATGCATGCAGACTTCAAGGTACTGACGATTTCTAAGTCATCTCTCTAGATAGTGTGCTGATGTCGATAGAAAGCGACCCGTTGCAGGCAAGCCCGCAACACGAAATCATTGTTCAAGTTGAAGAAATGTTGCTGTAAGGACTGACTCAGGGATGGTCAAACGGATGACAAGTATTTTGCAGATGAAAGTTTTGCTTGCAGACCTCTTGAACACATAACGACACGAAGATGGCTTGGTGATGAATAACTCAAAGTTAATCCCCGGAACCCGGTTAAAGACTTTCAAAGTGGTTTGATCAACTGTGAGGTAAAGGATTTCCCAACCCAGGTGAATGAAAAGTGTCGTGTTCAAGAGTGGTAATAAAGTTTCTTCTGAGACAAAAGATAACAAACAGGTTCATTCTTCTCTCTTTTCCCCCACCATTTCTGGCAAGTACCTCTTTATTTTTAACAAGCTTGAGGAGGATAACATATGCTTGATTATAAGCTCATCCTTCGGATGAGTCCAACCTAGTTTTGATTCGAACCCTAGGAAGGAGTGGTTCGTTCCCGTTTGTAATTGAACAGGTCCTTTACTGTGAAATGTTTAACGAGTCCAGTATAGGAGAAACTCGGCGTTTTTCAATTTTAGAGAGTCTGAAAAACTTAAGAAGACTCCAAGTTGAACTTTTTCGTAGATTTGTGTCCCTCAAGCCCGAAAAAGTATAAAATAATACCTGGGGGAACCGCTTGATCTTGCGACCAAGGAGTACTTTCATAATTAGTGCCACTGACCTGAAAAGTAAAAAGCGATCAAGGACACGTCGTTTTATTTCCGTATCGAGTTTGAAACGACAAAAACCCGGCAATCTTTTCCTGATTTTACGGTCAGAAAAGAGCTATAAGGGGACCGTCTTTTAATTCCGTTTTAACGAGTGTAAAAGAAACGCTCGGCAATCTTTTCATTTTTTAGGAGTCAGAAAAGGGCTTAAAAGATGACTCTGATATTTTGGTTTGTGAAAAACGACAATTTTCCCTCTAAATCCCTTTGTCCTGCACAAAAACGACACATTACTCATACCTGTTTAAGATAGGTAAAAATACATCGAAAAACATCCTTCCATGGTGAAAAATGAACAAATTCATCCAAAAAACCTATAAAAAGACTTTTTACCATGTCATTTTTACCATTTTACTGTTGAGGTTGAAAAAAGGGCTTTTGGCAAGAAACTTCCCGTGGTCGCTGCGGAAAATCCGACTGTCAGAATCGAACGCCGTCTCTTCCAGGTATTTTACAACATCCTACTCTTCAATTTCATCCGATTAAAATTGTATTTTAGGTTTTAGTTTTGATTTTTGGGGGGTTTTGGGTTTCAAAGCGCGCTCTGCGGTGGACGCAGGTGCCCTTCGGGTGACCTGCGTCCCCCGACTTTTTCCTGTACAGGAAAAAGGTCGGGGGACGCAGCCCACCTTCAGGCCAGCTGCGTCCCGACGCCCTGTGTTCTAAACGCGGGGTGCGTCCTCCGCAAAACGCGGAATTTGAAACCCCAAACTCCAAAATCAACCATTAAAAATTTCCCAAATTAATTCTAATCTCTGTTTCTTGGTGTGTAGGGCACTCACCATGTTGGATTGGAGAGAAAGAGAGCACGAGGACGTTGATTTAGCCGCAATTGAACATCAACCTTCCATTGATGCCCTAAAAGCATGTGGGTTATATAAATATTGGGCCATACCTGGCATGAGGGCTCAGGTAAGATTCTTAGAATGGCTGGTTGAGAGATGGAACGTTCAAGAACAATGCTTTTACATCGGAGGGCACCAGCTCGAGATAGAGCCCTCTGATATATACTTTCTCACTGGCTTGCCGAATAGAGGTGAGCAACTCAATCTAGCCGGGACTAGGCCGGGTGGCCAATCCCTTGCTAGTCTCCGGGCAAATTGGTGCACACCCAATGCACACCATGCGAAAGGCGTGGAAATCAAACACATCTCTCTGCGTGAACTCAAAGTTATAGCTTTCACGGTTACCAGAATTTGCGGCGCAGCCGCTTTACATATTGCTTCTGGGTCCCAAATGCGGATGGCGATTGACTGTTACCAAGGCACCATTTTCAACTGGTGTGATGCTGTGTCGGCTAATATGAAGAGACAACTGACTAGGGCAAAGAACGGACGACTGAAGACCTTTGGATATGGGCCTCTAGTCGTGAGCTTTGCCTTAGAGAGAGTTCCGATGCTGATCCCTCAGCAACTCACTGTTGATATCTTGGGTCCTCGGGAGCCAAAGCTGATACGATGGGTTACGGTGATGGCCCGGCATCCTGACGAGGGCGCGGCGGTTGTTCGATTCTCTGATAGTTATTTTCACTGGTTAGAGGACCAGGTTTTTTCGATCCAGGACTTTCCGTATGCCGGAGTAGATTTTCGACATGATCCGGACATGGTTCTTCCACAGGGAGAACAATGGGATGACAGAGGTACTTTATTTTTCACAAGTTTTCAAATTATGTATTTTTTTTGTTTTTTATATATATCGTCTCAAAACTGACAGTAAAAATTTTTAAAATGCAGATGTTGGTCCACAGCGCCCAGCCAACCTCCGGCCTTTTGAGAGGAGACATCCAGTTGCACCGGTACCGGCCCCACAGGACGCGGCTGCAGAGTCACTAGCTGAGTTGGAGCAGGATCTAGAGCGTCTGACGGCGGATATGCCTGAGACTACCATAGATGATATTCCTATCAGACTTCAGCGCTATGTAGTCGCAGTCCCTGGACCGTTTAGGAGGTTTTTGTGTAAGGTAGCCCGTGCAGTGGTGTCGTATAGGGAGCACCACCAGTGATTGACTAGTCACTTTTGTAGACACATATGACATTTTTGGCTTTTTGTACTTATCATTTTGCCGATCATAAGGTGTTTTTCAACCTATGATCGAAGACGATGTATATTTTTTGACACACTCCTATCTATATATATATCACTATTACCGGCTTATCTTGTTTAACATATATGATGAAATGTTTTTAAATTTACTTGCATGATTATCGTAAATGTCTGTCCAACATTCGAGAAGCAATTGCATCTGCTAATGTATTTAAAGACTTTGGAATATGCTGATATTCAATGTAATCAAATTCACGTTCCAAGAGACGCACTCTCAAAAACAACCTTAATAACACAGGATTTCTAATGGCATATACTCTATTAAGCTGTAATACAACAAGTTCAGAATCTAACCTCACTATCAAACGTCGAATTCCAAATGAAATAGATTCGGATAATAATTCAACCACTGCACTGTATTCTGCAATGTTGTTCGTTGTTTGACCGAGGCTTACCCCATGCATAGAAACTAACTCGTCAGAGGGCGAATAGATAACCCAAGCTGCGGAAGAGATATTCCGTGTACTACGACAAGCACCATCAGCAAATCCAATGTATGTTTGGAGAGGCGTCGACATCTGCAATATCAAGAGTAAAACCAAGATAAGCCAGAATAACGACGAAAAACACACTCTCTAAGCTAAGCACACTGACTAACTAACAAACATACTAGCTAGAAAGAAAACCTAACCTAACTAAAAATTCTCCATACCCACCATTTAAGCATAATACCTCTTTAGGTAAAGTCCATTTCTGGGTTTACCCAAAGAGTCCCCATCAAAATCAACCAGCTCATAAGCCCCTTTTGCTAGCTTTCGCTTTACAATGTAGGGTCCATGCCACATAGGAACGAATTTTCCAGCACCTAGCTTATCGTTAGCTTGATCATATAATAGCACTAGGTCTCCCTCCGAAAAACTTCGAGGGGTCACATTTCTATCATACTGAGCTTTCATTCGCTTCGCGTGAGTCTCGATTGCCAATGTAGCGTCACGTCGAGTCTCATCTAATTTAGCTAAGTACAATAAACGTTTCTCCTCTTCGGAAGTAGCTGGAAGTAATTCGACAGCCATTTGAAGTGATGGGATTTCGCATTCAATGGGTAACACAGCTTCCAAGCCATAAACTAGCTGGAAAGGAGTGAACCCTGTTGAATTTTTCACTGAGGTTCGGTATGCCCATAGCGCTGAAAATAACATGTTGTGCCAATTCGACCGATGAATACCAATGGTTCGTCGGATCATGATAACCAGAACTTTGTTGATAGACTCAACCAAACCGTTGGCTTGCGGATAATAAGGAGTAGAGCTATCGTGGCGCAAACCAAGCTGGCTTGTAAGCTCAGTCATCATGATGTTTCGAAAATGGCTCCCATGGTCAGTAATGATTGCTTGTGGGACACCAAACCTAGTTATAATATGATTGAATATGAAAACTGCAGCTGTTTTGCCGCTTGCGTCGAATGTAGGCATCGCCTCGGCCCATTTAGTAAAATAATCAACCGCGAGGATGATATACGCATGCCCCCCGGCCGAGTGAGGGTCACAAATAATAAAGTCGATACCCCATTTGGCGATACCCCATTTGGCAATTATAGGGTGGAGAGGAGCAGGTGGTGCGCGCATCTTGCGATCAAACACTTGACAGTTGTGGCACTTCTGGACTGCAATGATACAATCTTTAAACATAGACGGCCAGAAATAGCCAGCGCGCAACACCTTCTGAGCTGTGGCATACCCAGACATATGACCGCCACATGCTCCAGAGTGACAATCATTCAAAACCTTCTCAGCCTCTTCATGAGTTAAACAACGTCGAAAAACTAAGTCTGCCCCCCGGCGATAAAGTGTATCTCCAATAATTTTGTATTGCTGGGATTGAAACCGAATTTTTCGACGTTCCGCTTTGGAAGCTTCAGGCCGAAAGGTTTGGGTTTGGAGATAGATGATTATATCTCCGTACCACGGATCTACAGTACTGATAAGAAACAAAGATTCGTCCGCAATGGACTCCTCTGCCACAGTCTCTGTGTCAGCACACGGGAAATCACACATCAATTCCGCAAAAACTAAGGATTTCTTAGACTTGGACTTCTCGAACTCCAAGTCGAACTCTTGCAGGATAACGATCCATTTAGAGTACTTGCCCCCTAGCAGTTGTTTTGTCAAAATATAAATCATAGGGTTGCAATCCGAAATAACTGTAGTTTTACGGAGAAGAATGTAGTGACGAAAACGCTGGACAGCTTGAACGGCTGCCAAGGCCAATTTCTCCACATGCGAATATTTTAACTCAGTGGGATTTAAGGTCCTACTAAGATAATATATCACATGTTCCGTTCCGAATTCATCTTCTTGAACTAACACCATTCCAATGGTGGAATGCGAAGCTGCGAGGTATAAGAAGTAGTCCTGGTTGTAGTTGGGAGGATGCAACAACGGTGCATGGGTCAACGCGTGTTTTAGTGCATCAAAAGATTGTTGGGCAATCTCGTCCCAAAAGAATTGTGCGTTCTGTTTCAACAACCGTGTAAAACCTTTAGTGACCTCGGCGTAGTTTGGGATGAATCGGCGTAAAAAGTTCGCTTTCCCTTGCAAACTTTGGAGTTGGCGCAAACTCGAAGGAGGAGGCAATTTGATGATAGCTTCGACCTTTGAGGGATCGACGCGAATGCCGGCTTTTGAAACAACAAATCCCAGCAATCGACCTATTTCTATACAGAAAACACACTTGTGGGGATTCAACCGAATTCGATAATGCCTACACCTCATAAAGATTGCTCGTAGGTGGACAAGGTGATCAGCTCGATGTAAAGAATGAGCAGGCAAATCATCGAGGTACGGTTGCACAATGTGCTTGATGTCATGAAATGCGTAAGACATCGCCCGTTGAAAAGTGGCCCCGGCATTCTTAAGCCCAAAAGGTAATTTGCAATAAGCAAATGTCCCCCATGGACAAATGAATGCCGTTTTTGGTTGGTCGGCAGGTAGAATATTGATTTGATTATAGCCCGAAAAACCATCCATAAAGGAAAACATTTCACTTCCGGCACAATCATCAATAATTTGATCGATATAAGGCGTAGGATAGTTGTCTTTTGGACAAGCTCGATTTATATCCCTATAGTCGATACAGATTCTTATTGTTCCTTGTTTCTTGTTGACCGGAACAATATTCGATACCCAATCCGTTAACGGGATCGGATATATGAAACCTGCTTTCAACAGCTTTTCGACTTCTGCTTTAATCGCAGCCGCTTTTCGAGGGTGAATCTGACGCAACCGTTGCCGGACGGGTTTAGCATCCGGGTAGGTCTTTATTTCATGAACAACAATGGCAGGATCGATTCCTGGCATTTCCTCGTAAGACCAGGCAAACACATCGCGGAATTCTTGGAATAGGGCCTTGTAAGTTTGGATTTCATCTTCTGTACATGCGGCACCTATATGAATGTTTTCCTCAATTCCGGGCTTCACTGAAATATCAATGGGAATAGTACGAGAAATATTCCCTAAATTCAACTCTGAATCAGAATGTTTCGTTGGATCCTGAGCGTCTTTGACATATTCAGCGGTAAAGATAGATGAAAAATCATTTTCAAAAGCATCATCCTTAGGTAAAAACGAAGATCTGTGATGGAGATCTTCCCATGGTAGATCGTCTACACTTAGGATTTCGCGAAGTTGCTCGTCAGATGACACGACTTCGGGAAACGCTATCCATTCTAAGGTTGAGGTGAAAAGTGATTCTTCACTGACCACATTCATTTGGTCGATTTCGGTTGAACGCGAGTCGGTAAAAGACATGACAGCTTCATAAGCAATTTCATATGGACTCAAAGGCATAGCATCACCGAATGAGTCTATCTCAGATTCAGATGGGACAATCCAAGGATCATCATAAATAATGTTTTCTGATGTAATCATATGAATTGTTGCAAATGAAGGATCTACGCTGAGTGGAGGGAGAGGAAAAGTTCCCAGTAAACCGGAATCTTTAACTAAACCTACGCCAACGTCCCTATAAGGGATTGTCGTCTTACCGACATGCTGGATACTCTCTGAAGAGGCTGGGTCGGATGAAAAGTATGTCAGCTGATCAATAGTCACGATCTTACCGTTATGTGGAAACTTAATTACTCTGAAGACCGATGAAACGACCGCTGTCATAGCATATGACCAACTTCGACCCAAAAGAAGGTTGTAGTCTAGAGGGGCATCAACCACCTCCACATCCAGACTAACGGTTTTACCTTCTACCCCTATAGGCAATTCCTGTAGAATACCAAACGGACGGAACCCACGGCCATCAAAGGCCTTAAGGATGGTGGGGGATTGGTTCAACGAAGGAGAACCAAGAGATCTCCAACATTGAATCGACATAATACACGTAGAGGCTCCCTCATCAATCACAGTCCGATGAATAGGCCTGTTTTTGACTATCACTGGAATTTGGAAAGCCATTTGATGGGGGAGACGTGGTGTACTATTTTCTAGATCGAAGATTATCAGGTTCGGGTCCTGAACATCAACAGCTCCGATAGCCGACAAAAGTAATTTTCGTTGTGCTGGGCATGATTGCAACACTTCTAACGCCGACATTGCTGAGGGTGAAACAGCTAAGTCCTCAACAATGTTGTAATTCTGGGCTGCTCTCGCATGTGGATTGAAAGCAGACCTTCGAAGTACACCCTTGGCGGGCGGTTTAATTACTAAGTCCGGGTTAGGTTTTTCGATCTGTAGTGGATCGGAACCAGGAGCTGAGGTTGATGGGTTAGAGTGAGAAGATTCTGCTTCCTTACCATCAACAGGAGCCTTACTACCATAATCTTGCGATCGAGTCGCAATCCTCACATGAGACATCATCAAAATGGGTTCTTCACTGGCATTCGAGGAAGAACCTATCATCTTATTCTCCTGCTCCGGAAATGGATTTTTTAACACAGCAGGAGTGGGAGAACCTTTGACTATTTTCACAACCTCGGCCCGATGAGGGCAATCTCTCGTAAAATGATCCTCTTCACAAATAAGACAAGGATATCGAGGTTTGCGCTTTTCGTCATTGGTTTCCGACTTTTCCGTTTTCTCCTTCGGAGCCTTGTCTGCTTTAGCCTTCTTCTTTCCTTTCTTCTTTCCACCGTTTTTTGATTTGGCCGTAGATGACTCTACAGCGTGAATATCGGCGGTAAGTTCAGGAGAAGACTCTCCTGTCGGGGAATCAGGCAAAGTGATAATAGGAGTAGTTGAAGCCTTGGAAGACTTCTTCTTGCTCTTTGTATTCACGATACCAATCATACCATCAGCGGCATGAGATCCCGAAGGAGCAGCAGCGATTTGATTCGATTTTGGAAGATTCAGAATCTTCTCGTGTAACGTACCCGACTGAGTATAAACTAAGTCAAGGTATTGCGCCTGAGCAATGACTTGCTCCTCAGTAACTACTCCGGCCTTAGCTACATCTTCAGTAATCTTCGGTAATAATGATTTAACAAACCATTCAGCTAAGATTTGGTCCGGGATAAAAACTTTCACTAGCCTTCTTCGACGTCTCCACTCATGAATGTGATCAGAAATATACGTGGACGTCGATTGTTTTAGTGAAGTTAATAACTCCGTGCCGTTATCGTATCTGACCGGCAACTGAAAGTGAGTTAAGAACGAGGTAGCTAACTGGCTAAAATTGTAAAAAGAGGCCCGTGGTAACTCAATGTACCACTTGGCCGCGAGACCAATGAGTGTACGCTGGAAAAGACGTAAGCGGATCGAATCATCCGAGATAGAATTTGAAGCACACCAGAGGTGGTAAGTCATCACGTGATTGGACGGATCCTCTCCAGACTTACCTTCGAACTTGGGTATATCACTGGGCAACTTATTTGGCATTGGCGGCCAGAACTGAAGATATTGAATTGGATCGTTCGTTAGGCGCGTCAAGTCTGGTAAATCCAAAGTTGCGATAAATGGTAACTGCCGGTTAGGATCTCTAAAACTCTGGGTCACAATACCAGCCCTAGGAGGAGGATATCCAGGATAACTAGGAACAGGAGTCGCATTTGGGATATTATATCCTCCTGGAAAACCAGGATTAACCGGACCGTACTGGGGTTGTTGAGGTTGTTGATAAGTGTACCCAGGATACGGTTGATACTGGTAAACCGGCTGTTGGACAGCTTGCCCATGTTGGTACTGTCCCTGGTACGGAGGTTGAACAAATTGAGGTTGAGTAGTGACAACCGTACTTATACCAGGCTGACCTACAGGCATCTGGACCGTGGTTTGAATCGTAGATCCAGACAACGGTAAAGATGTCTGAGGAGTGGTCACAGGGACAGTAGAAACTGGAGCCGTCGATACTCCAGAAGTAAGTATGGTAGATGTGGCGGTAGTTGCAGCAGCCGTTTGAGATGGAGTACTAGGTGCAATTGGCGGCTGAGTAACTACCGAAGTTACAGAAGTTTGAACATTTGACTGGACAGGTTGCGGTTGCTGGGGTGGACCAGAAACTACGGGTTGTCCAGCTTGAGGTACCGACTGTATACTTGGCTGCAACACCTGTTGACCCTGTGATGGATCCCACACTAACATTCCAGGGTATTGACCCGTAACAGGTTGAGGATACTGAGATCCATAACCGGATTGAGGATAGGATTGATAATTGTAAGGTGCAGTTCCTATACTTGGAACATATGACTGACCTTGAGGCGGTTGATAACCTTGACTCGAGTATTGACCTTGAGGTTGATAACCTTGAGGTAAATACTGATACTGGGGTTGACCTTGACCTTGAGGTTGGTACCCTTGAGGTTGATACCCTTGGGGTTGATACCCTTGAGGTTGATACCCTTGAGGTTGCCATCCTTGAGGTTGATATTGATACTGAGGTTGACCCTGGGGTACATATTGAGGCTGGGGTTGACCTTGAGGCATGTATTGCACCATAGGTGCATATTGACCTTGAGGTTGCCCCCCAGACACGATTTGTGTACCTTGAGGTTGCCCTCCAGGCGTTAACTGAGGCTGCCCCCCAGGCGGTAATTGGCCACCTTGAGGTTGGGAAACGGGAACTGAACCTGACATCATGTAAATGTCTCCTACACCCAATGGTATATTACCACTGTTTCCAGCTAATAACCCATGATCAACGGGTTGAGGAGATGCCCCCGCAAAGGTACCAGAAAGTGATTGATACCCGGTGGGAACAGAAGGACCGCCGTGTAAGAAAGATTCAGGACTTTGAGTAAACACGGACGACTGACCAGACATATTTGCAGGAGTATAAATACCTCCAGGTGGAAAAGGAGTACGAGGTGTAGAAAAACCTACCCCTGAGTTGTCTAAATAATTGGTTAACGAAAGGTACCAAGTAGTACTTCTAGGAGGACTGTAAAAGATGGATTCATGCTCCCTTAGATCAATAGTAAGTTGACCTTCAAGGTTAGAGACACCTATTTCTTCCTCTGGAGCAAGTTCTTCTATAGCAATCAAACCAGTAGGAAGATTTTCGGTGATAATTCTTTCTATTCTCGGTGAATCTGGAACACTAGAAGTCGGAGTAACAGGTTCAGATATTTCAGGTTCTTCGCCTGTATCACTAGTAGACGAAAAACTACCAACAAGCTCAGAAACTGTAACAGCTTCGGGATTATAACCTGTCTCTAAACTTTGGTAATCTGGATGGACTACCAAGGAAGATTCTCCTTCTTCAGGTGAACCTACTCTACTGCCACTAGGAGGAGTTACAAGGACCTTCAACCCTTCGTACTGACCCAGAATGTCTTCAGGAGATCCACCCCGCGATCTACGGAGTTTTCTTAACAAATCTGTTCCGGTAACAATCTCAGGAGACTTGCCCCGAAGTCTACGGGACTGTCTCGGTAATTCCGCCACAGCTAAAAACTTTTAACTACTACACACGAAAACAAAGTAAAATTTCAAATCAAACCACCTAAAGTCTCTAAAGAACCAAACAAATTTGAATCACACGCCTAAAGAATCTAGGGCGTCAAACCAAGCACAAACAGTAGCCTTCCAGACCGAAAGCGCTAGTTGGTGATGAAACCCAACATCGCCGGATTCAGTACAGAAGTGGCGGGTGGAACAGTTACCCCGGCAACCTGCTTAATGAATAGACTGGACCAAGTTCCTCCACTTTAACCGTCTCGAGTGAAGTGAACCCCCCAGAAAATCCAAGTGAGTCTAGCCGACGTCTGCTCCAGGTACAGTGGGATCTTCCCTCCACCGTCACCTCGGTAGAATCCTAAAGATAATGGTCACTAAGGTTACCAACCGCAACAAATGCACCTGGGGGAACAGTCTAAACTCCGACAGCACGCAAGGGCAGAGTATCAAGCTCAATCCCCTTGCCGGCTCCTTGACAATAATCCAAGGTTTACCGACAAGTGACCCCTGGCTCCTCGACATTGGTTAATCCGAGGTTTACCGTTTGTAATACGTGCGTGTCTGGCGTCGTTCCCAACGAGGGGGGATTGATCCCCTCACTGGTTCGGACACGAGCTCGTGCTTCTCCTTTAAGAGGAGCTTTCCCAGAGTACAAATGAGACAATTGGATTTATTCTATCACAAGATAAGCTACTTGTTTGGTTTTGTTGTCTTGGAGAGTTAATTACTCACCTACTCCAAGACACTAGCCTGATCTAAATTGGTGTTTCAGAGCCCTAGTAAATAAAAATTACTACGTCGATTTTACTTTAAGCGTTAATTTTATGGTTTTTCTTAAAGACAAAAGGTAGCGGAAGTGAAACCAATGGTGTGTAGACTCGACTCAAACCACTACAAAGATGCACCTAAGATGATTTACGCTACTTTTCCTTTTTTCAATGAAATTCTTAACTAAGAGAGTTGAGAGAATGCAAATTTTAGAGAAAACAACTTTCTTAATAAAGACAATCAAAGAAACAATTCTCTTTATCTTTTCAAGCATACAAACATGACCACTCTTTACGTGCACGAAAAACTCTTTTTCTTTCAAAACTTTTCAAAGCTACTTGAAACAAAACTTTTCAAAGGAGATGTTTTTGTATTTTCTCTTTTTAATAAAGCATATAAATCTATTGTAATGAAAATCAATCTTAAAAGCTATAAAAACTATGAAAACTTGACTCACAAGCAAATCAAAAAGGAAATTACTCTAAGCAAACCTAACAAGGCAAAAGCTCACAAAGATGATTCTAGGTTGTTTTACTTGACCAAAATCAAATCAAGGACCAGCTAATGCAGAATCAAAAGACTAGTCAAAACAAAACTCAAATCTTTTTGTTCTTTTTGTAAAATGGAATTCAAGACTTAATCAACAAGCACTTCGAAATTTGCCAAAGAGACAACTCAATGGTAAGTTGCTCACACAGGTAGAATTTATGACAGGTCTGACTTCTAAGAATGTTGACAAAACCAGAGAGATCTAAGGCTTGACAACTTCTACCGCCAAAGTCACTACAAGACCTACTCAAAAATCAAACCCTAGGGCTTAAACTTCTATGAAATCCACTAAAACACTCAATGCTATCGAAACCAGTTCAGGTGAAGATCTTTGACAAGAGACTAATGAATCTAGGCAGTAAAAACTAAGAAAAAGCAAAATCTAAGAGAAAAAATGCAAAAAATGGAATTTTCTCAAATTTTAGTAGGGGACGCAGGCAACCCGTTAGAACAGGTGCGGGCCCGCTCTGTGTACACAGTGACAGTGCGTCCAGGGACGCACTGTGCAATGCTCAGAGGGTGCGTCCTACTGGAAAATTCAAGAGAAACTAAAAGGAATCTAACTCTAAGCTAACCCACCCAAAAACAAAGTCACAGAGCCAAAAACCAGAAAAATAAACCAATTTTCTCAGAGCAAAGTTCATACAAAGGAAAAGACTTTCACATTAATGGAGTCCCCAGTGGAGTCGCCAATTTGTCAGGCGGAAAGAGTCGATTGTGCGGACACAACCAACCTCCCTAGGAGCCTAAGACTCTCTAGTGACAAACAAGACAAACAAGAGCAATCCTTCTCTAAACATGCATTTACTATATAAGAAATCAAGTGTTTAGATCCTACCTATAATCCAACGCTGTTGTAGCAGTCCAGCTCCGCTGATCCGGATGAGCTCCTCCTTCACTTTGAAACCTGCATACACTAACAATCAAACGATTAAATAGCACTTGATAATCTCATAGAATAAAACATATTTAACACATATACCAAGGAGTACATGAAACAACTCATAAATAACAAGTTATTGAGAAGAATGGACTCATTTGCATTAATAGGTAACAAAAGGAACAAATACAACCTGAGCCTTGGTGTTGTGCAAGTCCCTCCCAGGGTCCATCAAGAGTTCTCCTTTACTTTGACAAAGCTCACCCACTTCCAAATAGAACAAGCAAAGATGGCAATCTCTCCTCACAAGCTTCTAAATGGGAGTCCTAATTCCTGCAGCATTTACCCTTAGAAATGTATAGCTTCCAACCTCTCCTCCTTCTGGCCCAATGCCTATATTTATAGTGCTCAAGAGGAAGTTAATCAGGTCCACCATCAATGGGATAATCCCCTCTTTGGATGGGATAGCTCCCTCATTGATGGGATAAGTTCCTCTTTGGTAGGAGTGCATGAACCATCTGGAGGCGCTCAATACACGTCGAACAACCTTCTAGAATGCTCTAGAAATGACCACAAGTGACTTTTTAAAGATGAAACTTGCGCATTTTAACCTTTACAGGGGGACGCACCTGCCCCTTTACATACAGAGCGTCCAAAGACGCAGCTTTTGTGAACATTGGGTGCGTCCCCGCAGGTAAGGTTGAGAGAACCTGCGTCCCTAGAGATAAATACATTTATAAAAGACTTTCTCTCTTTTTGGAGTTTGACATGGAGAGCAGAGGCATAAGACTTGCCTAAGAGGATAGCATGACTGTTGATTGAGCCATACTAACTGTAAATAGTCATGGTGACATTTTTTAGTGTAACACATCTCTAGTCACCATGGTTTCTTTTCCTTCTTTCTTAAATGCATAAAATTATTATCGTTGGAAATGTTGTTACTTTACCCCAACTTTGGTAAGACCCTATAAAATAAATTCAATAAAGTGGCTATCAAATGTAATCCACTTACCATTTCATTTTTTAAGGCATCAAAGGAATATAATTGCTTAATCATACATTTTGATGTCCATGATCCACACATATAGTTAGTCACCTAAGGAAAACTTTATAGTGTGACTTTCCTATTATAGGGAAAGACTGTTATAGATGTTGCCATGCACATAACTTATCTTCCTCCAATTGATCAATTTTTTTTTGACTTTAACGGTTAAATTTTTTTGATAGGCGGCAAAACAGCTGCCGCGTACTTATTACACAGAGATCCATTTCCCCAATTTTTCTTATCCCTCAGGTTTTCTTGCAGAGAGGGTTTTCTCTTTGTTACATCAGGTCCATGGAGATACTTTGACACTGGATCGCCCTTTGGAGAAGTTAATTCGCAAAATCCTTGCTTGAAGGCTCTATGAACTTCCAGATTTGTCTGGGCCGTCATTTAGTGACAGGGAAATCAACCATTTAAGAGTTTTCTCTGTCCAATTTGCTGCTATGTCCAGCGGTAAGGATCCTTGCTTGCTCCTCGTCCTTCCACTGAGTTCACAGGCAAATGAATTACTAACCGCTTTCTGGATGGAATGAAGAAGGAACGACATAGAAAATTCCGCGCTGCTGTTTGGATTTACGAAAATGGGCTACTGCTACTGCCAGTCCTTGGATTTCATACCCAAAGTAATGATTTCAGTTACAAAAGAGATTCTGAACTTTACCTCCTACATATTTGTTGATTGTATTTGCGCCACATAACAGAATACAGCCACTCGACAGTAGGAGGGAACCGAAAATAAATTCATCAGACTCCACTACTGTGACAGGGAAATGCTGATACAGCCTTTCATTCAAACTCACAACATCCAAGTCGACACAGGCACATACATCTTTCAGTTTGGGGTTGGTCATGTCTGGTGCTGCCCAATAATTCCCTCTTTTTTTTTCATGATGAACCCTTCCTGTGGATAGACCTGCTCGGATTTTTGATTACTTAATTTCATGTTTTCATCCTCTGTCGCAAGCTTCAGCTGGGGACAGAGCTTACAGAGCCTGCTAGGGACTGAGAATCCATAGCATCAATCTTTTCATTGCCTACCCATGGAGCTCTGGTAACTAGCTCAGCTATAGCCTGATGCAGAGCCAATGATATACATTCAGGAGCAGATCCCCAATGCATCAAAGTGAACAGATTTCCTGAGAGAGAGGATGTTAAGAATATTAGGGGATGATACAGATAGAATCTTCAGAGTTGACTGAAAGGGTTCTTTGGCTACTTGCTGAGCCCAGATTGGCTTCCAAATCGGCTTGTGTATTCAACTGCCTCAGTATATGATAGAAGGAAATTTTCCAAAACTTAGCCAGCATGGATCTAATTTTCTTGAGAATAAGGACTAAATGGATCTGCAAAGGGTTCGAGAATGAATTCATTGCTTGAATGATAATCCTAGAGTCTCCGAAGACCGTTAGAGATTGAATGTTCTGATTTAGTGCCAGATTTAGCCCCTGCCACAAAGCCAGAGCCTCAACTCTGTTGTTTGATTCGACTCCCAGACCCCAATGATACCTGAGCAATGTAGTGCCATCGAGATTCATCAGAATTCCACCCCCACCCGCAGCTCCAGGGTTGCCTTTAGAGGCCCCATCAAAGAATAGACAGTGGTCATCTAGAGCCGATCGCCACTTTAGAAACTCCTGTTCTTCCAGACGTATTTCCCACATAGCATGGCAAGAGGCCGGAGAAATAGGATTGGTTTGATTATTTGGAACAATATCTTTCAGCCAAAGCTCCTCCTCACTGTCCAGAATCGCTTCATTCCTTAAGGCCGGCATAGCTTCTAAAGTCTCTCCCAGAATAGCTTTAATTTTGGATATAACATTGTTTGAAGTGCAGATTTCTCCTCTGAATAATCTATTATTCCTTTCCAGCCATATCTTCCAGCAGGTGAATTTAGGGATCCACATCCATGGAGTCTTAAGCATGTTTTTTTTATTGAGGCAGAACGATGATAGCTTGGCCCACTCGTGAAACAGGATTGGCATATTTCTTGGCAGCTCAACCTTGTCCGCCCTTGATCGCAGAACCCCCTTCCATACTGCTTTGGCAAAGGGGCACAGCAACAACAGATGATCAACTGTTTCTTCCTCTGACATACATAATGGGCATCTGGATGGCCCTTCCATTCCACGTTTTCTCAGGTTATCTCCTGTGAGAATACTTTTGTGAGCTAGCGTCCAGCAGAAGAAGTCTATTTTTGGGAGCGAAGGGAAGCCCCAAATGAATTTCCATTGCGTTGGGTCAGGAGGGACATTAGGAACAACAATCAAGATTTTGTATCCTTCAGCAACCGAGAAAGAACCAGAATGGGAGCCCCACCCTCTTTTGTCCTTGGCTGTTGCTGACCTGGGGGATTTTCCTTGGAGTTTGTCTAATAGTAATGAAGCTTCAGATTGCAGACGATGAGGTACCTCTCCTAGATTCCAGCTGTCCCACCTTCTACCAGCATCCTCCGTCCAGGTGGATATGTCCCAAAGGGTTTCCTTATTGTTGGAATGCAGCCATAATTTAATATTTGCCAGGCCTTCTATATGGTGAAGCGGCTGGTCTCCAAGTATCTGATCTTCCCAAATTCTGATTTTTTTCCCATTACCTGGTATCCAGTAGAGATTGGGACTGAGGTGCTCCAGAGCCGCGGTACAAAGCTTGAAGATTGGGGAACCTTTGGTGGTTTTTGGTGGAAGGTCCAAACATCTCAAACGCTGACCATGAAAATATTTCTTCCACAGTACTTTCTTGCTCCAGCTTATTTTCCCAGCCACTATATTCCACAGAATTTTAGAGCCTAGAGCGAGATTTTGCGCAACCAAGTCTCTCATTTGCAAACCTCCTTCCATGATTGGTCTCTTAATGGTATCCCAATTGACTAGATGGAGTCTTCTTTCATTATTTTCCCCCCTTCCCAAAGGAATCTCCTCAGCATACCATCCATTTTACTGAGAAAGGTTTTGGGAGCAAGGAGAATGGAGTGCTGAAAAAGTGGCATGCTTATTAGGACAGATTTTATAAGAATTATTTTCCCAGCAGTGTTCAGCCAGGAGGCTCCCCAGGCTTGAATTCTGAGCTTGAGCTTGTCTAAGAGGGGCATCCAGTGGATAACTTTAGGAGCGGATCTGAAAATTGGGATCCCAAGATATTTGAATGATTCCCAGGTCTGACAGACTTTCATCTCAAGGAGCCTAGCTATGTCAGCCAGATCTTTGGCTGAGCAGTTCCAGCCAAAAATTGTGCTTTTTGAATAGTTTATCTTGCTGCCGGAGGCTTCTTTATAAATGTCCAGTTCCTTTTTAAAAGATCTGGCCGAATTAATGCTCGCTCCACCTAGGAGCAGAGTATCGTCGACAAATTGGGCGTGGTTTATGTCTTTGACATTGTGCACCATTCTGAGGCCTGGCAGAGTTTGGATATGTTGACAAAAGTCAAGCTGGAAACTGAGCACTGAGGCTTGGATAGCATAGAGAAGAGGGGACAGTGCACAACCTTGTCTTAATCCCCTGGATGCTTTAAAAAATTTAGTAGAACGACCATTTACCAACGGTGCAATACAAGGAGAGGCAATGCAGGCTTTCACCCAGTTTATGAAGGTTATTGAGAAGCCCATTTTCGTCATAACAGCAAACAGGAAGTCATGCCTCACCCTGTCAAAGGCATTAGCCAAATCGAGTTTTATTACCATTCCTTTCTCTTTTCTCTGGCCACTTGAATGAACTGCCTCTTGAACCAACACAATATTATCCAGTATCTTCCTCCCTTTGATGAAGCCTCCTTGGTTCTCCGGTATGATGTCTGGCAGAATATTCTTGAGACGAATGGATATTATTTTGGTAATCAGTTTATAGCTAGTATTACACAGCGAAATGGGACGAAATCTACTGAAATCTGAAGCTCCTTTCTTTTTCGGAATTAATGCAAGGAAGGCTGAATTGGTACTACCTCCTATCTTTGCGCAATATTGGGACTTCCTAACCATTCTCAGGAGGTCTTTATTGATAGTTGACCAGCTAGACTGAAGGAACCTAGCAGTGAACCCATCAGGCCCTGGCGCCTTATCCGGTTCCATGCAATCCAAGGCTTTCTTGAGCTCATCCATGCTGATCAGAGTAGTCAGCATATTATTGATAGAGTCTTGCACACAGGGTGGGATTAGATTATACGGGTAGGCTTGAGGATCTATAGGCGGGTCTTCAGCCGCTGAATAGAGATCTTTGAAAAAGGAGAAGGCTGCTCTCTTGATGCCTTCAAAATCTTTAATCACTGCATCTTGGGAACGGATTTCTGAAACATTTTTGAATTGCTTTCGAGCTTCGGCCTGCTTGTGGAAGAAACTAGTATTTTTGTCGCCAGCCTGTAACCATAAGTTTTTGGATTTTTGTCTCCAATACTCCTCTTCGTCCCTATTAGCTTTATGAAGGGCTTTTTGCAGCTCAGCTTCTTTTTGGAGCAGACTTTGGGTAATAACAGAATCCTCCATTGATGATTGGAGGGCAACAAGATTTTCTAAAGACTCTTTTCTCTTGGCAGCAGGTGTTTTCAAGGCTTTAGCCCACTCCTTGAGTCTTCTCTTAAGAGCCCGCAACTTTTCTTCCCACACAAAGAAAGGGGATCCCAGGATTTTCCGGTTCCAGACTTCAAATACCACCTCATTGAAACCTTCTTGCTGAATCCACAAAGGGCTAAATCTAAATGGAATGGGGCCAAGATAACCATCCATGGAGAGCTCGAGACTAATGGGTTTATGATCAGAGATGCAGTTATGTAGAATTTTGGATGAGGCCATTAGTCCACTAGTAAGAAAGGAGGCTTGTAAGAGGAATCTGTCCAAACGAGCCGCTATATGGCTGGGACCTAATCTTTTATTAGACCAAGTGTATTTCCCAGCTGATGGTTTGATGTCCTCCAGATCCCAGCCAATCATTATATCTTCTACCCATTCTCTAGCTGGATCCCTTACAGGGGAACCACCTTTTTTCTCTTCAGCGTCTAGAGTAACGTTCAGATCCCCTGCAATAATGATGTTTTCTGGATTGTGCAATAAAAGAAAGGACTGGAGCGAGTCCCAACAGATTTTTTTCTCCACTGGAGAGACCGGAGCATAAAGGTTAAACATACTTACTTGTTGGCCAGAGTCTTTGTGGAGGAGCTGAGTGAATATCCAATGCTGGCAACTTTCTTCTTGAATCAAATCATATTTGGAGCTGTCCCAGAAGGAGGCAATCCCACCAGAGGCGCCTCTAGCACTGACAGCTCTACCAGGCCCTTTGCGCCAGAATGTTTTGCTGGATTGGAGGAGGAGAGTGTCCTCCAGCTTTGTCTCCTGGATGAGAAGGATTTCAGGCAAGTGCAACCTCACAATGTCTTTCAGGGCCTCTTCTTTCAGCCTGCTACCTAATCCTCTGCAATTCTAGGAGACGTATTTCATTATTTACTGGGTTGGGAGGGAGTGGCTCCTTTTGAAGCCTTGTTATGCTTGCGCCCGGATCTGGTGTTCATCATTCCTTTGAGAGTTTTCTGGGAGCCTTGGAGAACCTCCATATAAGTTTTCTCCTCTCTCTTTTTCTTCTTGGATTTCCGGCCCCTGGTCGATTTGATAGGAGAAATTTGTGAGTTGTCTGATTCGGAGTCTCTTTCTTCTGATTCTTCCCCTGATTCGGATGCCAGACTAATGTGCTTGTCATTGCCTTCTTTTCCCCCTTGATCTGTCTCTGTTAGGGGGACATTTGATTCTTCTTTGGTTTCTTTCCCTTTCTTCGAGTGATCTACAGTTTCTTCCTGATTCTCTGAGGCATCCACCTTTTCCCCTGATGATGGGCCTTCATTTGAGACTGGTTTGGTTTTGTCATTGGACTGGGGATTCCCCTTTGGTCCTGTCTGCTTCTGCTCGTTTGGCTTTGAGACTACCTTACCCTTTTTTATTTCCTTCCATCCTTCTTCTTCCACTTTGTCCCCTAATGGTGCTTTGGGGTAGTTTCGTTGAAAGTGACTGTGCTCATGGCAGATTCTGCACTTAAAAGGCAGTTGCTCGTAGTCCAACTTCTGGAAGTGGTGCCAATCTCCAACTGTAAGTTTGATGGCTTCCGGCAGTCCAACTTCCAAGTCGACTTCCATGCAGATTCTGGCGCAGGTGTATTGGCCCTTGTTATCAGCTTTGTCGATGAATCTGCCCAGTCCGTTTCCTATCTTTTGCAGGGATTGATAGCTCCAGCAGTGTATTGGCAGATTGGGAAGCCGAACCCAAATAGGGACCTCCTTTGGGACATCGACTGAAGGGTCGAAGTCGGGGGTCCATTTATTCAGAAAGAGACCTTGGTTTCCCATGAAATATGGGTCATTTCTGAACACCAGATCTCGATCTTCCTTGGTAGTGAATTCGAAGATGAAAAAACCCCTTCCAACCGCGTAGCTGATCACATTGTTGGGAAGCAGGGGCCTCCAGTTTCGTTGAACCCATTCATCAGTCGATTTTGTTGTTGGCCACCGACCCATAAATTGCCCCACTAAACCTCTGTCAGCCAAGGCAAGGGTGATTTTGATCGTTTGATCTTCCGGCAAAGCGATTTCTGGGACTTCATCCAGCTTTTTGATAAACTTCGGGGCTTCGAGATGAGATCGTTTTTTCCCCTTTTGCGAAAGCAGGTTTTGGAAGGCTTCTGCTGGTGATAATGGCGGGGTGGGAGAGGGCTCCGCACCCCCTGGTGCAGCCATGGCGGCGGGCAGACTTGGCAGCGATCGCTGACCTAGCCGGATCGCATATCAGAACGCGCGCACGCAAAAAAAATCTTTTTATCTATGATGCATCTCCAATTGATCAATTTTAATATGAATTCACTTATTTAATCTAATGCCATTAAAATTTCAAGGGCCTTTGAAAATGACCTTCATAACTATCATAATTATTCAACTTCATTAGTTTATTGCCAATATTTCCTTCCTTACGTGCATCATCCTTAAATAGACCTTATAGTGATTCTCATAATATTCTTACATGAAATACTTCTGTAACTCCAAAACCATTTTCTACCATGTTATTCATGAGCCATGTGACACCTCATTCATTCCCTAAAATAAAAATCTCCCATTCTACTCTAGGATAGGCTATTGCTTTGTGTTGATTACTTACCATTGTTGGTGAAACTTCCACTTAGTCACTATAAGTTCTGTCTATTACTCTTTTTTATTCACTTCACTATTATAGGATGGTCATGGTTATGAGGGCTGCCAATTGTTTTAGTCATTAGAATTTATGCATTCTTCTTTTTTCCTTCATCCTTAGAGTGATTATATCAAATAATACCACGAACTTTGGGTACCAAACTTAGAAACCTTCCTTTCTAACAGTTGTTGTCTCTCTCTATATATGTTTCCATCATCTTATTCTAATAACAGTGTTATTGTTCTTTCAAGGCTAGTTTATTGCCATCTTATGTATATACTCATTACTTCCATCTTCATTTGACATGTACTTTTCCGAAATTGCACTGCAATTTTCTCACATCTTTGTCAAATAGCTATTGTCTTTTTTACTTCCCCATATTAACTAAACCGATTTCGCAAGTATTTCACTTCATGAAAAATTAGATATAATTTAATAATATTAATTGTTTACCACTCTTCCCATCTTGAAGATGTGATGCCCTCAGAGCAAGATAACCCATAACCACTAATTATTACAACTCAACAATCTCTATGAATCCCTCCTAATTTTTTTCAAGCATTCCCTCTCTAAATGATAAAGTCATCATTACTAGGTTCTCTCATATTGACTCTTTCTTAGGGTAGTTTGTGCATGAAGTTTATTTATTATTATTTTTTAATGTAGTGTTTGTTTATAATTTGCTGCAGATGTTCTTGGTGGATGTCTACACTTGGTATTCATAGTGACTTTATGGAATCCCTTGTTAACAAATGAACAATTTCTTGAGGGTATCTTAGATATTAATGAAACACAATCTTGCATTTAATTTTATTATATAATTTTTTTAAAATTTCCCTGTGTTTTCTTATCATTATTCCTTCTTTATTGTAAATCATCCTTAATGCTAAAATATAAAAGTAATATTCATAAAAAAGATCATTAGTAAAAATCATTTAACAAGATTCCAAACAATATTCTAACCAAAATAAACCACTATCCCCATAAAATTATTTTTGTTTATTTACACCATCTTTATACTATGTTTACTATTTATTTTCCCCACTATGTTTACTCTTTATTTCCCTAAAACTAAACAATCACAAATAACCTTTATAAGAGTACACTCAAACTCATAAACTATATGTAATATTACACATATCCATAGAAGAAACATTATGTATCATAATTTTAAATCAATTAATATAAATTGATTTTTTCTTTTAAACTTAATCACAAAATATATCACAAATTTAATTGTATAGTAATACACTTTTAGATATTCTATATAATAATATATAAACATTATATTTATTATTGATATAAAAACTATATTAATAATATATTCATACAATTATTATTATTATTATTTTTTTAAATTTCTTTCTCTATATTTATGAAAAATATATTTATATTTAAACTCTATTTTTCATACCCTCACACTTTGGTCTGTAGCATGCCCTAAAAATGTGATTCCAAGTGACATGGTTTTCCTTGGAAAATAGTGATGAGTTAGCCTGCATTCATGCTCTAAGAGAATAATTCCAAGAGACAGCCTGCGTTCTCTAATAACAACTAATAATAACTATCCCATCACTTATTTAACAACTAAATTATAATAAATTTTCCCACTAAAAAAACATCTCAAACTTTAATTTCATAGCCTCATAATCTAATAATATTAAATTATATTAATTACTTTATTTCCACACAAGTAATACATATAACTAATACTCAATATTATATTTACCTATCTATATCTCTTTAAGCAATTAAGTTAAATTCTTCTTCAAATTCATATATAAAATATTTGCTATTTAAATGCTAATTTCAAAATGCATGTAATGGAGCCACCAATATTTTAATATCATACTATTTTAAATGAAATTTTTGCTGAAATAAAAAATTTCAGCAATGGGATTACGTGATTTTGAAACTCTCTAATAATGGTGTGAATATTTTTTTTTACCACGATATTTACTCAAACCAAAAGCTTTTGCAAATTTCAACTCTAACATTGAAGCGTAATACCTCAGGGGTGATCACAAGCCCAAACTAGGGTTAGAAGTCAAGCACAACACCGGAACTAGGCTTTACGAGTCAAGCGCCAAACTAGAACTAGGGTTTAGAAGTCTAAGGGTTTATAGGCCAATGAGAGTTAGATCCGCTAGGGTTTTGCTTATTAGTATTTGCATACAAACCCTAGACTTTTAGCTAGAGAGGAGAGTGAGAGCCGAGCGGGGGAGCTGATTACGAGCGGGCCGGCAGCTGCAATTGCACAGCGAGTAGTGGGGAGCTAGAACCTTAGAGCGCAGGTTTCATACGCGATGGTAAGCCTTGGTTTCTGTACTTCATGTCTTCCGAAACTTGTTCCATGTACGGTTATGGAGTAATAAATCTTAGTTTGGTTCATTATATTATTCTCCAGCTGAAATTTTCATCTCTACACAAATCTAATATATGGGTCAGGGAGTCTTTTTGTTGTGAATCGATCAAATTTGCTGTAGGTTTATTTAGTTTGGGATTTCTATGAATATTTTCCGAGGTTTGAAGCTTATTTTGATGAGTTTTGCAGGGGCGTGTTAGGACCAAAACAGTGAAGAAATCCTCTCGTCAGATAATAGAGAGGTACTACTCTCGTATGACACTCGACTTCCATACCAACAAGAAAATTGTTGAGGAAGTTGCCATTATTCCGTCCAAACGTCTCAGAAACAAAATCGCTGGATTTTCAACGGTATGTATGCATTTTTCCTCGTCCTCAAACCCCAGATCTGTTAAATTTCTTATGCCGAGCTCAAAGGGTCAATGTTGGGCTCTGTGCGTGTTTGGTTGGTCGTATGAATGGATATTTTAGGGGTTTCTGTTACCGAGATCCTTATGGTCAGTCGTTTTTTTTAATTGCTTGCATCTTTTGCCCACTTTTGTTGCAGCATTTGATGAAACGTATTCAAAAGGCCCCGGTGAGAGGAATCTCGTTGAAGCTTCAAGAGGAGGAACGAGAAAGGCGCATGGACTTCGTACCCGAGGAGTCCGCTATTAAGACGGAAGTTATCGAGGTATTGTCTTCACATTCTGCCCTAAAATGCTCGACAAAGAGAGGACCTTTTGCCGTTCCTTTTCGGTTCTTTCGCCAGTTCCTATTTTGACACTACATTACTCACCAATTTTATATTTGTAATATATGATGGGAGGGGGATCTGTTAGCGTTCTTATTCCCATAATCTAGCCATGTCTCTTGGTTTTTGTGAATTTTCCTGTTTCCTGTCTCTAGTAACATGATTTGTTGGTATTTTCCACAATAGCTTCCTTGGAGGGTGAATATTGTGAGCAATTCTGCATTTTTACCTGCGATGGTTTTATCGTTTTTTAAATGTTTCTAATATATTTCGGGGGGGAGCCGTTCGTTTTTCTTATTTTTCTAAAACCCTCTAACTATACCTCTAGGCGTCCATTAAGTTTCCTGCTTCCTGTTTCTAGTAACACAGTTCATTGGTATCTGCTATGATAGCCTGCGCTACTAAATGAATGCAATTTTACCCTTTTTCCCTCTGTGAATGTCTTTTATTGGTCCGCAGTATTTTTTGGAATATGCATGCCATAGCTTTGTCATTGGTTTTTTCCACGTGGTTACATTAGATGAGGCTATTGTGTGGAATCTAATAATCTGATCAGAGCTCTACATCTTACTATAATGAACAAGAATTAGAGTAAAATCACCTATCTTGAAGTAAACGACAATCCCCAAATCCATAAAAGAAACTCAAGTAGCAACAATACCAACTGGTTGGATTCCTTCATGAATTGTCAAATGTGATATTATTTCAATACGTATGTGTGGTGAATAATGTTTCAATTGGTATGATTGAAAATCCTGGCATTATCTTGTTTGATGTTAGATATTGTTTGAAATATTATACCAGAACAGACTCAGTTTACAGCCGTAGCCGTTTTTTATGGTTAATTTCATTTTTAGCAAATGAGAATAAGCAAGGTGGACTTAAATCTTCTATCTCACTTGACTGAGCTGAAGTTATAAGAGGTTGAAAGCTTAAATTAGCATATATCCATCTTAATCCCTGAGCAGTTGTGTGCCAAGTTGCTAGGATACTTGGGTTTGTTGACAGTGATGCGGGTGGTGTTTCTGAAACAGGATACTTGGGTTTGCCAGGGGTGCACCGTGCACTATATATCAATGGAGTTAACTCTTCTATCTCAGTAAAGTGATAACCTCACTTGACTGAGATGAAGTTAGAAAGGATTGAAGGCTTAAATTAGCATATATCCATCTTAACCCCTGAGAAGCGATGCACCAAATTGCTAGGGTACTTGGGCTCGTTGACAGGGATGGGGTGGCATTTCTGAAACAAGGGACTTAGGTTTGTCACAGGTGCACTGCGCACTATATATGTATATAGTGCACACGCACACACATACATACTTGCATATAACAAATTAATATTTAAAAACTTGCAAATTGCTTAATATCATTTTCAGCAGGCAAAAACAAAAACATGCACATTGCTCCATTGAAGTTTTGAACAACCACAAAATCATTAGAAAAATACTGAATGGTTGTCATTATCATATGAAATTGATGTTAACAGGCCTCAACTTTTCTCTTCTGGAAATGAAATGGTGAAATGAGAAGGTGTAGTGTTTTGAGTGCATAAGTGAAGGATTAGGGTTTTTGGGGGGACTCCTGGTCTTGCATTTTTGGTCCTTTTTAAAATAAAAAATAAAAATATTTGTGAATTAAGGGAGTCTGTGACTCCCATGCACCCAAAAACACCCATAATTGGGGTTTTGTTACACAATTAGCTACTTCCCCACTTATTTGGCAGGATTAACCCCATTTGTTTGAGTTCATTAGATTGAGTGGTTGTTTCTGAATCTGTATGGGAGATGGAACTGGGGGTGGGTACCTGTGCAACTTAGGCCATGCACCAGGATGAATTAAATTCCTTAAGGTGTCAGCCTATGATTTTCTTTTCATCCTTAACCTTCTTTGGTAAAATTTTTGTGTATTCAAAGCACACAATGGATTGGCCATATATTTATGTTAAACATCTGTAAAGAGTTGACGTATTAACCTGGGATTGTAGAATGTACCTCACATTTATAGGTTAAGATTTTCATGTATTTTCTGTGTAGATGATTAAATAGGTTCTGTTTATAAATTTGGTATTGTAATTTAACTTGCAAGTGTTGTTGTGCAGGTTGACAAAGAAACCATGGATATGCTTGCTTCATTGGGCATGTCTGATTTACCTGGAGTTGTTAAGCAGGTTTGCCGTCTTTGATTGGAATTTGTTATTTAATTGCCATTCACCTGTTGGTTTTGTGGCATCTTGTTCAACAGTTTAGATCTGTCTAATGTGTAGTTTATTGTATTTTGATCTCACATTTGCGTTTTGTGTCAGGCGGATCCCCCAGCAGGTGGTGGTGGTTTCATCAAGCCAGGTGGATTCCAAGGTGGTGGTGGAATGGGCAGGAGATATTAGAGAAAAGATAACTCGTATTTTTCCAAAGTTTTGTGGTTAGGTATCAGATTGTATAAGAGCATTTGGGACAGGCTTTTGTTTGAAGTAATGACATTTGTTTTTGAACTAGTTTATTTTGTTGAGGCTTCTTTAGTGAAAAGTGCTTGATAATTTGTTGAGACATCAATTTCAAGGTTAATTTTTATAAAATAATTTTTCCTCTTCTAAATCTAAAACCAATTTTAAGCCACTGTAAATCTTTGAAATTAGTCTCTTGAGAACTCACATATATGAATGGGGGTGTTATGTGACGTTGGCTACAATAACAGTAATGTTGCAATAATCAGTTCTGAGATCCTTCCATATTTTGACTGTTATGACACCTCCCTGCTTTCTTTCTGCTGTCATTGAATGTATACCTTTCAATGTTGCATTATGTTCTTTAGAGTATATGCCAATTTGGTTTTATGTAATAAGATGCAGTAAGAGATTTGTGGCCCATGCCACTGATCATTATTTCTATGCTTTTGTAGAAGAAATGTGTTTGTGAGCTCATATTTATTGGTTGATTGTCTATTGAATGAAATTCATTCAATAACACACGTTCATGCTGCTCCCATTTTACAATAAGAAGTTGCTGTGGCTTATGTGTTTGATTGAAAATGTGTGAATTCTGTATCTTTTCAAATAACACTAAGACTTTGTCTGTCCACTTGGAGAGATTCAATCACTTATAAATTCTCGTTCAATACAAAATTTGCTAACAAAATTCTGAAAGTGTCTCCTATTTATCCATGACCTGTGGCCAAATTGAACATAGGGATGAAGACAAAATGTTTACATGCCTAGGTACTGCAGAACAAAAGTGGAATCAGGTCGAGATTTCAAAAAATGCTTTGGTGGCACAGCACAAACACAGACGATACATCAGAAATGAAATTCACGCTTGTTCCTATACTGTGATGGGCATTGAGATAAAATCTGTTTGCAAATATACAATTGGAGATATACCAGCAGAAGTCGTTATAGTTTTCAAATGTTTCTTTAATTTCCTCTCTTATTTTGCATCAAGACTAAAAGAAGCTGTGATGGAGACAACTCAGAACTCCTAGGAATTTTGGATTTTAACGCTCCAGAATACATAACCTACTTGAGGGAAAACAAGGATTGAAGGCAGAGCATTTGAGCCTGTGACCTCATCACTATAACGGCCTCCGCAGTTCCATCAAAAGTCCAGAACTGGTTGGGTTATTTACTAAAACATCCATATGTTTAAAGCGTCCCCAAAAAACTGTACACAAGGACATTGAGAAGTCATGGTATACAATAAACAAAGGGTCATCAAGCTGACCGATATTGAGTGGAAGCTCAAACTTGTATCAGTGGGCATGCCTCCACAACTATCGGGTCTGGCCAGTCATTGCTTAATATCACTGCATGCTACAAACCCTTCACCAATTCCCTTGCACGATACATCTAAGAGGACGTTAGAGTGTCTGCTTATGATGTTTGTGCATGTTGGGAACCATAAAAACATTAATCTGTAGTATATAGTATCTGTACATTGTCACTGATTCTGGTCCTTTGGCCAAGGAGCTGCAAGTGGAGGTATCTGTTATCTCGTGTATTTTTGGTGGTTGAATTGTTGGGTATTTTTTCATTTAATTATTCTTAATGTGTTATTATTATTTTTCTTTCCGCAGAATTACCCCTAGGCTGACCTGAAGGGGACTGGCCTCACGTCCAGCCGGTCCAAAGGTCAGGGCCTGACCCCCACAACCCAGCAGAATCGAACCCACGCCTTGTGACAGGTGCTTTGACCTACATTAAGCGTGAGTGTGTGCTGCATTTAAAATTGTCTGTTTGGGGCATTTGCTGACTGTGTTCATTTCTGCACCGTCTATTCATGACTTGTGTGCATTTCTCTTCACCAAGAAAACACTGGAGTAGGCCCCATTGATTGTAAGTTTTACCATTCTTAGTTATGCGATGCTAAACGGTTGCAAGTTTTACCAGTGCAATGACATCATCGATACTCGAGGATAATTCGTCCATTATGGATACAAATCGTTTCTGATAAGCCCATAGAGTTGACAGCTCTGCTCTACTTTTATATTTCCCCGGAGTATTTTGTTTTATCACATTGAATTCAAGCATCTTTTTTACACTGAAAACGCGTTTTTACAACATAATCTATATTAAAGTATCAAGAAAGAATAACAAAATACCCGATTGCCTGGACACATCCCACGTAGGAAGTACACATAATTGAACGGCCCACTCAATAATTATACATTCCTTGAGAAGTATTTTAACTTTGATAGCGTGACTTCCAATTATTTTACTATACCTTTTTTATGGTTTTAACTACACCTTTTATTGTTGAGCAAAGAAGAGGACACATTCGTCTTGCAGATCATTTTTTGCCTAAGATAATATGAGAATGCCATCTTAAGTGCTGATTTTGCCCAAGATAATAGGGTAATACTACTGCTGTTGCTGAATAAAAGGCTAAATGGTTGATTGGTAGCTGAAGGCCGGTTGCTCAACATACCGTTGATTAATTATATATATTCCTTCAAAAGAATATCCGCTATGAATAATTACGCTTTCTACTCTTAAGCAAATTAGAGGACATCTTTCTGTCTTGGCAATTTAGTCTTGCCCGGAGTGATTTAGAATGATATATGGTAATTAAGGGCTATTTTTAACAAACTTCGGGAAATACTTATATCATAAAAGGTTGTAGTTGAGGCACACGGAGTCATTACAAAAAAATCTCTTTCCGAGTTCACGAGAAGTTCTTTTGCTGATCACACATGCGACAAAAATTCTTTGAAGTCTCCTGTATAGGCTGACTTAGTTTCATATAGCTACTATGATAAACATAATAACCTAACATAAGACATGGAAACTAGAAGGGTAGACCAGGTTTGCAGAGAGCTTGTCTTCATCAAGGACGTGCATGCATACATCCTAAAGATACAAAAAATAGAGGAGGAATGCTCTAGTTCAACCAACAGCCGGGAGAGTATTGCCCTTCGATTGAAATAACTATGTAGAAGTCAGACTTTCCAATTTGTTGACCCTTTGTTTCGGGGAATGATCTCTCCACTCGAGGTGCAACAAAATGCTCAAGAAGACATCTAGTTCCCTCCTTGAGGGATTCTCCAGCAATGACAGCGTTGTGTGTTACAATGTCCATGTCAGAATGTAACTCATGAAGTGCCAATTCATGCCGATGAAGGGAGCTATGAGTGGCTCACAGCTGTCCAAAGTCCATATCTACACTGTAATTGAGGGGAAAGGGGTGGCAGGAAAAAATAACCAGGAATAATCTGCCAAGCTACTTTCTAGCTCTGTGACCCTACTTTGGTGAGAGCTATATGTGATACTAGATAAATCCCACAACGGAAGCGTGGGAAAGAAGTGGCAATAAGACCCTCCCCAAGTGACACAACCACTAATCATGCCAGGGGTTGTAAATGATTACTATGCGTGATGTGAAGAATTCATTGGTGGTTTCTTACAACTCCAAGACACTGCTGCTGCTAACCTCATGCTCATTAAATAACTCGATGTCGATGCTCGATCATGAATACTTAGAGCAAAGTCGGCATTTGAAAAACCACCAAGTACAAAGTTTTTAGTTTTTTTGTAAAGAACTCTTTTCGCTGCATTCCAGTGGCTATCTCATGGTTCTTGCATAAAATGTGAAAGAACGCTGACTGCATAAGATAGATCAGGGCGAGTGTTTGTCAAATAAACCATGTTGCCAATCAGCTGTCTATAAGTAGTGCTGTCCACCATTTCCCTCCCTTCAAATTTTGAAAGTTCAAAGTTTTGCTCCATGGGGGTAAGCACTCGTTTGTAATCTTGCATTCCGAATCATTGATGAACCTTCGTTGCATAATTCCTTTGAGAAGTGAAAATATGATGTGGACATTGGAAGACTTCAACTCCAAGATAGTAGTGAAGTAATCCAAATCTATCATCGTAAAACCTGCATGTAACTTTGTTTTCACTTGCGCAATATGATAATCATCGTTTCCAGTGATGATCAAATCATCTACATTGTCAGGCCAGGCAGTAACTCCATTAGGAAGAAATAATTTGACTAACTTATTCCATCAGGTAGGTCCTCATTATATACAGGAGGGAGAGACTGTTCAGTTCGTCTCCCGATGATTGTTCATATTTCCTATTTATCTATTTACAATAATTCACCCAATCACAAGGATTAGGTGTCAACATTCCCCCTCTTAATATGAAGGGATGTTGGTGAGTCCAAGCATCATTCTGAATCGTTCAAGCTTTTCCCTTCCAAGCGCTTTGGTGAAGATGTCTGCAATTTGCTCATTTGTGGAACAATGATGGAGATGGATTGTTTTGGTTTCAATATGATGTCGAATTAGAGGATACTTAGTATTGATGTGCTTCGTTCGATCATTAAACTTTGGTTTCTTGGCCAACTTTATTGCAGAGGTATTGTCAATCATGAGTGGAGTTGATTGTACTTGTTTTACTTGCAAATCTTCAAGAATTTCCTTGAGCCACAATTTCTTTTGTTGCTTCAGTCGTTGCCACGTATTCTGCTTCTGTTGTGGAATCTGCTGGAATTGATTGTTTGCGTGATCTCCAAGAGAGAGCTCTTGATCCAAGACTCATAGCATATCCTGAAGTAGATACCCTAGTTTCTTTGTCTCCATCGAAGTCTGAATCAGAGTATCCAATCAAGCTGAAGTCGTCCACCTGTGCATACTTGATTCTAAAGTCTCGAGTTCCCTTCAAGTACCTTAGAACCTTTTTTGCAGTAGATCAATGTACCTCACAAGGCTTTTGCATAAATCTGGAGAGGATTCCAACAACAAATGAAATGTCTGGTTTGGTAGTAGTTAGGGAGTTGAGACTTCCTACAAGTTGTCTATATTTTGTTGCATCCTCAAATTCTTTTCCTTCAATAGATGTGAGCTTTAAGTTTTGTTCCATTGGAGTAGTAAGAGGATTGCACTCTCATGCCAAACCTGTTCAACAGATTTCCAATGTATTTCTTTTGAGAAAAAAATATGGACTTTGAATGTTGGGTTACTTCAATGCCAAGATAGTAATGAACATAGCCCAAATCAGTGATTTCAAAATTTTTTCCCAATTCCTTCTTTATGGATGTAATGTAGATTTCATTGTTCCCTGTCATCAAACGATCATCTACATATACCACAAGATATACCACTGTTTTGCCAACTTTCTAGACAAATAAAGTTGCATCATCAAGATCAAAATGTTTGAAATTAAGTTTCAGAAGATGCTCAGTTAGTTTTTCATATCAGGCTCGCGGTGCTTGTTTGAGGCCATACAAGGACTTCATAAGTTTGCATACTTTATGTTCATGTCCTTTCACAACAAATCCTTCAGGCTGGGATATAAAAACATTCTCTTTTAGATCTCCATTCAAGAAGGCAGCTTTTACATCTATTTGATGGACTTTCCAACCGTTTTGAGCTGCTAGTGCAAAGAGTGTCCGGATGGTAGCCCATTTCGTTGTGGGGGCAAAAGTCTCCTCATAATCGACCCCTTCCTTTTGTGCAAAACTTTTTGCCACAAGCTTAGCTTTGTGCTTGTCAAGTGAGCCATCAACTTTATACTTGAGTCTCCCAATTCTATCAGTGACATCACTTAAAACATCATCCGTTGTTGGAGTTTCATGCGGGGGAGAGTGTTCTTCAGAAGAAGATTTCACATGTTGATCTAGTATAGGAATCCCCCCTTCAAGATGTGGAATTTGATTATCAAATTCTTGAATTGATTTTGCTTTTGCGAACCTATCCAAGCGATCAAGTCGCTGCTCAACAACATTGTCAATTTTGGATGATTCAAGAAAAATTACATCTTTAGATACAACAAACTTCTTATTTACTTCATTATAGAGGCGGTATGTTTTGGAAGTGTTTGAGTACCCCAGGAAGATACACTTACGACTTCTAACACCAAGTTTGTTTCTATGTACCTTTGGTCTCAAGGCATAACATGTGGAACCAAAGACCCTGAGATGCTTTACCGAAGGAACATGTCCATATTACATTTCATAAGGAGTTTTGTTTCTTATAGCATTAGATGGACATCTATTTTTTATATATGTAGCACATAGAATAGCATCAACCCAAAACATTATATTTACATTTTTGAAGAAAAACATGGATCGTACCATATTTAAGATTGTTCTATTAATTCTTTCAACTACACCATTCTGTTGGGGATTATAACGCACAGTTGTTTGATGTTTGATCTCATGTTGGCGAAGATAGTTTTCAAATTCATTTGATGTGTATTCTTTCCCATTATCAGTGCGAATAGCCCCAATATGAGATTGTGCATCCTTTTCAATCCATTTATGAAAATTCTTGAATGTTTGAAAAGCATCAAATTTGTTCTTCAATAAATAAACCCAACACATTTTGGTGTAGTCATCAATAAATGTCATGATATATTTATTTCCATTTGCAGAAGGAACAAGCATTGGACCACATAAATCTGAATGAATGAGTTCAAGCTTCCTATGTGCTTTTGAATGTGAATCAAGAAAACACTGTTTGCTATGCTTTCCTAGAATGCAAGCATCATATCGCTTAAGTTTCTTAGGAATTGTAGGCAAACCAACAACACCATTTTTCTTCAATAAGCAGACACTGTCATAGTTCAAATGTCCAAATCTAGCACGCCATAATAAACTTGACGGAAGTGTACTTTTTTCATGATGAGAATTGTATGAGAAATGTTGTGCATGAGCAGAGGTTCCTTGCAGTTTGAGAAGCCTTTCTTTTTCTATTCCCCTCATGACAAGTGAGTGGTCAAATGCTTTTCTTACCTCAAGCTTGCCATCAAACATATGAATGGAGTGACCTTGCTGGCAGATGTGGACCAAGGACAACAAGTTTCTTTTGAGCTGTGGGAGATATAGAACATGATCGAGAAGAAGGTCTGGAAGACTAGGGAGTTTAAGGCTGATTGTGCCAAGCCCTGATGGCTTGATTTTTGATTGATTTGCAAAGTATACTAGTCCATCAACATTGTCAGTGAAATTTTCAAAAAAATCTTTTCTATAAGTCATGTGGCAGGTTGTCACTGAATCAAGCAACCAATCATTTTTCCAAGAAGCAAGTGAAGCATTAAATAAATCTTCATTTACTCCAATGTTACATTGTCACTCAACATAGTGAGCGGATTTAGGTGCTTTACCTTTCTCTGTATCATAAGTTTTACCTTTCTGTTGGTTTATTTTCTACTCAATTTCGTCCCATGGTAGCTTGCATGTAGAGGCATCATGTGATCCATTTCTTTTGCAATGTATGTAGTGCAAATTTGTGTTTTCTCCTTGCGAATGTCTGCCCCCCTGCCTTTGAAATATCTTCATCTTCCTCTTCGTCCACCTCTTCCTCTTGTAGAATCTTGAGCAGGATGCTTTTCTTTATGGGCAAGGCACACAATGTCTTTAGAAGATTCAGGTGCTGTTTTCTTTCCAAAAGCTTTCTCTCTTTCAACAAACTTTTTCACAAGAGAGTCAAAGGTTATATTTTTGAGATTTCCATTTGCTTGCAATGACTCAAGATAATTGAAGTAGGATAAAGTGCCTTGAGAAAAGCCATAAGAGGAATATCCAATTCAACCTTAGTGGATTTGATATCATGCATTATAGACTTTACTTCAGATGCAAGAGAAAGAGGATCATTATTTTGCAGTTCAAGAGTGAAGAGTTTAATCATGAGTTGAACGACTTCAAGTGCAGAGTGTGAGTCATAAAGTTCTTTAGCTTTTGTAAAGCTTCAAAGGCAGTTGAATATGACGAAATATGGCGACTCACCTCTTCATTTACAGATGCTGCGATTAAAGCATAAGCTTCGCTGTTTTTGTTTTCTCAAATGACGAGCTCTTTCTCTGAGGTAGGCTGTACTGCGTCATTGTCTCCGTCTTCGACACACACTCATTTCCACAACTGTACTGGGTCATTGTCTCCGTCTCCGACACACACTCATTTCCACAACTCATTGAAAATGATGGTGTGTTTTATCATCCGAGACCATTCAGGGTAGTTCTCCTTTCCAGTGAGAACTATTCCCACCATGGATATGATTAAACGCATTCTGTAGCAAAAAAAAACTTCTGCTGCAAAACTTTTACTCTTAATGGGAAAAAATATAGTTCTGATGGAACATGACAACAAACTCAAATATCAATCCACATTCATCTGCACAATGTTAAAGTATAGAATATGGCAGTGTACTAAGTCCAAAAAATATTCTCAACAGCATAAGGCACTGCATCCACCAAAAGGCTTTTGCATTATATACCATTTATACTGGTATAAATTTATCCTTGAGCATAACTAACTGAAGTAGGTGTAGGTCGGAATCATACAACTTTGGAAAAAATCCAACTGATCACAAAGAAAAAAAAAAGGTGTTCAAACGCCAACACCGAGGAGTCCACGATCCATTCCAAAACACATCTCCACGCATGAAAAGAAGGTCACAGCACATTTCCACGCATCAACAACACATCTCCACGCATGAAAAGAAGGTCACCACATCTCCACGCATGAAAAGAAGGTCACCACACATCTCCACACATGAAAAGAAGGTCACAACACATCTCCACGCATGAAAAGAAGGTCACAACGCATCTCCACGCATCAACAACACATCCATCGGTCAAAGTAGACAAAAATTGCCTTAAATGTAAGCCAGAGTATAGAGCAGGCGTGGAACTGAATATCAAGAGTTCAACAATGATGTTAGTGTTAATACGCAGTCTTAATATGAAACCAGCGTTTAAAATGCGTACAACGTTGATACACAACTTTTTTTCATTCAAATATTCTTTAAAACTGCGCAAATCTCATTCCAACACGACTCTCTGTAATGGAATCTTTAACAAAACAGAGTACGAGGCCAAAAATTGATAAATGGCCATCCACTAATACACAACGTTCACAGGGTTTGCTTCGATAGACCATGAGACCATGGCTGTGCAGAGACTTGACGTTCAGGTGAATGCACATAGCAACTTGGATAGCGCTGGCAGTGTCAGGTAGAGGAACGTTTCATCGTTCAAGTGAAGACGACAGACAGGGCGCAGGTCTGTATAAAAGGAATATCGCAGAGAGGGCGCAACGAATTGGAAGAAGGAGCAGCACAGGTATAAGAAAGCAGACAAGGGAGTTACAAGAGACAAGAGCTAAAAAGGAGCTGGCTCTGATACCATGTCAGGCCAGGTAGTAACTCCATTAGGTAGAAATAATTTGACTAACTTATTCCATCAGGGAGGTCCTCATTATATACATGAGGGAGAGACTGTTCAGTTCGTCTCCCGATGAATGTTCATATTTCCTATTTATCTATTTACAATAATTCACCCAATCACAAGGATTAGGTGTCAACATACATACATAACAAGAATCACCAAATATTTATCCTGTTGTCGGACATACAAAGTATTATCAGATTCATTTTGTTGAAAACCAAATTTTCTAAGGTATTCATCCATTTTGGCATACCAAGTTAGGGGAGCATGTTTTAACCCATATAAAGCCTTGATCAATTTGCAGAGTTTATGTTCTTGCCCTTCAATTTCAAACCCTGGTGGTTGTGTCATATATACTTTTTCTTGTAAATCTCCATTGAGAAAAACACTTTTTACATCCATTTGATGAACTTTACATCTTTTCTGAGCGGCCAATGCAAGTCAAGTGTTAATCGGATGGTGCTCTATTTAGCTGTAGGAGCAAAAGTTTCCTCATAATCAATGCCTTCCTGCTGCACAAAACCTTTAGCCACAAGTCTTGCTTTATACTTTTCAAGTTCTCCATTTTGATTGTACTTAACTTTGTAAACCCATTTACATCCTATGGGTTTAACATTTTGAGGACAATCAACAAGTTTTCAAGTGTTGTTATCAATTATTGCTTGATATTCTTCAATCATAGCCTGTTGCATTCTTTATGTTTCACTGCGTTGTTGTATGTGGTAGGTGATATCATTTGCTATCAAGGCAAAATTTCCTTCACTTCTGTGTGACTACTTTGTTTCAGTTTTATTCTGTTCATCAGGCCTTACATTTTTCAAAAGTTGAATTGCCCATTTTGGTAGTTGATGCTCACTTGTTTGAGATTCTGAAAAGTCACCATCATTGTAAAGAGGATTAATGTAAATTGATGTTCGTCGATCAATTGAAGATTTTGGAGGTTGTGAATCATTGTCAGAAGAACTGTTGCTGCTTGGAGATGCGGATGAACTGCTAGAAGACCCAAATGGTGTTGTTGAAGTAGATGCACTAGGTGAGTCATTTTCAAATGAAGGAAAATCAAGTTCATACCAATTTGGTGAATTTGGTTGATTTTGCATATTTCCTTTTCTTTGATTACCTTTAGATTCTAACTTTTGAAGAAAACTTTCTATTTTTTCAACACTCTCTCTCTGTTTCATAAAAAATTACATCCCTGCTCACAATAAAATTTCCATTGGTCAAAATATGATACCCTTTCTTCTCATCAGGATATCCAATCATTGTGCATTTCAAATTTCTTGAGTTAAGCTTAGTTCTTTTTTCTTTAGGAATTAAGACATAACACACTAATAAAAAAACTCTAAAATGTTTAACTCGAGGTTTGAAACCAAACCAAGCTTTATAAGGTGTAATTCCGTCTAAAAAAACAGTTGGAGCTCTGTTTCTTAAGTAGACAACTGTATGAATTGCTTCTGCCCAATATGTTGGACTTAACTTTTTGAAAGTTAACATAGATGATCCAAATGGATCGTCGAAAACCTCTAAGTTTTCAAAATCTTCTAAACATTCAAAACCGTCGCCTAAGAAAAACCTTTAAAGAAGGTGGATAACACTATTGGGAGGCAAAAACATAGAGAAATCATTGAAAAACAGAGTATCGGTGGTTTAAACCGACTTTGAATCGGAGTCGTCGGATCTGGCTGATCAACGGTCTAGATCCGATTGGTGAATCACAATCAGTGGTGGAAAAAGGAGGCTGTCGACAGAGACCACAAGGAATGCGCGACAATGATCAGTGGGGTCAACGAGGACCGTCGATCAAGCGTGCAGATTGACGGCTCAAGTTGCATCGTAGTATCGCTATCGGCAAATGCAAAGGAGTGTTTACAACGTCCTGGGGTATGTGCGATATGCGATTGCGATCAATCACATTGCAATATCACGTCGGCACATTTCAATGGAGCAGGGCCAATAATAACGATGATAGAGATCGCCGGACCCGATAAAACTATGGACTATATTTGATAATATTTCAAGTCCGGAAACAATGTTTTTTCAGTGTAAATCGTTAAACAAATGAAATACAAGGGATAAAGCGCTGATGCGATATTACGGCTCTAAAAGGGTTTATTAATGCTATTGAATACTATTTCAAGTCCGATATGAGCGAGATTTCAACATTTAATGTATTTTTCAATACAAAGGAAACAGACAAGATTCGGGTAGGTCGTGGGTGGTAAATGGTTTGGTCTGGGCTTTGCCCGATCCCATACAATCGCTGTCACGTGTTCAGGTTGAGGAGAGAGAAAACCACACTCATCGGGTGGTTAACCCTCGTACGAAAGGGCCGCCCGAAGTGAACCATATCCATTGGATCTGGATCTCCCAGATCAACGGTGGAGATGCGATGTGGACATACAGACGGACCCGATAGGAATATAAGTTGGATTTATGGATATTTGAAGTCTGATAAACAATTTTTGGCGGACTTTTCCTGTGTTTGAACGTATTTCTTTGTGTAAATAGAGAATGGCAATTTGGAAGGATTTCAAAGGCCCGATGACCAATCTGTTATAGTATAGGTGGCTACCATCCCTAGAAGCATTTAGCAATGATTGCTAACATGCTTTGAAAGGGATCTGAGCGGATAGAGGTCGGGGCGCCAGAGAGCCCAAGAAGGTGAAATGAACAGAGATCGCAGATTGGCTTTAAAAGCCATAGACAGAGAGCAAATAGGGACAAGCAGCGCTGAAACAGAGCAACAGAGACATAGAGTTAGTGAGGAGAGTCCGTGTATTCAGAAGAGACTTGGAGGATCCAAGTAAAGCCTTATTGTTTTGTATCTGTTGTGTGAGGCTCAAATTGAGCTCACTATTGTAAAACTCTGTTTTTTTAAAGACATAATAGAGAAGTCACCACTGAATGCTGGACCAGGAGACGTAGCCCAGGAGTGTTGAGTGAACTATTTATTAAAACTTACTGTGTTTATGTGTGTTGTCTATTATGTTCTTTAACTGTTTTATTGTCTATGTATTTCACAATCTTATCAATCCATTGCACATGTAACACAGACAAATCCATGCACATGAGTCTGTAATACCTTAATAATTGTCTAAGATCTCATTATCAGATCAAGTGGTATCAGAGCATTAGGTTTGCCAAGGTTAGACAAGCTTGTGCTGGATTGCTGAATGCTAACTAGGTCAAAGCTCAAATTAGGAGAAGGAGCACTGGTTGAGACTAACTTAGAAATAGGAAGAGTCTATCCTAGGAGGAAAATGACAAAAGAAATTCCTTTGGAACAGAGTCTCAATTCATGGACAATTTCATGACCATGAGAGCCATGGTAGAAGAGATGTATCGAGAATTTAAGAAAGGTCGAAGTGAAGATACTTCAACCTCCAAACAAGACAAAGGAACAGAGGAACCTCTTCTAGATGGCCATTTAGAAGGAAAAGGGAAAGGGAAAGAGCCTCCTCCATCAACACCTCCTTCTAGCTCTTTGATTAAAGTAGATGTAAAATTTGATTTGTCAATACATGATGGAGAATTAAATGCAGAAAAGCTAGATATCTGGATTAGACAGATTGATGTATATGCAGGATGCAGAGCATCGATTCAGAAAATAGAAAGATTCAGCTGGCTAGCCTTCGCCTTGGAGGAACTGCCCTAGTGTGGTGGGAAGGCAAGACACAAGTTAATTTGAAGAAGCATGGTAAAATTCTTTCTACCTAGAGTGAATTAGTTTCTACCATTAAAAAAAAATTCTATCCACTAGCGTATATGCAGCGAGCAATGATGAGTTGGAAAACTCTTCACCAGCTAAAAGGGCAAAGTGTACAAAGCTATACCCAAAAATTTAGAAAAAGAACTTTAATTCTAGGCATTTCTCTAGACTCACTTGAAACTTCGCTGAAGTATATAGGTGGTCTACACAACTATTTGAGGCACACCATTCTCATGTTTAACCCTACTAGCATAGATGAGGTATTAGTTCAAGGTACACATGTAGATGCTAGGATATTCCGACACATAGGAAATAGTTAAGTATAACTTGGTCTAGTATAGAATTAGATAAAGTGTGTTTCTTTACTATGTACATTTTGTAACTTACAATCGACGATCACAATATGTAGTGATCCGCCGGTTCATTCTCTCCTCGGTATTACCGACATTTGATCCGTCGCTTAACACTCGATTGGCCTATGATCTCTATTTAAAGAGCATGGAGGGTCATTTGTAGTGTAACCATCAATGAGAGAAGCTTATGTAAATTTTCATTCTTTTATTAATAAATTGTCTGAAGTGGCTGCGTTGGCTCAGGCCGTGGACTGTTTCCCTCTTTGAGGGTTTTAACCACGTCAAAATACTGGTGTATTGATCTATGATCTGTTTGTGAGCGGTGTCCTTTGGTGTTCTGTCTGAGGAACTTACCCTGTAAATTAGAAGAGATGTAAAGTTTGCTGAAAATGTATCGGCCTACGAGCCTAGTTCGGAGGATGTGCCACCTCTCCCTATCTCTTCTACTTTTGAAAATATTTCTTCTTCAGATGATGAAAGCGAGGATGAAAATCCTCCCCCACCTTCTCAGGATCCTCCTTCAACTCCTCAGCTTCCAAAATGGGTCCGTGCTACTCGGGATGCAACAGGTGATCTTGCCGGTGATCCTACAGATCAGCGACGTACACGTTCTCAGTTTGATAGAGCCTCTTCTTTATTGGGTCAAGCTTCAGTGAATTATGATCCTGACAACTTTGCAGAAGCTTCAGGCCATCCAGATTGGGAAGCAGCTATGAATGAAGAATATCATTCATTATTGGCAAATGATACATAGGATCTTGTTCCTTTACCAAAGGGACAACAACTTGTTAGATGCAAATGGGTTTACAGAACCAAGTATGGACCAGATGGGAAAGTTGATAAACATAAAGCTCGTCTTGTTGCTAAAGGTTTTTCACAAGTTGAAGGCATTGACTACACTGAAACCTTCTCCCCTGTTGCCAAAATGAACTCTATCCGCCTTGTTCTTTCCCTTGCTGCCTCTTTCAAATCGAAAGTCCATCAGATGGATGTTAAATCTGCCTTCTTGCATGGGGAATTGCATGAAGAAATCTATATGGAACAACCTATTGGCTTTATACAAACAGACTCCAACCTTGTATGTCGGCTTAAGAAATCCCTTTATGGTCTCAAGCTAGCTCCTCGAGCTTGGTATGCCAAAATGGATAACTTTCTTTTAGAAAATGGCTTTTCTAGGTGTCATTCTGACAAAACTGTCTACACCAAGAAAGTGGGAAAGTATCTTATCATTCTTGTTCTTTATGTTGATGATCTTATCCTGACTGGTAGTGATCCCAACCTTATAAACCATGTGAAGTCTAGCCTTAAAAGGAAGTTTGAAATGACAGAATTAGGACACTTACATTATTTTCTTGGTCTTCAAGTCTTGCAATCCAAGGAAGGTATTTCCCTTTCCCAGTCCAAGTATGCCTGTGATATTCTATGCCATTTTCACATGGAACACTGTAAACCAGCCCCTTCTCCCTTTCAGTCTGGAGTCAAACTTTCAGTCACTTGTACTTCTCCTGAAGTTGATGCTACCTTATACCGACAACTTGTAGGAAAACTTTTGTATCTAACCCATACTTGTCTTGAACTTTCCTTTGTTGTTGGCCTTATTGCTCCGTTTATGCAAAACCCACGTGAAAGTCATTGGAAAGCAGCTAAAAGAATACTTCGTTATGTTCGAGGTACAGTTCAGTTTGGGATTCATTACAGTGCCGAAGCATCTCCTCTATTGGTTGGTTTCACTGATTCCGATTGGGCTGGTGACCCTGATGATCAGAAGTCTACTGCAGGTTATGTGTTCACTCTTGGTTCAGGACCTATTACACGGGCTTGCAAGAAACAAGGTGCCATTTATCTTTCTTCAGCAGAAGCAGAGTATCGTGGTGCCGTAGAAGCTAGTAAGGAAGCCTTGTGGCTTTGTCAGATCCTGTCAGAGTTTGGCTTTCAGCAGCAACATTCGTTACACTTTGGTGTGATAATCAAAGTGCCATTCAACTATGCAAAGATCCAGTCCAACATTAGCGCAACAAACACATTGAACTGCACATGCACTTCATCAGAGAGCTCATTCACGACCATGTTCTTGAAGTGCAACATTGTTCAATAGATGATCAAGTTGCAGACATCTTTACAAAGGCTCTCACAGAGGCAAAGTTCACTAAACTTAGATTTATGATTGGAGTTCAGGAAGTTGTCACTAAGGGGGGATAGGCTCTAGTGGCTCCTTCCTTCTTCTATTGTGTCATATTTGTAAATCCTTCAATCCTATCCCAAGTTGTTCTTAAGGGGGGGGATGTTAGGATATTCCGACACATAGGAAATAGTTAAGTATAACTTGGTCTAGTATAGAGTTAGGTAAAGTGTGTTTCTTTACTATGTACATTTTGTAACTTACAATCCGACGGTCACGATATGTAGTGATCTGACGGTTCATTCTCTCCTCTGTATTACCGACACTTGATCCGTGGCTTAACACCCGATTGGTCCATGATCTCTATTTAAAGAGCATGGAGGGTCATTTGTAGTGTAACCGTCCATGAGAGAAGCTTATGTAAATTTTCATTCTTTTATTAATAAATTACCTGAAGTGGCCGCGTTGGTTCAGACCATGGACTATTTCCCTCTTTGAGGGTTTTAACCATGTCAAACTACTGGTGTATTGATCTGTGATCTGTTTGCGAGCGGTGTCCTTTGGTGTTTTGTCTGAGGAACTTACCCTGTAAATTCCTACAGTAGAGGCTAAAGGCAAGAATGTGAACTCAGAGATTGGGGGATCATCAAAACCCACTACAAGCAAGAACAAGGAAAATAGGAAGCAAAAATGGGAAGAGAGGAAGGCAAACCCTGTACAGAAAGACAAACCTTCATGCACTCACTGTAAGAAGGATGGACACGATGATGAACATCGCTGGGCTTTGCATCCGGCGCTGAAACCCAAGAAGTTTCATGGCAATAAGAAGAAGACTGTCGCTGCTATTCAGAAAGATTTGGGGTCAGACTCAGGTGATGAAACGACAATGACAACCATAGGTATAAAAGGTAAAAATTCTGAAGCATCTACTAGTAATTCTGCACAATCTATTGATAATGAAGAAAATGAGAGGAAAAAGCATGGGCTTTTTCATATTAGAGTTATTTCCAAGAATTTATACTTTATTTGATAATGGTTCACAAGTAAACTTGATTTCTGAAACAATTGTAAAGAAGTTGGGACTACTAACCACACTTCACAAGAAGTCATATCCATTAGGCTGGGTATGTGATAAAGCAAAGCTACAAGTGACTAGACAATGCAAACTTAGGTTTGCTTTTGGGTCAACTTTCGTAGATGAGGTTGAGTTAGATATAGTTCCCCTGGATATATGTGGAAGTCTTTACTTATATGATAGAAAAACCATTTTCTATAGAACTGAAAATAAGTATCAACTCACAAAAGATGGAATAGAATATATTGTAAGAGCTCATCAACTCAAAAATAACTAAACTCTCATTAACCCAGGGCAGAGGAAAAGAATTGTAAATTCATGTAGACAATTTTTACTAATGGTTGTAAAGGAAAAGACCCCTGATAAAACCAATGCATTTGAAGGCTGTGATGCTAAACAAAAAGCTGATTTAGAAAAAGTTTTTCAAACTATGATATTCTATTTCAAGAATCTAAAGCTCTGCTACCCAAAAGGGAAATTGTACATGATATTCATTTGCAGCAAGATGCTCCGTTACCTAACATCGGAATGTACATGTTATCCGCTTTAAAGAATGCAGAGATCAAGAAGCAGGTACAACAACTACTTAACAAAGGGTTCATAAGGCCAAGCACATCACCATGTAGATCTCCAATCGTATTGGTGAGAAAGTAAGAGGGTTCATGGAGGATGTGCATTGACTACATAGCGTTGAATAAAATAACGATCAAGAATCGTTATCGTCTTCCTCGCATAGATGATCTATTAGATCAGCGGAAAGAAGTTGTTTACTTTTCCAAGTTAGACTTGCGTAGTGGCTACCATCAGGTCAGAGTTGTAGAACAAGATGCATGGAAAACTGCTTTCAAAACAAAGCAAGGGCTGTATGAATGGCTGGTTATGCCTTTTGGCTTAACTAATGTTCCTGCAACTTTCATGAGAGTAATGAATGATGTACTTAGGCCTTTTATCGCTGACTTTGTAATTGTATATTTAGATGACATTCTTGTTTTCAGTAAAACTTGGGAAGAACATTTGAAGCATTTAAAGCAGACTCTAGATGTTTTGAAAAAAAAAATCTCTATGTTAAGTTATCAAAATGTGAATTTGGAAAAATATCTTTGAATTATTTGGGTCATATTGTAGGGGTGGTGAATTGAAGATAGATCCCTCTAAGGTTGAAGTCATTGTGAATTGACCTAAACCCAAATCTGCTACAGAAGTTAGGAGATTTCTAGGAGCAGCACAATATTGGAGAAAGTTTATTGCTAACTTTCCCTTGATTGCAGCTCCTTTACATGCTTTAACAAGATTGAACAAGGTGTTTCAGTGGGGAGGCAAACAACAAAAAGCCTTCGACACTTTGAAAGAAAATATTAGTTCAACACCAGTGCTAGCATTGCCAGATCTTCAAAGACCATTTGAGATTGAAATAGATGCTAGTGACTGCCATGGGAGCAGTGTTGATGCCACATGGTAAACCCATATGTTATCATTCTGAGACATTTAATTCTACGGTAGTTAATTATCCAACCTATGATAAAGAATTGTATGCATTATTACAGTGTTAAAAAGTGGAAACATTACCTATTGGGCAAAGAAACAGTTATACAAACTGATCATCAACCACTTCAATATTTGCACTCACAAACTAAATTGCAGTAATCAAGACACTATAGGTGGATGGGTTTTCTACAACAATTTCATCCTGTCATCAGATATAAGAAAGGCATACATAGTAAGGTTACAGATATGTTATCTAGACCAATTATCAATGCATCTACTATACTTAAACATAACTCAGTGTTGCATGAAAGCTACAATGAACAATATGCTCAAGATGTAGATTTTAAGGATGTATATGCAACTTTAAGTCATGGCAAACAAATAGAAGAATTGGATTATCATGTTAAGGACCAGCTCTTGTATCATTTGGGAAAGTTATGCACTCCTCAAACTGAAAGAATTAATATAATCCGAGAAGCACACACTTCTCTAATATCAAGTCATTTTGGTGTAAGTAAAATAGTTGCACCGCTGCAAAGATTATGTTATTGGCCAAGAATGCATGAAACAATTTTTAGATATATTAAAGGGTATACCATGTGTGCTAGAAGCAAGCCCAACAATAGAAAACTAGGGTTGTACACTCCACTTTTTAGTTCCTTCTCATCCTTGGGAAAGTGTTTCCGTGGATTTTGGTCGGGGATTGCCAAAGTCTAGAAAAGGTTATGACTATTTATATGTTATTGTGGACAGGTTCAACAAAATGTGTATTTTAATACCTTGTAACAAGAAGATTACATTTGAACAAACAACAAAGTTGTTCTTTCAGCATGTATGGGTTCATTTTGGGTTACCCACTTTTATTGTCTCTGATCGAGATTCCCGATATGTTGGGAAGTTTTGGTCAAGTCTATGGGAGTTAATGGACACTAGATTGAAGAAGAGCACATCATTTCATCCACAAACAAATGGCCAAACAGAGGTGGTCAACAGGACAGTGATCCAGTTGCTCAGGGGCTATTGTAGCAAGCATCCAAAGTTTTGGGATGAACATTTATGTTATGTGCAACATGCTTACAACTGCGTTAAACATTCTTCTACACGCAGATCTCCTTTTGAGACATGTTTTGGTTTATACCAAGGTTTCCCTTGGATTTTGTCTTTAGTAAAGACATAGTGGTTGATGGACACAGTGATGTGGACAAAGTAACCAAGTTCATTAAGCAAATCCAAGAAATTCACCAGGCAGTGCAGGAACAATTTGAAAGAAGTCAAGCCAAGTACAAGGCAAGGCATGATAAGCACCGAATTGAACATATCTTCCAAGTTGGTGATTAAGTCTGGTTGTACATCAGCAAAGACAGAATGCAAGGTGAATGTAAGAAGATGAAGCCAATAAGGCATGGGCCTTTCAAGATACTTGAGAAAATTGGTGAGAACGCTCTTTGCCTTGATTTCCCAGCTTAGATGCACATTTATTCAGCAGTTAATGCAAAGAACTTGAGACCATTTGAACTTTCATTGATTGAAGATCCCAAAGAGCAAAGTCAGTTTCCTTCTATTGATGATCTGCTGCTTGAATATTTCAATGAGTTGCAGGAAGATACAATTCTGGACAAGAAGGTGAGAACTACGCGCAGAGGGGATGTTGAGTGCCTCAGAATTGGACTCAAAGGTTCAAAACCAAGCAGTGCAAGATGGATAGAAATTGAACAAGTGAGGAGGCTGTATCCTCACTTGATTGATGTTTAAAAAACCAACTTTTAGTGGTCCAAAATCCTTTTCAGTGGGAAGGCGTGATCTAAATGGATCGTAGAAAACCTCTAAGTCTTCAAAATCTTCTAAACATTCAAAACTGTCGCCTAAGAAAAACCTTTAAAGAAGACAGATAACACTATCGGGAGGCAAAAACATAGAGAAATCATTAAAAAACGGAGTATCGACGGTTTAAAGCAACTTTGAATCGGAGCCGTCGGATTTGGCCGATCAACGGTCCAGATTCGATAGGCGAATCGCAATCGGAGGTGGCAAAGGGAGGCTATCGGTGGAGACCACAAGGAATGTGCCACAACGATCAGTGGGGTCAATGAGGACCGTTGATCAAGCGTGCATATCGACGGCCCAAGTTGCATCGCAGTATCGCTATCGGCAAATGCAAAAGAGCGCTTACAACGGCCCGGGGTATGTGCGATATGTGATTGCGATCAATCGCATTGCAATATCGCATCAATGCATTTTAATGGAGCGGGGCCGATAATAATGATGACATCGATAGCTGGATCCGATAAAACTATGGACTATATTTGATAATATTTCAAGTCCGGAAACAATGTTTTTTCAATGTAAATCACATTTTCGTTAAATAAATGAAATACAAGGGATAAAGCGCTGATGCGATATTATGGACCCAAAATGGTTTATTAATGCTATTGAATACTATCTTCAAGTTCGATATGAGCGGGATTTCAGCGTTTAATGTATTTTTTAATACAAAGGAAACATGCAGGATTTCGGGTAGGATGTGGGCGGTAAATGGTTTGGGCCGGACTCCGCCTGATCCCATACAATCGTTGCTACGTGTCCAGGCTGAGGAGAGAGAAAACTACCCTCATCAGGTGGTTAACCCCCGTACGAAAGGGCCATCTGAAATGAACCATCACCGTTGGATCTGGATCTCCCATATCAACGGTGGAAATGCGTGTTGACATACAGACAGACCCGATAGGAGTATAAGGCGGATTTATGGATATTTGAAGTATGATAAACAACGTTTGGTGGAATTTTCCTATGTTTGAACGTATTTCTCTATGTAAACAGAGAACGACGATTTCAAAGGATTTCAGAGGCCCGATGACCAATCCGTTATAGTACAGGTGGCCACCATCCTTGGAAGCATTTAACAATGATTGCTAACGCTCCGAAAGGGATCTAAGTGGACATAGGTCAGGGAGCCAAAGAGTCCGAGAAGGTGAGATGAATAGAGAGTGCAGATTGGCTTTAAAAGCCACACACAGAGAGCAAACAGGGACACAGAGAGTTAGTGAGGAGAGTCTGTGTACTTAGAAGAGACTTGGGGGATCCAAGTAAAGCCTTATTGTTTTGTATCTGTTGTGTGAGGTTCAAATTGAGCTCACCGTTGTAAAACTCTGTTTTTTTGAAGACATAATAGAGAGGCCACCACTGAAGGCTGGACCAGGAGACGTAGCCCAGGAGTGTTGGGTGAACTCCTTATTAAATTTGCTGTGTTTAAGTGTGTTGTTTATTATGTTCTTTAACTGCTTCATTGTCTATGTATTTCTCAATCTTATTGATCCATTACACAAAGTAACATAGACAAATCCATGCACGAGTCTGTAATACCTTAATAATTGTCTAAGATCTCATTATTAGATCAATAGATCTCGCCATTCCTAACAAGGTGCGATTCATTCTTTCTACTACTCCATTTTGCTGTGGAGTGTAAACATTTGTAAGATGTCTTCTTATGCCATTATTTCTGCAATAAGTTTTGAATTCATTTGAAGTGAATTCTCCCCCTTTGTCTGTCCTGAGAGTGCCTATCTTTTCTTTGACTTCATTTTCAACAAGTTGGCGAAAATTTTTAAACTTTTCAAATGCTTTTGACTTTTGCTTCAAGAAATAAACCCAAGTCATTCTACTGAAATCATCAATGAATATTAAGAAATATTTGCAACCACCTAATGAAGTTTGTAGTGGTCCACAAACATCACGGTGAACTAGTTGCAACACCCTGTTTACATGCCATGAACTTGTTGGAAAACTTTCTCGACTTTGTTTTCCATAAATGCAAGCTTCACATTTTGCATTTTCCTTTTTGAAAGTTGGAAGTCCCTTAACCATCCCTTGTGTTTGCAACTGAGAAAGACTTTCAAAATTTAAATGTCCATATCTTACATGCCACAATCTTATAGGTGAAATTCTTGTAGTCACTGCCTTTGCAAAGTCAGAATGCCTTGGAATAATTGTGCTTTTCATCCTTAACAATTTTCCATATTCATAACTTGTCATCACAGTTTGCAAGCTCTGTTTGACTGAATTAATTTTAACTAAGACATCTTCCATAATTACCTGATGTCGTGTTGGTCGAATCGTGACTAAAAATAACAAATTCTTCTTAAAGGTTAGTACACACCATACATTTGAAATCATTTTTTCTCCAATGCCAGGGAGAGAAACTTTAACTGCACCTCCATAAGGAGTATGTTTTGTATCATTTGCAAGAAAGATGGAATTAAGTTGGCAATCTTGAAAATTTCAAAAGAAGTCACGTCGACAAGTCATGCTGAGTTGCTCCTAAATCTAATATCCAAGCATCTTCATAATCACTTTTAAGATAGGAGGAAGGTTGTAATGCCAACGAAGAAGTAAAGACATATTCTGAACCATCATCATAGTGCTGATGAAACTTGGGTATTTTATTAATAGAAGTTCGACAATCTTCAGTATAATGTCCAATTTTGTTACATCTTTGACACACAATTTGACTCAAGTCTCTTTCTCTTCCTGGAGACTGTACTTTGCCTCTGCCTTGATTTCTGTTTTGAGGTTGTCCTCTACCTTGATTATTTCCTCTTCCTTGATTGTTTCCTCTGTCTTGAAAATTACTCCTGCCTGAACTGTTGCCACTGTTAAAGTTGTTTCCTCTGCTTTGGCTTTGACCTCGACTTTGTACATTATGTGTTGCTTGATTCTGATTGAAATTCCCTCTGCCTTTGCTTCTATAATTGTGAGTTGATGATTTAATAGTGCTGGCCTCTGTGAAAAAGACATCTTCACCAACTTTCTTTTTCTTCCCAAAGGTTTTATCATGTTGGATAAACATTTCGTTGAGCTCATCAAACTTTAGCTTCTCTAACTTTCCAATTAATTGTAGAGTTTCCAAAAAATGTGTGTAGGAAGAAGGAAGTCCAACAATTAAAATTGTGACCATAAAACTATCATCTACTGCTTGAAAACAAGCATTAATAATTTCCTGCTTAATATTCTTAAGTTTGGAGATGTATTCAATGACATCACCTCCTTCAGTCAATTTTTGTTGCAACAATTTTAATTGTAGATCAACTTTCTTTGATTTAGGCTGAGTATCAAAGAAGTCTTTAAAAATTCGCAAAGTAGACCATGCATCTGTAGCATTTTCTATATGGACATACATTTCATCATTAATAGAAGATTTAATGAGAGCTAATGCTTTGACATTCTTAGCTTCCCATTTTGCTAGTGCAGCTGCATCTGCGGGTTTATTTGTCTTAATATCACCATCACATATATCATGCCAAAGTTCATTATAAATGAGAGTGCTTTTGATGAGGCGTTGCCATGTTTTGTAAGATTTTGTGCCTTCAAGTTTGTCAGAATTAAAAAACAAATTAATCAACTTTGACATTATAGTGTTGAAGCTTAACACCAAAATTTAGGCTCAGAAAAAATATCAAGATGGGCAACACAACATGCAAAAAAAAAAAAAAAAAAAAAAAAACGATCTATCGGGGCTTGGCCTTGACCCTCGTATAGTTATTGAAACATGAAAAAAATGATTGAGCTTTGCATTTGGCTCTAGTCAATTTCTCAAATATTTACAAGGTAATTTTCAAAATTTGACTAATTTACAATCCTTGCAACGTTTGATGCAAAATGTACTCTAACCCCCCCCTCAAAGTAATAAATTACTTTAAGTTACAATGTCACTCTTACCTCTCCAAAATACAGAATTACAAATAGAATCTCCTTATTACTCCAAAAATTACAAATGACCTTGTTACTCTACAAATATTACAAAATCCTTATTACTCCAATAATAATAAAACATTACATAAAAATATATACCTTATCTCTCCATTTAATTACAAAATTAAAATCACTTTATAAGAGTGATTTAAAAAACTTTACTTTCTCAACTTTGATCACAAATGACACCAATCCAAAATGTAGAAGTAACTAAAGACAAAGAGGATTAAGATTCTTGTCATCAAAGAAGTTGCAAATAACTTTCTGTTTTGATTTTTATTTTGATTCTGAGTGAAGAGGTCTTTTGAAAGAGAATTGAAGGGACTTATTCTTGTCAGCCTGCGCAAACTGCACAGAAAAATTCTACTCCATGACAAACCAGTAAATGTCCTAAATGCCTTCCTTGCAAGAATATCGGTATCACAAAATCTTTCCTTCTTTTGGAGTAAAAAACGCTCAATAAATCAAATTGCTTTAAATTCCAAATATCTGTAGCTTTGATGTATCACATGAAGAGGGAGAAATAGTATTTAAATAAGGCGGTGCCTTCGAACCAGGGGTAAGACATTTTAGTGAACTATGTGGAACCATCCTATTGGGCCTAGGAATTATCCTTAAAATACATCCACTTTCACTCCATTCACACATTTTCTCACCTCTATTCCACCACCATGTCACCACATCAACTTAACTTTCTTCATTATATGGGTTACCTTTGTGTTTTCCAAAACATTATTAATTCTTAGTATTTTTAAGAGAATTTATGGTCAAACTTTAGAAAATAATCTTCATATACTTATACCTAACAATTAGAATGAGTTTGTTGACATGTGTAGGTACAAAGGAAGCTTCCAAGGCATCTTTATGTGGCACTCTATGTTCAAATTCGAATTTGAGGAGATCATGGACCTCATGGATGAGATCATGGAGGATAGGGTTATGTGTCACCATTGGTTGGGAAATATGTGGGTCAAAGGAGGGAATAGTGGATTTACATTTATGAGTTTGTTATCATAGCTTTTGTATAAATAGGAGTGTTATTTCCTTCATTTGTAATCTTAAGTATCTTATAGGTTGGTAATGAGAAGTTAGATTGGAGAATCATTGTAATGGTTGTAATTGCAATTTGCAATGGATGATGAATAAAACGGAGCTTCTTCGATCCTCTACATTTGACTTCTCTTTTGGTGTGCTTGTGAATCCTTGGAAGGATCCCCATTGCCTAGCAAGTACACTTTTATTTTATGTTTGTTTGTTTGTGAATTTCACTAGATTAAATTATTAGGTTCATATGTTTGGAAAATTAACGAATGACCTTTCGTAAGAAAGTATTAATGTTTCCTTCAATGAATCTGAATTATATGCTTGAGATATAAATGAATAGTCTCTTGTAAGAGAGCTTTAATATTTCATGCAATAAATCAGAATGAGGTTTAAGTGCTTTAATTTCATCAGTATAAATAGTTTGTTGATTAATATGTTAGAAATATTAATGAACAATCTCCCGTAAGGGAGCTTTAATATTTCTTACACGTGTCACAATGTCTTTAGATTTCATTTTGTTAGATGACTAAATAGGTGTTGGAGATCCTAATGAAAGACCACCTGTAAGGGAGCTTTGGCATTTCTTCACCTAGTTTAGTTTAGTTGTCTCTAAGTCCATATATATTGGATGATCCTCGAAGTTTACTTACCCAGATTGATAGTAAATGAAACTCTAATTTGCATCTGCATTTTAGACCAAACACATCCCTCGCGTCTCCAGAAGCCTGTATGTAATCTTTTAGAGACATCTACAAAACAGGTCTCTAGAACCTTCGATGTCAGTGTGCGCTGACCTTCTTCCTTGATAATATTAATCTTGGAAGCCGCATCATAGCTTTCAAGCTTTGGATCAAAGAAGGTCTTCGCCTGTTTCTCTTCGAATTTCAGAGCAGATGTTGTTGATGCATTTGAATTGGGTGAATGCAGCATCTGCCAAGAGGAAGACGAGGAGAAGAACATGGAGAGCCCATGTGCCTGCAATGACAGTTTAAAGTTGGCACATCGAAAATGCGTACAACGGTTCTTCAGACGAAGAATTATCTTCAGACGCAGGTTCTGAGAGTTTTAGGCTAGTATGAGAGATATTACAAATTCGTTTGATCTGTGGCAGATACACTGGGAACTACTACCTATATCTCCCGTCAAATTCGAAAAAGGATAAACTGAGGATTTTCCTCACAAAGACATTTGTTGAAAGTCTTACAGTGGTCACTTTCATATTGATAGCAAGTGTTGTACATCACAAAAAATGTAAGAGAAAAGAGAGCAGGATGGAGGAAAAGGAATCAAAAAATTCCCTGGAAAGTCAGAAATATCTTGATCCAAATATTGTAATATCTTGATTTTCAGATTTAAAAGACTATTTCATCAAGCCTTAGACATTCTAAAATCAATAATAATAATCAAATTTCTTTTCCTTTTAAAAAACAACTGGACAATTTGCATACCAATCATTTGCTGGTCAATTGAATGGAGTTTTCTAAGTGCTTGTAGAGCTGGAATCTCCTCCTCACATCAACTGCAACATTACTAGAGCTCTGATACCACAATAATGCAAAAGTGTCCTTAGACACATAATTTTATTAATAAGAAAATAAATTACATCTGGAATTTTGCAAGAGTTTACACCCGAACAACAAAAAACTCTTGCAATGAGTTATTTATAAGCTCAATGTCCTAACTAACTCTAATTATGGATCACTTATAAAATAACAAGTTTCCATTTACAATAAAAGCTATTTAAACAACTTACTAACAATTCTCCTAAATTAGAGCCTAAGATACGACACATTTGTAGTCATATATTTTTGCAACAATATTCTAATTCTAAATGTCTACATTTAATAATTAAATATTCTAGATTAATAATTATTAATTTAAAATATTAAATTAATAATTATCTTATTCTAACTTTGTAACCTATGATAATATTCTATTTTTGGATCATTTAACAGCAAGCAGGCATATCAGGACCTCAAAAGGATAGAATATTGGAGGTTCAGAGTCCCTTATAATTCTTTTGAGAAAAAGTTCTGATCAGATATTGGAGGTCGAAGAACATTGAGACCCGGTATCAAAACCTCAAAGTAAAGGGAATAACAAAATATTAGAAGCTGGAGGCCACCAGAACATCATAGGTCAAAGCACATTGGGACCTGATATTGGAACCTCAGAGCAGAGGGCATATCAGAATATCGGAAGGTCGAGGCCATCAGAACCTCAAAACCTCAAAAGACCTTATAAATTGCAACTATTTAAAAGTGTCGAGGTTCATGAAGTAGAATAAATAGAAAGGAAATCGTTGAAAAACCAAGGACCGATGGACCCTTTCTCTCTCCTCCAATTGGATAGATGGAAGCATATGATTGGCCCTGGGGAGCTGAAGTGGAAAATTATTTCATCATGACGTGGCTATAGGGTGGATACGTGGTAGTTTGATTCAACATTTTTGGTGGCTTAATGGGAAAAATATGGGTGACACATGTTACCACTAAGGAGGTGCCACGTGGAGCAATGACGATAAGATGATGTCATCTCGGAGGTCAATATGCCGGAGGTTGGAGTTTTTGCAACTCATGTCTAATTCTTTTATAGAAAAGTTTCAATTCGATAAAGGGGCTCCGATGTGACTGACACATAGTCATGGGAGATCCAAAGGACCAAGGGTGTAGAGAAGGCCTAAGCACCTAAGTATTTTGATGCCACGTGGGATGTATTTCAGAGGTCAAAATTTTAGAAATCCGCCATAATTGTAATTTGGAGAGAAGTTATGTAACATGGAGCTATGATGGTGTTTAACACTTTGTTTTATGGATCCAAAGGACCAATGTCATATCACAGACCTTATCACCTGAGTGTTGTAAATATGCCACGTGGAAAGTACATTTAAGAGGCCAACATTTTGGGGACCCCTCTAATTGAATTATGAGAAAGTTATGATATGCAGGAGCTCCGTAGTGTTGGTGCTTGGTCAGGGGAACCCAAAAGAACCAAGGGCAAGAGATATACACAGGGAGATAGTCCCCCAACAGGAGCATAAAAGTCCTAGCACCTAAGAACTAAGCCAACGGTCTCAAGCAACGATCATATGAGAAAGAAAACGATAATGGGGCTAAGCATTGAGGGGCTAAAGGCATCAAAATTATATGATTTCGTAATGTTCTTTTAATATAACTTACGATGTGGTAAGGCTTTGATACTGTTGTACAGTGTTAAAGGATGAATGGGTTGGAAAATGTTGAGTAAGTGTGTGTAGAGAAGTTGGTTGATGGAGTTAATGGAAATTGCAGAAATCACTTGGTAAAGGCAATGAGGACCACGATTCTCATGGAAGAATTGCTGGGATGGTCCTGATCTTGGAAGAAATCCATATCTTGTCTCCTGTGCACGTATTATAGACTTAAATGAGGAACAAAGAAGCCATTCTAAAGTACATTCAAGCTCTATGAAGCCATGAATAAGCATGGGGAGTCTCATTAAAGTGCATAGGTGGAACATGATTAAATTATTAGCACGGAGAATCACACAAGGATTTGGTGAAGCACTCAGGAGCCCATTCTCATGTTTAATGCAAAGGTATAACTTGAGCAACAGATAAAACAATAGTATGGAGGTCTCATATAGAGGTACACTCAAGTAGTGTGAAAACAAGCAGTAGAGACAACATTGAGAAGAGTGCAACAAAGGAACAAAACTAGTGATTACCATTGAGAAAGGGGGGAAATAAAGTCGTGTTGGATGTGCTGAAGAGTGTAGAGTAGAGTGCGATTGAGCTGTGAAACTGGACCAAGTTGTTGCACTGAAGTAGAGTGTTGCAGAGAGAGTGTGGAATAGAAGGCCGAGAGAAGAGTATTTGCAGTTGTGAGCATAGGATAGGGTGCTGTTGTGTGAGGCTAAGAGAGCATGTGGAACAATTTAGGACAAAGAGAAGAAGTATGTTTGTGCAGTGAACTAGATTGGTATTTCTCTATATATGTATTTTCCCTTATTTTCAGTTTAAAAATTGTATAAAAGGTAGAACATTGGCTAGAGTAGGTGGTTGCCTTCATTCATAAGAGGTTGGTGCCTCTTGGAAAGTAGGTGATTTCTATCCTAAGGGGGTCAGTGCCTCCTGTGAGTGAGTGCTCACAAACAAATTGATGTAATTAAGTGGGTACTTAATTTACATCATAACAATAAACATATTAGTGGTTTTCTCCCTTTGGGTTTCCACATAAAAATACCAGTGTCGATATGTGTATGCCTCTCATGTGATGGATTGCATGTACATGTGAATATTTTATCTTGTTTTTAATTTATATTATGTATGAATTCTCTCTTAAGTAACAAACAGTAGAGGAAAGAACTAAAGATATATTCATTAAGTTTTTTAAGAACCTCACCATTACTAATTCTCTCAGTGATTCCTTATTTCAACAATAATTCTTTTGAGATCTGAAATACCCAACTGCTGTAGCCCTAGTTGTAGCCACACATGTGAGGTGATTAGCCCAAAAGCAGTCCCTAAGTCCTTCACTTTTCCTCTTCCTTCCTTCACTGCATAAGAGACTTCTTATCTTCCTTCTCTCACACATATTTTCCTTGATTTTTGATGCTTTATTGATAATCTCCCAAGTGAGGCCAAGTCCTCCTTTATATAGTGATATTCCCATCTAAATAAGCCGACTTATCCTCATTCTTAAGCTGACATCTCCTTCTAGCGTGATCTATAACTTCACTGGAAGACTGACTAGATTGAGTGCTTATGACGAGGTCTTAGAAGGTATTTGACTCTTATAATGACTTAAGTAATTTTTTTTACAATATGTAACATGCCCAAATGGGTCGTCATTACATGAAAATGACTCAATTGACTTTATGACTCAATGACCAATACTAAGAGATCACAATGGGAGCTTGACCTAAAAATAAATTTTCCTTGAGCATGAAACCCATGTTTCAAGGTCAATAATAATAAATTTGTTTTTCTCATTTCATTAAATACATAAAATCACAATTACACATATCATTATGAATAGCGAACCTAGTTACATATTTGAACATGACCAAGGCTCATCAAACTCAATTCGGTCTCTAAATGCTATTGGAAACCTACTGATGAACCTTTAAATCTTTGTTTTCTCATCCTTAAGGTAAGACACATACCTCAATAGATATAAGAATCTACTAGTGTACTCATCATCTGTCGTAGAACCCATGTTCAACTCATAGAACTCCTTATCCCTATCATCATAGTATCTCTCAAAGAAGTATTTCTCCTTGAAGAGTCTCTCAAACTCATCCCAAATCAACTCCTCTTCTTTAATGCCTCTAACATTCTTCACATCCTCCCACCAAATATTTTCTTTCCCTTTGAGACTGAAAGTAGATATATTAGCTTTCATATTCTCTGAATAGTCATGCAATCTGAAGAACTTTTTCATCCCAAGCAACCATGCTTCTGGATCCTCTGATTTCTTCATCTCTCCATAAAAAGTAGGAGGCTTGAATTTATTAAAATCCTATAGAAAGTACTGTTGAGTGATAAAATGTGTCTTTTTAACTACTAATTATCTTCACATTAATTATCAATCTAGGTACGATTTTTTATTTCAAGAGTATACTCAGTCTGAGGCGGTCATTTACGCAAGAGTAATGTTTCTAAATTGTAGTACAATGCTTCAAATACAAGAGTAAACGAATGCTTGAAATAAAATCTAATTGCAATGGCAAGAAACTTAATATTCTGAAACTAGATCATTCACTCAAGAAACTACAACAATCATCAGTCAAGGATGCAATAGTAATAACTCTTTCCTCTGTCAACGGATGCAAATGAAATAAAACAAGATCCTCAATCTAAGAACTTAGACAGTGATAGTCCATGTCCTTTACAGTTGTTGATCTTACACTCCACACCAAAACAATTAAATGGAAATGACAATTCAATCAATAATACTGCTAGTAGAAATGGAACAAGCACATGTGTTGCAATAACATTTAAAAGACAAAACCCAATCCTTGCATGAAAGAGATAACAACAAAGCCTATTTGAACAACAAAGCTAATTTATCGGAAATGAACAACAACACTAAATTAATGGAAATGGACAACAAAGCTAAATTAATGGAAATGAACAACAAAACTAAATGAACAACAATCTGTAATGAACGATAGAGTTCGAAATGAACAGTGAAGCTTTATAATTAGAATGAACAACATAACAATTTAAGTTGCAAAGGATAATAATCTTGTTATGATGGAAGAAAATGGCAATGCGATTCAATTAAAATTTATGCAATAAAGCGAGTTCATACAATGTTGGAACAACACATTGTAAAAGCAAGAAACTGTAAAGCGATACGATTCAAAGAAACAAGAATTAAATCAAACCATCACACGACTGGAACTGTAAAATAATGGTACATGTAGCAAGTGGATCCACTAGGGTCGGGCCCTTAGCTGCCGGTGAATACCGCCGGATTACTTCAGGAGATGCGAAGGAACTGCAATTGTTTTTATATATTTATCATTACATAATCGTTACAACAAGTTCATGCTCTACTTCAATAGCGAGAGTCGATGATCAAAGTTACAATTTCAATAGTAATTCTCCCATTCCTCCTATCCTATCCTATCTATCTCTAATATAATGATCCATCTAATTCTCTCTCTAACCATCCATCATGAATATCCATAATTCCCCCATCTTTGATCTCTGTTCTCATTTAAATACACAGAGAGAAAAATAACAAATTGGTCAGCAAAATCATATCTAAAATATCTTTCCATCATCATTCAACAACAACAAGTTGAATTTGGTGTTGCAGCTGAGATAATTTGGAAAATGGCCACAACAGCGAATCTGAGAAAAACGTCTTTAGAGAACCTTTCGTTTATCTTAGTATAGACCGAATTTGGAAAATTTCTCATTACAAAACTATTTGGTCCGTTCTGGACAAAACCCATGTCTCGGATTTTCCAGATTCTTCTCCATTTTCCCAAAATGTCCAATGAAAAACTATCACTTCTTATTCCAGCGAATTTCTGAGTTGGCACATTTAATGATGAGTTGGAGATCAAATCTTCCATCTGGAAAATATCTTGGAGGCTAAAATGGTGAGTGATGTTACAACCAATTTATTAATAAACCATCATTGTTAAAAGCATGCATAATCATCAATTTATTAAAAATAAATGAGAAGAAATAATATTTATCCATAAGAACATAAATCATTATAAAATGGAATTATATGATAAACCATGATAAATGACATGATAAATAAGAGTAGAAATGGATGAAATAGGTGTTAAAAAGTAATAATAATAATGACATATTAACGGCCCAACAAACCCCCAAACTGAATATATTGCATGTCTTCATACAACCCAAAACTGAATATATTGCATGTCCTCATGCAACCCAAAGACTCTGTGTTAACCAAGCAATAATACAAAAATTGTTCATCTCAGCTCATGAAATGGATAGAACAAATAAATTCTTTCTCAATTAATGAATATTCAATTTTAGCAATCTTGATGAAGGCATAACAATTTTTACATTGACATTCAACTTATGTGTATATGAAGTTGCAGCAAAATATGATATAAGTAACAACAAACTTCATTAACCATTTTCTCAAAAACTACAAACCAGATTTTGCTGAAATGTTGCAAGTAGATGTATAATATATTAATGCTTTTATGATCCAAAAATAAGATCGTTTTGATGCGTGGATCATGAGATATAAACAAAATGGTTGTAGGTGATAATGCATGATTTCTGAAATTTTATGAACTAATTTAACTTGAAATTATCTGGGTTTGTGTATTTTAATGATACATCTGTGTTTTCTAGAAATCACAAGAATTTAGTTCATAGTTTTTAAAAATATATGGAAATCAATTTCTGCACTGTATAAAAATAAAATTGTATTCCTCAAATGAGAAAGAAAGTAGAAAAGATCCATCATGCATAGCAATTCCTCCCCCAAACTGAAGAATTAGCATGCCCTCATGCAATGCTAGAAAACAAATCGAGGTGGTCGCTACCATCTATTGAATTCTATGCTTGGTGTAAAACAACATGGAATAAGGGAGGTGTTGAGAATGAATAAGAATAAAAATAGATGATAAAGAATATTAATGACATGGTCATAAGAAAGAAATGAATGAAAGCAACACTCCCCCAAACTGAAAGATGATATGCCGCTGAAAAATGGTAAAGATGTGGAATGAACGATGATAAATAATGCTCAATGGATTTTCATGAAATTCTCCTAAATTCGTAATAAATTAGAACATTATGTTATTTTACCTCAAGTTTTATCTCCGAAAAAAAATGTAAAATGACATGTATGGACTGGCATTTGTTGAAGCTGATGTAGGCAAAGTTGGTGCTGAAAGTGATGCAAAAGGTGGAATACAGGCAAGTACATCATGTCTGAAAAATTGTTCGTGTTTGCAAGTTTCTCGAGCCTCTTCAATTAGTTGCAATAGTGTGGTCATGCTGCGAATAGAGTTTCCCCCCCATACTTGTTGTTCTCTTGTAAACAAATCACTATTTTGCATACAATGTTCTTGAATCCACAATGTTAGTTTTGAATAGCAACATATAAGATGCATGCAAAAATTTAATCAGAAAAACTTTTGTATAATACTAATATTTTGTCAAATCAACAAGTTATGGTAGAGTGTAGTAATTATATCTCATGCTATCCTATAATGCATACATTCCCCCCTCCAATTGGAAAAGGGATTCCATGACCATAAAGCATATGAAAGGTGTTATGCTGACGACAAGGCAGGGGAATGAACAATACGATAGTAAATGAAGCAGAGTACACATATCAATGTTAGGACATCAAGAGGTATGGTTATAATGAGAGCAGAGATAGTTATGAATAAGAGATATGACTCTTTGGATTGATGATAAGTTACGCGAAAAAGAAAAAGACAACAATATTCCAAAAAGATGCTTTGCTAATGATATTCTAGCTGAAAATGATGCGATTAATCAGAAAACAATTTCTCATGCGTAAAGGTTCAAAAACAGGAAAAATTAAGGAAATAACTTCTCCGATAAAAAGAGAGAATAAGAAAAGGGTATTATAGTAATAATTGACGATAAGTTATAACCTCAATACCATAAGCAGAGCCCCTGCCGCCAGCAGGTGTCCATAGCCTCGACATGGTTTCTTTTTAACCCGTATGAGCCAGGATCTTCAATTTAAAAATGGAGAGTTCCAGTTCTGTTCTACAGAAGAGATCAGTGTGCTGGCGTGGTAACCAGATAACCACATTACCATTCACTGGGATGTAGCAAAAGTGATCAGGCCGGCTCGTGATGAGACCTCCTGTTCCAAGGATAATTTGGCTATCTAATGGATCACAACCCCGGTGTGGTGGCCATAATGGGAATGTCACTTTGTTACAGCCTTATGAACATGGTAAGATGGCTCGTAATGAGACCCCCTATCCTCCATCTGTGAACACTTTTTTTTGTTATTACACATTTTTATGATAAAAAGAGGGAGGCTCAGTACTCCTTAAAAGCATGGATGGTGGAAGAAGTTGAACATGTCAATAGAAAAAAATATACCCATAATCTCATTTATTACAGACAGAGAAGATTATAACCAGGAAGGGTGGAACCAACATGGTATTAAGATGATCAATCAGTATCATGTATAGCAGAAAATAATGCAGTAAAGTAATATATAAATAATTGCATCCCTTTTGAAAATAATCTATCGTCAAGGAGATGTCTTGTTAAAGATCATAACATGAATGATATCAACTTGCTTCAATAGAATCCATCATTCTTGTCCTCATAAAATTAGTGTACTTCATGCCATGAAAGGGAATCAATAAAATGTGGTTGAGATGAACTAGGAATAATCCCACAAGAGGAAGGAAGGATTGTTCTTGAAAATACTCCCAAAGTGTTGCTCCTTTGAAGGAACAACAAAAACACTCAAAAAAGTGTTGTTCCTTGTAGGGAACAACAAAGGAAAATACACGTAGAAGTGTTGTTCAGATATATCTGAGCAGAGGAGGTATGATGGATATCAGAAGTTATGAGGCCATTTCATATCATCAAACATCAAGTCTCCATCATTTGTCAAGAAGTCATTCCAAGGAACAAGCCATTCACCACACATAAGGGACAATTTTCTTCAAACTGTGTTTCTGGGCAAGAAAAGATGAATTTGAGAAAAGTGAGAGAGGTTTTTGTCCATAATTGACTTACGAAAAAAACCTCTTTTATTTTTGACACAGGTTTCATGGTTTGGGAGAAATGTCGAAAACATCATTTGCCTCAGGAGGGTTAGTGCACCTTTGGAGTGACCTTGGTAAAATAATTTTTTCTCCTATATGAGATGCCCAAATGACTTGCTTGATGAGTCAACTGATAAGTAGACACAAATAGATTTCTAATGAGCTATCCTAAGCTCAATTTGGAGTTGAGGAAGGCCTTAAAAGTTGACTGCAACATCACTATGCATTTCGGCAGCCTCATTCTGCTCATTTTGACCAGTCTTGGGAGATTGAACTTTTGACAGGGCAAATGAATTCCAAATTGCAAAATTCAAGATGTTCTGGAAAGTAGACTTGACAAGCTTTCCAATGAGCTATTGTTCACTCGATTTTGATAAGGGGAAGGCCTCCAAAATCAGGTGGAAAGTAGCGCTGCATTTTTGACCAGTTTGCCCAAAAATTGTTGTTCCTTTGAAAGGGATAGCAAAAATGCGAAAGTGTTATTCATTTGAAAGGAAAAACAGAAATGTGAAAGTGCTGTTCCTTTTTGTGAAAGTGTTGTTCCTTTGAAATGAACATCAAAAATGTGGAAGTTCTGTTCCTTTGAAAGGAACAACAAAAATGCGGAAGAGCTGTTGCCTTGAAAGGAACAACAAAAATGCAAAAGTGTTGTTCCTTTGAAAGGAACAACAAAAATGAAAAAGTGCTGTTCCTTTGAAAGGAACAAAAAAAGTGCGAAAGTGTTGTTCCTTTGAAAGAAACAACAGAAATGCGAAAATGTTGTTCCTTTGAAAGGAACAACATAAATGCGAAAGTGTTGTTCCTTTGGAAGGAACAAAAAAAATGCACAATCATACGAAAAAAGTGCACAGAACTGCTATCCCTAAAGAGGGATAACTGCTATTCCTTTAGAGGAACTGTAGCTGTTCCTTTAAAAGGAACAACAAACGTATATGAGTAATCAATATTGCTGTTCCTTAAGAGGAACGACCGCTGTTCCTTAGGAGGAATAGCAGCTGTTCCTTAGGAGGAACAACACAACAAATGCAGGCACGCAAAAAACAAATTAGTTGTTCACTGCATTGATGCCCTTAGCCTCCCGTGAATATACCATTGGAATCAAACCCTAGTTTTACCCCTGGTAATTTCATCATTAACAATATCAATTGGAATCATTCATTAAATTGTGGTTTTACCCTTGGTGATCTCATGGTTAGACTGAATCAATAAGACCAAGGTCATGGAGCTATGAATTGGTATTTTTTTATTTCCTAGAGCCTGTCCCACATCTCGTCTTTTCAACAATTCTTCCAAACATATGCCTCAAGCCATACCTCCGCGGTGTGAAGTTTTCCAAAAAATTATAGACAAGTTTCAGTGTCCCAGAGACTGCTAATAGTATCACCGTGCCATTTCTAAACCTCCAAAAATATTTTTATTGACCATCTATGGTACATTGTGAATTTTATCATCTAGAAACATACATGTCTCCATCTCCTAGGATCCATCAATGATTGTTGTTTTCAAAACAATACCTTCATAAACGTTTTTACTCAACCTCCACCATGTGGTGATGTGTCATGTTACATCATCACACTACCATGTGTCACACTGTGAGTGGTTATAGGTGTCACCTGGCAAAGGGCCACTTGGACACCTGAAAGTTGCAAATCTACATACCACGTGTCACCTTCAATGTCATTCCATGTCATATCTGTGCTGAGCTATCCTCCAATTGGCTTCCACATCATTCTCATCATCCTATCACATATTTCGAGGTGTCTCTACCACCACATCCCCTTGGTACGGAAGAGAGGCCTGAGGACTTGGTGAAATTCGAATAATTCCTTCACTAAATTTCCAGGTTTGGGCATAAGATTTCCATCACTTTCCAAGACCCGTAGAGTCGATCGTTGTGGATTTCGTTAGCTGTAGAACTGAGACATAACTGTGATTCCATATAATTTATTCGATTGGAAACCTCTACAATGTGACATAATTCAATTAACGGGAAGCTTTTCTGTCCTGAATTCTATTAACTAAGACTCCCCATTCCGCACCTTCATGACTTCGGTAACCAAAACCTCTATGACACATTGTCAAATTACGCGTTAACTAATGAAACCATTTGTCACCCCACACCTTCTATCTATTTGATATGAATGGGAAAGTTAGTGTTTGTTGTGCTAAATTCCAATTCATAAATATGTTAAAGTGCTTGAGGATTATGAGGTAAATTGCAAGTTAACCATGAGTTTTTATGTGTTTTTATGTAAATTTCATGAGAAAATTAGCATAAGTAAAACACTGAACAACAACATATATCAGAAATAAACATCACCATAAACAATAACACAAAAACACATGATGAAGGAGTTCACCCCTCCTAGGCTACGTCTCCTTGCTCCAACTTCCAATGGCTTGACCCTCTTCAATAATGCTCAAAGTGTGAATACATACATTTACAGTACTCAAACGGTTCTGAAACCTATTCCAATGGCTTCAGAATACCCAAAAATGGCTGTCTAGCTTCTTCTTGCTCCCCAATTGGTAAAAATATCAAGAAGCTATGAGTTCCCCTAGCTTGGCTTCTATTCGCTTTACAAATTCCCCAAAATCCAGAACCGAACCCATAATTTCGCCGAAATCTCCGCAGATTTGTCGAGTGGTTAAAAAACCTGCCAAGGCCTTAAGGCTGAAAAACTTGGGTCATGTGGAGCCATGTGCCTGGGGATTAAGGCCAACAACCCACCCCCTCCAGATAGGCCCCCACTCTTCTCTGCCGTGATCACATTATCCCTATAAACCCATGGGGCCGGGGCTTTACCTTACGTACCCATTCAAAAATCCCGCGTGGTTTGATAATTATCACCGAGTGTTCACATGGTGCTTTATCGGTGGTAGCATATAGTAGTTAGGTAGGGAAGTTAACCTTCACCCACGGTTCTCCACCCAGGTTGTATGCGCGTTTAAATGGGGGGATGGGGCTTAGCCTTATCTCCCTTCCCCCACAACTCCAACTTCATAAACTAGAAATACCATTTTTGTGCCATGGTTTAACAAGAATCACAATGGCGTATTAGTATGTGATGGTGTTAGGTGTACGAAGGTCTTGTGTTCAACCCATAATCAGTCTTCTAAGCCCTTTAACCAGTTTTGGTGGCCCTCGGGCTGCCATGTGGTGACCCTTGGTTGGGCCAACTGGCAGCCTGTGGTTGGCCACCAATCGACCAACCATATCACGCCACATCAACACCATTGAAATCATGCCACTTGGCACCACCTAATTCACCGGAGGAAAACATTCAATGCACAGTCACCCTACCACGTAGGCATGCCCAGTTAGTGCCACTTCATCAGTATGAACTGCTGACTGGACTGTCATATTTTTGAAAAAATTCGCCTATTTTGAAAAATGAACAAAACTCGTTTTCGGGAGCATACTGAGTCTGTTTCGCGTGAAATGAGTTGCGTCAGATTCAGGACGACGAGAACTACGAGGTTGTTCAGGTTCCACACTGATCCCACAAATTTGAATTTTGAGCAAAATTTTGAGCACCTGATCACTCCTCCCAACTGGAAGCTTTTGGACCCCAAAATATCACCTTTAGTTGTTCAGCAAATGAAGGTATAGTTACCTCACCTTTCCAATTTCGATCCATTTGGCCTTAGAAGGATTTGTTCCTTTGAGCCCCACACAAAGGTAGTCTACACTGCCTTGTTTTGAAGTCCTTGTTCTTTTGTCAAGAATGGTGTTTTGCTGAAGCTCATCAAGGTATTCCCCTTGAAGCCTCTCTTTACTAATGTGAAGCCAAAATTCATCACCGACTTGGAACTTGTGATGTACATGATGCTTTTCATGCCTTGCTTTGTACTTGCCTTGGCTCTTTTCAAGCTGATCTTGAATTGTTTGAGGTACCATTTGGAATCGTTCAATGAAATTCTTGGCTTTGTCCATGTCACCATCAATAGAAACATCCTTCTTACCAATATGGTACAAAAAATTATGACGCAAATGGTAATCAAATTCCCCTACTTGGTTCTCTTGACTCAAGCGTAAATGTACATTTTGAAAGTATGCATATTGCTGAACATAACTTTGATGCAAAACAAAATTATGTTTGAGTAAAGTAGTTGCACTAACAATAGGCCTAGAAAGAATATCATCAACCTTGTTGTATATACCTTTCTTATACCTACTGACCAAGTGGAATTGTTGTAAGGATCCCATCCGTCGAAAGTGCCTTGATTGCTGCAACTTTGTCACTGCACCATTGAAAATTTATGAATGACATGAAACGGGCTTACCATATTACATGAGGATTGTTCCCATGGCATAGTCGCTTTCAAGTACATGAGATGAACATATATTTTCTTTCACGACATCAAATGCCTTTTATTTCTTGCCTCCCCACTAGAAGACCTTTTCCACACTAGTCAATGCATGCAAATGAGCCGTGATAGAAGAAAAGTTGGCAATAAAATTTCTCCAATATTGGGCTGCTCCCAAAAAACTTCTTACTCCAGTGAATGTCTTGGGCATTGTCCAATTCATCATAAAATTGACCTTGGTGGGGTCTACCTTCAACTCACCTCCTCCAACAATATTCCTCAAGCATACCAAAGAAGTTTTACCGAATTCACACTTTGACATCTTAAAAAAAAAATGTTCTTTCTTCAAGACATCAAGTGTTGAGATTGCAACAAGATGATGGAGCTTAGTGAAAAGAGTCGCCTTCACTAAGTGGGCCCACAGGCTATTTTTGGCGCAAGTCTATTTTTAGACTATGTCTATTTTTAGACATATGGATCATGTCTATGTTTATGGATGATTGATCAAGTTGGGAAAATAGATGGACTTCTATTTTTGATGAAAGTGTGAGTGATCACAGTGTGAGTGATCAAGTCTATTTTTAGACTGGCTGTCAAAAATAGAAAAGTCAAATATTATTATCTCACAATAATATTTGGACTATAAACTTAATCTTATTCTCTTGGAGCACTTCAGTTTGAGCTACGGAAGTGGCACATGCAGCTGTCAGAAGGAAATTCGTTTTTCTTATGAGTCAGTTGAGTTGTTGCATGCATGACTTCAGTTAGAACTCAAGTGAGTTGAGTTTAGTGGACTGGAGGTACAGTTGATGGAGTTGTGTTCAGTTTAACTTAGTTAAACTGGTTGTAGTTAGTCTAACTGCAGATAGACTAATGATGAGTTGTTAAACTAATTATTAACTCATAATACAACTAAAGAATACATCAGTTAACTCAGTTGCATGTCAGTGCATGTTCAGTTCAACAGGGACAGGTGGTAGAGAATCAGATTGCTATCAGTTGTGACTATAGTTGTGCACCAGATCTTGCACAATCAAAGGATTGAGTATGCCAATGAGTTTGCTCACGTATTTGGCCCGCATTTTAGCCTTTGCTCACGTCCACAAAGAGTGAGTGACTATTTTGCAGGTGAAAATCGAGTTTGGGAAGCAATTCTCATCAGTTCTTGAGCAGGTATTGAGCAGTGGAGGCAGGCAAGCAGTGGAAAAGATTTGGAGATCAGATCTGAGCTGTATTGTGTGTAACAGAGGTGGAGATACTTGTGAGAAGTATTATGCTGTGTAATGTTACATGACTCAATCATTAATATATAGATAGTGTGGGGTTTTTAGCGAGATGCTTTCCCCGTGATACATACTGTGTTAATGTGTGAATGCTCTTGATGTTTTATTGTTATTGATGCTGCTATATTCTTGATCAACGTAGAGGAGCTTATGTATTGTGTATGTTTTCCGCATTAGTACATGATCAGGATAATCTCCATTGAATATGTGTTAAATTATTCAAAATTTCTACATGGTATCAGAGCAGCTTGATTTGTAGAAGAGATTTTTACAGGATATCAAGCGAGGGTTGATCGGAAGCAGTTGAGTTGGTTGCTGGTGGAATTCGAATTTGCAGCAGTGTTTTCTTTGTGACAACGCAGCAATGTCTTTCAATGGATTGCGACTGGAGTATGCTCTTGAGGGTAGCTCAAACTATATTGCATGGAAGGACAGGATGGAGGCAGTATTGGATGATAACGGGCTGAAGGAATTCATAGATACGGATATCCCAAAGCCTACTGATGCTACTCAAGCTGATGCTTGGCAAAAGAAGATCGCAAAATGTCGAAGAATTCTGTTGGAGGGCGTGAAGGATCACATTGTGTCCAGCCTCCATGGAAAGGCTACTCCATATTTGATGTGGAAATCATTAACAGAATTATTCCAAAGCAAGAGCGATCAGAGGAAGCTGGCGCTCAAAGATAAACTCAGAAACATCAAATGCGAGAAGGGAGACAGTATTCCCAAGTATCTCACGAAGTTCACTCAGTGTCGAGATGAGCTGGGAAGTGTGGGGGTTACTGTCGATGATGAGGACTTGGTGAGCTTGGCTCTCCTTGGTCTTCCGAAGAGTTGGCATTCCTATCAGGACTCTGTCAATGGTCGGGAGAAGTTGCCAGGATGGGAAAGACTATGGTCAGATCTTGTGCAGGAGGAGATCAGGCGGAGTACCAGGGACGGATCTTCGTCAAAGGGAGCTGATGAAGAGAATTGTGCTTTGGCTGCCAAAGCAAAGAAAGGGAAGAGCAAGAAAGCTTCTCAGTCTGGTGCGAAAGGCAAGAAGCAGGATATGTCCAAGGTGAAGTGTTTTCACTGTCACCAGCATGGACACTATGCCACAAATTGTCCGCAGAAGAAGAAGAAAAAGCAAGCTGCTGGATCTGCAGGGGGAGAGGCTTTAGCTTCTCAGTTTGAGCTTGATTTCTCATTGATCGCATGCTTGGTTTCAAGTGTGATGGGATCAGTGTGGTTTCTGGACAGTGGTGCGTCTTTTCACATGACGGGAGATAGAGATTTGTTCTCTGATCTGGAGGACAAAGATCTTGGAGTGCACATCGAGATGGGCGATGATGGTAGATACAGTGCGACCAGTATTGGTACCATTTCCTTTGAGAGGGAGTCTGGTAAACCCTTTGTATTGAAGGAAGTCATGCATGTTCCAGGATTGAAGAAGAATCTCATCTCAGTGGCGATGTTAGAAGACAAGGGGTATGATGTTGTTTTCAGCGAGGGAAAGGCCTTCCTGCGCAGCAAGACAACTAGTGAGACCCGGAAGATAGGGGTTCGAGTGAGGAACCTTTATCAGTTGCATGTAGATGGATGTGCAGCAATGGCAGGCAAGGCAAAAGGATTGGTGAGCCGAGATGATGGCGAGTTGTGGCACAGGAGATTGGGTCACCTTCACCATGGAGCCTTGAAGATACTGCAGCAGATCACTACAGGGCTTCCTAAAGGCACACTTGCGCAGTCAGATCAGTGCAAGGGGTGTACTTTGGGGAAGTTTGTGAAAGCCACCTTTCACGAGAAGGATAGTCGCGCCACGATGATCCTTGAGAGAATTCACACAGACGTGTGTGGACCTTTCTCAGTTGCTTCGACAACAAAACACAGGTATTATGTGATTTTTGTTGATGATTTCTCTCGTAAGTGCTGGATCTTCTTCATGCAGAAGAAGAGCGAGACATATTCAAAGTTCTGTGAATTCAAAGCACTGGTCGAGAAGGAGTCGGGGAAGAAGGTGAAGGCTCTTAGGAGCGATAATGGTGGTGAATACATCTCGGACGAGTTCAAGGATTTCTGCAAGGCAGAAGGGATTCGTAGAGAGCTCATAGCTCCCCATAACCCACAGCAGAACGGGGTAGCTGAGCGGAAGAACAGAACGATTGTGGGTGCTGCACGGGCAATGTTGCATGATCAGGGCCTACCCCTTCACTTGTGGGCGGAAGCATGCAATACAGCAGTTTATGTGCAGAACCGTTGTCCTCATAGGATACTTGGCATGAGTACACCCGAGGAGGCTTATTCTGGTAAGAAGCCTGATCTTTCTCATTTGAGGATTTTTGGTGCTAATGTTTACATGCATGTGACGAAGGATGCCAGGAGGAAGTTGGAGCCGACCGCAGAGGTTGGGATATTTGTGGGGTACACTGATACGCCCCACAACTATCGTGTGTATTTGCCAGATAGTGGTAAAACTGTTGTGCGACGGGATATAAAATTTCAGGAGGAGAAAGCCATGAAGTGTTCGCTTGAGAGGGAGCTACACTTGCATGCAGATGAGGAGCTATTAGTTCCTAAGGATGAGCTTCAGGACGTGGATCAGCCACAGGACAAGGTTCATGGAGTGGAAGAGACCACTCATGCAGCGCCAACCATCAGAGGGCGAAAGCGCTTGACAGAAGCTGAGCGACTGGCTCAAGATGCAGAGAAAGTTGTAGGACCACCTACAGCCCAACGCAGGCAGAGACAGTCACCTGATCGGTACACTGGATACATGGCTCTTATGAGCAAGTGTGTTGTGACTGAGCCATCCTCTTTCGAGGAAGCTGTGGAGGATCCCGCATGGGTAGACGCCATGGTGGAAGAGTATGATTCTATTGTCAGAAACAGTGCATGGGAGATTGTTCCTAGACCGGAAGGGAAATCAGTGGTAGGTTCGAGATGGATCTACAAAGTTAAGCAGGCAGCTGACGGGAGTGTGGAGAAGTACAAGGCAAGATTTGTTGCCCGAGGCTTTTCACAGATTGAGGGGATCGATTATGAGGAGACCTTTGCACCTGTCGCAAGGTATTCTTCCATACGGACGATTCTTGCTCTCTCAGCGCAGATGGGATGGCACATTCATCAGATGGATGTGAATACTGCGTTCCTCAACGGAGTCATTGAGGAGGAGGTGTACATTGAGCAACCCGAAGGCTTTGAAGTCTTCAGCAGCGAGTCGCATGTGTGCAGGCTCAAGAGAGCGTTGTATGGGTTGAAGTAAGCACCACGTGCTTGGTACACACGGATAGACAGCTATTTCACAGGACTTGGATTCTCCAAGAGCGAGGCGGATCCGAACCTATACCAGATTGTGGTGGAGGGTAAGTTGCTTATCATTGTACTGTATGTTGATGATTTGATTCTAACGGGTGATGAGCTGTTGATACTGTCATGCAAGAAGGATCTTGCTACAGAGTTTGAGATGAAGGATTTGTGCCTCCTTCACTATTTCCTAGGATTGGAAATATGGCAGCGCAGTGGTGGAATGTTTGTTTCTCAGGGCAAGTATGCTCGGGAGATACTGGAGAAGTTCAACATGCATAGCTGCAAGCCTGTTGATACTCCTCTTCCTGGAAGTTGGAGGAAGGAGGATGCCACTTCGGGAGAAGAAGTGGATGCCACTGTTTATCGACAGTTGGTGGGGTCGCTGATGTATTTGGTCAATACACGACCTGATATATGCTATGCAGTTAACCAGCTTTCACAAGCTATGGTTAAGCCTACCAAGCTCTTCTGGAAGGCGGGCAAGCATGTATTGAGCCACTTGAGAGGCACATCGGGATATGGATCTTGGTACAGGCATGAGGATGCAGAGTGGGTAGGGAGCCCAACGGACAGAAAGAGCACATCAGGAGGGGTCTTCAGTATCGGATCGACAGTAGTTTCTTGGTACAGCAGGAAGCAGAGATCTGTGTGGATGAGGATGATCTTGGTCAGGTTTTTCGGGTCCAAGCACATCAGGTACCATCATATCAGAGATTGTGTGCAGCGGAGGATCATGTTACTTTCGTACATTCCAACGGAGGATCAGGATGCTGATATTCTGACGAAGGATCTCACTAGGAGCAAATTCGAGTACCACCGAGGCAGGATAGGGGTTGCTGATAATCCATATCTTGTCGAGAGGGAGTGTTGAGATTGCAACAAGATGATGGAGCTTAGTGAAAAGAGTCGCCTTCACTAAGTGGGCCCGCAGGCTATTTTTGGCGCAAGTCTATTTTTAGACTATGTCTATTTTTAGACATATGGATCATGTCTATGTTTATGGATGATTGATCAAGTTGGGAAAATAGATGGACTTCTATTTTTGATGAAAGTGTGAGTGATCACAGTGTGAGTGATCAAGTCTATTTTTAGACTGGCTGTCAAAAATAGAAAAGTCAAATATTATTATCTCACAATAATATTTGGACTATAAACTTAATCTTATTCTCTTGGAGCACTTCAGTTTGAGCTACGGAAGTGGCACATGCAGCTGTCAGAAGGAAATTCGTTTTTCTTATGAGTCAGTTGAGTTGTTGCATGCATGACTTCAGTTAGAACTCAAGTGAGTTGAGTTTAGTGGACTGGAGGTACAGTTGATGGAGTTGTGTTCAGTTTAACTTAGTTAAACTAGTTGTAGTTAGTCTAACTGCAGATAGACTAATGATGAGTTGTTAAACTAATTATTAACTCATAATACAACTAAAGAATACATCAGTTAACTCAGTTGCATGTCAGTGCATGTTCAGTTCAACAGGGACAGGTGGTAGAGAATCAGATTGCTATCAGTTGTGACTATAGTTGTGCACCAGATCTTGCACAATCAAAGGATTGAGTATGCCAATGAGTTTGCTCACGTATTTGGCCCGCATTTTAGCCTTTGCTCACGTCCACAAAGAGTGAGTGACTATTTTGCAGGTGAAAATCGAGTTTGGGAAGCAATTCTCATCAGTTCTTGAGCAGGTATTGAGCAGTGGAGGCAGGCAAGCAGTGGAAGAGATTTGGAGATCAGATCTGAGCTGTATTGTGTGTAACAGAGGTGGAGATACTTGTGAGAAGTATTATGCTGTGTAATGTTACATGACTCAATCATTAATATATAGATAGTGTGGGGTTTTTAGCGAGATGCTTTCCCCGTGATACATACTGTGTTAATGTGTGAATGCTCTTGATGTTTTATTGTTATTGATGCTGCTATATTCTTGATCAACGTAGAGGAGCTTATGTATTGTGTATGTTTTCCGCATTAGTACATGATCATGATAATCTTCATTGAATATGTGTTAAATTATTCAAAATTTCTACATCAAGTACTTTTCTGACATGCATGACATGTTCATCAAGATATTTTTTGAAAACTAATATGTCATCTAAATATACTATCTCATCTAGAAGTGGCTCCAATACATCATTCATCATACACACGAAAATAGTAGGAGCATGGCAAAGACCAAAAAGCATAACTAGCCATTCAAACAGGCCTTGCTTTGTTTTGAATGTCGTCATCCATGTGTCTCCTTCAACAATTCTACTTTGATGATAGCCACTCCTTAAGTTCCACTTAGTGACATGATTTCCATTATTCTTGGGCACCAAAACAATAGGTGACCCGTATGGCGAAGGAGATGGTCGGATGATCCCTTTGTTCAACAACTCTTGGGTTTTCTTTTGTATTTCTACATTTTCCATTATTGACATCCTGTACATGCCAATGTTAGAAAGATGACAATATTTATGCAATGTTATTTCATGTTGGATTCCCCTCTTGGGAGGTGTTGATGCCTCTAAAATCGTAGCACCAACATTGGGGGATAACCACCCAGTCCGGACCTTAGTGCAACACCTTATCCGTTTGGTATGGTGGCTCTGTCTAGTTAATTTAATGTCTTAAATTGCTCTACATAAATTATCAATTCGGGTATCGTAAACTGATGAAGTGTGGTGCACCATATGTGCTTATTTAACCTTTTTCTTACTTCGTTATTTTATAGTTTATGTTGTTTTGGGGGTTTTGTTCTTGTTGGTTTCCTAAAGTGTCTAATGCAAATGGAAATCCTATTCTAAGGTCTTAAGAAAACTTTTAAAGGACAAGTATGGATAGAAATTTCAAGACAAGGCCTATGTCCCTAATGGTAACTTCCAAAACTTAGCACTTCAAAAGACGTTAAAACATGTTATTGATGGAATTAGTACTTAAACAAAAGTGCAAATATGCAGCTACTTCAATCAAAATAGAATGCAACAACCAAACAATGAGCTAGTGACTATGAGACCTAGTATCCTTGCTGCTGTATAAAAAGAAAACTGAACTTAAAGAAATTCAAAAACTGTAAGCAAAGTAAACTAAATCATATTACATCAACCCATATTCTGACCCCTCACCTTTCGACTCGCTCTGGCTATAGGAGGCAATCATAAACAAATTGAGTAATCTGATATCTAAATTGCATAAAATGAAATTGCATAAAATGAAACTAAGATCAAACTACGCATTCATACTTCAATCCCTCACCGTTCGACTCGCTCTGGCTATATGAGGTAACTGAAAATGACATGAGTAATCTAATCACTAACTTGCAGAAAAGTAAAATAAATCATATTACATCAAATAATATTCTGATTCCTCACTATTTGAGTCGCTTGGCTATAGGAAGGTAATCATAAATAAATGGAGTAATATGATATCTAAATTGCATGAAATGAAATAGCATAAAATGAAACTAAATCATACTACATCAAATAATATTCTGATTCCTCACTATTTGAGTCGCTTGGCTATAGGAAGGTAATCATAAACAAATGGAGTAATATGATATCTAAATTTGCATGAAAGCAAATGAGGAAAACAAAACTGAAAGAAATAACAATGCTGGAATTAGAACTCAGAAAATAAATCAGCAGAAGGACAAGATGATTCCATCATGTCATTAGTCATTGAAAAGCAATGTGCATTACTAATCTAAATCAACCGGTTGAACACACTTGCATGAATTAAAATTGCATGAATGAAAAATCTAATTTATCAAACTTGAAAGCAATCAAATGACATAATGAAATCAAAGCAAAATTTACAAAATGAAATCTACTCTACCTTACATTCTAATATGATCCATGACATCTACTTCACATCTCCTTCCATGTTAAGAACATCAAAGCTTTATTCAAATTCTTCAAAATTACAAAGTACAACAAAGCTCTCCAAAGCTTTCAAAAGCCATCAAGGAAGAACTACAAACTCACAAGCTAAAAAGACTTAAGAAATCCAAACTCTAAGCTAACAAATGAAGGAGAGAGTTCTCCTATTTATACAAAAAGATGAGAATCCATCTCATTAATGAGAGTCCATGAATCTATCCCTCTACCTCTAGAGTCCTAATCAAAATAGGAACTGATAAGACACATGTCTTCTTAGAGTTACAATACAATTAGGAGATGTGACACATATCCTCATGATCCCATGATTCTTTCCACTCAAATTCGAATTTGGCCTTATAGTGCCACATAAGGGTCTTCTAGAAGCCTCCTTTCAACCTACACATGTCAACAATCTCAACCTATTTGTTAGGTATAAGCATATGCACATTATTTTCTAATTTTTAACCACAAATTCACTTAAAAGGCTTAGAATTAATAAAGATTGGAAAAACATAAATGTGGCCCAATGATAATGAAAGTGGGATGAATGTGGTGACATAGTAGTGAAATGGAGGTGATAGAATGGACATAATAGTGAAAGTGTAATGGAAATGAATGACATTTTCAAGACTCAACAGGCTCCAACTGGATATTATGGGACTAGTTTCCCAATAAAGTATGATTTGATGAATGGGTGTTTTAAATGTATAAAAATATGATAGGTGGTTTAATATATAAGCTCTAAAATATACAGATATATCTATATAACCCGGGTGATCTCATAATAATGCGATTCTTGATGATTCCTAGCACACAAATGATAATATAGATTATTTACTTATCTACAGAAAGATGCATTTAAATAATGATTAATTTGCTTAAGAAATTAAACAAAGTAATGTGAAAACATATCGCATAACATACTAATATTTATCGCTGACATATGTATACAATATAACAATTCTAGATCATTCAGAAGTGAAATGATACAGAGTTGTTTGAAACATGTGAATACATCAACAATAACAAATCAATAGAATTCTAATTACATAAAACAAGACAAAATAATAGTGATAGAAGTACTAAATGAATTTGAGTCTCGTTATGCAAGTTACACTCTGGTTCAATCTTCTTATTCTGGAAACTCCAAGGAGATACAAAAATGCAAGTCTTTATGAATCTATTTCACAACAAGTTTGAACCTCGATCCACGCTTTATAAAAAATAAATTAAGAAGTGCAGAAGTGAAAACTTCTCAAGTCTAGTTTTATACAAATTGAGGACCCTTTCTAAAATGACATGAAAGGGTCTTTATAGTAAAATTAAAAACAAATGTCCATAAAAATTGCTGAGTTGTTGGAACTGCCTTCATCAAAATATGGGATTTGAATTTCAAAAATAGAATTGCGATAAGCTTTGAAGAGATTCATCGCATCTAGGCTCTCTTGTATATTCAACCAACAAATTGAGAGCATGGTTTGGATTTCTAGAGGATGACTCATCCTGGAGTTTATTGTCCTGCCTATGTGGCATCTGAGAGCTTGGGCATCATACGATCAATGGCATCAACAAGGCACTTGATAGTCATCTGTTGGCTATGTGGCTTGACCAAAAAGGACCAATGCGCACCCCAGTTAAGAACTTGTATTATGTTGAGCTGTTCTTCCTTGGTGTCCAAATCTTGCTTCCATTGCTTCTCTAAAACTTTTGCCTTTGGAAGTTTTCCCGGGGAACAATTAGAAATTAAATTGGCACCATATAAGTTATCATTCACCAGCTCAATAACATTATTCATTATAGCCCTAGCCCTGGAGTTAGCTCTTTCTACTTTTATTAACCGTGTTTCCCATTCCAAAACAATATCTCTTTATGAGAGTCTTCAATTTTAGGTAATTTAGCAGCTCTTCCATCTTCTATGCTTTGCCAGGAAAGATAATATGTGACCTTGTCTTCCGCATCTTCAAATTCTAACCTGGTATTAACTACTTGATCAATCAGTGATGTTGTTATGATGCATAATGGATCAATAAGAGATATTTTTTGACAGAGTAGATTCAACTGTTGAGATAAAGCCTTATTTGCCTCTAAGGCTTCCTTTTTAAATTCTTCAACCTTGGGATAATCTTTGAATTGTCCCAAAGAGAATTGTAACTGTGTGATTTGCTCTTCTTTAGATTTAATCTCTTGCTGATGCGTCAATTTAAGCTGCTCGAGCTCTTGAGACAGTTGTTGTTGTCTCTGAATGGCCTGTTGGTCAATTTTCTACTTTTCCAGGTTTAATTGTTCTTCAAGCTGCTCATTCTTTTGTTTCTCTACTGTTAACTGTTCCTCAAGCCGATTAACCTTTTGTTGCTCTGCTGCCAACTGTTCTTCAAGTTGATTAATCTTTTGATCCTTTTCTTTGATCAATTGATTCATTTCAGTTGCCTTATCAATTGTAGCAGTTGTGTATGCCCCTGCAAATTGAGATAACTTAGTCAAATCCTTAGAAGGATTAACCTTTGAATCTTTCCATATGACATTCATAAATTCAGATTGAGGAGCTGTGGATGATGTTTGATCTATTTTCCTCTTTTTCCTGTGCCTCTTGACTACAACCCTGTGTTTTGGACTTGTTATGATTCCAAGAAAATATCCTATGGTTGTAGCTTGGAGATGTCTGGTAACATATAAATTCAACTATTGTTGCAGGTTTAATGGAAGGAATGATGGTTTGGTTCAAGCTAGATAACCACTTCTACTTTGTTTCACTCTAGACATGCATGAACACCCCCAGAATACAAGGCTTTAGACCACCAATGCTCACAGTTTTAGATATAAAATGAGTATGGAGAATAGTAATCACACCAGCAGATGCACAAGACCATGTGATGGCTGGCTGCAACTAGTAAAGAAGCCTGTAAATCTAATCTATTAATGCAAAGACAGGATGACAACTCTCCTGCATTAGATAGAAAGAAACCTAAGCAACTGACTCAGTGATACATCTAGGATTCTAACACAAAGATAAGATGAAAATTATCTAGTGTTAAACCTCAAAGATCAAGAACACGACATATCAAGCACAACTTGGAATAGAGGAAAATGGGTAGTGAGCAGTTAACAACAGAAGAAGCTTGTATTAGCTAAAAATGAAGACGAGACACTACAAGTGGCAAAATATCTATAGTCTCCAGAAGTTGAACCTTACATCAAATGCCAACCTTGATTACATCTTGTTTCTGGGTATTTATAGATTTACATTACAAGGGCACTTGGCCGCTTAGGTATGGAGGGGGCATAATTGACCACCAACCACATTTAACTGCCTAATGGAGTCTCTGAACATGTTTTCTTGCCTCAATGGGTGAATTCAATCTGCTCAGGTGCTGTGCTGTCCGTTTAGACGGTTGGAGTGCTCCTACCAGTGGAGTCCATGACTGATAAATTTAGTTGCAGGGTCGTGCTTGTCCTTTTCTCCCTTCGGTCATGCTTTCGGTTAAATATGGTGGTTGGGGGGTTTGACAGTGATTGATACCTGCATAATTGGTTATCTCCTTCTTCGAGCAAATAGAATGGTTGAGGACGCGGAATGCATTGGGCAAATGGATAGTTGGGATGAGAGGGAAGGATGACCGTCGGATCGAGAAAATGGACGGCAGAGATGGCTCGACGGAGGCTAACAACCGAGGTGGGAGCGGGGTGGATTGTGGCCGTCAAATCTTTAGCAGACAGATCAGACGGTTATCGGGCTATGGAGCTGCACGGTCGTTTAATGGGCGTGAGCAGTTTGGTTGGGTGGTAATGGTATTCATCACACTGCTTTCAGGCATAAAGTGGTAAATCCCTCGGGTCACGTGATTCAATTCAGCGATCGATACGTAGTGGTGGATGAGAGAGAAAAACCGCTCTCATTGCGCGCTATCATTCGATCACATTGCCGACGCGATAAAAGCAAAGGCTGTCAAATATTTACGGAGATGATATGACGACAGAGAGTGGTAGAGGGGTCGCCTTTATCAGGTGTGACGGGAGCCGTTGGATCGGTGGGGTGATCAACGGTACGGATGAGGTGCAATGAGTTATGAATGCGCAAAGACATATGGTAGGGTCTTATGGTAGGTTTGGGGTTTTGCGCTCAGGGCTAAGGCCAAAGGGGGTTAATCTGTCAAGTTTAGAAGGAAAAGAAAGGAATGGAGGTGGCAGAGAAAAGGCGGGGTAGAAGTGTTATAGACATATTTGGGCACTGTAACCCCAATCACATATGTCCATAAACCAAGGGCTTCTAAGTCCCTAAAAATGTTGTTTCATACCCTAAAGGAGAAAGGTCAGCTGATTACATCATCTCCTAGAAGTTCTCCATGAAAAACTACTCAGAACTGGTCAAAGCAGGACCATACATACTGCCCAGTGCTAAGGGTGTGATGCATCTCACCTGCCACATGCAAAAAGTGCGATGCATACTGGAAAGCCCTTTTGTAGGGTGCGATGAGTGAGAGTAGACAAATGGCACAAGCAGTTCTTTAGGTGGAGACCCTGAGAATCTTCTAGAAGCTGCTCATTTGACACTTGCCTCTCTGAATTCACCCAAGGATGAGTAAGAGATCATGAAATATCCAAGTGGAACCAAGAACTATTAGAGAGATGACACTAATCAAAATCTCTGAAGCTGACTCACCCCCCTGCAAACATCTATATATGGATCCCTCATCCCAGAGATCCAAAGGCTGGAATTTTGTAATTTTCAAGGAAATGCTGTTGGTTTCTCTTCGAAGACATTGTTGGGTGATCTTGCTTTATATGAGGTGAAGAGGACTTTCATGCTGGGAGGATGGCGTCGGGTTAGACCAAGTGGTTGTAATCCTCTCTTCTACTACTTCTATCAATAAATCTATTTGAGTTTTCCTCCATATTCTTGTATATCTCTGAATCTTGTGTTGATATATGCATTTGTATGGTCAATATATATCTGATCCTATATTGTTTATGGTGATAGATCTCTAATCTTTGATGGTATTATGCTGCTTTGACTCTATAGGTGCTCTTTGAAACGGGACAAGTAAGGAAGGAGTGGCGAGATTCTGTCAAAGGGGAAAGGAAACAATCAAGGAGCCAAGCGAAAGATTGAGGTTGGTACTCTCTGCTTCTTTCTCATCTATCTCTTGTAAAGGAAAATGAAAGTGACTTTAGCTTGTTTGTTTCTAAGATAGCTAACCGTTTTAGTGGGACTAGCAGCTTTGAATAGACACTAGTTTTCCCGATAACAAAATGGCAACTCCACTAGGGAATCGAATAGTTTGATTGCTTGTCTCTATTTGTTTACTTCATAAACTACAGACGAAGCCTGAAGTTAAGCCAACTAGCCTTCGAACTGCATTTTCTATGAAAGTGCAAAGTAGATCAACGCTGCTTCAGTCAATCTCTAGGTTTGTTTATGAAATTAACAACTGACTTGAAAACATCCTAAGTGCCCTAGAGGTAGCTCAAGTAACCTCATTAGATCAGCCCCTATACTTTGTATTTATTGACTATCATTAGCTCAGCCTAAATCCCTGAACTAAGATGCAAAATGTGACCAAAAACCAAGTTAAAGTCTCATCCCTGGATCATCGCACTATCTCCTTTTGGCAGATTAGATGCATCGCACCTCCCGTGTGTAGTAGGTGGGTTGGATCCCTGTTCCCCTGTGTTACAGGTGTGATGATCAGATAAGACTGTTTCTGCCTCTAGATTTTGGTTTTTCTTCACTGTCTTCAGCTTTATTCAAGAGTTTTGATATCTATGATCAGTAGACCACTTTTGAAACCCCCTTCCATTTCATTATCCAGCCTCTATTGTACAAAGAATTTTGAATGTTTTTATGTATTTTTCGCCATTTACAGTTCCCCTTTACAAAATAGTAGCTTAATCGAACTGTCGTCATTTGATTTGAAAGTGTTGTTTTTAGTCAAGGAAAAGAATCCTCCTATTTTTGATAGTCGATTACACGATTACTCTTGTATTTGATCCGAATTAATAGTATTTCAAGTGTCGAAAAAAGTTTTCAATTCAAAATCGCAAAGTGTCGTCTTGTCTTCTTTTCGTTTTTGGAAAATAAAATCGTTAGTACTGTCGCTTTGAAAGAAGAGATAATTCAGATTTGTATTTAGCATTCTTTTTGTCATTCACACATTAAGAAAGCAAAAAACAAATACATGCATGTGCATTTTCATTTAGACTGCTTGTTGATTTTGATTTAGGACAGTGCATCTAGTGTGTGCTCTCTGCTCTATGTTGAAAGGATTTCGTTTCTCTTTCCTTAGCAGCTAGGATTTTCCTTGCAAAAATAAGAGTAAACGACTGTTTATCATCTTAGATTGCATATTTAGGAGTTGTATATCTACATCATGCGGTGAAACTTAAAGGAAAACTTCTTAATAAAGATCAACCGTAAAATAAATTCAATGAACATAAAAATGCTTTGGAACCTAACGCACAACATCTAGAAGTCTAGGCTAGAGACGTATTCCGACATCGTAAAGCCTGGTAACTGTCACTTTCATCGTAGGTTGGGTGATTCCTCCTGTTTGAGACGACAAGTGATAGTACGGACTTGTGCTCCCACGTACCGTCGAGTGTATATTGGGAGACCACAATAGGCTATATCATTTATCCTTAGGAAGCCGTGTCTGTTGCCCTATTGATCGCATTGCACTGAACACAACATTCAGGAAGTTGACTGCTGTACCGTAAAAAGTATTCTGTAGTTTTTCGATTGGTTTGGTAATCCCTCTGTCTATATTTCCAGAGTAGTCTCTTTCATTCCTTTTCAGACTCCTTAAAGGAAAAGGTCCATCTAAGCACTTGTCACTTCAGGCTCATTAAAAATCGAAGGTGACTAGAGTCATCTTTAGTTTTTTCTCGACTCTTAAAAATTGAAAAAGCAATTTGTGTCAAAGAGTCTAAAAGTTATTTTAATTGGAATAACGTCACTGTTTCCCCGTTGATCTTAGGTTGAGAAAATGGAGTCCACCAGTCAAGGATTTCCCCTTGGGGGAAATCCTAGTCCTTTATCCTCTTGGGGAGATGTTGGTGCACCTCACATGGCCACATTGTTCCTTCCAGGATTGACAATTGGCCTGCTAGTATGGCTTTTCTCGACCTTTGGCGTTCAAAGCACCGTGATTCCTGAGTAATCAAATCAACAACTAGATGATGCTAGAGTTACCCCGCAACCTTCTACTTCATTTGTTTCTCCCTCTCCTTCTTCCTTTTCGCTTGGTGAAGCTAGTAAAACTAAAAACCAAGTAACCGAGAAGAAGAAGAAAGAGAAGGAGAAGAAGAAGAAGGAGCCAACGACAAAAAGGGGCAACCGTACATCGTCTAGCGAAAATCCACGCATTGCACCATCCAAACCTAAATCTCCGTGTGTCATCTACAAAGGGGACCACTATCGTCGAGATTGTCCTTGCATCCCACGGATCTTAAGGGACTGGTCTCCCCGCTTGCACAATCCGATGTCATCAACCTCTGATGATCATGTTGAGAGTACACCGTCAACTAGTGAAAACGAAGTCATCAAACAAAAAGGAAGATCTAAATTTCCTTGCAGACTGTGTGAAGGTGATCATGCCCTCCACCGTTGTCCCTTCCTAGACGAAGCTAAAAAAGTCTTGGATAACCGTCCTGCATCCCCGCAACGACTTCCTCCTAGATACAAGAAACTCTTGCCGAGTCCATTGCTAGTTGAAAATCTGACTGACACACCTTTGTGGTCGGTCGAAGCACCTATCATTGAAGATAAACCCTCTGAGTCCACATCGAACCAAAGTCAATAGGTCAAGATGGCAGTCGACCCCATCTTGTCTTCAAAGGATTTACCTTCAGATGATACAGTCACCAAAGAGAATGAGAACGACACCGTTCAAATTCTTTTCGTAAACACAGACTCTGATGAACATGAGGGAAATCTACCCATTCATTTACCGCAAGAAGGAAGTTTGTCAGAGATGTATCTGGCCATTTATTCGGTCCCACCTCCAAGCAACCTAGTCGTCTCCTTCGATTGGAATCTACTAGGCAGATCCCGTCTACCATCTAATGTACCATTCCGAATCATAGTGCAAACTTACAAAATGGTCATGGTTGGTGTTAGCCTCCTATACCAATAGGTTTCATATATCATGATTGGCAGGGGAAATTCCAAATATGTTCTGCTTTGATGATGCAAAGATTCCATATTTGTGTGTAAAAATACATCTGTAAACAATTTTGTTGATGTCCTACTTGTTGATGGGTGATCCAACAGTTTAATCTGGATCATGCCATGTTTAAATTGATGTTGTAGAATAGAGAATGAGAATCTGTCCAAACAGTTTAATCTTGGCAGATTAATAGTTAGGTAGAGAATAAAGGTGCCCAACTGCTTAATCTGGGCCCTTGGAAGTAATAAGGATAGTTTTAGATAGAAAGGCATTTGAAAAAGAAAAAGAAAAGAGAAATTGAGGGTTTGCAAGTCTAAATGCACCCTCCTTGAAGTAATAAAAAATGCTAGGTACTAAGATGGGTAGGTAGACAGGGGTTGCAGAAGCTTGATTTCTTTCATGTTACTGGCCTTGACAAAGAAAGCATATTGCCAAGAACAGAGATATCTACTCAGCATCTTGATAACAAAGCATGGAAGCATGTCTAACTTCCCCATCATTCCCCACAAAACTTCTTTCTAACATCCCCTTAGTGGACCAGCGGGATCTCCTCATCGAGTCCTAATATCACTCTAAGATTGTAGCAACATCAAGCCAAGGTGTTGGTTTCCATCACACAAGAAAGCCACATTTCCTGTGTAAAATCATTCCCCACTCTCATATGCTTCCAAACCTAAGTTTACTTCTTAAACTTAGCCTTCATTTCTTCTTTCACACTTTAAATCCATATTAACTTATGATCTTATTATATAACTCCCTAACTTTTCCCTTCCCCTAGTATTATAACATCTTTATGCAAAAAATCCCAAAATATGTATATATCCTCCCCTTGGGCAATTTAGCCATATACCCTAAAGTGTGATAGTATAATGAAGTGGAATTCTAATGTAAATTGATGTTCATACTGTACTCGGGGATTAAATTAACATCTGGTTGATTTAATAGCCCTAACCCACCTTGCAAATTGTAAATTCATGTTTCCCCGATTGTTTTATAAATTTTTGCAAAAAACCCACTTTAGCCGTTTATCCAATGTTTTATATCTCGGCGCGTTTTTCCAAAAAACAAAAAAATAATTAAAAAGTCGTCGGGTCCCGCCGTATCGTGCTGGCATTTTCACTGTCCGTCATCCGTCGGATCTGGGCCCTCCCATCCGATGGTCCTCGGCGATTTCGGACCACCCCCACCGTCCGGCCTTTAGCGCCCGAAATTGTCAGTCGGCTGACGTATTCCCTGGGGTGCGTGTCACTTTCTGATTGTATCGGGCGGCTTCCGACAAATACCAGGCCCGTACCAAAAGCGGTTCGATAAAAACCGCTTACCGCCTTTCCTTTCCAGCCCATGTCAACATCACGTCAGTGTTACGTCAGCAAGTCATGTCCGCTCCCATTTACTCGTCAATCCGACATGGCTGCCCCGTCACTCGTCCACCTCAGCCCAGTCACGCGTCGCCACATCATCCCATACCCTGACCTGACCAATGATGTCATGCTGACGTCATTCATAAAAAGGCGCCAAAAATCGATTTTTTTTCCATATTTCGCACAAAAGTCATGTTTTTCCTCATTTTTCATTGGAAGAGTTTTCTGTCGCCTGCATGCCATTTTACGTTGTTTTCGCCAACCTCCAGAAATTTCAACCCTGAGCTGCTGCTGCCGCGGATTCACCACTGTCAGCACCCCCCCGACTGCGTAATTGCCAGGTATTTACCATTCCTCTGCGCAACCTGGTTTTCAGTCCTCCACTGTTAAAAATTCAGATTAACCAGTCAATTTCCCTGTAACTGCAAAATTAAACTAAAAGTCTATCAGAGGGGCGCCTCGACTCTAAATCCGTTCAATTCCCCTACTCACTGCACCATTTTAGCTCAGACCTTTTGTCCAAGCATTTCTCAGTTCGCAAGGCGAACCACTGCATTTTAACTCATCCTTTTCACCTCTCTCAACAACATTTTACCTCTGTCTCACCTAATTTACCCCTTTTCTCTCTGCAAATTACTTTATCCATCAAAATTCACTGCTCAATGTTGCCTTTGTTCAAAAGTCAAGTACAATTCAACTCCAAGTGACAACTAAGCAATGGAGGCCCTTGTGGCATTAAACATTGCACCCCTGAATGCCCCACATAAGAACCTAGAATGGTTGGCCCTTGCTGACCGGGATTATCAAATAAAAGAAACGGTTGGAATAAGAAACAAATATCACATAGAAACCGTTTGTGAGCTAAAGAAGAAACACATAAGTGGTGCTGATGACATGGGTATCTGGGAGTCCAACTTGCCCATCTATTATCTTCCACAAGTGAATGTGTTCCCAGACTTCATCCATCAGTGTTGTGAACACTATGAACCCACTCAAAGAGCAGTTTTGGCTCCATCTGGGACTGTTTTATTTCACATCACTCCTCAATCCATAAATGAGATGCTAAGCTTTGAGCCAACTAAACCTCTGGTGCCCCTTTCTATGAATTTTCTGCTCAAACAAGGTGCCAAGCTGCCCAGCTCAGAGGTCACAAGGATTGGCTAGTTGTTCATGCAGCCAGATTACCAGCCCCGGCAACCTCCTCCTTATCTACATGTTTGGTTCAATGAAACATGGAGGCTGCTAATGGATATGATATCCTACATCCTGGGTTACAATACCAGTGAGTATGTGGACGCAACTATCTTGGTAATGCTATCCATGTTCACTGCAGGACAGCCCCCTGCTGTCCAGTATGATTATGCCACATTCATTGCTGATACAATTCATGAGCAATTCATGAATTTGGAGAGAGAGAAGGTATTTAGATTTACCTCATACATATATCATTTTATATTATACAATCAGCCTGACAGTTTCCCTATTTTTCTCAAAAAACTGGATGCAAAAGGAAACAGGAGGTCAGTGATTTTCTGGACACCAGTCTGTCACCATATCTTTTACTCTCCATACAACTACTGTGAGTTCATTAATTTGTTCATTCATCTAGCCTTGTCCCTGCTACAGAGTTCTCCTCCTCCTAGACTCACCGATGAAATGCAGAAGATCCTCCAACTTTCCAAGAACTATAGCATTGGAGATTGGTACTTCTACCAAGACCACACAGTAATCAGAGTATATGGCTGTGAGCTAGCCCCATACAGACTGCCAAAGTACGTTCCCATGAGACTTTTTTCCCTAGAGTACTTTCGGCAATTTGGCAATTCAGACATGGTACACTTTCATAGCAAAAATAAGAAAGCATAGTTGAAAATTAAGCACCAACTGGGTCCATTCATTTTTAATAAGAGGGAAGAAACTTGGGGAGATGCAGACAAGATCCTAAAAAGCCTCCAGCTCAAAACAAGCTTCTATTGGGCACCATATGACCCTAATCATTTCATAAGCCTCAGAAGAATCAAGTATAGGCTTGCTACCTATGATCATTTTAGCATTCCACAAATTGAAAAATATGCTAATCAACTAGAGTGGAGAGAAGGCACATTAGTGGAGAATTATTCTGAAGAAGAATTAACAGAAAGAGCAATTAAGAATTTAGAAAAAGCAGTTGACTTGGAACATTTTGGACAGGTTTGGTCTCCAGCCACTCGACATCTTGGAGGAAGTGCCTCATCTTCCACTGTTCCCCAGCAGTTTGCCCAAGCAGTTGGTCAGGCAGCAAACGTAGCTAAAGGCAAAGAAGTACAGCAAGAGGTGTCACACGGAATAAGTCGATCTTGCGGACAAGATAGACCTTCCTAGAATCTAAAGAAGACCTAATGACAAGAAAACCAACCAGACACTATGTTAAGTTATGGTATGTTCTATGCTTATAACAGTTTACTTCTTTTTCTTATTATATTCCACCGATTAGCAATCACATGTACATAAAGTAAAGTGCAGATAGAACATTAAACGATCGACAGAAAACAAGCCAAGACAAGAGACACAAGGTGTGGCGGCTAGCCAGGGACAAACCCCACAATGTGTGGGGAAACCCTTTGATCAAATCTTCTTTTATCTTCAATAATTCAGTAGAGAGAAATAGTACAATAAATTTGATTCATATCAGCAGTAGCAAACCCTAGATCAGTAGCATCAGCATTAGCGGCTTCATTATCAAACTAGGGCAGACGATATCTCACAAACCGACTGTCGGATTGACTTCATTCCACCACCAAAAGTTTTGGCTTCTAGAGGAGGTTCAGATGAAACTATAGTGTAGTTCAGATGAGGAGATCTTCTAGGCCACGCAAGTCAATCTTTGCTTCTGCAGTTGCAGCTTCAGTTTCAGCAGTTTCCGGCTTCAAACTAGGGCAGTCGATATCTTGCAAACCGTTCGTCGGATTGACTTCATTCCACCACCAAATGTTGCGGCTTTTAGAGGAGGTTCAGATGAACCTACAACACAGTTCAGATGAGGAGATCTTCTAGGCCACGCAATTCAATCTTTGCTTCTGCAGTTGCAGCTTCAGTTTCAACAGTTTCCGGCTTCAAACTAGGGCAGTCGATATCTTGCAAACCGTTCGTCGGATTGACTTCATTCCACCACCAAAATTTGTGGCTTTTAGAGGAGGTTCAGATGAACCTACAGCGCAGTTCCAAAGAGGAGATATTCTAGGCCACACAAGTCAATCTTTACTTCTGTAGTTGCAGCTTCAAATTCAACAGCTTCCGGCTTCACATGTGTGAGAGAGAGAGACCCATTTCAGCGCAGTAGAGAAGAGACTCATATCTGCGCAGTAGAGAGAGAGAGATGTGATGAGATGAGTGAGTCTAAATGAGGAAAAGTCCTCTTATATTTATACACAACGTTGGTGGGTGAATAGATGCGACTGTTGGGCTTCTGAGCCTACATGAGTTGTAGGTCGGCTTGATAATAATTCCATAATCAAAATAAATTCATATCTCCATGAATACTTATCGGAATTGGATGATCTTTATATCAATCCTACACCTCTCGACGAGAGGAATCTAATAAAAATATTATTAGCCATGAATAAGATGACCCACATGAATTTTTTCCCTGGTTTCCAATTTTAACACTCCCTCTCAACCATGGAGAACTTCATCTGCAATCTGTCTATCGGTCGTTACTATTCATCCATCAAATGCACTACCTTGTACAACTTGACCCTTGCCCTGCTCTGCTCTATTTTTCCTGTTCTGCTTTATCTTGTTCTGCCCTGCACAGATCTGTACTGTTTTGTTCTGTTCTACTCTGCTCTTGCATTGTTATGTTCTACTCTACTTTTGTTCGAATTATGAAGAAGAAGAAATGATCGAGGATGTATCATACTGAATCAAAGTCAGTCTCAGAGTATGTACCACTGGTCCCAGACCAGTCTCAACCAACCCAAAGTCAGCGTCATAGTGAGTACAACTCCAATGGTTCCAGACCAATATCATCCTCCACTGACTCAAAGTCAGTCTCAGAGTATGTACCACTGATCCCAGACCAGTCTCAATCGACCCGAAGTCAGCGTCATAGTATGGTACAACTCCTACCACTGGTCCCAGACCAGTATCATTGATCCCAGATCAATGGAGGTCATCCTAGCGTAGGGAGTACAGTAGTTACAATGATGCATCCATCGGTACTACTATGGTCCCTAACTTCATTTCCCTGCTCATTGATCAGATGAGAGGTACTTCCCATGAGTCCCAAACCGCATGGGTAGGATGCCTCGACAGGAGAACTAATCAATCCTGTCCTCACAGGAGAACACATCAATCCTGCTACAATTTCCATGGAGAACACATCAATCCAGGCCTCACAGGAGAACACATCAATCCTGCTACAATTTCCATGGAGAACACATCAATCCAGGCCTCACAGGAGAACACATCAATCCTTCTACAATCGCTGTGGAGAACACATCAATCCAGGCTTCACAGGAGAACTAATCATCCTGCTACACAGGAGAGCGAATCATCCTGTTCCACAAGAGAGCGAATCATCTTGTCCCACAAGAGAGCGAATCATCTTGTTCCAGTGTGCACCACCAGGGGAGGGTGAGTTACCCTGTGGTCATATGTTGCTCCAGTAGGAACCGCAAGCCCTTAGAGCTCCCAGAGCTCAATGTATGCAACATGCAGGACCCTTGTACAAAGGTTTCTTGCCGACTCCAAGTCGTTTTGGAAAATCACAGATTAGATCTTTCCTCGGGGCTTTGACAAGGTGTATCAACCTGTACATCATCTTAATGTGATGGAGCTTCCTTGCTCATCAACTTACCATATCCCAGATGATGTCTATCTGCTAGAGCAATTGACGACGGGATTCCTCAATAATCGAATCCCACCTCTGGTTGTTACAGAGAATCACAGTGGTATCCAATGTAAATCCAAACAGCTCACTGAAGAGCTTTTGCAACCAGACTGCCTCACACGAGGTTATGCTAGCAAAAATATATCTTGCTTCGGCGGTGCTCAAAGCTACCGACTTCTTCTTCCTGCTCATCCAGGATATCGAAGAAGATCCCAAGGTGAAACAGTACCCGGAAGTGCTCTTACGGTCCACCACACTGCCTGCCCAATAACCATCAGTATATCCAAGTAGTCTCACATCTCCAGCAGTGTATCTTAATCCATGAGAGATTGTGTCCTGAAGACATCTCAGAAGATTCTTGGCATCAATTCAGTGAGGCTCAACCAAATATGAGCTCACAATGCTAACTGCAAAACATATGTTCGGACGGAGGTTCACCAAGAACATCAATGCGAATGAGTTTTTGAAACTCAGAGGCATTTCCCGAGTCTGGTCCGACATCACTACCATATAACTTCTAAAAGTTAAGATCCTCAAGGTAGTCACAGGGTTGCAGTCCATCATACCGAATCTTTCCAATATATTTACCACATATTTTCCTTGAGATAGGAAAATTTCCCTTGGCTTCTGCCACACTTCAAGTCCTTGGTCCTTCATTTCAAATTCAAAAGCCATCTCCCTCTAACATTTGTGAATGAGAGGGTTTGCACCTGTTAGAAAGAGGTCATCCACATACAATACCAGTATGAGAGGCTTGTCATCTTCAACCTTAAAGTAAAGGTTAGGATTGGCTTCACTCCTAGTGAATCCCAGCTTCATCAAGTAGCTATCGATCCTCTCATACCAAGCTTGGGGTGCTTGCTTCAGCCCATACAGAGCTTTCTTCAATCTGCATACATGAGATTTTCGATCATAAATCTCAAATCCTTCGGGTTGCTCCACGTAGACCTCTTCTTTGATCGAGCCATGCAAGAACACAGTCTTGACATCCATCTGATGTAGGTTCCATCCTTGTGAAGCTGCAAGGGCTATGATCGAGCGGATGGTCGTATATCTGGCAATAGGTGTAAATATCTCATCATAGTCTATACCTCCCTTTTGGGAGAAACCTCGAGCAACAAAACGAGCCTTATACTTTTCCGTGCTTCCATCTGCTGCATGCTTTATCTTGTAAAGCCATTTGGAAGTAACAACAGTCTTGTCCTGGGGTCTGGGAACTACTTCCCAAACATCATTCTTTATGATAGACTCATATTCTTCGATCATAGCATCCTTCCATACTTGATGCTTGACGACATCTGAGAATGACGAAGGCTCATTTTGTATGATCGTGCTCATGATGGTCAGGTATCCTTGATACCTATTAGGTTTCTTACTTTCACGAAAGGTTCCTCGGGGTGCAGCATGTCCTTCAGCATCATCAAGTAACCCCTTAAGCCATGAAGGCCTCTTCCTAGAAGAGGAAGGCTCATATGGAGGAGGATCAATCGGATCCATGGGTTCTTCTACATCAGGCATTGATTCATCATCCTTTTCTTTCGGTTCCCTGGTGTCGGCTTCTAGAGAGCTACTCAAATTCAGTAGATTGTCCACCTTGCTGAGAGCCATATCTTTGTCAAAGGTGACATCATGACTAATCACGACTTCCCTTTGACCGGTGGTGAACATTTCTTCAAGAGTTTAGGAACCCAATGCTTGATGAGGGCATCAATTTTGTACATATATGGCGGTGATTGTAGTTTCAGCCCATAGAAACTTTGGAAGTCTTTGATCATGTAGCATGGCCTGGACAACTTCCATCATCGTGTGGTTCTTCCTTCCCGCCCCACCATTCTGCTCAGGAGTACGTGGTGTAGTAGTCTCCCTCTTAATGCCAGCCTCAGATATGCCTAAGTGAACCAACTATAATATATCGGAGGTCTTGCTTTGGCTTGAGGGGAATGGTCCCCTTTTGAGCTTTCCTTCGGCACATCCTGGACATACACCTTCTTTCTCTACTTGGAATTCAGGCATCCCTGTTACCATCTGTCTTACATCAGGTAGAGCTTTGTAATGAAGGTGGGCAAACCTCCGATGCCAAGGTTCGGATTGAAGAGTTGTGTCACAAGACATGACACCTAGCGGACTTCCATCGACCTGATATAATGAATCAACACTAAACCCAAGAGTAAAGGCATATTTAACATTATTTTTCCATATACATACCTTGCCATTGCTGAAGGTTACCTTGTAGCCTTTGTCTTCCATTGCTGAGATGGACACTAGGTTCTTTTTGAGGTCAGGTGCATTTAATACATCTGGAATTTCTAGCCTTCTTGAATGGTTTTCCTCTTCCTCGATCCGCAGCTCTCCTCTTACCTTTGCTGTTGAATTTGTCATTCCTTTGATTTCCATCAGAGGGATTTTGAGTTGCACCACTGCATACTGTACCATGCTTCTCTAATCATGATTATCATCATGCTGCCCATGTCCATGATCTCATTCATCATGATGCTCATGATCTCATACATAGTGACTTGCTTTATCGCAAATGTAACATCGTCATTTTCTTCCACCCTTAGGTCCAGCCTTTCCTTTTGATTTAGTCCCAGAATTATTTCTTTTCTTTGCATGAGAAGAAAAGGCAGCAGGAGGACCTTTAGGCATGGGCATTTCTAGCACTTCTCCCTTGTTTCTTCTTGAATGCATCTAGCCATTAATTCCTCAAAACTAGGAATTACATTATAGTTCAGAAGAGTAGTCTTGAACACATACCATTCAGATGATAATCCTCCAAGAGTTGTGAGTGCCATTTCTCTGTCAGTAATAGTTTCCCAAATAGATAGGAGATCGTTCTTGATCTCAGTGATTCTTAAGAAGTATGCTTGCATACTTTCATCTTTACCCTTCTTGATTTCCCTCAACTTATTTCTGAGAAACAAAACTTGATTTTCATCATTAACTTTAAATAAACTCACCAGTCTGTCGTAGATTTCCTTGGAGGTGTCTAGATTAGAGATGTAGGCCACCAAGCGCTTGTCGATAGAGTCCCAGATGATCTTCTTTGTTTTGACTTCTCCATTTTTCCATTTGTTCCAGGCAGCAGCAGATGCATTTGATGAAGGCTCAACAATATTGCCTCTTACATGGTCCAGCACTCCTTGATCTTCAAGGGTTAGATCGATAGACATCTTCCATCCGTGATAGTCAGCTTTCTCACGGAGCTTGTCTTCGGCAGGAAAGAGTGTTGAGGACCCCATAGTTCTTTTAGGATAGCCTTGCCAATCTTCTCTTCAATGATTGTTCTTGCTCTTGCTCGGGCTGTGCCTTCACCTCAGCTCTGATACCATGTTAAGTTATGGTATGTTCTATGCTTATAACAGTTTACTTCTTTTTCTTATTATATTCCACTGATTAGCAATCACATGTACATAAAGTAAAGTGCAGATAGAACATTAAATGATCGACAGAAAGCAAGCCAAGACAAGAGACACAAGATGTGGCGGCTAGCCAGGGACAAACCCCACAATGTGTGGGGAAACCCTTTGATCAAATATTCTTTTATCTTCAATAATTCAGCAGAGATAAATAGTACAATAAATCTGATTCATATCAACAGTAGCAAACCCTAGATCAGTAGCATCAGCATTAGCTGCTTCATTATCAAACTAGGGCAGACGATATCTCACAAACCGACCATCGGATTGACTTCATTCCACCACCAAAAGTTTTGGGTTCCAGTGGAGGTTCAGATAAACCTACAACGCAGTTCAGATGAGGAGATCTTCTAGGCCATGCAAGTCAATCTTTGCTTCTACAGTTGCAGCTTCAGTTTCAGCAGTTTCCGGCTTCAAACTAGGGCAGTCGATATCTTGCAAACTGTTCGTCGGATTGACTTCATTCCACCACCAAAAGTTGCGGCTTTTAGAGGAGGTTCAGATGAACCTACAACGCAGTTCAGATGAGGAGATCTTCTAGGCCACGCAATTCAATCTTTGCTTCTGCAGTTGCAGCTTCAGTTTCAGCAATTTCCGGCTTCAAACTAGGGCAGTCGATATCTTGCAAACCGTTCGTCGGATTGACTTCATTCCACCACCAAAAGTTGTGGCTTTCAGAGGAGGTTTAGATGAAACTATAGCATAGTTACAAAGAGGAGATCTTCTAGGCCACGCAAGTCAATCTTTACTTCCGCAGTTGCAGCTTCAAATTCAACAGCTTCCGGCTTCACATGTGTGAGAGAGAGAGACCCATTTCAGCGCAGTGAGAAGAGACTCATATCTGCGCAGTAGGGAGAGAGAGATGTGATGAGATGAGTGAGTCTAAATGAGGAAAATTCCTATTATATTTATACACAACGTTGGTGGGTGAATAGATGCGACTGTTGGGCTTCTGAGCCTACATGAGTTGTAGGTCGGCTTGATAATAATTCCATAATCAAAATAAATTCATATCTCCATGAATACTTATTGGAATTGGATGATCTTTATATCAATCCTACACCTCTCGACAAGAGGAATCTAATAAAAATATTATTAGCCATGAATAAGATGACCCACATGAAGTTTTGCCCCGGTTTTCAATTTTAACACAATATCTTTCTCTAAATATGCTTTTATGAACAATAGCAAACAAGTGTTTTTAGGGCCTACCTTAGCTCCAACGCTAGCTTGTGGATGCCCTCACTCCTTCGATCCAAATGAGCTCCTTTTCACAAATCTACAAACACAAACAAGGCAAACAAATTAAATAGCACCTGAAAAGCCAATTGCATAAAACATATTTGACATGAAAGTCAAGGAGTCCATGAAACAAATAACATAAGATACTTGTTGAGAAAAATGAGTTTGATTGTAATAATTCAAAAGATGAAGAACTTTACAACCTTTGCCTTGACGTTGTACAAGCTCCTCCCAGGGTCTAGCAAGAAGTCTCCTCTACTTTGACAAGTTTCACTCACTCCCCAATGAAGCCAAAAAGATGTGTGATCTCTCCTCTTAAGCTCAACTAGGAATTCTTGATTTCACCAGCATTTACCCTAAAAAATGTTCAGCTTCTAACCTCTCTAGCAACCAGCCCAATGCCTGTATTTATAGTGCAATGGAGGGAGGTTACTAGGTCCTCCTTCAAAGGGATAAAGCCCTCCTTCAAAGGGATAGCTCCTCTCCTCAAGGGATTAGCTCCTTCTCTTTTGGGATGCATGACCCACCTCAGAGCGAACAATCCACGTCAAAATTCCTTCTAGAAACCTCTAGAATTAACCCAAAGTGAGTTTTTTAAGATAAAACTTGCGCCTTTTGACTTTCATAGGGGTCCGCACCTACACCGTTAGGGACAGAGCGGGCAGGTCCGCAGCTTTTTTACACAGAAGGTGCGGGACCGCAGGTGACCATGAGAGAAAGTGCAGAACCAGAGTTACATTGATTTTTAATGTCTTTCTCTCATTTCCAAAGCTTGATTTGAAGAGCTGAGGTCTGAGACTTGCTTAGGAGACAGTAGAAGTGATGATAGACCCATACTGACTGCAAATAATCATGATGACGATATTTTTGTGTAACAGATTTCCCCCTAAAGTGCGAAGTCTGTAGTAGATGAGGATTTCTTATCATTTAGGAAGAGTGAAGTACTTTATCATTTTGAGGATCATCTTGTGGAGAACCCGGTTGGAACCTGTGAAAACATTCAATGCAAAATATATATATGAGATCATATCATCGCTGAGGTAGGCATTCCCATGCTCAGATCAAAACTGACTAGAAAAACTAACTACTGCTCTGATACAGGAATGATCTTGTAAAACATCACAAGAATAGACTCATGTGGACACAGTATGGGCGCAACCATCTGTTTATGAATAGTCCATTATATAATGAATACAAAATTCCTCGCAGCCTGGATTGTGGAAACTAGATCCAGGGTCTTCATTTCTACTTCCCGAAACAGTACGATTCTATCCATGCGAATGAATGTGTTTATGTCGAACATGGTAGAAACCACTTGATTACCAGTCAATGATGTAAACTGTTAACAAGTGTGAGAGAAACCACCAGTGATGTCAATGGCTCTCAAAGTACCCAGTACAATCCATGAGATGAGAATAAATGTGTTGATGTTGAGCATGTCACAGAATCCTTTGATCGAAAGTCAATGATGTAAACTGTCGTCAAAGGCGAGAAACCTGCCATTGATGCATTCAGATCTCAAGGTACTGACGATTCCTAGATCATCTTTCTAGATAATGAGTTGATGTCGATAGAAAGTGATCCGTCGTAGGCAAGCCCACAACACGAAATCATAGATCAATTTGAAGAAATTTAGTTGCAAGAACTGACTCAGGGATGGTCAAGATGGATGATAGATATTTTGCAAATGAATGGCTTATTGGGAGTGACCTCTTGAACACATAACGACACGACAGATGGTTTGGTGACAATTGACCCAAAGTTAATACCCAGAAACCGGCTGAAGACTTTCAATGTGGTTTGATCAATTGTCAGGCAAAGGATTTCCCAACCCAGGTGAATAAAAGTGTCGTGTTCAGGAGTGGTTACAAAGTATGACAAACAGGCTCATTTTTCTCTCTTTCCCGCTACCATTTCTGGCGAGTACCTCTTTATTTTTGACAAGCTTGAGGAGGATAACATTTGCTTGATTATAAGCTCATCCTTCGGATGAGTCCAACTTAGTTTAAATTCGAACCCTAAGAAGGAGTTGTTCGTTCCTGTTTGTAATTGAACAGGTCCTTTACTGTGAAATTTTAACGAGTCCAGTATAGGAGAAACTCGGCGTTTTTCAATTTTAGAGAGTCTGAAAAAACTTAAGAAGACTCCAGGGTTGACATTTTTTGTAAATTTGTGTCTCCTAAGCCCGAAAAAGTATAAAATAATACTTGAGAGAACCGCTTGATCTTTTACGACCAAGGAGTACTTTTCGTCATTAGTGCCTTTGACCCGAAAAAATAAAAAAGCGATCAATGACACGTTGTTTTATAACCAATATCGAATTTGAAACGAGAAAAATCCGACAATATTTTCATGTTTTTACGGTCGGAAAAGAGCTGTAAGGGGACCGTCTTTTAATTCCATTTTAACGAGTTTAAAAGAAACACTCGGCAATATTTTCATGTTTTAGGAGTCAGAAAAGAGCTTAAAGATGACTCTACATGTTTTTCTGTCGAAAATGGTAGATTTCTCCTGAATAATCCTTTATTCTGCACAAAAACACAAACATTACTCATACCTATTTGAAATGGATAAAAATGTCGCAAAATACCTTTTCAAAGTGAAACATAAACAAATTTGCGATTTATTTACTCAAAAAACTTATAAAAAGGGCCTTTGTCAATTCATTTTTACCGTTTGAGTTTGGGTGAGAAAATAGTGCTTTTGCTCAGAAAACTTCCCGTGAAGATTGCGGAAAATCCAACCGTCGGAATCGAGCGTCGTCTTCTCCAGGTAATCCACATCATCCTACTCTTCATTTTCAACCGTTTAGTTTTTTGTTTTAGTCCTTCATTTTATTTTTGGGAGGGTTTTTAGGCGCAAAACCCGCGTGCGGGGGCCCGCAGGTTTACCATTGCGGGCCTGCGGACCCCAACTTTTTCTCCATTGGGAAAAAGGTCGGGGTCTGCACCTTCCATGTAGACAAAGTGCGGTCCCACGCACTGTGTCTAACCTAGAGGGTGCGTACCCCGCCGCAAAGGTTTTGAACCCAAAAATTCTAAAAAACTGACCAATCAAAATAGTTTCTAGCAATTTAATTAATCTTTATACTTGATGCAGAGAGTACATCATGCTAGATTGGCGTGAACGAGAGCACGAGGACGTGGATGCTGCCGCATGGAATCATCAACCTTCACTTGATGCTTTGAGGGCGTGCGGACTGTACAAATTCTGGGCTATTCCTGGCATGAGGGCTCAGGTGGATTTCTTACAGTGGCTGGTTGACAGATGGAGCATACGGGACCAGTGTTTTTTCATTGGCGGCCACCAGCTCGAAATCGAGCCGGCGGACATTTATTTCTTGACTGGTTTGCCTAAGAGAGGTGAAGACTTGACTCTGCACGGGACTAGGCCAGGTGGCCAGTCTATCGATAGCCTCCGGCTAGAGTACTGCAACAGCCAGGCTAGAGACAAAGGGATAGACATAAAGACGATATCCCGTCCTGAGCTCATGGTGATTGCATTCACTGTCACCAGACTTTGCGGAGCTGCTGCATTACATATTGCCACCGGATCCCAGATGCGTATGGCAGTTGATTGCTTTCGAGGTACCATCTTCAACTGGGGCGATGCCATGTTGGCCAATGTGAAAGGCCAACTGACCAGGGCCAAGAATGGACGACTAAAGACCTTTGGTTTGTTAGATGATCCAATTTTTTTTATTATCATAGGTTATAAAATTGAAATAAAATAATTATTAATTTAAGAAATTAAATTAATAATTATTATTCTAGAATGATTAATTATTTAATGGAGACAATTAGAAAGTAGTATATTGTTGTAACAAGATATGACTCTCCAAATGTGTCGTATCTTAGGCTCTATTTTAGGAGATTAGTTAGCTAGTTGGTTTGAATAGCATTTAATGTAAATGGACACTTGTTATTTAATAAGTGATCCATAATTAGAGGTAGTTAGGACATGGAGCTTATAAATAGCTCATTGCAAGAGTGTTTGGTGGTTCGGGTGTAAGCTCTTGCAAATCAATTATGTAATTGTTTTTTTTTTTTTTTCTCTGATTAATAAAATTATGTGTCTGAGGACACTTCTGCCATTATTGTGGTATCAGAGCTCCAGTAATGTTGCAGTGGATGTGAGGAGGATCTTCCAACTCAACAAAGTCCTGGAAAACTCCATTCAGTTGGTCAGAAAATCATTGGTATGGAATTGTACAGTTTTGTTTAAAAGGAAAATAAATTTTATCATTGATTTTAGATTTTTTAAAATCTAAAATTCATTTTTTTATTATAAAAAATTGCCTCTGTCATTTTATTATTATCTGAATTGCCTCTTCCGAAAAGTAGCTACCATCACCAGAGACAACAATTCTGGAACCTTTTATTTTCTCCACTGACAGTGCATCGAAAGTTGCTTGAACAAAATTGTGCAAGTAATTCTGTTGCTCGAAGGTCTACAAACCAGTGTGCATGAGAATAGGAATGAGAAATAGGTCAACGGGACAACTTTTCGGTAAGCTAACATTATAAAGCCTATATACTCATAGTTGAAAATCAGGAAGTGAGTTTTTCAGAAAGAGAGTTTTGCACGTGCTTCTTGAAAGAGTAAAACGCCCGATTCATTTCTTTCCGATTACGGTTTTCAGTTCGGTTAAAGTTTTTGTGGAGGAGACTTAGTTGAGTCCTAATGTGCAATACTCGTCTTCATCACCGTTTACATTAAAGTTTACTTCAACAAATTCAATAACATTTATTTGCTGCTGCTCATTATTCATCCAATTGTATCCCTTACTGACAGATTAAAAGTAAATAAGCTCTGAGTTCAAATGCGCTAGGTTCATTACAGCATAAAGAGCTTGGTTAAAGACAAGCTCGGTTACTCTTAAGGCGGTGATCTTCACACATTTCTGGCATCGATTTTGTAAGGCTGGCAGCTGCAAGTGTGAGTGAAAACGCTGGAATTAAAATCCGGTATTTTTCAGAGTGACAAAGTATGCAGCTGGAATTAAAATCCGGTATTTTTCAGAGTGACAAAGTATGCAGCTGGAATTAAAATCTGGTATTTTTTCAGAGTAAGAATGTATGCAGCTGGAAATAAAATCTGTAGAAGTCTTATAACCAATCTGAAACCTATTTGCAGAAGCGTGTGAACGAAATTGTAATGGTGGGACCATTGAATATTAATTGGATTGGGAATGAAAAATCCGAAGCCAACCAAGCCAGTCAAAGCCAGTAAAACTAGCGGAAGCCAGCGTGAATCAGCATAAGCCAACCTGCCAACAACAAGTTAGCATGAGCCAGCCCGCCAGCAACAAGTCCGCGTGCCTCCAATAAAAAAATATTTTTTAATTTTGAAATATTAATGGAGTGATAAGGTTTTTCCATTGTTGTTAATTTTTGTGAGAATATTTTTTATTTTGTAACTATTTGGAGGGATAAGGTATATTGTATTTTGGAGAAATCTCGTGATTTTTTAATTTTGGAGTTTATAGTTTGTGGAGTAATAAGGGGATTTGTAAATTTTTGGAGTAATAAGGAGATATTTTTTTGTAATTTGTTTTTTGAAGAGATAAGTGTGGCATTGTAACTCAAAGTAATTTTACTTTGAGGGGGGGTAACTTTTTTTAGCAGATTGTGCAAAAGCACCATTGTAAAAATCAAATTTTGAAAGTTGCCTTGTAAAAATTTGAGAAATTGACTAGAGCCAAGTGCAAAGCTCAGTCAATTTTCACCTATTTTAACGACTATTCGAGGGTCAAGGCCAAGCCCCGATAGATCATGTTTTTTGCGTGGTGTGTTGTGTTGACTATCTTGTCCTTTCTGTTCTAATTCTTGGTGCGACGCTTCAACGCTAAAATGTCTAAGTTGATTAATTTGTTTTCTGATTCCGACAAACTTGAAGGCACCAAATCTTATAAAACATGGCATCGTCTCATCGAAAGCACACTCATTTATAATGAATTATGGTAGGGAATATGTGATGGAGATGTTAAGCCGAATAAACCCACAGATGTAGATGCACTGGAAAAATGGGAAATCAAGAATGCTAAAGCCTTAGCTCTTATTAAATCGTCTGTGAATGATGAAATGCATGTCCATATAGAAAATGCTTTAGATGCATGGACTACTTTGAAAACTTTTAAAGACCTATTTGATACTCAGCCTGAATCAAAGAAAGTCGATCTACAATTAAAATTGTTGCAACAAAAATTAACTGAAGGCGGTGATGTTCTTGAATATCTCTCAAGACTTAAGAATATCAGGCAAGAGATTATTAATGCTGGTTTTCCCACAATTGATGGTAGATTTATGGTCACAATTGTCATTGCTGGGCTTCCTTCTTCCTATACGCATTTTCTAGAGACTTTACAAGTAACTGGGAAATTAGAAAAACTAAAGTTTGATGAACTTTGTGAAATGTTGAGTCAACATGATAAAAATTTTGGGAAGAAGAAGCAAGTTGGTGAAAATGTTTTTCTCACAGAGGCCAGCACTAGTAAGTCATCAGCAGATAGTTCTCAAGGAAGAGGCAGAGGGAATCAGAATCAAGCAGCACATAATCGAGGTCGAAGCCAAAGCAGAGGCAACAATGTTAACAGAGGAGGAAGAAATAATTTTCAAGGTAGAGGAAACAACCAAGGAAGAGGCAATTTTTAAGGACAAGGATATAATAGTCAAGGTAGAGGAAAATCTCAAAATAGAGGTCAAAGCAGAGGCAGAGGACAATCTTCAGGAAGAGGAAGAGACTTAAGTCAAATTGTGTGTCGAAGATGTAACAAAGTTGTCCATTATGCTGAAGATTGTCGAACTTCACTTAATAAAATTTCCAAGTTTCAGCAGCATTCAACACAATTTGCAAATGATCAAGATGAAGATAACTCAGAATATGTTTTTACTTCCTCACCAGCATCACAAATTTCATTCCATCTTAGAAGTGACTATGAAGATGCCTGGATCTTGGATTCCGGGGCAACTCAGCACATGACTTGTCGACGTGATTTTTTCTGGAATTTTCAAGATTGCCAACTTAATTCCATTTTTCTTGCCGATGATACAAAACATACTCCTTATGGAAAAGGAGTAGTAAAATTTTTTCTCCCTGGTATTGGAGAAAAAATGATTTCCAATGTATGGTATGTACCCAGTTTCAAGAAAAATTTGCTCTCTTTAGTCACGATTTGACAAGCAGGACATCAGGTGATTATGGAAGATGGTTTAGTGAAGATTAATTCAGTGAAACATAACTTGAAAACAGTCATGACAGGTTATGAAGATGGAAAACTGTTACGGATGAAAGGGACAGTTATTCCAAGGCATTCTGATTTTGCAGGGGCAGTGACTACAGGTATTTCACCTATGAGACTATGGCATGTAAGATATGGACATTTGAATTTTGACAGTCTTTCTCAATTGCAGAAACAAGGAATGGTTAAAGGACTTCCCACATTCAAAAGGGAAAATGCAAAATGTGAAGCTTGCATTTATGGCAAACAAAATCGAGAAAGTTTTCCAACAAGTTCATGGCATGCAAACAGGCGGATACAACTAGTTCACAGTGATGTTTGTGGTCCACTACAAACTTCATTTGGTGGTTGCAAATATTTCTTACTATTCATTGATGATTTTAGCAGAATGACTTGGGTTTACTTCTTGAAGAACAAGTCAGAAGCATTTGATAAGTTTAAAATTTTTCACCAACTTGTTGAAAATGAAGTCAAAGAAAAGATAGGTACTCTCAGGACGGATAATGGGGGAGAATTCACTTCAAATGAATTCAAAACTTATTGCAGTGAAAATGGCATAAGACGACATCTCACTAATGTTTACACTCCACAGCAAAATGGAGTAGTCGAAAGAATGAATCGCACTTTGTTAGGAATGGCGAGATCCATGTTAACCTTCAAGAGGTTAAGTCCAACATATTGGGCGAAAGCAATTCATACAGCTGTCTACTTAAGAAACAGATCTCCAACTGCTTCTTTAGACGGAATCACACCTTATGAAGCTTGGTTTGGTTTCAAACCTCGAGTTAAACATCTTAGAGTTTTTGGGTCAGTGTGTTATGCCTTAGTTCCGAAAGAAAAACGAACTAAGCTTGACTCAAGAAGTTTAAAATGCATAATGATTGGCTATTCTGATGAGAAGAAAGGGTATCGTCTTTTGACCAATGGAAAATTCATTGTGAGCAGGGATGTCATTTTTGATGAAACAGAGAGTAAGAGTGCTGAAGAAATTGAAAATCTTCTTCATAAGTTAGAAACCAAAGGAAGTAAAAGAAATGGAAAAATGCAAAGTCAACCAACTTCACCAAATTGGTATGAACTTGATTTTCCTTCCTCTGAAGATGAGTCATCCATTCAATCTACATCAACAACATCATCTGCGTCTTCTAGCAGTTCATCCACATCTCCAAGCAGCAACAGTTCTTCAGACAGTGAGTCTCCACATTCTTCACCTGAACGACGTACATCAGTTTATATTAATCCTCTTTACAATGATGGGGACTTTACAGAAGCACAAACAAGTGAGCACCAACTTCCGAAATGGGCAGTTCAACTTTTGAAAGATGTAAAGTCTAATGAACAGAATAAAACTGGCACCAGAAGGACACATAGAAGTGAAGGCAATTTTGCCTTGATAGCAAATGATTTTACTGAACCTTCCACATACAAAGAAGCAGTAAAACATAAAGAATGGAAATAGGCTATGGTTGAAGAATATCAAGCAGTAATTGATAACAACACTTGGAAACTTGTTGATTGTCCAGTAAATGTTAAACCCATAGGATGTAAATGGGTTTACAGAATTAAGTATAATCAGAAGGGTGAACTTGAAAAGTATAAAGCACGACTTGTCGCAAAGGGTTTTGCGCAGCAGGAAGGCATTGATTATGAAGAAACTTTTGCTCCAACAACTAAATGGAACACCTTCTGATTAACACTTGCATTGGCTGTTCAAAAAGGATGGAAAGTTCATCAAATGGATGTGAAAAGTGCTTTTCTCAACGGGGATTTATAGGAGGAAGTGTATATGACCCAACCACCAGGTTTTGAAGTTGAAGGACAAGAACATAAAGTCTGCAAATTGATCAAGGCTTTATATGGATTAAAACAAGCTCCCCGAGCTTGGTATGCAAAGATGGATGAATACCTTAAGAAAGTTGGTTTTCAACGAAGTGAATCTGATGATACTTTGTATGTGTGACAACAGGGCAAATATCTAGTAATTCTTGTTATGTATGTAGATGATTTGATCATCACTGGCAATCATGATGATCATATAGCACAGGTAAAAAATGAGTTACATGCAGGTTTTAAGATGACAGATTTGGGATTACTTCACTACTATCTTGGAGTTGAAGTCTTCCAACGTCCACATCATATTTTGATTTCTCAAAGTAAGTATGCAACAGAGGTTCTTCAGCGTTTTGGCATGCAGGATTGCAAGCCCGTTCTTACCCCCATGGAGCAAAACTTGAAACTTTCAAAATTTTAAGGGGGGGAAAAGGTGGATAGTACAACTTACAGACAGTTGATTGGCAGCTTGATTTATTTGACAAATACTCGTCCTGATCTATCTTATGCAGTCAGTATTCTTTCCCGTTTTATGCAGGAACCACGAGACAGCCACTAGAATGCAGCCAAAAGAGTTCTTCGATATATCCAAGGAACAAAAGATTTTGGACTTCTTTACAAAAAGACTAAAAATTTTGTACTTGGTGGATATTCCGATGCCGACTTTGCTGGGAGTATTGATGATCGAGCATCAACATTAGGTTATTTAATGAATATGGGGTCAACAACAGTATCTTGGAGTTGTAAGAAACAAGCTACAGTGGCCACTTCTTCAGCAGAAGCAGAGTACATTTCAGCATGGGAAGCAGCATGTGAAATTGTTTGGTTGCGCAGAATTTTGCAGGACTTGGGCATTTCTCAGGCAGAAGCTACATTGTTATTCATTGACAGCCAGTTAGCCATCAAACTTGCTAAGAACCCAGTTTTTCATTCAAAGACAAAGCATGTGGACACCAAGTATCATCATATCAGATCTCTCATTGCCAAAGATGTCCTCAAGCCAGTTTATTGTCCTTCCGAAGATCAGATCTCCGACAATTTCACGAAACGCTTGGCAGAATAAAATTTACTAAGTTCAGGGATGAACTTGGTATATGTTGTAATGTATCTTTGGATCATAGGGGGGAATGTTAGATGATCCAAAAATAATTTATTATCATAGGTTATAAAATTGAAATAAAATAATTATTAATTTAAGAAATTAAATTAATAATTATTATTCTAGAATGATTAATTATTTAATGGAGACAATTAGAAATTAGTATATTGTTGTAACAAGATATGACTCTCCAAATGTGTCGTATCTTAGGCTCTATTTTAGGAGATTAGTTAGCTAGTTGGTTTGAATAGCATTTAATGTAAATGGACACTTGTTATTTAATAAGTGATCCATAATTAGAGGTAGTTAGGACATGGAGCTTATAAATAGCTCATTGCAAGAGTGTTTGGTGGTTCGGGTGTAAGCTCTTGCAAATCAATTATGTAATTGTTTTTTTTTTTCTGATTAATAAAATTATGTGTCTGAGGAAACTTCTGCCATTATGGTTATGGGGCTTTGGTCGTGAGTTTTGGCCTGGAGAGGGTTCCTATGCTGATCCCACAGCACCTTACTGTTGGAGCTGGGCTTCCTCGAGAGCCCAAACTGATGTGATGGGTCGCAGTCATGGCCCGTCACCAGACGAGAGGACAGAGGTTGCTCGCTTCAAACCTGAGTATTTCCAATGGCTGGAAAACCAGGTCTTTTCCATTCAGGACTTTCCTTACGCTGGGATAGATTTTCGTGGTGATCCAGACATGGTTCTTCCACCAGGAGAGCAGTGGGACAAGTCAGGTAAAATCCTTTCCAACATTTTTCCTATTTTATTTTTCCATCGTCTCAAAACTGATAGTAAAATTTTAAAATGCAGATGTGGGTCCACAGTGACTAGCCGCTCTCCGGCTTTTCGAGAGGAGGCAACCAGTTGCACCCGCGCCAGCCCCATAGGACGAATCGGCAGAGGTTTTGGCTGAGTTGGAGGGTCATCTTGAGCGCTTGACAGGAGATATTCCTGAGACCACTATAGACGACATTCCTCATCGGCTTTAGCGCTATGTGATTGGAGTCCCGGGACCTTTTAGGAGGTTCCTTTGCAAGGTGGCCCATGCAGTGGTTTCTTATAGAGATCATCACCAGTGATAGGATGATCGCCTATTGTGGGCACATGTGACATTTTTGTTTTTTGTACTTATCATTTTTGCCGATCATAAGGTGTTTTTCAACCTATGATCGAGGATGATCGAGGACGATGTATTTTTGACACACTCCTATATATATATATATCACTATTACCGGCTTATCTTGTTAATCATGTTATGGAATGATTTTAAATTTACATGTATGATTATTGCAAATGTCTATTTAACATTCGAGAAGCAATTGCATCTGCTAATGTATTTAAAGATCTCGGAATATGCTGATATTCAATGTAATCAAATTCACGTTCCAAGAGACGCACTCTAAAAAATAATCTTAATAACACGGATTTCTAATGAAATACACTCTATTAAGCTGTAATACAACGAGTTCAGAATCTAACCTCACTATCAAACTCTGAATCCCAAATGAAATAGATTGAGACAATAACTCAATCACTGCACTGTACTCGGCAATGTTGTTCGTTGTTTGACTGAGGCTTACCCCATGCATAGATACTAACTCGTCACAGGGCGAATAGATAACCCAAGCTGCAGAAGAGATGTTTCATGTATTACGACAAGCACCATTAGCAAAACCAATGTATGTTTGGAGAGGCATTGACATCTGCAATATCAAGAGTAAAACCAAGATAAGCAGGAATAATGACGAAAAAACACTCTCTAAGCTAAGCACACTGTTTAAACTAAAACACACCAGCTAGAAAGAAAAACTATCCTAACTAAAAATCTCCATACCCATTCTTTTAAGCATAATACCTCTTCAAGTAAAGGCCATTTCTGGGTTTACCCAAAGAGTCCCCATCAAAGTCTACCAATTCATAAGCCCCTTTGGCTAGTTTTCGCTTGACAACATAGGGACCATGCCACATAGGAACGAATTTTCCAGTGCCTAATTTATCATTAGCTTGATCATAAACTAAGACTAGATCCCCTTCCGAAAAATTTCGAGGGGTCACATTTCGATCATACTGAGCTTTCATCCGTTTTGCATGAGTCTCGATCGCCAATGCAGCATCACGTCGATTCTCATCTAATTGAGCCAAGTATAACAAACGATTTTCCTCTTCGGAAGTGGCTGGAAGTAACTCGATGGCCATTTGCAGTGACGGGATTTCGCATTCAATGGGTAACACGACTTCCAAACCATAGACTAGTTGGAAAGGAGTGAACCCTGTTGATGTTTTTACTGAAGTTCGGTATGCCCAAAGCGCTGAAAATAGCATGTTGTGCCAATTTGACCGATGAATCCCAGTGATTCGTTGGATCATGATAACTAAAACTTTGTTGATGGATTCAACCAGACCATTCGCTTGTGGATAATAAGGGGTTGAACTATCATGACGTAAACCAAGCTGGCCTGTAAGTTCGGTCATCATAACGTTTCGAAAATGACGCCCATGATCAGTGATTATCCCTTGCGGGACACCAAACCTAGCAATTATATGATTGAACACGAAAATTGCAGCTATCTTTCCGTCTGCCTTGAATGTAGGCATCGCCTCGGCCCACTTAGTAAAATAATCTACCGCAAGGATGATATACGCATGCCCCCCGGCCGAGTGAGGGTTACATGTAATAAAGTCGATACCCCATTTAGCAAAAGGACCAACGACAATTATAGGGTGGAGAGGAGTAGGTGGAGCATGCATATTACGATAAAAAATCTGGCAGTTGTGGCATTTTCGGACCGTCGTAATACAATCTTTAAATAAAGATGGCCAGAAGTAGTCAGCGCGCAATATCTTTTGGGCTGTGGCAAACCCAGACATATGACCGCCACACGCTCCAGAGTGATAGTCATTTAGAACCCTTTCAGCTTCCTCGTGAGTTAAGCAACGTCGAAAAATAGAGTCCGCCCCACGGCGATAAAGAGTATCTCCAATAATTCTGAATTGTTGGGACTGGAAACGAATTTTCCGACGTTCTGACCTTGAAATTTCTGGCCGAAAGGATTGGGTCTGGAGATAAACAATGATATCCCCATACCACGGATCTAAAGTGCTGATTAGAAACAAGGATTCGTCCACAATGGGCTCCTCCGCCACAGTTTTCGTGTCAGCATGCGGGAAGTCACACATTAACTCTGCAAAAACTAAAGATTTCTTCGACATAGATTTCTCAAATTCCAAGTCGAACTCTTGCAGGATAATGATCCATTTAGAGTACTTTCCCCCTAGCAATTGCTTGGTCAAAATGTAGATCATAGGGTTGCAATCCGAAATTACCGTAGTTTTACGTAGTAGAATGTAGTGACGAAAACGTTGGGCAGCTTGAACGGCTGCCAATGCCAATTTCTCCACATGTGAGTATTTTAGCTCAGTTGGATTTAACGTTCGACTAAGGTAATATATCACATGTTCCGTTCCGAATTCATCTTCTTGAACTAAGACCATTCCAATGGTGGAATGAGAAGCAGCGAGATACAAGAAGTAATCCTGGTTGTAGTTGGGAGGATGCAACAACGGTGCATGGGTCAACGCGTGTTTGAGTGCATCAAAAGATTTCTGAGCTATCTCATCCCAATAGAATTGAGTGTTTTTTTTCAACAACCGGGTAAAACCCTTTGTAACCTCGGCGTAGTTAGGAATGAATCGTCATAAAAAGTTTGCTTTCCCCTGCAAACTTTGGAGTTGGCGAAGACTCGAAGGAGGAGGCAATTTGATGATAGCTTCGACCTTCGAGGGATCAACGCAAATGCCGGCTTTCGAAACTACAAATCCCAGCAATCGGCCCGTTTCTATACAGAAGACACATTTGTGTGGGTTCAACCGAATACGATAATGCCTACACCTCATAAAGATTGCTCGTAAATGGACGAGGTGATCAGCTCGATGTAATGAATGAGTAGGCAAATCATCGAGATAGGGTTGCACAATGTGCTTGATGTCATGAAACGCATAAGATATCGCCCTTTGAAAAGTTGCTCCAGCATTCTTAATCCCAAAAGGTAATTTGCAATAAGAAAATGTCCCCCATGGAAAAATGAAGGCTGTTTTTGGTTGATCGGTAGGTAGAATGTTGATTTGATTGTATCCGGAAAAACCGTCCATAAAGGAGAATATTTCGTTGCCGGCACAATCATCAATGATTTGATCGATATAGGGAGTTGGGTAATTGTCCTTTGGACAGGCTCGATTAATGTCCCTATAGTCGATGCATATTCTTATTGTTCCCTGCTTTTTGTTAACCGGAACAATATTCGATACCCAATCTGTTAACGGGATCGGATAAATGAAACCTGCTTTCAACAGTTTTTCAACTTCTGCTTTAATTGCAGCAGCTTTTCGTGGGTGAATCTGACGCAAACATTGCCGAACGAGTGTAGCGTCTGGGTAAGTCTTGATCTCATGGACAACAATCGCGGGATCAATTCCTGGCATTTCTTCATAGGACCAGGCAAACACGTCGTGGAATTCTTGAAATAGGTCCTTATATAATTGAATTTCGTCATCTGTACACGAGGCACCTATATGAATGTTCTCAACAATTCCGGGTTTAACCGAAATGTCAATAGGAATAGTTCGAGAGATGTTTCCCAAATTTAACTTTGAATCGGGATGTTTCATTGGATTCTGAGGTTCCTTGACATATTCAGTTGTCAAAATTGATGAGAAATCATTTTCAAAATGATCATCCTTAGGTAAAACGAAGATCTGTGATGGAGATCTTCCCATGGTAAATCATCTACATATAGGATTTCACAAATTTGCTCATCAAAGTGAACAAGTTCAAAAAACATAGTTAAATCCGAGGTTGATGTGAAAAGTGATTCCTCACGGACCACATTCATTAAGTCATTTTCGGTTGAAAACGAGTCAGCAAACGACTGCACAACTTCATAGGCAATTTCATATGGACTCAAAGGCATGGAGTTACCAAATGAGTCTATCTCAGATTCAGAAGGGACGATCCAAGGATCATCATAAATAATAGTGTCTGATGTAATCACATGAATGGTTGCAAATGAAGATGATGCGTTGATTGGAGGAAAAGGAAAAGTTCCCAGTAAACCGACGTCTTTAACTAATCCTACTCCAACATCCTTATATGGGATAGTCATTTTACCAACATGCTGAATACTCTCCGAAGAGGCTGGGTCGGATGAAAAGTAAGCCAGCTGGTCTATTGTTACGATCTTTCCATTGTGTGGAAATTTTATTACTCGAAAGACCGATGAAACGACCGCTGTCATAGCGTAAGACCAACTTCGACCCAAGAGAAGGTTGTAGTCTAGAGGGGCATCAACCACCTCCACATCTAGACTAACGGTTTTTCCTTCAACCCCTATAGGCAAATCCTGTGGAATGCCAAAAGGATGAAACCCACAACCATCAAAGGCCTTTAGAATCGTCGGGGATTGATTTAGTGAAGGAGAACCAAGCGATCTCCAACACTGTATCGACATAATACACATTGAGGCTCCCTCATCAATTACAGTCCGATGAATAGGCCTGTTTTTGACTATCACTGGAATCTGGAAAGCCATTTGATGAGGCAAACACGGTGTACTATTTTCTAGATCGAAAATTATTAGGTTCGGGTCCTGAACATCAACAGCTCCTATAGCCGAAAAAAGTAATTTACGTTGTGCTGGACATGATTGTAGCACTTCCAAAGCCAACATTGTTGAGGGTGAAATAGCTAAATCCTCAACAATGTTATAATTCTGAGCCACTCTCGCATGTGGATTGAAAGCTGACTTTCAAAGTATACCCTTGGCGGGCGATTTGATTACCAAGTCTGGATTAGGTTTCTCGATCTGTAGTGGATCGAAACCGGGAGCTGAGGTTGATGGATTAGAATGAGAAGATTCTACTTCTTTACCATCAACAAGACTCTTACTACCATAATCTTGCGATCGAGTCGCAATCCTAACATGGGACATCATCAATATGGGTTCTTGAACCTATCATCTTGCTGTCTTGAGCCGGAAAAGGATCCTTCAAAACAACAGGAGTTTGGGAACCCTTGACAATCTTTGCAACCTCTGCACGATGAGGGCAGTCTCTTGTAAAATGTTCATCGTCACAAATGAGACAAGCATAACGAGGTTTGTGCTTTTCTTCATTGGATTCCGCCTTTTCAGGTTTCTCCTTTGAACTTTTGTCCGTTTTATTCTTCTTCTTTCCTTTCTTCTTCCCACCAGATTTTGATTTGGCTGTAGATGATTCTACAACGTGAATATCGGCGGAATCTCTGCAGAAGAATCTCCTGTTGGGGAATCAGGCAAGGTTATGATAGGGGAAGAATTCTTGGAAGACTTCTTCTTACTTTTAGTGTTAACCGTGCCAATCATACCATCAGCGGCATGAGATCCCGAAGGAGTTGCAACGATTTGATTTTGCTTGGGAAGATCGGGGATTTTTTCATGTAACGTACCTGACTGTGTATAAACCAAGTCAAGGTACTGTGCTTGAGCCATGACTTTCTCCTCAGTAACAACTCCGGCTTTAGCAACATCTTCAGTGATCTTTGGCAACAAAGATTTTACAAACCACTCAGCCAAGATTTGATCTGGAATAAATGCCTTCACTAAATGACTTCGACGTCTCCACTCATGAATATGATGTTATGAAACCAGCTCACAAAAAGATAGAAAAGAGAGATCCATGCCTTAGAATTCAGCCTCTTCGAGGGGGCAACCTCCTTTACATTACATAAATGAACAATTCTTGGATGATACAAATGAAAATACCTCCTTTCTATATATAGGAGTCTAAGTGGTCCCAATACAATCAAAGCCTACATAACAATAATATTGTAGGGCACAACAATAACAATAGTGGGCTTCTATGTGGCACAATAGTAACAATATGGACACTACATGGGTACATCAATATAAATAAGGGGTATAACTACAATAGTAATGGGGTAATCACTAGTATTATAGGGACCCAACATGCCCCTCTCCTTCAAAAAAAGTGTTGTCCTCAACGCTTGAGTAGTTCAGGATACTTCTGCATAAAATTCTCGTCCTCCCATGTGGAATCTTCAGCGGATAAGTTCTTCCACTTGATAAGGTACTCTGAAATTGATCGATTTCGTAGCTGTCGAGTTCTTGTTTCTATAACTGCTTCCGGTTCCAATATAATTTTTCCTTCTTCGTCAAGTTCTGGCAATATTGTTTGAACTGGGAGCTTGTCGCCTATAACCTTCTTTAAGCATGAAACATGGAAAACTGGGTGCAATCGAGAAGCTGCAGGAAGCTCCAATTTGTATGCCATAGTACCAATCTTTTGCAACACCTTGTACGGACCATAATACTTTGGTGATAATTTATTATCCTTCTTAGCTTGCTTGAGGGACATTTGCTTATATGGTTGTAGCCGTAGGAATACCCAATCACCTACATCAAAACTTCTTTCACTGCGATGTTGATCTGCCTGTTGTTTCATTCTATTCTGTGCCAACACAAGGTTATCCTTTAAGAGTTGGAGGACTTGTTGTTGATGTTCGATGTGATGTTCCACTGCCTGAACCTTAATATTTTCTCTTAAATATGATGTGATGGATGGTGGTTGATACCCATAAAGTGCCATAAATGGGGTCATTTTTGTTGCTGTATGAAAGGAAGTGTTATACCACCATTCAGCCAGAGGCAACCATTTGACCCATTGTGTCTGTTTATCAGATACAAAGCAACGAAGGTATCCTTCCAAACATTTGTTTACTATCTCAGTTTGCCCATCAGATTGAGGATGATAAGATGAGCTATGAGCTAACTGAGTACCAAGACAAGAAAATAATTCTGTCCAAAAATTTCCAGTGAAAATGGGATCTCTGTCACTTACAATAATCTTTGGGTTTCCATGTAGCTTTTGAACTGTTTCCATAAATGCAGTAGAAACTGTACTGGCTTTAAATGGATGTGATAATGCACAAAAGTGTGCATACTTCGTAAGTCTATCAACTACCACCATGATGACACTCTTTCCCTCAGACTTGGGTAAACCTGTGATAAAATCCATTGAAACCTCCTCCCAACGTTGGCTTGGAATGGATAAAGGTTGTAATAGACCCGGTGTCTTAATTGTTTCAACTTTATTTTGCTGGCAAACCAAACATTCCGCCACAAACTTTTGAATATCTGATTTAAGGCCATCCCAAAAAAATTCCTTCTTAACCCTGTGGTAAGTTTTTAAAAATCCTGAGTGCCCTCCTAAGGGAGAAGTGTGCAATTCCATAAGAATCTTTTGTTTTAGCTGGGAATTCTTACATAGGTATAAGCGATCTTTGTACCATAGCGAATCATTTTTCCAGCTAAATGTATCAGAAGTACTGGAATCTTGTTGTAGCTTTTGAATAAGTGCCCACACTTCTTCGTCGTTCTTCCATTCCTCCCTTGCTTCGTTTATCCAATCTGGTTGGATAATAGAAATGGCACACAACAATGCTTCCACATCCTCATCCTTTCTTGAGAGTGCATCTGCCACCACATTTTGCTTCCCTTTTTTGTAGATGATTTCAAAGTCATAACCCAACATCTTTGTGACCCACTTTTGTTGCTCTTCAGAGGATAATCTTTGTTCTAAAAAGTATTTAAGGCTATCATGATCCGTTTTTACCTTGAAGTGTCTTCCCATTAGGTAGGGTCGCCATTTCTTAAGTGCATGGAGTATTGCCAACATTTCCTTCTCATAAATAGCTTTTCTTAAAAACTTTCCCTTGATTGGACGACTTTCAAAAGCAATGGGTCTTTCATCTTGCATTAGAACAGCACCAATTCCATTTCCTGAAGCATCACATTCCACAATAAAAGTTTTTGTGAAGTCCGGCGTAGCTAAGACCGGTGCTTGTCACATTGCCTCTTTAAGATGTTCAAAGGCCTTTGTTGCTTCCGAATTCCATGAAAATGAATCTTTCTTCAATAATGTTGTTAGAGGTGCAGCTATTCTCCCATAATTCTTAACAAACTTGCGATAATACCCTGTCAACCCAAGAAATCCTCGCAGATGCTTTATGGATGTGGGGATTTTCCATTCCTTAATGGCTTTAATTTTGCTAGGGTCTACCTTAACTCCTTCATGAGATACAATATGACCCAAATATTCCACCTCCTGGACTCCAAAGAAACATTTGGATCTTTTTGCATATAATTGTTTCTCCTCCAATAGTTGTAACACCCTGTCAACATGTTCAACATGATCCTTCCAAGACTTGCTGTAGATTAGTATATCATCAAAAAATACTAACACAAATTTTCTAAGGAATGGTTTGAAAATTGAATTCATCAAACCTTGAAATGTTGAAGGTGCATTGGTAAGGCCAAAAGGCATGACCAAAAATTCATAATGACCCTCATGAGTTCTAAATGCTGTTTTCGGAATGTCTTTGACCTTCATTCTAATTTGATGATATCCCGAACGAAGATCCAACTTGGTGAAGTAAATTGATCCATGCAATTCATCCAGTAATTCATCAATAACAGGAATGGGGAACTTATCTTTAATAGTGAGCTTGTTGAGCTTCCTATAATCTGGACACATGCGCCATGATCCATCCTTCTTGTGCACCAATACTACTGGAGCTGAGAAAGAACTTTGACTCGGTTGAATTATACCAGCCTCTAACATTTCTGCAACCATACGTTCAATTTCACTTTTTTGGACATATGGATATCTGTACGGCCTGATGTTTGGAGGAACACTTCCTGGAATCAGATGAATAGCATGATCATGATCACGCATAGGTGGGAGACCTTTGGGAGTATCAAATACCTTGGAATGATTGTCCAGGACTTTTTGGAGATCTGGAGAAATAGATGATTCCAATGTGGAAACATCTAGTGAACATAATTGTGCAATTACACCTCTTTGCTCCTTTTTTAGAAGCTTTTTCATTCCATTAGAGCTAATTATCTTTCCTGGTTTCCCTGCAATACCCCTTAATTCAACTTCCTTTCCTTCCACAGAAAATTTCATGAAAAGTTCTTGAAAATTAAAAGCTATTGTACCCAAGGATTGTAGCCATTGGACTCCTAGTACAACATCAGCACCTCCCATTGGAATGGAAAGCATTGGGCTAGTCAATACATATTCTCCCATGGATAGCTTGATATTATGGCACTTTCCAGAACAATTTATTGTTCCTCCATTTGCAATCATCACTTGACACTCTGGAGCTGGATATAGGAAGCAATTCAATTCTTTTGCTACCCTACAATGAATAAAATTGTGGGTGCTTCCTGAATCAATCAACACTATTACCTTTTTCTTCTTGATTTGTCCTTCTATCTTGATGGTTTGAGGAGTGGTAATTCCCGCCAATGCATTACAAGATATGGTCGGATTTATTTGTTCTTCATCTAGGCTTTGTTCCTGGAATATATCCTCTTCTTTTGACCTTTCTTGCTCCTTTTCTTCTTCCTCTTCACAATCTATGTAGAATAATTTCTTCTCAGCACATTTATGACCTTTTGTGTATTTGCTATCACAATTGTAACAAAGCCCTTTTGCTCTTTTTTCTTCCAATTGTTGTGGTGTCAACCTTGTAGGTTGTGGAAGACTATGGGCAACAACACTTCCTTCTTTATAGTTGTGAATGGTATGCTTCCTAGTTGCCATAATTTTGCTTTCCATTTTTCTTGCTAACCTGAATGCCTTCTCTAATGAATCAGGTTCCCAAAGGCGCACATCATGTTGGATATTATCCTTTAAAGACCCTATGAACACATCAATCCTATGATCTTCTGGAATATCTTTTACCCTTATGTTCAATTTTTGGAACTCCTCAATGTGCTCCATTATTGAACCCTTTTGTTTGAGACTTATCAATTGGCTAAAAAAAGTGTTGCTTTTTGTATCCTCATAATGTGCTATTAATTCTTCCGTAAAAATGGCCCAAGTGATAAATGGTTTACGAGAACAAAGCCATTGATACCATACAAACTGATTTGGTTCCAAATATAAAGTTGCCATACGTACCTTTTGTGTGTTTTGCACATTATTGAGATCGAAGAATTGCTCCATCTGTAATATCCATGTGGCGGGATCCTTGCCATCAAACTTCCTCATATCGATTTTTGGAACATGGTGAGTCTTTGATCCAACATTAGAGTCTATGGAATCATGATTAACATTTCTTTTGTTCTCATCATGAGTTTCCTTTACTACCTTTTCACCATTAGTGACCCTTTCTTGTAGCAACTTCTTCAATTCTTCCATGTTTGTATTCAAATCTATCTTCAAATTTGCCATCGAATCCTCCATCTTAGCTTCCATGCCCTTTATCTTAGATTCCACGCCATTTACCTTAGATTCCACGCCACTTATCTTAGCTTCTGTTAGCTTTTGTGAGCGTGACATTTGTTGCACTTGTTCTTGTAATTTTGATATATCATGTAGCATTTCTTCCTCTTCTTCATGAGTCATGCTAGAGCTTTCAGGTTCCTTACTAGGTGTTTGCATTTTCTTTCCTCGGGGCATCAGTTACCGATAATAATGCTTTACTATGCCCTTTGAATTCCGTTAAACCAAGCTTACACAAAAATTAAAAAAAAACTACACACCTTTTTTCACTTTATAGAAGCCTGATATTGAATCTGATGTATCTCTGTAATTTCGGATCATCCAATTCTGAAATTTCTACCTGTAGTAGCCTTCTGCGTCCTCTTTCCAATGCCACAAGTCTGAGCCAAATTGGATTCTCCAAGGAAGAGTTATGTGAAATCTCCCACGGTGACTTGCTTTTAGACTGGTTCAGTAGACCGAAGTTGTACGACGTGCCACGAGTCACTGTTTCAACCTTTGGATCTGAAAAACACCCACAAGAAACTACAGTCCGTCCTCTTTCTGTACCTTCTTACGAAACTTCAATCTGATGCTCAGAAAGAAAGTTATGACGATTTTCCCCAGGTCACCTGTTTTGAGTGTAATTCAGGAGTCATCAAAAAGACCAACTCCCTGAGATCATATCTCCGAAAATATCGCGCGAAAAGCTCTGAAATTCGGACCCAAGGTTCAGTGCGATGTCTTCTCAAATGGGTTTTTTTTGCGACTTTTGAAACGTCACAGAAAAAAAGTTATAGCGAAAATTCCACGATGACCTGTTTGGAGCAGCGAAACCCTAGAATCCAAAGCTCTGATACCAAATGTTATGAAACCAGCTCACAAAAAGATAGAAAAGAGAGATCCACGCCTTAGAATTCAGCCTCTTCGAGGGGGCAACCTCCTTTACATTACATAAATGAACAATTCTTGGATGATACAAATGAAAATACCTCCTTTCTATATATAGGAGTCTAAGTGGTCCCAATACAATCAAAGCCTACATAACAATAATATTGTAGGGCACAACAATAACAATAGTGGGCTTCTATGTGGCACAATAGTAACAATATGGACACTACATGGGTACATAAATATAAATAAGGGGTATAACTACAATAGTAATGGGGTAATCACTAGTATTATAGGGACCCAACATATGATCTGAAATGTAAGTGGATGTCGATTGTTTTAGTGAAGTTAACAATTCCGTACCATTGTCATATCAGACTCGCAACTGAAAATGAGTTAAAAACGAGGTAGCTAACTGACTAAAATTATAAAAAGTGCCTCGCGGTAACTCAATGTACCACTTGGCCGCGAGACCAATTAGAGTGCGCTGGAAAAGTCTAAGACAGATTGAATCATCTGTGATGGAGTTAGACGCACACCAGAGGTGGTAAGTCATCACATGGTTCGACGGGTCCTCTCTTGATTTACCTTCGAACCTGGGAATGTCACTCGGCAACTTATTCAGCACTGGCGGCCAAAACGGAAGATAGTTAATGGGATCGTTCGTTAGGCGCGACAAGTCAGGTAAGTCCAAAGTTGCGATAAACGGTAACTGCTGATTAGGATCCCTAAAATTCTGGGTCATGAAACCAACCCCAGGAGGAGGATATCCAGGATAAGTAGGAATAGGAATCGCGTTCGGGATATTGTATCCTCCCGGAAAACCAGGATTAACCGGACCGTACTGGGGTTGTTGAGGTTGTTGATAAGTGTACCCAGGATACGGTTGATACTGATAAACTGGCTGCTGGACAGCAGGACCGAGTTGGTACTGTCCCTGGTATGGTTCATAGGTGAATTGTGGTTGACTTGTGACAACCGTACTTAAACCAGGTTGTCCTACAGGCATCTGAATCGAAGTTTGAATCGTAGATCCAGACGATGGTAAAGATGTCTAAGGAGTAGATACAGGAACAATAGAAACCAGAGCTATCAATACTCCAGAAGTAGGTGGGGTAGATTGAACAGATGTAGCGGCAGTTGTAGCAGTCGTTTGAGGTGGAGTACGAGGTGTACTGGGCCCAGACTGAGAAACTACCGAAGGTACAGAAGTTTGAATGTTAGACTGGACTAGTTGCTGGGGTGTACCAGAAACTAGGGGTTGTCCAGTTTGAGATCACAACTGTACACTTGGCTGCAACACCTGTTGGGTTTGCAATGGATCCCACACTATATTCATTCCGGGGTACTGACCCATAACTGGTTGAGAATATTGAGGACCATAACCGGGTTGAGGGTAGGATTGATAGTTGAAAGGTACATTCCCGTTCCTTGAACAAATGTTTGACCTTGGGGTTGATACCCTTGAGGCACATACTGATACTGGGGTTGAACTTGAGGTATAAATTGATACTGGGGTTGACCTTGGGGTACATATTGAGTCTGGGGTTGACCTTGAGGAACGTACTATCCCGTAGGTATGTACTGTCCTTGAGGTTGCCCCCCAGATGCAAATTGTGTACCTTGAGGTTGCCCCTAGGCGTTAATTGAGGCTGCCCCCCAGGCGGTAACTGGCCACCTTGAGGTTGAGGATTGGGAATAGAACCTGACATCATAATAATATCTTCTACGCTCAACGGTTTATTACCATTGCTTCCAGTTAATAACCCTTGCTCAATGGGTTGAGGAGATGCTCCCAGAAAAGTACCAGAAAGAGATTGATACCCAGAGGGAACAGATGGACCGCCGTACAAAAAAGATTCGGGCGATTGAGTAAACATGGACGACTGTCCTGACATATTTACGAGAGTATAAAAACCTCTAGGTGTTGAGTGATAAGGAGCACGAGGTGGTGAAAAAATTAACCCTGAGTTTTCTAAATAATTAGTCAAAGAAAGATAACAAGAACTACTCCTAGGTGGGCTGTAAAAAATTGATTCACGCTCCCTTAGTTCAATGACAGGTTGATTTTCAGGGATAGGGATGCCTACTTCTTCTTCTTCCGGAGCAAGTTCTTTAATAGAAATAAGTCCATAAGGAAGATCTTGAGTGATTACTCTTTCTACCCTAGGTGAATCAGGACCACTAAAAGTTGGAGAAACAAACCCCGATGTCGGAGTAGCAGCAAATTCACTTTCAGGCTCGGATATTTCGGGTTCTTCACCTATATCACTAGTAGATGAAAAGCTACCAGTGATTTCGGAGACAAACACTGACTGTGGATTATATTCTGCTACTGGCGTTTGAAAATTAGGATGTACTATCAAAGAAGATTCTCCTTCTTCCGGTGACCCAACTCTACTATTTCTAGGAGTTACGAGGACTTTTAAGCCTTTAAGCTGGCTCGGTACTTCCTCAGGAGGTTGGCCCCGAAGTCTACGGGACTTCCTCAGTAACTCAGCCACGTTTATAATCTCAGGAGACTGGCCTCGAAGTCTACGGGACTATCTTGGTAATTCAACCACAGTTAAAGACTTTTAACTACTTCACACGCAAACAAATTAAAATCTCAATGAAAAGCACCTAAGGTCTCTAAAAAACCAAACAAATTTGAATCACACGCCTAAATAATCTAGGAGATCAAACACACACAAACAGTAACTTTCCGGACAGAAAACACTAGTTGGTGATGAAATCCAACGTCGCAGAGTTCAGTACAGAAATGGCAGTTGGAACAGTTACCCCGGAAACCTGCTTAATGAATAGACTGGCACAAGTTCCTCCACTTAATCGTCTCAAGTGAAGTGAACCCCCCAGAAAATCCAAGTGAGTCTAGCCGACGTCTGCTCCAGGTACAGTGGGATCTTCCCACCACTGTCATCTCAGGAAGAGTCCTAAAGAATATGGCCACTAAGGTTACCAACTGAGACAAATACACCTGGGCGAACAGTCTACGATCCGAAACGCATGCAAGGGAAGAGTAGCAAGCTCAATCCCCTTGAAGGCTCCTTGACATAATCCAAGGTTTACTAACAAGTGACCCCAGGCTCCTCGACAATGGTTAATCCGAGGTTTACCGTTTTTAATACGTGAATATCTGGCGTCGTTCCCAATGAGGAAGGATTGATTCCCACACTGGTTCGGACATGATCTTGTGCTTCTCCTTTAAGAGGAGCTTTCCCAGAGCATAAATGCAACAATTGGATTTCTTCCCTACCACAAGATACAAATACTTGTTTGTTTTTACTGTCTTGGAGAGTTAATTACTCTCCTACTCCAAGACAGTAGCCTAAGCTAAGTTGGTGTATCGGAGCCCTAGAAATAAAATTGTTACTAGGTGAATTTTACTTTAAGAGTCAATTTTAGTGGTTTTTGTTTAAGTCCAAAGGTGCAGAGATGAAACTCGTGGTATGAAGACTCGATTCAAAATCACTAAAAATGCACCTAAGATGATCTAAACAATCTTTTTCTATTCGATGAAATTCTAAACTAAGAAAGAGTTTGAGAATGCAAATAATTTGTAAACACAAATCTTTCTCAATTAAACAAATTAAAAGAAGAGATTTTCTTTTCCAAAGCACTCAAAACGAGACAACTAGTTATTTCACAAAAAATTCCCTTTTCGTTTCAAAGCACTCAATCACTACAAAAACAAACTTTTTCCGAAAGAGATTTTTTTATATATTTTGTAAGTAAAACACTCAAAACTATGCAAATGACTAACTCTGAGAGCTACAAACTATAAAAACCTATTTGAAGTCAAAGCCTACTAAAATTCTTTTTAAAGGATGTTTTACTCAGCTAGATGCAAGCTAAGGACTAATTTATGCAGAATCACAAATCAGTCAAGAACAACCAATTTCGTTTTCTTTTTGAAAATGAAAATCCAAACTCTCAAACACAAGCTTTTCGAAGTTTTGTAAAGAGAAAACTCAAAGCGGATTCCTCAAACAAGGGGAGATTTCATTAATGGTCAGACTCATAAGAAAGCTGGTAGACACTAAGGTGATCTGAAGTCCCTACAACATCTAAGCTCAAAGCCACTACACAACCAAAACAAAAAACAAACCCAACAAGCAAAACTCCTAGGAATTTCACCTAAAACCCTAGCACTAACGAAATCAATCCAAGGAAAGTTTTTGACAGGGTACATGCAGGTCTGGGCAATGGCTAAAACCTATAAACAAATTCTAAACTGATAAAAAAGAGAAAAATTTAAAATTTCTCAAAATTTTGACAGGGTACGCAGGCAGCCTGTTTACATAGGTGCGTTCACGCTCTGTGCACAAAGCAAAAGCGCGTACAGGTACGCACTATGCTTAACTCAGAGGGTGCGTACTTCTCCCAAAACTATGAAAAATAAAAACTAACTCAAAATTAACTAAACCACCCAATCCCACAATCATCAAGCCAAAAACAGAAACAAAAAACACAGTTTCTCAGGTCAAAGTATAAACAAGGAAAACAATCAATTCCCCAGTGGAGTCGCCATTTTGTCACACGGAATAAGTCGATCTTGCGGACAAGATAGACCTTCCTAGAATCTAAAGAAGACCTAATGACAAGCAAACCAACCAGACACTATCTTTCTCTAAATATGCTTGTATGAACAATAGCAAACAAGTGTTTTTAGGGCCTACCTTAGGTCCAACGCTAGCTTGTGGATGCCCTCGCTCCTTCGATCCAAATGAGCTCCTTTTCGCGAATCTGCAAACACAAACAAGGCAAACAAATTAAATAGCACCTGAAAAGCCAATTGCATAAAACATATTTAACATGAAAGTCAAGGAGTTCATGAAACAAATAACATAAGATACTTGTTGAGAAAAATGAGTTTGATTGTATTAATTCAAAAGATGAAGAACTTTACAACCTTTTCCTTGACGCTGTACAAGCTCCTCCCAAGGTCCAGCAAGAAGTCTCCTCTACTTTGACAAGTTTCACTCACTCCCCAATGAAGCCAAAAAGATGTGTGATCTCTCCTCTTAAGCTCAACTAGGAAGTCTTGATTTCACCAACATTTACCCTAAAAAATGTTTAGCTTCTAACCTCTCTAGCAACCAGCCCAATGCCTGTATTTATAGTGCAATGGAGGGAGGTTACTAGGTCCTCCTTCAAAGGGATAAAGCCCTCCTTCAAAGGGATAGCTCCTCTCCTCAAGGGATTAGCTCCTTCTCTTTTGGGATGCATGAACCACCTCAGAGCGAACAATCCATGTCAAAATTCCTTCTAGAAACCTCTAGAATTAATCCAAAGTGAGTTTTTTAAGATAAAACTTGCGCCTTTTGACTTTCACAGGGGTCCGCACCTACACCGTTAGGGACAGAGCTGGCAGGTCCGCAGCTTTTGTACACAGAAGGTGCGGGACCGCAGGTGACCATGAGAGAAAGTGCAGAACCAGAGTTACATTGATTTTTAATGTCTTTCTCTCATTTCCAAAGCTTGATTTGAAGAGCTGAGGTCTGAGACTTGCTTAGAAGGACAATACAAGTGATGATAGACCCATACTGACTGCAAATAATCATGATGACGATATTTTTGTGTAACAAGAGGAGTCACTTCCCAATTTAGAGCAACAAGAAGAAATGGCTGAAGCACCTGCCTCCACAGAGCAGCAAACCCAAGAGCAAATCCCTCCAAGGCAGGAGGTAACAGTTGAAACTATAGTTTTACAGACACCTGCAAATGAAGAAAGAATGAGGAAAAGAGATAGGCAAGAAGAAACTCCGCTCACTACTTCAACGGATCAACCAGGGGAAAAGAGACAAAGGCTAAATCCGTTATCTGAGGAGGAAATGCCTGAAAGACCAACTGATACTATGCTCCCTCCTAGCATCGAAACATCGGCCAGCTCCTTACAGCAAGAGCAAGAAATGCAAGGAGGAGCAGAAGCAAGTTCTTCAAGGCAGCGAACCAAGGCAAAATCTAGTATCAAAAAGCAGTTCACAGACATAAAAGCAAGAAATGAGCCGGTTAGATACCAGCTCTATAACCAACTGCTCAGAATGGCACCAACCAATCAGGAGAGACTCATGTCAGCCTATGATATTCAAGAAGGGAAGATGACTCTCAGTCATTTTAGACCTACCATGCAGCATCCTCAGTCAGCGGCAGACTACATCAGAACTAACTTGGAAGTGTTTGCCAAAGACATCCACCCCATGGATCAGATTGAGCTACACAAGCAAACCGGGGAGATGGTCTACTCAACCTTGGCTGATAAAACTCTGTTGGCACACAGGTTACAAAATTCTCTACACAATACTGCTGCTCAGCTGGAACTAGAAAAGGCATCATCTCAAGCCAAGGACAACAGAATCAAGTCCTTGGAAGAAATTATTATAGAACTAGGACATGATCCAAATGATCCTAAGGGTGTGCAGACCTTGATGAAGAAAAAAGATGAGAATATAGCAGCTTTGAGAAAACAGATCAAGATACCACCTACCCATCACCCTCAGACTGAAGGGGTTGCAGAACAAAAGAAAGATCAAGATGTGGTTGCTCTACTCTTGACCTTACATAAGAGATTGGTGGAAACAGAGAGTGCTTTGGAGGTGACCCTAAAGCAAAGACAAGAAGGGAAAGCACCTCAGCCACCACCAGTAATCATAAATATTGAGGATACTCCTCAAATAATAACTCCACCAGCTCCTCCCACCGGGCAAACATTAGAGGCAGGCCCTTCAAGCTCAGCACCAGCATCAGAAGTGACAACACAAGTAGCAGCATCAGAACAGGTACCCAGCCTCAGCATGGAGAATATGATGAAGGAGCTTGAAGCTCTAGAAGTACAGATGGCTGAACTGAAAGAGGCTAAAGAAAAGTTAGCCAAGCTTGAAGAAAAATATGACAAATCCAAGCAGAATTTGGCTGAAAGGGTAAGGGAGATAAGAGCTCTGGAAAAAAGGATAAAGGAGTTAGAAAAAGAGCTTACTTTGGACAAAACTATAAGTGAAGTCAAGAAGATTCTGTGGGCCAACATTGGTCAATCCATTACAGACCAATGGCTGTCCATTGAAACAATCCATGAGCAAATGGATCTCCTAAGTAGGGAAAAAGCAGAAAATCAAAGAGCCCAGGCATCCCTGGGGAATATGCCTGAAATAGCCAACAGAATGATTCAAGTCCTCAACAATCGCACTGGCCTTCAGCTAGCAGGAATGGGTATCAGAGATAGAATTGACACCATTTTACTAATAAAGAGGGTGCTCACCTTGAGGAACTATGTGCAGACATTGGACAGAAGGTGTCAAGAAATGCAGACAGAGGTAAATGAATTTATTGCAAAAATCACAGCATTGCATAACAGAGGTCTTCCCAGCTTGGTAACTAGTGCAGGAAGATTATTATCACATGAACATTATGCCAAGAGGGTCAACAATTATGCAACAAATCAAATAACAGCGTCCGCAAGCATTTCAGAGGAAACAGGGCCCCCATCTAGGCAGACTCTCTATGAGAAGTTAGAAAATTTGTTTTTTATTGAGCATGAGATGAAGCACCTTTTTGAAGCACCTCCAAATTACTACAAATATACTGAAGCTGATGAGACTCTGATTAAAATATAGAGACACCAATTTCCTACTGAAGATTGGTGGAGAGGCATGATAGAAACATTGCTCTAATAAATCAAATTTTGTTTGTAGTCTTTTTGATCAATCTCGAGTCAGCATTTTCAAAAGACTCACATGTTCAATCTACCTGGGCGGCAATAGAAAGAGCAGCTGGATAACAAGGATAATGACTTGGCACAAATAAACGAGTGCGGATGACGGGGCTAAAGCAATCACGCCGTGATAAAGCAGCAAAAGGCGAAATTCCTCGAAATGGATGCAAAGCACTCGGCCGACCCAGTTGGTTGCAAAGTCAAAGAACTCTGACAAAAATGAACAGCTGTTGTTTGTCTATGTTAATGGCAATAACTGTTGTATCTACTATTTTTGAAAGTTGGTAAGAAAGTTATGAGTTAATGACTCATCTTTCAGATATTTTGTGAAACACTTTTGTATATATACCCCCACGCATAGATTATTTGGGGTTGTTGATTTTTATTATGGAGAGCTCCACTGTATCTTCTCAGAGTTGAATACAAGAAGCTATTGGTCTTTTCAATTTGGCTTTGGTTGGACATGTTGTGATGAAATTGCTGCCTACTGCAGGATTCCTGTGTTATCTCGTGATACAATAAGTTTCTTCTGAACTGTGTTTTGTATTTTCTCTGTTTGCAGAAACCATCTATGTTATATGTTTAATACTCTTAGCAATAAGGAAAAAGAATAGTTTAGGATTTGTCCATTGAGGCACCCTAAACTCAATCTTTGTTGCTAATTATGTTTTCTTTAGAACTAGTTATAAATGTGGAATTCTTAAATGCTCCCATTTCCTCTAAGTTTACATGGTGAAATCTATTCAGGAATTCTTAACTGCTCTTGAATAAATATTCAACCCTTTATTCTCGTCTTCACAGTGAAAGAAATCTTCATTGCCTTTCATTGTGTTAAGTCTTACTGTTTTTCCTTTAAATCAAAAGTTTGTTTCATGAATACCTGTCTGGCTCTGCAGTGACACTATCCTTATCACATACTCCAAACAACATACAATCATGGACTCCCATTGCCCAATGGAACAAACTCTCTGAATATTGCATGCCCCTCTTTAGAACATATCATTCAACCAAACTTCAAACAAAATTCAGTGTTTCATAGCTAGCCTAAAATTCCCAAAAACAAAGTTAAATCAGAAAGAGAGAGCCCTCTCTGATTGCAGGTAGGTTAGGACCTGCAATCCAAAGATTGGTTTGTGATTACTTCGGCCGTATTCCCTTTAGGAGTCAAAGGGAGCAACCTGAGTGATAATAGTTGGTACCATCACAGAGGAAGGGGCTTCTGTGAGTATCCTTTCCTCAACTTCTTGGGAAGCACTTGGTTCGCCATCGCTTTTGCTTGAGATGCGAAATCTGACAGGCTTCGACAAAGGAACCAGTCGACCGTTAGGGATCCTTCCAAATTTGCCTATAACTTTGAGAAGGAAAATCATTTATCTGAACGTAATAGTAGTCTAAGGACCTTTAGATTACAATCTACTCCTTGGGTGCGACTACATTTATAGCATGGGAGCTATTGTTTCCTCACTCTTTCGAGTGATGTGTTTTCCGCATGAATGCAAAGTGGTCCAGCTCGTAGACCAGGTTTCATTCCCCAGTTCACACATAGCTAATAGTCAAATTCCATCCCTAACAGGTCATTTTGCACAAGGAATGTCTCATCAATCTCCAGTCCGTCCACCTGATGAGCGCGAGTGATTTGGTGGTAGTGACTGAAACCTAGGGGGCATGCACCCTGGTCTGCTTCGGCAAGAAAACTTCAGGTATAGTGTGGGTTTCCGCGGAGGATATATGACTAGTCTGACACACCCATCCATTTAGGAAAATGGGATTAGACTCGAATAAGATACCTCCGTGAGAAGGTATGCCTTTCCCGACAGAACAAATGTTTTGTCTGCAAATTGACGGGTAACCTGGAAACTCTACTTCGCTATACCTGGGGGCATGCAAACCTTTTTGCATGAAAGTGAAAAGTGACCATTTATTTTCTTAGTTTGTAGGTTCTTAACCCTTTAAACTTGTAGGATTGGTCGTTCCTAGCTTACGTAATAAAAGGATTCAGAGCAAAATTTCGAATGGGGAAAGCTCCCTAAAAAATGAACCTATCGATGAGACATCCTTATTATACGACTAGCACGAGCAGTTTTACGCGAAGTTCAAGCTCGTTAAAAAATAAACCTAGCAATGAGAATATGCTCCACTAGAGTTTAAGCTCGTTAAAAAATGAACCCACCTTCGGTAAATAACCATTGCAATCACATTATTATCAGCTTTTGAGCCTTGGTCGTGTTCTTACCATCACCTCCACTCTTTTTTAGCCAATCATACGCCTCCATTTGATTTTTTACCCCTTTTGAGGAACAACTGCGACGAGTGATCCTATTAGCCACCTTCTTTACACTGCCATGATTGAAAAGTTCCAAACATTACCTGGAACCAGCTGCTATCCGAAAACATCACTCGTTCCTCAAAAAATGAGTCTCCTTTAAGCTCTTTTCATCTGACTCGTAAAATATGAAAAGATTTCCGAGCAATTGGCCTCTCCAGCTCATTAAAGTGATTGGAAGTGCCATCCCTCCTCTAGATTTTAATCTTTTTGGACCTGAGGGATTATTACACAAAAAGATCGAGCGTTTGTATTGTTCGGCTCGTTAAAACTATAAAAAAGTCATCCCTTTCGCATTTTTTTATACTTTTTCGGACTTAAGGGATTATATTACAAAAAAGGAATATTGGAGTTTCCTTTCTGTCTCTTTTCAAACTCTCTAAAATTGAAAAGAACCGAGTTATCCTTGTCGTTAAACTCGTTAAAACAATAGCGACAAACTTGTCCATTCAGACAAGAGCAAGTCTTACTGTCGCTAGGCTCGTTAAAACATAGCGAAGGGTTTTCCCGAAGGGAAAATTATAGAACAAGCATATGTTATCCTCCTCAAGCTGGACAAAAATAAAGTTGTACTGGTCAGAAATGACTAGGGAAAATTGGGAAGAAAACTTTAAGAAACATTATTGGTAGCAGGTCGCTCTTGGACATGACACTTTCACTCCATCACCATGATTGAGTCGAGTTGGGTTATTCCGTTCACCGGTCATATCACCATTGGTTCACCGTACTATCCACTTTTGGGGTTAACGCTACCAATCCATTTCAGTGTCGCCAATATGTTCAAGAGAAGTCGCTTAGAGAATTCATGATTCATTCTTTCATGACCGCTGCAATACCTTCATGATTCATTCTTTCATGACCGCTGCAATACCTTCATGATTCATTCTTTCATGACTGCTACCCTGAACCTTGTATCATCAAATCGTTTTCACCTCCATGAAATCATTTGCTTCATTCCATGTCGCAACGGTGGGATTCATTAATGCCCTCCTACGACGGGTCACTTCTTGTCAACATCAGCTCATTATCCAAGAAGTCGACCTAGGAACAACCCTTTCAGTACTTTGAAGCTTACATGCCTTAATGGCAAGTTTCTCACTTCTGGCGACTGGTTTACATTAATGGCCTTCAACCGAAAGATTTTGCGTGGTGTTCAATATTGACTCATGTATTCACACCATGTGAATTGTACTGTAGTACCTTGAGGATCATCATCATCATCGGTGATTCCTCTCACGCCTGTTAACAACTTACATCATTGGCTGGTAATCAGGTGTTGTCTTTCCATGTTCGACATCAGAACATATTTTCACATGGATCGACTTGTACTTTGGGTGAAGATTGAACGAGTTTTGAAGACATCAAATGTACATCATTGCTGCACAGATAATCATCCAAACCAAAGGATGATGGCTCTACCAGAATCATCGGTCTGCTACACAGACGGTTGTCTGTCCTATGTACATGAAAATGAATTTATAAAGCTGAGCATGGGAATGCCCGCCTCAGCTAGATCATGAAAATATTATGAAGATAATTTATTGTATTGTATCTTATTACAGGTCACCTTCCAGTTTGAAAAACCTCGGATCCTCATGATAAAGCATTTCACCCGACACCAAAAAGATTTACGACCTCATGCTTTAGGGGGCAACTGTTATAGACATATTTGGGCACTGCAAACCCAATCAAATATTTCCATAAAAAAAGGGCTTATAAGTCCCTACAAATGTTGTTTCATACCCTAAAGGAGTAAGGTCAGCTGATTACATCATCTCCTAGAAGTTCTCCATGAAAAACTACTCAGAACTGGTCAAAGCAGGACCATACAGACTGCCCAGTGCTAAAGGTACGATGCCTCTCACCTGCCACATGCAAAAAGTGTGATGCATCTCACCTACCACATGCAAAAAGTGCGATGCATACTGGAAAGCCATTCTGTAGGGTGCGATGAGCGAGAGCAGACAAATGGCACAAGCAATTTGCTAGGTGACCCTGAGAATCTTCTAGAAGTTGCTCATTTGACACTTGCCTCTCTGAATTCGCCCAAGGATGAGTAAGAGATCATGAAATATCCAAGTGGAACCAAGAAATATCAGAGAGATGACACTAATCAAAATCCTAGAAGCTGACTCACCCCCCTGCAAACATCTATATATGGATCCCTCATCCCAGAGATCCAAAGGCTGGAATTTTGTAATTTTCAAGGAAGTGCTGTTGGTTTCTCTTCGAAGATATTGTTGGGTGATCTTGCTTTGTATGAGGTGAATAGGGATTTAATTCTGGGAGGATGGCACCGTGTTAGACCAAGTGGTTGTAATCCTCTCTTCTACTACTTCTATCAATAAAGCTATTTGAGTTTTCCTCCATATTCTTGTATATCTCTGAATCTTGTGTTGATATATGCATTTGTATGGTCAATATATATCTGATCCTATATTGTTTATGGTGATAGATCTCTATGCTTTGATGGTATTATGCTGCTTTGACTCTACAGGTGCTCTTTGAAACGGGACAAGTAAGGAAGGAGTGGCGAGATTCTGTCAAAGGGGAAAGGAAAAAAGCAAGGAGCCAAGTGAAAGATTGAGGTTGGTACTCTCTGCTTCTTTCTCATCTATCTCTCGTAAAGGAAAAAACAAGTGACTTTAGTTTGTTTGTTTCTAAGATAGCTAACCGTCTTAGTGGGACTAGCAGCTCTGAATAGACACTAGTTTTGCCGATAGTAAGAAGAAAAAAGGGGAAAATGACCTATGTGAGCTTCCCTTTGAATGTAACGAATCAGATCATGAACCTTTCTGACTTTTAGAAAATCAACGTTGTATAGCAGAGATAACGTTGGCTCCTTCTGGGGATGAAATCCTCCCTGTGAGGTTTCAAGAATTGTAGACCACTGCCTTTTATAAAAACAAGATCAACAATATTTCCAAGTGTTCCATTGGGCATGGAGTCTAATTAAGCCTATGCTAAAACTTGTAAAAAGAACATATTTACAATGTTGAGGCCTAAAAGGCCTTAATTAACATAAACCTTCAAAAACTCCCCATTGACTGGGCCATCAAAAACTGTTTCTCCTTCCATACTTTTCAGCATGAAAGTGTTGTTCCCCTGGATATGAGAAATGACAAAAGGTCCAGTCCACAGAGCATTGAACTTGCCATGATTGCCTTTCTTTTCCTTCAGTACATCCCACTTGAGTACCAAGTCTCCAACCTGAAAATTTTCCATCTTTGCCTTTCTTTCAAAGGCTTACTTGATTCTCTTTTGATGTACTGCAAACATTTCAATCAGTTGATCCCTGATTTGGTGTACTTCAGCCAAGTCATTAATCCTCTTTGCCATGTCATTTTCCTCATCTTGCTCTTCCTGCAAGAACTTAGCCACATGGATGGTCAAATGGATTGGGAATAGAGCCTCAGTGCCATATATCATCTTGAACGGAGAATTCCCTGTAGATTTCCTGGTGGTCTCCCTGTCAGCCCACAATGCAAACTTCAGTTTCGAATCCTAGTTCCTTTTGTTGTCTTCCAACAGATTTTTAATTACCCTTATCAGGATCTTATTGGATGATTCTGCTAGACCATTACCTTGAGGGTAATATGAGGCAGAATGCACTAGCTTAATGCCTATTGAGTCACACATGTCCACCAACTCTTTTGCCATGAAGGCTGTTGTATTATCTGTAACCAATTTGTGTGGACAACCAAACCTGGTGAAAATGTTTTCTGTCAAGAACTTCATGACCACATAGTGATCAGCTTTCCTAGTAGGGATGGCCTCAATCCATTTAGTGAAGTAGTCAGTGGCTACTAAGATCCATTTGTGCTAGCCACTAGAATGAGGATTAATTTCCCCTATGAAATCCAAACCCCACTCTTGGAAAGGGCCACTGACATGTATTTGCTTCAAGGGTAAGGACTTCAGCTGCTATTTTCCTTCAAACCTCTGGCACTTGTCACAAGATTTTACAAATAAAAAGACATCAGAAAACAAAGCGGGCCAATAATACCTAGCTCTGAGGACTTTGTGGGCTGTGCTCTTCCAATAATGATGTCCTCCACAAATGCTGGAATGAAACTGATGCATGACCTCCATAGATTGTTTTTTGTCTAGACATCTCAAAAGAATTCCAGATGGATCCCTCCAATAGAGCAGGTTTTCATGAATGCAATACTTGGCTGCTCTGAGCTTAATAGTTCTGGCTTGGCTTGAACTTAGGCCTGGAGGAACTTCTAGCTTCAACAAAAATTGAACTATTGTAGAATACCATTCACAAGAAGCTAGATTTTCTGCCAGTGACTGGTTCTGCCCTGGTTCAACTATTGCTTCTTCTGTCTGTCTGTCATCTGAACTTGTGCTTATCCAATTCATGTCCAACATCCTGCAATTTTCTTCAGTCATCAGTTTGGCAAGGACCTGACCTCTGACAAGCTTGGTGGGCTTCAGTTCTTTGTTGAATTCAATAAGCTTTGCAATCCATTTAGCCCTTCTTCCATCAACATCTGGCTGTGTTAGGACATCCTTTACTGAAGCAGAGGGTACATATGCAATTACCTTGGAGTGCAGGATGTAGATTCAGAAAGCTTGAAGACATTTGATAAGAGCATAAACTTGTTTTTCAATGATATCATACCTTAGTTCAACATCTTTTAATGTTTTGCTGACAAATGCTACTGGATGCTCTGAACCCTCATCATCTTTCTGCAACAAGACTGCTGCAAGGGTGTCACCTGAGGCAAATGAAAAGATATGGAACTCCTTGCTATAGTCTGGGCTGATCAAAGTCAAGGCTTCCATAATAGTTCTTTTGATGGTTTCAAAATCTCTTCTTGCTGCATCAGTCCATTTGATATCTGATCCCTTTTTCAGCATGGAGGTGATGTATTTTACAAATTTTGCAAAATTAGGAATAAACCTCCTTACAAAATTTATTTTGCCCAGAAAGGATTGGATGTCCTTTTTTGACCTTGGGACAGACAATGTCTGTATTGCTTTTACTCTTTCTGGGTCAATCTTGACACCTGCAGCAGAAACAATGTGTCATAGCAGTTTTCCCTCTTCTAAAGCAAATTGTGACTTTTTAGGATTCACTGATATTCCAAACCTTCTGCACTTCAGAAACACTTTCTTCAAATGCTGCAAATGATCTTGATGGTTGTTGGAGTATACTGTTATATCATCCAGGTAGACAAGGACAAATTTATCCTTCTCTCCTACAAATGCTATATCCATAGCTCTCTGAAAGGTGGCTCCAGAATTCATGAGCCCAAAAGGCATCTTAGAGTACATGAATGTGCCCCAAGGAGTGGTGAAAGCAGTATTTTATTGATCATCTGGATGTACAACAACCTGGTTATATCCTGAAAATCCATCCAGGAAAGACATCACTTTGGCTCTCGAGACTTTTTGTAGCAAATGCTCCATCTTTGGCAGGGGATAGTTGTCTTTCTTAGAGCATTTTTTCAGGTTCCTGAAATCAACACATAGCTTGATTTCTCCAATTTTCTTCCTCACCAATACCAAGTTGGCTACCCATTTTGAATATCTCAGAGGGACTATGATTTTGGCGGCCAATAACTTCTTGATTTCTTTTTCAATCAGAGGGAGGAGCAAAGGATTAATGGGTCTCAGTTTTTGCTTAAAAGGGATGGTGTCTTTCTCCAATGGGATCTTATGCTGGATGACCTTTTTGTCATATGTTTTAAGGTCTCTGTATTCCTAGGCAAAGACATCAAAAAATTGCCTCATTAAAGTGTAGTACTCAGAGCTTTGGGCAGCAGATAGATGGATGGACAGATTTATATACTTTGGATGATCTGGACTCCCTATGTTATGCCTATGGACTGCAAACTGATCTTCTTTTTGGGCAATCTTATGAGGCACATCATTCTAGTCAAACAACTTCTCTAGAGGCACTAGCCCTTTAGGGATATGATTGCTAGGAAACTATACAATACTGTCTTGGCCAATTCTGTTCCTTAGCTGGGGCTGGAAACATTCCTCCAAGGTTTCATTCTCTTGGTCGATTTGTGTTAAAATTGGAAAGCAGGGAAAAAATTCATGTGGGTCATCTTATTCATGGCTAATAATATTTTTATTAGATTCCTCTCGTCAAGAGGTGTAGGATTGATATAAAGATCATCCAATTCCGATAAGTATTCATGGAGATATGAATTTATTTTGATTATGAAATTATTATCAAGCCGACCTACAACTCATGTAGGCTCAGAAGCCCAACAGTCGCATCTATTCACCCACCAACGTTGTGTATAAATATAAGAGGACTTTTCCTCATTTATACTCACTCATCTCATCACATCTCTCTCTCTACTGCGCAGATATGAGTCTCCTCTCTACTGCGCTGAAATGGGTCTCTCTCTCTCACACATGTGAAGCCGGAAGCTGTTGAATCTGAAGCTGCAACTACAGAAGTAAAGATTGACTTGCGTGGCCTAGAAGATCTCCTCTTTGGAACTGCACTGTAGGTTCATCTGAAACTCCTCTAGAAACCGAAACTTTTGGTGGTGGAATGAAGTCAATCCGACTGTCGGTTTGTGAGATATGGTCTGCCCTAGTTTGATAATGAAGTCGCTAATGCTGATGCTGCTGATCTAGGGTTTGCTACTGCTGATATGAATCAGATTTATTGTACTATTTCTCTCTGCTGAATTATTGAAGATAAAGGAAGATTTGATCAAAGGGTTTCCACACACATTGTGGGGTTTGTCCCTGGCTAGCCGCCACATCTTGTGTCTCTTGTCTTGGCTTATTTTCTGTCGATCGTTTAATGTTCTATCTGCACTTTTACTTTATGTACATGTGATTGCTAATCGGTGGAATATAATAAGAAAAATAAGTAAACTGTTATAAGCATAGAACATGCCATAACTTAACATGGTATCAGAGCTGAGGTGAAGACAAAGCCTGAGCAAGAGCAAGAGCAATCATTGAAGAGAATATTGGCAAGGCTATCCTAAAAGAACTATGGGGTCCTCAACACTCTTTCCTGCCGAAGACAAGCTCCGTGAGAAAGCTGACTATCATAGATGGAAGATGTCTATCGATCTAACCCTTGAAGATCAAGGAGTGCTGGACCATGTAAGAGGAAATATTGTTGAGCCTTCATCAAATGCATCTGCTACTGCCTGGAACAAATGGAAAAATGGAGAAGTCAAAACAAAGAAGATCATCTGGGACTCTATCGACAAGCGCTTGGTGGCCCACATCTCTAATCTAGACACCTCCAAGGAAATCTACGACAGACTGGTGAGTTTATTTAAGGTTAATGATGCAAATCAAGTTTTGTTTCTTAGAAATAAGCTGAGGGAAATCAAGAAGGGTAAAGATGAAAGTATGCAAGCATACTTCTTAAGAATCACCGAGATCAAGAACGATCTCCTATCTATTGGGGAAACTATTACTGACATAGAAATGGCACTCACAACTCTCGGAGGATTACCATTTGAATGGTATGTGTTCAAGACTACTTGTTGGAGAGGTAAATCCCCTCTACGGATAGAGGCGATCCCTACTAGCCCAGCAGGGGTCTAGCAACAATCACACAATGCTGCTACGCATGCTCCTAATTACAATTAAACAAGAGGTAAAAAGCACCTACTTGGATTCCTGCGTTGTCGTTTGACGAAGAGATGTTGCCTTCGCTCCTCCGCTTCGGCTGGTCACAATCCTCCGCGATCTCCGCGAATAGATACCTGCACACACGAAGAGGAAACAAACACAAGTGTGAAATCTAGTAAAAGTAACCATACATCAGTCAGAAAAGATGTAATTCACATTTAACCATTGCATAGAAAAATGAGAATGGAACAATAATAGCAGTCATCTATTATTAATCAGAATAGAGAAGAGTACAACCAAATGTTCTGACGTCAGTAACCTTCTCAGGAGGGGCCAGTCAGCATGTATCTCAAGCATTCACCTTTGAGGATGATTCTCCCAAGACAAACAAATCTCTCTCTCACACAAATAGCACAAAACAACCTTCCCTAAACAATCAATCACTTCCACACCTAGCACACCAAACCTATAGCAGCAATCTGAGCACTACAAGCTCTGTACAATCCAAGCTATTCCAAGCTAAGTCTAACTATCTCTAACTAGCTGCTCATGGTAATGGTGAGAGTTTATATAGGAGAAGGAGTCTCCTAAAAGGGTGGAAGGATGAGCTTATCCTTGAGGGAAACGGTTGCAAAGGGTCGAACAGTCATGCCATAGAAGGGAGTCGACATTCACAAAGCTAACAACCAAGCCTGGAGTTATCTGGAAGGCTGGTTGTTTGAACAAATTCGCCCAAACTGGATCAGCGCGGATTATGAGGAAACTGACACGATGTCGCCGCGTCCACATAACTAGGACAGTCATGTCAGCGCGGAAGAACACGGGAAAGGCGCGCTGGCGACCAGCGCGGAAAAGTGATGTCCTTCCGAGCTGGCAGCGCACGGAATACACTACAGGGCACCAGTCATCGCGAGTATTTTGGGAACAGACGTGCTGATGAACAAAACTTTGGATAAATGGGTTTTTGGGCCAGTTCAGGAGGCATGAAGCGTAGTGATTGGCACAGCAGAGTGACTGACAGGAAGGCAGTGACAAATTACTGTGTAACACTACTCTTTTGAACTATAATGTAATTCCTGGTTTCGAGGAATTAATGGCTAGATGCATTCAAGAAGAAACAAGGGAAGAAGTGCAAGAAATGCCCATGCCTAAAGGTCCTCCTGCTGCCTTTTCTTCTCATGCAAAGAAAAGAAATAATTCCGGGACTAAATCAAAAGGAAAGGCTGGACCTAAGGCTAGAAGAAAATGACGATGTTACATTTGCGATAAAGCAAGTCACTATGTATGAGATCATGAGCATCATGATGAATGAGATCATGGACATAAAGGGCAACATGAGATCATGGACATATAGGATAGCATGATGATGATGCACACTAGTTTGCGCAGCATTATGATGGATAAAATCATGGACATGGGCAGCATGATGATAATCATGATTAGAGAAGCATGGTACAATATGCAGTGGTGCAACTCGAAATCCCTCTAATGGAAATCAAACGTATGACAAATTCTACAACAAAGGTAAGAGGAGAGCTGGGATTCAAGGAAGAGGACAAGCATTCAAGAAGGCCAGAAATTCCAGGATGTATTAAATGCACCTGACCTCAAAAAGAACCTGGTGTTCATCTCGGGAACGAAAGACAAAGGCTACAAGGTAACCTTCAGCGAGGGCAAGGTATGTATATGGAAAAATAATGTTAAAGATGCCTTTACTCTTGGGTTTAGTGTTGATTCATTATATCAGGTCGATGGAAGTCTGCTAGGTGTCATGTCTTATGACACATCTCTTCAGTCCGAACTTTGGCATTAGAGGTTTCCCCCCTTCATTATAAAGCTATACTCGGTGTAAGACAAATGGTGATAGGGATGCCCGAATTCTGAATAGAGAATGAAGGTGTATGTCCAGGATGTTGTTATAGCTCCAAATCTCACTCTTATGGTTTGTGATGCTGCACTCATGGCCTAGGGCAACCCCTCCTTCCAGACCTGGTCCTAAAATTTAAAAAACAATGTTTTATTCCCTATACGCGACATTGCCCTGAGTTAAACGCGTGTACACGCGGGTCTGTGTATACCCAACCCGCGTGTATGTATTAAAACACTTAAAAAAATAATAAATTCCTTATTTTCGGGCGGAGATCGCGGGTTTTACCTGTTGGATCACCTGTTAGTGCCCGTGGCCCAACTGTTCCCAACCAACTCCTAACTAAAAAACTACTTTGGAGATGGTATAAAAAGACATCAAAGGGAAGGCCAAAGGGAGAGAAAGAGGAGAGCAAGATTATTATGCTGAGATTTTCCCCTTAGACCAGGTCTGAAGTCCTTGGTGCTTTCTGCACTTCCCCCATTTTGCATAGGAAACCCTTGTTTCCATGTGTATAGGTGATCATTCATCCTTGATATCATCATTGAGTAAGACTTGGAAGGAGTTCTTGTTGGAGGCTTGAGGTTGGAACGAATCCGGGAGGAAGCTTTGCTTGGAGCCTGCTGAAGGTGTTCAGGTGATATCTTTCCGTTATATGTACTTTATTTGCCTTTATATATAAAGAAACACGTCTTTGTTCCCGAAACAATCTTTCTTTATGCTTATGAGATTCTTGTTTTGAATTCTTATGCAAGTGGTTACTTAAAGATTTTTATAACTAACTTTATAGCATAAAGATGGTTTATACATAAGTATTTGTACATGTACTGTTGTGTTCTTTGATTTGTTTGTCTTACAGGTCAAAGGAAGAAGAAGGGAACTCCAAGAAGGGTTTGGACCCTAAAGGCCTTCTCGAACATAGGACCTTAGGTACGTACCCTTAACATTAGAATTTGCTTAAAAGTAAAGACGATGGCTGTGTGTGTGTTTCTTTGAATAAGCAATTTTTAGTCTGGTAGAGTCTTAGCCCAAAGGACCCTAGGGGTACTTTCCTTTCAACCAGATGTGCTGAAGGAAAGCTCAAAAGGGGACCATTCCCCTCAAGCCAAAGCAACACCTCCGATATATTACAACTGGTTTACTCAGGCATACCTGAGGTTGGCATTAAGAGGGAGACTACTACACCACATACTCCTGAGCAGAATGGTGTGGTGGGAAGGAAGAACCACACGATGATGGAAGCTGTCCGGGCCATGCTACATGATCAAAGACTTCCAAAGATTCTATGGGCTGAAGCTGCAAACACTGCCATATATGTACAAAATCGATGCCCTCATCAAGCATTGAGTTCCAAGACTCCTGAAGAAAAATTCACCGGTGAGAAACCTGATGTTTCTCATTTTAAAATTTTTTGGAAGCCCTGTATACTTTCATGTGCCGAAAGAGAAAAGAAATAAATTGGGAGCATCTGGAAAGAAGGGAATTTTCGTGGGCTATGGTAAAAATACTAAAGGCTATAGAATCTATGTAGCCGGTCAAAGGGAAGTCATAATTAGTCATGATGTCACCTTTGACGAAGATATGGCTCTTAGCAAGGTGATCAATCTTCCGACTTTGAGGAGCTCTCAAGAAGCCGACACCAGGGAACCGAAAGAAAAAGATGATGAATCAATGCCTGATGTAGGAGAACCCATGGATCCGATTGATCCTCCTCCATATGAGCCTTCCTCTTCTAGGAAGAGGCCTTCATGGCTTAAGGGGTTACTTGATGATGCTGAAGGACATGCTGCACCCCGAGGAACCTTTCGTGAAAGTAAGAAATCTAATAGGTATCAAGGATACCTGACCATCATGAGCACGATCATACAAAATGAGCCTTCGTCATTCTCAGATGCCGTCAAGCATCAAGTATGGAAGGATGCTATGACCGAAGAATATGAGTCTATCATAAAGAATGATGTTTGGGAAGTAGTTCCCAGACCCCAGGACAAGACTGTTGTTACTTCCAAATGGATTTACAACATAAAGCATGCAGCAGATGGAAGCACAGAAAAGTATAAGGCTCGTTTTGTTGCTCGAGGTTTCTCCCAAAAGGAAGGTATAGACTATGATGAGATATTTGCACTTTTTGCCAGATATACGACCATCCACTCGATCATAGCCCTTGCCACTTCACAAGGATGGAACCTACATCAGATGGATGTCAAGACTGCGTTCTTGCATGGCTCGATCAAAGAAGAGGTCTACGTGGAGCAACCCGAAGGATTTGAGATTTATGATCGAAAATATCATGTATGCAGGTTGAATAAAGCTCTCTATGGGCTGAAGCAAGCACCCCGAGCATGGTATGAGAGGATCGATAGCTACTTGATGAAGCTGGGATTCACTAGGAGTGAAGCCGATCCTAACCTTTACTTTAAGGTTGAAGATGACAAGCCTCTCATACTGGTATTGTATGTGGATGACCTCTTTCTAACAGGTGCAGACCCTCTCATTCACAAATGTAAGAGGGAGCTAGCCTCTAAATTTGAAATGAAAGACCTAGGACTGATGCACTACTTCCTAGGACTTGAAGTATGGCAGAAGCCAAGGGAAATTTTCCTATCTCAAGGGAAATATGTGGTAAAGATATTGGAAAGATTTGGTATGATGGACTGCAAGCCTGTGACTACCTTGAGGATCTTAACTTTTAGAAGTTATATGGTAGTGATGTCGGACCATATTTGGGAAATGCCTCTGAGTTTCATAAACTCATTCGAATTGATGTTCTTGGTGAACCTTCGTTCGAACATATTTTTTGCAGTTAGCATTGTGAGCTCATATTTGGTTGAGCCTCACTGGATTGATGCAAGAAATCTTCTGAGATGTCTTCAGGACACAATCTCTCATGGATTAAGATACACTGCCGGAGATGTGAGACTACTTGGATATACTGATGTTGATTGGGCAGGCAGTGTGGTGGACCGTAAGAGCACTTCCGGGTGCTGTTTCACCTTGGATCTGCTTCGATATCCTGGATGAGCAGGAAGCAGAAGTCGGTGGCTTTGAGCACCGCCGAAGCAGGATATATTGTTGCTAGCATAACCTCGTGTGAGGTAGTCTGGTTGCGAAAGCTCTTCAGTGATCTGTTTGGATTTACATTGGATACCACTGTGATTCTCTATAACAACCAGAGGTGGGATTCGATTATTGAGGAATCCCGTATTCGTCGATTGCTCCAGCAGATAGACATCATCTTGAATATGGTAAGTTGATGAGCAAGGAGGCTCCATCGCATTAAGATGATGTACAGGTTGATACACCTTGTCAAAGCCCCGAGGAAAGATATAATCTGTGATTTTCCCAAATGACTTGGAGTCGGTAAGAAACCCTTGTACAAGGGTCCTGCATGTTGCATACATTGAGCTCTGGGAGCTTTGAGGGCTTGCGGTTATTACTAGAGCAACATACGACCACAGGGTGACTCACCCTCCCCTGGTGGTGCACACTAGAACAAGATGATCCGCTCTCTTGTGGGACAAGATGATTCGCTCTCTTGTGGAACAGGATGATTCGCTCTCCTGTGTAGTAGGATGATTAGTTCTCCTGTGAGGCCTGGATTGATGTGTTCTCCATGGCGATTATAGCAGGATTGATGTGTTCTCTTGTGAGGCTTGGATTGATGTGTTCTCCATGGCGGCCTGGATTGATGTGTTCTCCATGGCAATTGTAGCAGGATTGATGTGTTCTCCTGTGGGGCCTGGATTGATGTGTTCTCCATGGCAATTGTAGCAGGATTGATGTGTTCTCCTGTGAGGTCAGGATTGATTAGTTCTCCTGTCGAGGCATCCTACCCATGCAGTCTGGGACTCATGGGAAGTACCTCTCATCTGATCAATGAGCAGGGAAATGAAGTTAGGGACCATAGTAGTACCGATGGACGCATCGTTGTAACTACTGTACTCCCTACGCTAGGATGACCTCCATTGATCTGGGATCAATGATACTGGTCTGGGACAAGTGGTAGGAGTTGTACCATACTATGACGCTAACTTCGGGTCGGTTGAGACTGGTCTGGGACCAGTGGTACATACTCTGAGACTGACTTTGAGTCAGTGGAGGATGATATTGGTCTGGGACCATTGGAGTTGTACTCACTATGACGCTGACTTTGGGTTGGTTGAGACTGGTCTAGGACCAGTGGTACATACTCTGAGACTGACTTTGAGTCAGTATGATACATCCTCGATCATTTCTTCTTCTTCATAATTCGGACAAAAGCAGAGTAGAACAGAACAATGCAAGAGCAGAGCATAACAGAACAAAACAGTACAGATCAGTGCAGGGCAGAACAAGAAAAAGCAAAATAGGCAAAATAGAGCAGAGCAGGGCAAGGGTCAGGCTATACAAGGTAGTGCATTTGATGGATGAATAGTAACGACCGATAGACAGATTGCAGATGAAGTTCTCCATGGTTGAGAGGGAGTGTTAAAATTGGCAACCAGGGAAAAACTTCATGTGGGTCATCTTATTCATGTCTAATAATATTTTTATTAGATTCCTCTGTTCGAGAGGTGTAGGATTGATATAAATATCATCCAATTCCGATAAGTATTCATGGAGATATGAATTTATTTTGATTATGGAATTATTATCAAGCCGACCTACAACTCATGTAGGCTCAGAAGCCCAACAGTCGCATCTATTCACCCACCAACGTTGTGTATAAATATAAGAGGACTTTTCCTCATTTAGACTCACTCATCTCATCACATCTCTCTCTCTCTACTGCGCAGATATGAGTCTCTTCTCTACTACGCTGAAATGGGTCTCTCTCTGTCACACATGTGAAGCCGAAAGCTGTTGAATCTGAAGCTGAAACTACAGAAGTAAAGATTGACTTGCGTGGCCTAGAAGATCTCCTCTTTGGAACTGTGATGTAGGTTCATCTGAAACTCCTCTAGAAGCTGAAAATTTTGGTGGTGGAATGAAGTCAATCCGACTGTCAGTTTGTGAGATATGGTCTGACCTGGTTTGATAATGAAGCCGCTAATGCTGATGCTGCTGATCTAGGGTTTGCTACTGCTGATATGAATCAGTTTTATTGTACTATTTCTCTCTGCTGAATTATTGAAGATAAAGGAAGATTTGATCAAAGGGTTTCCCCACACATTGTGGGGTTTGTCCCTGGCTAGCCGCCACATCTTGTGTCTCTTGTCTTGGCTTGTTTTTTGTCGATCGTTTAATGTTCTATCTGCACTTTACTTTATGTACATGTGATTGCTAATTGGTGGAATATAATAAGAAAAAGAAGTAAACTGTTATAAGCATAGAACATACCATAACTTAACAATTTGCATTTCAGAGAATTCATCAATGACTTGCAGAAACCTATTTACTTCATCATCATCCTCAAAAACTTTCCAGTACTAGACATTATCAGACAAGGATGGTCTATATTTTACTTGGACTTCATAAACCAATTTAGGGGGCATGGGAGGGATGAACATGCTAGTAGACACAGCGAGGGAATCAACAAGCTGATTTTTAGCTGTAGGAATATATGAGATGCAAAAACTATGAAAATAATCTTTGAGTCTCCATACCTCATCTCTGTATGCTTTTAGCTTTGGGTTCCTGGCTTGGAATGTTTTGTTCACCTACTGAATGATGAGATCAACATCTCCAAACACCTTTATGTCTCTGATTACCATGTCTTTGGCAATGTTTAAGCCCAATATCAGAGCCTTATACTCTGCTATATTGTTGTTGACCTAGAAAGTCAGTTTGAAAGACAAATATGTGCTTTCTTGCTTTGGAGATACTAGCACCACTCTTGCTCCTGCAGTTTCCCTTGAACAGGCTCCATCAAAGAACATATCCCAAGCCTGTGTCCCTTCTTCTTCCATGGCCTGGCCTATTGGTTTCTTGAGTTGCACTAGAGCCTTATGGGATTCTTCAAGTAGGAGGATACATGCCCCAAAATCATTGTCCACAGCATAAATGGAATGATTAGTGGGATTCTTCTCATCACTGATAATATAGGCCAGCTGGGCTTCCCTGTACATTCTTTTGCTTTCTCCTCCAAAAACTAGGACAATGGCATAAGATAAATCATTTTGTAATGTCCCACCCAACCTCTTAATCCATCCTCTGGAAAGTAGCATACCAAACTTAGGGGGGACATCTCCTACCACAATATCCATCATCATGCTTTTCATGGGCAGCTGGGTTAGGGTGATGTCTAAGTCTTTGATTAACCCCAGGCACTTCACCTTCCTTGAATCAAAGGAGAATAAATCATGATAAGGTTTGGTAATGTCAAGGCCTAACTCTTCCATGACAGCTTTGAGCATCAGATTATGGCTAGCACCTGTGTCTATCAGACAGTTGTGGAGGATTTTGTCATGGATGATCAAGGAGACATAAAATGATGGAGAATTGTCATCAGCAGGTTCAGTCATTGGGCTAAGCACAACTGTAGGTTTATCATCTTGTAAATTGACATAGTTGTTGGAGGCTTGTGAGGCTTTTAGCTCAATGGCATCAAGGATAGGCTTTCTAAAGACCTCACTCTTTGCAAGTTCTACCAGAGGTACATATATTTTTAACTTCTAGACTTCTAATTCAAAACTAAAAGGGGAAGGGGACTTGTTAAGGCCTCTTACCTCTTGAGTTGGTACTTTCAAGATGGTGGGATCAGCTGCTGGTCTTTTTTGTTTGCTGACCTGCTGCTTTGTGGGGACAACAACGCTTTGTGCGGGATTCTCTTTCACATTACTCACCCTTGACCTCAAGTTATATCTTTGCTAGTCTTCAGTTTGTAGAACAGATTCTTTGTCCCACTCTTGATTGGTCTAGTCCCTGAGTAATGACTCCTCATAGGTAGCTAATGTAAAAAAGGAAACACTGCCCTTGTCTTCCATGCAGTGAATCTCATCCTTTTCATCAAACAACTCCTCCTCCACGACCACGTTCTGGAAAGGAGTCTTAACCCTTTGTTATTCACTGGCCTCTTTGCCCCTCTGAATGATCTATAATTGTTCATTTTCTTTTCTGAATGGATTTGGATTTCTAGGAGCAAATGCATTAGGAAGCCTTGCTTTCCCGGAACTCCGCTCAACCTTCAGTTTGGATATTTTAGTAGCCAATGACTCTATCATATTTGTCATTTTGTTTATTTTAGGTCCTGAAGATGAAGAAGAAGAGGAAGACTCACCTCTCTGCCTCCTTCTATCATATTGGATTCCACCTCCAAGGTTGCATCTTGCATTTCAGCTAGGGAGGCACATCTTCTTTATCTTAATAGCAAGCAGAAATCAGAATCAAAGGCATTGGCATAGGTAATTTTGGTAGAGATGGGTGTCGGCTTGACTTCAGCTGGTATCTTGCTATACATACGATTGAATATTTTATTAAAGTCAGACAATGACTCCCCATTTTCCCTTTTCAGGTTTCCAAACTCAGTATGGTAATATAGCAGGTCTTTCTTATCTCCCCAATGCTTTAAAAACACATCATCTAATGCTTCAATGTCTGCTATAGACCTAGGGGTCAACTCTCTCAACCACTTTCTAGCCTCTCCATCAAGGCTTTGGACAAATACCCTCATCCACACATCATCTTCACTGATATCTAGGTTATCAACATAGCTATAAAAAGACTCAAGGTGTTCTTTAGCTATTACTTGCTTTGTACCAGTGAACTTAGGCATGTATTTATGATATTCTCTTGCAGGCATGGCATTCAAAGGAATAGGCAGGACTAGGGTTCCATACGTAGCAGCTATGATTCTTTCCATTTTGGAGGGTGCTTGTAGACCTGCCATGATTGGGGTAGATGGAAGGGTATTGGCCGTTTGGATGATTGAAGGCTGAGAAATGGATGATAGGGCTGAAGGAAACTGATGGACTATAGGGGAGGTTTCCTTTGGACTGAGACCCAAAGGGGAATTTATTGAACAAGGAGCTTTATGAATCTATGAGAGTATTTCTTCACTGATAATGCTAGGCTCTATATTTTCAACATGTGCATGCTCAGCTACAAGCCCTTCTTGCAGAGATACATAAGATTGTTTAGGCTTACCTGATCCTGATGCTCCTTTTTGTGATGTCTTTCTTTACTTGATAATATTCTTAGGGTCAGGTACTGGGTCAGCTGGTGATTTCTAAGGATTTCTCTGAGTATGTCTCACAAACTGAGCCAGAATTGTGAGGTGGAGTCACCAAAATGTTGATCCTCCAGTAGAGTCGCCATATAAATGACTACAACCAGAAATGTGTCCATACCTTGTCTATCATCAAAGATGGATCTATGTCGTTCTCCCAGGGAAGCTGAGCTTCAATCTCCTCTCCCCGGCAACAGAGCCAATTATGTTATGATTCCAAGAAACTCTCCTATGGTTGTAGCTTGAAGATTCCTGGTAACATATAAATTCAACTATTGTTGCAGGTTTAATGGAAGGAATGATGGTTTGGTTCAAGCCAGATAACCATTTCTACTTTGTTTCACTCGAGACATGTGTGAACACCCCTAGACTACAAGGCTTTAGACCACCAATTCTCACAATTTTAGATATAAAATGAGTATGGAGAATACTAATCACACCAGCAGATGCACAAGACCATCTGATGGCCGGCTGCAACTAGTAAAGAAGCCTGTAAATCTAATCTATTAATGCAAAGACAGGATGAAAACTCTCTTGCATTAGATAGAAAGAAACCTGAGCAACTGACTCAGTGATACATCCAGGATTCTAACACAAAGATAAGATGATAGTTATCTAGTGTTAAACCTCAAAGATCAAGAACACAACATATTAGGCACAACTTGGAATAGAGGAAAATGGGCAATGAGCAGTTAACAACAAAAGAATCTTGTATTAGATGAAAATGAAGACGAGACACTGCAAGTGGCAAAATATCTACAGTCTCTAGAAGTTGAACCTTACATCAAATGCCAACATTGATTACATCTTCTTTCTGGGTATTTATAGATTTACATTACAAGGGCACTTGGCCGCTTAGCCTACGCCGAGCCCTTGTAATGTAAATCTATAAACAACCGAGCAGTTGCATAGCCTATGTAAGAACTCATATGGAATGGGGGCACAACTCGGGTAGTGACAAATCTGTTCTTTTTATAATCCAGTATTTTACTAGCCATTTTGTTTGATAGGATAGTTGCCCAGTCCATCACAAAGGAGCTTATCACTGCGTCTATCAATGGAACCATCTCAATAGAAAATCCAGTAGAATCGGGGCTTCCAAAGAGTCTACACATCATAGTAGCAGCATAACAATATGGAGATGCCAAGGAGTCCACGGAATACATACCAGATGATTCATGTTTGTGCTTGTTAGGAAAGTGTCTCCATTGCTTGATAAGGTCTGATTTAGTGTCTTTCTCCTTGGCGAAAGCTTCCAGGAATGCTTTGTTGTAGTGTCACTGGGGATATGGCAAGTGATACATTCTCTTGACATCTTTCGGTTTGAAGGATCCAAATATCCTTCGATCAACTGTGAAGAAAGCTCTATCTGTTATGTTAATGCTCTCGATTACCCATCTTACCATATCATTATATGGTAAAATCTTTGCACGGGCCGCTATTCGATGGAGGAAAGAGCTGGCCAAATCATTGAGCGTGTTTTCTGATTTATCAGTTCCATCAGCTGTTGCTTCTTCTTCTATCTCCTTCAGATCTTCATTTTCAAGAAAAGCATATATGCCTTCCCACGAGGTCTTACCAAAGCCTAGATAGGTAGTATCTGAGATTAACGCCAATTTTCCTTGTCCTTCTTCCACTGTAAGGGGAGCCTTTATCTTTCGAGCTCTCTTAAACATTTTGACTGACTGCTTGATTCTGGATTTACACTGCAAAATGAGAAAGGAGAGAGTGATAGGCGAAAAAATTTGGGAGGAGCCAATACAACTAATTACAGGCTTAAAAGAAGTTATGCGCATCAAAAGATCTCATATAGTACATAGTCACAAAGGATGAAATCCTTAAAGGATTGTAACCATAACTGCCTCTTAATGCATTGATGTATCCTCATAACATGAAACTTTAATGGCGAATTAATATATGTCGCATCGCAAGTTTTCCAATGGTCCTTTTAGAACAGGTGTCACAATTCTGCAATTTTTCGATTTTGCGATTAGCGATTGTATTATTTTAATGCGTGTAGAGCCATCACATATCCCAAATCAGGAGTCACAAGCGCTATGTCCGAAAGAATTCCTTGTATTGTTGCGATTGCGATGAGTAATTAGCTGGCACATAGAGTTGGCAGGTTCGTTTCAAACTTGGCAAATCATGTTTTTCCTTTGTAAATCATGTTCTTCTTTATAATTGATTTAAGATTATATCGCGAGTGCTCATAGCATATGCTACTTGTTTCTATTGGGAGCATGGTATGCGACATGTGATCGCGATAGTTACATCACATCACAAAGTTTCAACGGAGTGGTTTCAATGTTTTCCTATGGATTAGTGAAATGCTTAGGCGATAGCCTTATCACATCGCTAGGTTTCAATGGAGTGCCCTAACTTATTCCTCAAAATTACCGATATGCAAAATGCGATAGTTATATCACATCGCATGTTTATAAATGGATTTTTTCAATTTAAAACTTTGCGATGACTTTGATCGCATCGCAACTTTTCAAACGGATGTTCATTGGTCTTAAGCAATTTTGATTTGCGATGCACAGTTCCAAACACTCATAAAGAAACTTTTATATGAAAAGTATGGAAAATCTATTTTTACTCAAAAGGTTTTATTGCTTTTTATATCCTAAAGGGGACCTGTTTCCAATTTAGAATCTTTAGACTAAGATTAAAAATTTGAAATGGGGGGGGGGGGGTTGTTGTATAGCACAACAATTGGTGATTCACTGGAAGAACCAATTATCTTTGAATAAAATAATGAAATTTCTAACAATTTGTTAAGTAGAATCAATTGAGGAAAAGGGAGCTATCTTGGAATTGTTTAGATAAAATTTTTACTCTGAATAAAACAAAGATATCAATTTTGCAATTTCTTTTACAAACCCTTATCATAAATAAAAACATTTTTTTGCTTTCTTCAAGCTTTTATTGGTTGTTAAAGATAAAGTAGGGGGCTCCTCCAACTTAGCTTTCAAATTTACTCTTTTGTCACTGGTAGTGCCACTACTGTCAGCAAACATCTATAGTCTCAACAGGGTTACCTTTTAACCATCAATTATTCATTGTCCTATCCATCTAAGAGTATAATCTTTTAAAGATAAATTAAGAAAGATATATCTACATATATATATTTTTTCATATTTGGTTTATTATTTTATTTGATTAAAAGCCATTGCCCTAGTTTGGTAGCCAGAAGATGACAATGCCATTCACTGGTTGTAATTAAACTGAACAAGCTGGCTCGTGATGAGACCCCTTGTCTTTTGATTTAAGCCATTACCCTGTTTTGGTATGTAATATTGGTAATGTCAGCTTCATTAGTTCCCTATGATCATGGTAGGCAGGATCATAATGAGACCTCTTATCTTTTAAATTGGATATATTTTAGAATTACACTATGAAAAATCATAAACCTAGTGGATGGGGTGAATGCTTGACTGCTTAAGAGTTTATGGATGACAATTATAGAGTTGTAGATGCTTAGTTGGAGAAAGTCTTTACCTTTTTATAAATAACCTTTCTCAACTGATAAAACTCAAAATGATTTACTGTGTTTTCAAAGTTTGAAAGATTTCACAAATTTAAAGAGGATTTCAGAGTTTCCTGTTTTTATCTAATTTCCAAAACTGTAATCATTTCCTTGAAAGTTTCTACTTTTTAAAAGCAAGTAGTCACAATATTCTTTCAAAGAGATTTTCAATAGTAGAAAGCCAATGGTAGACTATTTACAACATTATTTCTAAAAGAAACCAAAATTTGCATAAAGAATATGTATAGGTAAGAAGGGGTTACCTCCTTAGGAAAAGAATTTCTTTAAGATAAGCCCATTCACAAGAAGAGAATCTCTCTTTCCTGATAAGTCTTGCAGTAGAAACGTTGATGAGCCTATCTTTTCAATGATCTGAAATGGTCCAAGCCACATCTTCTGAAATTTGGTATGCTTACCTTTGTCTTCATGTGCTTTGTCCCATTTCAAAACGAGATCAATAATCTGTAACGTTTTTGAGCCGACAGAAATTGCATCAAAAGAAGATTTAACGACTTGCTGATGTTTAGCATAAGTAATTTTGGCCTTTTCTCTTTCCTCATCTAATTTAAGAATTTGATCAAACCTTAATTGAATAGAGGAAGAAGGAGTTTCTTCAATGAATTGTACTAGGGCTAGAGATGGGAGGGCTAAATTTGGTGGAATTACAACTTCTTTCCCATACACTAAGTTAAAAGGACAAGTACCTATTGAGGCCTTCTAAGTTATACGATCTGCCCACAATGCAAATATTAAAGATTTAAACCAATTCTTTTGGTTTTGATCAACAATTCTTTTAATAATCTTGATGAGATTTTTGTTAGTTGACTCTACTAAGCCATTTCCTTGAGCATAGTATTTTGCAGAGTATTCTAACTTAAAACCTCTCTTAAGAGCAAATTCAACTATATTATTTCCAGAAAAATAAGATACATTGTCAAAGATAAGCCCGTTAGGTAAACCAAACCTTGTAATGATGAAATGATCAATAAATTCGATAATTGAATCAAAATTGGCTACCTTTAGTGGAATTTCTTCTACTCACTTTGTGAAGTAGTCCGTGGTTGTGAGGATGTATTTGTGTTGCTTGGAAGAATGTGGAACAATCTCTCCTATAATATCAAGACCCCACTGTTCAAATGGTTGCTCAATGTTAACTGGTTGTAAAGGAAAGGCTGGTTTCCTTTGTCTCCCATTAGTAGTTTGACATGTCTTACATTTACTCACGTAGTCATGGGAATCTTTGAACAAAGTCGGCCAATAATATCCAGCATGTAGTATTTGTGGGCTGTAGTGTCTCCTCCAAAATGTTCACCTGCTGGGCCATCATGTAGTTCCCGCAAAACCTTTTGCGTTTCATATTTTTCAAGGCATCTTAATAGAACAGAATCTTAATTCTCCTGAATAAAACATCATCAATGATTTCATAGTGTTTGGCTTTTAACCTTAAGGCATGTTTGTTTTTGTAGCTGAATTCAGGGGGAACATATCCATTTTTAAGTAAAAGATCAAATCAACATATTGAGATTCAGAGTCAATGATACTTATCTCGTTTACTTGTGCAGTACTATCTGAATCTTCATGATCTGGTATATTGGAAGCTCTTGCCAATAACCTGCAAAAACCTTTCCCTCTAACAATTTTCGATGCGTTTAATATCAATATCATACTCTTGTAAAGCTGCTACCCAATTAGCTCTTTTCTCTCCTGCTTCTCTTTGAACTGGCAATTGTCTCACTGCAGAGAATGGGACTATTACTTTAGTGTGTGTTTTTAGGAGGAATGGTATAAAATGTTTAACATACTTAAACACAACGAAGGTTTGTTTTTCAACTTCAGAATAATTATGCTTAGCACCCTGCAAATTATAACTAAAGAAGGATATGGGTGCTTCTACTTGTTGATCGTTGATTTGTGTTAAAACAACAACATAAGATGTTTCAGTGGCCATAATATACAAAATAAAATGACTAGAAAAATTCGAAGTACTCAATGTAGGAGCATTAATGATTACTTGTTTGATCGAGTCAAAAGCCTCTGTTTCGTTATGTCCCCATTTGAAGACTAAATTTTTCTTAATCATTGATTGCAAGGGTAAAGCAATATGATAAAAATCAAGAACAAACCATTTTACAAAATTTATCCGTCCCAAGAATGATTGCATAGCTTTCTTATTATGTGGCAAAGGGATATCAGAAAATTCTTTTATCCTGTCAGGGTCAATGTATATGCCATTTTTGGATACAAAAAACCTTAAAAGTTTACCTTCATTAAGAGCAAAGAATGATTTCTTGGGATTTAAGGAAATGCCATACTTTTTGCAACGTTCAAAGATTTGCTTTAAATCATGCAGATGATTGCTTTTTTTCTTAGAATAGACAGTTATGTCATCTAAGTAAACAACGACCATCCTATTGATCAAACCTTTGAAAGCTATGTCCATAGCTCTTTGGAAAGTAGCTCCAACGTTTGTCAAACCAAAAGGCATTTTATGGTAAGCATATGTTCCCCTTTTGGTTCTGAATGTAATCTTTAATCTATTGTCTAGATGTACCAGGATCTGATTGTATCCTGAAAAACCATCAAGAAAAGACATTAACTCTGAGCCAGCTACTGATTGAAGTATTTGCTCCATTGTTGGTAATGGTAAATTATCTTTCTGACATGCTTTATTGAGATTCCTAAAATATATGCAAATCCTAATATCACCATTCTTTTTCCTCACAGGTACTAAATTTGAGACCCATTTAGAATGTCTGACAAGAAATATTATTTTGGCTTTAAGGAGTTTATTCAACTCTGCTTTGATTTAGCTTTCAAGATTTGGGTGAATTTTCCTTAGTTTCTGTTGTACAAGTTTCTCATCGGAGATCATTGGAATTGTGTGTTGAATGAAAGAGGTATCATAAGTTTTCAGATCTTCATAATTCCAAGCAAAAACATTATTGTATTTCTTCAATAAACTGATGAAAGCAAATCTTTCAGGTGATGAAAGTCCAAGTCCAAGATTGACATTTTGTGGTTTGGCATCAGTGCCTAGATTTACTAATTCAAAGCTTAAAGTTTAATTTTGAAGTTTTGCATTAGTGACCTTTTTGAATCTGTCCTTAATATCATAAAGATCTTCTAGCTTGACCACATATTTAGGAATAGGATTTTCATTGAGTCTCTGCTTTAATTGAAGATCATGAACACTTTCATTGATAATTTGATCATCATAATATCCTTTAGATGTCAAGAAATTTAAGATATCCTCATCATGATTGAACACACGCCAATTGGTGACATTATCTAGGACATATGGCCGAAAAATTAATTCAATAGAAAATCTATCTGGACTATAATCCTCGGATGGAAGGAGTTTAGAAGCAACATTAGCCTGGAGATCTGCTACTACATTCTGTGATCTAGGAATAGGATAAATGTCAAATGCTAGAAAATGAGTTATGAGATCTTGAACAAGCGATTGATAATGTTTCAGATGCCCCGAAAGACAATGGATAGTATTTCTCACTTGTTTAATGACAATTTTAGAATCACCAAATACTTTTAGATATTTGATATTCAGGCCTATTGCTTTATAGAGACCTTGAATTAATGCTTCATATTCTGCAGTACTGTTGGTACATTCAAATTCTAATATACATGATAACATCGTTTTTTCTCCTTCAGGATTGACTAAAATACATCCTGCTCTTGCACCGTGATTAGATTTAGATCCATAAAAATACAAAGTCCAAAATAAAGGCTTATTTATAGGTTTATCTACAAGTTCATTTGCAACACTAACACACTTAAAAGTATCGGTACTGGATAAATTTTCGACTTGTGATATGAAACTATTAACAGGAAACGGAGATTGCTGAGCATTGAAATTCCCAGAAAATGATTCAGTTGAATAGTTTCCAAGAATGTTATTATTGAAGGCTACAGGTTGATTTTCTCCTTCAAACTCGGTTACTGTGTGAGTCAAATGTTTTTCGCAATAAATTCTGATTTGATTTGGTTTCCCATTATAGGGAAGCCACATGTGAGACCAATCAGTTGAAATATAACCATGAAGTTTTTCGGACCAATCTCTGCTAAGGATCAAACCATAAAACTTAGGGATGTCAGCAATTAATATATCAATTCTTTGGACAACCCTGGGATTAGCAGATAATATGATAGTAACTGAATTTATTTCTCCTAAAACTTGAACCTTAGTTTGATCTAATTGGACAATATGAACTACAGACTTCTGGGGTTCAATATTTAACTTGGAGCAAACTGATGCTGGTATTATGTTTGATGAAGCCCCTGAATCAATCAAGCAATTATGTAAATTTCTATTGTAGATCTCATAAGTTAAGAGAAAAGGAGGAGTATGAGAATTTGACCTATCCCCAATCAAAACGACATTGGTAGCATCCACCTTATCAGATGGTGGCTTACCTGATCCTCTAGCAGCCTTTGATAATACACTAATTGGAAGAGGAGAAGAAGGTACTGCATTTAATTCTTTAAGCAACAACTTTTGTTGATGTTTGAGCTTACTAAGTTCATGCAGATAAATATTTGCTTGAATCTTCTTCATATCTTCCACTATGTTATAATCCATGGAATCTGAAACTACTAATGTTTTAGATGATGAGGGAGGGTTGGACGAAGATGTTTGATTGTGGGGAGACGCAACTGGAGCTTTATTTGTGGGAACTTTCTCTTTTGTAACAAGATTTGAGTTTTTCTTCTTTTGATTTGCTTGATTAGCCTCTACTATACCTTTACTTCTGGTATTTACTAGGAGAGCATCCTGTTCACTTTCATTATCAGAGTTGGGTAAGATAAAGTCCCACATTCCATGACATTCAACTATTTCATCTTCTTCCGTTTCTTCAACTGATAAAACTGTATCTTCTTCTTCATCATCATCCAGGTCAGATTATGCATTAGATATAGCATTAGGTGGTTTAGGATAATTTGGCTGATTTCTTTTAAAGTTCCTAAATGGTCTTTTCATAGAAGTTTCAGAGACCTGCTTTTTTATTTCAACCATTTCATTAGACATAGTTTTAAGAACGTTTTGTAAGCCTTCCATGTCATATTGATCCTTGGTTGCTTTCATATTTGAATCATCTCTAAAGGTAACTTTTTTGGATTTCCTTTCTTCCAAAGCGTTTTTCTTTTCCAAAGCAAGGATACGTTTTTCAATAGCTATTACTTCCTTCATATTTTCTACTGATGTTGGTTTGGAAGCCCTATCAACGAAGATGGTTATGTTTGAAGGAAGAGAAGAAATGTACCATTCATTTCGGACCTCCTCACTAGGCTTGGATGCCGCAGGTATTTTATTCAACAACTTATTGAAGTGTGAGTTGAAGTCTTTAATTTTCTCTTTTGATTCGGCTTTCAGGTTGGAGAGGTCATTAATCAAAGTTGTTGTAGACCTATCGTCTCTAAACTTAGTTAGAAATTGCTCTTGGAAAGCATACCAACTATTGATAGAACTTGGTGGTAATGAAAAATACCATGATCTCGCTGCTCCTTGTAGAGTGTATGGAAATAGTCTAACAACAACATCTTCTTCCGTTACTCCATTCAAGTTAATTGATAACATGAAATTGTTTATATGTTCTTCTGCTAACAGGCCATTATCAGGATTAAATTTAGGTTGCCATTTTTCGAGATGTGCTGGCAATTGGGTCAAAGGTGTAGGCATTCTAACAACTCTTGGGTTGATCCACGGCCTTGGTTGAGGTTGATTATGTGCCATTGTTGAGCTAATAGTAGAAGAGGGTGACAAAGCAGTTGAAAGTGATTGTGTAGAGGATGTTGAAGTTCCTGTACCTGTTTGGACTATGATCTGAAGTTGGGAAATAGATGGATGACCTTGCAATGGTATGGATGGAATGGACGATGAGGAGGACGAAGTCTCACTGTTAGATTCTGTTAAAATTGGAAACTAGGGCCAAACTCCATGTGGGTCATCTTATGGAAGTTGATATTTTTCTTGGATCCCTCTCATCGAGAGGTGTAGGATTGATCTAAGGATCATCTGATTCCGATAAGTATTCATGGAGTTATGAATTTATTTGCGTTATAAGACAATTCGTCAAGGTCGGCCAAAAACCAAATAAACCCCACATGCGCTCAACATTTTAGTATAAATAGAGGTGGCCTTCAAGTCATTTCAACATACTTGGGATCTCTTCCTCTCTCTACTTGTCTTTGGGTTTTAGTAGGAGGAGAGATCCTAAGAAATAACGTTTTCCTGATCCAAAGGGCAGAAATTCAGAACTACCGGAAAATCCAGAACTGCCGAAAACGTCGGAACTGTCGGAAAAGCCGGAACTACTAGAAAAGTTAGAAAAGCCGAAAACACTGGGACTGCCAGAAAAGCCAGAAATGCCGAAAAAGTCAGAACTTCCAGAAATGCCGGAAAAGTCGGAACTGCCAGCAAAGCTAGAAAAGCCGGAAAAGCCGGAACTGCTGGAAAAGCCGGAACTGCCGGAAAAACCGGAAATGCCGGAAAAGCGGGGACTTTCGGAAAAGCCGAAATTGCTAGAAAATCTAGAAAATCCGGAAAATCCGGAGCTGCCGGAAAATCCAGAAATGCCGAAAAATTCAAAATTACCAGAAAAGCCGGAAAAGCCGGATAATCCGGAACTGCCGGAAAAGCCGGAACTACTAGAACTTCCGGGAACATCCGGAACTGCCAAAACTGTCGGTAACTACTGAAACAACCGAAGCATCTATCTCTGAAGGAGAGCAGCATGCAAGGGACAACTAACATTGGGACAATTGTATGGTACTTAGTAGCAAATACACCAAGCATGGAATGTTATAGCTAGCATGCAAGGGACAACTAGCATGCAACAACAAGCATGCTAAGGAAAACAAGCATGCTAGGGACAACAAGCAAGCAAGGTGCAACCAACACATAGGTCAGGATGGCAACATGGTGCAACAATGGCACATACTGCACTACAGTGATGGGTACAGTCATGATTAATGAAGCATGATGAGATGTAGCATAGTGATGATGGGTGCAACAAGGTGTAGCGCGGCGAGGTGTAGCATGATGACGAAATGCAGCACAATGATAGGTGATGGAGTCACCTTGGAGAATTAGTTGAAGCAACATGTCTTCAACTGATCTCATATATCATCTTCTTAGAGATGATCTATGCTCTTATCTAGATAAGTCAAACTGTCGACTTCTGTTGTAAATGTACTATCTCTCTCTCTGCGCTGAACTATTGAATAACATATAAGAAGAATTGATCAAGGGTTTCCCCACATTGGAGTTTGTCCCTGGCTAGCGCCACATCTTGTGTCCTCTTGTCTTGGCTTGTCTTCTGCGATTTATGTTTATGTTCTATCTGTAGTTTACTTTAATGCTAATGTGATTGCTAATATGAAAAAGATATGGAGCTAACTGTGAAAATTGAAATAAATTTCTCTAAGCATAGAACATACCTAAAATTAACATGGTATCGGAGCTGAGGTGAAGACAATGCCCAAGAAAGAGTGAAAGAGAAATCACCAAAGACAGTTGGGAAAGGACAAAAGGATCAGTGGATTCCTCATCCCTCTTCAAATTCACCAAGGGTGAAGTCGAAGCAGAGAATATTATCAGAATGGTGCAGTGGAATATAGCCTACCTAAAGATCACTTCATTGGAAGACCAGATCTCAGGGTGGAAGGAAAGGCAGATAACTAGTTTGGCCATTATGCGAAGGAGTGTCCAAATGGTAGGGACACATCACTTGATGATGATAACAATCATTCCAGGGACATCTTCAATGATCGAAAGGAATCACAGGTAATGCAGGTCATCAAGGAAATGGTCTACTCTTCATAGAAAGAAAGGAACCCTAGGTATGAAGAATCAAATGTTGTTTCTGATAAGATAAAGAAGCGTTATCTTGTATTGGCCCTCCCTTCAGATTCTTTGGGAATCAGGCTTATAGATTGTAGTGCTTCAACGCACTTCATCAGATAGATGGGTGCACTCCCTAATTTGGTAGAGATGGAAACAATCATGGGATTATACTTGGAGCCGATGCCACCTATCTTGGAAAGGGTATAAGGAATGTTAACTCTCAATTGAATAAGGGTAACTCGATTCATTTACAAAATCTCTTTTATGTACTTGATCGCAAGAAGAACCTGGTGTCCATCTCGGAAATGGAAGTCAAAGGTTTTAGGGTGGCATTCATCAATGGAAAAGTACGTGTTAAAAAATATAATTTTCAAAGATGCTTTTTCTCATGGGTTCAGGGTTGGAAATTTGTATCAAGTTGCAGGATGGTCCATTGGGGACCATGTCAATTGAAATATCGCATCTATAACACTGAAGGTCTACCTATGGGGCCCTACCTGATGTGAGTCAAATGGTGATAGGGATGTCTGAATTCAAGTAGAGCATGAAGGTACATGTCTGAGATGTAATGAAGGAAAATCTTATAAGGGGAACATTCCCCTCATGCAGCAGGTCCACAGGTTTGGAACAACCCGAGGAGTTTGAGATTCATGATCAGGAATCTCATGTATACAAGTGGAAGAAATCCCTCTATGGCTTGAAGCAAAACACCCTGGGTGTAGTATGAGAGGATTGATAGTTGTTTGATGAAGCTGAGATTCACTAGGAGTGAAACTGATCCAAACCATTACTCGAAGTTTGTGGATGATAGACCTCTCATACCGACACCTTATGAGGATGACCTATTTCTGATAGGTGCATACCCTCTCATTTGCAAAAGTAAGAGGGAGTTGGATTCCGGGTGTGGAATGATAAACTGCAAGCCTATGACTACCTCGAGGATATTAAATTTCAAAATTTATATGGTAGTGATGTCGAACCAGATTTGGGAAATGCCTCTGAGTTACATAAACTCATTCGCGTTGATGTTCTTGGTGAACTTCCGTCCAGACATATATTTTGTAGTTAGCATGGTGAGCTCATATTTGGTTGAGACTCACTGGATTGGTGCCAAGAATCTTCTGAGATATCTCCGTGGCACAGTCTCTCATGGATTGAGATACACTGCCGGAAATATGAAACTGCATGATTATTCGAATGCTAATTGGGCAGGCCTTGTGGAGGATCACTAGAGCACTTATCAGTGCTGGTTCTCTTTGGATTCTGCTTCGATATCATCGATGAGCAGGAAGCATAAGTCGTTTGCTATAAGCACCTCCAAGACCGAATACATAGCTACGAGTATGATCTCGTGCGAATCTACATGGTTGCAGAAGCTCTTAAGTGCGCTGTTTGTACACATGATGAATACCACTGTGATTCTCTGTGACAACCAGAGGGGGGATTCGATTATTGATGAATCCCGTATTCGATGATTGCTCCAATAGATAGACATCAGATACTGCCTTATCTGCAATATGTTAAGTCGATGAGCGAGGAGGCTCCATTGCATTGAGACTGATGTACAGGTCGCAAACATTTTGTCAAAGTCCCGGGAAAAGGTCAAATCTGTGACTTTCCCAAACGACTTGGAGTCATTGAGAGAGCTTCTTATAAGGGTCCTGCATGTTGCATGCATTGAGCTCTGGGAGATCTGGGGGGCTTAGGGTACTTATTGAAGCAACATACGACCACAGGGCGACTCACCCTCCCCTGGTGGTGCGCTATGAACATGATTATTAGTTCTTCTGTGGGTCAGGATGATTAGTTCTCCCGTGGAAACTGTGGAACAAGATGATTAGTTCTCCTGTGGGCTAGGATGATTAGTTATCTTGTGGAAACTGTGGAATAGGATGATTAGTTCTCTTGTGGGCCAGGATGATTTGTTCTCCGTGGCGACTATGGAATAGGATGATTAGTTCTCATGTGGGCCGGGATGATTTGTTCTCCGTGGCGACTGTGGAACAGGATGATTAGTTCTCGTCTGGGCCAGGATGATTAGTTCTTTGTGGAATCCACTGAAAGGATGATTCATTCTCCTATGGATAGGATGATTAGTTCTCCTGTCGAGGCATCCTACCCATGCAGTCGGGGACTCATGGGAAGTACACCTCATTTGATCAATGAGCAGGGAAATGAGGATAGGGACCATAGTAGTACTATCAATGGACGCATTGCTGTATCTACCGTACTCCCTATGCTAGGATGACCTCCATTGATCTAGGATCAGTATGAGTGGTTTGAGACACTCTCTTGTGACATTGATATGGGATCAGTATGAGTGGTTTGAGACACTCTCTTGTGACATGGATCTGGGATCAATGAAACTGATCTGGGATCAGTATGAGTGGTTTGAGACACTCTCTTGTGACATTGATATGGGATCAATGAAACTGATCTGGGATCAGTATGAGTGGTTTGAGACACTCTCTTGTGATATTGATCTGGGATCAATAAAATTGACTTCGGGTTAGTAAGAGTGATGTGAAACACTCTCTTTAGATGAATGGTATGAGACATTCTCGATCAATTTTCTTCTTCATGGTTCAGCAGAGCAGAGCAAAGCAGAGTGGAGCAGAGCTCAACAAATCAAAGCAGAGCAGAGTAGAGCAGAGTAGAGCTCAACAGATTAGAGCAGAGAAGAGGAGTGCAGGGCACTGATGGCATAGATAGTACAGTTGGACATATGGATCAACGGATAGAGTTCTCCCTAGTTGAGAGGGAGTGTTAAAATTGGAAACTAGGGCCAAACTCCATGTGGATCATCTTATTTATGGCAGCTAATATTTTTCTTGGATCCCTCTCATCGAGAGGTGTAGGATTGATCTAAAAATCATCCAATTCCGATAAGAATTCACAGAGTTATGAATTTATTTGCATTATAAGACAATTTGTCAAGGTCGGCCAACAACCAAATAAACCCCACATCTACTCAACGTTTTAGTATAAATAGAGGTGGCCTTCAAGTTATTTCAACACACTTGGGATCTCTTCCTCTCTCTTCTTGTCTTTGGGTCTTAGTAGGAGGAGAGATCCTAAGGAATAACGTTGCCCTGATCCAGAGGGCAGAAATCCAGAATTGCCGGAAAAGCTAGAAAAGCTGGAAAAGCCGAAACTGCTGGAAAAGCTGGAACTGATGGAAAAGCCAGAAAAGATGGAAATGTCGGAAAAGCTGGAACTGCTAGAAATGCTGGAAAAGTCAGAATTGCTAGAAATGCCGAAAAAGCCGGAACTACCAAAAGCTGGAAAAGCCAGAAATTTCGGAACTACAGGAAAAGCCGAAAATGCCGGAATAGACGGAAATGCAGGAACTGCCATAAAAGTTAGAACTGCCAGAAAAGCCAAAACTGCCAGAAAAGTCGAAACTGCTGGAAAATATGGAACTGTCGGAAAAGACGGAAAAGCCAGAACTGCCGGAAAAGCAGAAAATGCCAGAAAAGCTGGAACTTCCAGAAAAGCGAGAAAAGCTGGAACTGCTGGGACTATCGGGATAGCCGAAACTGCCGGGAATAATTGGAACTGTTGAGAACAGTCAGAACTGCTAGAACTGCCAAAACAGCTGGAGCATCTGTCTCTGAAGGAGAGCAACATGCAAGGGACAACTAACTAACATTGGGACAGTTGTATGGTACTTAGCAGCAAATACACCAAGCATGCAATGTTATAGCTACCATGCAAGGGACAAATACCATGCAACAAAAAGCATGCTAAGGACAACAAGCATGCCAGGGACAACAAGCAAGCAAGGGACAAGAAGCAAGCAAGGTGAAACCAACACATAGGTCAGGATGGAAACATGGTGCAACAATGGCACATAATGCAGTACAGTGATGGGGACAATCATGAGTAATGAAGTGTGATGAGATGTAGCATAGTGATGATGGGTGCAGCATGGTGCAGCGCGGTGAGGTGCAACATGATGATGAAATGCAACACAACGATAGGTGAAGGAGTCACCTTGGAAAATTAGTTGAAGCAACATGTCTTCAACTAATCTCATATATCATCTTCTTAGAGATGATCTATGCTCTTACCTAGATAAGTCAAAGTGTTGACTTCTGTTGTAAACGTACTATCTCTCTCTCTCTCTGCTGAACTATTGAAGAACATATAAGAAGAATTGATCAAGGGTTTCCCCACATTGGGGTTTGTCCCTGGCTAGCACCACATCTTGTGTCCTTTTGTCTTGGCTTGTCTTCTGCAATTTATGTTTATGTTCTATCTTCAGTTTACTTTAGTGCTGATGTGATTGCTAATCTAGAAAAGATATGGAGCTAATTGTGAAAATTGAAATAAATTTCTCTAAGCATAGAACATACCTAAAATTAACAGATTCTGATGGTGTCTTTCTAGCCCTTTTTTGGCTTGGTAAATGGAATTCAACAGGTGGAATGCCAAGCTTTTCACTCTTTGCCCTAGTAAGCGGCTGTGATGGGATATATTGGGAAGTAACACTACCTTGGGATAACTCAGACTCTTCTTTGGATATTGAAATCCCCTGGAGTTTATGAATCAAAGATTGTACTTCAGGAGGTTCAGGAGAAGAATTGTCTAGTGTGTTTAGGGTTTCAGCAGTGGGTATTGTATTTTTATTTTCAACTTCTCGCTTAGGAATAGGAGATTTAGAATGTGAAGGAGAAGTTGGAGGTGATGGTGAGGGGGAATTACTCTTATAATGGCCTGTAGATTTAGATTTACTTGCCATTCACAGTCTTGCCCTCCTTCTAGTGCCAAAAATGTTGATGCCTCTAAAATCGTAGCACCAACATTGGGGGATAACCACCCGGTCTAGACCTTAGTGCAGCTCCTTATCCATTTGGTATGGTGGCTCCGACTGGATATTATGGGACCAGTTTCCCAATAAAGTATGATTTGATGAATGGGTGTTTTAAATGTATAAAAAGATGATAGGTGGTTTAATCTATAAGCTCTAAAATATACAGATATATCTATATAACCCAGGTGATCTCATAATAATGTGATTCTTGATGATTCCTAGCAGACAAATGATAATATAGATTATTTACTTATCTACAGAAAGATGCATTTAAATAATTATTACTTTGTTTAAGAAATTAAAAAAAGTAATGTGAAAACATATCACATAACATACTAATATTTATCGCTTACATATGTATACAATACAACAATTCTAGTTCATTCATAAGTGAAATAATACAGAGTTGTTTGAAACATGTGAATACATCAACAATAACAAATCAAGACAAAAGAATAGTGATAGAAGAATGGTTCAATCTTCTTATTCTGGAAACTCCAAGGAGACACAAAAGATGCAAGTCTTTATGAAGCTCTTTCACAACAAGTCTGAACCTCGATCCACGACTTATAAAAAATAAATTAAGAAGTGCAGAAGTGAAAACTTACCAATTCTAGTTTTATACAAATTGAGGACCCTTTCTAAAATTACATGAAAGGGTCTTTATAGTAAAATTAAAAACAAACTATCCATAAAAATTGCTGAGAGTTGTTGGAACTGCCTTGATCAAAATACGAGATTTGAATTTCAAAAATAGAATTGCGATAAGATTTGAAGAGATTCATCGCATCTAAGCTTTCTCTTGTATCTTCAACCAACAAATTGAGAGCATGGTTTTGATTTCTGGAGGATGACTCATCCTGGAGTGTAACTGTCCTGCGTATGTGGCATCTGAGAGCTTGGGCATCATGCGATCAATGGCATCAACAAGGCACTTGATAGTCATTTGTTGGCTGTGTGGCTTGACCAAAAAGGACCAATGCACATTGTTTGGTCAATTTAGTGTGTTCTAAATTGCTATTTAAAATGTCAATCCGGGATTCGTAAACTGACGAAGTGAAGTGTACTATATGTACAAGATAACCATTTTCTTAGTCTTTTGTCGTTTTTGAGTTTTTTAGTTTGTTTTTGGATTTATCTTTTATGGATTCCCTAGTGTGTGATGGCGAAAATGAAAGTTAAGTATGGAAGGTAATGGTGATTTCTACAATGATTTTCCAAACATAAAAGTGTTAAAAAAGAAAGCTCTAAAATAACTGTAATGAAATCAATTCTTAAGAGGAAGTAAATGTATCAAATAATGAACTAATAACAATGGCCCAGTATCCTTACTGCTGTATGAAAAAGAAAGTAAAAATTGAACTTAAAGCAACTCAAAGACTGAAAGCAAAGCAACTGATTCACACTACTTCAACTCTTCTGATCCTTTACCCTTCAACTCAATCTGCCTTATGGGAAGCAATCATGAACAAGTTAAGCAATATGATATCTAAATTGCAGGAAATTAAATTGCATAAAGGAAACTAATCACACTACTTCAACTCTTCTGATCCTTTACCCTTCAGCTCAATCTACCTTATGGGAAGCAATCATGAACAAGTTAAGCAATATGATATCTAAATTGCAAGAAAGAAAACTAAATCACACTACAATAAGTAATATTCTGATTCCTTACTAATAGAGTCACTTGACTATAGAAAGAAACCATAAACAAATGAGTAGTATGATGTCTAAGCAGCAGAAAAATAAATAAGCAAAACACAATTTGAAAAATGACAGAGATGGAATTAAACTTCAGAAAATGAAAATTAGCAGGAAGGACAAGATGATCTCATATGTCAGTAGTTATCAAAAAGATGAAAATTTGCCCGGGCTGCCTAAGAAAACCTATAGAAAAGCACTGATCAGCTGACAGCTATAAGAAAACATAAACGAAAATGTAAACAACAGTGAACTAAAAACATCAAAACAGCATGTTATATACAAGCTAATAATCATGAAAACAGAAACATAATAAAATAAAATGAGAACTATACAGGGCTTTAGTGCGTAGGGGCCCGTCTGCCACCTCAGCCAATCAACGAACAGTCACAAAAACGAGCTCAGGAAAGTAGTCTTCTCATGTATTAAAGCAACAACAAAACACGTAAAACAAAGTGCATTGGGGGTGATAATAACAGTCAAAATTACATCTCCCAAAAAGATTCTACACAACTTTTATCAATGCATTATTTATAATGAAAAGTGTTGTAACTAACTCCTAAATCCTATGCTATTAACTGCGTTGCCAGAGACACGTAGATCTCCTCAGCCCGAGATCTAGCGTAATGGTCATCATGTCCATTAAATCCTCGGAGTGGTAGCTGCTGGATTCAGGTTACGGGGTTGATCTCCAGGCGTGCCGATATCTCCGTGAGCTGAGGATTGTGCCACATAAACCTTCACGTGCTCAAAACAGAGACGTGCCACCGCTAAATTCCTTGGTTGGCTTTGCCTTTGACCCTTGTTGACCGTGACCATTTATGGATGATTTGGCTGATCTGAAGGGACATGTTCCATGTACACGTCACCTTTAGCTTGCCCATGTGGCTCGTTTCTTCATAGGATACCTGTAGCATATCATTTAACAAAATGGCCGCGGAAACCTGTGTCAGTTTCCGCAGCTGCCTGAACAAAAATCTAAACCAAACAACAGTCATAAGCATAGTTAGAAAACCATGTCAGAAGCTCTTTTTAGACTATAATGCAATGATTTAACAACTTGGTGGATGAAGTAAGTGGAAAAGGAAGGCTGAGAGGGTGTATAGGAAGGTGCAGGTTTGAGGCTCAACATACCCCCACTGTGAAGGTGTTGCATGTCCTCATGCAACCAAAATTTAGTCCTTTCCCTCTAATCCATGTGTTTTGAGGCTTCTGCTAGGACATCTAGCCCTCTTTTCTTCTTCTTTGGTGCTAACATCATCCTGGGTTTCCTGACTAGACATTTGAACTTGAGATTAATCAATGCTCTGCTTAACTTTTTGCACTTTTTCTTCAGTTTCTTGTTTTTCTTTTGCCACAGTCCTAAATGGAGCATAGTGTTATCATGGATAATCTTATTTACCTTGCTCTGCTCTTTGAGTGCTTCATTTTCCTGCTTGATATGCCTATTTAGGACTTCTAATTCAAATACTTACTGTTTCAAGGACTGAACTTGTGCATCTAGTGGCAGAGTGGTACTCAGACCTGCAGCTGATTGTTCTAAGGATTCCAGGTAGTTATATACCTCTTGCTGATTGGGATCTACCTCAGGTGTCTTTCTCAGACTAAGCTCAAAATCTGGTGGAGGAGGAGGACTGCTCCCTATTTCTGGCCGAAAAGGGCTTTCATCATGTGGAGGACTTGATTCAATGCTTGGCTGAGCTGGAGATTTCTCAAGTGTCTCTTCACCCAGATCGATAAAGTGAGGCTGTTTTTCTTGGGTTTTACTCCCCTTTCCTCTTAGCCTAGTGCTCCTCCTTAAGTATGGACTAGTACTCTTTTCTTGTGTACTCTGTTTTCCTTTTTCCTTTTTCTTTGCTATAGCAGCAGCCTGAAGATGGACTAATCTTTCTGACAGTGGTTGATAATCCTCCTCTATGGATTGCTCAAGGGATGGATAGACTTCTTGGATGGTTCTTTTGCCTTTTTCTTTCTTCTGTTTCTTGTCTTTAGCTCTATCTTCTTCTGCTTTTTGGTCAGTTTCTTGAGTTTCTATAGTAGGGGAGTCTTGGAATGTAGTGTTCTTTTCTCTCCTCCTACTTTTCCTTGGAATCTTTGGTGGACTACTTCCAGAGGCCTCAGATGGCTCTTGGAAGTAGTTTCTTATCAAGAATTGCTCCCAAGTATCTTTAGTTTTCTTCAGCTGGTCCTCAATAAGAATTTTTATGAGTCCATGATGGTATAGATGAGGTTTCTTGTTGCCTATGTGTTTTTGAACTATAATACTCATCTTTTTCAAACTCAACAGCAGAAAATGAGGCAAATTAAGAGTGTGACCCTCTAAGAAATTCATCATCAGTCTAGCATGATACATATACATAGAACCAAAATGCCATTCACACGTGATAAATTTTTGGATAACTAACAACAAACTAGACCATTCCTCTTTTAGTGCATGAACAGGGATGCCTCTTGTAAACACGGTGGTATCCATACCTTGGTTTTGTAGCATAATTATCCATATCTGATCGTCCACACTTTTATTTTTGAACCACCTCTCACCTTCCTGAGGTAGGCTTGTGGCAGCTGCTACTGTGGCTTCATTCACCGTGAGCTTCAAGTCTCGAATCTCCACTGTTTGACCATCAAAAGACCGTGCAAAAGCTTTGGTCACCTCCTTGTTATGGCCTTTAAACTTTTGGATAAATCGTAACCATCTGGCTTTCTTCAACAATTCTTTAGTTTGAGGATAACCTTCCAAGTATTTCGATCCTTCTGGCTCTGCTCTCAGTAATTTTCCCATCCTCTGTTTTGAATTTCAACTGAGAGCTCTTCTGCATGTGAGGGTTCAGAGGAAAAAAATGGCTCGGTTACAGGGTTTAGGATAGACTGTAGTGGCTGCAATCGGGGTTTAGAATAAACCGTAGTGGCTGCAATCAGGGTTTAGAATAAACCGTAGTGGCTGCAATCGGGGTTTAGGATACTGTAGTAGCTGCAATCGAAAAAGGAGAACAGGGAATGGAAATACCTGAATTACAGGAGGAACAGAGGGTGAGCAGCAGTAAACAATTTCATAAAATAAAATGCGGATGCATGCAAGGAGTATGGTATTAATGGAGTGGTAAACGAATGGAGTAACGTCGGGATTCTTTTGAATCAGATGACTGTATGAAATGTTTTACGTCTCAATGGACGGCTGCGAAAAATGCGGCTAAGAAGAATCGTAACAAAATAGGTCACGTCTCAAGATTACGGGTAATAAATGAAAGTGCAGTCAATCTTGAGTTTAAACTTGAAATAATCATGAGACCATAGGAGAAATGAATGTAAGGTGTGTGGAGTGATATCGTGGAATAGGAGTGGTTTAATGGAGCCATCGTATCAAATCATTGCACGTAGTAGAAATTTTTATGGTTTGATAACTATGCGTAATTATGACTTGAATTGTTATTTGATAAAAATTTTTGTTCATACCTTTGGAAACTTGGTCATTTCTTGCTCAAGGCTTCTAACCAATTGCTTTTCCTTGATGTCTTGGAGATGCCGCATGTCTTCAGCTCAATTACACCTGCATTTCATGATTATTGCACTAACAGTTGACTGTAAATTTGAAAAATAGAGTGATGGTGGCTGCGGAAATCGTTCCTGGCTGCGGAAACTGCTTCTGGCTGCGGAAACAGCTTCCAGTTGCGGAAACTGAGACAACACCCACTTAACTGAACAAAGATAGTTAGAGAAGAACTAACTGAATGAAAATAGTCCTGAAAGGGACTTTTATTGATGAAATGAAATGGAATGAGTGGAATGAAATGAAAATGAAGTGGAGTGAAGTGAAATGGAAATGAGAATGAGATGGAGGTGAAGTGAAATGGAAAAATGAGATGGAGTGAAGATGGAAAGAGAAGGAGAGGAGATTTTTTTTTTAGAAAATATAGAGTGTCAGGTGTCCTTGATTTTCACTCCATATTTTCTGTATAAGACTGCCAATCTATGATTGGTTTTCATGCTTATACAATTTATTTATTTATTTTTTTTTTTTTTCAGCTGAAAGAATAAAAGGCTAGGCTGGTGGGGGAGAAGGATTCTTCTCCACCAGCCTTATTGCAGAATTCTCTTGGAACATTTTGACAAATTCCTCTTTTGAGAGTGGCTTATGATAAATTTTCAATCGGTGGCCATTCACAATGAGAGGAGTTCGAAATTCATCAATGGTCTTGATTCTTACCACTCCATTGTTAAAGACTTTGTCAATCTCATATGGCCCAAGCCAATGAGTCTGAAATTTTCCTTTGAAGTCTTTAAACTTGGAATCAAACAGTAACGCCCAATCTCCCTCTTGAAACTTTCTCTCTTTGATGTATCTGTCATGCCAGTTAGCTCTTTGATGTTGAACTAGATCAGTCCTTAAAATTGCTTCTTGTCTGATCTCATCTAGCTCATTCAGCTGCTCCATTCTGTGTTTTTAGGCGTCTGATAGATTCATCCCCAACTGGAATGCCATCTTGAAAGTCTTGACTTGAAACTCAATGGGGAGCAGGACCTCTTTCCCATAAACAAGTTCATAGGGAGAATGTCCGGTTGTGTTCCTCCATGTAGTTCTATAGGCCCATAAGGCTTCAGGAAGCCTTTCTGCCCAATCTTTTCTGTGTAGATGAACAGTTTTGGTGATGATGCTTTCAAGAACTTTGTTTGTAGACTCCACCTGGCCATTTGCTTGCGGATGGTAAGGAGTAGATTTTCTGTGCTTGATTTTGTATTCTTCCATTAGCTTCTCCATCAAGTTAGATGTAAATTGACTTCCCTGATCTGTCACAATTTCTCTTGGGACACCAAAAAGAGTAAAAATATCCTCAAAAATAAATTGAACAACTGAATTTTCAGTGGCAGAAGGAAATTCTTTTGCTTCTACCCATTTAGTGACATAATCAGTGCATACCAATATATACTTCTTTTGTCTAGATGGTGGATTAATGGGTCCAATGAAATCTAAAGCCCATTTTTAAAAGGGTTCGATGAGTACCTGTGGTTGTAATGGCATTTCATTTGAAAGAGTCGGTCTCCCAACTCTTTGGCATCTGTCACACCTTCTGACATATTGTTTTGCATCTTTGAAAAGGGAAGGCCAATAATATCCCAAAGAAAGGATAGGCCGTCCTTTTTTCAGCAAAGTGTCCATCGCATGGTTCATCATGACATGCCTTGAGGATGTCAGACATTTCATCTTCCCGAACACATCTTCTGATCACACAATCTAGCCCTGTTTTAAACAATTCATTAGAAATCCATGAATAACTTGAACTCTCTTGAATAATTTTTCTCTTTTCACCAGGAAATAGATGTGGAGGTAGCTTCCCTGTAACCAAATAGTTAGTAATATCTGCATACCAAGGAGTCTTAGTAGTTACTGCAAACAAATATTCATCTGGAAACTTATCCTCTACAGGAGAATCTTCGTTAGTATTTTGGATTCTAGACAAGAAATCAGCTACTGTATTTTGTTTCCCTGGTCTATCCAACACAATAATATTGAATTCTTGTAAAAGTAAGAGACACCTTGTAACTCTGCCGTTAGTAACAGGTTTATTCATGAGATATCTAATTGCAGAATGATCAGTATGGACAAAAGTTTCATAGCCAATTATATAGTGTCTAAACTTATTGATTACATGAACAACAACTAAGAACTCTTTCTCAGTCACAGTATAGTTTAACTCAGTGGGAGTCAAATTTTTACTGCTGTAGTAAATGGCATAAGGAAATAAATCCTTTTGTCCCAACACAACTCATAGATCTGTATCTGAAGCATCTGTGGAAATATGGAAAAGAAGTTTCCAATTTGGCCCTCTCAAAATGGGTGCTTCAGATATTCTTGTTTTCAAAGTTTCAAATGCAGATTGACAATCAGGATCCCATTTGAATTCATAGTCTTTTGTAAGTAATTTGAAGAGTGGAGATACTATTTTGGTGAAGTTTTCAATAAATCTTCTACAGTATCCAGTAAATCCAAGAAAACTTCTAACATCTTTTTGACAATTTGGAATAGGCAACTTGGAGATGACTTCAACTTTTGATCTATCAACTTTAATCCCATCCCCTGAAATATGATGTCCTAAAACAATCCCTTCAGTAAACATCATAAAGCATTTTTCATGACTTAATGATAGGTTTGTTTCTTTACATCTTATAAGGACTTTTTCCAAATTCTCTAATGCCTCTTCAAACGAATTACCATAAACTGTAAAATCATCCATATAAACCTCTACACAATCATGGATTAGATCGGAAAAGATTCCTAGTACTGCCCTTTGAAATGTTGCGGGTGCATTACATAATCCAAAAGGAAGTACTCGGTAAGCAAAAGTTCCCCATGGACAGGTAAATGTGGTCTTGTCCTAATCTTCAGGTGCTACCTGAATCTGATTGTAACCACTAAAACCATCCAAAAATGAAAAGTACTTTTTGCCTGCTAAAGTATCTAATACCTGATCGATAAAGGGTAAAGGAAAGTGATCCTTCAAAGTTGCTTTGTTAAATTCCCTGTAATCAATGCATACCCTCCATTTACCATTCTTTTTAGGTACTATAACCAAAGGAGAAACCCATCGGCTATCTGAAATTGGATAAATGAAGTTTACATTAAGTAACTTTTGGAGCTCTTCTTTCACTATCTCCCTAAGGTTTGGATTCGTCCTTCTCTGAGGTTGTTTGATTGGTCTACTGTTTTCCTCAATGTAGATGTGATGAATGCAAGTCTTAGGGTCAATACCTTTCATATCGGTATACTCCCATGCAAATGCAGTAGAATGTTTTTGCAAGATTTTGGTTAGTTCTTCCTGTTGTGATCTTTCCAAATTTTTGTTGATATTCAATGTTTTTCCTGGAAAGATCTCAATGGCAAAACTATCAAATTCTTCCATAGAGAAAAGAGACATTTGTTTAGATGATATATACTCAATGTCAGAATCTAACTGAAATTGTGTGTGGTCATATTCTGAAGATATTTCAAAGTTTTTTAATGTGTCCAGAATTTGACTATCTTCACTAACTTCAGAAATGGTAAAGACAGGTTGTATAGTATCTTCATCATCAATCCACTCATTATCTCCTATTTCTGTAATTGCTTTTGCTGGAGGATACAGATTGAATTTCTTTGTCGAATTACCATCAGAAATATACATATCCCCAGACCTACAACTGATGAAAGCATCGGCTATGGCAAGCCAAGGTCTTCCTAAGATGAGAGGGTGTCCTCCTAAATTACTCTTGGGGGTTAAAATCATAAAATCTACTGGATATTCCCAAGAGTCTAAGGAGACTGAAATGTCTTCTAATACACCATCTGGTTTAATAATTGATCGATCTGCAAGTTGCAGTAAAGTAGGTGTAAAGAGAAGATTAGGAAGTTTCAGTTGTTCCATAGTCTGTCTACTCATAATGTTGATAACAGCCCCTAAATCAATCAAAGTATTTGGAATTTCAACCTCATTGATATGTGTTTTGACAATTGGACTACCGGGATCTACATATTTATGCATAGTAATTTTTCCCATCATGATGTCTGCAATTTTCCCTACCAGGTGGATTCTTCTTGTGTCTCTAGGTTTCCTTCCTGGTATTTTGAGACTCAACTCCTTTATTGCTTTTGCTAGAATAGGAATCTCTCTAATGGCTTGTAACAAGGGAATCTTGATACAGACATTCTTCAATTCATTTAGAAAATCATAGTCAGGCAGCAAGATTTGTTTTTCCACCCCTTTGTCAATTTGTAATATTTCAGGAAAAGGAGGTGTGGATGAAGATGCAGGTTGCTCAACTATAGGAGTTGTGGGGGTTAGTTCTTTTTCTTTTTCTTTCTGAGTGTTTGGGTTTTGAAGAGATGCTTCTGAACCCTTATTGGCTTCAAGAGATTCTTCCTTAGAAATGCTTTGATTTTGGGCATCTATAGAAGGTTTATCTAGAACTCTACCAGATCTGAGTTGTACATCATTGAGAGGAACAATCATATAGGTAGGAAATTGTTGACCTTCTACCATGTAAGCATTTTGAGGGTTTTTATTATTGGGGTTTGGCAATGGCTAAGAAGGAAGTTGATTTGACTTCTGTTGGAATGGAAGCAAGAGTTGAGAATTTGGGTTCTGTTGAGAGGGTTGTTGTTGTTGAAATGGAAATGATAGTTGTGGGTTTTGATTTGGAAGTTGTGGAGCTTGTTGGTTTTGAAAATATGGAGGATATTGATAAAATTGAGCAAATATCCCATAAGGTTTTTGCATACCTTGTACCCATGATTGAAAAGGATTTTGAGGTTGGGACCAAGGTTGTTGCCAAGGATTCCAATTTGGTGGGGGTTGAAAGTTCATAGAGTTGTTAAACCCTTGATTTTGTTGCCCCTGCCAAGGTCTCCTTGCAACAAAATAGAGAGACTCAATTGTATTTGGATCTTCTTGAAAGACAGCTTTGAGCCCAGGAATTGAAGGACAATCCTTGGTCTCATGATTCTCTGAACAAATCGCACATGTTTCTACAACTTTTGCATCCAAGGGACATTCCCTGAGAGCATGTTTTTTTCTACATTTTGGGCAAAAGATGGCTAAAGCTTCAGCTTCTGCTTTCTGCTTATTGTGGATCTTAAGAGTGTCTAGTTGCTCACTAAGACTCCCTAAGATATCAGTTTTGAATTCATCAAGCATATTTCCAATCTCAGCCCTACTTACTGATCCAGTTGCAGATTTGTTTGCTCTGATGAGAGAAGGATCTCTAGGCCCTTTTCCAGTTTTAGATTTTCCTCTTGAGAGATGGACACACAGTTCTGCTATATCATGAAGTGGAAGTTGAGATATGTCTCCTTTTCCCATCATGTTCAAAATATCTATCCATTCATCTCTAATGGCTTTTAATAGAAAGGTTTTCAAGGTTTCCCCATCTAAGTTACTCGTTTTTTCTCTTTTTAGATTATATTGGAATATTTCAAGTAAATCCTCCAAGTTTTCATCTTCTCTTTGTACCATTTTAAATACTTCATCCTTGTGGTTGGTAGGCATACAATAATCCATGTATCTATCCAGAAATGTTTGTTTCATATCATTCCAAGTCCTAATGGATTGAGTGAGTAATCCCATGAACCATTTCAAAGCAGCTCCTTTCAATGTTGAAGGAAACAGTTTGAGTTTTTTAGAGTCTTCCAGATAATCATAGGTTCGACACACGACCTCAAACTCAAATAGAAATGTTTCAGGATCTTCATTTCTTAACCCATGAAAGTTTGGGAGGACAGATGGTGAAATATTTTTCATTGTTGCTCGAGAATCCTCATCGACTATAGGAAATCCAAATGAGTTATCTCCATCCCTATTTCCCCCATTGTTAGCTCTACCTCCTCCATTATTTCCTCCTCCTCCTCTACCTATACCTCTACCAAATCCGTTAACTCCCTCTTCTGTCATGGTAGTTTTCTCAGAGATTTCAGAGTCCTCTGGTTCCTCTACTAATAGTGAACGAGGAGGAATTTCTCCCTCTTCTTCCTCAGATGATTCTACTTCTTCAATTACAATGTGTCTCCTTGTAGAAGAAAAGAAAGGATCTTTTCCTAATTCAGATTCGATGGATGGTGAGGAAGAGTCTCCTAACTCAACTACTGCCTCTTGAATTCCAGGAATCCTAGGGCTAGGAGTGTAGGTTGGAGATGATGGAGGTGTCTCTTGTCTATTTCTTGAGGTAGAAGGAGTTGTGAAAATCGAACTCTTGGCTCTAGCTAAAAACCTTCCCCTAGAATCTCTTGCTCTATGCATATCATTTTTATTTTTCTTCAAGTCAGGCTAATAATTCTCTTTCTGATCTTCCAGGTCACTCTAGGTGCAAGAAGAGAGCATACTCAAGAAACTATTAAACCAATAACTTTCTCTTTTATAATCCTCCAGATCACACTAAGTGCAAGAGGAGAGCATACTTTGAGAGGTTGTCAATTTTCCTTCTTTGATTTTTTTTTTTTTTTAAGAAATTGGCAACCTAGTTTCACTTCCCCGGCAACGGCGCCAAAATGTTTGGTCAATTTAGTGTGTTCTAAATTGCTATTTAAAATGTCAATCCGGGATTCGTAAACTGATGAAGTGAAGTGTACTATATGTACAAGATAACCATTTTCTTAGTCTTTTGTCGTTTTTGAGTTTTTTAGTTTGTTTTTGGATTTATCTTTTATGGATTCCCTAGTGTGTGATGGCGAAAATGAAAGTTAAGTATGGATGGTAATGGTGATTTCTACAGTGATTTTCCAAACTTAAAAGTGTTCAAAAAGAAAGCTCTAAAATAACTGTAATGAAATCAATTCTTAAGAGGAAGTAAATGTATCAAACAGTGAACTAATGACAATGGCCCAGTATCCTTACTGCTGTATGAAAAAGAAAGTAAAAACTGAACTTAAAGCAACTCAAAGACTGAAAGCAAAGCAACTAATTCACACTACTTCAACTCTTCTGATCCTTTACCCTTCAACTCAATCTACCTTATGGGAAGCAATCATGAACAAGTTAAGCAATATGATATCTAAATTGCAGGAAATTAAATTGCATAAAGGAAACTAATCACACTACTTCAACTCTTCTGATCCTTTACCCTTCAGCTCAATCTACCTTATGGGAAGCAATCATGAACAAGTTAAGCAATATGATATCTAAATTGCAAGAAAACAAACTAATTCACACTACAATAAGTAATATTCTGATTCCTTACTAATAGAGTTACTTGACTATAGAAAGAAACCATAAACAAATGAGTAGTATGATGTCTAAGTAGCAAAAAAATAAATAAGAAAAACACAATTTGAAAAATGATAGTGCTGGAATTAAACTTCAGAAAATGAAAATTAGCAGGAAGGACAAGATGATCTCATATGTCAGTAGTTATCAAAAATATGAAAATTTGCCCGTGCTGCCTAAGAAACCTGTAGAAAAGCACTGATCAGCTGACAACTATAAGAAAACATAAACGAAAATGTAAACAACAGTGAATTAAAAACATCAAAACAACATGTTATATACAAGCTAATAATTATGAAAACAAAAACATAATAAAATAAAATGAGAACTATACAGGGCTTTAGTGCGCAGGGGTCCTTTGCCACCTCAACCAGTCAACGAACAGTCACAAAAACGAGCTTAGGAAAGTAGTCTTCTCATGTATTAAAGCAGCAGCAAAACACGTAAAACAGAGTGCAGTGGGGGTGATAATAACAGTCAAAATTACATCTCCCAAAAAGCTTCTACACAACGTTTATCAACGCGTTATTTATAATGAAAAGTGTTGTAACTAACTCCTAAATCCTATGCTGTTAACTGTGTTTCCAGAGACACGTAGATCTCCTCAGCCCGAGATCTAGCGTAATGGTCATCATGTCCATTAAATCCTCGGAGTGGTAGCTGCTGGATTCAGGTTACGGGGTTGATCTCCAGGTGTGCAGATATCTTCGTGAGCTGAGGACTGTGCCACGTAAGCCTTCACATGCTCAAAACAGAGATGTGCCACCGCTAAATTCCTTGGTTGGCTTTGCCTTTGACCCTTGTTGACTGTGACCGTTTATGGATGATTTGGCTGATCTGAAGGGACACGTTTCATGTACACGTCACCTGTAGCTTGCCCATATGGCTCGTTTCTTCATAGGACACCTATAACATAGCCTTTAACAAAATGGCTGCGGAAACCTGTGCTGGCTGCGGAAACTGACAAGTTTCCGCAGCTGCCTGAACAAAAATCTAAACTAAACAACAGTCATAAGCATAGTTAGAAAACCATGTCAGAATCTCTTTTTAGACTATAATGCAATGATTTAACAGCTTGGTGGATGAAGTAAGTGGAAAAAGAAGGCTGAGAGGGTGTATAGGAAGGTGCAGGTTTGAGGCTCAACACACATCCTAGTTAAGATCTTGTACTCCGTTGAGTTTCTCTTCCTTGGTGTCCAAATCTTTCTTCCATTGCTCCTCTAAAACTTCCGCCTTTGGAAGTTTTCTTGGGGAACAATCAAAAATTAAATTGGCACCTTATAAGTTATCATTCACCAGCTCAATAACATTATTCATTATAGCCCTGGCCCTGGAGGTAGCTCTTTCTGCTTTTATTAACTGTGTTTCCCATTCCGAAAACAATATCTCTTATGAGACTCTTCAATTTTAGGTAATTTAGCAGCTCTTCCATCTTCTGTGCTTTGCTAGGAAAGATAATTTGTGACCTTATCATCCACATCTTCAAATTCTAACTTGGTATTAACTGCTTGATCGATCAGTAATGTCGTTATGATGCATAATGGATCAATAAGAGATATTTTCTAACAGAGTAGGTTTAGCTATTGAGATAAAGCCTTATTTGCCTCTAATGCTTCCTTTTTAAATTCTTCAACCTTGGGATAATCTTTGAATTGTCCCAAAGAGAATTGTAACTGTGTGATTTGCTCTTCTTTAGATTTAATCTCTTGCTGATGCGTCAATTTAAGTTGCTCGAGCTCTTGAGACAACTATTGTTGTCTTTGAATGGCCAGTTGGTCAATTTTTTACTTTTCCAGGTTTAATTGTTCTTCAAGCTACTCATTCTTCTGTTTCTCTACTGTTAACTATTCCTCAAGCCGATTAACCTTTTGCTGCTCTGCTGCCAACTGTTCTTCAAGTTGATTAATCTTTTGATCCTTTTCTTTGATCAATTGATTCACTTCAGTTGCCTTATCAATTGTAGTAGCTGTGTATGCCCCTGCAAATTGAGATAACTTAGTCAAATCCTCAGAAGGATTGACCTCTGAATCTTTCCATATGACATTCATAAATTCAAATTGAGGAGCTATGGATGATGTTTGATCTATTTTCCTCTTTTTCCTTTGCCTCTTGATTGCAACCCTGTGTTTTGGGCTGCAAAACACATCCAAGGGTGGAATCTCCTCAAAATTCAATGTAATCTCCCCTGAAGGATTTTCAGGGATTATTTCTATCTCTTTTCTAGTTGTTTCTTTGCTGGGCGTCTCTTCAATCACAATATCAGGAATAATGGGCTGTTGTGTTTCAGGAGGCACAGATGTGCTAATGTTTTGAGGATCATTCTAAATTTTGATTTGTTGATCAAATTGCTCCCATTATTTAATCAATATGGGATCAATGTTTAGTTGTTCACTGGCCTTATCACTTGTCTCAACTTCTCCAGAAACCTTCTCAATTACCTGCTCTCCGTTGTGTTCTGCCTACTGAATGATTGGTGTAGTACTTAACAAATCTAGAGGTACTGTCAGTAAACTCCGTGTCCTGTATTCAATGAATTTGTCTATTTTCTCAGCACTCAATTTGAATTTTTCCAGATGACTTACTGTTGAGAATAATTCTGCTGAAGCAAATAAGTCATCAAACTCATCTTCCTCATGCAAGAATTTATTAACTTTCATCTGAGTGGTGAAATTGAAAGCAACCTTCTTTAGGTCATATTGTCTTTTAGGGATAACAGCTAGACTCAGATCCTATGTCTTGTTTGCTTCTTTCTCGGCATGTTTAAAATTATGTAATGAGTAAGTGCCGCAACAAAGAGGAAAGGCAGGCCACAACTGTTTCTTGGAGTCTTTAAGATTTCTAGGCATCCCTTTTTCTACTATTTGGTAGGATACTTCCCTGGCTAATAGCTTATCTAGAATGTAAAGTGGAAGGACATGAGGATCTGTAATAATGCCAAAAACCCTAACATGGGTGAACATCTCTTCCCTGAACCAACTGCTGATTGAGGTTAAATCAATGCTAACCTCATCAGACAGCCGAGGAGTAGGTTTATTAAAGATAGCTTGATGGACAGGTAAAATGAAACCATGGCAAATCCTGTATAAATGATTCTTGTATTCAAACTTCCATAAGTATTTATGGTAAATATGAATGGGGTTGGGTTCTGAACAATCCATTTCCAATCTAGTATGGGAAAGTTGGAATTAAAACAAATTGTGTCAACTATGTAAGCACTCATATGGAATGGGGGCACAACTCGGATAGTGACAAATCTGTTCTTTCTATAATCTAGTATTTGACTAGCCATTTTGTCTGATAGGATAGTTGCCCAGTCCATCACAAAGGAGTTTATCGCTACTTCTATAAATGGAACCATCTCAATAGAAAATCTAGTAGAATTGGGGCTTCCAAAGAGTCTACACATCATAGCAGCAGCATAACAATATGGAGATGCCAAGGAGTCCATGGAATACATACCAGATGATTCATGTTTTTGCTTATTAGGAAAGTGTCTCCATTGCTTGATAGGGTTTGATTCAATGTCATTCTCCTTGGCAAAAGCTTCCTGGAATGCTTTGTTGTAGTGTTGCTGGGGATCTGACAATTGAAACATTCTATTGACATCTTCTAGTTTGAAGGATCCAAACATCCTTCCATTAGCTGTGAAGAAAGCTCTGTCCGTTATGTTAATGTTCTCGATTACCCATCTTACCATATCATTATATGGTAAAATATTTGAACAAGCCACTATTCGATGGAGGAAAGAGCTGGCTAAATCATTGAGCGTGTTTTCTGATTTATTAGTTCCATCAGTTGTTGCTTCTTCTTCTATCTCCTTCGGATCTTCATTTTCAAGCAAAGAATATATGAATTCCCACGAGGCCTTACCAAAGCTTAGACAGGTAGTATCTGAGATTAACGCCAATTTTCTTTGTCCTTCTTCCACTGTAAGGGGAGCCTTTTTATTTCGAGCTCTCTTAGAAATTTTGACTAACTGTGTGATTCTGGATTTACACTGCAAAATGAGAAAGGGGAATGTGATAGGCGAAAAACTTTGGGAGGAGCCAATTCAACTAATTACAGACTTAAAATAAGTTATGCGCAACAAAAGATCTCATATAGTACATAGTCACAAAGGATGAAATACTTAAAGGATTGTAACCATAACTACCTCTTAATGCATTACTGTATCCTCATAACGTGAAACTTTAATGCCGAATTAATATATGTCACATCACAATTTTTCCAATGGTTCTTTTAGAATAGGTGTCACAACTCTGCGATTAGCGATTATATTATTTTAATACGTGTAGAGCCGTTGCATATCGCAAATCGGGGGTCACAAGTGCTATGTCCAAAAGAATTCCTTGTATTGTTGCGATTGTGATGAGTGATGAGTTGGCACGTAGAGTTGGTAGGTTCATTTCAAACTTGGCAAATCATGTTTTTCCTTCATAAATAATGTTTTTCTTTATAATTGATTTAAGATTATATCGCGAGTGTTCATAGTATATGCTACTTGTTTCTATTGGGAGCGCAGTATGCGATATGCGATCGCGATAGTTACATCACATCGCAAAGTTTCAATGGAGTGGTTTCAATGTTTTCCTATGGATTGGTGAAATGTGATATGCGATAGCGTTATCGCATCGCAAGGTTTCAACGGAGTGCCCTAACTTATTCCTCAGAATTACCGATATGCAAAATGCTTTAGTTATATCACATCGCATGTTTATAAATGGATTTTTTCAATTTAAAACTTTGCGATGACTTTGATCGCATCACAACTTTTCAAAGGGATGTTCATTGGTCTTAAGCAATTGTGATTTGCGATGAGCGGTTCCAAACACTCATAAAGAAACTTTTATATGAAAAGTGTGGAAAATATATTTTTACTCAAAAGGTTTTATTGCTTTTTATATCCTAAAGGGGACCTATTTCTTATTTAGCATATTTAGACTAAGATTAAAAATTTGAAATGGGGGGGGGGGTTGTTGTATAGCACAACAGGAGGCAGTCCATTTGGTTCTTGAAACATCTCATTGACATATTGGTTAACTACATCAACGATGTCATTAATCCGAAAGACTTATATCTACGTCAACACAATCAGATTTTAATTTTGTATCACAACCTTCAAACGATTCATAATCAACATCATTCTTTGGTTTGATCATAAGAAGCACTAAATTCTTTCTTGAATTCATAAGTATTTTCATTTGCCCTGCATTAACTAATGAAATATTTAGTTTCTTGCGATGAGATCTCACAATATACTCCACACCATCTTTGAACAAGTGGTACTTGTTTTCATGGCGAAAGAAGATTTCTTTTCCATCATAGAGGTAAGGACTCCCAAAACAATTCCTGAAATATCAAGTGGTACAACATCTAATTCAACTTCGTCAATGAAGTTTGCTGTGATTGAAAACTGAATTATACATTTTCTTGTAACCTGTAAGTTCCTGTCCTTGTATATCCAACCCAATGGATATGGCTTGGGATGTGGAATGGTTTCAAGATTAAGTTTCTTGACTAAGTCTTCAGATATCAAGTTGGCTTGAGACCCACTATCAAATATTGTGTCGATTTTTGTATGGTTTTCAATAACCCTCACATGAAATAATTCAATCCTTGTTTCTTCATTTGGAGTGCTAGTGTGACAACTTGATGTACTAGTGCTAGTAATGGATTCTTTTCCTTTTATACCCATGGTTGTAATTTTAGTTTCATCACTCGAAATAGATCCCAAATCCTATTGAATGATTGCATTTGTCTTTTCTTTTACTTTGTTGTTGATTTCTTAGGCCTCATCTCTGGATGAAGCTTCCAATAATGGTCTTCATCATGACCCTCTTTAGAACAATGTTTGCATATTGTTTTCTCTCCTTCCTTTTTAATGGATGCATTTTTCTTTCCTTTCCCTTTGAAACCCTTTTCTATTTCTTTACCCTTAAATGGATTTTTTCTACCCTCTTCTGAAATATTTTTCCCTCTTGCCTCAAGATGAGTCGCGTGCACACAAACCTCATCTAGACTATTGGGATTAAACATAAGGATCATATGCCTAAGGTAACTATGTAAACCCCCTATATACTTCAACAACGTGTCTTGTGATTACAAATCTACACCTAACATTAGAGACCTTGTTCTAAATTCCTGGGTGTAATCTTGCACATTTTGACCTTTAAGTTGTCTAAAGTTATGCCAATTCATGATGGATTTCTGCATATATGATAGAGTGTAAAACTGTCTCTTAATTGCAACAATGAAATTTGACCAAGAAATTGAGATCGTACCATATTTTTTTATCTCTTCTTGTGTCTTGGCTTCCCACCATATTTGTGCTGCACCCTCTAGTCTCAAGGAAGCTAGTTGAATATCTGTGTCATCATCTTGAAGATTTTTGATTCTTCAATAGATATCCAACTGACGAACCCAATTGTGAAGCTTCTTTGCATTCACTTCACCAGTATACATAGGCAGCTCAAATTTAATATGAAGTTTTAACAAGGGTGTTTTACCAATTCCTTTTGAGGTATGTTGATGAGTATGAGTAAGGGTTGTATTAGTGGAAGAGGATGAAGATGCTTGTGAAGATGAAGATGAATATTATGGTGGAGATGGTGGAGGTTTACCTCCATTTCCATTACTTCCTCCTCCTGAAGGACCTTCTCCTTTTGGAGGCTTGGAGATTTCACCCTGTAGTTTTTTGTTCCTCTCTTCATAGAGGACTTTCACCATCTCTGTCATGTGAAAGAAATCCTTCCTAAAAACCTTCTCATCCTCTGACATATTTGCAGGCTCTCCTTCATGTAACATGCTTGCTAAAGCTTCAACTACTATTTGAGGTAGAACAGGTGGTGGAGATTGTGGCAATATTGCTCTCCTTATCTTTGTCCCAACTTCAGGACCTTCAACCAACTTTCCTTCTCCTCTCTTGAGTTTCAACCTTGTAAGCATCACATTGGCTTGCAAACAGTTAAATCCTTCTTGCACAAAGGAAACCAAGAACTCTGATACCAAACTTCATCTGAAGGGGAAATTTAGTGTTTGTTGTGCTAAATTCCAATTGAGAAATATGTTAAAGTGCTTGAGGATTATGAGGTAAATTGCAAGTTAACCATGAGTTTTTATGTGTTTTTATGTAAATTTCATGAGAAAATTAACATAAGTAAAACACTAAACAAAAACATATATTAGACATAAGCATCACCATAAAAAATAACACAACAAAACATAATGAAGGAGTTCACCCCTCCTGGGCTACGTCTCCTTGGTCTAGCTTCCATTGGCTTGACCCTCTTCAATTATGCTCAAAAGTGTGAATACATACATTTACAGTACTCAAATGGTTCTGAAACCCGTTCCAATGGCTTCATAAGACCCAAAAATTTCCTATATAGCCTCTTCCTGCTTCCAAATTGGTAAAAAACTCAACAAGTTATGAGTTCCCCTAGCTTGGCTGCTATTCGCTCTACAAATTCCCCAAAATCCGGCAACGAACCCACAATTTCGTCGAAATCTGGGCGGATTTGTCGGGTGATTAAAAAACCCGCCAAGGCCTTAAGGCCGAAAAAGTTGGGTCACGTGGGGCCACGTGCTCGGAGGCTAAGGCCAACAGCCTATTGAAAATGCAACAAGATGATGGAGCTTAGTGAAAAGAAGTCGCCTTCACTAAGTGGGCCCGCAGGCTATTTTTGGCGCAAAGTCTATTTTTAGACATAGGGATCATGGTTTATGAGTTGCAGGATGCTATTTGTGGATGATTGGTCATGTTGGTAAAAATAGATGGACTTCTATTTTTAGACATATGGGGGGAGTCTATTTTTAGACTGCCAGGCTAAAAATAGAACAGTCGAATATTATTAGCTCTTAATAATATTTGGACTATAAACATTATCTTATCCTCTTAGAGCACTTCAGTTCGAGCTACAGATGTGGCACATGCAACTGCCAGAAGGAAATACACTTTTCTTATGGGTCAGTTGAGCTATTGCGTGATGGACTTCAGTTAGAACTCAAGTGATTGAGTTTGGTGGAGTTGATTGAGGAGTTGATGGAGTTGTGTTCAGTTTGACTTAGTTGAACTAGTTGTATTTAGTCTAACTACAAATACACTTGTGATGAGTGATGTGAACACTAATTATTAACTCATAAAGCAACTAAAGAATACATCAGTTAACTCAGTGCATGGACAATTCAGTGGAGATAGGTGTCAGAGGTGGAGACTACTATCAGTTGTGACTATAGTTGTGCATGATATTTGCACAATCAGTGATTGAGATTGCCAATGAGGATTGCGTAGTACAAGCCAAGGAAAAAAGAGCTTGGATCATTACTATTCTCACATTGGATTGCGCAGTAGAGGCAGGCAGACAACGGAGGAGATTTGAACCTGTGACTTGATTCAGATCTGAGCTAGTTTGTGTGTAACAGGTGGAGATAGTACTGAGTACTTGTGAGGAGTATTGTACTATGTATTGTTACATGTTCTCTATCATTATAATATACAGATAGTGCAGGGTTTTCAACTGTATGCTTTCCCCATTACGTACTGTGTTAATGTGCGCATGCGATTGATGTTTCATTGTTTTTAATTCTGCAAAATTGATGATCAACGTAGAGGAGATTATGTATTATGCGTGCATTCCGCAAATAGTTTATAATCGAGATAATCTCTGTGAATAAGTGTTATATTATTCAAAATTTCTACATGGTATCAGAGCAAAGTTGATCATCAGATCTATTATTTAGAAAGTGATTACATTTTATTTCTTCAGGCAGAGTCTGTAATCGGGCCAGGTAGCCTCTGGTTTCATCCTTCTTTTGGAAGGTGAGATATTCGGTAAAAGCCCATATAGTCAATCTCTGTATGAGAAATACTTTGTTCTCACAGATTTTAGATCAGAAACCGTTGGGTTTTGAGCTGGTGGAATTCGAATTTGAAGCAGTGTTTTCTTGGTGTCAAAGTTGAAATGTCTTTCAACGGTTTGTGATTGGATTATGCTCTTGAAGGCAGCTCGAATTATATTGCATGGAAAGATAGGATGGAGCTGGTGTTAGATGACAATGGGTTGAAGGATTTCATAGAGGTTGAGGTCCCAAAGCCTACTGATGCTTCTCACATTGAGGCTTGGAAAAAGAAGACAACAAAGTGTTGAAGGATTCTGTTGAAGGGCATGAAGGATCACATTGTATTCAGCCTGCATGGAAAGGCTTCTCCATACTTGATGTGGAAAGTGTTGACAGATATATTCCAAAGCAAAAGTGACCAGAGGAAGTTGGCGCTCAAGGATAAACTCAGAAACATTAAGTGTGAGAAAGGAGACAGTATGCCCAAGTATCTCACGAATTTCACTCAATGCCGAGATGAGCTGGGAAGTGTGGGGGTGACTGTCGATGATGAGGACTTGGTGATCTTGGCTCTTCTTGGTCTTCCAAAGAGTTGGCATTCCTATCAGGACCCTGTTAATGGTTGGGAGAAATTGCCAGTATGGGAGAGACTTTGGTCAGATCTTGTGCAAGAGGAGATTAGGCGGAATACCAGGGACGGATCTTCATCAAAGGCATCTGATGAAGAAAATTTCACTTTGGCTGCCAAAGCAAAGAAGGCGAAGAACAAGAAAGCTTATAATTCCGGTGCGAAAGGCAAGAAGCAGGACATGTCCAAGGTGAAGTGCTTTCACTGTCACCAGCACGGACATTATGCCACAAATTGTCCGCAGAAGAAGAAAAATAAGCAAGCTACTGGATCTGTAGCGGGAGAGGCCTTAACCTCACAGTTTGAGCTAGATTTTTCATTGATCACATGCTTGGTATCAAGTGTGATGGGATCGGTATGGTTCTTGGACAGTGGTACGTCTTTTCACATGACAGGAGATCGAGATTTGTTTTCTGATCTGGATGAGAAAGATCTTGGAGTGCACATCGAGATGGGAAATGATGGTAGATACAGTGCGACCGGTATCAGTACCATTTCCTTTGAGAGGGAGTCTGGTAAACCCTTTGTATTGAAGGGAGTGATGCATGTGCCAGGATTGAAGAAGAATCTTATCTCTGTGGCGATGTTAGAAGACAAGGGATATGATGTTGTTTTCAACGAGGGAAAGGCTTTCCTGCGTAGTAAGACAACTGGAGAAACCCGGAAGATAGGGGTTCGAGTCAGGAACCTTTAACAATTGCATGTAGATGGTTGCGCAGCAATGGCATGCAAGGCAGAAGGATTGGTGAGCCAGGATGATGGCGAGCTGTGGCATAGGAGATTGGGCCACCTTCATCATGGAGCCTTGAAGATACTGCAACAGATTTCTACTGGGCTTCCTAAAGGCACTTTTGCGCAGTCAGATCAATGAAAGGGGAGTAATTTGGGAAAATTTGTGAAAGCCACCTTTCACAAGAAGGATAGTCACGCCACGAAGATCCTTGAGAGAATTCACACAGACGTGTGTGGACGTTTCTCAGTAGCTTCGACAGCAAAGCACATGTACTATGTGATCTTTGTTGATGATTTCTCTCGAAAGTGCTTGGATCTTCTTCATGCAGAAGAAGAGCGAGACATACTCAAAGTTCTGTGAGTTCAAAGCACTGGTGGAGAAGGAATCAGGGAAGAAGGTGAAGGCTCTTAGGAGCGACAATGGTGGTGAATTCATCTCTGGTGAGTTCAAGGACTTCTGCAGCGCAGAAGGGATTCGAAGAGAGCTCATAACTCCCCATAACCCACAGTAGAACGGGGTTGCTGAGTGGAAGAACAGAACGATTGTGGGTGCTGCACAGGCGATGTCGCATGATCAGGGCCTACCCCTTCACTTGTGGGTGGAGGCATGCAATACTGCAGTATATGTGCAGAACCGTTGTCCTCACAAGATACTTGGCATGAGTACACCCGAGGAAGCTTATTCTGGTAAGAGGCCTGATATTTCCCATTTGAGGATTTTTGGTTCTGCTGTTTACATGCATGTGACTAATGATGCCAGAAAAAAAGCTGGAGCCGACCGTAGAGGTTGGAATATTTTTGGGGTACACTGATACGCCCCACAACTATCGTGTGTATTTTCCAGATAGTCGCAACACTGTTGTGTGATGGGATATCAAATTTTAGGAGGAGAAAGCCATGAAGTGTTTGTTTGGGAGGGAGCCACACTCACATGCAGATGAGGAGCTATTAGTTCCTAGGGATGAGCTTCAGGACATGGATCAGCCACAAGATGAAGTTCATGGAGTGGAAGAGACCACTCATGCAGCGCCAACAATCAGAGGGCGAAAGCGCACTACAGAAGCTGAGTGACTGGCTCAAGATGCAGAGAAGATTGTAGGACCACCTACAGGACAATGCAGACAGAGACAGTCACCTGATCGGTACAATGGATACATGGCCCTTGTGAGCAAGTGCGTCATGACTGAGCCATCCTCTTTCGAGGAAGCTGTGGAGGATCCTGCATGGGTAGATGCCATGGTGGAAGAGTATGATTCGATTGTCAGAAACAGTGCATGGGAGATTGTCCCAAGACCGGAAGGGAAATCAGTGGTGGGTTCGAGAAGGATCTACAAAGTGAAGTTGGCAGTTGACGGGAGTGTGGAGAAGTACAAGGGAATATTTTTTGCTCGAGGCTTCTCACAGATAGAGGGGATCGATTTTGAGGAGACCTTTGCACCTGTCGCAAGGTATTCTTCCATACGGACGATTCTTGCTCTCTCAGCACAGATGGGTGGCACATTCATCAGATGGATGTGAAGACTGCGTTCCTCAATGGAGTCATTGAGGAGGAGGTGTACATGGAGCAGCCCAAAGGTTTCGAGATCTTCAGCAGCGAGTCGCATGAGTGCAGGCTCAAGAGAGCGCTGTATGGGTTGAAACAAGCACCTCGTGCTTGGTACACGGATAGACAATTATTTCACCGGACTTGGATTCTCCAAGAGTGAGGCGGATCCTAACCTATACCAGATTGTGGTGGAGGGTAAGTTGCTTATCATTGTACTTTATGTAGATGATTTGATTTTGACAGGCGATGAGCTGTTGATACTTTCATGTAAGGAGGATCTTGCTAGGGAGTTTGAGATGAAGGACTTGGGCCTCCTTCATTATTTCCTGGGATTGGAAATTTGGCAGCGCAGTGATGGACTATTTGTTTCTCAAGGTAAGTATGCTCGGGAGATACTGGAGAAGTTCAACATGCATGGCTACAAGCCTGTTGATACTCCTCTTCCTGGAGGTTGGAGGAAGGAGGATGCTACTTCAACGGAGGTAGTGGATGCCACTGTTTATCGACAGTTGGTGGGGTCGCTTATGTATCTGGTCAATACACAACTCGATATATGCTATGTTGTTAACCAACTTTCACAAGCTATGGTTAAGCCAACCAAGCTCTTCTGGAAGGCAGGCAAGCATGTATTGCGTTATCTCAGAGGCACATCGGGATATGGATTGTGGTATAGACAGGAGGATGAAGTGAAGCTATGTGGTTTCACGGATGTAGATTGGGCAGGGAGCCCAACGGACAGAAAGAGCACATCTGGAGGGATTTTCAATATCGGGTCGACAATAGTTTCTTGGTACAACAGGAAGCAGAGATCCGTGGCACTCAGTTTAGCAGAGGTCGAGTATATGGCAACAAGTTTGGCTGCATGCGAGGCTATATGGATGAGGAAGATCTTGGTCGGGTTGTTCGAGTCATACTTGGAGCCTACTGTGATTTATTGTGATAACCAGAGTTGCATTAAACTCTCGTCTAATCCAGTATTTCATGATAGATCTAAGCACATTGACATCAGGTACCATCATATCAGAGATTGTGTGCAGCAGAGAATCATGTTACTTTCATACATTCCAACAGGGGATCGGGATGTTGATATCTTGACGAAGGCACTCACTAGGAGTAAATTCGAAAGGAGTGAAAAGAAGTCGCCTTCACTAAGTGGGTCCGCAGGCTATTTTTGGCTCAAAGTCTATTTTTAGACTATGTCTATTTTTAGACATATGGATCATGGTCTATGAGTTGCAGGATGCTATTTGTGGATGATTGTTCATGTTGGTAAAAATAGATGGACTTCTATTTTTAGACATATGGGCGGAGTCTATTTTTAGACTACCAGGCTAAAAATAGAACAATCGAATATTATTAACTCTTAATAATATTTGGACTATAAACATTATCTTATCCTCTTGGAGCACTTCAGTTCGAGCTACGGATGTGGCACATGCAACTGCCAGAAGGAAATATGCTTTTCTTATGGGTCAGTTGAGCTATTGCATGATGGACTTCAGTTAGAACTCAAGTGATTGAGTTTGGTGGAGTTGATGGAGTTGTGTTCAGTTTGACTTAGTTGAACTAGTTGTATTTAGTCTAACTACAAATACACTAGTGATGAGTGATGTGAATTAATTATTAATTAATTCACTAATTATTAACTCATAAAGCAACTAAAGAATACATCAGTTAACTCAGTGCATGGACAGTTTAGTGGAGATAGGTGTTAGAGGTGGAGACTACTATTAGTTGTGACTATAGCTGTGCATGAGATTTGCACAATCAGTGATTGAGATTGACAATGAGGATTGTGCAGTACAAGCCAAGGAAAAACGAGCTTGGATCATTACTATTCTCACATTGGATTGCGCAGTAGAGGCAGGCAGACATCGGAGGAGATTTGAACCTGTGACTTGATTCAGATCTGAGCTAGTTTGTGTGTAACAGGTGCAGATAGTATTGAGTACTTGTGAGGAGTATTGTACTATGTATTGTTACATGTTCTCTATCATTATAATATACAGATAGTGTAGGGTTTTCAGCTGTATGCTTTCCCCATTACATATTGTGTTAATGTGCGCATGCGATTGATGTTTCAATGTTTTTAATTCTGCAAAATTGATGATCAACGTAGAGGAGGTTATGTATTATGCATGCATTCCGCAAATAGTGTATAATCAGGATAATCTCTGTGAATAAGTGTTATATCATTCACAATTTCTACACAGCCTGCCCCTGCCAGTTGAGCCCCCACTCTACTTCGCCATGGTCATGTTACCCCCATACGCCCATGGGGTCAGGGCTTTACCTTACACACCCATTCAAAAATCCCGCGCGGTTTGATAACTGTCGCCGAGTGTTCACATGGTGCTCTCCCAGTGGTAGCATATATTAGGTAGGTGGGGTGGTTAAACTTTGCCCACGGTTCTCTGCCCAAGTCTCATACACATTTAAATGGGGGATTAGGGCTAAGCCCTAGCTCCATTCCCCCAGAACTCCGACTACATAAACTTTAAATACCATTTTTGCGTATGGTTTAATAAGAACCATAGTGGCATATTGGTATGCGACAATGTTAGTAGGATGGAGGTCTTGTGTTCGACCCCCGCTTGGCCCTTTAACCAATTTTGGTGGCCTTCGGATTGCCACGTGGCGGCGCATGGCTGGGCCAAGTGATAGCGTGTGGTTAGCCACTAGCCGACCAACCATATCATGCCACATCAACAACATTGAAATTGTGCCACTTGGCACCAACTAATTCACTGAAGGAAAACAATCAATGCACAATCACCCTGCCACGTAGGCATGCTTAGTCAGCACCACGTAATCAATACAGACTATTGATTGGATTGTTATATTTTTGCAAAAATTCACCTGTTTTGAAAAACGAACATAACTCGTTTCCGGGAGCATACAGAGTTTGTTTCGTGCGAAACGAGTTGCATTGGATTCATGACGAAGAGCACTACGGGTTTGTTCAAGTTCCATGCCAATCTGACAACTTTGAATTTTGAGCACGTGATCACTATTGAGCCTGTGAAATCTTGCCAAACTTTTAACCCTCATAACTCCTTAACCCTTAAGAGTTTTCTAAAGTGCCATATACCACTAGAAAGGTCTTCACGAGGACTATCCAACCATGCAAGTTTATAGGAGCACCTAAGCTAATCCATTGAAACCAAATTTCCTTTAAATATAGGCTCCATCCTTGACCTTATCAAGGCTCCACACTTACTAATCTCCACCTGATTAGGAAACACACTCAATTGCGACTTCCAAAATGTTCAACACTCTTACTTGACACCAATAACACTAACAAATAGCAAGGAATGGAGAATCACTAACCACCCTTGACATCAACGACAACACTTTGATAACAGATTCTTTTAAAATATTTATATTAAAATTGACTCTATTAAGTATAGAGATGTGAGATGATATTTTTTATGGATTTGTTAATTAAATTACTATATTTAATTTAAGGAGGTTAAAATTAAGTATGTGTGAGTATGTAATCAATTAAATGCTTAAAAAATAGTTATATATATATATATATATATATATATATATTATGGTGGATATATTCAAGTATTGGAGTGTTTTGAGCCTTATGCAGGAGGTCACAAAGTCATTTCTTAGGGCTCATTGCTTTAGTTTCATACCTCACTCATTGTCCTTTTTAAATCAAGTGTTATAATCAATATTGATTGGTTTTCACTAAGTAGCATCCACAAATGTTGTGAAGAGACCAAGGCCTTCTCTGTGTATTTTTCCATGGAATAAATAGACACACACACACACACACATTACATTGGCATTGATTTCCCCAGAACTTAAGGGCATGAGATAATCTATCAACATACACTATAATAATAAAACAACAAGCTCACCATTGAATTACTTGGTCTTTGAACCATGGACCTAGGTTGGCTATTACTTAAATAGAACCTCATTATGTATCAATATTGATAGGCTAGTTCCTTCCCTACATGGGGTTTATTGGTTGTGGTTTGTGACCTTGTTGGACACATCATTTAATAAATGCATCCAACCTTGGGCTTTATGAAAATTATTGTTGTTTCCTTATTGTAGTCATAACTATGTCATCTTTATTAGGCATATGCTATAATGAACATAGTGAGTCTCAAGACTTGAGTCAATCACTAATGTTTCTTTGTTGTAACCTTAGCTAGGCCACCTTTGTTGAGCCTTTTTTGAGCCCATTCTGTAATATATGTAATTTTTCTTAGGATTCATGCCACTCATTACGGTGCCTTGTAGCCAATCTTGGTCTTTTTGACACTCATAATTGTGAGTTGTTGTTGTTGGTGCTAGGATTCCTTTCTTAGGCAAATGTTCTAGTACATATAACTAGAATCTCTGTCTTCGTGGGCTCAATTCCAGTCATTGTTATATTCATGGCTAGGCCATTGTTGATGGTAAAATGCTCAAATTGATGTAGTTGGCATTTGTACCTTCTTGGGATTTGTGCCAATAATTATTGTTTTCCTTGTTGCAGCCTTTAAGAATTGATGAGTGAAAGCATTTAATTTATATAAATTATACTAGCTTGGTACCAATAGCTTCATGATAGTAGAATGAGGCTAATATTTTTCAAGTTTCATACATGGTGTTGTTTGTGAATTGAAGCGAATGTCCAAATAAATAATTAGGGAAAATTTTAAGGATAGATATTTATCTTAAAGTATAGAAACCTTGGTGAATCTTACTAGTCCCTAACATGCAAACTATAAAATGTTTAACATTATTTTTATAAAAATAATTAGATTTATAATGATTTTATATAGTTTTTGTAAAATTTTAGCGAATTTTAAGATAAGATAATTTTATTGCGCCAAAAGATACATTCTATAGGCGGATATGAGAATGATGTATGATTCCATCCACGCTCAACATAGATTTGTCACATATTTAAAAAAAATAACTCTTAATAAAAAATAGTGTCAACTATAATAAAAACATAGTGAATATATATTAAATATATTTAATTAAAACATTATACAACATTAATAATCCCACTCTTATTGTGCCAACTTAATTCATTTTTAATATTACAACCGAGCATGATCATATGATTAATAACAAAATTAGAATCGTGCATAACATTTAACATCAAAATGCCCAAGTGATGCGCTAGAATAAACTTTTAATACAAGATGTATGCTTTTGCCTAGTTATTTTTCATATGTTCGAGGCTCTAACCAAAATTGTATATAAAGTATATGTATTTAAATAACATTGTAAATGAAGTAAGTGTATATAAATTTGTAATTTTAAATATTGACTTTAATTTTTCTTTTTAACTTTTTATTTTTCTTTTTTTTATTTTTTTATATTATTAAATTTAAAATTTTATTTTTAATTAAGAAATGTGAATAATAAATTGGAAAATGCGTTGAATTTATTATTAAATTTTATTCCATTATAATATTAATATGTTATATGAAGTATAATTATATAAATTTATAATTTATATGTATTTTGTTTGGAAAAAATCATTATATTTAAAAAAGAAATATATATCATGACGATTTGTAAATCTATTTTGAATTATAACAATTTTATATATCAATAATTTTAATTTTTTTTTTTTTAAATAGATAAAGATTATAAAAATGATTATTTAGATTTATCTTTTAAGCTGTACCAATTGTTCCATTTTCTTTGATCCCATGTAAAAGACTACAAATTAATCATGATGGTCTCAAGGGCCCGATCTTTCTCGAATTCATGAATCTCAAGTTTCCCCACTGGACCTTCCATAATATCTTTTGAAAGGCCATCTTCTAGACTCTTTAGTTCCATATAGATGTGTTGGCATGTGTACCATTCCATATTTTGGATCTCTTTTTTGATAGCTCTAAGGAAATGGTATAGGTGGGGTGAAAATATGCCTATTTTTTTCACCAATCCAATCAACCACCATCTTTGAGTCACACAAGATTTGCTATTTATTTAATTTGTAGTAGTTTTCTATGTAAACCAATGGCCATATGGCTAAAAATTTAGCCTTGGATTTGGATCCCCTTCTTGGAGAATATTAGACGTGCATGTAATGGAGTCTGCTGGAAAATAAAACCACACCGACATTGTAGATGGAAGGTTGTCACTCGTTTGATTTGTCGAAAAATCCCTAAGGGATATTGAACTCCATAACAAGCATGATAGGGACTCTTATTTTCTTTTGCTTCATTTCAAATTTGAAATCTTTGCATGTTGAATCAATGACACCCATCATAATCTCTTCAAGAATCTTTTTTTCCTAGAATAATGCAAGATTTCTTTCCCACCAGATGGTATGAACAAAATAAGCAAGGAAGACAAGTAATTCAGGAACTGATGGGTTTGATACCCACTCTAGAACACAGTCCTCCAATGTGGTTTTATCCCAACTAGTTTTCTTGGGCTTAAAAGAGGATTTTACAAGAGACCAAACCTTTTATGAGTAGGGACATTAAACAAATAAATGAAAAATTGCTTTTGCATTTTTTAAACACAACAAGCATCAACTCGGGACCTTCCATGCTTGTCTCAATCCATTATCTTAGTTTAATAAATAATTGTGTAGATATAACCATTGTGATCTTGCACTTTGGGGGGCTATGGTGTTTCCAAACAAAGAGCCAACACCAAATTAGATTGTCAGTGAGTTCCTCTTCCATCTTTGCCATGTATCTTAAATTTGTTGTGAAAATACCAAAGCTTATGTTTTTAACCATGATAGGTTGTCTTCATCTGGCTCGGACAAATTGGTCATAGTGTTAACTAAAGGATAAATAAAAGATTCCGATTCATTGGAATCAAAACCTAAAAGTTCAAGGGATTCCATAGATCTCCATCCTTGACTTCCCCAAATTAAGACCGACTATGAGTGAGCATTTGCTAGGTGGAAGATGCCTTGTGGAAATATCTTATTAGGTTGTCTGATAATTTGTATCTGTCACCCGCACCGGCCAATCATGGCCAATCCTAATGCTCCTAATGTCTCCATCCTTTCAGAAAATCCAATTATAGATCAATGGGAAAGTTGATGACAATGCTTTCCACACTATGGAGCAATTCAAATATCGTTTCCTTGGATCCTTGATTCATTTTATAACTTTTTTTCCATTGAGGTATTTATTTTTCATAGCATGCACACACAGAGATATGGAATTTAATATATGCCATATACTTTTAGCCACCATGGATTTGTTGAAAAGGTCAAGATTTTATGTCCCCAACTGCCCATGTGTTTTGGCTTGGCGATTTTTTCCTATCTGACCACTATTGCCCCTTCAGAGGAATGACATCCTAACCAAAGGAAGTTGCGACTAAGTTTCCGGATTTGATTAAGGATCCATTTCAGAATATTCGCTAGGACATCCAATATACAAGAATTCTCTAAATAACTAATTTAACTAGCATTAATCTTCTACCTCTTGATAGTAGTCTGTTTGACAATATATTAATCTGACAGTCTAATTTCTTCATCATCCACAACCAATATAAGGATTTATATGAATTTGGATTAATAAATACCCATATATTTGAAGTCAGCCTAAAATTCAACGTGATTAAAAGGCATGCATACCTTTACGTATTCTATGATTCTTGGGACTATGTTCCATGAAGAGATGATCATTTTTCTTCATTTATCTTCAAACTCGTGACCTTATTTGATTTGAACTTAAACAGGAATGCAACAACTTACATATATAATAAAAAACACAGAGATTCGGCAAAAAAACACTTCATTTCATTAATGGAAAAATACTGAACTATGCTCACAAACAGAATGGAAATAAGATAGCTCGGGCAATGTTAGCTTATATTTGAGGAGAGATGTGGTAGCTACATGCCTTTGAACTGTGTTACAATGAGGCTCGAAGGCCTATTTAGCATTGAGAAACAATGGAAAACCCTAAACATCCAAAAACCTAACCGTAGGAGATGAAGCACCAAAATTGTGGGCCCCGTTTGGGTAAATTGGTACATCAACTTCCTGGGGTCGTAACTTTGGAATACGATATCCGTTTGGCTATCATAATACCTCGTTTCGAAAATATCAAAGAGAAGGCAACATATAAATTCCAAAGGCAATTTGGGACATTTCCAATCTCTCAGTTTTCCCTAAAAATGCCGTTTAGGGCCTTAAAACGGCTCCGGAAGTTCAGGGCCTGAAAAATACCAAAAATACTAAACTGTGCTACAATTAAGGAAACCAAAAAAAACTGAAAGAGATAATGTTGGAGGTTCAAGTGGAATAGGTAGGTGGCCACCAATATCCACCTGGATCATTCCTTCCCCCTTAGGAAGCAATGGTCCCCATTGCGTTGAGTGCCTCCATGAGATGGGGAAACTTTTGCTGAACTTGGTCCTTAGTGAGCCACTTGCCTTGGTGAAGGAGTTGGCTAGCTTTGACAACCTAATATTGTTGGATCTTCTACTAGCGAGTGCTCTTGATCTGTGTGTCCATGATCCGATCAGTGGTGGACTATTCCATGAAGTCTGGGTTCAGCTCTATTGGTGTGCGCTGTTCTGCAATGTTAGATGTGTCCAACAATGGTGGGAAGTATGGCCAAAGGCGATCTACATTGAACACTGGGTGCAGACCAAGGAATAGTGGGATGCTAAGCTTGAAGGCATTGTCACCGATGACCTTGGTGATGGTGTATGTCCCATATCGGAGTGGGCAAAGCTTGTGGTGGGGCCCAACATGGTGCTCTTTCGGCAAATGAAGCCAAAATTTGTCGCCCACCTAGAACTTGTGCGACACTCGATGTTGATCATGGCGTTGCTTGTACTTAGCATTAGATCTGTCCAATATATCATGGACCTGTTGGCAGATGTGTTGAATGCGCTCAATGAAGTTGTTAACCCTTTCAACTTCGGACTGCACGTGAGCCGAATCTACCTGAGTGGCTGTAAATGGTATGGCCACATCAATGGGGCATAATGGCTGAAATCCCAGCCCTACCTAAAAGTGGTTGTGGCCTGTTGAGCTGTGGAGACTTCTGTTGTAGCTGTGTTGGACATAGGGGATACTTTCATCCCATGTGCGTGTATGATTTGAGTTATACATGCGCAGAAGGTGTACGATCATTTTGTTGACAACCTTTGTTTGGCCATCGGTTTTGGGATGCAAAGCTGTGGACTTGGTGAGTTTTGTATCCAGTATCGACCAGAGACTTGACCAAAATGCACTCAGGAATCTGCTATCTCGATCTGAGATAATGGACAGTGGGATCCCAAAGTGTACCCACACTCGCTCAAAGAAGAGCTTAGCAGTGGCCTCTGCTGAGATACTCTTCTTGTAGGCCACCATGATGGCCATCTTAGAGAATCTATCAATGACCATGAAAATGCAATCGTTGCCGTGCTTAGTAGAAGGAAGGCTAGACATATAATCCATGGAGACAGATTCCCAAGGCCGGTTAGGAGTAGGTAGAGGAGTATACAAGCCTTGCTTCTTGATGGTTGGTTTGGCAATGGTGCAGGCGGTGCAGGATCTAATGTACTTCCCAACATCCTAATGAAGTTTCGGCCAATAAAAATACTTTTGCAATACTGCCACTGTTTTCTCTACTCCAAAATGTCCAGTGACCCGACTATAGTGCGCCTCCCAAATCATCTTGGCACGCTCACTTGAAGGAACACATATGTGTCCCAAGTGGCATAATAGTGCATCCTGAAGGTGAAAATTTGGAACTTTCTTCCCTTCCAGGAGTGTCTGGTATATGTTGCCGAATTCTGGATCGCTCTTGTAAACATGTGGCCACCCCGATGTCTCGTGCCCACAGGAGTTGAGCACAGTGATCAACGCCATGACCGGTGGTCTGCTGAGGCAATCAACGACATTATTAGTGCTGCCCTTCTTATACTTAATGTTCAAATGGAACTATTACAGATAGGTGGACCATTTCTAATGGCAATCGTTCTGCAACTTCCCTTGTGTCTATATTAATTGTAGAGGCCGGTGGTCTGCGTGGATGACCGTTTCCTTCCCCAAAATGAAATGCTTCCATTGATCACAGGCCTGCACAATGGAATGCATTTCTTTGTCGTAAGTGGGGTACTTTCGGACTGTTTCTAAAAGTGTCTCACTATGGTAAGCCACTGGATGCCCATGTTGAGTAAGAAATTCCCCAATAGCATAGTTGGAGGCATCTCTCTCAATCTCAAATGGTTGTTGCAGGTCTGGTAATGTGAGAACTGGTGTAGAACAAAGGCGATTCTTCAACTCAGAGAACGCTTGCTGCTGGGTTTATGACTAAAAGATATTTTCTTTCGCTCTGCCCTTGGTGACTTGACTTAAAGGCCAAGCGATATAAGAGAAGCCCAACACGAACTTACAGTAGAAATTGGCAAGACCCAAAAAGCTGCAGAGCTCTGTTAGAGTGATTGGGGCTGTCCAATCTTGAATGACTTGTATCTTGGATGGGTCCACATGTACACCCTCCTCATCAATGATGTACCCCAAATATTGAACCTGGGTCAGGCCAAAGGTGCATTTCTCCAAGTTAGTACACAACTTGTGTTGTCGAAGGGTCTGAAGGACTTGCCGAATATGGTGGAGGTGTTCTTCCCAACTCTGGCTGAAGATCAAGATTTCATCTAGATACGTCACCACAATGCATTAGTGAAGGGCTGCAAGATGTCGTCCATCAGTCTCATGAAGGTTGCAGGGGCGTTTGTCAATCCAAACAGCACGACCAACCATTCGAAAAGGCCCTCCTTAGATTTGAAGGTAGTCGTCCACACATCAGAGGGTTCGATAGGCACCTAGTGATAACCTGACTTCAAGTCAATCTTGTTGAAATATTTGGCCCCCCCTTGAGATGGTCCAGAAGGTCATCAATCCGTGGCATTGGGTACCTATTCTGGATAGTGATCTTGTTTAGTGCCTGATAGTCAATACAGAGTCTCCAAGTCCCATCCTTCTTTTGTACCAATACAATCGGGCTCCCACAGTGTGATGAGCTTGGCCTGATGTGCCCCTTCTATAGTAGTTCTTGAATCTGACTGTTGATCTCATCATTCTCCAGAATAGAGCGTCGATAGACTGATCTATTGGGCAGCAGCGCGCCTAGGGTCAGATTGATGGAGCGCTTGACCTGATCATCCTTCCTTGTGTATTTCTCATTGAGTCGGGTGTTTGCGTAGCCAAATCTTAATCGCATCATTCTACGATATTCCTTCTAGTCAGCAAAATTTTCCCTGTGCGTACCCCACGATCTTGCAGGCGTAGCTCTTAATGTTAGATCTAAGGCCTAGAAACGATGTTCCTCGAGTACATCCCTTTCAAAATGGTTAAGAAATATATTTACATCACCGAAGCCATCATAATAGGGTTACTTATGTACCTCAGTAGATAGGCAATGTAGAGATTTTGTAAGTCGATTAGATCTCAGCGTAGAGACCTCATGCAACTGATTCTTCCTATTTTCTAATTCTTCGTTTGAATATGATTGGTAGGAATTGTCCTTCTCCCAGCTGATCCTTCCATCCGCAGTGGGATTGATCCAATCTTCATTTCGTGTAGTTAAATTATAGATGTTCTCAATGTTGTCATCTTCATAATAGTCATGGTTCGGTTCTGTGTCTCATGCACCCTTATCTGGATCCAATGGGACAATTACTTAAAGTTAATTCTTTGCAAAGACCATGCTTCACTTCTTTAAGTTAATGATTTCATTCATGTCAAAGGCCAAAGAATCTCGAGCAGCGCTGGGTAGAGATTACTATTGTTGACGATCTCAATAACTTCGAAATCAACCACTGCTCTTGCACCTTCAATATCGACAATTACTCCATGCAGGTGCCCCATTGGAATTATCTTTTGATGATTTGTCATGCACAGCTAAATTGACGACCAATGTTATTTAGGCTTTCCCATACATTCCCAATTTTGCTTCGGCAGTGCATTAGCATCAGAGCCTAATTCTAGGATTACCTAATCCATTTCAAAATCACCGATCTATGCAGTAAGCCACATCTCCCTACTGGTTCTCTTCTTGCTTTTGTTCACCTTATTGAATGCACGCTGTCCTGGTAACAAATTATCCTTGTTAGCGTAGTTATCTATTAGTTCTTGCAGTTCTTATACTGTCTTATGATCTTGTAATAACTTCATGCAGATCTATAGAAGCAATTTTAACATTGTGGGATTTGAATCTTGTGTTACAGTAGCATCTTTGGATTTCTCCTTTCGCGAGAATATCGACATCTGGTTCTGAGACGTAAAAGCACTTGGACCCATAAAACTCATTTTTTCCTCCATGAATATCTCTTTTTTCTCTATGTAAATCAAACCCAACATTCTTCTAACTGTATTTTCAGAATCTTGACTCTGATTCTGGATGTTTGCCTTTGACCTTCTCTTCACCAGTGGCTACACCGCTTCATGTAACTATATTGACAGTGGGATCATCTTTGTCTGACTCAGATCTAATCATTTGAATATTCTATGTCACCTATTGGTTCTTCTTCTCATGCATATTTTCTATTAAGATCGAGCAATATTTTATAACATGATCTAATTGGCGACAACACTGACACGAAGGGTGTGTTGGATTCTGAAAGTTGCGCCTAAAGTGCCTTGGTTCTCCGCAGTTGTAACAAATAATATGGCCCTAGCCTCTTCTGGCTCCTCCTCCTTGTCCTCTTCCCTATCCTTGGAATCCTCTGTGAGATGTAGGTGAGCCTTGGTCGTTCTGCGCACGATTTTAAACCTACATTCTATACAGCATAGTTCTATCCATCATTAGTTCATATATTTGACCATTCCTCTCATCACGACCAAACGATTTACAGAAGTTGTGGAAGAGTTGCTTCAGAGACTATATACATTTTTGTAATAGGGAACAAATATCTGTCGAATGCTGTCCTGATACTTGGAAGATACTACACCAGGTACTTGCACCGGTGATTGATCCAACGAAATATTCTGGCTTTAGTGGGTTAGGAACTATCGCAACTATATAATCTCAGAATAAAGGGCATTGATCCTTATGATGACCTTCAACCTTGCATTTTGTGCACCAAACTCTAGAATGTGTCTTTGACTTAACCTCCTTTCCATTCTTCAGATCCTGCAACTCCATATGCAGGCTTTCTAGTTGCACTTGGATCTGTTGAACTCCTACATTCGTATCTTGGATCGATGAGGCTTCTAGCTTCATCGCGAGTTTCCAACGCTTTAGCCTGAGACCCAATCTTCTACCTAGATAACGACAACCTTAAGTGAGGTAATGGAGAAGAAATATACCAGTCCCTATGTTGTTCGTCTGAAATATAAAGGTTATCTTGACTCAGTAAACACTTCAGTCGCTGATATATATCCCACGCAGACTCATTAAACCTCTGCTTAATATCCTTGATCTCAGTTACACGCTAAGCTTTCGACTCCGACTTTGTAAATTCCGCATTCAACGTGTCCTTTGTATTAGCCAATGAAGCAGGTAGATGAGTCGTGTTGTATTTGATGTACTAGGTAAGCGCTCTATCCTGTAGCATTGTAACTAGTTTCACTTTCTTCATATCATCATCATTGATCTATTGTGCTTTCCACACAACTCATGCGACGAACCAAAATTGTTCGGGATCCTTTGATCCCTGACCCCTAAATACTGGCATTTTCACTGTATTTTCCAGACTGAATAGCGAAGGTGGAGGTGAAGGTGTATGTATGAGGCAGAGGAAAAGGTGGAGTGGTTGGATGTTGAATTCCAGAAGTATCCTGATCTACAGTCTGCGCCGCAACTCTAGGTGTAATAGGGCTACTTTGTTCTTCTTCACTTCTAGATTCTCCTAATAAGGGATTGCATTCACTTCTGACAAATTTGTCTAGATCTAACCTGAATCGTTTTCCACTTCGCATAGATCCAATCAGACCCCTCTTAAACATTAAGGTAAAGGAATAATCTCATTTTCACACAAAATCATTTTAATACAGGTTTTTAGTGATTTAAGGTACTTACCTCTTGGTCCTTTGAAGAATCATCGTTCAGCTTCTCTATAAGACACTGCTGTATCTATTGCAAATTTATTGATGAAACCACCCAGAATACTATCAATCTAGTAATCAACAACCCTCGCAACCTTATAATCAGATCTTTCAAGATGTTTGACTAATTCTGAAGTCCACACAATAGGATTGTCATGCTTCCAAGTAGGTTCACTATCTACTAATTTGGACAACCCCTCCTATAATTCGCAAGGGAATGATGAAAAGAAAACTTCGTGTACTTATGTGTAGAGATACCTTTGTAACCATTTCTCTTTTGATAAGAGTGGGTTCCTATTGCATTGGCCTACAAATTCATGCAACTTTCGATCTATCCACTTATCAATTTATTTCTTCGTCAGTATCCACTTATGCCACATCACACATCCCTCACATAGATCCCAGTCCCAACAACTGAACCATTTGTTGGCTTGAGGGGGCTTGGACCCAGGTTCAGAGTTAGCTGCCTTAACCAAAAAAACCCTACACTACTGTCACTTTCAACAACAATCCACGTAGCGCAGGCTGCAGTCTCACCCGGGGAAATATTGGGGGATGATAGAACCATGCTTCTACATCTAAAAGGCTATGCGATGTGGTTAAGGCGTTTCCTACAATTTTAGTTATGATCTGACCTTCGCAAAACCTTATTCATGGTATTAAGTGATTTTCAGTTAAAGAAAGTTATAAATTGCACATAAACATCTAATCATGCATAACATAATATCTAATAGTAGATCTAGATCTTCATAGAGTAATGTTGATGCCTCGAAAATCGCTGCATCAACATCGGGGATAACCACCCAGTTCGGAGCTTAAAGGCAACTCCTTTTTCGTTTGGTGTGGTGGCTCCGACTGGATATAATGGGACCAGTTTCCCAATGGTTGGTAAATGGGATGGATAAATGATTGATTTTTTAACATCTAATGATAATGGATGAATGATCTAATCTAAAAGTAAAATATAAACAACTATTCTATCCCGGGAAATTGCTTCTTTTAGTGTAACTTTGGATGGTCTTCATTCACAAACAGGCATATAGATGACTCTTGTTGGTAAGCAAAGATGTTTATTCATATGATAATTACTAAGCCCAAATAGTTGAACAAAGCAATCAAACAAACATTATTACACTATTTCTCATATATATCATAGACATAGATATGAGTGAAAGAATAACAGTCCTCGGACATTCAATAGTGAAAAGTACAAGGCTTGCTGTTAAAGCACATATATATATTCAATGATAGCAAAATTTAAATGAATGCAGATTCACATAAAAATGACAGAAGAGCATAGATAATAGTACCATATGTTTATTCGAGTCACGCCCAATATCAATCGCATTCAAATTCCTTTTTCCAACTTAGAAATACTTCCACAAAAGGCAATAGTGCATAGATCATCAAAGTTTTCTTTGTCAAAATTCAGAATACTGGCCCAGTCTTTATAAAAAATAGATTAGAAGCACAATAGTGTGACTTCCTGATTTGAGTTTATACAAAAACTGAGGACCCTTTCCAAATGCATGAAAGGGCCTATAAATACTAATTAAACTAACTAATTACAAAATAAAAGTGCTAATTAATTGGTACAACTATGCTATGAATATCTCCTCAAAATCGGTTTGTCTTCAGTCGGCAGCGTGATTCATTGCTTCGGATGATCTCCCTTCGGCTTGAGCTGGCAGATATCTAACATTGGTTGCAACTCTGGGGGTGGCTTAGGCGATAATTCAGTTGAGCTGAATATGTGGCATCTTGGATCTCAGGGATCTTGCAACTGATAGCATCAGTTAAACATTTGAGCACGGCCCTCTGACTGTATGGCTTGATTAAGAAAAACCAAAAGGTATCCCAAGTTAAACTTTGGATGCCAGCGATTAATCTTCCTTTCTTTTCTAACTCCTGATTGCATGTTTGTTCCAAGGCTTTGGCCGATGTTAATTTTCCTGGATTACATTGTGAAATCATATTAGACAGATAAAGAGTGTCGTCAACAAATTCAATTAAATTGCTAGTAGATAACTGACATCTCGAAGTTTCTCTTTCTACCTTCATTAGTTGGGTCTGCCATTCTAGGAACAGGATGTCTTTGTGTGACTCAAGAATTTTAGGGAGATCTGAAGCCTGTCCTTCAAGGGAGTCTTGCCAAGCAAGAAAACTGGTTAAGGTCTCATCGGCCTATTCTAAATCCTGTCTAGCCTCAACTGATTTATCAACTATAGATGTGGTAATTTCACAAAGAGGTTAAGCCAAAGAAATTTTATGACATAGCAGTTTGAGATGTGTAATCAATGCCTTATTGATTTGTAGAGCTTCTGTTCTGAACTCTGCTACTTGAGGAAGGCTCCTGAACTTTTCCACTTCTTGTGACAGTTGAGCGATTTGCTCATCCTTGGTCTTGCTCATTTGTTCGTTCATCGCCTTTAATTTGGCCACTGCTTCAGATAGTTCCTTCTGTTTCTGCACTGCAATCGAATCTATCCTCTGTTTCTCTTTGTGTAATTTCTCATTTAATTGGTTGTTTGTCTGCTGCTGCGTTGATAGTTGTTGTTCCAATTGTTCTATTTTTCGCTGTGCTTCGGACACCTGCGACTGCAATGTGTCAATCATTTGATCTTTTTCTTTAAGGAGACTACTCACTTCCGAAGCTTTATCCATGGTGGCTGCCGAATATGCTCCAGCATACTGGGAGAGTTTTGTAAGGTCATCAGAAGGGTTCAGTTCCTCCCTCCACACCACATTAGCCATCTCTGTTTGATCTGGCAAAAGGGAAGATTGATCAAGTCTCCTCCTTTTCCTCTGTCTTTTCACCACAACCCTGTGTTTAGGCTTGTAAAAGACGTCTAGTGGTGGTATGTCTTCTACTTGTAAAACAATTTGATCAGATGGATCTCTGGGGATTATTTCTACATCTTTGCTACTGGGTAGGCCGCTAGTTCCTTCCATCGGAACCGTAGTTGTGGTTTTTTCTTGACTGACTGTCACTTGGGGCATGCCGAATCCTGGTGGAGTCTCTGGATTATTAATAATAGAGTCAAATTGCTGCCACTCTTGGAGGAGTTTGGGATCAATTTGAGTCTCTAAATCAATAACTTCACTGTCATGCTTCTTCTTTTTTCCTGCTCTATTTCCTACTCCTTTCCTTTTTCCTGCTCTGTTTCTTTTTTCAGGAATTTCCTCTGTAGTGGGAGACTCATCAATACTCTTCTGCCCAGGCTCGCTTGACTTAGTTGTTGGTGTAGTGGCCAACAAGTCCAGAGGCAGAGTTTTCAACCTCTGTTCTCTGAGCCTATTGAATTCTACCAGTCCTTCATCATTATATTTCATCCTGGACAATGTTTTAACCTGAGACAAAGATTCTGCTGAAGAAAATAAATCATCAAATTGATCTTTTTCATGGTCAAACTTAGTAAGTTTGGCCTGTTCAAGCACATTATAGGCAACCTTCCGGGGATCGAATTGCCTACTAGGGATGGTTGCAAGATTGAGCATATTTATTTTTCTTGCCTCCTTCTCAGCATGTTTCCAATCAAGTATGGTGTAAACACCAAATATTAAAGGGAATATGGGCCATAGTTGCTTTTTGGAAGTCCTAAGAGTTTTGGATGTTCCAGCGGTTGTGATTTGGTAAGATAATTCACGTGCCAACAGTTTATCGGGCACATATAATGGGAGGACATGGGGTTTTGTGGCACTACCAAACAACCGTATATATGTGAATTTATCTTCCCCGAACCAATTCCCCACAACAGTCAAGTCAATTTCGGCCTCCTCGGAAATCCTTGGGCCAGGCTTATTAAAGATAACATAACAGATAGGCAACATGAAACCATTACAGATTTGATACAAGTGGTCTTTATAATGTGCCTTCCATAACATCTCATGATAGATGTGAATTGATTTAGGGTCCTGTGGTGTCCACCTCCACCCAAGTATCGGGTATTCAGAATTAAAACAAAGCATATCCATAACATAAGCACTGTAATAGAAGGGGGGAATAGTCCTGGTAGTTTTGCGTGAATTGAATCTAAAATCAAGAATTGCAGAGGCTAATTTATCAGACAATATATTGGCCCAATCCATGATATAACTACTAGTTGCCGCTTCCATTAAAGGAACCATTTCGATATCAAATTTTGTAGAATTATGCATTCCCCATATCCTACACATCATTGCCCCAACGTAACAGTAAGGAGATGCTAAGGAATCCACGGAGTACTTACCCGATGACTCATGTTTATGCTTTTCTGGATTCTGTCTCCACTATCTAATCGGGGCTGATTCCGTCTCATTCTCATCTGCGAATTTCTTTAGAAAAGCTTTGTTGTATTTCTTTTCCGGCTCAGGTAAATGGTACATTTTCTCAAGACGTCAGGCTGAAATGAACCAAAAAATCTTCCATCAACTGTGCAAAAGGTCCTATTAGAAACAGGAATTTGTTCGACCACCCATCTGACCACATCAGTGTAAGGGAGAATTTTCTCCTGAGCTGCTATCCTGTGTAAAAACGAGTCGGCCAAATCCTTCAGCAAGGCTTCTGATTTGCTGGTTGAGTCTACAGTAGCTTCTTCTTCTGTTTCCTCTGGTTCTTCTGCCTCAATTAGATTATAAATGCTTTGTCAGCTTGTATTTCCCAGGCTGAGACATGTAGTGTCTGAAATTAGTCCCTTCTTGCTTGGTCCTGGGTCACTGGTGGGCTGGATAGTAACTGTAGGGGTCGCTGCCGCAGCGGACCTCTTAGATTTCTTTCCCATTTGCTTAAAACTTGAAACTTCGATGGAATTATGCACAAGGAAGGAAACCAGTGCGATACAGAGAAACAGATAGCAAGAGCCAATATGAAACAGGTATGAATAATAAAAGATCGTGATAAAAATTGCCGCAGATAGAATCTAAGTGGAAAATCTCGGCATAACTGCTTCATTTATTGGCCGCTTCATCTGTTAGTCATGATAAGGAGGCTTTTAAATAATCCATCATAACGTTTATTGATTCAAGCGTGGCTTATATTTTTGGCGGTTAATCGCATTTGATGATTGGCGTCGTGAAAGGGAGGGTTTACATAATAATCCAAAATATCGTTCAATCACCGAAGGTGATACAATGCATGCCAATCTTTAATATGTTTAGAAACACGCACCCTGATTTAATGCATCACAATCGGGATAGGGCTCGGGTCACTTTATTCATGCCATTGCGAAATCGCCGATCGCCGATAGCGATACACCTTATCGCATCGGGGAATTTAAAGGTGCCACAATAAACACATTGATTACCACAACCGATTGCCGATAGCGATGCCTTTATAGCATCAGAGGAATGGGGGATGCTTTATAGGTGATGCGCTTTGTCTTTCCCCGATATCCGATAGCGATTTCCCTTTTCGGATCGGAGTTATTCAATGTGCCTTTACTTATGTTCCTTTTATTATTGCGATATGCGATCTTGCGATCGCTTTATTGCGATAATAAAAGCCTTATGATTTGTTTAAAAAGGCCTCTTTATCATTGTTTTAAAAGGGAAATCATATTTCAATTAGACCTTTTGATGAGGGTTTTTCTAATAATAAGTAAATACTAATTTATTCACACATCTATGTTTAAAAAGGGACCCTTTTCATATTATGATTTCAAAGAAAAATTTTATGAAATGGGGGGGGTTGTTGTACAGCACAACAAGTACTTAAGATAAAATCTAGATAGATTTCATTCGGTTGCGCGAAAATACAGAAAACACACAAGTGCATAAAAATAGACACAGAATTGCTTCAAATATATTTGATTACTTCAGATCTTCCTTATACAACTTTCCTGACCCTACTCACACAGTTGCAGGGGCCCGTACACTTAGCTGCGGACTTACCAAGGTCTCCACACACTCAACTGCAGGAGCCTTCCCTTTTTCCCAAATACAGGGAGATCTTACAAAATCAGACTCAAAAGAATTTCATCCATCAAGTCATTTTCCCCTTAGACCTGCTAAGACACCTTTTTATACTCTTTTCTATTACAATACCATGGTCTGCAAACCATGGGCGGAGCTCAAAACAATACCAAAATGTAAGGGGTTTTGACCTTCCTAAAACCCCTTGATTCCTATTGACCCACACTACTCACACTCCACTCCTCAAAACGCAGAGACTTACAATATTTTAACAAAATTGACCTAGGGGACCCCATCCCAATTTTTTTTTTTACATTCCATCTGTTAGGTGAGAAAGGGAAGTGTGGGTTAAATATCTCTTACCTTAGCAACTCCACTGTTAGAATCTTATTGTAAACATCTTGGTGACTCAATTATTTGAATATTATTGTAAACACCTTGGAAACTCCACTATCTATATCCTTGTTTGGTCATCTTGGCTTTCAAGAGGCCTCATACTCGCTATGATGCTAAACAATAGAAAACTTCCCCCATATTTGAACTTGAGATCACTCACCTAAAGGGGTTTTCAAAATGGCCATTCCTGCATTCTTGGCCAACAAATTTTCCCCACTAGATTTTTATTCTATTGTTGGTTATCCCCATCATGTCCCTTCATTTCATGAATGGTATACCTATTTTCCTAGATTTAGTGGAATCATAGATAGAAGGCCGGACCAGAACCTCAAGGATTTTCATGAATGCATGGAATAATAGGGTATTGTTTTTGAAGATGTGAAAATGAAATTGTTCATGTATTATTTAGATGAATATTTTAGAGTTTGGTACACAACCATACCTTGTGGAAGCATTTCACATAGCATTTAATCTTTTTTGCAAAAGATTATATCCACAGGATGCTCTGTTTGGAGATTTTTGTGCACATGTTAATGTTGAAAATATTTCTAGGGCTAATGATCCTACTGAATATATTTGTGGGGCTCCACTACAAGAAGATATATACTTGCATCAAGAAGCATCACCCAACAATCAATAAAGGTAAGAAGGAGACATCATTAAGATGCAAACAAACCCTCATAGATCTCATTCTGTCGAATTTGATGATTCTCCTTCTTATGATTTGTATGAATCTGATGGGAAGTTGAGCAATGTAGAACCACAACAATCCCGATAATGGGAAGATGCAAAAAAAGAGGAGGCCACCAAGAGGTTAATAAAGAGGCTCCAGTTTATGATCTACATCCTTCAATTGAAGAACAATTTCAAGAAGCTAATATTAAAGTCGATAAAGATTCTTTGACCTATGATTTAGAGGAGGATGAGATTGTTGCAGAGTTTCAAAGGGAGTTGCTTAACCACAAGTGGGGAGAAGGCTTCTTGCAATATATTTTTCAAGAAGAGCCTAAAGTTAAAGAACCTAGCAGTGTCTATGGCTGCCTCCTGCATAAATATTCATTCCTAGAAATTGTTCAAGAAAGAGAGGTCGCTGTAAATTTCTCTCATCAGTTCCATGATCCAGTAGCTGACTATACGACATATTTCAACGATCTAAATTATGGGGTATGCATTAAATGTTTTATCTCAATATTTCAAATGGTGCATGCCTATTTTAGTCACTAATTTTCAAGAACACATCCAAATTAGAAGGTTCATGGAGGAGATTAAAAGAACTGAGCATAAAATACCAGCTTGGGGGCAGTGGTGCAAGCTTGTTTTAGTTGTTGACTTCCAAGAGAATAATGACATGAGGTATAGTACTCAGCTGCTGGGTTGATATCATTGGAAGGTTGACCTCACTTGGGTGAATTGAGCCCTATGCATAAGTAGGAGTTGTATATAAATAAGCTCACTAGCTGAGCATTTAATTTCCAGTTGTTAGAGTTTATATTTTTGCATTTCAGTATTATGAGGAAAGGACTCCCAACAAATAAATTTCCATGGATATTTTCTGGTTTTATAGGTTCAATATATTTTTTGACTCCATGCCCAATGGTGAAGGCTACTAGTATGCAGGTTCTCAACACCTTGCCAGCAAGGCACTGTCCCTAATTGGAGCCAATGTTGTCACTTACTATAAAATGTATTTTCATATGTCTAAAGAGTGAATGAGAAGATAAGTTTTTAGTCATATTCCAAGCCACAAAAGGACTCAAGGCCTACATGGGACCCTCTCCATTAGAAATTTATTTGAAAAATCTTTCCAACGATATGTGGAAGTCCAGAAATGGACTCCTGGATAAAAAGATATGGTTTACTAAAGTTCAAGGATTGAAGCCTTAGGAAGGAATATTAGAGCTCCAACAACATCAGGCATATTAGTGATCGCACATCAGAGTATTAGGCATATCAATGATCTTACAATGGAGCATCAGGCATATTGACGGTTGCAACATCATAGCATCAGAGATATTAGTGATCGCATGTCGGACTTCGGAGCAGATCAAAACATCGACAATCGGAGGATCAGAACTTTTGAAAGTGTAAACCTTTAAAAGTTGTGAAAATGTTAAAAGTTCCGATAGTGTTAAAAACCACCAAGGAGCGTTGATAAGGATTAACAAAGTATTTCATCAAAAAAACAAAATTGGATGGGCTCTCTTCTCTCTCCTCTAGCAGGACATGCGGCAACATATGATTGGCTTTGATAAAGACACGTGGTAGGCAGTTTTGGGCATTTTGAGGGGCCTATGGGGGAAATCTGGGTGATACGTGTCACCAATCAGGAAGTGTCACATGGTGTGATGACATCATATTAGAGGTCGGCATATCAAAGGTTGAAGATGTCGACACTTTATAATAGTTGGTAATTGAAAAGTGTCGATAAGGGGCCTCCGATATTAGGCCTGGCACATGGTCGAGAAGAACTTATAGAACCAAGGGCGCTAAGCTCTTAACAAAGGAAAAACGGACCCTAGACAAGAACAAAATGCCCTAGCACCTTAAGGCTAAGCCTCCGGTCACCGCACCCAGTCCTATGGAGGAAAATAGAAAGGGGCTAAACAAAAGGGGCCAAGGACATCAAAACTTTATTTTCGTAATGTCATTAAGAATAAAAGTTTCGATGAGTAAAATATTTGACCCAACACTATTGCAATAATACATGACATATTGGGCTCCAATAGTGTAATACAGAGAGTTATGAGATGGATGGGTCGACAACTGCAAGATTGAGTGCGAGAATAGAGGATTTGGCATCAGTAGTAATGGCAACTATCAAAGATCACTAGGTCAAAGAAACAAGGATCACGATCTGCAAGAAAGAGTGTTGGGTCTGTCTTGAAGTGATACAAGCCATCTCCATGCTTCGACGCATGTCGTCAGTGAGATAAATGGAGGTATGGGACTTGGGAAGCAATGTGTAGGTCACCTAAGAATTATTTTCTCAGCATGGAGCTCCACACAGTTAGACAATGAAGGAATGTCAGGTTGATCTCCATTTCTTCTTCGTGATAAGCAATTGACAGTTAATCGCTCCTAGCTCCAGAGAGTGGGGAATTCAAGCAGTTTAAGTGAACACGACAGGTGAACCAATCGAGAAACTAAAGAGGAACATCATGGGAAAGACCTGGCCTGTTCAAAGGTCATCATAGGAATGGAAGGGGGATATTTCCTCAAACATCATTCAATTTTCTTTATGTCTATTATTGTGTAATTTTTTCATTTTCAAGAACGAAATCAAATCCGATTGTAATCATTTTGCGCAGAAAAACCTTCACACGCCGAGACAACTAGTTGATTAAACAGCTGGAGCTCAGCTGAGATATTTTGCATTTGTTGTTCAAATACCCCCCTCTCCTTATAAATAGAGGGAAGAAAAAATTAACACAAGTTCCTAAATTTTGCATTCTAGAGGCCCTCTATTTTCAAAGGAAGTGGTTCCACTCTGGTTCAATTTTCTTGTTCATGTGTTGCTTGGGTAAGTAGAATTGTTAAATGTATTGGACTAGTGATTTGGAATCCATCTTCAAGAATTAATGAAGTTTTTTTATTTTATTTTATTTTTTATTTTATTTTTATTTTTAATTTAATTTAATTTAATTTAATTATTTTAATTTTTAATTTTTAATTAATTAATTTTTTTTTTTTTTTTTTATTCAATCAGAGCAATGCACGTTATGTTTTCCCCTTTGTATATCACTTCAGGTATGTCTTTCCTCCTCTAAAATCGTGTAATGAAGCTGCTGGCATCACTCTCCTTATGGTTGTATGTTTGCTGCTAAGTAGTAAAAAGTACATGTGTTAACAACTGATTTACATGTGTTATTTAATAGCCTACAGTACCTATATGTGAAAAAATTTACTCATTATTGTTTGGTGACAAATGTATTCATGAGGAATAGAGTTTGAGACCTTAATTCACGCTCCACTCTTTTTGCATTTTCATCTCCTCACTCTTCAATATTTTTTTTCTGGATATTGTTGTTTTTTTTGTGTTCTTTCCATCCTATGCATCAATTCCTCTCCTTTCCTTCCTCTTGTTCATCTATACTAAAAAAACAATGTTAAGCTGCATATTGTTGTGTGTCGACCACCAGAACCAAAACATTTCTATTCGAGATTATCCATATCTACCAGTGTGAGTTCACTTGAGTTTACCTTGGCAAAGGGCTATTGAACCAAGTCCCAAATTATCCATTTTCGAATTACATGACATATGGAGTGCAATAGAAATCCCTACTGGTAATATTCAAAATCACTCCTCTCAGATGCCCTAGGAACTGGTCTCGTATCAACCTAGAGGTTGTCACTAGGAGGCTTCTATATCTTCTGAAACACTTGTGTGACAGGAGATAGAAAAAGCTACAACACATCTGATGTATCTTCCATCCCATTTGTGCTGAAAGTAATAAAATAGATATGATTGAAGAGTACATTTCTACTGCAGCAAAGGTCTCCTCATAATCAATTCCCTCCACCTGAGAGAACACTCTGGCCAAAAATCTCGCCTTGTGTTTCTCCACACTCCCATATGCTACTTGCTTTACCTTGTAAAGCCATCCAGAACTCACCATTGACATGTCTGCTGGTCTTGGGACCACTTGCCAAACACTATTTCTAATAATGGATTCATACTCCTCAACCATGGCATCAACCCATACTGGTTTCTGCACTGCTTCCACGAATGAGGATGGCTCAATATCTACAATCTCGCTCATCAGAGCCATGTAGTGAGTGTAATGATCTTGTGACCTCCTCTACCTGCACTATAATGTGGGTGCTCCCACATTCTCTCTAGCATCATGAATCAATTTATCACCCTCTCTAGTGCACTTCCTCCCATCTCTCGTAGTCTCTACATGAGTGGGATATTCAACTCTACTCCTTTGCAAGTGGTTTCTCCACATCATCCTGAGGTTCTTCCTTTGGAGCTAAAATCTTCTCATCTCCATGCAATTGAAGCTCCCTCTCAAGGGAAAATCTCATGGCCTTCTCTTCATCAAACTTCACATCTCTACAAACCACTGCTATCTTGTGAGATGGAAGGTACACTCGATAGTTGTGAGGTGTATCAGTGTACCCCACAAATATGCCCAAATCATATATTGGCTCTAGCATTTTCCGTGCATCCTTAGTAACATGACAATAAACTGATGAACCAAAGATCCTGAGGTGTGCCACATCTGGTTTCTTACTTGAAAAATCTTCTTCTGGTGTACTCATCTTGAGAATATGATGAGGACTCCTGCTCTACACATATACAATGGTGTTGCATGCTTTAGCCCATAAGTGTAATGCTAGGCCTTGATCATGTAACATCACCTGTGCAGATCCCACAATACTTATGTTCTTCCTTTCAACCACCCGTTTCTGTTGTGGGTTATGGGGTGTTATTAACTCCCGTCAAATGCTTTTTGATGTCCATAAGTTCTTGAATTCATTCGACACATATTCTCCAACATTATCGCTCATGAGAGCTTTAAATTTCCTGCTAGTCTCTTTCTCAACAAGTGCTTTAAATTCACAAAATTTAGCGAAGGTCAGATCTTTCTTCTACATGAATAAAATATAGCATTTACGTGAGAAATCATCTAAAAATATTACATAATACCTGTGCTTGTTTGTGGAAGCCGTCATAATGCTTGGATGAGGATCCATCTCTGGTCTTTCGCTGAATCTCTTCTTGCACCAAGTCAAACCATAAATGCTCCCACTTTGGTAGCTTATCCCTCCCATTTACTGAGTCTTGGTAGCTGTGCCAGCTCTTGGGAAGGCCTAGAACTGCTAGGCTAAGCATATTGTCTTCAGCAACTTCAGCAACTGCAACACCAACACTTCCAATCTAATCCCAACATTGGGTGAACTTGGTCAAGTACTTTGGTATTGTGTCGCCCTTCTCCATCTTGATTTTCCTCAGCTTTTCCTTCAGTGCCAGCTTCCTGTGGTCACTGCTGTTTTGAAACAGATCTGTTAATGTCTTCCACATTGCATATGGAGTCTCCTTACCATGGAGGTTCGAGACAATATGATCTCAAACTCCTTCTAAGATAATACTTGTTGCCTTTGCAATACATTTTCTCCACTCTACCAGATCTTGAGCATCAACTGCTAGAGGCTTAGGAATATCTTTGTCTATGAATTCCTTAAGCCCTTTTTCTTCCACACTGCCTCCATCTCGTCCTTCCAAGAAATATAGTTTGAACTACCCTCAAGGGCATATTCGAGTTTCAATCCATAGAACGACATCCTATTGACTCTGAAGTATGACACTGCAAATTCGATTTCACCTGCAAAAGACCAACTCATAGTCTCATCTTTTGGAGTGATTTCCGCTTTGATACCATGTAGAAATTCATTGTATATTCAAATTGCTAATTGTAATTTACTAAAACAATAGACTTGAATCCATTTTACTCATTAGTAAAAACAATTAAACGATCTCGAAATCATGAAGCATACAAGAGAAATAATTCAATCAACACATTATGCAATAATTTCTTGGGGAAAGCCACATCTAAAAACCCTTGATATCTGTATATTACATTAGTCAGAAAATATGAGAATATTACAATTCTTTGCTCAAGCTGGAGCAACCTCTACACTATCTCTATCTGTCTCACAACTTCCTAGACAAGCCCATGCCAATACTTAACAAATTTTCTTCTTGTCCAAGTCCTTATTTCCTTGTGTTGTTTCCTTGGGAATTAGCCCCTATTAATTAGGGAAATTTCTCAATTGGAATTGCGCAATCCTCATAGGCCTTCCTCTGAATGCATGCACCTCCTGTACAATTCAGACGATTATACAACTGATAGTACAGTATCCTTGAACTCCAATCGCAAATGGATAACTCTCAGATTTGACATGCATGAGTTATTTATGAGTAAATCATCAGTTTACTAGTTGATCACTGTAGGCAACACCACACTACTAGACCTCTCACTAGTTCCTCCAACAATTGGAACTAGTTTAACTAACTTTAACTCAATTTAACTGAATTAATTAATTACAACTCAAAATAAACTCAACCAGGGTTCCTATAATGTAGGAGACATGACTTAAGTTAGACCCTCAACTCGAATTAACTGAGCCAACTAATTCAAATTAACTTATTTAACTAATACAAATTGTCATGTGATGTGGAATTACAATTCTATTCCCAATTTAATTCAAGGACAAAATTTAATTAGGATTTTCTTGTTGAAATTTCAACACCCCTGAAACTAAATAACAATGACCTGAGGGCCACCAACGAGCCTACAATTTAGGAATATGACAAAATTAAATTAGGATTTTCTTGTTGAAATTTCAACACCCAAACTAAATAACAATGACCTGAGATCAACTTCTGGTCACCAATGAGCCTACAATTTAGGAATATGATTAGATGGGGATGTCATCTATCATCTCTAAAATAGAGTTAATGATTCCTATAAAAGAGAAGATCAATCCTGAATGAACCTGCGATGAAAAGATGTTAAGACCTGAAAAAATCCATGAACCCTAGGTGCAGACTACACTCCCTAAAATGACCACCTCCCTTCTTTATAAAGTTGCTTATATACAATAATTCCTATATTTTTATATTTAATATGATTTTGCTTTTCAATATCTTACCATTATTTTGAGTTAGGAAAATGTAAATAGCTATTATTTTTTATTATTTTGATTCAAATAAAATAGAAATATGATTTTAGCATTTTAAATTTTAATAATATAATTAATAATAATAATAATAATATTTAAAATATGATTTTAGCATTTTAAATTTTAATAATAATAATAATAATAATAATTTTTTAAATTTAAATTTAAAAAATTACTAAATTATCAATATATAGCATAATTATGTTATTTGTCCATTTAAATTATTTTAAGTGGTTACGTAAAATGATTATTATGTTATTTATTTAAGTTGAACTCTGATATTACAAAAATATTCATTTAATGACTTAAAGCATATTAGTGTAGGCTAACTCTAGACTAACAACCTTACTCTTCTCAGAAAGAAAAGCTTTATATTATATTGAGGCAATATATACAAAATAGTTATGATGGATCTGATAAAAGATCAATGAAGGATCGTCTGTGAGAGAGACATACAGAATAGTTCTGATGGATTGGTTGCACAGATCGCCTGAGAGAAAGACTGATGGTTAAAAACATAAGCATCAAAGGATGAGCAGAAAAAAACCAAAAGGAGGTTGCCTACAGAGACAGCCATGATTATAGAGACAAAAATAAAACTACAGAGGGTCTGCTTCAGCGATTTGGAGAATAGAGAGCAGAGAAAAGAGGTAGAACATATATGGAGGAGAGGATTGAGTCGTCAAATTTTTTTTTGTTCCTCCATTTCCAGAGGCTCCATATAGCGATGGGAAGGATTGGACGAAGGGAAGCATCCTGTCTTCCCCACCATGCAAAAGCTGCATCAACAGAAATGAAGCAAAGGTGCGGAAAGGAGAAAAGCAGTGCTAGTTCGAACCAGATTTGTTGGGAGACTGTACATTTGAAAAACAGGTGAAAATTGGTTTCCTCCTCCAGCTTGCAGAGGGCGCATCTACTGGGCCCATGCCAAGAGCGCTTCCTTAAGGACTCCCATGTCAGATTTTTGTTGAAGAACACCAGCCAAGAGAATAAAGTCACTTTGAGGGGGCAGCCTAGATTCCACCAAAGTGCAGGAAAACGCTGGCAATTCAGTCTATTTGAGAATGATATAAGGTCCAGATAAATGTCCTTGACAATTGCTTGAGTGGAGGAGAGAGATAAGGACCAAACCAAATGGTCATCATTAGCGGAGCACACTATACCACCCTGAAGGAGAGAGTTATTGAGAATATCCCATTGAGGGGACAGATCCGGAGGAATGCCAATGTCGCGAGCGTCCTTAAGCGTTGGAGAGGGGCCTGTCCAATCCTTGATAACTTTGTCCCATGAGAAAATGCCAGCTCCGTGGAGGTGAAATAGGATAGAAGAAGGAACAAAAAGATTACCCTTGAATCCTGCAAAGGAATCAATGCCAATGAGAACCTTCCGACCTGTGTATATTTTCCATTTAAGGTTGCTGAGGAAATAACGCTGGATCCGCCTGAAGCTGAGCCAAATAGCAGACCCATGCTGCGACCCAATAGAGTGAAACCTGAACCAGAGTTCAATGCCTCGACCTTTTTGATATTTTTGGCGAATAATATCACTCCAGGTGTTGGTGCCGAAAATGCCTCTCCAGAAGGATTTACAGAGAAGAGCAGTCCCAAAAAGTTTTATGTCCAACGGACCCCAACCGCCTTGCTTTTTTGGCAATGTTAAAGACTAACAACCTTACTCTTATCTTTGAGTTGAGTAAGAAACCATATTTTTTTTTCGAAAAAATGATTATATAATATTTATTACTAAATTATTCTTCTACAATAAAATTATATAAATTACATTTACTCTATTAATATAATTATAGATGTTGTTATAGACATTTTTGTGCCTCGCATCATGGAGCATGGAATTTCAATAATTACAGGGATCCTCAGTCCCTAAACATGTTGTTCTTACCCCTAAAAGAACAAGGTCATCAAGCAACAACACTTCCAATCAGTTCTCCACCTGAAAACACTTCAAAACAGGCTTATTTTGGATCATGTCAGCTGCTTAACTGAGCTTCTGCGCTGGAATGCAACTGTCCCACTCTGTACCTGCGCTGGAAGTCAAAAGTAATGAAGGCTACCTGCGCTGGGCGAGATTGGCCAAGTGGCACAGTCATCCTGCAAGGTGTCAACTGCCCAGGAAGCTTCCAAACTGACACTTGGTTCATCAGATTCGCCTTGTGATGAGTACGAGGTACTTGATCACCATGTGTAAGCAAGGATCTCCAAGTGGACTCAAGAACTGAAGATTAACTGAAGAGGGAGAGGACACTAGTCAGCTCTATGCCAGCCTCAAGCTGACTCATCCTCTCTTCTTCTCTCCTATATATAGAGCTCTTCTATGAGGTCTAAAGAGGCTGGAATTTTGTATAAGCAAGGAGGTGCTGTTGGTATACTGCCAGGATTATTGGGTGATTGTTTTACTAGAGGTGAAGAAGAGAGTTCTTGCTGCCGAGGAGGTGCTGCTGGATTGGGGCCAACATCATTGGTTGTAACTTCCTCTGGAACCCTGTTACTTTCTATCAATAAAGTTTGCATGTTCTTCTATATACTTGTTTTACATAGATGCTTTTGTGTTTACATGTATATTTGATGCAACCTAATCCATGCTTCAATTATGATTGCTTGTATCTCGTAGTTTGCTCCCTTTTGTTGTGCAGATTCTGTGTGTAGCTGGATCGGCTTGGAGAGTAAAGAGCTGGGAACGGGATACAAAGCGAGAAGGACAAGGATCGACTAAGCGCAAGACACCAGGTTAGTTGATCCTCTTTCTATTCTCTCTGCGCTTTCATAAAGATGAACATGAAAACTTTGTCATTCAGTTGTTGCTAAAGTCTGTCACCTTTAGAAAGGGTTAGTGTCATCCGCATCGGATACTTTTCCCCACAACAGATGTAAACACCTAATAAATTCCCAACAATAAAATGTATTAATTTATATTTGAATTAAAAAATAAAATGGTTTATTTACTTATGGATAAAGTTCAAGTTACTTTTCATTTTATCAACATTCAGGAATCAATGTGCTTTTTAATTATTTGATGGCTTATAAGGGATTTTTCACGAAGGTTACACACTCCCAAAGTTGTTTCATGGGTGGTAAGTGTTTCATATCACTTAATCAATTAAAGATTTTTTTAAGAAGTGTGAAGTTCTTGAGAACAAGTTTAGTAGAATGCGGTGTCTATATATATAGATTATTAACTTTTAATTAAACAGATATTAATTATTTTTTTGATATTGAGAGTTTGTTTGAAAGACTGTGTCGTATCGCTCACGTGTTCTGCATTTCGAATTTTATAGACATAATGCTATATTATTGAAATAAAGGGTGTTACAACACAAATAATTAGATACATAATTTCATGTAAAGAGAATGTGAACTTCACTCATTTTTAAGGACAAAAAAGTTATATTATTAAAAGTAAATAGTGTTATGTCACAGATAAAAAGATAAATAAGTTAATTATTAGGTGATGTGACTAGACTGTGAACTCTAATAAATATTAAAAACATTTTATTAAATGACAAATTAGAATAAATAAGTGCTACATAGCAGTTAGTACTTGATAATTAGTTTAAATATAGCTAAATTAAAGTAAAAATACTGAATTCAAGTTAGCATTAAGGTTTAGAATCCATTCAATTTAGGTTTCACTGCTTGGTAAATTAAGGTATTTTGTTTATTGTAATAGTGCATTGTGGTTGTGGAGACTCCAACCCTAGACAATAATAATGTCTTATTATAGTGATAATGTTTTTGTTGAGAAGATTGTCTAGAAGGTTTTACATTTTATGTCTAGAATATAGATAGTTGTATTTTATAGGGTAGTTGTTCTTGCCAAATATATCTATGAAAGATAGGTTGAATATATTCCTTAAAAATATATATAAATATTAAAAATGGAGTTGCTTTATTTACTTAGTTATTTTTTTTTGAATCACTAACTATTTTAATTTATTACTAATATTTTTCACTGATTTGTTACTGATATTAAGTAAAAGTATATATAATTTTTACTATAATTTAATCTATTTGTTAAAATTTATTTTCATGCGGTTAAACCAAATTTAGTAATAAATGATAAATACTTTTAAATTTTGTAATGAACCATGAATACTTAGGTAATAGAGATAAATGATTTTTATTTTTAAAATGATTTTATAATAATCAAATGAAGCTACATTTTTTCTTTCAAAGTGTAACTATTTTTAATATATAGTAAATAAAAATTTATAATTTGAATCAATTTTCACTTAATTGTTAATGAATTTATCCCATTGTATTTGTTTATGAATAAAATTATTTAATTCGACTAATAAAATTTTAAACATGTTAATTAACAATATTTATTAATTTTGAACTTGTTAATTAATAATATTTATTATAAAAGTGTTCATAAGGTCTTGGATAGAGGCACTTTTAACTATTAAGACACTGATTCAATTATGGACTCTATTTGGAAGTTATTCTTGGACATGAGATTTTAGAAAAACTGCAAATTGATATATGAAACTGAAAAATTAATTGCCTACTAAAAATTAAATTTTGGTAGTAATAACCACTAAAAAGTCTGCACATTTACATTTTTATTTTTATTTATTATAGTGTTGAAGAAAACATAAGTGTATTTATTTACATCTTGTTCTTATCCATTTTTTATGCAAATACTTATTAAATTATGATGGGTAGTAATTGATGGTAAATATGTTATTTACGGCACTATGAGCTATTTTCAACCATTTTAATTTGTTGTGGTTTCCTATGAAGCTTAACAATGAAAAATCCAAAAGTATCTAAAAATCATGGCATAAATATTGCAACAACATCCAAAAATTATTACACAAAAATCTAAGGCAATTATCCAAATGACATTATGTTATGCAAAGACTGCAATAACAATCATTACAGATAAGACCTCAACTAATCATAATAAATAATTTTAAATATTAATAAAAAAAATAAAATTTAATCCATAATGTTAAACTATGGAGAAACTACAATTTTTTTTTGGGTAAAAAACAAAGTAATACTTGATCAAAGGAAAAATTGAATGCATAATATAATGCCCGTGGAAGGTATGATAAGAACGATTATAAGAGCCCCAAGGGATAGCTCAATTGGTCGAGTTCCTGTTGCTAAGTACATCGCCTATTCGGAGGTCACAAGGTCAAATCTCTTCTATGCCCTTGGGGTTAGGCCTCGCTAAAGCACTCAGTGCCCATGAACCACATTAAAAAAAAGAGTGATTATAAGAATAAAATTAATAGAATAAAATTAATAGAGTATAAGAATAAAATTAATAGAATTAAATTAACAAAGAATTAGATTAGGAAGAATATATTAGAATTAAAATATTTGGTCAAATTGAATATAAATTAATAAATGACCTTAAGGGGATGTAAAGGGAATGTGAATGCTAATGAACATTAAAACAATCTAACTTGGCGTTGGCCTTGTCACCCTCACCCACGCGGTACTTGGCTTAATGGAGTGTGTTGGGCACACCGCCCCTCACAAATGTATGGCAAAGTCTTTGGAGACGATGAGGGTTATATCTGCTGGAGCATTCAAGTATAGTTACTATTATTTACTAGAGGTTATGGGACTGGCGGTGTTGGGAGTTCTTGGGTGCTTATGTTTGTAGGGTGGCATTTTGACTGTACCATCCCCTGTGTGCCAAGCTGTGAAGAACTACGACAAAACTCAAGTCAGGATTGGTGTAGCTTTAATGTCATTGGGGAGGCTCAATGTGAGAAAGTGTGTGATTTGAGCTGGAGGTGGCAAACTTCTTCTACTCTGGGTGTTGCAGTTGCTTGGTTGGATTGGTAGTGGTAGAGTAAGATTGGAAGAAGGGATGAATTGGAAAATGCCCCAAGCAATTGGTCTTTAGTAATCTTTGTCTCTCATGATTTAAGGAAAGTGTTTTTATTTTTATTTTTATTTTTTTTTATATAGAGTGGTCAATTGTTTGTTTGGTCTATTGATTTGCATCGAGGTGTCAAGGGAGGTCCTCTTGAAGTGGTGCAAAGAGAGTATATGGTGTTGGGCTCTCTAAGCACAAAGCCTATTGTCAAAGGTGGGTTCTTGTGAGTCTCTTGGTTATGGAAGCAGGCCGTCTATTCAATATTGCTTGTGATCGGGAGAGGTGCGGGCTTTTGCAGAGAATATAGTTGGTTTCTGGTCGTGGGTTGTAATATGCAAGGTATTGAACCTCATTTATGTGTGCTTGGTCTTGGGTGTGTTTGGGGACGAGGTTGGGGTGGTAACCTAAAGGGTGCATTGGGCGTGGGTATCTTTTGGACAATTGGTGCAATTCATATTATCTTGGCTCCATGCTTCGATAAAGAGGATGGGCCTGACAGGGAGTTGGACCTTGGGGCCATGGGGTAGCCCATCATGGAGATATTTGGGACTTAGGAGAAGAGGTTGTTCCTCCATAGGTGCATTCTCTAGGCGAAATAAAGATTCCTTCCCCCTTCAATTCTTTGGACGAATGTCTAAAAAAAATTTCATTGTTATTGGATTAACTAGTTTGGGTTTGACATGAGGATAGGAATGAGGTTATTGAATTTTTGAATGACCTCCAACAAAATCAGTGACGTATGTTGGATAGGTTGGCTTCCCTCTGCCATGGGAAAAAAGGGATTAATGAACGACTTATGGGAATAAAGGGGAAATTAGAGAACATGGAAGCTCATGCCTATGATGCTTTCTGCCCTCCTCCATCACCGGGTAATGGGCATGGCAACCTAGCTCCGACTCTTCTTCCTGATCAGGGATGACAATTGGGTCTTTTAAGGTTCTTAGGGTTTTTTGTTGATTTTGGGCTATTCGTTTGCGATTATATAGTTCGATCTATTTGTTTGTAATGTGGTTTTTCTTCTATCTTTGGCTAACAAATGTGGTAGGATTGAGGCCGGTAGTTATTTTGTTATAGAGCTCCTCATGATGTAATATTGACATGAATTAATAGAAAAAAAGATGAATTAAAAAAAAGAGAGGGACAACCAAATTAGAACAAATAAGATTAATAATAAGAAGATAATAACTAAAATTAACAAATAATTAGTAATATTTTATTTAATATTGGTGAGATTAGTACATAATAATATAATAGGATTTTGGTTATATTAAGGAGTTTCTATAAAATAAATATATCAGTTTTCTTTAAAAGGAACGATTAATTTTCTATTAATCAAACTGGAATCTGGCCAATGCCATTACATTCAAAAGCATCGAATTTTCCACAGTCCTCCAAAATTTCTTTGACCATTGTCTTTTGATATTCATAGATATATTTTCTAAATTAACTACAACATTTTTCTTATAACTTCTCCAAAAAACCCCATTAATCCTAACAAAACTACATAACATAATAAAACTTTAGCAATGAAAGAAACTACCCAGAGCCCTCCTCATGGATCCCATTGTATTCCTCCATGCCCTCATTGTCTATTTCCACTTGCTGGAGTGGATCCTTTGCTACTTGCTGGCCCTATTCTTGCTGCGGCTCCTACTGGTCATTTAACAAGGGAGGGGGTGCACCACCTCTGCCAAACTCCATAAGTTGTTCAACCTGGTCACTGATACCAAAGGCTTCCTTGAGAATGTTGATGACTACCGATTCTACCTTAACCTTAGAATTATCCACTTTAAAGTCCAAATTTTGTGTCTTAGTCACAATTAGTTCCACTGCTACTTGAAAATTTTCAACATCCTTTTTTTAAGCTTCCAAGCTGGCTCATGACCAAAGCGAAGTGGGAACGAGCTTCAAAGATAATATGCTCACCAACTACGGATGTAATTGCCTTAAATTCCCTTTTTAATGCTTTCACCTTCTCATTTGGAGAGCCACCAGTTCCATTCCCTAAAGCGGAGGCCATACCATCAATTCGAAGAAGTCTAATGGAGAGCCATTGCTATTGAAGCCTGCACATGCATCCCTTTATATCAAAAAATGGCTCCAAATTGGTGGCAGGATGAGTCCATTCATATTTAATTCCACCCTCATTCCGTTGCTTTGAAAATAACTGAATTTTCATTGTTGCTTGAGCTAGATTGAAGTCACACATGATCGAGCGGGATCATTCCTCCTTGGCTATGGTACGCACATATCTTTCTCTTTTAGCCAACTTCAAAACTTTGTTGATGCCACACCACCTATCTGTATGATCATCCAAGATCTTTGCACTATCCCACATATTCAATAAGGGATCCAACAACCTGCAGGAACATTAATCAAGAAACAAATGTGTCTTGGAGTTATTACCATACTTATGCTACTTGTCAGAAACTAATTCCGCCTTAATGACCTTCGCCTGAATCAAAATCCTTGAAATGTATATGGTCATGGAACATGACATATAGTTATTCTGCCATGCGCCTCCAACAAATTCCTGGGCCAAATTTACCTCTGTGTTAGCTTGGGTATCTGCCAATTGGTTGTATTCATGTTTGATATGGAAGAAATCAAGATATTCAAATTTTTCGATAAGAAATTGTATTCTTTGAAAGGATGGCCTCAATTCATTTTCCTTGAAGTTCTTCATTTTATAGCATTTTTGAATAGTGATGAGAGAGTCTCCAAATACACTTAACTGGCGGATTCCTTCGGTCACTGCAATCTTCATCCCTTGCCAAAGACCTAGTATTTCTGCCTGGTTGTTTGAGGCAATACGAAACCCCCATTCAAACTTTTTCTCAATTTCTCCATTGGGGCGAAGTATAATCCCTCCTGCTCGTGCCTCCCCCAAAACAAATATATAAGTTTTATCAAACTTAAAATAAAAAATTATTATTTTTTGTTCAAAAATAATATATTAAAAATTTTAATTAAAAATTATTTATTAAATTTTAATTTAAAAATATTTTGTTATGTTTTAAAATATTTTTTATTAATTAATTAAATATTCAACCATATTAAAAACTATTAATTATACTAACCTTTAAAAAAACATTTATTAACATATGTTAAGTAAAATATCATATTAGATAGAAATTAAAATAAAATAGCTTTTTTTTCTCAATCACTTAAACTACACTAATAAAATTTAATTGCACAAAGAGGTGCTCTATAACCAAGTATAAGGTAGATGTGTAGGTGCAATGTAAGTATGTAAAAAATTTTAAATGTTGACTCAATTAAAAAATATAATAAAAAGTTAAAAGCGATATGGCGGATGAGAGTAAACATTTTAAATGTTGATTGAATTAATAATAAAAAAATTAAAAGTAATACAAACCCTAGTCTCAAACATGAGTGTAAACATTTAAATGTTCACCCCCACTTTACTGTGGATATTATTAACTTCTAAATAGGCTTTGTTACAATACCATGCGCTGATACCATGACTTATCAATACCTCATGCCCAAAAACACAACTTATTTCACAATCAAAATATTTTATAACAATATGAAAAGATTTCTAACCATGGATGTTCACCCCCATTTTACCATGGATATTATGAACTTGTGAATAAACTTTGTTACAATACCATAGGCCAATACCATGGCTTATCAATACCACTTGCCCAAAAATCATAACTTATTTCACAATAAAAATATTTTGTAACAATATGATAAGATTCTTAACCATGGATATTCACCCTGACTTTACCATGGATATTATTAACTTGTAAATGGACTATGTTACAATACCATAGGCCAATACCATGGCTTATCAATACCACATGTACAAAAACCATAACTGAATTCACAATCAAAATATTTTATTTTATTTTAAGTTAATTGCATTTTTTAATTAAATCTAAAAGGAAAAAGGTTATGATTACTTTTGAGATATATCTAAACCCTCTATCCTCACAACCACTAAAAATATTCCCATAGAAATTAAATCAAGGTTTTAACAAAATTAAAAATGTGAATACTTTTATATATAAAGATGTGAAATTTATATACTAGCATTTGCCCATAAAGGTGCAAATATACACCGAAGGAATAGAAGATTTGGGAAGATCCTCTAACCAAGAACATATCCCATTGCTAAATGAATGCTCATTTGTAGACTTCCACACTTGACTTTTGAGCAAATCCAAGAGAGCAGAGTTGGAGGATATTGTGGGTCAAGGAGATCATGTTTGTCTAGAGGACGCTGAGTTGCTGGGGTGTTGGGGTTTTTGAGTGCACATTAGTGGCAAGGCACAAATAAAGTTGGGTGCAAATCTGATTGCCAAAGGATTATTTATTCAGCTCAATTTCATCTTGAGGTTGGTTTCCTTGAGATGGGACATTGAAGTGGCTTAAAGGTTGAGTTGGGATTGGATCCTTGGCTTGGGGTTGGGGGTGAGTACCATTTTTCATTCCTCTTATTTCTCGACTGTATCAAGCAAGATGTTTTGTTATAACATGTCAAGGCTTAATCTCTGCAACAACGGGGACAAGCTGACTAGAAATCCTTCGCAACTCTAGGTCTCTTAGGCCAAGAGGTGGTGGAATGAGAATCATATGTAAGACTTCTTGTTTCAAATTTCATAAGATTAAAAGAAGATACTAAGGATGACCTTGTATGGTCTAATAATCCAAGACATGGGGATCTCACCACAAAACTTGGTTATGACTTCTTCATTGAATGCTTGTTCACAGGTGTTAAAAATGCTAGTGGAGCTCATTGTGAAAACTCCATGCTCCCCTAAAAGGTAAAATTGTGATTTGGTTTCTAACTTGGGGAAATGGGTTAGAAAGGGGTTATGTTGGCCCAAGTAGATGCCCTTTATGCAGATATTTTGAAGAACACATCTCACACCTTTTTATTTCTTGTCAATATACAATGTAGGTTTGTTGCAAGGTGTTTGTGAAGCCGGGCACAAAATCTTCCTACGAAGCCCAAGCTAGTGGAATTTTTAAGAGATTAGAAAGAGGATTAATCCACTACATATTTTGAAGTGTTTCCATGCCTCTTAATTTATAGCATTTGGTGGGCTAGAAATTCCAACATATTATGTTCTTGTGATATCCCAATGGATATCACAATTGGTATGATAATAAAATTATGCAATGAATTTAGGGTTAATCCAAAACCAAAGAAAAGATGAATGTCGATAATGCCACTATTGGACTAAGGAATACCATGGGGTTTCTTTGATGGTGCTTCACAAAAAAATCCTCTAAGGTGTGGGGTCAAAGTGGTTCTAAGATCTGTCACTTTACATGTAAGTTAGATATGCCCCTAGGCATGGGTGAAACAATAAAGCTAAATTTATAACTATGTGAACATTTCTACCTATTGACTCTAAAAAAAACTCAAGAAATTACAAGTTATGGGGGATTGAAATGGTAATCGATTGGGAAAACAAAAAAATTACAATTGGAAATGTTTTTTTTGCAACATGTTCTCTAGGATATTCAAGAAGTTGTACCTTCATTCGAATGGCTCTATTTTACTCGTGCTTGGAGAATTGAACTCCAAAGTTGATGCTTTATTAAAAGAGGCCCTGGTGTTTCCTATAGGGTGTTTTGTCATTTTTGAATTTGATCATGGCGAAGAGCATGAATAAATGTTTTTTTATTTATGAATGCTCATGTTTTCTGAAATGGGATCATTATGGGTTTTTAGAAATTGTTGCATGCGTACTTGTTGTACCAATGATACAAAACAATCTATGGTATCAGTTCAAAAATATATTGTTTCAAATAAAAATAAGGTTTCATTTGTAAAGAAACAAGGCATTATAAGCATAAAATAAGACAACAATCGATGCATCTCCTTTTTGCAAAGGGCTTTTAAAAGTTGAGTGTTGAAAAATGTAACTAGGTTTGGTCTTCATAAAATATATTTGTCAAAAGAATGTTTATTATTATTACAATGACTTATTAAAGCATGGTTTCATGCTCGGGTCATCATTTTATTAGTCAAAGTCCCCATTGTGGACTTCTAGGATTAATAAAGAGTCATTAGAGTCATTGTATATTTTATGAGACCCTTCTTGGGCTTTCAAACGATGTAAAAATAATTATTTTTAAGTCAAAGATGAATTATGTACCTTCCACACCAAGTTGGCCTCAAGAAGATCAAGTCAACCTCAAGAAAGGTAATTCAACCTCATTGGAAGGATATATATACAAGGCGATTCGAATTCATTTGGAGGATCTCACTATCTCACACATAGTTTGATATCTGAAGTTAGAAGCTGGAAAAAGTGCGAAGGTGAAGAAGGAGGCTAAAAGGAGTGTGAGTTTGGTCAAGAAGGAAGGGAAGGACACCATCGAAGATTTGGGATCTCTCTATCTATCTCTCTCTCTCTCTCTCTCTTGCTCTTGTGGGCTAATTTAGGAGATCGAAGTCTCCTTGTCAAAGTCGAAGCTGTTGTTGCTGCTTGTTGATGCCATAAGATTCCAAGTCGAAGTTGTTGGAGTTGAAGTGTTGCTACTACTAGTTTGAAGGTTGGATCGAAGAAGGAAAGGCTGGTTTGGTGTGGAGGAGGTCTGTGTCTAGGTTGAAGAGTCTCAAGAAAAACTATTGAAGGAAGAGCTTTTGACCGTGTTTCCCCTAGATAAGGGTTTTTCCCTGGAAGAGTGCCTACATCTTGTGTCTTGTGTTTTTATGATCTTCATGCACACATAATTTGGTAATTGTTTGATGAAAGATAATATAACATATAAGTAAAATAAGGCAACATAATTCACAAGTAATTATCAAGAAAGAGAAATTTAACCTTAAGTCTACTAGCATTGATTTCTCAACATGGTATCAGAGCTAAGGTCAAAGAATATTGAGGATCACTTTGTTGTCTTGAAGGAAAATCATTACTCCCTCTATGATAAGAGTGGGATTCAATACTGCAGGAAGCTGTATCAAGAAGATATTCTACTACTTATTCAACAAAGTCAAAATTCAAGGGTTCTTGGATGCAGTTACACGTTGACTTAATAATGATATTGCATGGATTATCGGCAATGAAGCATCTAGGAATATGGCAGGGAATAGTAAACAACTTCACACTTTATCAAAGGAATCATCTTCTCACACAATGGAGTTGGGAGACAACAAAAGCTATGCTATTAAAAGCCTGGGATCAACATCATTGAAGTTGGAGAATGGAGCTAAGGTGAAGAAGGAGGAAAAAGATAGTTTAAGGATCTATCGAAAGTAATCTAAGGAACCTCAAGAAGCTGATTAAATGATCATATAAGGAGACCTTATAAGGAAAGAAGCTTACTATCTTCAAGGAAAATGTCTAACAAATAAAGGGATATAACAAATTAGAAGGAGCATCCAATTACAATGCTTGGAATAATACGATAGATCTCATCCTCGAAAAGAATAAAGTCTTGGATCTAGTAAAAGGAAAAGTGAAGAAGTCTACAAAATCAAGAAGTCTAAAAGGCCAAGAAATAAGGGACAAGGATCAAGAAAAATTTGCCAAATAAGTTTCACCAAAGAAGAACATGATGGAAGGACCCAAAGTCAAGGACCTATTTGCTAGGAACTCTTAGGGACTCTATCCCTTGCATATCCTTCAACTCTAAGTATCCCTCAAGCTTGGAGGGAGCCCTTACCAACTTCCGAAGATAAGTATCTTATTACCTTTTCATTTTTTGGTTTTCCTTACTTATCTAAGTTTGTTTGCATTAAATACTAATCACATTTACATTCATATTTTCCTTGTTTACGGAAGACTTGTTGAATACTCAAGGAACATGGAAGAAGGCTTCATAAGAAAAAGCATTTGAATTAAAACTTTTGTTAAGAAACAAAGGTATGTCTTAAACTATAAGTTTTTTCTCTCTTCATGATATTCATTCTTGATAAACTATTACTAAAACCATTGTGTCTAGCTCTCCTAAATCATAAATATCTTGATTGGGTGATTCATCATTAGATAAATCTACCAACCCTAGAAAGGTTCTCTGTGAAAACCCTAACTTAAGGGTATTTTTATGATTATGTGTGGAACCCTAGCCTACTTAGGATTATTGATGAAGTCTAAAGAAAATGTTTGATGCTTTGATGATGTTATGTTTGGGGTTTTGGTGTGGGTATGGAAACCCTAACTTGTTAGGGTTGAATGGTAATGTTTGAAATCCTGAACCTTTGAAGTATTGGTAATTTAGGGTTTGCTATGTTTTAGATTGAAACCCTAGATCATTATGGTTTGGTACGGTGTATAAGAAAGACCCTTATAATTTCCTAGAAATGAAATCCTTGGCATGTGTGTGTTTTTATGATCAAATCCTAATCTGATCAAGTTTGTTATATGTATAACTTTTATTGATATTTGTGTGTCTGAGTATAACTAACACATGTTATGATATGCTTTTACATAATGATGGAATCCTAGATGTATGAGTTGACCTAATTGTTGATGTTCATGAGTCCTAGGGTTTTTTTTATGGTGTTGGATCCACCAACGTTCGAGGGGATCTCCCCGATAAGAAGTCCTAACTAAACCTCATACCATTTGGAGTATGATTCCAAACAGTGGTTGGTAATGTAGTTCCTTGACCACGGTAGCATGTAGAGATACGTATGATGATTTTGGGTGGAAGCAAGTGTGTGACCTTGCAGCGAGTCAAGTGAGATGCATGGGGGTTATAGCACATGAAGGGGAAAGGAAGTGTTCCCCTTAGAAGCCTGTAATAGTATGCAGCTTGAAAGGAACACACGAGCGAAATGAAATCAAAAGCTAAGGTGTGGAATAGTCCACAAGTTAAAGTGATGGGTTAATACAACAACACACATTCAACAAGATTCATACGATTGTATACACATTAGTTCATAAGAAAATGTGTAAGTTAAACAACATAAATTGCTAAAGCAACCAAAATAGTCCAACTACAATAACAACATATGCATGAAAGTGTGCTGGATTTGTTATTATTATTATAAATGAAAGTTCCATTCATACATACACCATTGAAAACTGCTAGCTCCAATAGTGGAACATTATAGTCAAGAACACTTTCTCCTCCAAAGAATTATACTCGCTCTACACTATGGAGAAACCAAGGCTTGCCATAATACTCTCAAGCCTTCTCTAAGCCTAAGCCTAGCCAAAAGCCTCTTCTATGAGTTATGAGGTTCTACTTATAACAAAGGGTGGGGTGACCCTTGACATTCCCCTTTTTGACTCTTTGACTGCCCTCATGACCCTTCAACTACTTTACAAATAACTCATTACATTACATAGTGACTATTCTCATTCCAATAATGACACTTGGAATTTCACTTACAATATATTTACAAATAATATACAATTTCCACTTGTACTTGTGAGAGAAAAAATAGGCTAGAGACAACCTAACAAGACAAAACATTATGATTCTAAAGTTTACGTAAATATCAACTCAACAAACTCCACTTGATGCTTCTCGGTCACATACTGATGCCATGCTTGGTACTGTGCAATGATGTCCCCAAACTGCTTGATGGTGTCTTTCTGATAGTGGACTCTTGCCTCCATAGCTTCTAGTTATATGGTCTTGGAACCTTTGTCAAACTCATCCTAAAGCATGTGCAACATGTTATTGACCATGGCAAGACCACCAATGTACTTTTGCATGTTTTGTGCACTTAGCTCCAAGTCATCGCTGGTGGCCTCTTGCCTTAGCTACTCCATGTACCTGTCGATCTATAACTGGACTTGGTTCTTATGCTTAGCTTCAGTGATGGAACTGATTGATGAGATCATGTGCGTTCTTACCGTGACATTCAAACTCTTATACAACCGTGCATATGAATCCTGCATGTTGCTGACGAATGGGGCGAGCCGCTCATAGTTCTAGATCAACATTGCGACCTTTGCTTTGTCTAGCTTTGCCTGCGGCTTCATCATCTTTGGAAAGTAAAGCGGGGCCCCTTTGTACCTCATTGTCCATTCTTTCATGTGGGTGATGGAAAAATGTATTTCCATGAGAGTTTAAACCAAAATTTCGCTCCACTGTTGTAATCCCTGCACATGAGAAACCGCCTTATGCATGGTGGCGAATCCGTCATAGAGATTTCGTATGGTAGTCTCAAGTTTTGATAATTCAACAAGTATTTCTTTCCTCATCTCTGCCATTGCGAAACATGTGCTCTACTCTCTGGATTGTTCTACCTCTTGCCTGGATGCCTACAAGTTCTTTGCCATTTTTTCATTCTCAGCTAACATGAAGTTAACATTTGAGCTCGTGGCTCCTACATAAGCCAAAGTGGCATCGAAGATGGAAACTGGATGATTTCAGACATATGACACTATCACCCTTTCCTTCGTGAAAGTAGGTGACGTGTGATCATCCAAAAAATTATTTCTCTGTGCCTGTACAATCTTCTTCTTCAACTCATTAAATGATAGATTATACACATCCATCATCAGATCATCATAAAGGAGAACAACCTATCCTTGCTTGCTCGGGACTGGTTCTGAAACTGGAGGTGGTGGGGAGTGAGAGGTGACCTCGGGTTATCTTAGCATGAGGTCAATGTCTTGATCTTGTGGCTCCTACCCTAACTCCATGTCTGTCATTTCAATCAATTGCTCAATCTACTGAGCAAGTTCCTGATCCTGCATCTGTTCACCCTCTTCTTCAACTACCAGATGTTCTAACTCCTCAACATGTATGGGCACTATTTGTTCTATCATCACGCCTTTCCTTTCTTCTTCTTCCTGTTTCTGCTTCTCTTCCCTTTCTCTCCTTCTCAGTTATTTCTCTTCCTTCAACTTCTTCTTCGTTTCCTATAACTTCTATTCTTCTTCCTCCAACCTTTGCTTTTCTTTCTTCCTTTGCTCTGCTCTCTTTAGTCACTGTTCCCTCTTTGCCTCTATTGCCAAAGATGCTTTCTCAGTGATAGGATCTGATTTCATATTGTAGATTTGATTTGCCTATGGTTTCTCGACAATCTTCCTCTTTCCCTCGTCTAGCACTCGTTTTTTGTTGTTGTTGTTGCTTCCTGCGCCGCTGCTTCCTGCAGAGCAACTTTCCAATATTTGGTTATATTGATAGGCTCGTGGAGCTTGGATTCATTGTAACAGTATCTCCAAGGGTCATCCTCGTGCTAATGAAATTTCTCATGGATCCATGGATAGTACACCTTCGCATATTGGTTCTTGAAAATATCGTGGGGATCATATGGATTAAAGTTTCTGGTACCAAACTTGAACTTCACTATTTCCTTAGCTTCGACATCTATATCCTTCAAGCTCTTAATTTTGTACAATCCAATCCGCAAAGGAAGAGCGGGTCATGGCGCCTTCTTCCTCCTATGCAGTCCTACTAATAACACTGTGGATATGTGGTATGAGACCTCTTGCATGACCAACTTGTCTGTGGCATACCCTGGTAGAACATGCAAGGACTTCTCTCCGCCAAACTTCCTTATGAAGGTGCCACTTGGTGAGGCATACCAATTTGCAATGTCAAGTATTTCCTCCATCGCCTCTTGGGACATGTAAGGTGGATCTTGCTCAAAGATCATCTTGTACAACGGGATGATAAAATGGTCAGTCAACCTTGCCATAACCCCTCGGTAGCTGTAGTCGGAAAGAAACTTGAAATAAATGTTCACGATAGTCTCTTTCGGTTTCCATGTACAACTCATGCAAGGAAACTGATGCCGACACATATTGCATCAAGTAAATATATGGACATGTAGAATCTCGCTTGCTCATCCTTGGGAGGATTTTAGGCATTAGTCACATGGACTTTCAACTAAAGAGCCAACATATCTGACTAGTTGAATGACATTCCATCATTCACCAACTGGTCCAACACATCCAACCAACCTTCAGGAAAGGTCTCTGTGCTCTCTTGACCATATAATCGACATGAAAAGATGATGAAGAACTATTAGGCCTTCTTGAGAGACTTTTCCTTGTAAACATGATTGGGTGTCATTCTGAACTTTGGTGGATCCTCCACCCAGAACTTGAAAATATCTTTGGTGTTCATATGGCTATGGGTGGCATAGAAAAGTGTGTCCATGCAGTTCACCCACTGAGGTAAATGATACATTTGCTGATAGTTCTCCACCCTAAAGGTGGAAAGATCTATCCTGTTGGAAATGATCAACGTCATAGTCTCTGGATCTGTGTGTAAGACAATCCAGTGGATGTTGTCCACACATGGGAAGGCAGGGTACCTGCATGCAACCTTGTATAAGCTTGATTGTTGGATACTGATATAAACCTGCCGATCCTCTAAGTCTTCCTTGAAGTCCTCTACAAAGGTATCCTTGATTTGCTGCCATGTCAACTTCATGCCCTTCTCGATGAACAACTGAGTGTCTGCATAAACTAGAAAATTCATTGACACCTGCTCAACTGCTTCCCCAATGCTACTCTCGATAGTATCCTTTGATGCAACTCTCTTGGAGGCCATGTTAACTGAAACTTCTAGAGAGTTTCTCAACAACTGTTATTCCTGGAGATAGAGAGGACATTCATGGCATGCAAATGTTAGCTTGAAACCAAAAGCAACTTCAAGAACAGACTAAGAAACAAACCGAGCTAATTTTAGGAGGGATTGCACAATTATGGCTCATAAATGTGACTGGCTTCCAGTTGGAACTACGCATTGCACAATCCCAATAGTCAGTGGGGAGGTCTTGATGACTTGAATTGCGCAATGCATAGTTCATTCTAGGCACATGCTAAGAGATACTACATATTGCACAGTCTGAGTGGCCAAGGCTTGGGTATGTCTCTTGGAACTACGTAGTTGGAGCTAGGCTTAGGCATGTCGAGAAAATGAGATTCAGGCCAAGGAAGCCCAGATCTTCCTAGGGGGAGTGAGAAATCGAGAAAATTTGAAGGATAGTGCGATTTTGAGTGAAAATCTTAGTGAATGATGATGCATGCGAGTGAAACAAGTGTAGGAATCAATCAAAATGAAGGAAAACGAAGCATGTGGAGAGAGTCATTGCAACGGTGACCGTTGGTGCAAAAACTAGGTGATGCATGCAACACTTGGGAAAGGAAATGCGAAACTTAAAACAACACTTCTACAAGCTAAAACAAGCTAAAACACCCGTGGTCATTAAACAAAATGATTGAAACAACACTCTCACAAGCTAAACAAACAAAAGTGACAAAAAAGCAAGGAAAGACTAGAAAAGTAAGACTTACCCGGAAAAGCAACGACGAATGCACTAAAGGTTCCTTGATCTCCTCAAGAATGCCACAACTCCAAGATTGAATGTCAAAATGAGCTCTGGAAATGCCAATTAAATAGATTTGGTCGATTTAGGGTTTATGACGCGAAGGCCAAAAAATCAAGGAAAAAGCGACACTCGACGATAGTTTCCAAAATAACTCAAGTGTCTCCTTTGAGCTGCTAAAAATAGATCCCTATTTTCTAGGGATTTTTTTTTTCACTTTTTTTCTTTTTTCTTTTTCGGGAAAAGATGCCATGCAATTTCCAGAGAGATTGCACAATTCTGGGAAGGACTGGGTAACTCACTAGCTCATGCCCTAAGCAACTTTTGAGGAAGAAGCTTTTGTGCAATTTTTGGGCTGAGTGGCTCTGGTCTACCTCTCATGCTCTGCATAGTTTCCCAGCTGAAGGCTAGTTTTCAACTCACTTTGTGTAATTTTGGATATGAAGGCTCACTACCAGCTTGGACTGTGCAATTCCTGAGAGCAAGGCTGGTTTCCCTCAAGGATTGCATAGTTTACTAAGGAAACACTGAAACATGGTGAAAACCAAGTCGAGAGATCGGCTTGTGGGTTATACCGTAAACCAAGTGAGAAAAAACAAGCCAAAATGCAAAAGATGAAGCTCAATCAAAGCACAAGTATCTGGGTCGGTGCGAGATGAACTGCTGTGATTTAGAAGGGAGGCTCCAAAACGAAGCATAGGCAAAATTTTGGAGGGTGGTTATAGCCACTACAACATTGACGACACACTGGTATACCTCCAACTCTCTGTATGGACCTTGATTCATGTAAAAAGTGTCTAACTCTTCTAGAAGTATTGTTTGATTCTTCGATTGTCATAGCTTCTTTACTAGGTTGAGTTAAAGATGTAGTCCCGACCATTCTCTTTATCAGTAGCACACGTACCAAGCCAAGTCAAATGAGTTGTTTCGATTGGGGATGATGGGTATATTGATGCACAAGTAATATAGACTATCAGAGTTCTAATTTCATCTCTTTGTGTTGCTCCGCTGTCAGTAGGCCTGGATAGTACCCCGACGGAGTCACTTTAGGAACACAAGCATTGCTTCGCTGCCAGCGAGCCTAGACAATACCCTGATGGAGTTACTTTCTTCATCTCTATGTGTAGGAAGCCTTTATCTTCTTTTGACTTTATTTTATTTTTTTCATTTCATTTTTCATTTTTCAAAGAACCGTGAATAGGCACTTATTTATTTCATGAGGCAAAAGAGAGATCCCAACTTATTGAGTGAAGAAGAGGTTATCCCTTCAAAGAAGGATGTTTATATATACCTCTAACATACTTTTTAATATCCCCCACCTCTCTTTACTCTAGTTGACTGAATTGACAAGGGTTAACTGAATATAGAAAACTGATTAGAGTAGGCGACACTAGTTACGAGTGCAAGAATTGTGATTTCAATATGACTCACTTTGAAAGGAACTTATTTTCCATCAGGGTATCATCGACTAGGATAAATGCAAGATCCTCATAAAGAGATGGAATAGACAGATAACCAAGTGTTGATATCTATACAAGTCCTCTTGGTTTTCACCCTGCTTGTCTGAGAAGCCAAACACAGTTTCATGCGAAAACTAATCCGATGCGTGCACAAGTAAACAAGCAAAGGAAAGAAGTAAGATGAAACAAAAAAGAGTAAGAAAAAAAAACAGCAAGGAAAACACTACTCCTACTCCTAAGCTAAAGAGAGCATGGGCCAACTCACATGAAGTGATATTTCCAATGTAGCCACCGACACATTGGTTGACCCATTTAGGTGATAGCATGATTGACAAGAAATATATTCAAGCATAACAACAGACAAGAAAGATGAAAAATGCAAACCAAAAAATTCAAAGTTTGAATGCATCCACAGAGAGGAAAAGGTTGAAAGCACATGAAAGGCATTTTCTGGATGTATCATAGTGTTATGTCACGTTGTGTGTGGAAGACAAGCATGTACACACCTTCTAACTTGACACATGAGAAAACATGAAGAAAGAGGAAAATTTTCGTTTCACAACAGTGCTTGCTACGTATGAATCCTCCAATGCATTAGCAATAGCATCGTGTGATTCTGGAGGGCGAAAAAACTATGAATTGGATTGATTTTCAATTTGAACAAGAGAGTGATGAGATGCATGGGGAGATTTAATATATTTATGATTGGAAGTGGAACTGACCTCAAGGTTACGAGAACCTAACATAACCATCAGCTCAGGCTGAAGTGCCTCGACAATTTGAGGAGTTTACACTTCATCAGAAGATGGATCATCAAAGACCAATGGATTATAAATATCAACAATAGGTGAATCGGAATCGTGATCAATGAGTGAAAATATCACAACAGCCACGATCAAAAAATTCAAGATGGTTAACAAAATCCTCATGATCTGACAAACCATAAAAAGGGGGTAAGAGAAAACAAATTTTTTCACCCTTTGAGTTTCGAGAAATGAAAGATGAGAGATCGAGTGGATCCGGGGAGATAGATTTGTCCTCTCCATAATCAAATGAAAAACTAACATCCCACCCGTTCTATGAATGATCGGAAGAGGAAACATCCAAAGATGGATTTTCACAATAGGGAACAGAAATGGAAGAATCACAAAATATGTCAGGATAAAGCAGAAGAGGCGCGGACAGAAGGAGGTCATCCTTCACAACAACTTCTTGTTCAAAATCCCACATATAATCATACAAATTGATAGCGCAGGTTTTCTATCTAACACCAACTCCACCCACAACCTGACCCTCATGAACATCACATGTGGACTCTGTAACAGACGAGCACAACCACCAAAATCTGGAGGATCACAGGAACTAGTGGATGGAGGCTAAGCATATGAGACCACATGACAACAATCAGGCTTGCACTCAAAATATGCGCAAAAATATAGAGCAAGTGGGGTAGGAGGAGATGATGAAAATTCAACATGTGGGTTCACAACTTCTCCAACCTTGTCCTGCAGAGCTAGCATTTTTTGATGAGAAGAGGATGGAGGGTCACTTGGGACAAAAACCTCACCTATCTCAGATGTAGAGGCTCTAACAGTGAGGTATGTTGGAGAGAGTTAGAAGCTTCTAACTTGTGTCGATTCTTGGAGATGTGAACAAGATATTGAAATCTTCCTTCCAAAAATTTCTAGTCAACTTCATCTTCTAGAAATTCAAAGCAATAATGAAGAAAAGGATCATCAAAGTGCTCAAGTGATTCATCAGGCGATTTTAACAATTTCAATTTTTTTTATGAAGTGCTTTACAGTAATAAAGAATGAAAGCACGACATAATTCTCTGAAAATGTGATCGAAAGAGTGTATAGAGGTTGCAGGCAATGTGGGACACCATTTCTTGACGAGCCCTTTGAACATGAAAGCGAACAACCCACATGCATATCATCTGAGGGGACATCATTCCTATCACAGAAGCCCAAAAAGGAAATTGCGTGACTAAACATGGGTGTTCCATTTTCTCTATTGAATTTGTATTTTGAAAAGTCATCTATAACATCCGCCAACACATCAAAATAAACAACTTGAGAAAAACATGTTGGGGTTGTGATTGAGACATAAGTCATGAATGATGTGCATAAATTCAAAACAAATTCAAAGGCTCAGTTTGTCATCTAGCCCTCCTTCTATCACTAGAAATGTTGGCAGTGTTGGACCCACCAACATTCGAGGGGATCTCCCCATTTAGAAGTCCCAACTAGACCTCATACCATTTGGAGTAGGAGTCCCAACAATGGGTGGTAATGTAGTGCCTTCACTGCACTAGCCCATAGAGATATGTATAATGACTTTGGGTGGAAGAAAGTGTGTGACCTTGTAGCGAGCCAAGTGAGATGCATGGGGGTTCTAACACATGGAGAGGAAAAGGAAGTGCCCCTTAGAAGCTTGTAATAGTATGCAGTTGAAAGGAACGAGTGAAATGACATCACAGGATAAGGTGCAAAATATTACACAAGTTAAAGTGATGGGTTAATCCAACAACACACATTTGACAAGATTCATACAATTTCATACAAAGTAGTTAATAAGAAAATGCATAAGTTAAACAACATACATTGCTAAAGCAACCAGAATAGTCCAACTATAATAACAACATATGCATGAAAGTGTGTTGGCTTTGTTATTATTATTATAAGTGAAATTTCCATCCATACATACACCATTGACAACCACTAGCCCCAATAATCGAACATTACAGTCAAGAATACCTGCTCCTCCAAAGAAGTATACTCAATCTACGCTGTGGAGAAGCCAAGTCTCGTCACAATACTCCCAATCCTTCTCTAAGCCTAAGACTAGCCAAAAGCTTGGCTCCCAAAAGCCTCTTCTATGAGTTATGAGGTTCTATTTATAACAAAGGGTGGGGTGACCCTTGACATTCCCCTTTGTGACTCTTTGACTACCCTCATGACTCTTCAACTGCTTTACAAATAACTCATTATGTTACATAGTGACTGTTCACATTCCACTAATGACACTTGGAATTTCACTTACAACATATTTACAAATAATATACATTTTCCACTTGTACCCATGTGAGACAAAATAGGCTAGAGACAACCTAACAAGACAAGACACTATGATTGTAAAGTTTTGGGAAAAACCAACTCGACAACCTCCACTTGATGCTTCTCGGTCACGTACTGATGCCCAACTTGGTACTATGCAATGATGTCCCCAAACTACTTGATGGTAGTCTTTCTTATAACAGACTCTTGCCTCCATAGATTCTAGGTATATGGTCTTGGAACCTTTTTCCAACTCATCCTGAAGCATGTACGACATAGTATTGACCATGACAGGACCACCAATGTACTTTTGCATGTTTTGCGCGCTCAAATCCAAGTCATCATTGGTGGCCTCTTGCCTTAGCTGCTCCGTGTACCTGTTGATCTCTAGCCGAAATTGGTTCTTATGCTTACCTTTGGTGAGGGAACCGATTGACAGGATCTTGTGCATTCTTACCATGACATCCAAACTCTTATACAAACGTGCATATGAAGCCTATATGCTGCTGACAAATAGGGCGAGTTGCTCATAGTTATGGATCAAGATCTGGAGCTTTGCTTTCTCTAGCTCTACTTGTGGTTTCATCATCTTTGGCAAGTAAAGTGGGGTGCATTTGTATCGAATTGTCCATTCTTGCACATGGGCAATGGCCGCATGTATGTCCCTGAGAGTTTGAACAAATTTTTTGCTCTGCTATAGTAAGCCCTGAACATGGACAAACACCTTATGCATGCTCACAAATCCATCATAGAGCTTCTGCATGGTAGTCCCAAGTGTTGATACTTCAGAAAGTATCACTTTCCTCATCTCTGCCATTGTATAACTTGCACTCTACTCTCTGGATTGTTCTACCTCTTACCTGGATGCATGCAATTTCTTTTCCATTTGCTCATTCTCAGCTAACAAAAACTTAAAATTTGAGCTCGTGGATCCTGCATATGCCAAAGTGGCATTGGCAATGGAAACTGGATGCTTTCTGACATCTAGCACTATCAACCTTTCCTTCATGTATGCAGGTGACACGTGATTATTAATGCTTTCTTCTTGTAGGTTTTAACCTCGTACAGAAGTTACCTGCATACGAATTCTAAAACGTAGAAAATAAAAATGCAATAGCATATCACATAAAACACATATACACAGAGATTTTCCCCTAGATCCCAAAACCGGGACTACCAGCTTGATTTTTTTCATTATGTTCCTTTCAATGTTACAATACATATATATACATGTTGAAGCATCCAATACCATGGACCGAAAACCATCACGCCCAAAAACATGTGCGAAAACCATGCACTAAACTAGCCAAATGATAGATTGTACACATCCATCACTGGATCATCATCAAGGAGAATGTAGAAATTTTGAATAATATAACACTTATTCACAGAGATTATCCTGATTATACACTATTTGCAGAATGCATGCATAATACATAACCTCCTCTACTATTGATCATCAATTTGCAGTATTCAGAAACAATCACATGCGCACATTGAAGCATCAATCACACATATCAACACAATATATCACGGGGAAAGAATACAGCTGAAAACCCCCAACTATCTGTATATTATATTGATTGAGAACATGTAACAATATATAGTACAATACTCCTCACAAGTACTCAGTACTATCTCCACCCGTTACACACAAACTAGCTCAGATTTGAATCAATCATAGGTTCAAATCTCCTCCGCTGTCTGCCTGCCTCCACTGCGCAATCCTGCATGAGAATGGATGAGAATGGCTGATCCAAACTCGTATTTCCCTTGGCTGAACCACACAATCCTCATTGGCAACACTCAATCCATGCATGTGAAAATCTCATGCACAACTATAGTCACAACTGACAACTGTCTTTCCCTTTCACTCGCCTCTAACACTTGTCTCCACTGAACTGTCCATGCACTGAGTTAACTGATGTATTCTTTAGTTGCTTTATGAGTTAATAATTAGTGAACTAATTAACAATTAATTCACATCACTCATCACTAGTGTATTCTGCAGTTAGACTAAATACAACTAGTTCAACTAAGTCAAACTGAACACAACTCCATCAACTCCTCAATCAACTCCACCAAACTCAATCACTTGAGTTCTAACTGAAGTCCATCATTCAATAGCTCAACTGACCCATAAGAAAAGCGTATTTTCTTCTGACGGTTGCATGTGCCATATCCGTAGCTCGAACTGAAGTGCTCCAAGAGGATAAGATAATGTTTATAGTCCAAATATTCTTAAGAGCTAATAATATTTGACTGTTCTATTTTTAGCCTGGCAGTCTAAAAATAGAAACCACCCATATGTCTAAAAATAGAAGTCCATATATTTTTACCAACATGACCAATCATCCACAAATAGCATCCTGCAACTCATAGACCATGATCCATATGTCTAAAAATAGACATAGTCTTTAAAAATAGACTTTGCGCCAAAAATAGCCTGCGGGCCCACTTAGTGAAGGCGACTCCTTTCCACTAAGCTCCATCATCTTGTTGCATTTTCAACAGAGAACAACCTCTCCTTGCTCGCTCAGGACTAGTTCTAACACTAGAGGTGGTGGAGACTAATAGGTGACCTTGGGTGCTCTCGACATGAGGTTAGTGTCTTCATCCTATGGCTCCTTCCCTAACTCCAAGTCTGTCACTTCAATTAGTTGCTCAATCTGTTGAGAAAACTCCCAATCCTACATCTGTTGACCGTCTTCTTCAACCACCGACTGTTCTGACTCCTCAATCTATATGGGCGTTATTTGTTCTGTCAACGCACCTTTCCTTTCTTCTTCTTCCTATTTCTGCTTCTCTTCCCTCTCTCTCCTTCTCAGTTCTTTCTCTTTCTTCAACTTCTTCTCCATTTCCTACAACTTCTGTTCTACTTCCTCTAGCCTTTTATTTTGTTTCTTCCTTTTCTCTGCTCTCTTTAGCCACTTCTCCCTCTTTACCTCTATTGCCAAAGCTTCTTTATCAGTGATAGGATGTGCTTTCATCTTGTAGATTTTATCTACCTCTGGGTTCTCGACAATCTTCCTCTTGCCCTTGTCCTGCATTGATTTGCTGCTTATTTTTGATGTTGTTGTTGCTTCCTGTGCCATTGTTGTATGCAGAGTAGCTTTGCAAGCTGTGGCTATGCTGACCAGATCATGGAGCTTGGAGTCATTGTAACAGTATCTCCAAGGGTCCTCCTCGTGCCAATGAAATGTCTCGTGGATCCATGGATAATACACCTTCACACAATGGTTCTTGCAAATACTGTGGGGATCATACAGATTAAATTTTCTAGTGATGAACTCGAACTTCACTATTTCCTTAGCTTCGACATCTTCATCATTCAAGCTCTTAATTTCGTATAATACAATCCACAAAGGAAGAGCAACCCATGGTGCCTTCTTCCTCTTATGCAGTCCTATTGATAACCTTATGGAGATGTGGTATGAGACCTCTTATATGACCAACCTTTCCATGGCATACCTTGGTAGAACATGCAAAGGCTTCTCTCTACTAAACATCCCGATGAAGGTTCCAATGGGTGAGACATACCAATATGAAATGTCAAGTATTTCCTTCATCACCTCTTGGGACATGCAAGGTGGGCCCTGCTCAAAGATCAACTTCTACAACATGATGATGAAATGGTCAGTCAACCTTGCCATAACCCCTTGGTAGTTGCAGTTAGAAAGAAACTTGCAATAAATGTTGACGACAATCTCTCTCAGTGTCCATGTCCAACTCATGCCATGAAAGTGATGATGGGCACAAATTGCATCAAGTAAATGTGCATACATGTAGAATCTCGCTTGCTCATCCTTGGGTGAATTTCGGGTGTTAGTTACATGGACTTTCAACTGAAGAGCCAACAAATCCGACTAGTTGAATGACCTTCCATCATTAACCAACTGGTCCAACACAACCAACCAACCTTCAGGAAAGGTCTCAGTGCTCTCTTGACTATATAATCGACATGCAAAGATGATTAAGAACTATTAGTCCTTCCTGAGAGACTTTGCCTTGTAAACATGATTGGGTGTCATTCTGAACTTTGAAAACTCCTTCACCTAGCACTTGACAATATCTTTAGTGTTCACAAAGCTATGGGTGGCATAGAAAAGTGTGTTCATGTGGTTCACCAACTGAGGTAAATGATACATCTGTTGATAGTTACGTGCCCTGAAGGTGGCAAGCTCTATCTTGTTGGCATTGCTCAATGTCATAGTCTCTGGATCTGTGTGTGAGACAATCCAGTGGATGATGTCTGCACATGGGAAGGCAGGGTACCTGCATGCAACCTTGTATAAGCCTGATTGCTAGATACTGATATAAACCTGCCGATCCTCTAAGTCTTCCTTGAAGTGCTCTATAAATGTATCCTTGATTTGCTACCATGTTAACTTCATGCCCTTCTCAATGAACAACTGAGTGTCTACATAAACTGGAAAATTCACTGAGACCTACTCAACTGCTTCCACAATGATACTCTTGAAAGTATCCTTTGATGCATCTCTTTTATAGGCCATGTTAACTAAAAATTCTAGAGAGTTTCTCAAGAACTACTGTACATAGAGACAAAGAGGACACTCATGGCATGCAAATATTAGCTTGAAACCAAAAGAAAATTCAAGAATAGACTAAGCAAAAAACCGGGCTAATGCTAGGTGGGATTGTGCAATTCTGGCTCACAGAGGTGACTGGATACTAGTTGAAACTGTGCATTGCGTAGTCCCAACAGTCAGTGGGGAAGTCTTGCTGACTGGAACTGCGCAATGAATAGTTCAATATGGGAAAATATCAGAAGAGATTGTGCAAAGTGGCCAAGGCTTAGGGCTGGATCCTAGAACTACACAGTTGGAGCTAGGCTTAGGAAACCTCTGCCCAATTCTAGAAGCCAAGGTCGAGGCCTTGAGCTCTAGAAATGCACAGTGCATGTTGGGAAAATGAGATCCGAGCCAAGCAAGCCGAGATCTTCCTAGGGGTAGTGAGAAATTGAACATATATGAAGGATAGTGCGATGTTGAGTGCATATCTAAGTGAAGGATGATGCATGTGAGTGAAAAATGTGAAGGAATCAATCAAACTGTAGGAAAATGAAGCATGTGGAGGGAGTCGCCGCAATGGCGACCGTTGATGCAAAAACTAGGTGATGCATGCAACACTTGGGAAAGGAAATGCGAAACTTAAAAAAGCACTTCTACAAGCTAAAACAACTTAAATTGCTAGCATTCATTCAATAAAATGAGTGAAATAACACTCTCACAAGCTAAACAAACAAAAGCGATAGAAAATGTAGCAAAATACTAGAAAAGAAAGACTTACCTGGAAAAGCAACGACAATCACACTGAAGGTTCCTTGATCATCTCGAGAATGCCAAAGCTCCAATATCAAAAGTACAAATGAGATATGACAACGTCAATCAAATATATTTGGTCAATTTAGGGTTTATAACGCAAAGGCCAAAAATCAAGGAAAAAGTGACACTTGGCGACAGTTTCCAAAATAACTCAAGTGTCTCCTCCAGGCTGCTAAAAACAGATCCCTATTTTATAGGGATGTTTTTTCTCTTTTTTCTTTTTCAGGGAAAGATGCAATGCATTTCTCGGAGATATTGTGAAATTTTGGGAAGGACTAGGCAATTCACTGGCTCATGCCATGAGAAACTTCTGAGGAAGAAGCTTCTGCGCAATTTCTAGGTTGCCTCTCATGCTCTATGCAGCTTCCTAGCTAAAGGCTGGCTGTCAACAGGCTCTGCACAATTTTGGAGCTGAGGGCTCACTATCAACTTGGACTGCGCAATTCCTGAGAGAAAGGATGGTTTCCCTCAAGGATTGTGCAGTTCGCTAAGGCAAGCCTGGAGATGGGTGAAAACTGAGTTAAGATATTGGTTTGTGGGTTAGATAGTAAACCAAGTGAGAAAACATCAGCCAAAATGAAAAATATGAAGCTCAATCAAAGCACAAGTACCTGGGTCAGTGCGAGATGAGCTGTTGTGATTTAGGAGGGAGGCTCCAAAACAAAGAATAGGCAAAATTTTGGAGGGTGATTGTAGCCGCTACAATAGGTTTGGAACTAAGCCCTAGTCAAAGTTTGATATTATAGGATGACACTGTTTGTGAATTATAGGGTTTTGTAGCTAGACCTTAGTAGAAGTTAAATTCTATAGTATATGATTTGACAAATCTGGCATTTATGAAAGGTTGATAAAAACTTGAAATTATATTATGATCAGTTTAATTGTTGAAAATGTATATGAAAATATAGGGTTTACATCAAACCCTGGTAGAAGCTAGTCATGTTGTTAATTAAGATATGATTGGTTTTGATTGTTTAATCTCATGTATGAAATCTAGGGTTTGTATGAAATCCTAGTAGGAAGTCTTAACATATGAATTATGAAATTTGTTAGATGCATTGTTAGACTGGTCTCTAGGGTTTTCTATATATTATTATAGAGTCTGTCATATCTCTGAAAGAAATATTGAAGCTCTAGATATAATGAGATTGATATCTTGAGTTGTTGATATGAGTTAGGGTTTGTAACAAAACCTGGGCAAGAAGTTTAAGTATAGAAGTAAAGTCTCTTGCCGATTATGTCTATAAAGTCTAATACTTCCATTATTGTTTGATTTTTATGAGGTTAACTTCATGCTTCTATATATTTGGTTGTACCTACTATCTAAGTTGTGTAGGTACATAATCTTCAAGATGGTGAAGATGTTTGTAAATAAAGTTGATATGATAAGCATGATGAAGAAAGTTATATGAATGATGATGGTCATGATAACTATGATAAGAAGGATAGAAGACCTGAAATATTCTTTGATGTCGTAGAAAAGAAGTTGATTTTCCCAGGTTAATAAGGAGCTTGGGTATATTCCTTATATAGGAATGATTAGATCCTCCCTGGTTAAGAGGGAGTGATGGATATGGTTCTATACTTCATGTGGCATGCACTAGATTAGGACTAACGACCGTAAGTCTTAGTGAAGGCCATAAGTAAGAGAAGGACACATCACTCTTGTATTCATGGAAACAAGTCTTGAGTTGAGAGGGAGGGCATACTATAGCCATGATGGATACCTTGAAAGAAGAAATTGGAGAATGTATTTTGAGGGGCTGCTAAGAGAAGAAATCCTAGATCTGTATGCATAATATGTTGTTGCACGTGAAGTAGGAAAGGAAGATGTATGATTAAGGAAAATTCCTTCAAGATTCATTTGAAAGTCCTACTATGATTAAGGAGCAACATCAGTTGTTTGGAATACCCTAGAGGTTCATGTCTACTTATGTACATTTGAAATTTTGTTACTAATTGGGGTTGTGTTTGTACAGGTAAATCTCTCAGAGGTTTGATAACATGTTTTACATTCTTAGTGTTATCAATCAGTTTTAATGGGAGAAATTTCTTGTTACTGATGTGTTTGATTCTGGAGGATTTGTTACCAATTGTAATAATCGAGAAAGTTGAGGCTTTGTGTGTGAGACACATTTCATGGGAGGACATCTGACTGACATTTTGAGTTGATGTCTAGTTCTCGAAGTAGGGATGGTGGTGTTGGTCATGGAGCTCCAACCTCGAATACACACCTCTATCCCTGGGTTGATGGTTAGTAAGTAAGCATGATGGTACCTAGAGAGGCTGAAAGATTTAGTCCATCTTAGTCCCACTCGAATATATTTCTCTGGTCATGATTCTAGTCCGTGGCATTTCGGTGCCTAAACTATCGAGAGACCTTGGATAGATTGCTTGGTCATGAATCTAGTCCATGGCATTGCAGTGCCTAAACTCTTCATAGTTCATATAGTTTGAGATCTTCCTTATGAATACCTCCCTGGTTAAGAGGGAGCATTGAAAAATGTAACTAGGTTTGGTCTTCATAAAATGTATTTGCCAAAATAATTTTTATTATTGTTACAATGACTTATTAAAGCATGGGTTTCATGATTGGGTCATCATTTTATTAGTCAAATTCCCCATTGTGGACTCCTAGGATTAAAAATGAGTCATTAGAGTCATTGTATATTTTATGAGATCCTTCTTGGCTTTCAAATGATGTAAAAATAATTATTTTTGAGTTAAAGATGAATTATGTACTCTCCACACCAAGTCGGTCTCAAGAAGATCAAGTCGGCCTCAAGAAAGGTAATTCGACCTCATTAGAAGGCCATATATACAAGGTAGTTCGAATTCATTTGGAGAATCTCACTATCTCACACATAGTTCGATATCTGAAGCTGGAAGCTGGAAAAAGTGCGAAGGTGAAGAAAGAGGATAAAAGGAGTGTGAGTTTGGTCAAGAAGGAAGGCAAGGACAAAATCGGAGCTTTGGGATCTCTCTCTCTCGTTCTCTTGTGTGGGCTAATTTAGGAGATTGAACTCTCGTTGTCAAATTTGAAGCTGCTGCTACTTCTTATTGATGGTTGAAGTTTCCAAGTTGAAGTTGTTGGAGTCGAAGTGTTGTTGCTACTAGATTGAAAGTTGCATCGAAGAAGGAAAGGCTGAATTGGTGTGGAGAAGGTTTATGTTTAGGTTGAAGAGTCTCAAGAAAAACTATTGAAGGAAAATATTTTGAATGGGTTTTCCCCTAGATAAGGGTTTTGCTGTGGCAAAGTGCCTACATCTTGTGTCTTGTGTTTTTGTAATCTTCATGCACACATAATTTAGTAATTTCTTGATGAAAGAAAATATAACCTATAAGTAAAAGAAGCCAACATAATTCACAAGTAATTATCAAGAATAGAAAAACTAACCCTAAGTCTACTAACATTGATTTCTCAACATTGAGAACAGTCATGTCAAAATGTGTGTGTATATATCTATATATATATATATATATATATATATATATATATATATATATATATATATATATTCATAATTATCAATATAAAAAAATTTCCTTGCTCACATATATGTATAAATATTCATATGAGGATTAACTCATCTTTATATAAGTTTTTAGAATTCAAAATGACTTTTAATATTTTTCTAATATTCCCTTTTTTTCCTACACTTATATAAACATATATGCATTTTTTTCTAATCATTTTGCTTTTTTTGGTCCTTGAGGATGGGTGGAGGGTCCACCCAAAAACGTTGGACACAATCCTCTTGCCACTCACATAGTAACAACCTCAGAAATAATAGAGTACTATATGGTTATTATAATATGAAAAATGGTAATTTTAAATATTAAAAATGCCATAGTAAAAAATGATGTTAAATAATACAAGATGTTAAATCAATGGTATTCATCTCTTGATCCGAAACTGAATCTAGCTTGCTTGAAGTTTCCTCAACTGGTCCAATTCAACGCTATACTTTTTTATTTTGGATTTCAATTGAAAACAACATGAGAATTCAATGTTATACTTCTTGATTTTGGATTTTAGTTGAAAATGGCCTACATGACTTTTAAAACTGGGAAGATGGGGAGTGCTGTGCCACATTGTGGCTGTAGAGGACTCTAAATTTGGGAGAGCCAACTGAGGCTCGAGGAGTTGGGTATTTCCTCCAGGGTTAACTGGATGACCAAAAAACCAAAGCTTGTGGAAGGTAGAACACACGATGACAATAAGGTCAAAGAGGTTGAATGTAATAATACCCGAGGCTGATTGATAAAGGTGGCAATGAGGTAAAGTGAAATTGTTCAATCCCCTTAAAAATAAAGAAAATAACCCAAAACACCAATGAAGAAAATCAAACAATGTCATGAAAGACCGTGCTAGTATTAGCAAGCTTAAAATCTGAGATATCTGCTAATCATAGATAAAAATAATCCCACTTGGGATAATCATATCAAAGGGAAGGAAGATAAATGTAAAAGTGAAAGGCGGCGATAACATAATCAATATAAATGGGACATATGGAATTCTAATAATATGATAAGAAATAAATTTGAATCGGTGGTAAGATAATAAGGAAGAAACCCAATCAAAAGTGTTGCAAGCACAAAGTGGATTCCATTCATAATCATAATCATGGTTGGAATGCACTTCACCGTCCTTGAGATCATCATTTTTATCACACCGATGTATTTTACTCCATGCTAATCCATGCGCATTTGCACTCACACAAAAGGAATCCAATTAGAAAACAAAAACAATGACCCATCCATATGTATTAATATGTACTTGTAATTATGGCTCAGGCTAGTACTATCATGGGAATACAGGGTAGTTGGAAATACATCGTGGTAGATTCCTAATTGAAATTCAATGGAAAGACAAAGGCAAAGTGATTGTCTCTGGTTATATTCATAGAACATTCATCTCTAATTATAATTACAGAATAATCAGATAGTCATCTCTAGCCATAGACACATAGTGAAAGAGGGTAACATTTTGACATTCAATATTGATGTTTGAGAAAACCTATGTCGATATATAAATTTTAATGTAAGTGATAATGAAGCATTATTCTTAAAAAAACCTTAACAACATTGAGTAACAACAAAAGAGACATGAATCCAATTGGGTAAATAACACTGAAAGCTGGGGTAAGCCTAACAACAACCTTGCAACGCAAGAGTCAATATAGGAGCATTCTATTGTCCTTGTAATCAATATCAATAACATTCCTTTCATTTTCCTTCACTCTAATTCGGAATTTGACTAATCCATTTTTGTTGTAAGCAGAGGGTTTACTTGGACATATGGAAAATATCAATATGCAAGATACAACAAAATTTTGTTGATGTCAATTTGTTCAACATAACAAAATGAATGCACTTATAAAGATATATCACATAAAGAACATCAAACAAATACTAGAAATCTATTGAGCAGTTGGGAATATATATGTGTTGAAAATGCAACAAGAAAATCTTAATTTAATATTTTTTCCTTGAATTAAATTAGGAATAAAATTGTAATTCCACATCACAAGACAACTCGTTTGAGTTAAATAAGTTAAATTGACTTACTTGGCTTAGTTAATTCGGTCTAACTAGAGTCATATAGAGTGTCTCCTACATTATAGGAGCTCTGTTTGAGTTTATTTTGAGTTGTAATTAATTAATTCAATTGAACTGAGTTAAAGTTAGTTAAACGAGTTCCAACTGATAGAGGAAGTAGTAGGAGGTCATATAGTGGGGTGTTGCTTCATGTGTTCAACCAGTTAACTGATGATTCACTCATAAATAACTCATGCATGTCAGATATGAGAGTTACCCATTTGAGATTAGAATTCGGGGACAACGTACTATCATTTGTATAATCATTCGAATTGTACAAGTGGTGCATGCAGTAAGGGAAGACCTATGATGGATTGCGCAATTCCAATTGAGGAATTTCCCTAGTTAATAGGAGTTAATTCCCAAGGAAACAACACAAGGAAATAGCGACTTGGGCAAGCAAAAATTTGGTTAAGAATTGGCCTCGACTTGTCTAAGAAGCTGTGAGACAAATAGAGATAGTACAGAGGTTGTTCGGGCTTGAGCAAAGCATTATAATCTTTTCATATTTTATGACTAAAGCAATACACATATAGCAGGGGTTTTTAACTATGGCTTTCCTTAGGAAATCATTCTGTAATGTGTTGATTGAATTCTTTCTCTTGTATGTTTAGTGATTTCGTGATCGTTCAATTGTTTCCGCTAATGAGTAGAGTAGATTCAAGTCTATTGTTTTAGTAAATTACAATTAGTAGTTTGAATCTACAAGAAATTTCTACAATATATTAAAATATTGTTTTATAATTTATCTATATATTATAATAAAAACTAAGTTAAAGATTTTATAATAATATTATAATATCATTGAATATAAAAAACTAATTTTATAATAATATTATAATATCATTGAATATAAATAAATTGACCTGTCTTAGTTTCCATTAAATTTTAAATCTTCCGAAAGAGTTTGAACATGAAAACTAATTATAAATTAAAATCTAAGAACTAATTATGAATTAAAAGTTTTTGAGCATATAAACTTCCCTGACCTATGCACAACCTGCATGGAAAAAAGACCAACCAAACCTTAAATCGATTAAAAATGGCTTCATTTAGTTAATTTACTGCCACTCGACCGTAACCATTCATCACCCTGTTTGATGCTTTGAACATAATACAGTCCTTCTTTGAGCATGGCACTCTTCCCGAGACGTACATAGAGTATATAAGCACTATTTACATATGTGGATGGCATATATAAATAATATGTACATAATTAATTTATATGAAAATTAAATTTTATTGAACTCTAACTTTATATTAAAGATATTAAAAACATTATACAGAGAAAAATCATAATACAATAGATTTTTTTTCTTTAATTTTTGGTTAGACATCAAGATTAATGAAAATATTGTATTAATTTAATTGAGGTACAATCTCTGTACTTTCGCTATAACACTGCAACTCCAAACGATCAATTTTAATATAAAATATTTCCGGTAGTAAAAAAATTGTATTCTATAATTATCCTAGTAGCAATCGCGAGCAAGAACGGAAGAGTTCACTGAACTTGAACGGATTACATGTCTATATGTCTATGTCCACATCAATATAAAATATTTCCCGTTACAGAGAAATTATATTTTACAATTATCCCACATGCAATAACAAGCAAGAGCGTTAAGAGTTCACTGAATTTGAACGGCTTACATGTCCATGTCCACAGCAATAAAGTCTTGAGGGATAGCTCAAATGGTCGAGTTCCCGTTGATAATACTCTCCCGGTTTGGGAGGTCACGGGGTCAAATCTCCTCGACGCCCTCGGGGTTAGGCCCGATCTGGCCGAACGGCAGTTCCCTTCGGGTGGAGCTGCCCCGATTATCTACGTGGACGTAGCGGCCCACCTCTGGTGCCCCATGAACCACACAGAAAAAAAAAAAAATGTCCACAGCAATAAAAATGGGCTTGTAGTGAGTTTGCTCGGCCAATAGGGTGGTTTTCCTAGAATATTTCTTGTAAGGGGAGCACAAATTTTAATATTGAATATGTATAGTATATTAATATTAAATGTAGAGTATATTAATATTGAATCTGTATATTAATTTAATTTTGAAGATCTGTGTACAAAGATTAAATTAAATAATATGAGGGTTAAATTTTGAAGTGGACTCTCTGTAAGAGAATCTAAAAGTGGAATCTCAATTTGGAAGAGAATCAATTCTCTTAAATTAAGCCGTAGTCTTTAACGCGACTTTTTGAAAGCCTTGCCTTTCCGGCGATTTTTTCCGGTGAAAATCCGGCAGTAATTTATTGAAATCGAAGTTTGATAACTAGTTTCCGAAGTTTGATAACTAGTTTCCGCACAATGAAAGCGTCCCAGGGGTTTTTCAGGGTGCTGAATCCGAATATGCAGTTAAAAAACCATTTTAACTGCAACAAATCATGATTTCATCTCAATTTCTTCCAATCTCAAAAAGTCGCATTATAGACAACTCCTTAAATTAATCTTTTTTTATGAAGCTGAATCTTTTAATTTGAAAGAGAATCAGTTTTTTTAAATTAATCTAGTTTTTTTATGAAGTGGAATGTGTTGGAATCAATTTTTTTAAATTAATCTAGTTTTTTTTATGAAGTGGAATTTGTTGGTTGGAAAGAGAATACATTTTTTTTGAAGGGGAAAGTTTTTAAGATTTGAAAGAGAATCAGTTTTTTTAAATTAATCTAGTTTTTTTATGAAGTGGAATCCGTTGGTTGGAAAGAGAATACATTTTGGAAAGAGAATACATTTTTTTGAAGGGGTTTGAAGGGGAAAGTTTTTAAGAGAATTTAAATTTTATATGAAATGAGAATTTCCTAATTTAGAGAATACATTTTTTTTTTGAAGGGGAATGCTTTGAAGAGAATTTAAATTTTATATAAAATGGGAATTTCTTAATTTAGAAGAAGAATTTTTTAAGATATAAATTTGTATTTTTTATAAAGTAAAATCTTTTAATATATATATTTTTTTTCAAATCAAAATAGATCTAGACTGATTTAACTATTAATTATAACTATTATAAATAAAATTAATAAATTATAAATAAAATTATTTATTATTAATTATATATTTAATAAAATTAATAAATTATAAATATAATTATTTATTATTAATTATATATTTTATTTTATTTTATTTTGATAAGTGAAAATTTGAAGCAATAAATTATTTGTTAAATATTTTGACTTGGTGAAATTACATAAAATAAAATAAAATAAAATAAAAATAATCTAGATCCATCTTAATTTTGAAATTGTATAGTGAAAAAAGATTTGATACCTCCCAGCGCTTGTAGAGAGGTGCTCTGCAGCCCTTAACCTAATGTAATGTAATGCCCTCTAAACATTTCCAACTTGGTAGAGAGGTGCTCTCCAACCCAATATGGTAAAGATAACTATAATGTCCTCTAAACATTTCAACTTGGTGGAGAGGTGCTCTGCACCCCAATATGGTAGAGATGTAAGGTAATATAATGTCTTCTAAACATTTTGAGTTGTCAAATTTCATAAAAATGAAAATAAAAATAAAACCAACCTAGATCTATCTTAATTCCACATACACAAATCTCTTTTAGAGTGATCCCTCTAGACACTTGGTAGAGAGATGTTCTACCGAGTAATATCATCTAAACATTTTTACTTAGTGAATATAAAATAAAAATAAAAATAACACTACAATGAAAAAAAATTTGATCCCTCTAGACACTTGATAGAGAGATGTTCTACCAAGTAATGTCCTCTAAACATTTTTACTCAGTGAATATGAAATAAAAATAAAAATAAAAATAACACTATGTTAAACATTTTAATAGGGTAAAAATAAAAATAAAAATAAAAGTAACCCTATGCGAAAATAAAAATAACTTTAAACTAAAATAATAAGATAAATTCATGTGGAATATAATTTATTCAAAAGAGGAAATTAAACCTACACTCTTTAGCTATATAGGGTAGAGATGTAACATAATGTAATGTCCTCTAAGCATTCTCACTGGGTCAAAATAAAATAAAAATTAAACCAGCCTAGATCCATTTTAACTCTAAATCTACCCAGGAGATCATATTTCTTTTTCATTATAAAAAAAATTTGCATCTTAAAAAATTTTATCCAGATCTTTCTAGATGCTTGATAAATCCAGAATTAAAATAGATCTAAACTGATATTACACCACTAAATACAAACATAATTAAACAAAAAAACATTATTTTATATTTGTTTGTTGACCTGTTAAAAAAATATACCCCATGAAACCTAGAAGTAGCCTTCACATGGAAAGCCTTGAATTCATTGCAACGTAAACTATGTAAAAATTTTGATGCCAACCATGATCCCTACACATATTTTGTTCAGTGCCTGAGATTCTGTTTTATTTGCTTTACCATCACGCAGGCCAATAAATTAATCTCTATATGCATTGAATTTTGGCCTGTAACCGATTTTATATTATAAGTTACCAGCCAGCACGCGGTATGCGTTTGAAGGTAGGCACTGAAGAAAAAATTGCATGAAGAGATTCCAAATTCCAATGCATCTCTATACTATAAAAAAAATTAATATATTCATTATAAAATGATATCATCCCTTGGACCTCATGGTGGTTAATAAATTTGAAGTTAAATAAACAAAAAAAACTCAATGTTCTGCAAATTATCATTTCACATATAACAGTTCGAGTTGTGAATATTATTATGATCTCTGCACGCATCAATACAACACCATATTCTGCAAGGTTATGCAGAATATTATGTCATGGCAGCATTCCTTACCTAAGAATTTGTTAAAGGTGAAGCATAGATTCATTGTCTTTTTCTGCATTTACAAAACATTTAATTGTTTCAGAGACAATGGAGATGTGAATGGAGATCTGGTTGTGTTGACATTCAGTTATCGCCAATATCAAAATGATGGTTTTGTTTGGAAGTACAGAAATATTCGTTTATTAATTCCAGAATGTATATATTCCCTGCCCTTATAGATTGCATTTAAAAAAAAAGAAAAGCTAATGAAGGTCATTTTTTTGAGAAAGACCTATGGTTATATTTCGCACTCATGCACAACAGTTTGGATTTTGACCCTATGTTATATTATTTTATTAAAATAAAATTCTCAATAAATTACTCCCATCAATATTTATATATTTATAAATTTTTTAGGTTAGTAACCAGAGGTACTTATGTAAATTAAATAAATGAACGATAAATAATAAATATCAAAATATTTACTATATTTATTTCAATATATATTTTATTTTGTTAAAATTAAAAAAATATATATATTTTATCTTGTTAAAATTAAAAAAATATTTCCAACTAGTAGATTATGAAAATATGGCTATTTGCTATAAATCTTACTGGCAGCCTTTACACCTACAGAATGTTTTCCCATATTCACAAAACACTTTTCACATTTTGAAGCCAGAAGAAAAATCATGGATGACAAGATCCAAAATGACCCAATGGTTTTAGGTCCATGAGGAAGTTTAACCAACAAGATTCGTGATATGTCATCTCAACCATCAAGGAGGAAGCTTAACCAACAAATATCTTAGAGCGCTAGACAATTGAAGCATCGAAAAGGAAAGGCAAGAAAGAAGCCAATGCATAATCTTGGAGCCTAGAATTGATAATAGAATTGTAGAATTACAAATAATAATAATAATAATAATACTTCTTATTATTGTTATTATAATTATTAACGATAAAAAGAATTAATGTATAAGTTAAGCATGTAACAAGACTTTTAACCATGGAGATTCACTGAGTGTAACATGCCAGAAGTCGTTACAAAGGAGTTTAACAATTCCGTATATAAGGAGAATGTTGAGCCTGTAGCTCCATCACAGGTAGAGGGAACTAAATAAACTATTATTGAGGAGCTACCATCAATCTTCAAAATTGGGACTAGTACTGGCAAGTCCAAATAAGTCAAGCATAGTAGAGGTAAGACTATAGCGCTAAAATATATTTAATAATGTAGCCTTAGCTACCAAACCCTTCTTAAATAAAACAAAAAGTTGATTTTGAAAAATGAAAAGCTTAAGGAAAATCTACACCGACACACGCTAAAATGAATAATTTAGGATCCCTGCTTTATGCTATTAAGCAAGAGGAAGAACCTACAATTAGGGCTAAAAAATTCTTTGAGAGGTATATAGAAGAGGCCCAACATGTCATTAATGTTATTTTGGATGATATCCTTACCAATACTTATGATTTTCTCCAATTAAAGCTTGACATGCCACAATGTCAAACCAATGATGATCTTTTGGACCTAGGGATCATTAAAAAGGAAAGGCATTGACATGTTATAGAGAAATTAAAACAAAGATGGCTTTCTATGTATTTAGCTCAGGAGGAAAAATGGAAAACCTAAATTTCCAAATGAAAAGAAACTTGTGAAATTGGTGTTAATATTTCCACTTGTCGGGTACCCTCTAGGCTTTACCTTGTCTATTTACATGATTCATTAGTCACCTTCACAATGAGGAAAATTAGAGATGACCAACCTTATGAAATCAATCAACCAGAGACTTTCATCGAGGTATATCATAATTTAAACATAATTGATTAGAATCTATTTTGTGAATTATGTTGGCATTATGTTCTCTCGTATGGCTATATGTTACAGATGTTGTACTTGATGGCAACTCCCATGACAAGGCTCTCATTTTATTGAAAAATAAGAAGGACGCAGGATATCAGTTCAGAAGGTGCGTACCCGCAGGTACACCTTGCAGGGACCGCGTCCAGAGATGCAGGCCAGCCATTCAGGAGGTGCGTCCACCCAGTGCACACATTTCAAGGCAGAGAAAAGCTCACGTGGGGGTTTCTTGTCTTTTACTCTTGGTATCTAGCCGACGGTATTGTGTTATTATGGTGTCGGCTCGTGGTATTGTTCCATGATTTGAGGAGGAGCTTGCCTATATAAAGCAAAGGAGATCATTTGGTTTAGGCATGGTTTTGGTTGAATATCTTATGAGGGCTAGATCTGGTCTAGATCTAAACAAGGCGAATCTACTGATGGACCGAGATCTCTTCGGCGCATGTTCAGATCTATAGATCTGACTGTCTGGGTTACTTCTGAAGTCTTGAAATCATCTATGCCCGGAGGGACGCAGGTGCAGTAAGGGTTCAGGTGCGCCGGGACGCAGGTGTAGGAATTTACAGGGTAAGTTCCTCAGAAAGAATACCAAAAGGACACCGCTCACAACCAGATCTCAAATCAATACACCAGTATTTTTGATGTGGTTAAAACCCTCAGAGTGCAAGGAGGGAAACAGTCCACGGCCTGTCCCAACGTGGGTACAGACAATTTATTAATCAAAGAATGAAAATTTACATAAGCTTCTCTCATGCACGGATTACCCGAACAATGACCCTCCATGCGCTTTAAATAGAACTCATGGACCAATCGGGTGTCAAGCCACGGATCAAGTGTCGGTAATACCGAGGTGAGAGTGAACCGTCGGATCACTACATATCGTGACCGTCGGATTGTAAGTTACAAAATGTACAACGGTAAAGAAACACACTTTACCTAACTCTAACCTAACTCTATACTAGACCAAGTTGAACTTAACTATATCCTATGTGTCGGAATATCCTAACATCCCCCCTTAAGAACAACTTGGGATAGGATTGAAGGATTTACAAATATGACACAATAGGAGAAGGAAGGAGGCACTAGAGCCTATCCCCCCTTAGTGACAACTTCCTGAACTCCAAGCATATATCGAAGTTTAGTGAACTTCGCCTCTGTGAGGGCCTTTGTGAAGATGTCTGCAACCTGATCATCCGTTGGACAATATTGCACTTCAAGAACATGGTCATGAATGAGCTTTCTGATGAAGTGCATGTGTAGTTCAATGTGTTTGCTGCGCTGATGCTGGACTGGATCTTTGCATAGCTGAATGGCACTTTGATTATCACACCAAAGTGTGGTTGGATGCTGCTGCTCAAAGCCAAATTCTGATAGGATCTGACGAAGCCACAAGGCTTCCTTACTAGCTTCCACGGCACCACGATACTCTGCTTCTGCTGACGAAAGAGAAATGGCAGCCTGTTTCTTACAAGCCCATGTAATAGGTCCTGAACCAAGAGTGAAGACATAACCGGCAGTAGACTTCCGATCATCAAGGTCACCAGCCCAATCAGAATCAGTGAAACCAACTAACAGAGGAGCTGCTTTGGCACTGTAATGAATCCCAAACTGTACTGTACCTCGAACATAACGAAGTATTCTTTTAGCTGCTTTCCAATGACTTTCACGGGGGTTTTGCATAAAACGAGCAACAAGGCCAACAGCAAAGGAAAGATCAGGACGAGTATGGGTTAAATACAAGAGTTTTCCGACAAGTTGACGGTATAAGGTAGCATCAACTTCAGGAGAAGTACAAGAGACTGAAAGTTTGACTCCAGACTGAAAGGGAGAAGGGGCTGGCTTACAGTCTTCCATGTGAAAATGACGAAGAATATCACAAGCATACTTGGACTGGGAAAGGAAAATACCTTCTTGGGATTGCAAGACTTGAAGACCGAGAAAATAGTGTAAGTGTCCTAAGTCTGTCATTTCAAATTTCTTTTTAAGGCTGGACTTCACATGGTTTATAAGGTTGGGATCACTACCAGTAAGAATAAGATCATCAACATAAAGGACAAGGATGATAAGAGAGTTGCCCACTTTCTTGGTGTAGACAGTATTGTCAGAATGACACCTAGAAAAGCCAGATTCTAAAAGAAAGCTATCCATTTTGGCATACCAAGCCCGAGGAGCTTGTTTGAGGCCATAAAGGGATTTCTTAAGTCGACAAACGAGGCTGGAGTCTGTTTGTATGAAGCCAATGGGTTGTTCCATATAGATTTCTTCCTGCAAGTCCCCATGCAAGAAGGCAGATTTAACATCCATTTGATGGACTTCCCATTTTAAAGAGGCAGCAAGGGAAAGAACAAGGCGGATAGAGTTCATTTTGGCAACTGGAGAGAAGGTTTCAGTGTAGTCAATGCCTTCAACCTGTGAAAAGCCCTTAGCAACTAGACGAGCCTTATGTTTATCAACTTTCCCATCTGGTCCATACTTGGTTCTGTAAACCCATTTGCATCTAACAAGTTTGCGTCCCTTTGGTAGAGGAACAAGATCCCATGTATCATTTGTCATCAATGAATGATATTCTTCATTCATAGCTGCTTCCCAATGTGGATGGCCTGAAGCTTCTGCGAAAGTGTCAGGATCATGATTTACTGGAGCTTGAGCCAGTAAAGAAGAGGCTCTTTCAAACTGAGAACGTGTACGTCGCTGATCTGTAGGATCACCGGCAAGATCACCTGCTGCATCCCGAGTAGCACGGACCCATCTTGGAAGTTGAGGATCCTGAGAAGGTGGGGGAGGATTATCATCCTCGCTTTCATCATCAGAAGAAGAAATGTTTTCAAAGATATAAGAGATAGGAAGAGGTGGCACATCCGCCGGACTAGGCTCGCAGGCCGATTTATTTTCATCAAATTTTACATCTCTTCTAATGATAACATTTTTGGACTTAAATGGAATAAGTCTATAACCTTTTACATCTTCAGAATATCCAACAAAGGTACATTTCTCACTCTTAGGTTCTAAAGCTTTATGCTTTTCATCTGGAATATGGGCCCATGCTTCACTTCCAAACACACGAAAGTGACTTACATCTGGTTTAATGGAACTCCAAGCTTCTTCTGGAGTGATATTCTCTAGAACCTTAGTAGGAGTGCGATTGATTATATAATTTGCACAATTAATTGCTTCGGCCCAAAAACTAAGACTGAGTCCTTTAGATTGCAGCATACAATTAGCCATTTCCTTTAAGGTGCGATTTTTCCTTTCAGCTACACCATTTTGTTGTGGAGTGTATGGAACAGTATGTTGCATTTGAATTCCATTTTCGGTGCAAAAGTTGATGAATGCGTTTTTAACATATTCTCCACCATTATCAGTTCTTAGCTTAAGAATGTGATGTCCAGATTGTTTTTCAACAAATGCTTTGAAGGCCAAAAAAGTGCTAAATACTTCGCTCTTGAGTTTTAAGAAGTATACCCAAGTGCGTCTAGAGAAATCATCAATGAAAGTTAAGAAGTACTTGCAGCCAGAGAATGAAGCAACAGGAAGAGGACCACATAAATCACTGTGCACAAGCTGTAAAGGGGCTGAGGCGTGCCAAGAGGCACGTTTGTCAAAACTGTCCCGATGATGTTTTCCGAGTACACATCCGGAACAAACACCATCTTTGCAAGATACCATAGGAAGACCTGTCACCATGTTTTCTTTACATAGATGCTGAAGGGAGCGATAGTTTAAGTGACCATACCGCTCATGCCAAAGTTTGCTCACTTCATCATTATGAGCAACAAATACTGAGGGAAGATGGGATGACCCAAAGTTGTGAAACTTATACAACCTTTTGGAATCATCAGCAAGACCAGTAGCTAGAATCTGTTTAGGATCTTTTAGATCCTTGATTACAACATCATGAGGTGAAAATTCAACAATTTTACCTTCACCTGAATGAGTTATCTGATAGACAGATAGAAGGTTGCAGGATAAGTTTGGAACACATAATACATCATTGAACTGACCATTGTCTAGATGAACAGTTCCAGTCCCTACAACATTAAGAGATCTATCATCACCGACATATATATTTTTGGTGTTACAATCATTTAAAGAAGAAAACATGGCTTGGTTTTTGGCCATGTGACAAGAGGCTCCAGAATCAATGAGCCACTCATGAGAATGAGAAGAAGAAGAAGATACATTTAATGCATAACCAGACTGAGATGATTGACGATGACATGCAGAAAATGCCGTTCCGGAAGTTGAAGTTGAAGTAGGCTCCAGATGGATGTTATGTTTCTTCATTGCGGCTTCCAAGGCTTCCATCTTCTTAAAGCATTTAGATTCTAAGTGGCCATCTCGATTACAAAAGTTACAATGTCTGTCAGTCTTCTTCCATTTGTTTTTATTGGTCTTGTCATATTGCTGAAATGATCTTTCATCTTGAGGCTGAGTTGGTTTAGGACCATTCCTTTGAGGATAAGACTTCTTAGGATTCTTTGAATTTGGTTGCTGCTGGGCGGCTAACGCTTTCGAGGAAGAGTTTCCAAGATTAAGAAGACCAAGGTGTAAGAGTTTTTCTTGTTCTCTTATTAAGGAATCACAAAAGGAGTCAAAGGAAGGGGGCTTGTAGTCTTTGCCTTGACAAATGAAAGCTTCCCTGGTAGAATGGAAAGTGGAAACAAATACAGAGTAGGCTGGTCCCAACTTAGTAAGGATGGAATAAATAAGGTTACCATCTTCTTTCTTAACTTTAACACCTTCCAAGAGATATCTAAGGGTCTTGAATTTGGACAAGAAATCTTCAATGCAAGAAAAATTATTTGGATCCAAAGTAAGCAACTCATTCTCAAGTTGATGGGCTCTAATTTCATTTTTAATCCCAAAAACTTTAGCAAGTTTTTCTAATGCTTCATGAGGAGTTTCAATTTCTGCAATGTGGAATCTAAGATCAGGAGAAACAGACATTCCTATCAAACCACGTGCTTGATCTTGTCTATTTTCCCATTCTTCGGCCTTGTCTTCATCTTTGGGTTTCTTCTCTTGGTCTGTGGCTATTCTGAAGAGACCTTTACTTCTAAGTAAATCTCCCATGTAGGCTACCCATTGGAAGTAGTTAGTGCTGTCAAGAATGACTTGGCATGGACTTTCCATTTTTTGAAAAACAACTGAAGCTGAAGATGCTGAAAGTAAGTGGTCCAATGGATAGATCTCGAAAAAATAGGCGGTTTTAAAAAAAACGGCTCTGAAAAAGGCTTCCGGATGAAGAAGTTATGGCTTTTTGAAAAAAAAATTGTTGACGTTGCCGGCAAAGTGCGCGAATGTGCGGGAATGAAAAAATCCGCCCCCACAAAATGGAGACTTGAACCCAAGACCTCTACTCTCTTAAAAGGTCTTTGAACCAATTGATCTATACAAAATATTTGAGAGAGAGAGAGAGAGAGAGAGGGGGGGGGGGGGGGGGCCTCGATTTGCGTGCTTGCCTTGGGAAGACTCTTTTCCCCTACAAAACACAAAACACAAAACCCAACACGAATATCCAAAGAAAAACGAACCTTACGGCTCGAAGTTAGCTTTAGCCAAAAAACTAGAAATTTTAAAAAAAATCTCAAAGTTAGCTTTTAGCCGAAAAACTAAATATTTTTCTCAATGTTTCTGATTTTCCGAGATCACACTAAGGTGCAGGGAAAAGAGCATACGCATGAGAAAAATCCTTTCTTTCTGTTTCTGATTTGCCCAGATCGCACAGAGTCGCAGGGCAAAGAGCATACGCAGAAATGAAAGGTATAGATCCAGAAAAAAAAGGCTAAATAAACCGAAACCGAAATAAGCAGAGAGAAAATGACAGTAAACTGCAAACAAAACACTGTATACCTCCCGATCTGAAAAATGACGCAGCTAGGGCTACCGGAAACCTTTTCACGTGAAACGAAAGGGGTTCCTCACTGAAACAGATGCTCCGAACGCAACAGAGCAGTCCTCTCGGCCCGAAAGCAGTCAGAAACAGCAGATCTAGGAAACGACAGCCGCATGCAGTTCTACCGGCTTCAGATTTGGATCACCAACGGACGCGGCCCTCAAATAGCTCTGATACCATGTAGGAATTTACAGGGTAAGTTCCTCAGAAAGAATACCAAAAGGACACCGCTCACAACCAGATCTCAAATCAATACACCAGTATTTTTGACGTGGTTAAAACCCTCAGAGTGCAAGGAGGAAAACAGTCCACGGCCTGTCCCAACGTGGGTACAGACAATTTATTAATCAAAGAATGAAAATTTACATAAGCTTCTCTCATGCACGGATTACCCGAACAATGACCCTCCATGCGCTTTAAATAGAACTCATGGACCAATCGGGTGTCAAGCCACGGATCAAGTGTCGGTAATACCGAGGTGAGAGTGAACCGTCGGATCACTACATATCGTGACCGTCGGATTGTAAGTTACAAAATGTACAACGGTAAAGAAACACACTTTACCTAACTCTAACCTAACTCTATACTAGACCAAGTTGAACTTAACTATATCCTATGTGTCGGAATATCCTAACAGCAGGCGCAAAAGGGTTCAGGTGCGCCGGGACGCAGGCGCAGAAGGGTTCAGGTGCGTCGGGACGCAGGCGCAGAAGGGTTCAGGTGCGTCGGGACATAGGCGCAGAAGGGTTCAGGTGCGTTGGGACGCAGGCGCAGAAGGGTTCAGGTGCGTCGGGACGCAAGCAGTTCAATAGACTCAGAGCGAGGGACGCAGGCTATCAGTTGAGCAAGGTGCGTCCGGGACGCAGGCTAGCAGTTGAGCAGGGTGAGTCCGGGAAGCAGGCTAGCAGTTGAACAGGGTGAGTCCAGAAGCAGGCTAGCAGTGGAGCAGGGTGCTTCCTTCTCTTAAAATCTTTGTTTATCATTGTTGTGTTCTGGGTTTGGTCCTATTACTGTTGATCTAGTTACTACAGTTGATTGGGTGATTCTCTCATACTTGATGATCAATTGATGCTTATGGATCCAGTTTGAAAATTTATGAAAAGTGGTCCTTGTAAGAAAAGAAGTAGGGGGTTGTAGCTCCCTTCCAGGAGAGACTGGAAAACGAGAGAGAGTTGTAGCTCTCTGCAGGTTGCAGCCTGCGTACTGGTAAAGGACTGCACCAGTACAAAACCATTGTAAAAGAAGTTTCTAATTTGAAAGAAGATAGAGACATATTGCAGCAGGTGGTTTTCACCCACATTGGGTTTCCACCTTACATCTTGTGTTCTTTGGTGTGACTATCTGTTTTCTTTGTTCATGCACATTATTTTATGGTACTGACATACAAATATAATTCAAAGATCAAATAAGGAAGGTTCATTAAAAGAATTAGATAATACTGATTCACCCCCCCCCCCCCCCTCTCAGTATTATTTCCAACAATTGGTATCAGAGCAGGTCCTTCTGAGGAAACTTGATCGCTTGAAGGAAAAGATCCATCAGAATGGCTAATCCAGAAAGAGAGGCACACATCAGGCCACCAGTCTTTGACGGGAACAATTTTACTCACTGGAAGATAAGAACCACTGCATATCTACAATCACTTGGAGTAGAAGTTTGGGGAATCGTAGAAGGAGGATACAAATTCCCATCAGCAACTCCTACAGATCCAGCAGAGAAAAAGCAATATGAGCTCAATGCCAAAGCTGTTACTGTCCTATTGAGTAGTTTGACTCAATCAGAATTTATGAAGATCATGCATTTCAAATCAGCTAAGGAAATATGGGACAAAATCGTCACAAGCTACGAAGGAGATGATCAGGTAAAAAGAGCAAAGCTTCAAACTCTCAGAATCCGGTATGAAACTCTTAAGATGCGTAATAATGAAAGCATAGCTAATTATTTCCTGCGTATGGATGAGATTGTGAATTGTATGAGGGATCTGGGTGAAGAATTTGAGGAAGTTGTCTTAGTTGAAAAAGTTTTGAGATCTCTGTCTGCTAAATTTGACTCTAAAGTATCTGCCATAGAAGAAAAGGAGAATGTGCAGAAAATCACCATGTCACAACTTCATGGGATCTTAACTGCTTTTGAAATGCGACAAGAGGTACCACCAGAGGCCGCATTCGAAGTATCAGAGGAAGAAGATGAGGTAAATTTTGTCAAGAATCTTGAACGGGGAACTGGACGGTTCAAAGGTAAGCTACCTTTCAAATGTTTTCTATGTGGTAGAGTTGGTCACTATGCTGCTAGATGTCCTCATAACAAAGGAAAGATATCTGAAGAAGATGGTAGAAGCTATTATACCCATATTAAAAGTTCATTCAATGATAGTGAAGATATTAGAAGTCTCATGGCACATAAGAAGAAGAATGCTTCATCCAATAATAGCGAAGATATTAAAAGTATCATGGCACATGAAGAGAAGAATGCAGAAACTGAAGAAGTTGCCAAATTAAAAGAACAACTGGAGACAAAAATCAGGGTAAGGGAGCAATTGCAGGATATAGTAAAGGATCAGAGTACAACTATTCAGAAACTTGAATCAAGGATCCTCTCTCTAAAAGAAGATCTTAAAAAATCAAGAGAACAAAACATAGAAGATCTTGAAGATCAAGAACATGAAGTGATCAAACTAAAGCGACAAGTGGAAGAAGGAAGAAAAGCTGAAGAAGACCTAAGGAATCAATATCTGAAAAAGGAAGAACAACATCAAGTTGAGGTAAATATCTGGAAAGGTAAAATAGAAGAAAAGGATAAGCTTTTACGATTTCAAGATAGTACTAAAGTCTTGGATGATATTCTTAATAGTCAAAGGTCTCCTGCTATCAAGACTGGTCTTGGTTTTCATGAATATGTTGAAGGTGAATCTAGTTCACAAGGTGAGGCAAGAAACTCTAATGAGAAATCTGAAATGCTCAACGAGGAACAACCAAGGAAAGAAATTCCTCAAGGAAGATCCTTTACTCCTAACTATGATAGACGATTATTTCCTCCACTAAAAAATGTTGAATGTTATGTATGTCATAATCTTGGACATGTTGCAGCCAGATGTAGAAGTAGAATGGTTCAAGACAGATCATCGCATCCCAGGTATTTCAGAGGATATTGTTTTGCCTGCAATGCATATGGACACAAAGCAATTGATTGTGATAGAAGGAACATGAAAAATGTAAGATGTTATACATGAAACAACTATGGGCATAAAGCAAGGGAATGCAGGAGCAAATTTCAAAATTCAAAACAAAAGGACCATACATCATCACAGTTGCAGGAATTGAAGAAGACAGAGACAGAAAGGTGTGGCATAATTCAGACAGCGGACATAACAGACACAGGGGAATCTGAAAGTGATGAAATTCAGTATTCCATCTTGCATACGCTGATATAATGAAGACAAGTCGCGTATATACGCGAGTTACAGGCTGCAAAGTCGCGTATATGAAGAAAGGGCAGCAGAACAGACTCAGGTTCAGTCATGGTTGGCTCAGGCTCAGGGGGAGCAGAACAGACTCAGGAAATGGTTCAGTCATGGTTAGCTCACAGGTTCAGGGGGAGCATATAATGCATTGTTGGCATTATGGAGGATGGTCAGAAGGAGATCTTGCTGCAATATGTCTCTATCTCTTTCATGGTGGATTATGGTTCTTTGTTGCAGATCTGGTTCATTTTCAGGAGGAGCATGATCTTAGGGGGAGCATACCCCTTTGCCCTTGATGTCAAAGGGGGAGAATGAAGCTGAAGATTGTAAGGTTGCCATCAAGTCCAAAGGGGGAGATTGTTGGCATTATGTTCTCTGGTATGGCTATATGTTACAGATGTTGTACTTGATGGCAACTTCCATGACAAGGCTCTCATTTTATTGAAAAATAAGAAGGACACAGGATATCAGTTCAAAAGGTGCGTACCCGCAGGTACACCTTGCAGGGACCGCGTCCAGAGACGCAGGCCAGCCATTCAGGAGGTGCGTCCACCCAGTGCACACATTTTAAGGCAGAGAAAAGCTCACGTGGGGGTTTCTTGTGTTTTACTCTTGGTATCTAGCCGACGGTATTGTGTTATTATGGTGTCGGCTCATGGTATTGTTCCATGATTTGAGGAGGAGCTTGCCTATATAAAGCAAAGGAGATCATTTGGTTTAGGCATGGTTTTGGTTGAATATCTTATGAGGGCTAGATCTGGTCTAGATCTAAACAAGGCGAATCTACTGATGGACCGAGATCTCTTCGGCGCATGTTCAGATCTATAGATCTGACTGTCTGGGTTACTTCTGAAGTCTTGAAATCATCTATGCCCGGAGGGACGCAGGTGCAGTAAGGGTTCAGGTGCGCCGGGACGCAGGCGCAGAAGGGTTCAGGTGCGCCGGGACGCAGGCGCAGAAGGGTTCAGGTGCGCCGGGACGCAGGCGCAGAAGGGTTCAGGTGCGTCGGGACACAGGCGCAGAAGGGTTCAGGTGCGTCGGGACGCAGGCGCAGAAGGGTTCAGGTGCGTCGGGACGCAGGCAGTTCAATAGACTCAGAGCGAGGGACGCAGGCTATCAGTTGAGCAAGGTGCGTCCGGGACGCAGGCTAGCAGTTGAGCAGGGTGAGTCCGGGAAGCAGGCTAGCAGTTGAACAGGGTGAGTCCGGAAGCAGGCTAGCAGTGGAGCAGGGTGCTTCCTTCTCTTAAAATCTTTGTTTATCATTGTTGTGTTCTGGGTTTGGTCCTATTACTGTTGATCTAGTTACTACAGTTGATTGGGTGATTCTCTCATACTTGATGATCAATTGATGCTTATGGATCCAGTTTGAAAATTTATGAAAAGTGGTCCTTGTAAGAAAAGAAGTAGGGGGTTGTAGCTCCCTTCCAGGAGAGACTGGAAAACGAGAGAGAGTTGTAGCTCTCTGCAGGTTGCAGCCTGCGTACTGGTAAAGGACTACACCAGTACAAAACCATTGTAAAAGAAGTTTCTAATTTGAAAGAAGATAGAGACATATTGCAGCAGGTGGTTTTCACCCACATTGGGTTTCCACCTTACATCTTGTGTTCTTTGGTGTGACTATCTGTTTTCTTTGTTCATGCACATTATTTTATGGTACTGACATACAAATATAATTCAAAGATCAAATAAGGAAGGTTCATTAAAAGAATTAGATAATACTGATTCACCCCCCCCCCCCCTCCTCTCAGTATTATTTCCAACAAATTATATTTATTTAATTTCATTATGTAGGATAATTCTTGTTGGAATGCTAACCCTTTCGTTGGGGACCTTCAACTTAGGGATTTTATGTCCCACATTACCAACCTAGTTAAATGGAAAAAAGGCCTTAAACTTTTATGCAAAGACAAGATGGAGGCTAGATTGATGGTTTGAGAAGAATACCCATTGACCAGTCTTGTTGTCAATTATTTGGAAAGGCTAAGAGAAAACCCTAGTGACTTAGCTATCATTTGACACAACCAATGATATGCTGCCACATAATATCACGAGCTATCATGCATTTATCCCTTCTAGGCTCTCTTGATGACACTTGATATCTGGGAGGGATTACCAACCCTCTTATAGGATAGGCATCCTATGGGGTACCCTTACTTTAGTTTATCCCTTAATCAGGTGACATTCTACACTTACTTCTTACTCAAATGTGGCTCATGATGGATAGGGCTTCGGTTCCACTATCCTCTTCTCTAGTGCCCCATAAGATTCTACCAATCCCCAATCCATATGATGAAGAAGACTAGTGCTCTAATTGTGATTTAGACTTATGCAGGAAGGAAATAGAATACATATATGAACATAAACACAAATATGCAGTAGGAATAAATCTTCATTTCATTAATATCAAAGAATTGAAAGATGCTTACATATAAAATGGAAATAAACTAGCTCAGGCGATGGTAGCTTATCTTTGAGAATAGGTGTGGTAGATAAATGCCTCTAAACTATGTTACAATGAGGCTCAAGGACTTTTTTATTATTGAAAAACAAAGGGAAACCCTAAACAACCAAAACCCTAACGCTACGAGATGGAATGCCAAGAGTTTATGGGCCCCGTTGGGGTTAGTTGGATAACCAACTTCTCGGGGTTGTAACTTGTTCATATGATCTCTGTTTGGAATGTACAATACCTCGTTAGAAAGGTATCGCTGAGTAATACAAGATCTACGGCATGCAAGCCTATTGCAAACCTAAAAAAAACGTTGTTTGTTATGAAACAAGCTCACAAAATGGAAGAAGAGATAGATCAACGACTTCAAAATAAGCCTCTTTGAGGGGGCAACCTCCTTTACATTACAAAAATGAACAATTCTTTGATGATACAAATCACACGAACTCCTTTCTATATATAGGAGTCTAAGGGTCACAATATAATCAGAACCTACATAACAATAATATTGTAAGGGCACAACAATAACAATAGTGGGCTTCTATGAGGCACAATAATAAAAATATGAGGACTACATGGGCACAACGATACAATAAGGGGGTTGCACTAATAACAATAAGGGGCTACACTAGTAGTATAGGGACCTAACATGCCCCTCTCTTTCAAAAAGTGTTGTCCTTAACACTTGAGTAGTTCTGGATGCTTATGTATAAAATTCTCATCCTCCCATGTGAAATCCTCAACGGGTAAGTTCTTCCACTTGATGAGATACTCTGAAATTGATCAATTTCATAGATGTCGGGTTCTTGTTTCTGTGACTGCTTCTGGTTCCAATATGATTTTTCCTTCCTCGTCAAGTTCCAGAAATATTGTTTGAACTTGGAGCTTGTCACCTATAACCTTTTTTAAGCATGAAACATGGAAAACTGGGTGCACTCGAGAAGATGTAGGAAGCTCCAATTTGTATGCCATAGTACCAATATTTTGCAACACCTTGTAAGGACCATAGTACTTTGGTGATAATTTATTATCCTTCTTTGCTTGCTTGAGGGACATTTGTTTGTATGGTTGTAGCCATAAAAATACCCAATCTCCTTCATCAATTTTTTTTCACTGCGATTTTGATCTTCCTGTTGTTTCATTCGATTCTGTGCCAAAGTGAGGTTATCCTTTAAAATTTGGAGAACTTTTTGTTGATGCTCGATGTGATCTTTCACTGCTTGAACCTTTTTCTTCTTGATATGTCCTTCGATCTTGAGAATTTGAGGAGTTTGGGAGACAGAGGGAGGTGGGAGAGAAAGGGAGAAAGAGGAAGAAAGAGGGAGAAGAATTAAGAGAGATAAGGAGAGAGAGATGTAGTTAGAGGGGGAGAGAGAGGGAGGGAAGAAGAGATACATAGAGGGAGAAAGGTGGATAAAGAGAGAGAGTAACAAGGGAGAGATGGAGAGAGAGTGAGGGAAATATGAGAGTGAGAGGGAAGAAAGAGAGAAGGAGAGAGAGAGGGATCGAAGGGGAAGAGATAGAGAAGGGGAGAGAGAGATAGGGAGAGGAACAATGAGGGAGACATAAATAGATAGATATGGAGAGAGAGTGTGTATATTTGGGGGATGAGATAGAGATATGTAATAATAAAGATACAAATAGGCACAAATATAGATATTATATAGTATTATATAACTAGCCTAGACCCATCTTAACCCTGAATCTATCAAGCACCAAGAAGGATCAAATCTCTCAAGGTGCGAACCTTTCCTCAAGTTTCGCACTCAAAAAATGGGTTTGCAGCTCGAGAGATTTGATCCCTCTCGGTGCTTGATAGATTTGGGCTTAAGAGGGATCTAGGCTAGTTACATATCATTCTAGATCCATCTTAACTCTATATCTATCAAGTGTCGAGAGGAATAAAATATCTCAAGGTGAAAACTTCTTTTTTGAATACAAAACTTGAGGAAAGGTTTCCACCTCGAGAGATTTGATTCCTCTCGGTGCTTGATAGATTTGAAGTTAAGATGGATATAGATCGGTTATATATATATATATATATATATATATATATATATATATATATATATATATATATATATATATATATATATATTGCAAAAATGTTAATTACAAAGGATTCGTCACGCCTTAAATAAGCTAAATTATATAAGAATACCATTGAGAAAACCATGGTTTGTCAAACCCTCGAGCCTAGAAATAGGCAACGACTAACTCTATGACCTCAATTTTACCTGAACCACTATAATAAGCATTATTGTGTTATAATTTTTTAATTTTATTTTAATGTTAAATAATTTAACCTCTCTAATTTTAATTTTTAATTTTTAATTTTAATTTGACCGAGTCAAAATGTTTATATAACATTACAACATCTTTTCCAGAACGGGCTCGATAACACCTCTCAGTTCAATTATATAATATTATAATATATAATCTATTTTGTAATACTTTATAATGATCCATTTATGGCTAGGGGAAGGGGGTGATCTTAAGCCTCCATGAAAAAATAGATTTATCATTTTCTTGGAGTTTTAGGCATGATGTGAAGCAAAGGCAGATACCCTTTATTAGGACTTTTCCAGGTATCCTCACCAAAATTGAACAAAATGATAACAATCTTCAAAATAATTCAATTTCTATTAAAACCTCTAAGAAATCACTCTAGGATCCATGTCTTAAGACAAAATAATAAGGAAGTTGACCCCTTGTGAATAAGGGCGCCACATTAAAATTTGGCATCCTTCTCATTAATCAAAGGGTGGATCTTTATCCTACCGTTTAACTCAAAGTATCTAAACAAGGGGCAGGGGTGGATGTTAGCATATCTGTCTAAGGTAATTGGATAACACTTGGAGGATGGTCCGTGTTGTTAGCTAGTTGAAATTATGGGGAATGTGATATTTGCAAGCATCATGGTGGTGGTAGGATTATTGTAGGATAGTCTAGCTGAATGATTGTGTTGAATGTGCCATTTAGTGGACAAGATGGTTCAGTTGGTGTTGCTTGATTGTGGACATGGAAGACATGCGAGTCACATGCCTCCGATTCCTATTGGTAGCGGCATGGAAATTAATTTGACCCAATTTCATCTTCAGTGGGTGAGCTATGGAGATTTGAAACACCATCCCACCTCCCAGAATATTTATCCCAGAAGAATCTAATTTTTATGAAGTGAAATCTTTTTAAGAGAATTTAAAGAAGAATCTAATTTTTTTATGAAGTGAAATCTCTTTAAGAGAATCTAAATTTTTTATGAAGTAGAATCCGTGGAATTTTTTAATTTAGAAGAGAATCTATTTTTCTATAAAGTGAAATCTCTTAATTTAAAAAGAAAAAAGGGAATCTTTTAAGATTTAAATTTATAATTTCTTAAAAAATTGAATCTCTCAACATACAAATTGATCAAAATAGATCTTCACTGATTTAATTATTAATTATAATTATTATAATTATAAATAAAATTAATAAATTATAAATATGTTTCCTAATTTTATATTTTATATTTATTTTTATTATTTATTTTATTTTATTTTATTTTGATAAGTGAAAATGTGAAACAATACATTATTTATTAAATATTTTGACTTGGTCAAATTATATAAAAAAATAAAATAAAACGAGTCCAGATCCATATTAATTTCAAAAATGCAAATCTTTTTTTTACATATTTGATCCCTCTGAGAGCTTGGTAGAGAGGTGCTCTTCACTGTAACATCCTCTAAACATTTCCAACTTGGAACTTGGTAGAGAGGTGCTCTCCATGTAATGTCCTCTAAACATTTCCAACTTGGTAGAGAGGTGCTCTCCAGCCCAATATGGTAGAGATGTAATGTAATGTCCTCTAAACATTTCCAACTTGGTAGACATGTGCTCTCCACCCAATATAGTAAAGATGTAACATAATGTAATGTAATGTCTTCTAAACATTTTGACTTGGTCAAATTACATCAAAATAAAAATAAAATAAAATAAAAAACCTAAATCCTTCTTAACTAAAAATAACCCTAGGTTAAACATTTTTACAACGTAAAAATAAAATAAAAAATAAGAGTAACCCTATGCTAAATAAAAATAACTTTAAACTAAAATAATAAGGTAAAGCTCTAAATTTATAAATTTATGAGAATCCATGGTATTCGTGTGGAATATAATTTATTTAAAGGAGGGAATTAAACCTCAACCCTTGGTAAAGAGGTGCTCTCTGCCCTGGCCTGTATGCTAGAGATGTAACATAATGTCCTCTAAACATTTTTACACAGTTAAAATAAAATAAAAATAACTCTATGTTGATTGCTACGGAACATACACTTCCAAATGCGATTTTAGAGCTCTAAAGGGCCCTGTTGGTATGGTTGGAGTATAATTCCTCCACCGTGGCAGATGTTGTGCATTTGTCAATAGACAAGTCAATCTCCCTCTTTCTCTTTGACAAGTCCTCTAAACATTTTTACTTAGTCAAAATAAAATAAAATTAACTCTATGTTAAACATAGAGTTATTAAACATTTTCACACTGTAAAAATAATATAAAAATAAAAAATAAAAGTAACCTTACACTAAAATAAAAATAACTTCAAACTAAATTAATAAAGTAAACTTGATTTGGTTAAGTTATTGGTGGTTTTTTAGTTCAGTTTATGAGAACCTATAGTATTCATGAGGAATATAGTCTATTTAAAAGAGAAAATTAAACTAACCAAAATCAATTTTAACTCCAAATCTATTCAGCTTTATAAGAATCAGATCTCTTTTCACTATAAAAAAAATTTATATTTCAAAAAATTTAATCTCTCAATACTTAATAAATCCATAATTATATTTATTTAGTTGTCTCTGATCACTAAAAATACCCTAATCAATATTTATTTAGTTGTCTCTGATCATGCAGAAACCACTTAACACATCAAACCTGGAAATAGCCTTCCCATAGAAAGCCCGGAAACTATTGCAACGTAAGTATTGTAAAGAATTTGATGCCAACCATGATCCCTGCACATATTTTGTTCAGTGCCTGATATTCTGTTTTATTAGCTTTATCCTCACGCAGGCCAATAAATTAATCTCTATATGCATTGTATTTTGGCCGATTTTATACTATATATTACCAGCGCAGCACCAGGTATGCGTTTTAAGGGAGGCACTGAAGAAAAATTTGTACGAAGAAATTCCAAATTCCAATGCATCTCTATACTATAAAAATAAAAAATTAATATATTCGTTATAAAATGATATCATCCCTTGGACTTGATGGTGGTTAATAAATTTGAAGTTAAATAAACAAAAGAAACTCAATGTTCTGCAAGTTATCATTTCACATGTAACAGTTCGAGCTGTGAATAAGGTTATGCAGAATACTCTGTCCTGGCAGCCTTCCTTACATAAGAATATGTTAAACGTGAAGCATAGGTTTATTGCCTTTTTCTGCATTTGGAAAACATTTAATTGTTTCAGAGACAGTGGAGATGTGAATGGAGATCTGGTTGTGTTGACATTCAGTTATTGCCAATATCGAAATGATGGTTTTGTTGGGATTTCGAGAAATATTCGTTTTTTTTACTCCAAAATGTATATTCCCTGCCCTGCATAGATTGCATTGAAAAAAAAAAGGCCCCTGAAGGTCATTTTTTCTAAGAAAGACCTATAGTTATATTTAGCACTCATGGACAACAGTTTGGATTTTGACCTTATGTTACATTATTTTATTAAAATAAAATTCTCAATAAATTACTTTATCAATATTTATGTATTTAATTTTTTATTTAATTTTTTTTAGGTTAGTAACTAGAGGTATTTATATAAATTAGATAAATGAGTGATAAATAATTAGTATATATTTTATTTTGTTAAAATTTAAAAATTTATTTCTAATGCGTAGATTATGGAAATATGGCTAATTTTTATAGATTTTGTTGGCAGATTTTACACTTACAGAATGTTTTTTCATATTCACAAGACACCTTTCACATTTTGAAAACAAGAAGAAAATCATGGATGACAAGATCCAAAATGACCCAATGGTTTTAAGTCCACTAGGCACATGGGTCAAGTAAATTCTTAGAATTGCCACAAGTGCTTCTTATAGAACCAACTAAGACTCATGATATGTCATCTCAACCATCAGGGGAGGAAGCTTAACCAACAATTAGTACGACACAAAATTCATATGTCATCTCAAGTATCAAGGAAGGAAGCTTAATTGACAATCACAAAATTCAGCCATAATTTTGGCATCGGCAAAGAGTGGGCAAAAACGTACCCGCGAATTAAACCATTCAGATAATGACAAGGAGCGAACAAATATATGAGAGCACTCTAATGGAAACATCTCAAGGAAAATAAGTGGTTGTCTCAAACAATGCCTTGGGTTGGACAAATGTTCGAAAGAGGAAAGTCAAGAAAGACAAGCCAAACACTCACTGTATCTTGCCCCAACACGGGGAAAAGAATGCTTTGGGAAGGATGGTAGGGCGTAGGGTTCGATCCTGAAACCTTAGGCTGATGGCCTAGGTGACGCAGACAACCCATCTCAAGGACACGCAGGTACGGGCTGGGCATGATGGCAGACCCTCCGAGGCTAGAAGTCTTCAAGGTAACTTAGAATGAGACCGCTGGGCGGTTAAACTTTTGTTTTTTCTCGGTTAGGGTTCGGTCTCGATAGCTGTCGGTTGGTGTCGGTAGCCCCCCTCTGAGGGTTTTCTCAGCGAAGCTTACTCTCAGGCGGTTTTGGAGCAGTAGTAATCGTGACTCATAACGCCTATTCCCCAGGCGGTTTCAGGAGCGATTTTTCAAGCAACGGTGGTTTCCTTGAGGTGTCAGTTTTACTGCTGTTTTTACCATGGTGAATCCAAACGAGGCGGTGGATTTAGACCCAGCCCCGGAAGACATTCTCTCGGTCTGGGGAAAGGAGGTCACGTAACAAAACATCGACAAGTTCTTTGGGCAAGTGGGCAGCATTGCATCCGCCACCTTCTCAGTGGGAGGATCGTGGAGTAACAAAGCACCTAAGGGCTTACTGGAGGAAAGTCTGGAACTGTCTGGTGCATTCGGCAAAGGTGGCAGGGTCGTTGGAGAGTCAGGAGGCCAAGCGGAGGAAAGTGAACCGAAAGAGAAAATCTTCGGCCCCCATGAATGTAAGGCTTTATCCCCTTCGAAGGTCTTCAGTCCGTCTGGTGGCCTCGAGGACATCATAAATTTCAATTCAAATCAAGGATTATGGAGAACTATAGGGGGTTTTCAAACTTCAGATAAGGAAGACCGGGATAGAAGCAGTCATCTGGCAGTGAACAGACACCTTTTTTCAAAAGGCTCACCTCAAACTGGCTGGGGTGAGGAAAGGGTTATCTCTGTGCTCGGCAAGGTTTCCAATCAGGGGAAGGATGATCAGACCCTCTTTCCTGGAAGGGCGGAAGAGGAAGGAAGACTAATTGTTGGCAAAAAAGGAAACACCGTAGGAGTACTGCTTTCTACCTCTTCAGGAAAGGAAGAAAACCCCCCTGAGGTGAATGAGAATGGTGCTCACAGGGTACCAGACAATACTGGTCTGGAATCGTTAGATAGAGAAGTGGAACCGGAACGTGAAAGGGCCGGGGATAAGAGAAAAAAGGCGAAGCCCTTGAAAAAGAAAAAGATTGCAGGAAATTTGGTATTAGGAATGGATGTGCAGGTGGAAGATGCTTTGGAAGTAGCGGAGAGTACGCTAGTGGGCAGAGCAAGAGGGAGGTTTGTCTCAGGCAAGTTTTTACAGCAGTGGGCGGAGCGTCAATGGAAGGAGACCCCGGCAAAGTCCTTTAAAACTGCAACTCTGGTTAAAGGGTGGTTTATGATCAGATTCGACAGCAAGGAAGCTATGGAATGGGTCGAAGGGAGGAATTGGGCTTTTGGGAATCGCCCAGTCTTTTTCAAAAGGTGGTCACCCTTATTTGACGCTTCCAAGGAGAAAGTGGAGGAATTCCCAGTCTGGGTCAGGGCTCCTGGTCTGCCTCCCTTCCTTTGGGTCGACTCGGTATTTACATCCATTGGAAACCTTCTGGGTACTTTCTTGGAAGCGGACAAGTCCTTCCTCCATACACATGAAAGAGCAGTGGCCAAGATCTTAGTGCGGCTAAACCCAAATGAAGGACTAGCGGAATCTATCAACTTGCAGTATAGAGATTATGTCTTTGAACAGCTTCTAGATTATGAACTCTTACCGTTCCGGTGCCACAGATGTCATGAGTACGGGCATTTGGCAAGGGAATGCCCATTGGGGAAGCGCAGAAGAAGGACACAGAAAACAGATGAGCAGTGGGAGGATAGTACGAGGAAAGAAAAGGAATCGGCGGAGAAGCAAAGCTCAGATGCAAAGCCTATGGAGGGGGTTCAACCTCAGGAAGTCGAAGGCTTATCCCAGGTCGGAGGGGAACTAGAACAAGCAAAAGAAGCTTCGAGTTGCATTGAAAAAATCCCAGGTGGAAATGTTGATATTCCTGATAGCGAACCTCCCGGTATGAAGTCAGATCCTTTAAATCTTGCTTTTAATTCTGTTTCTAAAGTTGTCTCCTCGTCTATAGAAAATCCTATGATAAGTAGAAGCAATGATGACTTTGTAAACATTGAAAACATCACTGCCGCCATCCCCTCCATTGATCTGAACTGTGAAGTTGGTCCCCATGTAAATCTGGACTCTGGTTTATCCCCCCCGGCTCGCCATTATAACCTTAGATCCCTCAGTAAAAAATCTGAAATCAATACCGAAATTGTGGAACCGGTGGGTGGATTGGGCCCTTCGTCGTCTAGAAGCATAAATAAAAAGGGTAGAGGTAGGAAATCAAACCTGTCAAAAGCTCAAGTTAAAGCAAAATTCGATGTGGCCGATGGCAAGCAAATGTCAATTCCTGGGGCGCTTAGAGCAGCAATTCCCCCTGATGCTGTGATTAAATGATTTTCTTGTCATGGAATTGTAGGGGTTTAACCAGTAAACCCAAAAAACTGGCTTTGAAGGAGCTCATATCGCGCTATAATCCAGACATTGTCTTTCTTCAAGAGACCTTGGGCAGAAGTGTTGACATAGAATCAGCTCTCAAAATTTCCTTTCCAGGGTGGGTTTTCGTAGCCCTAGATGCTGCGGGTCACTCAGGTGGTCTTGCCATAGGATTTAGGGAGGGCAGACTGAAGATCTTGAATCATTGGGGTATGCCTCATGTTCTGGGGATGGAGATTTTATTCCCCAATTTCGATTTCCCTCTTCTGATTGTCAATGTTTATGGACCTTGCCAGGCAAGGGTATCTTTCTGGAACGATCTCCTGTCTAAAGATTTGTTGAAAGATAGGAACTTGATAATGGGAGGAGATCTAAATTTTTCTATAGGAAATGCGGAAGCATGGGGCCCCTCAGCCAGAGAAGACCCCCTTTCAGATTATTTTGCAAATGCGCTCCTATCACATAAATTGATAGATGTAAATATTATAAAAGCTAAACCCACTTGGAGGAATAGGAGAACGGGGGAGGAGAGAATAGCGAAGAGGCTGGACCGGTTTTTAATCAGCGATTTGATGACATCCAATATTCCAATGTTCAGGCAATGGGTGGGGGATGGGGGGAATTCTGATCACTTCCCCATTCTGTTAGAACTCTCCAAGCCCCCCCCAAAACCTGCTGCACCTTTCAAATTCAATGCCTCGTGGCTGCAAGAGGATTCATTTAACCAGTTGTTCAGGAATACTTGGAGACACCCGGGCAGAAGCTCTTTGGAGAACAAAGGGGCTCTCTTTATGGAAAACTTAAAAAGACTAAAGAAAGCAACTCTAGAATGGGCCTCAGCCAGAAGGAAAAAGCAAAATGAGGATTTGGCCAAAATCGATGCAGAACTTCGAATTCTAGAAGAACCTGAGGCAGATGCCTATGCCACTCAGGAGTCAAAAGAAAGAATTGTGGCCCTTGAAAAATCTAGAGCAAAGATTTTACTGGACAAAGAGGAGGAATGGAGGCTTAAGAGCAGGGCAATCTGGCTGAGGGCGGGGGATGAAAACACAAAATTCTTCCACAACTATGCAAAAGGCCGGAAAAATGCTAATACAATTTGGAAGCTGAAGGATCCTGAAGGTAGAGAAGCCTCGTCTTTTGAGGCCCTTTCAAATATGGGAAAGGCTCACTTTCAATCCCTGTTTTCCGACCCAGGAGGGGCTACTTTAGCTGAAGTAATTAGAACAGCTCAAGTTTTCCCCCGTTTTGTGGAAAGAGAGGAAGCTGATAATCTTTTTAGAGAGGTGACAAAGGAGGAAGTAGAAGGTACAGTAAAATCAATGGCAAAAGATAAAAGTCTGGGGCCGGATGGATGGACAATTGAGCTCTTCCTCCATTTCTTTGATCTGATAGGAGATGAGCTAACTGAAGTGGTGGAGGAATCAAGGAGGAAGGGAGAGATTTACCCCCCTTTTAATGCAACTTTCATTGCTCTTATCCCCAAAAAAGAGGATCCAGAATCTTTTGAGGACTTCAGGCCAATATCTCTATGCAACTGCATCTATAAAATTATTGCAAAAATCATTGCGATCCGCCTGAAACCGATATTATCAAACTGCATCTCATCTGAACAATTTGGGTTTTTAGATGGTCGTCAAATTCATGAAGCTATTGGGGTGGCCCAGGAAACCATTCACAGTATCAGACAATCAAACAAGAAAGGGGCGGTGTTGAAAATTGATTTGTCCAAAGCTTACGACAGAATCAGCTGGATTTATCTCAAGATGTTACTGACTCACCTGGGCTTCAAGGTGGAGTTCATAAGCTGGATCATGGGCTGCATCTCTAGTGCAAGTTTTGCAGTCTTAATAAATGGGGCTGCTTCTCAATTTTTCAAAGGACAAAGGGGGCTGAGGCAAGGATGTCCTCTTTCTCCCCTGCTTTTCCTCCTAGCAGCAGAAGGGCTCAGTAGACTGATATCAAATGCCAAAAGAACAGGTTTGATAAAAGGTTTGGAAGTTGCTGTAAATTTGTTCATTACTCATCTCCTGTTTGTAGATGATATTTTATTATTTACAAATGGGAGTCAAAATGAAATCAAAGAACTCAAAAGTATACTTGATCTGTTCTTGAAAGCTACAGGGCTACAAATAAACTCAAGGAAGTCCCAGCTAATTTTGGAAGGCTTCAACAGACAGGAGGAGCTCCTGATTTCATCTTATCTGCCTTTTGAGTCCTGTAACATGGAAAGTCCCTTCAAATATCTGGGATTTTGGCTGAAGCCATCCTCATACAAAAAGCAGGATTGGAATTGGCTGGTGGCCAAAATTGAGCAAAAAATTTCTCATTGGAGTTTCAAGTGGTTATCTCGGGCTGGCAGGTTGACTCTGGTGAACTCAGTTTTACAGGCCATGCCTGTTTTTTGGGCAGCCCTAACCTGGATCCCAAAAGGAATTCTTCATAAGATTAAACAAATTTGCAGCAGATTCCTGTGGTCAGGATCTAAGGAGGACTCAGTTCTTCCATGGGTGGCATGGGACAAAATTGCAAGGCCAAAAGACTGGGGTGGATGGGGTATAAAAAACCTTTCTGACTTCAGCACTTCTCTGGCAGCAAAATCTGGATGGCGAATAATCAATTCTGAGAACCTATGGACCAGAGTGGTAAAGCGCAAATATATTGATCCCATTCCTTTAGAAGATTGGATAAGAAATCCAGATAAAAAAGGCAGGAATTTTTCTGTGATATGGAAAGCCACGACAGAGGCTTTTAAAGTCATAGAACAAGGTTTGGCTTGGCAGGTAGGGAATGGTGAAAGCCTGAGGATTGGCAGGGACCCTTGGGTGGGATGCAATGAATCTTATGCTTTATCCCCAGAACTGATTGCTCATTTGGATTCAAAAGGAATTGTATGTCTAAATCAGATTGCAATCTTAGGACAGTCTTCCATTTGGGGACAGGCTTGGAAATCAGGGGAAGATCTAGAAATTGATCCCATGTGGAGAAACGAGTGGCAGATGTTCCTTCAGGAGCTCAAAAGATCCAATGTTAGAATAAAGGACAGGCCAGACCTTTTGGTCTGGGCACATGCTGAGACGGGATCTTATTCCCCAAAGGCTGGGTACAATTTCTTAATGAAGAAAAAGGGGTGGGATGCTCCAGATTGGTGGGTAAAACCTTTGCTCAAGCTAAAATGCCCAAAAAAAGCCAGAATATTCCTATGGTGTGTGTTAAAAAAGAAAATACCTACATGGGATATCCTACAAGCTAGATTCAAACAGGGACCAGGAAGATGCCCCTTGTGCTTTTCAGACTCAGAGTCCATTCCCCATTTGTTCATAGCCTGTCCTTTTGCAAGGAAAGTATGGGAAGAGGCGCAAAAATTAATAGGTAAAAGCACAAGATGGGAGGGGGAAACCATTCAAATAGCATGGGAATACTGGTGGAATCACTATTCAGAGAGGAATTTGAGGAACCTTCCTCCCATTATATGCTGGGGTATATGGATAGCAAGAAACAAAAGCATTTTCAGAGAAAAATCCACTCCAGCGGAAGTGATTGCTATCCAAAGCGCAGCCATACTGTCTAGTATACCGGAGCCTGAAGAACCTCGGACATCTTCTCATAGCAGGGAAGAACTGATCAGAGATGGGATCCCATGGGCCTATTTCGATGGGGCAGCTCAGAATAACAAAACTGGAGCCGGAATTATAATCCATTTAAGCAGGTGTCACTCTCTAAAAGCCTCAGTGGGCCTAGGGACCGGAACAAACAATTTCGCCGAACTGTCTGCCTTAAAACTCCTTTTATGCTGGCTCATTCACAGGAATATCTTCTCAGTTCAGATCTTTGGGGATTCATTGAATGTAATCAACTGGGTCAATGGAAAACATAGATGTCAGAATTATCAGCTGAGGCCGCTTTTTGAAGAAATCCAAAATTTAAAGCACTATTTTAATGTGTTCTCTATTGATCATATTTACAGGGACCGAAATGAAGCAGCAGATAGGCTTTCTAAAGAAGGTTTGCAGCAAGCTGTGGGCTCGTGGAGAATAACTGAACAGATCCAGGATCAGATCCGTGTGTCGGATCTCCCACCTTACTCATAAATTTTAAAAATATCAGCTGTGATTAGTTTTACTTTCGACAGTCTTTCATTATCTGGAAAACAGTTTGATGTAATTTTTGGTTTTTAGTTTCTGTTATGTTTCTATTTTGGACCAATCATATGGAACTCTTGGTGGTATCCCGTGGGTTGTTTTCCTCTGTAAGGAGACCCACGCTTTTTGGATACGGACAGTCCACTATTTCGACTAAGTTGCCTGGGATAGGTAATGAGCCCGAGCTGGTTTGTTAGGCGAAAAAATGATTTTTTGTTTTGTTGATATGTCGGCTGGTGATACACAGAGAGGTGTTTGCCCTCTCTTTGGGACTGAAGCAGGTCTCAATATCACAGTTGGTTTCAGGAATGTTAACTCATATGCTTGTAACTTTTTTATTACTTATAAAAAAGTTCGTTTTTTTCCTCGGAAAAAAAAAGAAAGACAAGCCAATGCATAATCTTGGAGCCTAGAAATGATAATAGAATTGTTAGAATTACAAATAATATAATAATAATAATACTTATCATTATTGTTATTATATTTATTAATGATAAAAAGAATTGATATATAAGTTAAGCATATAACGAGATTTTTAACCATAGTGATTCACTCCCAGTGTAACATGCCAGAAGTCGTTACAAAGGAGTTTAACAATTTTGTATATGAGGAGAATGTTAAGCCTGTAGCTCCATCACAGGTTGAGGGAACTGAATAAACTATTATTGAGGAGCTACCATCAATCTTCAAAATTGGGACTAGCAGTAGCAAGTCCAAATAAATCAAGCACAATAGAGGTAAGACTATAGCCCCAAAATACTTTCAATAATGTAGCCCTAGCTACCGACCCTTCTTAAACAAAACAAAAAGTTGATTTTGAAAAAAGAAAAGATTAAGGAAAAACCACACCAACACAGGACTAAAATGAATAATTTAGGAGCCCCACTTTATGATATTAAGCAAGAGGAAGAACCTGCAACTAGGGCTAAAAAATTATTTGAGAGGTATATAAAGTGGCCCAACAAGTCATTAATGTTATTTTGGATGATATCCTTACTAATACTTATGATTTTCTCCAGTTAAAGCTTGACATGCTACAATGTCAAACCAATGATGATATTTTTGACCTAAGGATCATTAAAAAGAAAGTCATCGACATGTTACAGAGAAATTAAAACAAAGATGGTTTTCTATGTATTTAGCTCGGGAGGAAAAATGGAAAACCTAAATTTCCAAATGAAAAGACCTCTAGCAAAAAGAATAGAGACTTAAGAAAGAAACTTGTGAAATTGGTGTTAATATTTCCACCTGTCGGGTACCCTACAGGGTTTACCTTGTCTATTTACATGATTCATTAGTCACCTTTAGACTGAGGAAAACCAAAGATGACCAACCTTATGAAATCAATCAACCAGAGACTTTTATCGCAATATATCACAATTTAAACATAACTGATCATAATATATTTTATGAATTATATCTAATTAATTTCATTATGCAGGATAATTCTTGTTGGAATGGCAACCCTTTTGTTGGGGACCTTCAACTTAGGGCTTTTATGTCCTACATTACCAACCTAGGTAAATGGAAAAAAATGGCTCAAACTTTTATGCAAAGACAAGATGGAGGCTAGACTGATGGTTTGAGAAGAATACCCATTGACCAATCTTTTTGTTAATGATTTGGAAAGGCTAAGAGAAACCCTAGTGACTTAGTTACCATATGACACAACCAACAATATGTTGCCACATAATATCTCGAGCTATCATGCACTTATCGCTTCGAGGCTCTCTTGGTGGCACATGATATCTGGGAGGGATTACCACCCGTCTTATAGGATAGGCATCCTATGGGGTACCCTTACTTTATTTTAGCCCTTAATCAAGTGATTTTATATGCTTACTTCTTACTCAAACATGGCTCATGATGGATAGGGCTTCACTTCCACTATCCTCTTCTCTAGTGCCCCATAAGATTCTACCAATCCCCAATCCAATGTGATGAAGAAGAAGAATACTTTAATTGTGATTCAAACTTATGCAAGGACAAAACATAATACATATATAAACTTAAACACAAAGCTGCATTAGGAATAAATATTCATTTCATTAATATCAAAGAACTGAAATATGCTTACATATAGAATGGAAATAAACTAGCTCAGGCGATGGTAGCTTATTTTTGAGAAGAAACGTGGCGGCTAAATGCCTCTGAACTATGTTACAATGAGGCTCAAGGGATTTTTTACTATTGAAAAACAAAGGGAAACCCTAAACAACCAAAACCCTAACCCTACGAGATGGAATGCCAAGAGTTTGTGGGCCCCATTGGGGTTAGTTGGGCAGCCAACTTCCTCGGGTCATAACTTGTTCATATGATCTCCATTTGGCACGTAAAATACCTCGTTACATATGTCTCTCTCAGTACTACAAGATTTATGGAAGGAAAGCCTATTGGGAACCTCAAAAAAATGTTGTTTGTTATGAAACCAACTCACAAAATAAAAGAAGAGATAGATCAACGACTTCAAAATAAACCTCTTCCAGGGGGCAACCTCCTTTACATTACACAAATGAATAATTCTTGGATGGTACAAATGAAAAGACCTCCTTTCTATATATAGGAGTCTAAGGGGTTACAATATAATCATAACCTACATAGTAGTAATATTGTAAGGCCACAACAATAACAGTAGTGGGCTTCTATGGGGCACAACAATAAATATGGGGACTACATGGGAACAACAATACAATAAGGAGGTTGCACTAATAACAGTAAGGGGATACACTAGTAGTATAGGGACCTAACATGCCCCTCTCCTTCAAAAATTATTGTCCTCAACGCTTGAGTAGTTCTGGACGCTTCTCTATAAAATTCTCATCCTCCCATGTGAAATCTTCAGCGGTTAAGTTCTTCCACTTAATGAGATACTTTGAAATTGATCGATTTCATAGTGGTCGAGTTCTTGTTTCCATGACTTCTTTAGGTTCCAATATGATTTTTCCTTCTTCTTCATGTTCGAATATTTTTTGAATTGGGAGCTTGCCACCTATAACCTTCTTTAAGCATGAAACATGGAAAACTAGGTGCCCTCAGGAAGATGCAGAAAGCTCCAATTTGTATGCCATAGTACCAATATTTTGCAACACCTTGTAAGGACCATAGTATTTTGGTGATAATTTATTATCCTTCTTCGCTTGCTTGAGGGATATTTGTTCGTATGGTTGTAGTCGTAAAAGTACACTGTCTTCTACATCAAAACTTCTTTCACTGTGATGTTGATCTGCCTATTGTTTCATTTGATTCTGTGCTAAAGTGAGGTTATGATTTAAAATTTGGAGAAATTTTTGTTGATGCTTGATGTTATCTTTCACTGCTTGAACCTTTTTCTTCTTGATATGTCTTTCTATCTTGAGAGTTTGAGGAGTGGTAATTCCTGCCAATGCATTACAAGATATGGTCGGATTGATTTATTCTTTCTTTGGGGTTGGTTCCTGGTGTATATCCTCTTCTTTTGATGTTTCTTGATCCTTTTCTTCCTCCTCTTCATAATCTATGTATAATAATTTCTTCTCAGCACACTTATGACCTTTAGTGTATTTTCTATCACATTGACCGTAACAAATCCATTTTGCTCTTTTTTCTTCCAATTGTTGCGGTTTCAACTTTGTAAGTTGTGGGAGGCTAGGAGAAACAAAACTTCCATATTTATAGTTATGAGTGGCCGGCTTCCTTATTGCCATAATTTTGCTTTCAATTTTTCTTTCCAACCTGAATGCCTTCTCCAATGAATAAGGTTCCCAAAGGCGAACCTCATGTTGGATGTTATCCTTTAAAGTCCCTATGAAGACTTCAATCATATGTTTCTCTGGAATATCATTTACCCTTATATTCAATTTTTTTAAGTCCTCAATGTGCTCTGCCATTGAACCCTTTTGTTTGAGATTTATTAATTGGTTAAAGAAGGTGTCGCTCTTTGTATCCTCATAATGTGCTATCATTTCCTCTGTAAAAATTGACCAAGTGATAAATTGTTTACGAGAGAAAAGCGATCGATACCATACAAATTGATTAGGTTCTAAATATAAAGTTGCAATAAGTACCTTTTGTGTGTTTTACACATTATGGGGATCAAAATATTGCTCCATCTGTAGTATCCATGTTACAAGATCCTTTCCCTCAAACTTCCTCATATCGATCTTTGGAATGGTGGGTCTTCAATCCAACGTTAGATTATATGAAATCATGATTAACATTTCTTTTGTTCTCATGATGAGTTTCCTCTACTACCTTTTTATCATTAGGAAGCCTTTCTTATAGAAATTTTGTCCAACCTTCCTTCAAACCTTCCTTGTATTTCTTCAAATATTCCATGTTTCCTTTCAGTTTTGCTTCTATACCATCGATATTAGCTTCCATGCCATATATAAACCATTTATCTTTGCTTTGATCACATTCTTCAATATTGAGAAATGACAGCAAGAAATTCCAGTTTAATTTGTCCTTGAATTAAACTGTGAATTAAAATAGAATTTTATTCTCATAACAACTTGTAAATTGTTAATTAAGTTTAATTAACTTAATTAGCTTAGGAATTTTGAGTTTGAGGTATTTTGGAAGTCATGTAAGTGTTCTCCCTAAATTTTAAGGGTCCAGTATGAGTTTAGATTGAGTTGTAATTAGATAACTCAGTTTATTGAGTTATAGTCAGTTAAACTTTCTAATTTTTTGTTGAACTAGTAGAGGATTAGCAGTCAGTTAGCGCATTCGTGCATCCACAAGTTCTAATTTAGAAAACTAAAGATTCACTCATCGGAAACTCATGCATGTTAGTTTTGAGAAAGACCCAGTTGAGACTAGAGTGCAGGGACAATGTACTATCAGTTGTATGATTTACTGAGTTGTAAATATCATGCACGCAGTCAGGAAGAGGACCTAATTAGGATTGTGCAATTTTGGAAGCATGAATTCCCTTTAAATATGGGCTATTCATCCTAGAAATTGCGCAAGGAAATAGGGGCTTGGTAGGTAGTGGAAATTGGCTAAGTGTTGGCTAATAGTGGGTTTGTGAGGTAGAGAGTTGAGCATACTTGTGCGGAATTGTTCTAGTGAGAACAAGCTTTGTATCTTCACACATATTTATGATTTAATACAATAAATAGACTCAGGGTTTTGAGCAGTGGCTTTCCCTAGAAAAACTTATTGTGTTATGTGTCATTGATATGTCTTCTTCTTGTTCATATTGTTTTTGTTGATCTATTGGCTTCCGCTGGTTGAAAGTAGAAGTAGATTATTGTCTTGTGCTTTAGTAAATTGCATTATCTTGTGAATCTATAGGAAATTATACATAGTATCAAAGTTGAATACAATATACTAGAGGATATTTCGAAGTTTTGATTTTTGGGTTATAGGTGAAATTCAAATTTGCAATACATACTTCAGGAGCGGCAAATGGCATTCTACGGTTTGTGACTCGAGTATGCCTTGGAAGGCAACTCAAATTATATAGACTAGAAGGAAAGAATGAAGGCTGTGCTGGAGGATAATGGCTTGAAGGAATTCCTTGATCAAGACATTGCTAAGCCAACAACATCATATGCACATAATCTGGTTGAATGGAAGAAGTTTGTGACAAGGATGAGGCGGATAATCCTTAAGGGAGTTCGAGACCACATTGTATTGAGTCTCCATGGCAAGGAAACTTCATATGCTATGTGGAAAGAATTGACGGACTTGTATCAGAACAATAGTGACCAAAGGAAATTGGCACTAAAGGACAAACTAGAAAAAATCAAAATGGAGAAAGGCGAGACTATTCCAAAATACTTGACCAACTTCACTCAATGTCATGATGAACTTGGAAGTGTTGGAATCACGATTGTTGAGGATGATATAGTGAGTCTTACTCTTATGGGACTCCCAAAGAGTTGGCATAGTTATCAGAACTCTGTCAATGGTCGGGAGAAGCCACCAGTTTGGGAATGACTATGGTCAAATTTGATGTAGGAGGAGATCATGAGGAACACCGGGGATGGCTCTTCATCAAATTGTGCCTAGTGATTAAGGCGAAGAAGTGGAAAGGGAAAGATTCTCATTCTAAATTGGATTCTTGCCATGGAGGTAAGAATAAATACATGACAAAAGTTAACTGCTTTCATTGTCACGAGATGAGCCATTTTGCTACAAATAGTCCACTCAAGAAGTCCAAGAAGAAGTCCTTAGGAGGAGCGACGGGTGAGGCTTTGGCCTCTCAATTCGAATTGGACTTTTCCCTCATTGCATGCATGGTGTCATCAATGATGGGAAGTGTATGGTACTTAGACAGTGGAGCTTCATTCCACATGATTGCGACAAGGAGTTATTCAGTGACCTGGAGGAGAAATATATCCATATGCATATCAAGATGGGTGACGACGAGAGGTATAATGCTACTGGATTGGGCACGATTACTTTTCAGAGGGAGCATGGGGCTCCACTCACCTTGAAGAATGTTATGTATGTGCCTGGGCTGAAGAAGAACTTGGTATCTATTGCCATGCTTGAGGATAGAGGCTATGATGTGATCTTCTCGAAAGGAAAGGCATTCCTTCGACACATAGCCATAGGTCAGGTAAAGAAGATAGGGATTCGGGTGAAGAATATATATAAGCTGGAGGTAGAGGATTGTGCTTCTTTGAGCATGAAAGAAGAGATGGTGCAGAGCTGAGACATTGGCGAGTTGTGGCACAGGCGTTTAAGTCACTTGCATCATGGGACTTTAAGATCATGTTGTAGATATCCACCAGTTTGCCCAAAGGTACACTAGAGAAAGTTGATACATGCAAGGGGTGTACTTTGGGTAAATACACCAAGTATTCTTTCACAATAGAGACTGTTGAGTAGAGGCTATTCTAGAGTGAGTCCATTCAGATGTGTGTGGAAAATTCTCAACATCATCCACGACCAAACACATGTATTATATTATATTTGTTGATGACTTTTCTCGTAAATGTTGGATATTTTTCATGTAGAAGATGGATCAAACTTTCACAAAGTTTTGTGAATTTAAAGCATTGGCCGAGAAAGAGTCAGGCGATAAGATTAAATCTCTATAAAGTGATAATGGTGGTGAGTATGTCTCAAACGAGTTTAATAAATTCTCAGCAGAATGGATTAAACGAGATTTGACGACACCCCATAACCCTCAAAAAAATAGGGTGGCCAAGAGGAAGAACAAAATCATAGTAGGGGCAGCGAGTGCGATGTTGCACAATTAGGATCTCCCACTACACTTGTGGGCTGAGGCATGCAACACAATAGTTTATGTTTAGAACCGTAGGCCGCATTAGATACTTGGGATGAAGACACTAGAGGAGGCTTATTTCGGTACGAGGCCAAATTTTGGTCACTTCAAGATTTTTGGGTCATTGGTATATTTCCATGTGACCAAATATGCATGGAAGAAGCTTGAGCCAAAAATAGAGTTGGGGATATTTGTGGGGTACATTGATACACCTCACAACTATCAGGTGTACTTGCCGACCAACAGGATGACAATGGTTCAAAGGGATGTTAGATTCGATGAGGAGAAGGTCATGCAATTTTCCCTTAAGAGGGAGATTCATCTACATGCAGTTGAGGAGATTTTAGCTCCTAAGGTTGAGGAGCCTCAGATTGATGTGGAGAAGCCACATGCATAGGATCCAGGAGTGGAGACATCCACTCAGGTAGAGTCTTCTAGAGATGGGAGAAAGCACACCAAAGAGGCGAATAGATTTCTGTTGGATGCTAGAGAGAAAGTGGGAGCACCCACATCACAGCGCAAACAAAGGATGTCACTTGACAGGTACACTAGATACATGGCTCTTATGAGCAGATGTGTTGTGACAAAGCCATATTCCTTTGAGCAGGCAGTGAAACAATCGATTTGGGTTGATGCAATGGTGGAGGAGTATGACTCCATAGTTCGTAACAGTGTTTGGGATGTGGTCCTGAGAACGGAGGATAAGTCTGTGGTGAGCTCCCATTGGTTTTACAAGGTAAAGAAAGTTGCAGATGGTAGTGTGGAGAAGCATAAGGCTAGATTTGTGATCTGTGGCTTTTCACAGGTAGAGGGGATTGACTATGATGAGACCTTTTCTCCCGTTACAAGGTACTCATCAATCATATCTATATTGGCACTATTAGCGTAGATGGGTTGGAAGATACATTAGATGGATGTAAATACAACCTTCCTTAATGGCACGATTGAGGAAGAGGTGTACATAAAGCAACCTGAAGGTTTTGAAACCTTCGACTGTGAGTTGCATGTGTGCCGGCTCCAGAGAGTGTTGTATGGGTTGAAGTAAGCACCTCGTGCTTGGTAGACAGCTAATTCACCAGGTTGGGCTTCACGAAGAGTGAAGCAAATGTGAACTTGTACCACATAGTGGTGGAAGGTAAACTATTGATCATTATACTCTATGTTGATGATATCATAGTGATAGGTGATGATCAACTAAATAAAATTACGGACTTGGGACTCATGCATTAATTTCTAAGCATGGAAGTATGGCAGGGTGATGGGGAGCTATTTGTGTCTCAAGGCAAGTATGCCAACAAGATACTCAGGAGGTTCTGCATGGAGAGCTACAAGCCTGTGAAGACTCCTCTAGTTGGTAACTGGAGGAAGGAGAATGCTACTTTGGGAGAGGTAGTGGAAGCTGCTGCTTACAGGCATCTTGTGGGTTCACTCATGTACTTGGTAAACACACGACTGGATTTATGCTATGCAGTTAACCAGCTGAGTAAAGCGATGGTTAGGCCTACCAAGTTGTATTGGAAGATGGAAAAGCATGTATTGAGATACCTCAGGGGAACTACTCAATACGAATTATGGTACAGATGGACATAAGGAGTGAAGATTCAAGGCTATATAGATGAATATTGGGTGGGGAGTCCATCTAACCAGAAAATCACAAGAGGAGGGATTTTCAGTATTGGGTCAGCGACAGTTTCCTGGTACAACAGGAAACAAAGATCGATTACACTTAGTTAGAAAGAGGCAAAGTACATGCCTGCAATTCAGGTAGAATGTGAGGCCATCTGGATGAGGAATATCCTGGTTGGTTTGTTTGGTCAACATATGGATCCGAAAGTGATTTACTGCGATAATAAGAGTTGTATCAAACTCTCTAAAAACCTATTTTTTCATGATTGGTCCAAGCACATTGATATCCAATATCATCATCTACGAGATTGTGTATTGAGGTGGATCATGTTGTTAGAGTAAATTCCCATGGAGGAGCAAGATGTTAACATTTTGATAAAGGCATTGTCAATATGTAAATTCAAGTTTCATAGATACAGGATCGGGGTAACAGATAATCCATTTCTTGTTGAGAGGGAGTGCTGAGAAATGACAACAAGAAATTCCAGTTTAATTTGTCCTTGAATTAAAATCAAATTCCAGTCTCATAGAAACTTGTAAATAGTTAATTAAGTTAAGTTAAGTTAATTAGCTTAGGAATTTCGAGTTGGAAACCTTTTGTAAGTCATGTAAGTGTTCTCCCTAAATTTTAGGGGTCCACTATGAGTTTATATTGAGTTGTAATTAGATAACTCAGTTTACTGAGTTATAGTCAGTTAAACTATTTCTAACTATTTTTTGAACTAGTAGAGGATTAGCATTCAGTTAGTGCACTGGTGCACCCACAAGTTCTACTCCAGATAACTGAAGATTCACTTAGCGGAAAATCATGCATGTCAGTTCTGAGAAAGACCCAGTTGAGACTAGAGTGCAGGGACAATGTAATATCAGTTGTATGATTTACTAAGTTGTAAATATCATGCATGCAATTAGGAATAAGACCTAATTAGGATTGTGCAGTTTTGGAAGCATGAATTCCATTTAAATACATGATATTCATCCTAGGAATTGCGTAAGGAAATAGGGGCTTGGTAGGCGATGTAAATTGGGTAAGCGTTGGCTAATGACAGGCTTGTGAGGTAGAGAGTTGAGCATACTTGTGCAGAATTGTTCTAGTGAGAAAAATATTTGTATCTTCACTCATCATATTTATGATTTAATGCAATACAGATAGACGAGGTTTTGAGCTGTGGCTTTCCCCAAAAAAAATTATTGTGTTATGTCCAATTAATTTGTCTTCTTGTTGTTCATATTGTTTTCATTGGTTGAAACTAGAAATAGATTCTTATCCTGTGCTTTAGTAAATTGCATGAGCTTGTGAATCTACAAGAAATTCCACATTCAAATTATCCATCCAATTTTGCTTACTAGGTGTTTCTATTTTCTTGATTTGAGTCATTTTTTTTCTTGCTTTTAGGAGCTTGATATATGAATGATTGTAACTTTGTAATTTTAGATCTAAAAGTTATGAATTTTTGTCCTATGGTAGCCCTATGAGTCCTCTTTCCAACCCCATAAGCATGATCAATATTCGATTCTTCAAGAAAGAGTTATGCCCAATCTCCCATGATGGCTTGATTATATAATGGTTTAGTAAAGAGAACTTGTACAACATTCCACATGTCACCGTTTTGACCTTCGACCCTTAAAACGATACCCAACAAACTAAAGTCCTTCCTCTTTCTATCATTTTTCACGAAATTTGAATATGTTGCTTGGAGAGAAAGTTATGATGATTTTCCCTAGGTCATCTGTTTGAGATAGAATTCTAGAGCCTGCAAAAACCCTAACTTCCTCGGCTCATATCTTCGAAAATATAGCGAGACAAGATCTGAAATTTGAACATGAGGTTCATCAAGATTTTGGCTCAAATGCTTTTAGTTTAAGCTTCTTAGAAAAAAAATTATAGAGAAAATATCACAATGACTTGTTTGAAGCAGCCAAACCTTAGAATCCAAAAACTCTAATACCAAATGTTATGAAACCAACTCACAAAATAGAAGAAGAGATAGATCAACGACTTCAAAATAAACCTCTTTGAGGGGGAAGCCTCCTTTACATTACATAAATGAACAATTCTTGGATGACACAAATGATAAGACCTCCTTTCTATATATAGGAGTATAAGGGGTCACAATATAATCAGAACCTACATAACAATAATATTGTAAGGGCACAATAATAACAATAGTGGGCTTCTATGGGTCCTAATAACAACAATATGCAGATTGCATGGGAACAAAAATAAAATAATGGGGTTGCGCAAATAATAGTAAGGGGCTACACCATTAGTATAGGGACCTAACACTGTTCAAGGGGTTAAAACAAATCCGAAAGTTTAGGACCTGAAAAACTGCTAAAAATAATAAATTGTGCTATAATCAAGGAAATTGATTAAACCATCTGGGGGTCCACATGGAATAGGCGGGTGGTCACCAATATCCACCTGGATCAAATTGGATAGAGTTGGACAAGACATTAGGGTACTAAAATCCAAGGGAATTTGGCCACCCTACTTATAACTAGGGTGCCTACATGTCGAGCTTCCTGAAACAGAATAAGTTGCATGAGGACATGCAACCAAACTGTTGGGTTGTGTTATATTCTTTCCATGACTAGCTGCCCTATTTAACCGGGGGGTTAGATGGGGGGTGGAGCTCCCCCTTCGTTGTGTCGATTGCACAGCGGGGGGGTCATAGTGGGTTTGAGGGGGGCAGTTAGCCCCCCTCTACGGGGTCTAGGGTAGCAGCTTGGGAATTTTTTTTTTGGACCCTATATTAGGTGGGCAGACCTACCTATGGTTTTGTGCATGGCTTTTGCACATGGTTTTGGGCGTGATGGTTTTCGGTCCATGGTATTGGATGCTTCGGCATGTATATATATGTATTGTAACATTGAAATGAATATAATGAAAAATCAATCTGGTAGTTCCGGTTTTGGGATCCAGGGGAAAATCTCTGTGTATATTTTTTTATATGTTATGCTCTCGAAATTGTTTATTTTCTGTGTTTTAGAATTCTTATGCAGGTAATTTCTGTACGTGGTTAAAATCTACACAAACTGGTTGGGGGAGATGATGAGTCACTTATTTTTCATCCTTTTTGCTTCCTAAAATACACATTTTTTCCTATATATCCCTCATTTTCCATCTCTAATCGCTTCATATCTTCCATTTCTTATGATTACAGGTATACATATATACATTTGCTTGAGTTCTTTATTTATTTTGCTTTGATTAAAATTAATATTTGTTAAGGAGGAATTTTGGTTTAGGTGTGTGTCGCTTAGTAGATATACATATATATAGATCTATGGTTTACAACGATATAGTAATTGGTGAACTAGTTAGTGTTCGAAGAATATCTTGTACATACAGGTTGGTTTTGGTGGCCATATTTACCTCGGCCAAGTATCAATAAGGTAACTTTAATCACCAAGCTGAAGGATCTTTTATATTCCAAGGGGTCCACCATTTGATCAAATTGAAAAGATTTTTGCCAGGTCCGAAGATATGTTTGCAAGCAAGCGCACAAGTTAGATGGACCCATTACACAACCAGGATGATTGATGTCATGGTGACACTTAAGCAAGAGAGAGGTGTGCATCAACACTAGGAATCACAAGCCTATTGGCCAAACTGCTTATGCACATGATCTTTCCATATATGAAGACTATTATAAAATGGTTGGAGCAACATTCTGTAATGCATGTAGTATTTCTCATCTTCCGACCAAGTGCTAGCATCTTGGTCGGTTATGTTTGTGAATCACATCCAAAGATCACAATTAAACTAGAGAAACTGAGATTATATTAGTTCATTGGCTCAACGCTTACGCATTAGAAGACAAAAACATAAATCATTATCAATATGATGCTGGAATCATTAACTAATGGTTAGCTTGATTTCTATTCTTGTCTCAATTTAGTTCATTGAAAATAATTGTTGTTATTACTTGTTCTAAGTTGATACTATTGTGTTTATATACATACACTATTGCCTTGAAGTGCAGGGACAATCAGACATGTACTTTGTCATTACTTCATTTTGATTAATATACATTGCTTTGTATGTTACTTTGTGCTATTATATTTTGTTGTGCTCTCTTATATGAGCTTAGAGATTTAACTTCTTGCATGTGCTAAACATTTAAGTGCATAGAGGCACAAGAAATCCTTGAGTAGGGGCCCACTCAAGGTACAACTTTGTGCCAATATTTTCCTTGTAAGTAGATTTATATTGTTGTTCTTATTTTAAAGTATGTTGAATGCATTTTGATTTTAATTGATTTTTGTTTGATTTTAAGCAAGTGTGGTTGTGTGATTTATGGTTTTGATAGACTTAGTGGTTTTTGGAATTTTGCAATCTTCCATAGATGAGTAGAGGCTCCAAAATTAAATGTTGTGGAATTGCCAGAATTGCCTGAAATATGAAATACACTTGGTGACCTTGAGCTAGTCACCTGTAGAGGGAGATTGGGTGCTTGAGGTGCCACATAATTGAGTAGTGTACGTCCATAGGTATATTCTCCCATTCAATAAAAAATTCCCATGAATTTCATTGCTTAGGCCATATTAATAAGTGTACGGGTTTTCCTCTTGTGTATACAACACAACGAGCCTTGCAAGTCTTCGAACCCCACTCCCACAATTAAAATGATCTGTGTATCCTAAACCTTTGCTGAAATAATAAATCATATAAATACATCATCATTGTTGTTACTTTATTGTAGACATGGAAGATACACAAGTCACATGCCTCTGTTGCAGCATGGGAGTTAAGCTAACCCAATTTCATCTTTAATGGGGGAGGTATGGAGATTTGAAACACCCTCCCACATCAAATCACAACATGGATAATACAAGAAATACATGGGAAGTTGAATGGTAATGTGATAGGGAAATTATATTAGTTGTTGTAGTTAACTTTGATTGTAAGGAAATTGGGGGTGGTGGATGATAGTGAGCAAAACGTAGGACGAGGGAGTGGGTGAGGAAATTGAAGTTATTGTCTTTTGCAAGTATTTAGGTGATCTAGGTGGATATTGGTGGCCAACCTCCTATTCCACTTAGGACCCCACCATTGTACCATTATTCTTTCAGTTTCTGTAATTGTAGCACAATTTACTATTTTTGGCAGTTTTTTGGGTCCTGTAACTTCCGGAGTCGTTTTGAGGCCCTAAATGACATTTTTTTTGGAAAACGGGAAAACATATGACCTCAATTTACATTTGCAGTCGAAATTTACAATCCTTGGATAGATCTTTCTAACGAGGTATCATGCATGTCAAACAGAGATCGTGTGCCAAAGTTACAACACCAGAAAGTTGATGTACCAATTTACCCCAACGGGCCCATAGTTTTGGTGCTTGATCTCCCAGGGTTAGGTTTTTTGATGTTTAGGGTTTTCCATTTTTTCTCACTAATAAATAGGCCTTCGAGCCTCATTGTAACACAATTCGGAGGCATGTAGCTGCCATATCTCTTCTCAAAGCTAAGTTACCATTGCCCGAGCTAGTTTATTTCCATTCTGTATGTAAACATATTTCAATTCTTTGATATTAATGAAATGAAGTTTTATTTCTGCTGCATCTATATGTTTATGTTTATATATGTATTATGTTTCATTTATACATAAGTATGGATCAGTAGTATCATAGCGGTCTTCTCTTTCTTTCTTTTTCTTGCATGTCCCTAAAGAGGTCAAGGTATAAGGAGTTAGGGCTCGAACTGCTTGAACCTTGCAAAAAAATGCTTGCAAACCTCAACGACCTCCCATGGCGTAAGAAAATAAAGATGAGGAAGTAGGACATCCCTTCAAAATATTTCTTTAAGAAGCCCTCGAGCGACAGAGGAACGCGATGTTGGACAACTTTTCCTAGATTCTTCGGCAAATGCCCACATGCAACGCATCTCCATCTGACAACCACTCTTGAGGAACCACTCCCTTCAAGGTACAAGTCAAATTTGACATTCCCATATTTAAAGGCTATATAAATGCAAACATTGTAGATAGGTGGTTAAATTTTTTGGAAGGGTATTTTTCGGTTCATGATTTTTCCAATAGGGAAAATATTACTTTTTCACTCCTCAAAGATGCCCCCCATGTCAAGGACTGGTGGGAAACCTACTGTGAGTAGAAGGACGATAGGGAGCCCTTACTGTTTTAATGCACACCCACTCGGAAATATTTTTGAGACTTCATCAAGGAGTAGTATTATCCTATAAGGGGTTATGAAGATAAGTACATAAAGTGGACAACACTGCAACAAGGAAGGGACCACAACATGCCAGAGTTCAAAAATATTTTTCATACCCTTCACACAAAGTTGGGCATCAAGGATTCTAAGTGGCATCTGGTACTCAAGTACCGCGATTGTCTACACAAATACATCGAGGACGAGATGGAGTTCTTGGACATATCCTCACTTGGTATCGCCTACCGATACATTGTCAAAATAGAGCAAAAGTTTAAATAGAAGAAGAGAGACTTTGGATCTGCAAATCTAAAGCAAGGGAAAGGCACCCTGAAATTGTAGAACAGAGAAAAAGACCAAGGCGGGGTGACTGAGGACAACCCGTCGAAGCTGCAAGTAAAGAAAACACCACGAAGACAAAGAAGGACATAGGAAAGTGGTGTGAGTTCCATAAGAGCCCCACTCATAACACAAGTGAGTGTTGAGCCAAGTAGTCACTAGTGGCCGAGCTTAAGTCTTCAAAATTAGATGCATGTTCTGAATTTGAGTCAAAATATGACAAGGGGAATGATAAAGGGAAGTAGATTATTGATGCAGAGCCCAACACCACTGTTGCCACCACCAAGATCCAAGATATTGAGCCTGAAGATCTAGAGAAGGGGGAGCGTCTCTTCCACTCACAAATGTGGGTGAAGGGTTCACCACTGCAATTCATTGTCAACCACGGGAGCCAAAGGAAACTTATTTTAGCTTAGCTCATGAAGCAGTTGGACCTATCGACCACACCACACCCACTATCGTACACCATCAGGTGGATTCACCAAGGACGAGATCTTCGCATCATCCAAAAGTGTTGGTTCCCTACAACATCAAGCCCTTCACAGATGAGGTATTGTGTGATGTTTCTACTCTTGATGTTTGTGATGTATATTAGGCCAACCATACTTGTGGAAGCATCATGTTATGTATGAGTCGAAGCCTCGCACTGCTATTATTATTTGGGAAATACGTTATACAGGATACCAGAGGTAGCCCAACCTACCACCATCTCTTTGATCTCTGCTAATCAATGCAGTAAGATCATCTCCCAGATCTCCAAGTATTTCAACAAGATCGATATGAAGTCTAGCTATCACCAAGTTTCAATAGAGCCCACAGATGTATGGAAGACCACTTTCAAATCCAAGGAAGTCCTTTTGGAATGGTTGGTTATGCCCTTTAGGTTGAAAAATGTCCCTGATAATTTTATAAGGTTAATGGATGACATCTTGCGACCCTTCACCAACTCATTCGTGGTTGTTTATTTGGACGACATCCTCATCTTCAACAAGAGTTGAGAAGAACAATTTCAACACATTCGACAAGTCCTTAAAATTTTTCCAACAAAGATGTGAATTGGGAAAGATTGGTCGATGAAATTTGAACCAAAAACTTATCAATTTATTCGTCGTCCTAAAGTATATAATAACTCGCAATATCTCGCCCTTCAACCCACCCAGTAGCCGGAGACAAGGATCCAGAAGATGAAGTCAAACCCTATGGCAACACAAACTGTGTGCCAACTTGGAGAAATGCACCTTTGGCATGAGCTAGGTCCAATATTTGGGTTACATCATAGATGAGTGAGGCATGCATGTGGATATGACTAAGATCTAAGTCATTCAGGATTGGCTAGTCCCGACTACTCTAACAGAGCTTCACGACTTTTTGGGCCTTGAAAATTTTTATCAGAGGTTCGTGTTCGGATTCTCCCATATCACTTGGCCTTCGAGTCAAATTACCAAGGGTGGAGCGAAAGAAAAGTTTTCCTAGTCCGAGTCCCAATAGAAGGCATCTGTTGAGTTGAAGCTTTGCCTCTACTCTACACTGATACTCACATTCCCAGACCTGCAACAACCATTTGAAATTGAGACAGATGCCTTCAACTATGCTATTGATGTAATCCTCATCCAGCACATGCATTCATTATCATATTGAGACACTTTCTAATACAATTCAGAAGTACCCCACCTATAATAAATAAATTTATTCCATTGTGTAGGCTTGCCAGCAATGGAAGCATTACATTCTAGGGAAGGAGATGATCATCCACATTGATCACTGACTTATTCAGTTTATACACATAAGAGAAATTTTAGAATGACCGCCATCATAAGTGGTCTACATATCTGCAACAATTCCACTTGAACATTAAATACAAAAAGGGAAGCACCAATCATGTTGCAGACTGCCTCAACCAACCCCCAATTGCAGCGTTGAATACTGTTCTTAACTCTTGTGGCCACGAGACCTCTGGATGGCCGCAACTCTACAAAAAATGATCCAAAGTTCGCCTCCACATACTAGATGTTGGTAGATGGAAATCAAGTTCCTAATTTCTACCTACACGACACATTATTAGGCTACCTAGGCCACCTTTGTATTCTTTCAGGCGAGTGTGCCAAGCTGATTTCGAAGGCGCACTACAGTTGGGTCGTAGGACACTTTGGTGTGGAGAAAATTCTGGTCGTACTACAAAAGTAATTTTATTGGCTAAAACTTCAAAAGGATGTTGGGAAATATATAATATCTCGCACTACCTACGCCATCGCCAAGCCAACTATCAAGAAGCAAGGCATGCACACTCCTTTGCATACTCCCAACCAACCGTGGGTATTTATCTCCATGGACTATCTGTCTAGATTCCCTTCTACCATGCATGCTAATGACTGTGTATTTGTGGTCGTGGACATATTTTGTAAGATGGATATATTGGTGGCCTGCAACAAGAGTATCACAGTAGAGGAAACTGCCAAACTCTTCTTTGAACAAGTGTAGGTACATTTTGGGATCCCGTAGACCATTATATTAGATTGGGATAGCAGGTTCCTGAGAAAATTCTGATCAAGCCTCTAGACACTATTGGACACCAAGCTCAACAAGTCAACTGCATTCCATCCCTAGACTGATGGCGAGACAAAGATCATCAACAATATGATAGTGCACCTACTCCATATGTACAACTCCACGTATCCATGAACCTAGGATGAGAGCCTTCCCTATGTGCAACACAGCTATAACAAAGCTCTCCATAGCTCGACTGGTCATAGTCCCTTTCAAGTGGGTCTAGGATTTCAACCATTGTGTCTGATTGATGTTGCCATGTTTGATGCTACTACACAAACATAATCCACACATGTACTGTCCGAGGCTGATAAAGTAACCAAATTTATTAAACACATCAAGTACATCCACCAGAAGGTTCATGACATCTTGGAGAAGTCCAATGCCAAGTACAAACAACAACATGATCAACATTAGGTGTCACACAAGTTTTAGGTGGGTGACAAAGTTTGGTTGGATTTGCAAAAAGAATGCCTTACTGGAGCTCAATGGAAGCTCAGACCACTCTGATATGGGCCTTACACCATTACCAAGGTTATGGGAGACAATGCTTTTGAGCTTAGCATTCCCCCATTCCTTGGCTTGTGCCTAGTGTTCCATGTTGATCGCCTTCGACCAAACTTTCCACCATTACTGGACACATCAAACATCACAAAACAACTCACACCAATAGAGATAAACCCAGACTGCATGGAACATGCCACAACTGATTGGATCATGGACACGTAGATCAAGAAAAATCGCCATCAGAAAATCCAACTATATTGGGTTGTCAAAGCTAGCCATATCCTACACCAAGGCAAGTGGCTCACCAATGAACAAGTTCAACAGAAGCTTCCCCATCTCATGGAGGCACTCAACAAAATGGGGTCCATTGCTTCATGGAGGGGGGGGGGATGATCCAGGTGGATACTGGCGGCCACCTGCATATTCCACTTGGACCCCCACCATTTTACCATTATTTCTTTAGTTTCCGTAATTGTAGCAAAATTTACTATTTTTGGCAGTTTTTTGAGTCGTGAACTTCTCGAGCTGTTTTGAGGCCCTAAACGACATTTTTTTTGTTGGAAAATGACCAAACATGAATCTTTGATATATGTTTGTAGTCAAAAGATATAGTCCTCAGATAGATATTTCTAACGAGGTATTGCATGTGTCAAACAAAGATTGTATGCCAAAGTTACAACCCCAAGAAGTTGATGTACCAATTTACCCCAATGGGGCCCATAGTTTTGGCGCTTCATCTCCTAGGGTTAAGTTTTTGGATGTTTAGGGTTTTCCATTGTTTCTCAATAATAAATATGCCTTCGAGCCTCATTGTAACACGGTTCAGAGGCATGTAGCCACCATATCTCTTCTTAGAGATAAGCTACCATCGCCCGAGCTAGTTTATTTCCATTCTGTATGTAAGCATATTTTAGTTCTTTGATATTAATGAAATGAAGTTTTATTCTTGCTACATCTTTGTGTTTATGTTTATATCTGTATTATGTTGTGTTCTTGCATAAGTCTGGATCATTAAGTTGGCATGAGAAGGGTTCCCTATATGCAAGTCAATTTCAAAACATCGACAGGAGAGTCCAACCCTTTAGATGCTAACAATGAACTTTCTCTCTTTGGTAATCATTGTCTGATTCCTTCCTTTAATGGAAATGTATGCCATTTGCTTAGTGGTAGCCTTCTTTGAGCTTAAGAAATCTCTCAACACAAAGGACAAATTTGGGCTTTGTCTAAGAATTGGAGCATGTATTGAGATATGAAATATTTTTTAGCTTCAAATAAGATACCACTGGTTGGAAACAAGCCTAAGACCGACCATATAGATTTTAGTGGACCAAAAAGCACATCTTCAAAAGAAAGAAGAGAAAATTTGCATATTGTTGTTGACTTGAATGTGGTTGCTCCTTATATAGAACCTCATGTGCATAAAGTATATAAACGATATTTACATATATAAATATAGTATATAAATACTATTTGCATAATTAATTTATATGAAGATTAAATTTTATTGAACTTTAACTTTATATTAAAGACATTAAAGACTCTGGAAAAAAATATGAAAACATTGTATTAATTTACTTAAAGTAAAATCTTGAACTTTTGCTATAATACTGCAACTCCAAGTATAAATTTTAATCTAAAATATTTACCGTTATAATTTTTTATTTTTTATTTTATTTTATTTTATTTTTTTAAATTATCCCATATGCAAGAGCAAGCAAGCATGTAAGAGTTCACTGAATTTGAATGTCCATATTCCTGCTGTATAAAATTTATATTTTATAATGATGTTATATAAAAATTATATTTTATAATGATTTTATATGTAATAGTAAGCAAGAATGTAAGTGGGTCTTGAGTATGCCTTAAAACTGTTTTTGTATGCCCTAAAACTGTTTTTGTTTGGCTAAGAGATCGTGCTCGTAATTGTTTAACTGTTTTTGTTTGGCTAAGAGCTTGTAAGTGTTTGTAATTGTTTAATTGGGCCTTGAGTATGCCCTAAAATTGTTTTTGTATGCCCTAAAACCGTTTTTTCTTGGCTAAGAGATCGTGCTCGTAATTGTTTAATTGTTTTTGTCTGGCTAAGAGCTTGTAAGTGTTTTCGTTTTCCTCGGATGTAAGAGTGTGCATGTGCACATGTGAGCTAGGGTATGCCCTAAAACTGTTTTTGTTTTCTTATGTGTGCATGTGCACATGTGGGGTGGAGTATGCCCTAAAACTATTTTTGTTTTCTTATGTGTGCATGTGCACATGTGGGTCTGGAGTATGCCCTAAAAGTGTTTTTGTTTGGCTAAGAGCTCGTTTTACTCGGACCTAAGAGTTCTTACATGTGCACATGTGGGCCACTATGGACCTTGAGTATGCCCTAAAATTGTTTTTGTTTGGCTAAGAACTCTATGCCTATGCCCTAAAACTGTTTTTGTTTGGGTAAGAGCTCCTGCTCGTAATTGTTTAACTATTTTTGTTTGGCTAAGAGCTCGTAAGTGTTTTCATTTTCCTCGAACGTAAGAGTGTGCTTATGCACATGTGGGGTGGAGTATGCCCTAAAACTGTTTTTGTTTTCTTATGTGTGCATGTGCACATGTGGGGTGGAGTATACCCTAAAACTGTTTTTGTTTTCTTATGTGTGCATGTGCACATGTGGGTCTAGAGTATGCCCTAAAAGTGTTGTTGTTTGGCTAAGAGCTCATTTTCCCCGGACCTAAGAGTTCTTACATGTGCACATATGGGCCAGTATAGGCCTGAGTATGCCATAAAATTGTTTTTGTATGACTAAGAACTCTATGCCCTAAAAATGTTTTTGTTTGACTAAGAGCTAGTCTTCCTCAAACATAAGAGTTCTTACGTGTGCACATAAAAAAGTAGGAACATAGTCTCTTTTGACTTTATAGTGAGCTAGTGATTTTCCTAAAACATTTCTTGTATTACAAAATCTGTGAACAAAATTAAATAATATGCAAAATTAAGGTGAATAAATATATGAGAAAAAAAATTTGAAAGATTTTTTGTTATTTGAAAAGAACCTTTCAATACTCAATGTGATTTCCTAAAGTAGAAACCACTGTTTAGAATCCTTCGAGTCCCCAAAGAGTGGTGTGACATTATTGAATGTATGTAAATTGTAAATTTCGAAGAAAAAAAAAAAACCTACTCTTCGTTATCATATTCTAAAATATTCTTGCCTGAGATTCTCTCTTATTACCTTCACCCTCACGCATGCCAATAAACTCATTCCATATGCGTTGTATTTCGGCTTCTCAACGATTTTATATTATAAATTATCAGCGTTACACTATTTGTCCAAAAAAATTATCACTCATCCCATATCCAAAAAAATTTATCACTCAAGGTGTTTGTTCATATTTTTTTAATTAATCCAGTAAAAATAACATAATTATTTTAGAAATAAATCTTTATATATATATATATATATATATATATAATATTTTATAAAAATTAAATTTCTACTATCTACTAAATAATTATTGAAAATTAAATTATAAACCATATTTCAAAATAAACACATCTATTAATATCAAATTGTTTATTTTATGATACACATCACATTGCTAAGATTATTATTATTATTATTAATACATACATTAAACATATATAGATTTTTGGGTATGTTTTTAGAAAAATCGGATTGAAATTTTTAGAAATCCAGGTTACCATTGTTGTCAAACTATAGAATTTTAGGTGCCTCGGGGGCTTTAGGGTGTTGAATCTATTTCTACCTTCAAAATTAGAATCAAAACACTTCTAAATCAAGATTTTGCATAAAAAAAAAAACATTTGATTATGGTGAAAAAGTTATCTTTTGGGCGAAATTGTCACCTCATTAAACAATGTGTTTCAAAAGATGTAACAAGATTTTTAACCATGGAGATTCACTCGAAAGATTCTTAACATGTAAATAGGATTTTTTAGGATACCATACCATGAATTACTAATATCATATACCCAAAAAAGTGTAATCCATAATATTCCTTGTAAATAATCAATTTAATTAAAAACCAAAAAAGACATAAATAATTTTGATATAAATTTCAATCTTTGATATACTACTATTATTAGAAATATTTTAGAATATTCCATGGAAATTAAATGCACATCGAGGTTTACTATCCATTTAATCTATATGGCTGCTAGTTAAATATTTTAAGTGGGTGTAGTTCAATTATTCTATGTTTCAGAATTTTACATCAATTTTGGTAATTCAATTTTTTACAAAATTATATTTTTAATATTTAAATCATATTTTTGAATGTATAAAAGGATCAATAATTCAAAAAAATCTTAGAGTCACTTGAATTGTGTGCATTACACAACTCAAACTTGCAATTCCAAAAAAAATCTTATAAATTATAAAAGAATTAAACTAAATATTATAAATTGTGAATAAAAATAACAAAGTTAACCCTTCAACTTACCTTAATTCTAAATAATTGTTTTAAATACAAATGGAAAACCATAAAGTTAATCCTGAAACGTACCTCAATTATAAATAAATGTTATAAATATGAATAAAATATAACAAAACCAATCCTTAAACTTAATTCAATTGTAAATAAGTATCAAGAGCAACCATATAAATTAAATGGCTAGTGGATGTAGATAGACATCAATTCATAAGAAATATCGAAACATTTACTTTATCATACATTAAAGTTGTTAAAATTAAAAAATTCATAAGAATTAACTAAATTATAAATTATTTAACACATTATTAATGGTAAAAAGAATTAATATATAAGTTAAATATATATTTATTTTAGAAAAAGATGTAACAAAATTCTTAATCATTGAGATTCATTCCCATTTTATCATAAATATTTTTAATCTTTAAATATGTTTTGTTACAATATTATGGGTCAATAGCATGCCTTATTAATATTAATACTACATGCTCCAAAAACATAACTCATTTCATATGACATTTGTTCATGATTTTTTTTAATGAATTTAATTAAAAAGGAAAAAATGACATAACTACTTTGGAAATACAACTCACCCTTTAATTTGTGTATACTACTAAGAATGTTTTATGAAGGTTATATTCCTACTAACTTAATAATTATCGATAATAAAATTCAAATTTTAGTAGTCCTATTATAAAATAAACATACCAAAATAATAAATATAAATAGAAAAATGAAAAAAAATTGCAAAATCAATAGCTAAACTTAATTTATTTATAATTAAATTAACAATTAAGAATTTTGTGGATCAACTCTCTAAAATATCAATATGTTTTAAATTTATATAGAATCTTACTCCTCATTTTATATTTTATTTGGATATGGTTCATAGAGAGATAAATGATTGGTATTGTTCCGGGTAGGTCCACAAGAAGGGATCACTTCCCACCAATTTATTTAAAAAAATAATTTTAAATTATATTAAGATGGTGTGTATATTTAGATAAATGAGTAGTATTAAGATGATGTGTATATTTAGTGAATATTTTAACCCCGTACATAAATTACTTGCATATGAATTCTAAAAATAGAAAATAAACAATGGAGAGAGCATAAAACATAAAACCGATATACACAGAGATTTTTCCCTGGATCCCAAAATCAGGACTACCAGATTGATTTTTCATTATATTCCTTTCAATCTTACAATACATATATATACATGCGGAAGCATCCATAAACCCCAATCCATTAACCCTAGATTAGAACATAACTATAGTTTCCTTGACTGGATCTACAATATACCATGGACATAAAACCATCATGCCCAAAACCATGTGCCAAATCCATGTACAAAACTATAGGTAGCTCTGCCCACCTAATATAGTGTCCAAAAAAAATTTCACGGGGCGCTGCCCCGGAGCCCATGTAAGGGGGCTATCACCCCCCTGCATACCCTCGATAAGGAGCAGCCACTCCACCTGTTGCGCCCCATGCAACGTATAGGAGGGGCTTCCGACCCCCTTGTTTCATCCCATGCAACGTAAAGAAGGGGTTTCCACCCCCTTGTGACCCCCCCGCGCATGGGGTTGTCCTGAAAAGAATATAACACACACCCAAAATTATCCCACTTATTGTTTTCTTTCCATAGGGGGCCACATGAGAGCTTAGTCATTGGTCTAGCCCTGCAATGCCCATTGTTTCTCTACACCAAGAGAACTTCTTAGTGCTCACAACCTTTGTTAATGCATCTGCAATGTTCTTCAAAGTGTCCACTTTTACTAGCAACACCTTTTTATCCTCAACCATATCCCTAAAAAAGTGATATTGAACATCAATGTGCTTTGTCCTTGAATGATAAACAACTTTCTTTGCCAATAAAATTTCACTTTGGCTGTCACAGTGTATCCTTATAGCTCGTTGTACTAACCCCATACTTTAACACAATATCTGCAACCAAACTGCTTCCTTGCTTGCATGAGTGGCTGCCATGTATTCTGCCTCTATAGTTGAAAGTGCCACTACATACTATCTCTTACTCATCCAACTGGCTACACCTCCAAATAGGTTAAACACATACCCACTTATAGATCTTCTCTAATCCAGATCTCCAGCCCAGTCTGCATCAACAAAGCCACGAATGTCCAAAACTTTGTCAAATCCTGGTCTTCCTTGGTAGCAAAAAACATAATCACTAGCGCCACACAAATACTTGAAAACTCGCTTCACTGCTATCCAATGCTCCTTCCTTGGTTTTGACATAAACCTGCTCAATACTCCCACTGCATGTGCAATGTCTGGTCTAGTACAAACCATTGCATACATCAGGCTACGAACTGCACTTGCATTTGGAACATGAGACATGTCCTCTTCCTCTTCTTGTGTCTTGGGACACTGTTCAACAAATAAATTTATACCTACAGGAATATGAACCTTCACCGATTTACTATCTTGCATATTGAACCTCTACAGTATTGTCTCAACATACTTCCTCTGGTTTAACCAGGGCTTCCTCTTTTCCCGCTCTCGTTTAATTTCCATGCCCAAAATATAGTTTTCAACACCAAGATCTTTCATGTCGAATTTGGAGGAAAATTGGGTCTTCAGATCCTGGATAATTCCTTTGTCATTTCCAACCAGAAACATATCATCCACATACAAGACCAGATAAATAACACGGTCACCAAATAATTTAAAATACACACAGTGATATGCTTTGCTTCTGGTGAAGCCATGTCCCCTTATAAATGTATCAAATTTATGATACCACATCCTTGGTGACTATTTTAACTTGCATACCAGTTCATTCTTACCCTTCACTGCAAATCCTTTAGGATGCTTCATGTAGATATTTTCTTCCAGATTCCCGTGAAGAAATGTTTTCTTTACATCCATTTGTTCTACCTCAAAATCAAAAGCAACAACAACAAATAAAAGTAATCTAATAGAAGCTACCTTGGCAATAGGAGAAAAATACATCAAAATCAATTGCCAACACCTAGGAATACCCTTTTGCTACTAATCGAGCTTTGTATTTCTCCACCTTGCCTTCTGCATTCATCTTCTTCTTAAACACCCATTTTCTTCCAATGGGTTTCCTTCCAAACGATAACTCCACCAGATCCCAAGCCTCATTTTTGTGCAAAGCTGCCATTTCCTCAACCATGGCCTCTTTCCATAGTTTTCCATCCTTTGAATCTACTGCTTCCCTCACACTTCTAAGTTCATCATAAATAACAGATAAAGAAAAATTTGAATAGAAAGTAGATGGACTATACCTTTCTGGCTCCTTCTTTCTCGAACTAATCTTCTCACAACTGGAGTTTGTGGCTCTTCATCTTCTGATTCTTCTTCTGCTGTAGAGTCTGATTCTTCCTCCTTTAACTCAAACTCTATCTTCTCAGGTTCCTTTGGTATGACTTCATGTTTAATAACATCTTTCATCTCTCTAAACACCACATCTTGGTTGTACAGAACCTTCCTTGTTTCTGGGTTCCAAAGCTTATAACTTTTTAAACCATCCTTATACCCAATAAAGATGCACCTTTCAGATTTACTATCTAACTTTGTTCTTTTCTCCTTTGGAACATGTACGTATGCATCACATCCAAATACCCTCAGATGTGAAAGAGAATGTTTCTTACCAGTCCATACCTCTTATGGAGTATTATCCTCCAACACTGATGAAGGTGATCTGTTGACTAGGTAACATGCAGTATCCATCGCGTCTGCCTAGAATTCTTGTCATAACCTGACACCATTGAGCATGGTTCTTGCCTTTTCCATCAACGTCCTATTCATTCTTTATGCAACTCCATTTTTTTGAGGTCTCTATGGAGTAGTCTTCTACCACGTTATTCCACACTTCTTATAAAAATATTCAAATTCCTTCTTGCAAAACTCTCCACTGTTATCTGTCCTCAGCACCTTTATCTTCTTCTCTTGTCTGGTTTTCCACCAGAGCCTTAAATTCTTTAAACCTGTCAAAGATTTCAGATTTCTTCCCGAGGAAATATATCTGTGTATTCCTTGAGAAGTCATCTATAAATGATACATAGTACACAAACTTACCTAGGGATGGAACCGACACAGGTTTAAACATATCAATGTGCACAAGCTCTAATTATGTTTCACCCTCTTAGCACCAGAGGGGAAACTCACCCGATTTTGCTTCCCATATACACAATTTTCACAAAAATCAAAATCCAGAGAGAAATTAGACATACCTTCTACCATACGATTACCATGAAGTATTCGAAGGCCCTTCTCTCCAATATGTCCAAGCCTTTGATGTCATAGCATGGTCTTTTCTCCAGAGACCACCAGATTTTCTGCTGCACTTTCAGGAACCACATAAATGTTACACCCATCAATAACAGTGCTACCCTGAAGCTTGTATAGAGTTCCAATCCAAATAGCATGGTATTTTCTCTAGAGACCACTAGATTTTCTACTCCACTTTCAGGAACCATAGAAATGTTACACCCATCAATAATAGTGCTACCCTGAAGCTTGTACAAAGTTCCAATCTGAACTCCCCGCATTAATACCAATGCTCCCCGAACCATCTTGTAGGTATCTTTCTCAAATTTCACTATTTTTACACCTGCATCATCCAGCTTGCTTATAGAAATCAAATTTCTCGCCCATGCAGGAATACGCAGAACACCTAGAAGTGTTTTAATCCTTCCACATTGCAACTTCAACTTGACTTTTCCGTGACCAAAGATTCTAGCCTTCTTGTTATCCCCTAAGAAGACATCACAACCATTATATTTCTCATAATCACAGAACCAATCTCTATGAGGAGTGAAGTGAAAGGATGCACCTGAGTCAATCATAGTTTTTGTCTGTTTCATAGGAGTGAAGTGAAAGCTTGTGTAAAAATGAAACTACTTTGAAGCATAGTTTTTGTCTGTTTCAAGCTTTTGTAAAAATGAAACCTATCTCGAGTCAATATCAGTTATTTTCAAGACTCGTTAAACTCATGAAAATACCGAGATTATTTTGCTATCTTTCATTCTCGTAAAACAAATGAAAATGCCGAGTTCTTTCCGTCTTTTCCTGCTCGTAAATTAAATTGAAAGTCGGCCATATGAGTACATTTTTATCATTTTTTCGAACTCGTTAAAACTTACGAAAAATGAAAACCATGAGTACATTTTTATCTCTTTTTCGAACTCGTTAAAACTTACGAAAAAGTGAAACCTCAGAGTCATCTTTTAAGCCCTTTTTCTGACTCCTAAAACATGAAAAGATTGCCGAGCGTTTCTTTTACACTCGTTAAAACGGAATTAAAAGACGGTCCCCTTATAGCCCTTTTCTGACCGTAAAAACAGGAAAAGATTGCCGGGTTTTTGTCGTTTCAAACTCGATATGGAAATAAAATGATGTGTCCTTGATCGCTTTTTACTTTTCAGGTCAGAGACACTAATCATGAAAGTACTCCTTGGTCGCAAGATCAAGCGGTTCCCCCAAGTATTATTTTATACTTTTTCGGGCTTGAGGGACACAAATTTACGAAAAAGTTCAACTTGGAGTCTTCTTAAGTTTTTCAGACTCTCTAAAATTGAAAAACACCGAGTTTCTCCTATACTGGGCTCGTTAAACATTTCACAGTAAAGGACCTGTTCAATTACAAACAGGAACGAACCACTCCTTCCTAGGGTTCGAATCAAAACTAGGTTGGACTCATCCGAAGGATGAGCTTATAATCAAGCATATGTTATCCTCCTCAAGCTTGTCAAAAATAAAGAGGTACTTGCCAGAAATGGTGGGGGAAAAAAGAGAAGAATGAACCTGTTTGTTACCTTTTGTCTCAAAAGAAACTTTATTACCACTCTTGAACACGACACTTTTCATTCACCTGGGTTGGGAAATCTTTTACCTCACAGTTGATCAAACCACTTTGAAAGTCTTTAACCGGGTTCCGGGGATTAACTTTGAGTTATTTGTCACCAAGCCATCTGTCGTGTCGTTATGTGCTCAAGAGGTCTGCAAGCAAAACTTTCATCTGCAAAATACTTGTCATCCATTTGACCATCCTTGAGTCAGTCCTTACAGCAACATTTCTTCAACTTGAACAATGATTTCGTGTTGCGGGCTTGCCTGCAACGGGTCGCTTTCTATCGACATCGACACATTATCTAGAAAGATGACTTAGGAATCGACAGTACCTTGAAGTCTGCATGCATCAATGGCAGGTTTCTCGCCTTTGACGTCAGTTTACATCATTGACTTTCGATCAAAGGATTCCGTGAAGTGTTCGACATCAAAACATCTATTCACATTTCACGGGTTGTGCTTGGTACTTTGAGAACCATTGACATTACTGGTGGTCTCTCTCACGCTTGTTAACAGTTTACATCATCGACTGGTAATCAAGTGGTTTCTAACATGTTCGACATCAAATCATTTAATCACATGGCTAGAATCGTACCAATTCGGGAAGTAGAAGTGAAGACCCTGGATTTAGTTTCTACCATCCAGGCTGCGAGGAGTTTTGTATTCATTATCTATGTAGACTAATCATAAACAGATGGCTGCGTCCATACTGTGTCTACAAAAGTCTATAAAAATGATGTACTGCAAGATCATTCCTGTATCAGAATAGTTAGTCTGTTAGTTAAAGTTTTGATCTGAGTATGGGAATGCCTACCTCAGTGATGATATAATCTTATACATGTATTTTGTGTTGAAAATTGCAGGTTCTGACCAGGCTCTCCACGGGATAATCCTTGAAATGATAAAGCGCTTCACCCTTCCTAGATATTACAAACCCTAATCTATTCCAGGCTTCGCACTTTAGGGGGCAATCTGTTACACTAAAAAATGTCACCATGACTATTTACAGTTAGTATGGCTCAATCAACAGTCATGCTACCCTCTTAGGCAAGTCTTATGCCTCTGCTCTCCATGTCAAACTCCAAAAAGAGAGAAAGTCTTGTATAAATGTATTTATCTCTGGGGACGCAGGTTCTCTCAAACTTACCTGCGGGGACGCTCCCAATGTTCACAAAAGCTGCGTCCAAAGACGCTCTGTATGTAAAGGGACAGGTGCGTCCCCCTGTAAAAGTTAGAATGCGCAAGTTTCATCTTTAAAAAGTTACTTGTGGTCATTTCTAGAGCATTCTAGAAGGTTGTTCGACGTGTATTGGGCGCCTCCAGATGGTTCATGCACTCCTATCAAAGAGGAACTTATCCCATCAATAAGGGAGCTATCCCACCCAAAGAGGGGATTATCCCATTGATGGTGGACCTGATTAACCTCCTCTTGAGTACTATAAATACAGGCATTGGGCCAGAAGGAGGGGAGGTTGAAAGCTATACATTTCTAAGGGTAAATGCTGCAGGAATTAGGACTCCCATTTAGAAGCTTGTGAGGAGAGATTGCCATCTTTGCTTGTTCTATTTGGAAGTGGGTGAGCTTTGTCAAAGTAGAGGAAGACTCTTGTGGACCCTGGAAGGAGCTTGCACAACACCAAGGCTCAGGCTGTAATGGTTCCTTTTGATTACCTTTAATGCAAATTGGTCCATTCTTCTCAATAACTTGTTGTTTATGGGTTATTTCATGTACTCCTTGGTCTATATGTTGAATATGCTTTGTTTTATGTTATAATCAGGTGCTATTTAATTGTTTGACTGTTGGTGATTGCAGGTTTTGGAGAAAAGGAGGAGCTCATCCAGATCAACAAAGCTTGGACTTCTACAACAGCGTTTGGACAGAGGTAAGAACGAAACACTTGATTTCTCATATCATGATGCATGTTTAGAGAAGGATAGCTCCAGTTTGTTTTGTTTGTCATTAGAATGTCTTAGACTTCTAGGAAGGTCGGTTGTGTCCGCACTCTTGACTGATTCCGTGTGACAAATTTGTCACACGGAATCAGTCAAGAGTGCGGACACAACCGACCTTCCTAGAAGTCTAAGACATTCTAATGACAAACAAAACAAACTGGAGCTATCCTTCTCTAAACATGCATCATGATATGAGAAATCAAGTGTTTCGTTCTTACCTCTGTCCAAACGCTGTTGTAGAAGTCCAAGCTTTGTTGATCTGGATGAGCTCCTCCTTTTCTCCAAAACCTGCAATCACCAAGAGTCAAACAATTAAATAGCACCTGATTATAACATAAAACAAAGCATATTCAACATATAGACCAAGGAGTACATGAAATAACCCATAAACAACAAGTTATTGAGAAGAATGGACCAATTTGCATTAAAGGTAATCAAAAGGAACCATTACAGCCTGAGCCTTGGTGTTGTGCAAGCTCCTTCCAGGGTCCACAAGAGTCTTCCTCTACTTTGACAAAGCTCACCCACTTCCAAATAGAACAAGCAAAGATGGCAATCTCTCCTCACAAGCTTCTAAATGGGAGTCCTAATTCCTGCAGCATTTACCCTTAGAAATGTATAGCTTTCAACCTCCCCTCCTTCTGGCCCAATGCCTGTATTTATAGTACTCAAGAGGAGGTTAATCAGGTCCACCATCAATGGGATAATCCCCTCTTTGGGTGGGATAGCTCCCTTATTGATAGGATAAGTTCCTCTTTGATAGGAGTGCATGAACCATCTGGAGGCGCCCAATACACGTCGAACAACCTTCTAGAATGCTCTAGAAATGACCACAAGTAACTTTTTAAAGATGAAACTTGCGCATTCTAACTTTTACAGGGGGACGCACCTGTCCCTTTACATACAGAGCGTCTTTGGACGCAGCTTTTGTGAACATTGGGAGCGTCCCCGCAGGTAAGTTTGAGAGAACCTGCGTCCCCAGAGATAAATACATTTATACAAGACTTTCTCTCTTTTTGGAGTTTGACATGGAGAGCAGAGGCATAAGACTTGCCTAAGAGGGTAGCATGACTGTTGATTGAGCCATACTAACTGTAAATAGTCATGGTGACATTTTTTAGTGGAACAGATTGCCCCCTAAAGTGTGAAGCCTGGAATAGATTAGGGTTTGTAATATCTAGGAAGGGTGAAGCGCTTTATCATTTCAAGGATTATCCCGTGGAGAGCCTGGTCAGAACCTGCAATTTTCAACACAAAATACATGTATAAGATTATATCATCACTGAGGTAGGCATTCCCATACTCAGATCAAAACTTTAACTAACAGACTAACTATTCTGATACAGGAATGATCTTGCAGTACATCATTTTTATAGACTTTTGTAGACACAGTATGGACGCAGCCATCTGTTTATGATTAGTCTACATAGATAATGAATACAAAACTCCTCGCAGCCTGGATGGTAGAAACTAGATCCAGGGTCTTCACTTCTACTTCCCGAATTGGTACGATTCTAGCCATGTGATTAAATGATTTGATGTCGAACATGTTAGAAACCACTTGATTACCAGTCGATGATGTAAACTGTTAACAAGCGTGAGAGAGACCACCAGTAATGTCAATGGTTCTCAAAGTACCAAGCACAACCCGTGAAATGTGAATAGATGTTTTGATGTCGAACACTTCACGGAATCCTTTGATCGAAAGTCAATGATGTAAACTGACGTCAAAGGCGAGAAACCTGCCATTGATGCATGCAGACTTCAAGGTACTGTCGATTCCTAAGTCATCTTTCTAGATAATGTGTCGATGTCGATAGAAAGCGACCCGTTGCAGGCAAGCCCGCAACACGAAATCATTGTTCAAGTTGAAGAAATGTTGCTGTAAGGACTGACTCAAGGATGGTCAAATGGATGACAAGTATTTTGCAGATGAAAGTTTTGCTTGCAGACCTCTTGAGCACATAACGACACGACAGATGGCTTGGTGACAAATAACTCAAAGTTAATCCCCGGAACCCGGTTAAAGACTTTCAAAGTGGTTTGATCAACTGTGAGGTAAAAGATTTCCCAACCCAGGTGAATGAAAAGTGTCGTGTTCAAGAGTGGTAATAAAGTTTCTTTTGAGACAAAAGGTAACAAACAGGTTCATTCTTCTCTTTTTGCCCCCACCATTTCTGGCAAGTACCTCTTTATTTTTGACAAGCTTGAGGAGGATAACATATGCTTGATTATAAGCTCATCCTTCGGATGAGTCCAACCTAGTTTTGATTCGAACCCTAGGAAGGAGTGGTTCGTTCCTGTTTGTAATTGAACAGGTCCTTTACTGTGAAATGTTTAACGAGCCCAGTATAGGAGAAACTCGGTGTTTTTCAATTTTAGAGAGTCTGAAAAACTTAAGAAGACTCCAAGTTGAACTTTTTCGTAAATTTGTGTCCCTCAAGCCCGAAAAAGTATAAAATAATACCTGGGGGAACCGCTTGATCTTGCGACCAAGGAGTACTTTCATGATTAGTGTCTCTGACCTGAAAAGTAAAAAGCGATCAAGGACACGTCATTTTATTTCCATATCGAGTTTGAAACGACAAAAACCCGGCAATCTTTTCCTGTTTTTACGGTCAGAAAAGGGCTATAAGGGGACCGTCTTTTAATTCCGTTTTAACGAGTGTAAAAGAAACGCTCGGCAATCTTTTCATGTTTTAGGAGTCAGAAAAAGGGCTTAAAAGATGACTCTGAGGTTTCACTTTTTCGTAAGTTTTAACGAGTTCGAAAAAGAGATAAAAATGTACTCATGGTTTTCATTTTTCGTAAGTTTTAACGAGTTCGAAAAAATGATAAAAACGTACTCATATGGCCGACTTTCAATTTAATTTACGAGCAGGAAAAGACGGAAAGAACTCGGCATTTTCATTTGTTTTACGAGAATGAAAGATAGCAAAATAATCTCGGTATTTTCATGAGTTTAACGAGTCTTGAAAATAACTGAAATTGACTCGAGATAGGTTTCATTTTTACAAAAGCTTGAAACAGACAAAAACTATGCTTCAAAGTAGTTTCATTTTTACACAAGCTTGAAACAGAGAGAAAACTGTGCTTGATGCCCCCTAAGCATAACTACTAGAGCGCATGCCCCCCCAGCTTCATTTCATTCAACCAGTTGGATGAAATGAAGGTTGAGTTACGAGATCATTTGAAAGACTCGACCTAAAACTATAAGAAAATTATGCAAAAAACTGAAATAACTAACCTAAATACTTAACATTTATGAGATCTAGTCAATCTCTCGACTCAAGTAGAGGAGGATTTGTTTCATTTTTTAACGAGCTTGACACAGGAAAAGAACTATGCTCGGATTCGGTTTCATGTTTACGCAAGCTTGAAACGAAAAACTATGCTTGTTATAAGTTCACATGTCCCCAGCATAATGACGCAAAATGAGGTACATGCCCCCCAAGCTTCATTGCATTCAATGAGGTGGATGGAATGAAGCTTTACTTTCCAGATCTTGGAAAGACTTGTGGGAGTTGTTTCATTTTTTAGTGAGGTTGACACAGGAAAAGAACTATCCTCAAAACCCTTGTTTCATTTTTTAAACGAGCTTGACACAAGATAAGGAACTATGCTCATAACTACTTTCTACAATCTACCTAACAAAAAACGTTACTTTAAAAACCTTGATTCATTTTTTAACGAGCTTGACACAAGACAAGGAACTGTGCTCTAAAATCCTTGATTCATTTTTTAATGAGCTTGACACAAGACAAGGAACTATGCTCATGACTACTCTCTACAATCTACCTACTTAACCTACCCTTGTTTCATTTTTTAATGAGCTTGACACAAGACAAGGAACTATGCTCAAAAAGTTCGCATGCCCCCAACAAAATGATGCAAAGCGGGGTACATGCCCCCCAGGCTTCATTGCATTCAACCGGCTGGATGGAATGAAGGTTTACTTTCAATATTTAACTTGAAAAGGGAGTTGTTTCATTTTTAAGGAGGTTGACACAAGAAAAGAACTATCCTCATACCTGATTCATTTTTTAACGAGGTTGACTCAGTAACAGGAACTGTCCTCATACCTTATTCATTTTTTAAAGAGGTTGACTCAGTAACAGGAACTATCCTCAAAACCCTACTTTCTAAAATCTACCTACGTATCCTAAAATCTACCTGATTCATTTTTTAATGAGGTTGACTCAGTAACAGGAACTATCCTCTAACACCCTGTTTCATTTTTTAACGAGGTTGACACAGGAACAAAACTATCCTCACCAACTGATTCATTTTTTAACGAGGTTGACACAGTAAAAGGAACTTTCCTCGTACCATCCAGTTTCATTTTTTAACGAGGTTGAGAGAGGAACAAACTATCCTCGTAACTCCTTGTTTCATTTTTTAATGAGCTTGACACAAGACAAGGAACTATGCTCATGACTTCCAGTTTCATTTTTTAACGAGGTTGAGACTAGAAGAAACTATCCTCACCCACTCTGATTCATTTTTTAACGAGGTCGACACAGTAAAAGGAACTTTCCTCGTACTATCCAATTTCATTTTTTTAACGAGGTTGAGAGAGGAACAAACTATCCTCGTAACATTGATCATGGCTTCCAACTGGAAGAAAGACATGTCAATGGACACACCTTGATCATGGCTTCCAAAAGGTCTTCATCTGAAGGAAGAATAGTTTTTTGGAAGGAACACATGTCAAGGGACTCAAAAGGGATAAGAGCATCGTGTTCAAATAATCCTATAGAGTTTTCCATGTCAATTACCGGATCTAAATCAACAGTGAGAGGCTCACTTACATCGGTAACTGAAAACATGGGACCAGTTGCCACATAATTAACCCGTGGCAGGGTAGATACCACTTTAGAATCAGGAACATTTAGGGGTGTCATATTATTGGTAGTTGAAACAAGACTAGGGAACGAAAGCTGGTCTACAGTCACAATACTGCCATTGTGAGGGAAAGACATCACGCGAAAGAGTGTCGATACGACAGCTTTCATTGCATAAACATAGTCTCGCCCAAGGAGTAAATTGAAATCCAAGGGACCTCGAACTACCATAAGATCAATACAGACAGTTTTACCTTCCAAGGTAATAGAAAACTTAGGAAGAATCCCTAAAGGTTCACTGATGGTTCTGTTAAAAGCTTTCAGATTCTGCGTAATAGGCGCAAGCTGAGGGGAACCCAAAGCTTTCCAAACAGTTGAGGATAAAATACCGACAGAAGCACCTTCATCTACCTGAGTACGATGTATGTCCCTACCACCAGCCTTGACAATGATTTGGAAAGGGATGGAGGAAGGAAGACGAGGTTCTGTCAATCTATTCCAATCAAAGGAAAAGACCTCAGTACTTGGAGGGGGTTCTGTAGAAACAGGTGAAATGCCCCCCGGCATAGAAGAATCCGATGTAACGAGAAGAACATCAGCGGTATGAAATTTACTCTCGAAAGGGAGAGTGTGATCGACTGAATGTGAAATTGAATCGACCACTTGATCAACTAATGGATAATCAACCTGAGTGACATGAGTTTCACTCTCCAATGGAAGAGTGTGATTGACTGAATGTGAAATTGAATCAATCACTCTGTCAGTTGACGGTAGGTTGGGAGAAAGTTTACGGTAACTAGTTGGAAATTCTTGCTGTGGAACAGTAAGTTTTTCAAACAATGTTGAGGCTTCATCCATGTGAGGGCAAATGTGAGTTTGATGACTCCCTTTGCATAACTTACAAGGAAACCTAACTTTACCCTTTTTCCCAGGAACCTGACTATCACTGGTTGATGGATCAATGGAAAGTTGATGAGTTTTTTCTGACCATACTTCCAAGACCTTTGGAATACCAGGACAATTGACAAGGAAGTGGTCACCCTTACAAATCCTGCAAGGGTATTTGGGTTTACGGTGCATGTCGGAATTTTCCTCAACACAACTAACACTTACAGCCATGGTTGGTTGGTTGACTTCTTTCTTATCTTGCTTCTTCTTCTTCTTCTTCTTCTTCTTCCCTTTCTTCTTCTTCTTAGCCTCCTGGTTACTAGCCTCAAGGCTTTTACCAGGCGAAGAGGAAGAAATGGAGGAAGAAAAATTAGGCGAAGAAGGTAAAGGGTCAACAAAGGATTGGTGATGTTGAGATGGTGAACTCTGTTGAGGTGAAGCATCTGGTTGAGATGGAACAATTGGAGTATTTTGGGCCAACGAAGTTGAAAATAACCATATCGGTAAACCTATTGTAAATCCAGGTAATGACAAAGTAGCCATATAAGGAGGACCAACATTTCCAAAGTAAGGAAAAGTACTAGGATTCTCATTAGGAGGGGTTCCTAGGTTGATAAATTCCGGAACGTTTGCCATTATATTCAACTTCAGTGAATTTTATTAACAATTTAAAACTAAAATTAACAATTCACAATTCACACCTAACAATTAAAATTCACAATTCACACCTATGGTCTCTAAAAGTAAAAACAAACAAATTAACACGCGCTATCAAATCTAGGAGTCAAACCACACACAAACAGTAAGCTCTCCGGACCGAAAACACTAGTTGGTGATGAAGCCCAACCTCGCAGAATTCAGTACAGAAATGGTGGGTGGAACAGTTACCCCGACAACCTGCTTAATGAATAGACTGGACCAAGTTCCTCCACTTTAACCGTCTCGAGTGAAGTGAACCCCCCAGAAAATCCAAGTGAGTATAGCCGACGTCTGCTCCAGGTACAGTGGGATCTTCCCTCCACCGTCACCTTGGGTAGAATCCTAAAGATTATGGTCACTAAGGTTACCAATGGCAACAAGTACACCTGGGGGAACAGTCTAAACTCCGACAACACGCAAGGGCAGAGTAGCAAGCTCAATCCCCTTACCAGCTCCTTGACAGTAATCCAAGGTTTACCGATAAGTGACCCCTGGCTCCTAGACAATGGTTAATCCGAGGTTTACCGTTTGTAATACGTACTGTCTGGCGTCGTTCCCAACGAGGGAGGATGGATCCCCTCACTGGTTCGGACACGAGCTCGTGCTTCTCCTTTAAGAGGAGCTTTCCCAGAGTGTAAATGTAACAATTGGATTTGATTCTATCACAAGATCAGCTACTTGTTTGGTTTTACTGTCTTGGAGAGTTAAGTACTCACCTACTCCAAGACACTAGCCTAAGCTATGTTGGTGTTTCAGAGCCCTAGAAATGTGAAAATTACTAGATGAATTTTAATTAAGCGCTGTGTTATTAAGGCTGTTATTACTCAAATGGGTAAATGGAGATGAAACCAATGGTGTTATGACCCGACTCAACTGAATGCAATCGAATATGATAATGTAATCTTTTCAATTCGATGAATCCTAACTAAACTAAGGAGAGAGTTTCCATTCACTTCCAACAATGCAAAAAATTGATCATTAAGAGAAAATATAACAAATTCTCTAATGCACTAATTTTATCAAGAAAAACTAATGCAAATCAATTCCAAACCATTTTTATTTTTTATTTTAATTTTTGTGTAAATTCAAATCAAAGAAAACTGATCTAAATCTACGATTGATTTTCCAGAATGTAAACTATGCAATTGTAATCTATGCACAATTCACTCGAAAAGTATGCAAATGTAATCTATGCACATTTTTCATTCATATTCCGAAAATGAGAATTCTAATTATGCAAATGTGATCTATGAAAGAGAATTCTCAGACACAAGACGATTCTAATGTGATCTAAGAACCAATCAAGTGCAAGTCGAGAAAATTGGGTGAGAGTTCCAAAGATCAAAACATAAAAACACTCAAAGGCGATTAACACTCATACACAATTTAGCCCCCCCCGGCGAATGAGGGGGAAATTTTTTTTGCAAAAACAGAAGCAAAAAGATGCAAAATTGTGAAAAGACTGAGACAAACCTCCAAGTAATGACCAAAGGAAATCAAATCAAGAATTTCTCAAAAAAGAGACTCAAAACACCCAATTGATGAAAGCTTAGAGTAGGAATGTTGATGAAACAAGATTAGGTGAAGATCTTTGACAAGAGACTAATGGATCTGGGCAGAAAAAACTAAGAAAAAACAAAATCTAAGAGCAAAAAATGCAAAAAATGGAATTTTCTCAAATTTTAACAGGGGACGCAGGCAACCCGTTAAGACAGGTGCGGGCCCGCACTGTGCACACAGCGACAGTGCGTCCAAGGACGCACTGTGCAGCACTCAGAGGGTGCGTCCTACTGAAAAACTCAAGAAAACCCAAAATAAAACTAATCCTAAGCTAACCCACCCAGAGACAAGGTCACAGAGCCAAAACCAGAAAAATAAACCAATTTTCTCAAAGCAAAGTTCACACAAAAGAAAAACTCTTCTCATCAATGGAATCTATCCCCAGCGGAGTCGCCAATTTGTCACACGGAATCAGTCAAGAGTGCGGACACAACCGACCTTCCTAGAAGTCTAAGACATTCTAATGACAAACAAAACAAACTGGAGCTATCCTTCTCTAAACATGCATCATGATATGAGAAATCAAGTGTTTCGTTCTTACCTCTGTCCAAACGCTGTTGTAGAAGTCCAAGCTTTGTTGATCTGGATGAGCTCCTCCTTTTCTCCAAAACCTGCAATCACCAACAGTCAAACAATTAAATAGCACCTGATTATAACATAAAACAAAGCATATTCAACATATAGACCAAGGAGTACATGAAATAACCCATAAACAACAAGTTATTGAGAAGAATGGACCAATTTGCATTAAAGGTAATCAAAAGGAACCATTACAACCTGAGCCTTGGTGTTGTGCAAGCTCCTTCCAGGGTCCACAAGAGTCTTCCTCTACTTTGACAAAGCTCACCCACTTCCAAATAGAACAAGCAAAGATGGCAATCTCTCCTCACAAGCTTCTAAATGGGAGTCCTAATTCCTGCAGCATTTACCCTTAGAAATGTATAGCTTTCAACCTCCCCTCCTTCTGGCCCAATGCCTGTATTTATAGTACTCAAGAGGAGGTTAATCAGGTCCACCATCAATGGGATAATCCCCTCTTTGGGTGGGATAGCTCCCTTATTGATGGGATAAGTTCCTCTTTGATAGGAGTGCATGAACCATCTGGAGGCGCCCAATACACGTCGAACAACCTTCTAGAATGCTCTAGAAATGACCACAAGTAACTTTTTAAAGATGAAACTTGCGCATTCTAACTTTTACAGGGGGACGCACCTGTCCCTTTACATACAGAGCGTCTTTGGACGCAGCTTTTGTGAACGTTGGAGCGTCCCCGCAGGTAAGTTTGAGAGAACCTGCGTCCCCAGAGATAAATACATTTATACAAGACTTTCTCTCTTTTTGGAGTTTGACATGGAGAGCAGAGGCATAAGACTTGCCTAAGAGGGTAGCATGACTGTTGATCCAGGTGGATATTGGTGGCCACCTGCCAGGTCCACCTGGACCCCCACCATTGTCTTTCTCAGCATTTTCAGTTTCCTTAATTGTAGCACAGTTTACTATTTTTAGCAGTTTTTCGGGTCCTGAACTTCCGGAGCCGTTTTGAGGCCCTAAACGACGTTTTTTTGGAATTCTGGGGCGACCGAGCCCTATATTGCCCCCCAAAGTGGTAGTACTCGGATAGATCTTTCTAACGAGCTATCGTACGCGTCAAACGGAGATCATATGCCAAAGTTACGACCCCGGGAAATTGATGTACCAATTTACCCAAACGGGGCCCACAATTTGGCGTTTCATCTTCTAGGGTTAGGTTTCGGTATGTGAAGGGTTTTCCATTGTTTCTCAACAATAAATAGGCCTTCGAGCCTCATTGTAATACAGTTCAGAACAGTTCAGAGGCATGTAGCCATCACATCTCTTCTCAGAGATAAGCTACCATCGCCCTAGCTAGTTTATTGCCATTTCTGTTTGTAAGCATATTTCAGTTTTTTCCATTAATGAAATGAAGTATTATTTCCGCTGCATCTTTGTGTATATGGTTATCTCTGTAATTTGTTGCGTTCCTGTTTAAATCCGGATCAGTGGTATCAGAGCGGTCTGCTTTTTCTCTGTTTTTCTTTGCATGTCCCCAACAAGGTCGGGATATAAGGAGTTAGGGCTTGAACTGGTTGAACCTTTGCAAGACCAGCCTCGCAAATCCCGACGGCCTCCCATGGCGGACGAGAAGAAAGACGAGGGGGCAGGAGATCCCATCAAAATCTTGCTCGAAGAAGCGCTCGAGCGACAACGGAATGCGATGATGGACAGCTTTGCGCAGATCCTTCAGCGGCTACCCAGAAGCGGCGCATCGGCTTCCAGTAGCTCCTCTGGAAATGCCACACCCTTTAAGGTACAAGTTAATTTTGAAATCCCCATATTCGAGGGTCAGATAGACGCCGATGCCGTAGATAAATGGTTAAATCTGCTAGAGGGTTATTTTTCTGTTCATGAATTTTCGAGTCGGGAAAAGATTGTTTTTGCTCTTCTCAAAGCAGCCCCCCACGTCAAGGACTGGTGGGAAACCTACTGCGAGCAGAAGGATGAAAGTACTGGCTCACTATTTTCAGCCGCACCCACCTGGGATTCGTTCCGGGATGCCATCAAGGAGCAGTACTACCCTGTCGGAAGCTATGAGGATGAATACATAAAGTGGACCACGCTGCGGCAGGGAAGGGACCAAGACGTGCCGGAGTTCACCAATCTTTTCCATACCCTTCGCACAAAGTTGGGTATCAAGGATTCGGAGCAACATTTGATACTCAAATACCGTGGCTGCCTGCACAAGTACATCCAGGAAGAAATACAGTTCTTAAACATCCCCTCGCTCGGCGCAGCATACCGGTATGCCGTCAAGGTCGAGCAGAAGTTTAAACAAAAGAAGCGAGACTTTGGATCTGCGAATCCAAAGCAGGGGAAAGGTGCCCCTAAACCACAGAACAAAGGACAAAGCCAAGGCGGGACAGCCCAAGACAACCAGCCGAAGCTGCAAGCAAAGAGCAACGCCGCGAAGCCGAGAAAGGACACTGGAAAATGGTGCGAGTTCCATAAGAGCTCCACTCACAACACAAGTGAGTGTCGGGCCAAGCAGTCACTGGTGGCTGAGCTAAAGGTTTCAGAATCAGATGCATGTTCCGACTCTGAGTCAGAACCCGATAAGGGGTATGAAAAAGGGAAGCAGATCATTGATGCGGATCCCAGCGCCACTGTTGCTACCGCAAAGATCCAGAAAAATGAACCCGAAGATCCAGAGGAGGAGGAGCGTCTCTTCCACTCCCAGATGTGGGTAAAGGGCTCCCCGATACAGTTCATTGTTGATAGCGGGAGTCAAAAGAACCTCATTTCGGCAGAGGTCGTGAAGCGGTTGGGCTTACCGACCACAGCACATCCACAACCATACACCATTGGGTGGCTTCACCAAGGGCGAGATCTTCGCGTGAGCCAGCAGTGTCGCCTTCCATACAACATCAAGCCCTTCACGGATGAGGTATTGTGTGACATTGCTCCCCTTGAAGTTTGTGATGTATTACTAGGACAACCATACTTGTGGAAGCGACATGCTGTGTATGAATCAAGGCCCCGTGCTGTTATTATTACATTGGGAAATAAGTTGTTCAGGATACCAGAGGTAGCACCACCTGCCGCCATCTCTTTGATTACTGCAAAACAATGCAGTAAGATCATTTCCAAAACCAGGAAATTTGTTTTCCTGATGATACGCCCTCAAGGGAAGAAGAAGACAGTGGCCGCGGCCTCCAAACGGGGTCCCTCTGCACGGCAGCTACAGATGGACAAGATTGTGGAGGAGTACGAAGACATCTTCACCTCCCCGGCAGGGGTTCCTCTGCACTGTCAAGTCAAGCACTCCATCGATCTGACCCCAGGTGCGCCGCTACCCAATGGACCAATTTATCGGCGCTCCGTTCTGGAGAACAATGAAATCAAGAGGCAGATTCAGGAGCTCCTGCAGAAAGGTCACATCCGTCCGAGTTCTTCGCCCTGTGGGAGCCCGATAGTGTTGGTACAGAAGAAGGATGGGACGTGGAGACTCTGTATTGACTATCGGGCGCTGAACAAGATCACTGTCCGTAATAGGTACCCGATCCCGCGGATTGATGACCTCCTAGACCAACTAAAGGGGGCGAAATATTTCAGCAAGATCGATCTGAAGTCAGGATATCACCAGGTACCAATTGAACCCTCAGATGTGTGGAAGACTGCCTTCAAATCCAAGGAGGGCCTCTTCGAATGGTTGGTCATGCCTTTCGGATTGACGAATGCTCCTGCAACCTTTATGAGGCTAATGGATGACATCTTGCGGCCATTCACCAACTCCTTTGTAGTAGTATACTTGGATGACATTCTGATCTTCAGCCAGAGTTGGGAAGAGCACCTCCACCACATCCGACAGGTTCTCCAAACACTGCGGCAACACAAGCTATGTGCCAATTTGGAGAAATGCACTTTTGGCATGACCGAGGTTCAGTATCTGGGATACATCATTGATGAACAGGGGGTGCATGTCGATCCAGCCAAGGTCCAAGTCATTCGGGATTGGCCCTCTCCAACCACTCTAACAGAGCTCCGCAGCTTTCTAGGTCTTGCCAACTTCTACCGCAGGTTTGTGTTGGGATTTTCTCATATTTCTTGGCCCTTGAGTCAAGTCACCAAGGGCGGGGCGAAAGCAAAATTCTTTTGGTCTGAATCTCAACAGAAGGCATTCAGGGAGTTGAAGGATCGCCTCTGCACGGCACCAGTGCTCGCGTTACCAGATTTACAACAACCATTTGAGGTCGAGACAGATGCCTCTGACTATGCTATTGGGGCAGTCCTTACTCAACATGGACATCCAGTGGCATATCACAGTGAAACACTTTCAGACACAGTCCGGAAGTACCCCACTTATGATAAAGAGATGTATTCCATTGTACAGGCCTGCCGACAATGGAAGCATTACATTTTGGGGAAGGAAACGGTCATCCACACAGACCACCGACCTCTGCAGTTCATACAGACCCAAGGGAAATTGCAGAATGATCGCCATCAGAAGTGGTCTACATACCTGCAACAGTTTCACTTGAATATCAAGTATAAAAAGGGCAGCACCAATAATGTTGCAGATTGCCTCAGTCGACCACCGATCATGGCGCTAACCACCGTGCTCAACTCTTGCGGGCACGAGACTTCTGATTGGCCACTTCTCTACAAAAGCGACCCAGAATTCGGCCACACATACCAGACACTCTTGGAGGGTCGGCAGGTTGCAGATTTTCACCTCCAGGATGCCCTATTATGCCACCTCGGTCACCTTTGTGTTCCTTCAAGCGAGCGTGCCAAGATGATTTGGGAAGCACACTACAGTCGGGCTGCTGGGCATTTCGGGGTCGAGAAAACAGTGGCAGTACTGCAAAACTATTTCTATTGGCCGAATCTTCGACAGGATGTTGGGAAGTACATCCGATCATGTACTGCCTGTGCCATTGCCAAACCGACCATTAAGAAGCAAGGCCTCTATACCCCGTTGCCTACCCCTAGTCGACCTTGGGAATCCATCTCCATGGATTACATGTCAGGCCTTCCTTCCACTAAGCATGGAAATGACTGTGTTTTTGTGGTCGTCGACAGGTTCTCAAAGATGGCCATTATGATGGCCTGCAAGAAGAATATCACAGCAGAAGCCACTGCTAAACTCTTCTTTGAACGAGTGTGGGTGCACTTTGGGATCCCACAGTCTATCATCTCAGATCGGGACAGTCGGTTTCTCAGCACATTTTGGTCCAGTCTCTGGTCAATGCTGGACACCAAACTCACGAAGTCCACAGCCTTCCATCCTCAAACTGATGGCCAGACAGAGGTTGTCAACAAAATGATTGTGCACATTCTGCGCATGTATAACTCAAAGCATCCACGCACATGGGACGAGAGCCTCCCCTATGTTCAGCACAGCTACAACCGAGCTCTTCACAGCTCCACTGGCCATAGCCCTTTTCAGGTGGGTTTAGGATTCCAGCCACTATGCCCCATTGATGTGGCCATGCCACTTGCAGCTACTCACATGAATTCAGCTCATGTCCAGTCCGAAACAGATAAGGCCACCAGCTTCATTGAGCGCATCCAACATATTCGCCAGCAGGTCCATGACATTCTTGAGAAATCAAATGCCAAGTACAAGCAGCGACATGATCAACACCAGGTGCCACACAAGTTTCAGGTGGGCGACAAAGTCTGGTTGCATTTGCAAAAGGAACGCCTTACTGGAGCCTATCGGAAATTGAGACCACTTCGATATGGTCCTTACACCATTACTAAGGCTATGGGAGACAATGCATTTGAGCTCAGCATTCCCCCATTCCTTGGCCTGCACCCAGTGTTCAATGTGGACCGCCTTCGGCCATACTTTCCACCATTGCTAGACACATCCGACATTGCAGAACAGCTCAAACCCACAGAATTAAATCCAGATTGCATGGAACAAGCTGCAACTGATCGGATCATGGACACACAGATCAAGAACACTCGCCAACAGCATATCCAACTGTATCGAGTTGTCAAAGCAGGCCAACTCCTTCAGCAGGGCAAGTGGCTCACCAGGGAACAAGTTCAGCAGAGGTTTCCTCATCTCATGGAGGAGCTCAACGCAATGGGGACCATTGCTTCCTAAGGGGGGAGGAATGATCCAGGTGGATATTGGTGGCCACCTGCCAGGTCCACCTGGACCCCCACCATTGTCTTTCTCAGCATTTTCAGTTTCCTTAATTGTAGCACAGTTTACTATTTTTAGCAGTTTTTCGGGTCCTGAACTTCCGGAGCCGTTTTGAGGCCCTAAACGACGTTTTTTTTGGAATTCTGGGGCGACCGAGCCCTATGTTGGCCCCCAAAGTGGTAGTACTCGGATAGATCTTTCTAACGAGCTATCGTACGCGTCAAACGGAGATCGTATGCCAAAGTTACGACCCCGGGAAATTGATGTACCAATTTACCCAAACGGGGCCCACAATTTGGCGTTTCATCTTCTAGGGTTAGGTTTCGGTATGTGAAGGGTTTTCCATTGTTTCTCAACAATAAATAGGCCTTCGAGCCTCATTGTAATACAGTTCAGAACAGTTCAGAGGCATGTAGCCATCACATCTCTTCTCAGAGATAAGCTACCATCGCCCTAGCTAGTTTATTGCCATTTCTGTTTGTAAGCATATTTCAGTATTTTCCATTAATGAAATGAATTATTATTTCCGCTGCATCTTTGTGTATATGGTTATCTCTGTAATTTGTTGCGTTCCTGTTTAAATCCGGATCAACTGTTGATTGAGCCATACTAACTGTAAATAGTCATGGTGACATTTTTTAGTGTAACAATCATCCAGCTTGCTTATAGAAATCAAATTTCTCGCCCATGCAGGAATACGCAGAACACCTAGAAGTGTTTTAATCCTTCCACATTGCAACTTCAACTTGACTTTTCCGTGACCAAAGATTCTAGCCTTCCTGTTATCCCCTGAGAAGACATCACAACCATTATATTTCTCATAATCACAGAACCAATCTCTATGAGGAGTGAAGTGAAAGGATGCACCTGAGTCAATCAACCATGCATCATGATCTACATGTGTACTTGAAGAAGCATTCAAGTACACATCCCCACCTTCATCTGAGGTGGGTTTTGCCTCTATAGAAGGAGCATCATCAAATCCCTTTCCTTTCTCAGGAGCTTTAGATTTACAGTCCCTTTTGAAGTGCCCTTTCTTTCCGCATTTCCAACACACCTTTACAGGTTTTCCTAGAGATTTAGATATCCTGTTAGAATTAGATCTCCCACTTGAGGACTTATTTTTGTTTATGTTTTGGGACCTTCCTCGTACAAACAAGGCATTACCATTCTGGCCCTCCATATTGTTCCGTCTCATCTCCTCCAAAAACAAGGGTGAGACTATTTCATCAAACTGCAACGCAGTTTCATTGCTACTTATTGCAACAACCAGACTGTCCCACGAATCTGGTAGAGAACACACCATATTGATGCGCTTATCTTCATATGAAATTTTAATATCTACAAATAATAAATGGATTACCACAGTATTAAAGGCATTCAGATGCTCTGTCACCGAGTCTCCATATTTCATCCTTAGGTTATACAACTTTTTTCGTAGGAATATTTTATTCACCAGATACTTAGATTGGTACAAAGTCTTTAACTTGTCCCACAAAGCCTTCATCGAAGCTTCCCTTGATACATTTAGAAATAATGAATTTGAGACACACAATCGCATTGTGCTCTTTGCCTTCTGATCCAATTTCGCCCAGTCTTTAGCTGACATTGTTGTTGGTTTAATACCTGGATCTACCACGATCCACTGATCTTTATCCACCAGCAGATCCTCCATCTTGAATTTCCACAACTCAAAATTCTGACCATTAAATTTCTCGATCTCTATCTTTCCACTGCTCGCCATCTTATTTCACCACAAGAATCGATCCCGCAGATCTCCCACTAAATATGGTCTACCACAGGCCCGAGCAAAACCCCTCAGCAACAAAGATGTCCCCTTGAAGCCGAAACAACTCTGATACCAAATGAAGGTTTTAACCCCATACAAAAATTACCTGCATACGAATTCTAAAAACATAAAATAAACAATGGTGAGAGCATAAAACATAAAACATATATACACAAATATTTTCCCCTCGATCCCAAAATTGGGACTAAGAGATTGATTTTTCATTATATTCCTTTCAATGTTACAATACATACATACATACATACATACATACATATATATATATATATATATATATACATGCCGAAGCATCCATAAACCCCAATCCATTAACCCTGAATTAGAACTTAACCGTAGTTCACTTGACTGGATCTACAAAATACCATGGACAGAAAACCATCATGCCCAAAAACATGTGCGAAATCCATGCACAAAACCATAGGTAGGTCCACCACCTAGTATAGGTTCCATTTTTTTTCCTAGGGCACTTCCCTGGACCCCGTGCAGGGGGGCTACCACCCCACTGCGTACCGTGACCCCCTTGCTGTGCCCGACACAACATATAGGAGGGGATACCCCCCTCGTGTGATCCCCCCACTCGTGAGGTAGTCGTGAAAAGAATATAACAAACACCCCACAATTAGATAAATGAGTAGTCTTTAAATGCGACTTTTTGGAGTTTCTGACGGATTTCTGGCCACACTCTAATGAAAAAAATTGTGGCCAAATGTTGATTTGTGTTGTTTAAACTAGTTTTTTGGTTGTATATATAGATTCAACACCCTTAAATACTCCTAGGTACTTAGATTGTGAAAAATTCACCTATCAAACTTGTGATTCCAATAGATCCTTACCGGATTGTAAACAAATTAGATTGAAAAATTTCCCAAAAAATCACACTTAATATCTACTCTTTTAAATAAATAGTTTTTTTTTTTCCTTTCTATTAATTAAATTAAATTACATTAAAAATTAAATAAAACTAAATATAAATATAATGAAATTATATAAAACTAAATAAAATTATATTATATTAAAATTTTAATAAAGCTAAATATAAATGTAATGCAATTATATAAAACTAAAACTAAATATAATTATGTAATTCCAATGTTACCATATTCATTTTATTTATACAAAATAATTTAATTAACTTCACATAATCTTAACTTTATGATCAATCTTGATTATAAAAATAATAAATTTTGGTAAAATAATGGTAGATATCTAATCAAATCCATACGATATCGTTGATACAATAAAGTAAATTAAACTTGATTCAGCATTGCCCTACCTGACTATAATAATATATAATTTAGTTAGTAGCATTGCCTTTGGGCGACTCATTGGGAATAATCGATTTGAATAAGATACTTATTCACCTATTTAACAACTTTTTTCAAAATAAAATATTGCGCACTCTTTCAATTAGATATTCTTGTATTTTTTCGAAAATATATTTTGATATTTATAGGAAATCAAAAATATATTTATTTGGTTGATAGCATTTTTATTAGTCTCTGCCATCTGGCAATGGCTAGGGACTATTGTAATCGATTTCGATGAGTTAACGTTAGTTTGTCCAACATATTTAATAAGTTTTTAGGCATCAATGTGCTATGTCGTCCATAGACCATATTCTAATTTTTTTCATGGTCTTATTTAGCCTCTTCCCGAGGTGGAGGGGTGGTAATCTTATGTTATTTTCGGTTTGTGTTTTTCATATTTCGAAATATTTCGAAATTGTTTCAAACTGTAGACTAATGGTAGCATTAGTCTAGCAATATTAAATGCTAGCTCAGTTTGGAAATGCCAGGGAAGATAAAGTTTCCATAAGCCATTTCTTAATCGCGGAAGTTGCGACGTGTTCGTGCAGTGTGGTTGAAGTTGCCACATGTTAATGTGGTGTCGTCTACGGAACGAGAGCTATCTTCACATTATCCAAGGTACTTGCCTGCAGAGCCTTCCTTCTTAACCAGTAACCCAGGTTCCAGGGCAGAAGAGAGCTATGAAGCAGGAACGAGAGCTATCTTCACATTATCCAAGGTACTTGCCTGCAGAGCCTTCCTTCTTAACCAGTAACCCAGGTTCCAGGGCAGAAGAGAGCTATGAAGCAGAAGCGGCACAATAGGGAGAGCTATGAAGCAACGGGAGCTATCTTCGCATTATCCACGGTACTTGCCTGTAGAGCCTTTCTTCTTAGAGCCTTCCTTCTTAACCAGTAACCCAGGTTGTCCTTGATGCAGCTAATGCAGCTAATTGGGGCAGAAAACTGTCTCCCTCTCCATCTCTTCTTGCTTCTTATTAGCCTTAAGGGTATCGAGCCTTAGAAACCCCTGTTGTAGCTCTTCATAATGGCAGTGTCACTGCTCGAGGGTGGGATTTCTGTGAAAAGGGCGCAGATCAGTTAGGTTTACGTCATTTCATGAAAATTCGCGGCGACATCAAGGTAATCTCCACAGGCTTTATTGGGTATATAATTGTTTCTTTTTAAATGTAGAAATTGTTCTAATTGAAATACAAAGTAAGGGTTACAAGTAGTGCTATTGTTCTAATTGAAATACAAAGTAAGGGTTACAAGTAGTGCTATTCGTTACTAGTTACCTGGTGCCATTATTTAGATCGCGTGCAGACAGAGTTGGTTTCTTGAATTCCTGCTACTAGACTTGCTCTTGCTACTTTTCCATCAAAGTAAAAGGCAAACAGAGTCGGTTTCTTAATTCCTGCTCCTGGTCTTGCTCTGTGTATATAGTACAGGCATAGACTTCATGTAATTACTGTAACAAGAATTATATTTCATATTAAAATGCGCAAATATATTTCATATTAAAATCTGCATTTGGAGTGCAGCGATACAACAAAGTTCAAAAATCTGTACTGATTCTCTTTGACATTGATTTAATAATGGAATGCATAGATAGAGTCAATGCCAATAATTCGTTTAGATAAAACATCTTAAATGAACATGAACTTTACGAATATAAATTTCTATAATTCTTAATTACACGAGTCTTCTGTTAACTAAAAATACACTGGTTCTTTTTATTTGTGATTTTGGCCATTGGTCTTAGGCTTACAATCGACATGGTACCCCAGGATAGGAGCCAAATTCTTGACAAGAAAAGTTCTTTTATTTTATGTGGCTTTAGCATTTTCTTTGGGACTATGCTTTGATGCATTGTTCACAGAAACATTTAACACAACAATCTTTGAATTCCTAAGAGAGAGATTTGACTATATCATGCACGGTAATGGATTTTTTTTATTTTTTTTTCACAAGAAAAAAACACACCATCTTTTATTATTAAAACAAAAGATAGTTACAATTGCATGGTTCTGAGACCCAAATTTCTGGTTACAGAGCAGATTGAATAAAACAAAAGATAGTTACAATTGCATGATTCTGAGACCAAAGTTCTGGTTACAGAGCAGATTGAGCGAATAGATCTATTAGAACTGGGTCATCAATAAATAACTGTGGTTAAATCGTACCCAAAATAAGATTACATAATAGATGTATATTTTATCTGCTATTGCTAAATAACTGTAAAAGATTAACTGTTCATTTCCAAGACCTAAAACAACAGGAAAAAAAATAAAAAATAAACTTACTCCTGAGAGTAGATTGGCAAGAGAAAAACACCGCTCTTTAGAGGATGACCTGGCAGGGATATCCTCTTGAATTGCTCTGGTAGTGTGTTGATACAGTTGATTCTCCCCAATGACTATTGTTGCATATTAGATGAATCTCCATTGCCTGCCATGGTTTATGAGGGTTATTTTTATAATAGAATTGTTTTAGTCATCTGGGAGAAGAAAAGCTCCACTTCAATCCTCTGGTCTTGTAACATCTGCAAAGAAGATAACGATCAATGAACTGGAATTAGCCCATGACAGGTTGAAAGAACAAGACTACCTTAAAGCTTTTATAAGCAGCACTGTGGAAGCCCAACAAGATCTGAGAAGTCACACCAGCTGAAGAGCAAGGCCTCAAGTCTCAAAGATGAATTCCACACTTACATGGAAAGTAGATTGGCAACGCTGGGTGTCTTAGATAAAACACTCAGTCATCTTACCTCTGTTGGCCACGATTCCTGGGGGATTCTTGTTGTGTAGGCCTCTGAAGCTGCTGTTTCTGTCTGTTTTCGCTGATGGCGAGGTTGTCTCTACCATCCAACTTGCAATTACCTTAACCAAGAGGATGGTGAGGCTGCCTCTACCAGCCAGCGTGCAATTACCTTACCCAAGAGGAGTAGTGGCATAAACAAAGGTGGTAGATCCGCTCTTTTCTGGTCCTATTCCCAGTCCCTGATCGAATTCCAAGCCCAGATCTTGATCGAATTCGAATTCCAAGGGAAGATCCTAAAAAATGCCATGATCAAATTCCAAGTGCAAATCATAAATATCCAGACGTAAAAATGTCAGGGCAGGCAAGCTGAAACAATCGTTGTTGCTGTGGTTGCGATTTTGATAAGCTGGTGTTTTTACATTTTTTTATTTTCTCTTACCACATGGTCATATTCTTCAGAAACATGAAGACAGGTTTCATTTTCATGCGACATATTTCATTTTTGTTTTCTATGAGCATGCCACGTTTCATTTTCAGTAACTTTCGTGTGATCCTGCTAGGCCGTCGGTTCAATGTCTTGCATACGATGTGTAATCTGTTATCGTCGAAGACTCACATTGGCGGGCTAAGTGGGTTGTTTACACGTGTGATGGCACCACCACTTGCATATTTGTAATTACTAAGAGCTACGCCCAATTCTAGTTACTAAGAGCCGTAAAAGTCAAAATTCAGAAACTTTATGGCTTTTCATGTTCAGCCAGGGGAACACTAAGAACTACGCACAGTCGTCATAAATGCCTGTTTTGAACCTTGTTTTGGAGTTGTGATATATGGTTCTCTTTTGGAACTTTGTAGTGTTAAAATACCAAATTTATCTGATAAGTTTTGCTTTTATCCATAGGTAAAAAAAATATCACGATTACTTGCTTCTAAAATTTGAAGTAACAAAATAACATAGGTAGAATGATTTACTTTTGCATCACACTTTTAACAATATTTTTATCTGGTTGCGTTTAGAGTAGTTGTCTAATCACGTGTGTCTAAATCTGGCAACCATACAGTGCTCAACTACCAGGTCGCTGCACTTAAGGCAGGGACTAGCTGCCGTGCAGCCCGTCTTGTTTGAATAGGATCAAATAAGTTGAATAACAAAACAAATTACAAATTACTATTAGACATTTCTAAAATGGGTATTTTGTATTCTCAAATTATTTCGGTAATTAAGAACAACTTAAGAAAATATGAGGATCAAAGATATTCTCGCTTTAGGTGAATAGGGATGGCTTCCTTTTAATTTAGGGTATTTATTGTGTTTAATGTATATTTACAAAGATTTTTTTTTTTTTTTAAGCAAATAAATAAAGTAAGGTTAATGATTTGAAAATGTGTGGTTAAAAAAAATAGTGGTTAAGCTTTGTGGAAGGGAATTTATAATAATTAAAAGATCAACAATTACAATTAAAACCTTAAGTATGCAATGAGAAAATGACTAAACACAAATTAGATTTGAATATGACAAAATAAAAAAGAAAAAGAAAAAGAAATAAAGTGTTAGTTGCACTTGGATCTTTATTTACTAACCATTCATTATGATGAATAAGAATGAAATAGTTTAATATCACTATTATTACATTCCATTCTCTCTCAAAGACAAGCCTTAAGAACATGTTCATTCACTGATAATATGAATACTGCAAAGTGAACAAATCTCTTAATTGCTACCAAAAAATAGTGTTAATCAAATCAACTACCAACTTGTCCACAAATATCTAGATTCAAGCACATATTTATTTTTTTATAAGAATAAAAAATTAACAAAAAGAGTATACAGTGTTGTAATGAAACATTGTAATAAAACAATCAACAACAAGTGTTCTAGTCAATTAGATAATACGCCACGCAAATATCTCAACTCTCATACCTCCGATAATATTTATATATATGAGAGAATCATGAATTAGGTAAAGTAATGCAATATAAGCTATCAATGCGATAATATTTATATATGAGAGAATCATGAATTAAGTAAAATAATGCAATATAAGCAATCAATCATGTCTATTGTATAAACTACAAATTGAAGCCGTATATACACACAAAACAAACGGAAATAAAAAGAAAACTTTTGTATATTCTCGTACCTTTAAAACAAAACTTGAGATCTCTTCTTCCATACTAATTCTCCTTTTAATTGTTTGCCCAAATATTTAATTAGTTTCCTTCATTAAATAAACCAAAATTAGACCAAAAATAAGTAAATAAAAACCACAAGTGAAATATTATAAACAAATTTCTTACTCACTCTTTGAATGACTGTCCTAAAATAATTCAAATAAACACATCATTTGCAACTTGGTCCCTTCACGAATAATTTAACTTTTTTTAAACACATCATTTGCAACTTGGTCCCTTCACGAATAATTTAACTTTTTTTAATTTCATCTCTGTGGTAAACCTTGTTTAATCTCTTCAAAATGTAACAAAACCCCAAATTGCACATTCATTTGATTATTCACTTGATTTAATCCCTCACAATAAATCCCAATATGTCTTCTCCATCCTGTAATGAAAACCCTAATATCCTATAATACATTTTACATATGAGAATTTATGCAGGTGAAAACAAAACATTAACAAAGTTCGAATAAGTTCTTGCTGAAATTAAATAAATTTTGGGCGAGTATGGATTTAAAATCTCTAGCCAAGGTGCAATGGAACCTAGGGATTAAAGCTGCTTTAAATCAATGGTTGAGATGTCATATCAGGTGGAGAATTGAAGGGAGGTTAATGAACCTTTTTTTGACCCGATGCATCATAGCCATTTATCTTGTTTACGTGAATGACTTTTGTTTCATTTTGGGTGGAGAGTTGGAGGGTGTATAAACCTCCTCCTCCAACTCGGCGGCCATCACACGTGTGATGTCAAGTGAGTGGGCGCCTCATATACTATTTTATTTCCATAAAGTTTAATATCTTAAACTTTAGCTTCCATTTCAATATGTTTGGCGTATTTGTGAATGTATTTAACGAAATGTTATAAAGTTTGAATAAATGACTTTATATACTTCTTATATGCTCTTTTTAATAGTTGATTTAAAAAAAAATATCATGCAAAAATGTTGAACTTTTTAGAATTGTGTGAGGTTTTTAAAAATTATTTTCATTTGATAAAATGAAATAAGATTTCATAACTGGTTTTTCAAACATTTATTTCTCTTGTAAATATTAACACAAAAATTTCAAACCACGCAGAATCTTAAATTCTTTCAATAGTTCATCATAATAAAAATGAGCTTGAAAGAAATGCGTTCACGTGGATGAATTAAGATTCTACAAAGAAAAATGAATCCCAAACATAAGCTTTTTTGTACAAGTAAGTCTATGGTGAAGCTGAAAAGTGGGGGAAATGCATTATTAGTACCTGCTATCTAGTAATGGCATAGTAATGGCATGGGATTATATAGTAATGGCATGGGATTATCTAGTAATGGCATAGTAATGGCATGGGATTATATAGTAATGGCATGGGATTATAGTAATCAATTGACGATGCTAAATCGATTAATTCGCGTGTTTGTTATGGGATTCAATTCGCATGTTTGTTATAGGATTATATAGTAATGGCATGGGATTATAGTAATCAATTGACGATGCTAAATCGATTAATTCACGTGTTTGTTAGTCTTCCTGACCACATATAAATTTATATGTAAAATTTTCAAGTACATATGATTTGACCATCTTATTTGCCTTCTTCCTGAGGCGGGTGATAAAACTATTTATTAACCATCTTATTTGCCCTCTTCCCTCTTCCTGAGGCGACTATTTGTTTATATGTAAAATTTTCAAGTACATATGATTTGACGATCTTATTGACCCTTTGACCATCTTATTTGCCCTCTTCCTAAAACGGGGTGATAAAACTATTTATTAACCATCTTATTTGCCCTCTTCCCTCTTCCTTATTTGCCCTCTTCCTGATCTTGAGGCAACTATTTATTTGCCCTCTTCCTGAGGCGACTAGTTATTATATCTAGCCATTTACATTGCGTTTAAAACATTTTGAAATGGTTTGGAACTAATATTAGTATTAAAGAAAGCAATAAATGTTAATTCACAAAGGGTAAATGTTTTCCTTTGATAACAAAACTCATGCTTTATTTCAACCTTCCAGTGATATAGCTATGCATAAGCCATGTTTGATAGCCTGCCACCTATTTCAAAAATCACCTCAGCCTGCCAGTGATACAATCCTGGGTTTTGACATCCCTCATCCCACCGATGGTAAGTGCTATGTAATCTCCTGTGGCTGCCCTTGCTCCTATATTTATCTGTATTTATCGGATATCAGGGGTTATTATCAGCGGCCGAGCTTCTCAAACATCGGCAGGGGTGTCTAGCTATCTGGAAGTAAAGAAACTTTCTGACATATCTTGCATATCCTTTGGACAACAGCCAAAGAAGCCATCACATCCTCCGGACAACGGCCAAAGAAGTCATCACAGAGAAAGAGGCGGATATATAGAGGCAGATATTGAAAGGGAACTCAAACACTCAACCTTTCAGCAAAAGAAAAGATAAGGTGTTTTAAGCGTCCTTCAACTCTACCTATCGTATCAATGTTCAGATCGTATCAATGTTCAGATTGTATCAATGTTGAATTTGAAGTATACAATTAGATTCATTGTAAAAAACACATACCTGTGCAGAGAAAAGAATGTATGGTGACCCTCAACCAAGCATGTTTTGTGGCTCTAGCCTTCTGTTTGAATAAACAAGCGATTTATCACCACAGTTAAATAAGGTAAAAAGGCATTCTTTCAATGATTAATATGGTGCTTTTGGAAGTTCTTACATGAAGAATATTACCATATTATTAATGACTGTTCTTTTGGAAGTTCCTACATGCATAATATTACCAGATTATTACCTTTTGGCAACGGTAATGAGCACTGGCAATGATTGATTATCAACTGCCCTTGTGACGCCCTCGAGTCTCGGACAGGCGTGCACGATGGGCGGGCGCCCTCGTGCACGACGACGGGCGAACCTCCGACACTTGGACGAGCCGGAAGTTGAGGTGCGGACACCCGAGCTAGCGATGCGGTCACCCAAGTTTGGCGGTTAGGCATGGCAAACCATGGTTCGGTGCGATGGACAAGACGAACGGGCGAGCAGTGCGGAAGAACAGTGCGACGAGATATATGGAGACACATTGGCCGAGATGTGGCCAAGTGTCGAACGATATATGAAGAAGCACGATAATGGAGCTCATATATGTAATGGTATGAGCGCACATGATAAACATATTGTATACGGCTGAACGCACACAGGAATATGTGCGTGAACGAATGAAATACAATATGTAATAAAACAACTATGATACGCGGCCTTATATATGATTAATGGGACAGCCATTAACGCATAAGGAAGAGCGCATGTTATAAAAGGATGTACGCATATATTAATATGTGGAAAATAATTAAAATAATATACATACGTGGCTTATGTATATGATGGGCAACCATTATAATATAAGGAGTGCGTATGTGATGGATAGCGCAGTTAGTCTTGCGCAGTTTACCGGGGTCTGTTTGTATACGGTATGGTGCAGGGCTGTGCAGAACCGAATTGAAGGGACTCTTGTGGCTCGGGTTGGCCACGTTCCTGTCAAAGAGGTTGGCACGTATTGTAGGGCAGAAAGCCTGTTTTGTATTATTCTTAAGTGTGGCCGTGAGTTAGCCGGTACACTTGTGTAAAATGTATTGTTGAAAAGGAGTTTTCATAATATATGTTTCGGGCGAACTCATTTGGGAGTTGCCCCTCCCGTTCATATGAGCATTGTTATTATTATTGTCTCGGTTTACGTTATACGTGAAGCTGTTATGATTGTTTATGTGAAGAACAAAGATTAAAGATTCATGTTAATGCATATCGGTTTATGAAGAATATAAAGATTAAGATTTATATGGTTGCAAGATAATTGGTTGATGCATGTTATCTTATCGGTTTAAAAGAAGTTGAAATCGGTTAATGCACGGTTGTTTTGGATAAGGTGTAGTCCACATACATGCACTTGGTAAAGTGAGCGTTCGGTGGTGCCGCACACCGCCCAATTAAAGAAAAAAATATTGGGGGCGTGACAGGTGGTATCAGAGCTCGGTCAGAGCTGGCAGTTGACAGGTGAAGGTAAAGTATGGAGAACAACCAAGGTCTTGTAACTTTGAATATTTGTGGCAGAGATGTTCAAGCGTTGGCAAACTCAGGTGGACCATATAACCTTATATCGGCACGGTTTATAGAAGAAGTGGAGCTGATATCTTTTATGGAGGACTGGGGGATAACCTCGTGGAATTTGGCAATTGGCATGATACGAGATGTGCCCGTACAGTTGGAAAGATGTAGAGGTCAGCTGGACTTCGTGGTGATAAATACAGATGGCATTGATGTAATGCTTGGACAAGATGGACTTCTTCAAATCAGTCAGGCAATAGATGAGGTTGCGGACCCGGAAGAGGAAGTCATGATGACCGAAGATGTTGAAGACTTAACTACGATGGAGGTTGGACTTGATGATGATCAAGCTAAGTCCGAATCATGTAGCTCGTGGACATGGACCAATGAAGATACTCATATGGAAGGACCATGTGATGATAAGGATATGATGGGGGCCGAACTTGAGTTTAATCAAGTTGAACCAGGCTCATACAGGTTGGCAGCATGGATAGACACTCACGTTGATGAACTTGAAGCCTTGGAGAAAACCGTTGAAGAAGAGCTTCTTCAACTTGGTTGGACAATGGGGCATGATGATGAGGACTCGATGGAGGCAAAACTTGGGGGTGACCAAGTTGAACCAGGATCGTGCAGCTTATCAACATGGATGGGTGAGGTCACTCATATGGAGGAGCCTCATATTGATGAAGTAAGTATGGATGCTTGTGTTTCATTTGATCATTTGGTAGATGGACCGTATGTAGGATATGGCAAGATCAGCTTGCCTAAGCATGGAGACATCTTACTATGGATGACTATGATGGAGCTGTGTATGAAGAAGCAAGGATTGTCGATTCCTGGTGAAGGACTTGTTGAGGATGCTTGCTACCTTGAGATGGAAGGTGCAAGACCCCCAGACAAGGGTGGAACTTGATGACCGTTGTGGGTGATTTGGGTCATGCTTTAGCCACATGGCTAAGTGCCTGGCATGACTCTTGGACAGATTGAAGGGCACACCCTTGGGTGGACTTCTCATGGCTGAAACTAAAAGGTAGTCTTGGTGAACCTTTGGTGGAGGAGCTATGGAGAAGGGACTTATGATGACACGATGATATGGTTGGTGACCGAGTTCACTAAATCAAAGATTGCAGCTTGGATGAGGATGACCGATGTTGTGATGTACTTGGTTGGACTACATCGGCAACATAGTCATGGACATCAGGTTGGAGACTTGAGGATGGCACGTTGCAGATGATGAGGAGGGCTTCATGGATCTGAATGAGGCACATCAAGAGTTGATTATTTGGATGGAGTTGTGAGCAACTTGGAGCATTCCTACTACATGGAGAGCTGAAGCATCTTGCAGGGACCTTTTGGTCGGGACTTGTGTGCTTGCTGAGGTGTTGGTTGAGGATGGTTTATGGAGCTCATGATAACATGAGATCGTTGTGACTTTTGGGACATCATATATGGTGACTTAGAGGTCTAATGCATTGAGAAGCTGAGGTCAGGTGACTTTGATGCAGTATGGGATGCACACTTCCAAAGTACATGTATGGACATGGCTTGGGAGAGTGACTTGATGTGGAGGACCGATGAGGCACTTTGAGGTGATGGGGTGATCTAGGTGGATATTGGTGGCCACCCGCTAATTCCACTTGGATCCCCTCTAGTGCTTCTTACAGTTTTTATCAGTTTCCTTAATTATAGCACAGTTTACTATTTTTAGCAGTTTTTCGGGTCCTAAACTTCCGGAGCCGTTTTGAGGCCCTAAACGACGTTTTTTGGGAAATCCACCGCTAGCGATTTTTCCGATAAAAATCGTCTTTTTCGTCGTAGTCCTCGGAGAGATCTTTCCAACGGGCTATCATGCACGTCAAACGGAGATAGTATGACCAATTCGCGACCCCGGGAAGTTGATGTACCAACTTACCCGAAAACGGGGCCCACAATTTGGCGTTTCATCTTCTAGGGTTAGGTTTTGGAATGTGAAGGGTTTTCCATTGTTTCTCAACAATAAATAGGCCCTTGAGCCTCATTGTAACACAGTTCAAAACAGTTCAGAGGCATGTAGCCGACACATCTCTTCTCAGAGATAAGCTACCATCGCCCTAGCTGGGTTATTTCTATTTGTAAGCATATTTCAGTATTCTCCATTAATGAAATGAAGTATTATTTCCGCAACATCTCTGTTTTTATGGTTATCGCATATTATTATTTCTGTTGCATCTCTGTTTTTATGGTTATCGCATCTCTGTATTTATGGTTATCTCTGTAATCTATTGCGTTCCTGCTCAAATCCGGATCAGTGATATCAGAGCGGTCTGCTTTTTCTCTGTTTTTCTTTGCATGTCCCCAACGAGGTCGGGATATAAAGAGTTAGGGCTTGAACTGGTCGAACCTTTGCAAGACCAGGCTCGCAAATCTCGACGTCCTCCCATGGCGGATGAGAAGAAAGACGAGGGGGCAGGAGATCCTATCAAAATCTTGCTCGAAGAAGCGCTCGAGCGGCAAAGGAACGCGATGATGGATAGCTTTGCGCAGATCCTTCAGCGGCTACCCAGAGGCGACGCATCGGCTTCCAACAGCTACTCTGGAAACGCCACACCGTTTAAGGTACAAGTTAATTTTGAAATCCCCATCTTCGAGGGTCAAATAGACGCAGATGCCGTAGATAAATGGTTAAATCTGCTAGATGGGTATTTTTCTGTTCACGAATTTTCAAGTCGGGAGAAGATTGTTTTCGCTCTTCTCAAAGCAGCCCCCCATGTCAAGGACTGGTGGGAAACCTATTGCGAGCAGAAGGATGAAAGTACAGGCTCACTATTTTCAACCGCACCCACTTGGAATGACTTCTGGGATGCCATCAAGGAGCAGTACTACCCCGTCGGAAGCTATGAGGACAAATACATCAAATGGACCACACTGTGGCAGGGACGAGACCAAGATGTGCCGGAGTTCACAAACATTTTTCATACCCTTCGCACACAGTTGGGTATCAAAGATTCTGAGCTGCATCTGGTACTCAAATACCGCGGCTGCCTACACAGATACATCTAGGAAGAGATGGAGTTCTTGAACATCTCCTCACTCGGCACAGCATACCGATACGCTGTCAAAATCGAGCAAAAGTTCAAACAGAAGAAGCGAGACTTTGGATCTGCAAATCCAAAGCCCAAAGGACAAAGCCAAGGCGGGGTGACCCAAGACAACCCGTCGAAGCTGCAAGAAAAGAACAACACCATGAAGCCGAAGAAGGACACAGGAAAGTGGTGTGAGTTCCACAAGAGTCCCACTCATAACGCAAGTGAGTGTCGGACCAAGCAGTCGCTGGTGGCCGAGTTGAAGGCTTCCGAATCAGATGCATGTTCTGACTCTGAGTCAGAACTCGACAAGGGGAATGACAAAGGGAAGCAGATTATTGATGCGGATCCCAGCGCCACTGTTGCTACTGCCAAGATCTAGAAAAATGAGCCTGAAGATCCAGAGGAGGGGGAACGTCTTTTCCACTCACAGATGTGGGTGAAGGGTTCGCCGCTGCAATTCATTGTCGACAGTGGCAGCCAAAAGAACCTCATTTCAGCAGAGGTCGTGAAGCGGTTGGGCCTACCAACTACATCACACCCACAGCCGTACAGTATCGGTTGGCTTCACGAAGGACGAGATCTCAAAGTTCTCCAGCAGTGCCGCCTTCCCTACAGCATCAAGCCCTTCACAGACGAGGTATTGTGTGATGTTACACCTCTGGATGTTTGTGATGTACTATTAGGCCAACCATACTTGTGGAGGCGACATGCTGTGTATGAGTCAAGGCCTCGCGCTGTCATCATTTCTTTGGATAATTCATTATACAGGATACCAGAGGTAGCCCCACCTACCGCCACCTCTTTGATCACTGCTAAGAAAGGCAGCAAGCTCATCTCACAGACTAGGAAATTTATTTTCTGTCTGGTTCGTTCCCAAAGTAAGGGGAAGATCGTTGCTACATCCATGACCCCCGCGAAGGGTTCCTCCACACAGCAGCAGCAACAAAGGGATACAGTCATGACAGAACACAGGAACAACTTCTCTTTACCTGGAGGGGTACCACACAAGTTTCAGGTGGGCGACAAAGTTTGGTTACATCTGCAGAGGGAGCACCTTACCAGAACCCATCAGAAACTCAGACCACTTCGACATGGTCCTTACACCATTACCAAAGCTATGGGAGACAATGCATTTGAGCTCAGCATTCCCCCATTCCTTGGCCTGCACCCGGTGTTCAATGTTGACCGCCTTCGACCATACTTTCCACCATTACTAGACATGTCCGACATTGCAGAACAACTCACACCCACAGAGTTAAATCCAGCTTGCATGGAACAAGTTGCAACTGATCAGATCATGGACACACAGATCAAGCACACTCACCAGCAGAATATCCAACTGTATCAAGTTGTCAAAGCAGGACAACTCCTTCACCAGGGCAAGTGGCTCACCAGGGACCAAGTGTAGCAGAAGTTCCCTCATCTCATGGAGGAACTCAATGCAATGGGGACCATTGCTTCCTAAGGGGGGAGGAATGATCCAGGTGGATATTGGTGGCCACCCGCTAATTCCACTTGGATCCCCTCTAGTGCTTCTTACAGTTTTTATCAGTTTCCTTAATTATAGCACAGTTTACTATTTTTAGCAGTTTTTCGGGTCCTAAACTTCCGGAGCCAATGCAGCCAAGTTAATATCTTACCAACAACATGTTTCCTTTTTCTATGCCTCATACTGATAAAAAATAGTAATTTTCTCAATTGTTGAAAGAAACAAGGGAATAATTCGTTTTCCATATTTTCTTGAAATATGTTTGATTGATAACTTGAAGCAATTTGTTCAAAATATGCACCCATCTATGTTTCAATGAAATCATGTATCCATGTATGAACTTCTGATGAATAAGACATAATATAATTTGAAAATATAATAGGGTTAGTCATAATATAATAGGGTTAGTCATAATATAATTTGAAAATAAATAATGATCACAAAGTTCAACACACTAATATCACTAAGGTATAATGCATAACCTGTACATTACTCAATATAGTCTCCAAAAATAGGTTCATTATTATGGAAGGATGTTAAACTAGTTATGTTTTCATGTGTATCAATATGAAATGGTTCATAATTATGCCATGACTGTGAACCAAAATATTTTCCCTAGGGAAAAATTGTAACTAATTGTGAACCAAAATATATATCTAAATCATCTTTTATTTCAAAATTGTGACCATAGATTAATTGCTCATCATCATACTTATTGAATATGGGTGGCTTAGAATAATCAACATGGAAATTATATGGATTGATATAAGAACTGTTGAAAACTTTGTTACATACCTATTCATTTTTTTGAGAAATGTTCTCCACAGTTGATGATTGATTTGCATAATCATTAATGGAAATTATTGATGTTGTCGTAGACATAGTTTCCTCCTCTATATTTCTTGATTCAAAAACTTTATCAGTATAATGATTAGTGAAATCAAATAAAGAAAAACCAGATTAAACATTGGTCATTATATCATTAGGTTCTTTGGGGTTATCTTGGCAATCAAAACTAGGAAAAAATGTCTTTCCTGGTTAAATATTCACTTTGTGAAGCAAGAGAGGTTAAATGGTAAGGAGTTTGTAGTCTGTACATATGCTTGCAAGGAAAGAATTGGTGGAGTCCTGATGTAGGAAGTACATGTTGTATGCTATGAGTCAAGGAATTTGAATGGGCATGAGAAAAACTATGTGAATCATGATCTTAAGTTGTCAACTATAATTCACGCATTGAAGATGTGGAGAAACTATCTTCTTAGCAAGAGGTTTGTCTTGATGAGTGATCACAATGGGCTGAGGTACTTGTTTGAGAAACCCAATCTAAATGCAAGGCAAGCTAGATGGTTGGCTACCCTCAGTGACTTTGACTTTGAGATCAGACACATCAAGGGCAAGGAGAATAGGGTTGTAGATACTCTTAGTAGGAGAGTGCATGCGAATCACATTTCAACTGTGACTTCATATGGGACAAATTGATAGGACCAGATCATGCATGCAGGGAAACATGATGATAGGTACCAACAACTACAACATAGATTGTAGCAGTTGGGTGAAGGTGATAGGGATTAGGAGTATCACCTCATGGTAGATGGCTTCGTTAATTCAAGAACAATTTTTATGTACTAGATAGTAGTGAGTTGAAGAAGCTCATCTTAAAAGAGTTTCATGTCAAGTCATATTTAGGTCACTCGTGATATCAGAAGACTTTGACAGTAGTCAAGAAGTTCTGCTATTGGCTAAATTTGAAGAAGGAAGTGGTGAGTTTGTTGCTAGATGTTTGGACTATCAGCAATTGAAAGTTGAGTGTAAGCACCCAATTGGTCTATTATAGATGATTTTGATTCCATAATGGAATTGGGAGGTCATTTCCATGGAATTCATTATAGGTTTTTCAAGGACATCAAGATAGGATTATTCCATAATAGTTGTGGTTGATAGGTTGAGTAAGGTAGTTCACTTCATTGTAGTAAAGTCTACTAATTCAGCTAGCGAGGTAGCTCAAATCTTCATCAAGGAGATCCTGAGGTTGCATGGTGTTCCCAAAAAGATCATATCAGATAGAGATGCTAAGTTCACTTCCAGGTTTTGGAAGGAGTTGTTTGTAGGCTTGGGGACCGAGTTAGCTTTCAATATGGTTTATCATCTGTGGAGAGATGGAAAACAAAGATGGTTAACAATATTCTTAAGGATATGTTGAGGATATATGTCATGCATCAAGGGAGGAAGTGGGAGGAGTATCTTCCATGGGTAGAGTTGTCATATAATAATGGATATCAGGAGTCCTTGAGGATGAGTCCATTTGAGGCTCTTTATGGGCAGATTTTAATACTCCTATCATTTGGAGTGATGCCGTGAGCAAGGTGTTTATTGGACTAGATATGTTGGATGAGATGCAGACTATAAAAAGGAATTTAAAGGAAGCACATGAGAGACATAAGAGTTATGCAGATCAACATAAAACATTCAAGGAGTTTCAACTTGGACAACATGCATACTTGTGCATCAAGCATAAATCCTAAGAGGATCTCCTTGAGGATTAGGTCATGTGCCAATCTGACACCTCAGTGTTGTGGGCCTTTTGAGATCCTTTAGAGGATTGGACTAGTGGACTACTGACTTGCACTACTACCAATAGTGAAATCCATAAATTTTACCATGTTTCATTACTTAAGAGATATGTCCAGGATGTTGATCATGTGATTTATTGGTTTATATTATAGATGGAACTAGAGGGGAAATCCCATCCAGAACCTTAATGCATATTGTGGCAGAAATAGCTCATGCATTGGAACCGAGCAATAGAAAAATTTAAAGTGCAGTGGAAACACTTTGGGCCTGATGAAGCTACATGGGAGATGGCTAATTAGATGTGAGCTTTGTATCCTTCATTATTTGTTGGTTCAAGCAAATGAGTTTTGGTGTATATATATGTATGGTTGTAATTACGACAATGAGCGAAGCTCCAATAAGCAATATATTTATTTTTCTTTCAGTCAGATGTCATTGTAAGTACTGCATTGAGCTATGTTATAAATCTCCATAGGTAGTATGTTTTGTTTTCAATGATTTTATGGTCATAGATGTCATTGAACACCGAGGATGGTGTTCCCCAAGGCGGAGGGGTTTTTAACAACCCTTGGTTGATTTTACATGTAAATAAAATGAGACCAAGTTCATGGGACACATATTCCAACCTGAATGGTGGGCTAAACATTATAGTGGACATCCCTTGTGATTAATTAATGGCTATGGAAATTGGAAAAGGAATTAGCAAAGGGAAGAGGTAATAATTGGAATTTAATTATGAAAATAAAGTAAAATAGGAAAAAAGGAAGGTGAAGAGACACAAATTTATGTGCAAGGGAAATTAGAGGAAAAATGAGGCAAAATGAAGAAAAAAGAGACATCAATAATAAAAGGGCATTAGAGAACCAATTCATAGCTTTTGGTCATTATAACTTTGGTTAGTTCATTTTTGTCTCTATCCTTTCATTCTCTCATTCTCTCATACCCTTGCACACTTAGAGAATTCTTGGAGCATGCTTGGAGCACTCTAGCATTCACTTGGATTAAAGAAATAAAACAAAGGAAACAAGAGATCACAAGGAGAAAAGTTGGATTAGCAGCTACAACTGGGATACTTTACAGGAAACATGTTGCATGTGTGATTTCCTTACTGATTTTTGGATGTGTGATGCATGTTGTTCCTAGGTTATGAACTGTCATTAGCATGGAGATTTTCCTAAAGTGATAGTAGTTTCAGCCTTGCTTTGCCATTTCCTGGATAGTCATGGTGTTGTGGGTTTCCAAGTCAAATAAGTGGGAAACTTCTGCTGATTTTCCAACCATCGTCTTTGTTTAGATTATTGGGCAACACCATAAGTTTGTTCATAGAATTCCCCATCAAAAGAGAAGAAGTTAGAGGTGAGACAAAGACGATGGTTGGAAAATCACTAGAAGTTGGGTCCTTGTCCTATCTTCCTAGTTTAATTTTACTGATTGTATATTTCTTTTAATTTATTTTTTTCTCTTATTTTGAGATATATGTTATAATTTATCCTATTTAATTTTTTTTCTTTTACTAGTTTTTCAATGGTTTTTATGAAGAGAAGAATTTGTAATTAATTTGTTTTTTAGTTTTTCATTTTTTTTTTTTTTAATTTCATTATTCTTGGCTCCTTTAATTAAAGGGCCTTGTTCCTTGTTTTGTTTGACTTGGATTTCTGTCATTAATTTTTTCTTGGCTCCTCTATTTATTTGTAGGGCCTTGGCTCCTTACTTTATGTTTGACCTTGCATTTTTAGGTTTTTCTAGTGTTGATTATCTTGAGTTTTGATTTTATTGTTTACAGGATATTGACTCCATTAATGAATGTTAGGAATTTGCTCCTTGTTTCTTGTTTGACTTTGAATTTTTTATTCTTTTTAATCTAATTATTCAACTATATATTGAACCCTAACTTATTGTTAGATTTTATTTAATATACTTTGGTATTAATAATTAATGTTACATATTAAAATATTACTTTTCAAAAACTAGTTGTTTATTATAGCCGTTAGCTTGACTAAGGATCTCTACATTTCTCTCTATTTAAATTGGTGCCACGATCTGCCTCTTCATATTTTTCTAACGATGAACCACACTGGAACGTTTTGGTAAATATTTTCCTATGTGATTACTACCATTTTTTTTTTCTTAACATTTAATATGGATCACAAAAGCCTAAGTTTAAAAACTCTTCATATGTAGCACAATCTAGTGGATTGTGGTACCCCAAACAAAAAAACTACTCACCGCCAAGCATACCCCCATATTCCACCAAGTTCTAGAATTGGGTGGTTTGGGAATAGATTCATGTTGTAAAATTGAAGCTTTTCCACAAGGTTTGAAGGCGACACCTATTTCTTTGGACATGAAATATCAACCTCTCATTATCCTTGGAAATCACATTTAGCTATGTCTTTTTGTTGCAGGACATGACATATTGAAAATGTCATAGTTATGAAAGAGGATATATTGCTAGTAAAAAGTAATATCAATTACAAATTGGTTCCTTCTGATGTGAAATCCAATTATATTTTCGAAAATTATTGGAACAAGGTTGATGACCAATGACACACCCTCCAAGTTTTGTTCAATTCCTGAAGCCCTAAAGATCTTCCTTGTAGATGTTTGGGCCGAGAGGTTGCTCATTCTTTTGGTTAATTTATCATCTTTAGAGATTGCGTTGAGAATATTTTAGAAATTTTAAAATATTTAGGTAGTTCAGATGGACTACATTTTGAAGATATATTTCTTATAAATGGTAAAGAAATGGCTCTGTTGGGGTAGCTAGTTGTGTTTGGATAGTCAAAGGTGGATGGCATGGATCTTAGGGAAGATGTACATAGGCGAAATATACCACAACCACTTCAACATAAAGAGAAACTTCATAATTTATATTTTTCTTATGACTATGGCCTTGGTTAATATCTTGAATTGCAGAAAAAGGACAATGTGGGAGCTTTTTATTTCTTCATAATATTTGACACGACCAAAAGGCATAGGTTGATTTCATGTCTTACAAGGAAGTATGTGTGTTTCGCTTCATAAACTATGGTATGATGTTATGAAGGAAAAAAATATGCAATTGTCTAGTAACAAACTACAAGCACCCAGGTGATCACTCGAACCCTACTTTTTATCAAGAAGTGCAACAAGTGTTTTCTATCTTTTAAATTCCCATATGTAGTGGATGCTCCTTCAAAGTGACATATTTATTATTTTGGTGATTATATTATCGAATGGTATCATCGTTCTATTTTTCTCAACATAGGATCTTGAGAATGTGTTGTCCATTGGAAGAAGTTCAAAAAGGTGTCTTGGATTCCTCGGTTACTATGATTGCATAAATAATTTCTTTGGAAATAAAGAAACTTGAGAAATGGGCTTTCCAGAATATCTTATTGGTATCAATGGAGGGTTAAATAACAAGCTGATAGCAAGGAAAATGTATCTAACTCAAGCCTTTCATAGGAAAATTAGTTTGCTGATGTTAGGGTTGTATGACAATGACATAGGATATTATGAAAGAATCATTTCAAAGTTCATGGGAATGCTATTTAAATGAATTTAAAACACTGATATGAAACTGGTATTATTGTCATTTATATGTTGGTTTTTACTTTTCATATTTGGTTTCAAAGAAAAGTGTACAAGCATCTACAAACCTTATGAAATTTTCCAATATTTGATCAAGAGTGAGGATGTCACATGCATCATATGATTTGATTTTGAGCCTAGAAGGGCAGGGCTTACAATTAGGTGATTATTCCTCATTATATCTTAGGAAGTTAATAGGATTACTCTGCAAATCATTTTCATCTAAAAGTCTTTAGAAATGAAATAATATGCCAACGGCGGTGATTATAGTTTTGTAGGAGAAGAAGATTCTTGAATTGTAGCATGGTTGTCAATGACAAATGAATGAGTCATAAGGAGGACCAAAATACATACAACACTTCCACACTGTCAGATATCTAGCTTTTGCATTCTAGTTGGGATTAAAAAAGCATAAAGGGAAGGGATATGAAAAGGCATATGTCATTGGATTAGAAGTTTCCTACAGAGTGATAGACAACATGAGAAGGACATTTTGCTTCCAATGCAAGATTATGAGTCTGATATGTGGGAGTTACAAAGATTTATTAGAGGTTTCAATAAAATCAGATCTCAATGATTTCCTTAGACTCTTCTTCCTATGTCAAAGTTATATGAACATGTTGATGGTCATGGACCCGCCAAAATTCAAGGGATCTCCTCGATATCAAGTTCCAACTAGACCTCACACCATTTGGAGTAGGAGTCCCAGTAGTGGGTGGTAATGTTATGACTTGGCTGCGAAAATGCACAAAGGTAAGTATGATAACTTTGGGTGAGAGAAAGTGTGTGACCCTATGGAGAGTCAAGTGCGGTGAATGAAGGTTCCAACACATGAATGAAGAAGGATGTGTACCCCTTGGAAGCCTGTAATAGTACGTAGCTTGAAAGGAACACATGAGAAAAATGACATGATAAGTTAAGATGTGAAATAGTCCATAAGTTAAAGTGACAAGTTAATACAACAACACATTCAACAAGACTCATAAAAATGAAAACTAAATAGTTATAAGAATAAGCGTAAGTTAAATAACATACATTGCAAATACAATGAGAATAGTCCTACTATATTCACAACATATGCATGAAAGCGTGTTGGCTCTGATTTTATTATTATAAGTGAAGGTTCCATTCATACATACACTGTTGACGACCACTAGCCCCAATAGTGGAACATTAAAATCAAGAACACCTGCTCCTCCAAAGAAGTATACTCGCTTTATGCTACAGAGAATTCAAGGCTCTTCACAATACTCCCAAGATTTTTCTAAGCCTAAGCCAAGCCAAAATCTTGGCTCCCAAAATCCCTTTACATGAGTTATGAGGTTCTATTTATAACAATAGGGGGTGACTCCTCAAATCCCCTTTGTGACCTTTGGACTACCCTCATGACTCTTCAACTTATTTACAAAATGACACATTACATTACATGATGACTCTTCATACTCCAATATTGGCACTTGGAATTTCACTTACAACATAATTACAAATAATATTACATTTTACATTGATACCCATATATGACAAAATAGGGTAGAGACAACTTGACAACCTAACAAGACAAGACACTATGATGCTTGAGTTTGGGAACACTCTAGTTAGACAACTTCCACTTCATGCTTCTCAGTCACGTATCAGTGCCAAGGTTGGTATTGTGCAATGACATCCCCAAACTGCATGATGGTGTCAAGATGGAAGCAAACTCTAACTTCCATATCACACGGGTACAATGATTTGGAACCAGTCTTAACTTATTTCTCGAGCAAGAGAAACATGGTTCTAATCTGGAAAGGACCACCGATGTAGTTCTGCATGTTTTTTTTGTTCAACTCTAAATCCTCCTTGTTGGCTGTTATGCAACCAACTCACAAAATAGAAGAAAAGAGAGATCAATGACCTCAAAATTAGCCTCTTCAAGGGGGAAACCTCCTTTACATTACACAAATGAACAATTCTTGGATGATTCAATTGAAAAAACCTCGTTTCTATATATATGAGTCTAAGGGGTCACAATATAATAAGAGCCGACATAACAATAATAATGTAAGGGTTAAACAATAAAAATAGTGGGCTTCTATGGGGAACAATAATAACAATATGGGGACAACATGGGCACAACAATAAAAATAAGGGGCTACAATGAAAATAATAATAAGGGAATACACTAGTATTATAGGGACCTAACATGCCCCTTTCCTTCAAAAAAGTGTTGTGCTCAATGCTTGAGTAGTTTTGGATGCTTCTGTATAAAATTCTCATCCTCCCATGTGGAATCTTCAGCGGGTAAGTTCTTCCACTTGATGAGATACTTTGAAATTGATCGATTTCGTAGTTGTCGATTTCTTGTTTCTGTGACTGCTTTAGGTTCCAATATGATTTTTCCTTCCTCGTCAAGTTTTCACAATATTGTTTGAACTAGGTGCTTGTCACCCATAACCTTCTTTAAGCATGAAACATGGAAAACTAGGTGCACTCTGGAAGATGTAGGAAGCTCCAATTTGTATGCCACAGTACCAATATTTTGTAAAACCTTGTACAAACCATAATACTTTGGTGATACTTTATTATCCTTCTTAGCTTTCTTGAGGGAAATTTGTTTGTATGGTTGTAGTCTTAGAAATACCCAGTCACTTACATCAAAACTTCTTTCACTGAAATGTTGATATTTCTGTTGTTTCATTCTATTCTGCGCCAAAGTGAGGTTATCCTTTAAGAGCTGGAGAACTTGTTGTTGATGCTCGATGTGGTCTTCCATTGCTTGAACATTAGAATTTTGTTTTAAAGATGATGTGATGGATGGTGGATGATATCCATAAAATGCCATAAAGGGGTGATTTTTTCTGCAGTATGGAAGGAAGTGTTATACCACCATTCATCTAGATGTAACCACTTGGCCCATTGTGTCTGTTTATCAGATACAAAGCAACGAAGATATCCTTCCAAACATTTGTTCACTATCTCAATTTTCCCATCAGATTGTGGATGATAAGATGAACTATGAGCTAACTGAGTACCTAGACAAGTAAATAATTTTGTCCAAAACAATTTCAGTGAAAATGGGATCTCTGTCGCTTACAATAATCTTTGGGTTTCCATGTAGCTTTGGAATTGTTTCCATAAATGCAGTAGAAACTATACTGGATTTAAATGGATGAGATAATGCAAAAAAGTGTGCATACTTGGTAAGTCTATCAACTACCACCATGATGACACTCTTGCCTTCAGACTTGGGTAATATTGTCATAACATCCATTGGAACGTCCTCCCATCATTGAATTGGAATGGATAAATGTTGTAACAGACCCAAGGTCTTAATTGTCTCAACTTTATTTTGTTTGCAAACCAAAAATTCAGCCACAAACTTTTGAATATCATATTTAATTCCATCCCCAAAAGAATCCTTCTTAACCCTGTGATAAGTTTTTAAAACTCCCGAGTGCCCTCCTAAGGGAGAGATGTGCAATTATAGAAGAATCTTTTGTTTGAGTTGGGAATTCTTAAAGAGGTCTAAGCGACCTTTGTACCATAACGAATCCTTTTCCAGATAAATGTATCAGATTTACTGGGATCTTGCTGTAACTTTTGAATGAGTGCCCACACTTCTTCTTCATTCTTCTATTCATCCCTTGCTTCATTTTTCCAAGCTGGTTGGATAATAGAAATTGCACAAAGAAATGCTTCCACATCCTCATCCTTTCTTGAGAGTGCATTTGCAAAAACATTTTTCTTCCCTTTTTTGTATATGATTTCAAAGTCATAACCCAACATCTTTGTGACCCATTTTCGCTGCTCTTCCGAAGATAATATTTGTTCTAAAAGTATTTAAGACTATCATGATCCGTTTTACCTTGAAGTGTCTTCCCATTAGGTAAGGTCACCATTTCTTAAGTGCATGTAGTATTACCAACATGTCCTTCTCATAAATAGTTTTGTGTATATACTTTCCTTTGATTGGATGACTTTCGAAATCAATGGGTCTTTCTTATTGCATTAAAATAGTGCCAATTCCATTTCCCGAGGCATCACATTCCACAATAAAGGTTTTTGTGAAGTCTGACGTAGCTAAGATCGGTGGTTGGTACATTGCCTCTTTAAGATGTTCAAAGGCCTTCGTTTCTTCTGGAGTCCAAGAAAATGAATCTTTCTTTAGTAATGTTGTTAGAGGTGCTACTATTCTCCCATAATTCTTAACAAACTTGTGATAATACCCTGTCAACCCAAGAAATCCTCGCAGATGCTTTATGGATGTGGGGATTTTCCATTCCTTAATGGCTTTAATTTTTCTAGGGTCTACCTTAACACCTTCATGAGATACAATATGACCAAGATATTCCACCTCTTGTACTTTAAAGAAAAATTTGGAGGTTTTTGCATATAATTGTTTAACCTCCAATAGTTTGAGCACCCTGTCAACTTGTTGAACGTCATCCTTCCAAGACTTGTTGTAGATTAGTATATCATCAAAAAATACTAACACAAATTTTCTAAGGAAGGGTTTGAAAATGTAATTCATAAAACCTTCAAATGTAGAAGGTGCATTGGTAAGGCCAAAAGGCATGACCAAAAATTCATAATGACCCTCATGAGTTCTAAATGTTGTTTTTGAAATGTCTTCAGTCTTCATTCTGATTTGATGATATCCTGAACGGAGATCCAACTTGGTGAAGTAAATTGCTCCATGTAATTCATCCAATAATTCATAAATGGCATGAATGAGAAATTTGTATTTAATAGTGAGTTTGTTGATCTCCCTATAATACAAACACATGTTCCATGATGCATCCTTCTTGTGCACCAATACTACTGGAGCAGAGACCGAACTTTGACTAGGTTGAATTATACCAACCTCTAGAATTTCTGCAACCATACGTTCAATTTCACTCTTTTGGGCATATGGATATATGTAAGGTTCGATGTTTGGAGGAAGACTTCCTAGAATCAAATGAATAACATGATCATGATCACGAATAGGTGGGAGGGTTTTAGGAGTCTCAAATACCTTGGAATGATTGTCCAATTTTTTTTGGAGATCTGGAGAAATAGACGATTTCAATGTGGGAACCTCTATTGAAAATATTTTACAATTACATCCCATTGTTCTTTCTTTGGAATATTTGTCATGTTGTTAGAGTTGATTATCTATCCCGGTTTCCCTATGATACCCCTTAATTCACCTTCCTTTCCTTCCCAAAAAAATTTCAAGAAAATTTCTTGAAAATTAAAAGCTATCGTACCCAAAGATTGTAGCCATTTGACTCCTAGTACAACATCAACATCAACCATTGGAATGGAAAGCATTGAACTATTCAATACATATTCTCCCATGGATAGCTTGATATTATGGCAATTTCTAGAGAAATTTATGGTTCCTCCATTTGCAACCATTAATTGACACTTTGATGCTGGATATAGGAAGAAATTCAATTCCTTGGCTATCTTACAATGAATAAAATTATGGGTATGTTGTAGTGGCTACAACCACCCTCCAAAATTTTTCCTTAGCTTCGTTTTGGAGCCTCCCTACCAACCTTTCACAACAGCATGTCTTGCTTCGTCAAGTACACAAGCTTCAGTGTTTTTCTTGCACAAAGGTAGCCTGTCGATCACAGCCTAATGCATTCTCCTCATAGGCTGATCACTTGGACTTGGTCCAACTGTAGGCTCAACAGATCCCCCAAGAAATTACGCATTTCTAGAGGGAAACCAGCCTTCCCTCTAGAAATTGTGCTATACTGTCTAGAAGCCTAATGTTCTCCAGAATTATGCAATTCTGCCAGTCAACACTCACAATGAAAATTGCACAATTTTCCCCAGTAGGGCTGCTCAGCCTAGAATTTGCGCAAATCTGGGTAGAAGTCAGCTGCTCTGCCTAGAAATTGTGCAAATCTCCTTGGCAGCTAGCCTAGCTCCTAGCTAGAAATGCACATTTTCTCCTAGTAGTTGAGAAGCCTCTTGCATGTGCAGCTGAGTTGATTGATTCCCTCCAGGACTGAGGAAAACAAACTTGCATGCATGGGCTGCTTTTCCCAAGGCAGCATGCAAAGGCATCCCTTGTTTCAAGGATCTATTTTTGGCAGTTGGAGGTTACATGCAAGGATCATTTCACAAACCTTCCACCAAGTGCCGCTTTACCTAGATTTGTGGCATGCACGTCACAACCTCGATTTTATCAAAACTCATCAACCAGATGCTATAGAGCTCATTCCTCAAATCAACCATGAAGATCTATCATCCCACATCACATCTAGGAGCTATTGACACATTTAGCTCAGTTGTTTTGGGGTAAGACCACTTTCCATGTCTTGTGTTGCATTTCTGGTGCTTTTTGTGTTTCGCTTCCTGTGAACACTATCTTCTTGATTTCAGTGAGAGCTTGCTGTTGTTTTGATACATACTAGCTTGTACTAGAATCGTTTCATTTTTCGTTGCTATCTCACTGCTGTCGCATGCATGAAACTGTTTTGCACGAATAGTTGCCAATTCGGTGACTCGCTTCACCCACATGCATGTTGATTTGTTTACTGAATCTTTCATTCAATGTTTGCATGAAATTTCAATCACTTCTTCTTTCACTTAGTGTCGCCATGCATTCACTGTCATATTTTCTTTCAGTTACCCGCCGACAAGTCTCGCCAACCTTGGCCCGTACTCTGCCTTCACCGAGATAGCATTGTGCAATCTGGGGAGGGAAGGCTCTATCTTCCTTTCCAGAAATGCACATTTCTACCCAGTCACTATCCTCCAGGACTTTTTTGCACATTTTTAAGGGACAGTGACTGCTGGCCCCAAAAATTGCGTAATGTAGTCATTGAGCCTGCAGCCATTTTCAGCTGAGATTGCGCAATTCCAATAGTCAGTAGCTATACTGGACTATGAATTGCATAGTTCCAGCAGTCAGTCAGCCTTCCAGCAGCCCAAACTATGCCTTGTGCAGTCTTGGCAGTCAGTCTCCCGACCTCCCGATGGAAATTGTGTGACCTTCATGATCAGTCACCCAGGTATGTTGCAAGTCAGTTCTCAAGTTCATTTTGGTTTTCGACTGATAGATTGCTTGCCATGAGCATTTCCATGTCTCCAGGTATCGCAGGTGTTCATTTGTCTCTTAGCAGTATAGGTACAATGGTTTCCAGGAGAGCAGAGACGAAGACACCATTCATAGCACAATTGGGGATGCAGTCGATCAAGTGTCTATGAACTTGCCTACCCACGAAGACATCAAGTTGATCGTAGAAAAGGATATCAAGATATGACGGTAAAAACATCATGAACACAGCTGAAGGCAGCATACTAGATGCAACGAATGCAAGAGGAAGGTTGTTGACAACACAGAGGTGGAACAAAGTTGCAAGCTCAAGCAAATCCACTAATGATGAAAACAACTTTGGAGACTTAGGCTATGAGGTGATGACATGATCGCACGAAGATAGAGAGTGGAACAAAGAAGGAGTTACATGTGCTGAAGCAACAACTCAAGGAAGAAAATGATCTGCACAGACAAGCAAACTAGTTGAAGCAGGAACATGAACAACAGGGGGTGCAACATGCACTGATGGATGAAAATACGTACGTACAAGTTATAGATCCATCCCAGCAGCTGGCAAAGAGAAGACATGGTGATCAGTGTTGTTGATCACATCTAAGGGATTTAGAGTCATGCATGTCATTGTGCGCACGCATGTGATCCAAACCATTCAACATAGTCACCAAGGCAAAGATAAGAAGCAAGTCCAACTAGAGCTGCACATGTAGTTGATAGTTGATGCACATGACCACCATCACACACTGGAAGATCAACACAGACACTATGCATCAGTGTGTTGTTGGTTCAGTTGCACCAAGAAGACCATGCGCATGCTAGCAGATGAGTTGGATGAAGGAGCCACACCAATGCACCCGGATGCAACGGAGGTAAGAGTTCGCTTCAGCAACATGTCACCATGGGGTGCATGCACACCATCATGGACGACCAAGCTTGGCATAAGCTCACCACCTTCACCATCGCAAGCATGTCAAAGAGTTGGTCTCACCTCAACAGACTGAGTCTCAGTGATTTCTTTCACGACTTTCTCAACCCACTTTGTCTCACATGAGCACATGTGCATTGTAATGTAACGTCATGTCAAGTGGAAGTTCAAGTGTCAATAGTTGGATGTAACAGTCATAGAGTAGATGAAGAGTCATGAGGGTAGATGAACTGTCACAAAGGGGAATGTCAAGGGTCACCCCACCCTTTGCTATAAATAGAACCTCATAACTCATTGTAAAGACTTTTGGTCAGCCAAGCTTTGATAGGAGTATCTTAGAGAAAGCTTGGACAATATTGTAACAAGCCTTGGCTTCTCCACTGCACAGAGCTAGTACATCTCTTTGGAGGTGTTAGAGTCGGTCTGGTCAGCCCTCTGTCAGAGATCAAAACTCTTTGTGCATTTCAATTTTAGGTGTCCCGCTCCATTCACTTAGCTGCATTTCGCTAGGGACATGCCATGATCTAACGGAGAAAGTTATGCTAATCATTTTCCCTCATGTCTGGCCCCTGTTGGCTCAGGTCTTTGTCCATAATCACCGAAAGTTCATGACAGTCAAGGTCTGATCCTTTACAGGACAAAGTCATTTTTATGTTTGGGTCTAGGAATTCATCAATTTTGTCTTTGAAAACATGTCTAGAACAAGCCATGCAGGCTAGAGGGAGGCCCTTATACAACTATGGTTCAAAGAGCTTCATCGTCACTTGGATAGACATCGACTCTTCTTCAAAACTCTGTTTTGAAGAAAAGTCAAACAAGGTCATTTATGACAAAATTTTCCAAAAAATCACCAGTTGACTTTTCAGATGCAGTTATGATTTACATGGCAAAATGCTCTGTCATACAGTCCCTATGAAAATGTGCCGAAAATTTCATCATTTGAGCCAAACTGTCAAAGGGAAACTGAAAATCAGTGTGTTTAAAGGTCAATGAAAAAGGGCAAAACACAACATTAGAAAAGGGGTATTCAAAGAGGCAAAAATCAAACCCATCTCCTCCAAGGCTATAAATACATGTTTTGACCCAATTCAAAGGCATTGTGCTCTTGAAAGACTTGGAGAAAGCATTTCAAAGGTGTGAGTGTGAGGTTGGAGAAGTTTGAGTGAGCGAAAGCAGGTTTTGGGAGCATGCGGCGCATATAACCAGGGGCGCGGCGCACTCACCGGGCACGACGCACACGCAGCCAGCCCACCGTTGAAAGATTACACGGGCGCGGTGCATACAAGGCGCGCGGCACACTAGGAATTGTGCACGGCGCACACAGTCTAGCGACCAAGAAACAATGCCAAATCACTTCAAACTTTGGTGAAGGCTATCAAATTAAGAGGTAAGCCTTATGACATCACCTTCTCATCAAATTTTGTCAAGGATATGGTGTTTGTGAAGAGGTTTGAATGTCATCCAAAATGCATAATGTCAACCATGTGAAAATCACCAAGAAAACGATGGATGGGGTTGCAAATTTGTGTTGATATTGCCAAGGTTTCACTCCACTCACCTATTCCCCTCACCTATCATTTTCCCCATCCTCCCTTGTCATTTTTCCTAAAACTCCTACCCTAAGTCACTACCAAACCCTCTCCCTATTCCTCCACTATTTGGCTAACTCAAAGTCACCACAAAATCAGCTCATTTTGCAAGCCAAGCTGTGGGAGAGGGGTGCATGGTCAAAGAGTCGAAAAGGCAAAAGATTAGGAAATATTTGGGTGTTTTCATAGCGCACGGCGCACAAACCAAAGAGCGCGGCGCACTCACTGGGCGCGACACACACAGGGCCCACCCACTATGTAAACATAACACTAGCGCAGCGCATACCCGGCGCACGACGCACTGGGCAGAGTGCACGACACACAGAAATACAAGGCCCAGAAACTATCCAATGGCCACCTACCTCAGTTCTTGCATCAAAACTTGAAAGGGATAGCATGGTGGTAAGGGTATAAATCAAGGGCAAACATTTTTATAAAGCCAACAAAAGAAAAACAAAGAAATCATGATCCTAGGGTTTATGCTACAGTGACAAAACTGCCAATATGTTTCAAACCCTACCCCATCAACCCCATACCCAAACTACTCCTAAATCCCTGATAAATCTCTCCCTTTAAACCCTTATTCCTATTTCATCATTCCCCTCCTAATACTCCTTGTTTTATTGTCCCCTTGGCGACAGATTTTCAGAGCAGCTACCAGCTTCATTGAAATTCAAGGGCAGCATAAAACTCAGGGTACAAACAGTAGTAATGGCATCCGAAATTTCATCAGAGTATGAGGAGGAGACCCACAGTGACATAGCTTTGGGAGAAAGGGCCCAAAGGAGACATCACCAGAGTGGCAGACATCTTAGAGACGAACCAAACACCCTCACCGAGTTGCAGGCATGCCCTCTTGCTATGCCTTGTTTCCAACACTTAGCATGTTTTGAATTTTGTCAAAGTGTGGCAAATGTCAGAGTGCATCATGAGTTGGCCTATCTTTTTTCTCTTCACCTACATGGAGGATAGTCTATCTTGGTTGGGGTCACTTTCACATTGACACCCGAGACCATATCAATGGCAACAGACATACCAAACATTGGAGAGCAGTGGCACAAGAAAAACAAGGTAGAAAGACATCATTATGAGCCTTACATCAAAGACAGTTGTTTGAGCCACCTCACGAGAGTTTTTCCATTCAGATTTCTGAAAGATGAGTATCCCCCGCTCATGAAATTGATCATGAAATACTTCATTTGCGAGGGGAGGTTTTCTCGCCTTTATGCATACCACATCAGGTTGCTCATGCACTTTACCAGGGTTTGGATGATGAACCTCCCATTTTTCATCTGCGGGAACATAGAGAGGATGAGGAATTTCATGCAGCACAAGACCCCTCGACAACAGCTTAACAATGTGTATCACTTTTCCCTTATCCGGATTTTGGTAGACCATCAGTTGGGATTGCAGGGTATTGCTTGGGAGGACTTCATTTCCCGTGACTTCTTCAACGCTCCACAGGTGGTTTCAGAGGTAGAGCATGAGGTAGGGGGCCCATCTCATTAGTATGAGCAACATGAGACTGCCACTATGCCAGTATACATCACCTATCATAGAGGCAGTAGACCCTTATTTGCAACAGCAAAGCGAGTGTTATCTCCACCCGGGGTGGAAGGGGCCTCGCTTCAGACATCAACATCATAGGAGTAGGGTAAGGGTAAGGAGCCAGTGCAGGAGGAAGGGCCATCAGGTGAGCGAGAGACCGAGTTTGTTCTCCTCCAGGATGATGAGACAGATGCAGAACCAACAAATGCAGAGCTTATAGAGATCATCCGGGAGCAGCAATCAGAGATTGAAGACTTGTCCATTGATTTAGAAAGGGCCAAGTGGAACATGAAGTACCTGGAGTAGAGAAACAAGCAGCTGGAGGACCAGCAGACGATTATGGAGCTTCAAAACATTCGTGAGCATCGCCAAGCTGCTCAAAGGAGAAGAGTTCAGCCCACATCACTGGAGCAGGCGATCAATGAAGATCGGGAGGCCTATCTCGAGATCAGGAACATGCAGTTGGAGAGGATGCTGGACAAAGCTGATCAGAACCTTGCTCTACTGAGACACATGACTTTTCGTTACAGGGTGCGAAGCATGAGTGCACAAGCCCAGATAAGGAACTTGAAAGCAAAATTGAGGAAAGCAACAAGAAGGGAAAAATGAGCAAAAGAGCAAGATCGGATTCGAATCTTGGCTGAGGCTTCCTTGGCCCATCATGGCACCCCATAGAGAACTTCCAGGCCAAATTTCAAAACATTTGGGCAATTTTTGGTCACAGGAAATTTTTTTGGGCAAAAAACAGGGATTTTCTCCCTACGCTAAAATTCTAGGTCTCCAATTGAGAAATTGCTTGCAGATTTGGATTCAACATCGAAAATTACGACTACTGGTGTCCGGGCAAGAGATTTGGGCAAGATATGGGTCTCCTAAAGGTCAAAAAACACCCAAAAATGGCCTCTCTGCCACTTTTTTGACACACAGAAAGCAGTCTTGGGAGAATGAAGATTTGGAAGGGCAAATGAGCACCAAATTTGAAAATTCTAGTTGGGTTAGGAAGTAGACAGGACATGATTTCCAACAAGCCCACTTGGGCACATTTTGGACACCTGAAAGTGCCTGAAAATAGGCCCCAAAGTAGCGCGACGCACAGAGAAAATGGCACGACGCACAGAGGAAAAAATTGCCAATTTGCTTCCGTTTCGCGAAATTTCGGTTCGCGACTTCTCCAAGTGGGCCCGCTCATCTACACTTCAGTTTTTTGGCACCAAAGGCGACATTTAAAGAGTTTTTTCTCCAGATTGGCTTCTATCCAAGTGGCGAAGGAAGGCAAACGGTCACCCCAAGCCAAATGTCATGTTTGCAGCGTTGCACCTTTAGCTGATGGTTGGCTCTCCATCTCCATTTTGTAATGATTCGAGTAACTTCCCAACCCCTGGGCGTTCTATCTCTTCCTCACACATTCTATATATTGTATGCAAGTTATTTTCAAAGGGTTGGTTGGCTTGTAACTTCTGGGAGATTGTGGGAAAGAAACTTTGTTTCTTCACTGTGTATTTTTGACAGAGAATTAATGAAAGGCAGCGGCTCCGTTTCATGAGATTCTTGTGGTTGTGAGTGTAGCAAATGTATTTATTATGTGTTCATATGTATTTAGCTATGTTTCATAAGTCAATTCATGTTCATTTCCAGTGAAATTTTCTGAGTGAGATTAGGTAGAATTCAATTTTATTGCTCTGCCTGTGGGAAAATTTCATGTTCAGTGTTATTCTTCTGTTGAAAAGGATTCATGTCACTATGCCCTTTTCACCTTCTTCATCAATCTATTCATGCCGCGGTACCTCAAACTAAAATTGTTACATTTTCCGCCTACCTTGCCTCACAGAATAATTTGTACCTTTGTATTAAATTTCTTTGTTCTTTGTTGAGCGCCAGTCCCATAACATCCCAGAAGCTCGGTCATTCATAAAATTGTTTCTAGAATCCCTATTCACTTACTAGCCTAAGGTAAATATTGCATTGTAAGTCATCTCAGACCGTTTTCGATTATCTATTCACTGAGCGTGACTCGGAGAGAGCCCTCTCATGTTCTGGTAGGGCTAGCTACCAGATTGAGCGTGGTTTGTGGTTACCCTAATTTTTGCCTTCTTTCAGCCTAAGGCAGATTTAGGTGCTAACATAGTGGCGACCATACTGGGGAAATTAAGTTGAAATCAAATCCCCTTTGTTTCATAATAATTCTAGGCTTCCGGATGATGAGCTTAGGATTGGAAAGGCTGAGTAAATTGGTCGTGTCCTGTGATTTTTCTCAATAGCACGCTGGCTTCAAGACGATATACTAGAGCCAATCCAGACCCGAATCCTCCTCATATTTACGAAAATCCCAATTTGATCCCAAGACTCCTTCGTCAAGAAAGCACCATAACTCTCGTGTTCAAATCCCATTCATGTCCCGACATTTTTGAGTATCTTGAAGAGCTTGAGTTTGACGAACGATTTGAGATATCACTGTTTGAGTCTAAATCCGAAAGGGCTGTTGATTATACTTTCCCCAACCCGCAATTTCTTGTAGACCTCGAAACAAAAAGAGCTAATAGATTGATTGATAATTACATTGCAACACAGCCCCAAACCCCAATTGCAAGCCCCTTGCAAACTGTGCACACTCCTCCAACACCTCCAAGGCCAAATCCACCAAGAATGATGGCTACCCGTTTTGCTCCTCTTGTTCTACCCCAAGTTCTAGATGACATGCCAACGTATTATCAAAGCAAAATCCCGTTTTTTGATGGTACTCTTAACAGCATTACTGCTCAGTAACATGTAGACAAAATGGCAGACTTCTATGAACTCCATGAGATCGATGAGGAGAATGTGGCGATGAGACTCTTTGTACAGACATTTGCAGGTGATGTGAGGAGATGGTTTAGAGGTTTGCCGGCAGCAAGTATCACTACCTTGGCTGAACTACAAAGACAATTTTTGAACCGGTGGGAAGTGAAAAATAATCCCCTTCAAAGTCTGGCTGAGTATGAACAAATCAAACGGAATGCAGATGAGTCGGTCCAAGATTATTGTGTTAGATTTAATGCAGTCTACAACGAAATTCTAGATCATCTAAAGCCACCAGTGGGACTAGAAATGATGAAGTTTGCAGATGGTTTTGATGCTGACATGGTGTACCAATTAAGAGAGAGAGAACCGGCTACAATGGAAGACATGCAGAAAATTGCGGTCAGCGTTGAGGCAAATCTGCTGTCCAAAAGAGCTAGAGCGAAAGAAGAGAAGAAAACCACTGTGAAAGAAGAATTTTCTCCAATGGATCAACTTCTCAAAAAGGTAGAGCAGATGCTTGAAAGGGTAAAACTTGACAAGCCAGAGCCACAAGTTAGGAATCCTAACTTTCGTGGCCAGCAACAGCCACAATATAGAATACGACAGAGAGATTAGCGAACTCAAGAGCAGACAATACAACAGCCGGTACAAACACCTTTGCAACAGAATTTTGTACATGGACCAGAGTCAGATGAGGATGGGAATGTAATAGGCAAAGAAAACCATCTCTTTACTCCAGATGAGCTGCCTACTTACATCACCGAAGAGGAAGAATGTGCAGTGAATTTAGCTGCACACCAAGACACTAATTTTATTCTAGCTAGCGACACCGTGTTGGAAGAAGAATCAGAAGAATATCAAAGGGGGTATATGAATGCTCTGTCCACACAACAGCAGCAATATTCTCTTAGAAACAGAGATGTGCCGGCCAAACCAATTCAGAAAAAGAAGGAGGGTGAAGCAACAAAAAATGATTCATTAGCTACACAAAGAAATGGAAAGGAGCCGGTTGTTCCGGAGAGCAGCAAATCAAAATGAGCAGAACAATCACAGCAACCAGCCACATCAAAAGAAAAGGAAAGGAAAGATATCTTAGTCAAAGAGGTAGAAAAGACTCCCGCTTTTAGCTTAGAGAACGATATTTCTAAGTTAAAGGTATCCATCCCCTTGACTGGAATAATGAATAACATCAGTTATAGAGGACAGATTTCTAAAATGTTGAATTTGGACCCAATGTTCGACATGGTAAATGTAGAAGATGATCAGCCCGAAATGATTTTTGGGCCAGCATCCAATGGTGAGTCTCCTGATAGCGATGTGCCACCCTTCTATATCAGTTTATGATTGCATGATTTTGTGTTACACAATGCCATGTTTGATTCCGGAGCTTCTCACAATCTCATGCCCAAGGCTATCATGGATAAGCTTGGTCTGGACATCACCCGGAAATATCATGATCTCTATTCATTCGATTCTAGCAGAGTGAGATGTATAGGACTCATCAAAGACTTAGTTGTGAGTTTGGATCAGCTTCCTATGAAAAATGTTTTGATGGATGTGGTGGTAGCAGATATTCCTCCAAGGTTTGGCATGCTTCTTTCCAGGTCTTGGGTAGCGAAACTAAAAGGGACACTACAGCTGGATTTCTCCTATGCAATAATCCCGGTGTTTGGACAAATGAGGAAGTTATATCGGGAACAAAAAATGAAATATATGATCACAAGCAAGGAGAAACTTATAAATCATCCTATTAACTATGTACATACAGATTTAGAGTCTTTTGTTTTGTTTTCAGATAGTTTAAATGAGATAGATAGTTAGATAGTAGAAGTAGATGACATACTAGAAATAACAGAAAATTTCAGAGAAAGTTTGAAGAAAGAAAGACAAGAAAAGCAGGAAAATGTAGGGCAATCAGCTGAAAGTAATGGACAGCAAGCAGACAAGGCATGACAAATAGATTTCCAGCACTTACAAGAGGAGGAAGAAGGCTTATGGACCATGGATTTTGATGGAGTAGTGGGGAATGATGGCGCTGGAATTGGAATTTGGGTACGCAGTCCTTTCTCCGCCCCAAACAAAGTGCCTAGTAGCGTGAGAGTTTACTCTTACAAGCTGGCCTTTGAATGTTCAAATAATGAAGCTGAGTATGAAGCTTTGATTGCTGGCCTGAAGATTCTTAGAAAGCTGAATGCAAAGAGGATTTCAGTATATGGCGACTTCGAGTTGGTAATAAAACAGGTCAGAGGTGAGTATCAAGCAAAACATCCTAGGATGCGAGCTTATCGTAATGCAGTTTTAAACATCTTGAAGTTATTTTCAGAATACACCTTGACATGTGTGCCACGTATACAAAATAGTATTGCTGATGCTCTTGCCAAGGCAGCGAGCAGCTTGAAGATCCCCATGAACTCCAACAATAAATTTGAAATCCATGTCAAGCATCGTCCAACCATTCCAGACAATCAGCGATATTGGCAAGTGTTTCAAGATGATGAGGAGATTAAGGATTTTCTGCTAAACAAAGGCAAGTTCAAAGAAACCTCAATTGATGTAGAAAACGATGAGGGCAAAGGGAATGGTACAGATGAAGTGCGGATCAATCAAATGGACGTATTGCAGCTGAAGAATAACATCATTCCTAAAGGCTTGATACCTCTAGAAGAAATTTTTGATCAGGATGATGTAGCCCGCAAGCCAACATTGCAGCTAACAGAGAAGGGTGTAGAAGAGGTCAACATCGGTACAGCTGCCAACCCAAAGTTGGTGAAATTGTCCAAAGCATTACCGCCAAAGATCAAGGACAAATACATCAGTTTGATGGCTTCATTTGCAGATGTGTTTGATTGGGATTATTCTGATTTAAAGACCTAAGATAAAAATATTATTCAGCACACAATAACCATCAAGCCCAACCAAAAACCATTTCAACAGAAGTTGAGAATGATAAATCCAAAGTTGCTGCCATCTATCGAAAAGGAGGTAAATAGGTTGTACAAGTTAGGTATCATTGTACCCATCAGATTTTCAGATTGGATATCTAACTTAGTGTCTGTACGCAAGAAGACCGGTGAGATCCGCCTATGCATTGATTTCAGAAATCTAAATAAGGTCTCATTGAAGGAAAACTATCCACTGCCCAAGATGGACCATATACTTCAGCGAGTAGTGGGGGCATCTCGTATGTCACTGCTTGATGGTTATTCCAGATATAACCAAATTTCTGTCCATGAAGATGATATAGACAAGACAACATTCACCACTCCATGGGGAACCTTTCACTATGCCAAAATGCCCTTCGGTTTAAAGAATGCAGGTGCCACATTTCAGCGGGCAATGTACTTGGCTTTTGCAAATGATTTTTGGTGGTGTACTTGGATGATTTGACGGTATTTTCCAAATCTAATGAAGAGCACATGCATCACCTAAAAATTGTCTTTCAAAAATGCAGGAAATATGGTCTATCACTGAATCCTAAGAAGAGCTTGTTCGCCATGGAGGAAGGCAAATTACTTAGGAACATCATTTCAAAGGATGGCATTCATATAGACCTAGCACGTGTGCAAGCAATTCAGCAAATCGATCTACCTAGGAACAAAAAGGAGATACAATCATTCAATGGTAAGATGAATTTTCTGCGTCGCTTTATGCCTAATCTTGCAGAACACTTAAGAGAAATGATCAACATGCTTAAGAAGGACAGCCAGGTGAAATGGATAGAGGAGGCTATAAAATCTTTCAACTTGGTCAAACTGGCCCTTTCTTCAGCTCCAGTTCTGGTCAGCCCGGACTACACTCAGGATTTCATATTGTTTTCATTTGCTTATGAGCACACTATGGTAGTAGTATTATTGCAGAAGAGAGATGACCATGAAAGACCCATTGCATTCTTCAGCAGGGCTATAAGGGATGCAACTTTAAAGTACAACATCATTGAGAAGCAAGCCCTGGCATTGGTGAAGGCATTGAAGGATTTCCGGGTATATATCCTACATTCTCACATTCTAGCCTATGTTCCTAATACTGCTGTAAAAGATGTTTTAGTGCAGAGCGATCCGGAAGGGAGAAGAGGCAAATGGATTGCAGCCTTGCTGGAATATGATGTGGAAATAAAGCCTACAAAGCTGATCAAAGGACAGGGGTTGACAAAGATAATGGCCGAATCAAACTTGCATGCATTGGACATAAATCTGATCGCTGCCATGTCCGATGAGAATGAGGAAGGAACGTCAATTCAGGTATCCGAAATGTTTGCTTTGTCTCCATGGTATTCAAATAATATATATGTGCTGAAAAATCTATCACCACCGCCCGACATGACTAGAAACAAAGCGAGAACACTCAAATTGAAGGCTACCAAGTTTTGTATTTTGAATTCTGCACTGTATTGGAAAGATCCCGGTGGCATTTTGATAAATTATTTGGTGGAAGAGGAGGCAAAGAAAGTCATGAAGGATTTCCACGGAGTAGAGTGTGGTGGTCATCTTTTTTGGAAATCAACAACGAACAAAATTTTGAGAGCAGGATACTACTGGCCTACTTTGTTTGCTGATGTGCATAAGATGGTCAAGCGTTGTCATAAATGTCATATTTTCGAAGGAAAACAGAAATTACAGCCTTTGCCACTTAAGCCTATTGAAGTGAGCGCTCCCTTCTAGCAGTGGGGGTTGGATTTCATTGGGGAAATTCATCCCGCCTCTTCCGGACAGCATAGATGGATCCTTACAGTGACAGACTATTTCAAAAAATGGATTGAGGCAGCCCCTACCAGACAAGCCACAGACACGATAATCATCTCATTTCTCGAAAATAACATCTTGTCTCGCTTTGGTTGTCCAAACAAATTAATCATTGATAATGCAGCAGCTTTCAAATCGAAAAGGATGGTAGAATTTTGTCATAAATATCACATAATTTTGGGTCATTCAACTGCCTATCATCCGCAAGGCAATGGATTGGCGGAATCTTCGAATAAATATTTGGTCAACATCATCAAGAAGCTGTTGGAAATAAATAAGAAGAGCTGGAACAAGAGGTTGGTCCATGCGCTTTGGGCAGATCGGATCAGTCAGAAAAAGTCTATTGGTATGTCATCGTTTGAGCTTGTTTATGGAGTTGACACAGTATTCCCTGCCTCTCTTGCTACCCTGGTGGTTAGACTTCTTCAGGAGGCCGGCAGTGAAGAAGATTCCATGCAGAGAAGGCTGAATCAAATGATCCACTTGCAGCGAACAAGAGAAGAAGTTTTCAAGAACACATCCAAGTTACAGGAGAAGATAAAGAAAATCTATGACAGAAAATCAAAAGCAGATAAATTTCAGTTAGAGGATGTGGTGCTGAAGTGGGATGCAAGGAATGAAGAGAAAGGCAAGCACGGAAAGTTCGAAAATCTTTGGAAAGGTCCTTTCAAAATTACAGCATATACGGGTCAGAATGCCTTTCTTCTAAAGGAAATGAATGGGGAAGATTTCCCTGGAGGGCCGATCAATGGTCGGCTGCTCAAGCGGTATCACTGCTGATCTATTAACGCCGCTTCCACTGTCACTGTAAATACCATTTTTATTTTCGGTTTGGTTTCAGTCTATAAAGTTAGTTTTTGAGTTATTTCAATGTCAAGTAGAGCCAATTTCTTGGTCATTTCAGTTTTATAAATAAGTCAGAGTCCTGCGTGGTTTATCGAAATGATGATTCCATAGCCCAATGGACAAAAGGCACTGTCTAGCTCCTCCAAAGATCTGCTGTTCTTGGCACCTCCAAGGAGCTACCATCCCCCATTGGAGCCAATGTTAGAGTCGGTCTGGTCAGCCCTCCATCAGAGATCAAAACTCTTTGTGCATTTCAATTTTAGGTGTCCCGCTCCATTCACTCAGCTGCATTTCGCTAGGGACATGCCATGATTTGATGGAGAAAGTTATGCTAATCATTTTCCCTCATGTCTGGCCCCTGCTGGCTCAGGTATTTGTCCATAATCACCGAAAGTTCATGACAGTCAAGGTCTGATCCTTTAAAGGACAAAGTCATTTTCATGTTTGGGTCTAGGAATTCATCAATTTGGTCTTTGAAAACATGTCCAGAACAAGCCATGCAGGCCAGGGGGAGGCCCTTATACAACTATGGTTCAGAGAGCTTCATTGTCACTTGGATAGACATCGACTCTTCTTCAAAACTCTGTTTTGAAGAAAAGTAAAACAAGGTCATTTATGACAAAATTTTCCAAAAAATCACCAGTTGACTTTTCAGATGCAGTTATGATTTACATGGCCAAATGCTCTGTCATAAAGTCCCTGCAAAAAGGTGTCGAAAATTTCATCATTTGAGCCAAAATGTCAAAGGGAAAGTGAAAATCAGTGTGTTTAAAGGTCAATGAAAAAGGGCAAAACACAACATTAGAAAAGGGGTTTTCAAAGAGGAAAAATTCAAACCCATCTCCTCCAAGGCTATAAATACATGTTTTGACCCAAATCAAAGGCATTGTGCTCTTGCAAGACTTGGCGAAAGCATTTCAAAGGTGTGAGTGTGAGGTTGGAGACGTTTGAGTGAGCGGAAGCAGGTTTTGGAAGCGCACGACACATATAACCAGGGGCGCGACGCACTCACTGGGCGCGACGCACACGCAGCCAGCCCACCGTTGAAATATTACACGGGCACGATGCATACAAGGCGCACGATGCACTGGGAATTGCGCGCGGCGCACACAGTCCAGCGACCAAGAAACAGTGCCAAATCACTTCAAACTTTGGTGAATGCTATCAAATTGAGAGGTAAGCCTTATGACATCACCTTCTCATCAAATTTTGTCAAGGATATGGTGTTTGTGAAGAGGTTTGAATGTCATCCAAAATGCATAATGTCAACCATGTGAAAATCACCAAGAAAACGATGGATGGGGTTGCAAATTTGTGTTGATATTGCCAAGGTTTCACTCCACTCACCTATTCCCCTCGCCTATCATTTTCCCCATCCTCCCTTGCCATTTTTCCTAAAACCCCTGCCCTAAGTCACTACCAAACCCTCTCCCTATTCCTCCACTATTTGGCTATCTCAAAGTCACCACGAAATCAGCTCATTTTGCAAGCCAAGCTGTGGGAGAGGGGTGCATGGTCAAAGAGTTGAAAAGGCAAAAGATTAGGAAATATTTGGGTGTTTTCATAGCGCACGACGCACACACCAAAGAGCATGACGCACTCACTGGGTGAGGCGAACACAGGGCCTGCCCACTGTGTAAACATAACACTGACGCGGCGCATACCCGACGCGCGGCGCACTGGGCAGAGTGCGCGGCGCACAGAAATACAAGGCCCAGAAACTATCCAATCTGCCTAAAAACTTTTGGATGCTCAACAATTTTGAAAGGTAGGCCACCTACCTCAGTTCTTGCATCAAAACTTGAAAGGGATAGCATGGTGGTAGGGGTATAAATCAAGGGCAAACATTTTTATAAAGCCAACAAAAGAAAAACAAAGAAATCATGATCCTAGGGTTTATGCTACAGTGACAAAACTGCCAATATGTTTCAAACCCTACCCCATCAACCCCATACCCAAACTACTCCTAAATCGCTGATAAATCTCTCCCTTTAAACCACTTTTCCTATTTCATCATTCCCCTCCTAATACTTCCTGTTTTATTGTCCCCTTGGCGGCAGATTTTCAGAGCAGCTACCAGCTTCATTGAAATTCAAGGGCAGCATAAAACTTAGGGTACAAACAGCAGTAATGGCATCCGAAATTTCATCAGAGTATGAGGAGGAACCCACAGTGACACAACTTTGGGAGAAAGGGCCCAAAGGAGACAACACCAGAGTGGCAGACATCTTAGAGATGAACCAAACACCCTCACCGAGTTGCAGGCATGCCCTCTTGCTATGTCTTGTTTCCAGCACTTAGCATGTTTCGAATTTTGTCAGAGGGTGGCAAATGTCAGAGTGCATCATGAGTTGGCCTGTCTTTTTGCTCTTCACCTACATGGAGGAAAGTCTATCTTGGCTGGGGTCACTTTCACATTGACACCCGAGACCATATCAATGGCAACAGGCATACCAAACATTGGAGAGCAATGGCACAAGAAGAAGAAGGTAGAAAGACATCATTATGAGCCTTACATCAAAGGCAGCTGTTTGAACCACCTCACGAGAGTTTTTCCATTCAGATTTCTGAAAGATGAGTATGCCCTGCTCATGAAATTGATCATGAAATACTTCAGTTGCGAGGGGAGGTTTTCTCGCCTTTATGCATGCCACATCAGGTTGCTCATGCACTTTACCAGGGTTTGGATGATGAACCTCCCATTTTTCGTCTGCGGGAACATAGAGAGGACGAGGAATTTCATGCAGCACAAGACCCCTCGACACCAGCTTAACAGTGTGTATCACTTTGCCTTTATCCAGATTTTGGTAGACCATCAGTTGGGATTGTAGGGTATTGCTTGGGAGGACTTCATCTCCTGTGACTTCTTCATCGCTCCACAGGTGGTTTCAGAGGTAGAGGATGAGGTAGGGGGCCCATCTCATCAGTATGAGCAACATGAGACTGCCACTATGCCAGTATACATCACCTATCAGAAAGGCAGTAGACCCTTATTTGCAGCAGTAAATCGAGTGTTATCTCCACCCATGGTGGAAGGGGCCTCGCTTCCGACATCAACATCACAGGAGCAGGGTAAGGGTAAGGAGCCAGTGCAGGAGGAAGGGCCATCAGGTGAGCGAGAGACCGAGTTTGTTCTCCTCCAGGATGATGAGACAGATGCAGAACCAACAAATGCAGAGCATATAGAGATCATTCGACAGTAGCAATCAGAGATTGAAGACTTGTCCATTGATTTAGAAAGGGCCAAGTGGAACATGAAGTACCTGGAGCAGAGAAACAAGTAGCTGGAGGACAAGTAGACGATTATGGAGCTTCCAAACATTCGTGAGCATCACCAAGCTGCTCAAAGGAGAAGAGTTCAGCCCACATCACTGGAGTAGGCGATCAATGAAGATCGGGAGGCCTATCTCGAGATCAGGAACATGCAGTTGGAGAGGATGCTGGACAAAGCCGATGAGAACCTTGCTCTACTGAGACACATGACTTTTCGTTACAGGGTGCGAAACATGAGTGCACAAGCCCGGATAAGGAACTTGAAAGCAAAATTGAGGAAAGCAACAAGAAGGGAAAAATGAGAAAAAGAGCAAGATCGGCTTCGAATCTTGGCTGAGGCTTCCTTGGCCCATCATGGCAACCCATAGAGAACTTCTAGCAAGAGATTTGGGCAAGATCTGGGTCTCCTAAAGGTCAAAAAACACCCAAAAATGGCCTCTCTGCCACTTTTTTGACACACAGAAAATAGTCTTGGGAGAATGAAGATTTGGAAGGGAAAATGAGCACCAAGTTTGGAAATTCCAGTTGGGTTAGGAAGTAGACAGGACAGGCTTTCCAAAAAGCCCACTTGGGCACATTTTGGACACCTTCAAGTGCCCCAAAACAGGCCCCAAAGTAGTGCAATGCACAGAGAAAATGGCGCGACACACAGAGGAAAAAATTGCCAATTTGCTTCCGTTTCGCGAAATTTCGGTTCGCGACTTCTCCAAGTGGGCCCGCTCATCTACACTTCGGTTTTTTGGCACCAAAGGCGGCATTTAAAGAGTTTTTTCTCTAGATTTGCTTCTATCCAAGTGGCGAAGGAACGCAAACGGTCACCCCAAGCCAAATGTCATGTTTGTAGCGCTGCACCTGTAGCTGATGGTTGGCTCTCCATCTCCATTTTGTAATGATTCGAGTAACTTCCCAACCCCTGGGCGTTCTATCTCTTCCTCACACATTCTATATATTGTATGCAAGTTATTTGCAAAGGGTTGGTTGGCTTGTAACTTCTGGGAGATTGTGGGAAAGAAACTTTGTTTCTTTACTGTGTATTTTTGACAGAGAATTAATGAAAGGCAGCAGCTCTGTTTCATGAGATTCTTGTGGTTGTGAGTGTAGCAAATGTATTTCTTATGTGTTCATATGTATTTAGTTATGTTTCATAAGTCAATTCATGTTCATTTCCAGTGAAATTTTCTGAGTGAGATTAGGTAGAATTCAAATTTATTGCTCTGCCTGTGGGAAAATTTCATGTTCAGTGTTATTCTTCTGTTGAAAAGGATTCATGTCACTATGCCCTTTTCACCTTCTTCAGCAATCTATTCATGCCGCGGTACCTCAAACTAAAATTGTTACATTTTCCGCCTACCTTGCCTCATGGAATAATCTGTGCCTTTGTATTAAATTTCTCTGTTCTTTGTTGAGCGCCTGTCCCATAACATCCCAGAAGCTCGGTCATTCATAAAATTGCTTCCAGAATCCCTATTCACTTACTAGACTAAGGTAAATATAGTATTGTAAGTCATCTCAGACCGTTTTCGGTTATCTATTCACTGAGCGTGACTCGGAGAGAGCCCTCTCCTGTTCTGGTAGGGCTAGCTACCAGACTGAGCATGGTTTGTGGTTACCCTATTTTTTTCCTTCTTTCAGCCTAAGGCAGATTTAGGTGCTAACAGGAGGAGCAAGTGGTTGTGGATGTAACGTTCCACTATTGGAACTAGTGGTTGAAATGGATGTATTGTATGACCAGAACTTACACTTCTTAATATAACAAGAGCCAACACGTTTCATGCATATGTTGTATTGTATTCTATGCAACTGGTTTACTCTAAATGATATATGTATTGTTTGCTTATGCATGCATGTATGGACTATTCTGTGTAAGTATGTATGAATCTTTCTAAAATGTGTTGTTGGTTTAATCATCACTTTGGATTGCTTGCTAACTTGATTTCCAGCTTGTGATGCATCTTCGCTCGTGTGTTCCCTTATAAGCTGAGTACTATTACAGGTTTCCAAGGGGCACGCTCACCTCAACCCCCATGTGTTAGAAGCTTTGATGCACCTTCCTTGACTCACTGTAGCTATCACACCCTTGCTACCAATAGAGTTATCTTACTTTCCTCTGTGCAAAATCACAGTCAAGGCATTACCATATGACCCACTGCTGGGACTCCTACACCAAACGGTCTGAGGTCTAATTGGGACTTCTTACCGGGGAGATCCCCTGACATGTTGGCGAGTCCAACACCATTAACATTTTGGCACTAGAAGGAGGGCCAGGTGACAAGCTAAGTCCTCACATCTATTTTGAATCTCTACATATCTATCATGACTAACTACCGATTTTCTCTTCCGGAGTGCATGTCTTATGGAAATGATTTCACTATCTCGGAAAAGCTCTCTGATAACTTGTCCCATAAAACATTTTATAGTGGAGGCTATGTATCCTTGGTTAATTACATGGTCGGCGTTGAGGCTCATGCGAAAGACATGGATTATTTGAAGAATACATGAGTTGCGCGCTGTTTTTCTACATCCTTTGAGGGCACCCAATGCACTGGTGTGCCACGCTGCCCGAAAAATATAGTCATTCTCTTGATCATCTCGTCACAGAGATAGACCATGATTTCAATCACTTTAACTATCAAGCTCTCAATGAAGAAATTTTGGAATTACGAAAAGCACCGGATGAATCCGTTGAGCAGTTTTACACATGATTTTGTAATGTTGCATACCGATTCCCTGAAGATGATATTGATTGGTAATTTCTCGATGGGAAACTTGAGTATCTTTTTTACATATCTGAAAATCCACAATTCTTGAAATCTCTCAAATCCCGCTCATACTGTAGTGATGGAACTACGCAATAATGAGTAGGCATAGTCACTGTCTCAAGCGATTGTCCGCCTTCACCTCATCAACTGCGGAATGATGTGGGAGATCATTCACATACCTCTGTTGAATTGTCACATCTTCCAACCCCACCTACTCCTGATATTTGTGCATATTTGGCTTGCAAGCCTGTTGGTTTTGACGTGGAGTCATTCCCTCCATCTCCATCCTCACATTTTGTTGATCCTCCATATTGTACTGTTTCGTGTTCTTCTATTCCGAACTCCTCACCTGTTGTGAATGAGGATCAAGTTGTCGACAGAGTTGGTGTTATGCAGCCAACCTATGCCATCATTCATGATGAGTGTGTGTAGGAATCTAAGGAAGAACTCACGATGAAGGATGACTCCCTTCCAGCCATGCCTCATCCGCTTCATCCTGACATCTCTTGTGATTCTGCCACTGCTAATTTCCCCTGTGAAAAACCATTTTCGGATGTTTCTAATTCCAATCATTCACAGGACACATCAGATGTTAATCTATCACCACGCTGTGGAGAGGACACATCTTCCTCTTGAAATCCATCTAATCTGTCATCTGTCATTTTGGAAAACACAAAGGGTGAACATCTTTTCTTCTCATCTACCCCTCTGCGTGATTCATCAAATCATGAGGATGCCGACCAACATCCTGAATTTTCTAATCTTGGTTGTTGTGATCTATCCAGTTCCTTATCCGATCACGATGTTGATTCAATTTTTGTTAATATGTTCAAGGCACTGGTCTACGATGATCTATCTGTCAATGAATTTGAAAACCCCTAGAATGTCGAGACACTTTAGCCTGAGCTGATGGTTATGTCAGGCCCTCGCTGACCTGAGGTTGGTTTCACTTCTGGTAAGGAAATTGTTGAAACACTCAAGGTTCCTCACTCTCTACTTTTCATTGAAGATCAACCAAATACCCAAATTTTTCTTCCTGCAATCGAACTACATGATCCCATCACTCATGCAATGGAAAAAACTTACACTGCAAACACACATGCACAAAATAAGTGGTCTACCTTTCTCACGTTTGCTTGCATGTCACAGTTAAGATGATGCATACACTCAACATTTTCATGTAGTGTAGCACAGTGCCATGGAAGCTCCACAGAATGCATGTCATGCGCTTTCAGTCATCTTTGTTCTATGGTTTCTTGTAAGCTTGGAGTGTGTTTGTCTTCATTGTTACATCTTTCTTGTTTGGTGGTTCAGACAACAGTCTTGTTCTCGAACCATGCCTTCACCAACATGGGTCAACCAATGTGCCGATGGCTGCATTGGAAGTATCACTTCATGTGAGATGACCCATGCATTGTTAGCTTAGGAGTAGGAGTAGTGTTTTCTTTCAGTTGTTTTCTTGCTTGCTTTTTTGCTTTTTTTCTCTTGCTTGTTTTCTTACTTGTTTTTCTTTCACTTTTGCTTCTTCTCTTTCTTTTATTTGTTGTTTGTTAGTTCACTTGTTTCGTTCGTAGGACAGTTTCGCATGAAACCATGTATGACTCTTGGAACAAACTGGGTACAAGAGGCCTTGTGCTGTTATCACTACTTGGTTATCTATCATCCTGCCTCTGTATGAAGAAATTGTTACCTTTAGTCCATGATACACTGATGGAAAATATGTACTCTTCGAAGTGAACCTTGGTGAAAACACAATGCTTGTGCGCTAACTAGTATCACCTACTCTAGTTGGTAGAAATTGGGTTAATCCTTGTCAGCTTAGTGAAGTAGAGTAAGGTGAGGGGGAAAACATTAACAGGCACGTCAGAGGTATAATAAACTACTTCTATATAGGAACAACCTCTTCTTCTCTCAATAAGTCAGGATCCCTCTTCTACCTCTGAAATGAATAAGTGCTATGCACAGTTACGAAAATGAAAAAAATGAAAAAGTGAAAAGAGTTTGAAAAAATGAAAATGAATAAGGCGAAAGAAGAGAAAGGCTTCCTGCACAGAAAAGTGATGCAAGTAACTCTGTCGGGGTACTGACCAAGCTCACTGGTAGTGGATCCATGCTTGTGTTCCTATGTGACTTCGCCGGGGTACTGTTAAGGACTGCTAGCAGTGGAGCAACACCAGAGGTGAAACTAAGACTCTAATGACTATAGTACTTGTGCACCCATATCCCCCTCAACCCTAATCGAAAAAACTCTGTTGAATTGGCTTGGAATGTGTGTCAATTGACCAAGGGCTTCGCAGATGCTACATCTTACAATCAAGCAAGTGAGGAAACTAAGATGAAATCAGAACTGAACAATACTTATGGAGGTGTTAGACTTGTTTTTCACAAACAAGGTCCATTCAGAGAGCTGGAGTTCTACCAATGTGATACCAAGTCTTGTAGCGGCTACAAGAACCCTTCAAAATTTTTCCTTAGCTTTGTTTTGGAGCCTCCCTACCAACCTTTCACAACAGCATGTCTTTCTTCGTCAAGTACACAAGCTTCAATTTTTTTTTTTTTGCACAAAGGTAGTTATTCGATCACAACTTGATGCATTCCCCTCACAGGTTGATTACCCAGACTTGCTCCAACTGCAGACTGAGTAGGTCCCCCAAGAAATTGCACATTTATGGAGGGAAACCATCCTTCCCTCCAGAAATTGTGCAAACCTGCCAGGCAGCTTGCTGGGCTCCAGAATTGCACGATTCTGTCAGTCAACACTCACATTGAAAATTGCGCAATTTTCCCCAGCAGGGTTTCTTAGCTCAGAATTTGCACAAATCTGGGTACCAGTCAGCTGCTCTGCTCAGAAATTGCTTAAATCTCTTGGGTAGCCAACCCAACTCCCATCTAGAAATGCACATTTTCCCCCAGAAGTCAAGCAACCTCTTGCATGTGTAGCTAAGTTGACCGGTTCCCTCCAGGACCGAGGAAAATAGACTTGCATGCATGAGTTTCTTCTCCCAAGGCAACATGAAAAGGCATCCCTTGTTTCAGGGATCTATTTTTGGCAGTTGGAGGTTACATGTAAGGATCATTTCAGAAACCTCCCACCAAGTGTCGCTTTCCTTATATTTGTGGTATGCGCATCACAACCTCAATTTTATCAAAACTCATCAACCAGACACTGTAGATCTCATTCCTCACATAAACCTTGTAGCTCTAACATCCCACATTGCATCTAGGAGCTATCAGCACAATTAACTCAACTGTTTTTGGGTAAGCCCACTTTCCATGTCATGTGTTGCATTTCTGGCGCTTTCTGTGTTTTGCTTTGTGTGAACATTGTCTGCTTGATTTCAGTGAGCACTTGTTGTAATTTTGATACATGCTAGATTGTACTAGCACTGTTTCAGTTTTCATTGCTATCTCACTACTGTCACATGCATGAAACGGTTTTGCACGAACGGTGGCCGATTCGGCGACTTGCTTCACCCACATGCATGTTGATCTGTTTACTGGATCTTTCATTAAATGTTTTCATGCATTGTCAATCACTTCTACTTTCACTTAGTGTCACCATGCATTCATTGTCATATTTGCTTTCATTTGCTCGTCAATGAATCTGGCCAAGCTTGGCTCGGAATCTGCCTTCACTAAGACAACATTGTGTAATATGGGGAAGGAAGGCTCTGTCTTCCTCTATAGATATGTGCATTTCTACCCAACCGCTATCCTCCATGAATGTTTTACGCGTTTCTGAAGGACAGTGATTGCTAGTCCAAAAAATTACGTAATGTAGTCACTGAGCCTGCATGCATTTCCAACTGATATTGTGCATTGCACAATTCTAGCAATTAGTAGCCAAAATGGATTGTGCATTGCGTAGTTCCAATAGCTAGTCAACCTTCCAGCAACCCAGACTATGCCTTACATAGTCTTGGCAGTCAGTCTCCCAACCTCCTGACAAAAATTGCGCGACCTTCATGATCAGTCACCTTGGTATGTTGCAAGTTAGTTCTCAAGTTCATTTTGGTCTTTAACTGACATATTGCTTTCCATGAGTGTTTCCATATCTCTAGGTATCATAGGTGTTCATTAGTGACTCTCTCAATAGTACAAGTACAATGGTTTCTAGGAGAGCAGAGACGAAGACACCATTTAGAGCACATTTGGGGATGCATTCGATCAAGTGTCTACGAACTTTCCTACCCACGAAGACATCAAGTTGATCGTAGACAAGGACATCAAGATATGATGGCGACAACATCACAGTGAGTGGCATCATGAACAATAATTGAAGGCAACATACCAGATGCAACATATGCAAGAGGAAGGTTTTTGAAAACATGGAGGTGGAATAAAGTTGCAAGCTCAAGCAGATCCACTGATGATGAAAGCAACTTTGGAGACTCACGCTATGAGGTGACAGTGCGATTGCATGAAAACAGAGAGTGGAACAAAGAAGGAGTTACATGTGCTGAAGAAACAACTCAAGGAAGAACATGAGTTTCACAAGCAAGCGAATAAGTTGCAGCAGGAACAGGAACAACAGGGGTCACAACATGCACTCACGGATGAAACTGCGCCCGTACAAGTTATATATCCATCCCAGCAGTTGGCATGGAGCATACATGGTGAGAAGTGTTGTTGATTGCACGCAAGGGATTCAACAGCATGCAAGTCATTGTGCGCACGCATTCGATCCAACCCATTCAGCACACTCTCCAAGGCAAAGATAAGAAGCAAGTCCAACTGGAGCTGAACATGTAGTTAACAGTTGATGCGCATGACCACCAGCACACACTGGAATATCAACACGAACACTATGCATCAGTGCGTTTCCAGTTCGGTTGGACCAAGAAGACCATGCACATGCTAGTAAATGAGTTAGATGAAGGAGCCACACCAATGCACCTGGATGCAATAGAGGCAAGAGTTTGCTTTGGCAATATGTCACCATGGGGTGCATGCACACCATCATAGATGACCAAGCTTGGCATCAGCTCACCACCTTCACCATCACAAGAATGTCAAAGAGTTGGTCTCACCTCAATGAACCAAGTGTTAGTGTTGTCTTGCATGACTTTCTCAAGTCACTTTGTCTCACATGAGCACATGTGCATTGTAATGCAACATCATGTCAAGTGGAAGTTCAAGTGTCAATAGTTGGATGTAACAGTCTGTTGAGGGCCCCGAAGTCGGGTCAACAACAAGGGGGATACCCACCCGGTCCGGAACCTGGTTGGCGGCTCCTTGCCCGTTTGGAGTAGCGGGTCCGACTGGGGGTAATGGGACCAGTTTCCCAATGTGATGGGTGTGTGTGTGTGCGTAGAGTCTGATGATATTAATCTAGAGGTTTTTCTAAACTAGTCTTGATTTTAACTGCTAAACTAACTCTATGCTAATGTAATCTAATGAAGAGAAATACATCTGATCTATGCTAACTCGGGGTGTTTTTCTTTTGTTTATGCGATCTAGAAAGATTTCTAACAGCAGCTGGTAATAAAGATCATTCAACTGATATCAGAATATAAACCAATAAAGATAAACCGTTCTGCATAAGAAGTTAGGCAGAGTAGTTGTGAAAAACATATCGCATAATCAGTTTTCTATATGTTAAGCATGATTAAATGATCCCACCGTACAGAAGTGCCAAATGGTAATGCAGACATTCATACAATAACATATAAAGAACTCAGCTACATATCACATTAGGGATACTAGCAGAATCTAGTCAAGAGATAAAAGTACCATTTATGACTACTTTCACCAATAAACTTCAAGTAATAATGATTTATTTCTACTTGTTCTAACATCTGCTAAGAGTACAGAAGTGCAACATCAGTAACAGATATTAGAATGCAAACATAAATAAATCTTGATCCATCCATTCATCAAAAACCTCCTCTGAGGGTGCAGAAGTGCATGTTCTGAGGATAAGTTTTTTGACAGATTTCCGGACCCTTCTCCAAATGCCATGAGAAGGGTTAAATACTACTAGCTAATTGATATTAATTACACGAATCTAGGGAATCGGCTTCAAATGACCGCCCTTTACTAAAAGAAAATTTATTTCTAAAACTTTAAATCTAATTTCTGACCGTTTCTGTATATTCTCTTTAGTGCTGTCAACAGCGCAACGCTTTCCTGGGAAGAGTCGGCTGACTGCCTTCTTCTTTTGCTTGGGAGATAAAAGTGGAAATAACAAGAGCTGACACTTTCTTCTGACAGACCAGAAGATATTTTCGAAAACCTTTCTCTAGCTGGGTGTATTCGCCGCGTGTATACTTAGCATAACCCAGGTTCTTCTCGAACTGATTTTGCTGTTGCTGTTTTCGGTTTCCGGTCGTGCGAATGACTGAGTGGGTTAGGAGTCATGCTGTATGGACATCCCCCTGTTTTAAGAATTGTTTCTGTTCTTTGTTCCAGGTTTTCCTGAAGCGTCTTCCTTCTCATGCGCTTCTTTCTCTGCTTTACCAAGTTTGAGCTTCAGGATCTTTTCTGAACACGCTGCTTTTGTGCGCCTTTGACTCTGAGTCCTGGATAGTCTAATTTCATCAGTGCCGATTGTCTGATAGTCTGGAATCCGCGGTCCTGCTGCATGCGGCATTCGTTTGCGGAGGCATCTTCTCTCTGCTGTTTGATTGGCGCTTTCCCCTTTCTCTCAGATGTTTCCTGCATATAGATTTATATCAGTTGCGTGTCTTGCAGTCTACGCAAAGAAGAAGGGAAATGAAAAGATTGACATGAAAGCATTAAACTCTAATGAATGCGTAATCCTGACATGCATCATGACTTGACTCTTCGATAAATGCGATGTAATCATTCCTTGATACTCAAGCATGGGGTCATTAAATTCCTTCAAGGCGCGCACTTAATCCTGGGCTTATCGTGTGATAAGTCTTTTCAGATCGCAGATCGCAAATCGCTGCCATCGCAGATCGCAAATCGCAGATATCGCAAATTTTGTTTAATGGTTATGCCGTATAGCGCGATGCTTGCGATTTGCGATTTCGCATATCGGCGGTCGGCGTTTTTCGAAGGTCTTCTTTTAAAGGGGCGCGTGTGATGTATGCGACGCGATGAACTTCGCATCGCTCATTCGCGGTCTTGCTTTTCGCGCTCGAGCAATGCTTCGGCCTTTCTTTGCGATGCGATTTAAGCCTTAGGGAGAGAAATATAAAAACTTTAGAAAAATATTTTTTGGGATTTTTTGTTCAGGGTCCCCTCTTTGCTTGACGTTATTGCTAATGTCAAGTGAAGAAGGGGGGTTGTTGGTGACCACAACAATGGCGATTCACTGTGAAGAACCAGTTATCTCTGCTTGTTCTATTGCATTTTTACTTCCAAAACAGAAAAGTTTTCTTACGCCTAAATTTTGTTATGGATAGATAGAGTATTACCCCTTATCCTGTCAATGATGTTTCGTCACAACTTTTTATTTCATTCCGATTGTTTGCTTCCTCTGGGTTATTTCTTGTATTTACACCTAGACATTACTCAGTCTTTTCAAAGACAAAATAAGGTCTTCTCTGCGTACTGGCTTTGTAAAGTATGCTCATTTGTCGTAGGTAGAGCCTCTGCTGCCCGCAAGCGTCCATAGCCTCGACAGGGTTACCATATTATCCAGCAATGATCCTTTTTCCTGCTTGAGGTTATTTACAACATTCCAGAGAAAAACCCTTTTGACACTTTTTCTTTCCTTTTTTAATTTTTTATTCTCTAAAGAACAATGTCTTGGTTTGGTGGCCAAATTATGACACAGTCATTCACTTGATTTACACTTTTGCTGAACAAGCTGGCTCGCGATGAGACCCCTTGTCTTTTGATTGCAACAATCTTGAGTCGTTGCCCTGTTTTGATAGACAGTAGTGGCAAAGTCAGCAAGTTATAATATCTGTGATCATGATAAGCCGGCTCGTGATGAGACCTCTTATTCTTTGAGATATAGTGTTTTCTTGGATTGTTTCTCTGGATGCTGCGATTTTCCTTAACAGGGAGGAAGTCATTGTTTTTCCTTAAGAAAGCTCTGGACGATAATAATAGAGTTTAAGAACAGCAGTTTTGCAGAGAATACTTATTTTGCTATTGATGATACTTTTCATTGCGTTGGTATAGAACAATTTTTTGCCAAAAGTTACCTTCATCCCAGATTTCTTTGTAAAGTTGAAACTAACATCACATTCAGGCTAAAGTTAACTCTACCTGTCAATAATAAAAGTCAGATTTTTCGAAAAGTTTTACTATTTATACAAGTGAAATCAAAATCTGATAGAGAAATGGTATATACTTCATAAATACAATTTATGATCACTCACAACCAACCTTATTTATATTTAAAAAATAAAACTAAAATAAAACTAAAATTATCCTACAAAAATTAGAAGGATAACCTTCTATGGAAAATACATTTTGAGGATTTGTCCGTTTACAGGCAGAGAATCTCTCCTGCCTGTCAAGTCCTGCAACACAAAAGTCGATGGGCCTATGACTTCTACGATTTGAAAAGGACCAAGCCATAGCTTCTGGAATTTCGTATGTTTGCCCTTCTCTTCGTGAGCCTTATCCCACTTTAAAACTAGATCTCCCATCTGAAAGTTTTTTCTGGTCATTATGTTCGAATCAAAAGAGGATTTTATCAGCGCTTGGTGGTGAGTGTGGGTTTTCTTGGCCTGTTCTCGTTGTTCTTCTAGCTTGATTATTTCCGTTTGCCTTAGTTGTAAGGGAGAAGTGGATACTTCATCAATGTATTGTACTAAGGACAAGGAGGGAATGACTAAGTGAGTAGGAAGAACTGCTTCTCTCCCGTAAACTAAATTAAAGGGAGAAGTGCCGATAGAGGCTTTCTTTGTAATTCTGTCTGCCCATAGGGCGTTTACTAGCGCTTTATGCCAATTCTTTTGGCTTTGGTCCATTGTCTTTTTGATAATCCTAATTAGGTTCTTGTTCATTGATTTAGCCAACCCATTACCTTGCGGATAGTAGTTGCCAGAATACTTTAGTTTGAACCCTCTTTTGAGTGCGAACTCAGTCATGGTATTTCCAGAAAAATATGAAGCGTTATCGAATATTAAGGCCGTTGGCAATCCAAACCTAGTAATGATAAACTGATCTATGAATTCAATAATATTTTCAGAATTAGCTGTCTTGAGAGGAACTGCCTCTACCCATTTAGTAAAATAGTCAGTTGCAGTGAGGATATACCTATGCTGTTTAGAGGAGTGAGGAACGATCTCACCTATTATGTCCAGGCCCCATTGGCTGAACGGCTGTTCGATGTTAACCGGCTGCAGTGGCATGGATGACTTCTTTCGTTTCCCTGTAGCCGTTTGGCAGACTTGGCATTTTCTTACGTGAATGTATGAGTCTTTGAACAGCGTGGGCCAGTAGTATCCTGCACGTAAGATTTTGTGTGCGGTGGCTTCTCCAGCATAGTGTCCACCTACTGGTCCATCGTGGAGTTCCTGCAAAACCTTTTCGGCTTCAGTTTTCTCAAGACATCTAAGAAGTACAGAATCATAGTTTCTTTTAAATAAGACATCATCTACGAGCTGATATTGTTTGGCTTTCAACCTCAGGGCTCTCTTTTTGATGTGATCCAGGGGAAATGGAGCATATCCGTTTTTCAGGAAATAAATGATGTCAGCATAAAATGATTCTGCGTCGTTTAGGCTTACCTCATACGTGTGTACCTCTTCAGGCGATTCTTCGGGGATTTGCGATGCTCCAGCTAACATCTTGCAGAAGCCTTGGCCTCTTACGATGTGTGCCGGCTTGATTTCCAGGTCGTATTCTTGCAAGGCGGTGATCCAATTCGCTCTCTTCTCGCCCACGTCTTTCTGAATCAGGAGGTTTCTTACCGCTGGGAATGGTACTATGACCTTGGTATGGGCCTTTAGCAAGAAGGGTCTGAAATATTTGACCGCTTTGAAAACGGCATACGCCTGTTTCTCTACGTCTGAATATTTCAGCTCAGCACCTTGTAAGTTTGAGCTAAAGAATGCGATTGGGGCTTCTGCCTTTTCTTGGTTTGCCTGGGTCAAGATCGCAGCATAAGAATTTTTTGAGGCAAACGTGTATAAGATGAATGGTTCTGAAAAATTTGGGGTTGCTAGGGATGGAGCGTTGATGATGGCTTGTTTGATTAAGTTAAACGCTTCGTGCTCGTCTAGACCCCATTTAAAGTTTGAATTCTTTTTTATCATTTTTTGTAAAGGAGAAATAATGCGTGAAAAATCTGGGACAAATCTTTTCACAAAATTGATCTGTCCTAGGAAAGATTGCATGGTCTTTTTGTTATGGGGCATGGATATCTCGGAAATTTCTTTGATTCTGTCAGGTTCAATGTGAATTCCCGATTTGGACACTATGAACCCTAGCAATTTTCCTTCACTCAACGCGAAAAAAGATTTCTTCGGGTTAAGCGAGATTCCATACCTTAAACATCTTTGAAAGATTTGCTTCAAATCTTTGAGATGGTCGCTTCGGTTCTTGGAGTACACAGTTATATCATCCAGGTAAATCACTACTGATTTATTGACTAACCCTTTGAACACAATGTCCATAGCCCTTTGAAAAGTAGCGCCAGCGTTGATCAGACCGAACGACATCTTCCGATACGCGTAGGTACCCCATTTAGTTCGGAAGGTGGTTTTTAGCTGATCGTCTGGGTGTACCAGCACTTGATTATATCCTGAAAATCCATCCAGGAAAGACATCAATTCTGAGCCTGCTACAGCCTGTAGTATTTGCTCCATAGGTGGGAGGGGAAAATTGTCTTTCTGACAGGCTTTGTTGAGATTCCGGAAGTCGATGCAGATCCTAATATCTCCGTTTTTCTTCCTAACAGGTACCATATTGTATACCCATTTGGAATGTCTGACAGGGAAAATTATTCTGGCTCTCAACAACTTATTCAGCTCAGTTTTTATCTGATTTTCCAGGTTGGGGTGGATTTTCCTGAGCTTCTGTTGGACGGGTTTCTCGTTGTCAATCATAGGGATAGTGTGCTGAATGATAGAAGTGTTATAAGTTTTCAGCTCATCGTAGTTCCAGGCAAAGACGTTTTTGTACTGTCGTAGAAGACGGATGTATGCTGACTTTTCTTCAGGAGCTAGGCCTTGGCCTAGATTAACGTTTTGGGGTTTCTCTTCGGTTCCTAAGTTCACTGATTCGTAGTTCAGAGTTGAACTGTAAAGTTTGGCGTTAGATGATCTTTTGAACCGACTTTTTAAGTCATACAAATCTTCTAATTTGACCACTGATTTGGGTATAGCATTATCCGTGCCATTTTGTTGTATTTGGTGGTCATGACAGTCCTCGTCGATTATCTGGTTTGAGTAGGATCCTTCAGAGGTAAGGAAACTTACGATGTCCGGGTCGTCGTTGAATACTCTCCAGTTGGTGATGTTGTCAGGGATGGACGGCTTAAAAATTAACTCTATGGAAAACCTATCTGGACTAAAGTCTTCGGAGGGGATGAGTCTGGAGGCTACGTTTGCTAGCAGGTCTGCGCTTGCATTGTGAAGTCTTGGGATTGATGAAATATTGAATGCTGTAAAATGCGCAGTGAGATCTTGCACTAAAGACTGATAGTGCTTTAAATGACTAGATAGGCAGTGTATGGTGTTACGTACCTGTTTGACGACGATCTCGGAATCTCCAAAGACTTGGAGATATTTGACGTTGCAGCCGATTGCTTTGTATAGGCCTTGCACCAAGGCTTCGTATTCCGCTGTGTTGTTCGTTCAATCGAACTCCAGCCTGCATGTGAGCATGGTCTTATTTCCGTCGGGGCTAATCAAGACGCATCCTGCTCCCGCTCCCTCATTGGACTTAGAGCCATCAAAATATAATTTCCAAAATAAAGAAGTATTTACAGGGTTATCTAAGAAACTAACACATTTTGAATCATCAGTCTGGGAAAAGTTTTCTACTTGGGACACGACTGAATTTTCTAAATATGGTGATATGTGAGCATTGAAATTTCCAAGGAAAGAGTCTACCGAGTAGTTGCCTATGATGCTGCTGTTGTATGCTATGGCTTCGTTCTCTCCCTCCAAATCCGTCACTATGTACTTTTGGTGCAGTTCTCGTTCAACCTTTATTTGATTTGGCTTCCCGTTGAAGGGTAACCACATGTGTGACCAGTCAGTCGAAAAATATCCGTGGAGCTTCTCGGACCAATCCCTGCTAAGAATTAGACCATAAAATTCAGGGATGTTAGCAACTAGAATATCGATGACCTGGCATACCTTGGGGTTGGACGACAGTCTTATGTTCACTTGATTAAGTTCGCCTATCACTTCGACTTGTGATCGATCAAGTTGAACTATGCGCACTGCGGATTTTTGCGGTTGAACATTAAGTTTGGCGCATATTGACTTGGGTAAAATATTGGTTGAAGCACCAGAATCAACCAAGCAGTTATGCACGTTTCTGTTAAAGATCTCATAAGTGAGGAGGAAAGGAGGAGTGTGAGATCTAGACCTCCCTCCAATCAAAGCGATGCCATTTGGATCGATTTTATTGATCACGTTGATTGGGGGTCTTCCTATATTATGGGAAGCTATAGCTGTAGGTAGAGGTGCAGTAGGTACGACATGTAACTCTTTCATCATGATCTTCTGTTGGTGTTTCAATTTGCTCAACTCGTACAGGGTGATATTAGCCCTAGTCTTCTTCATGTCGTCGATGATGTTATACTCCATTTCATCCGACAGTATTAGTGTCTTTGATGGAGGTGATTGCTCTTATTGGACTGGACTAAATGAGGTCGCTTTAGGGGTTGTCTTCTTTGTTGCGACCTTTTCTTTCGCTGGAGGGCTTGCGCCCTTCTGTTTTGGGGTAGTCTGGGGAGGATCAAGTTGATTTCTGCTTCGTGTGCTAACCGGAAGTGCTTCTTGATCTTCCTCTTGTGGGAGGATGAAATCCCACATTCCTTGCAGTTCCACCACTTCTTCATCGTCGGTCTGCGTTTCGATGGTGCTCTCTTCTTCTTCTTCTTCAGATTCCACATTTGAGACCACGTTGGGTGGCTTCGTCTCCATAGGGGGATTTCTTTTGAAATTCCTAAAAGGCTTTCTTGGGGACGATTCTGCTACTTGCTTTCTTATGTCAATCATCTCATTAGACATGGCTTTCAAGACTTTTTGTAATCCTTCCATGTCGAAAGGATCCTTCGTTTGCTTCTTCTTGGTTTCTTCTTTGAAAGAGATTTTCTTAGATTTACGCTCTTCGATTGTAGATCTCTTTTCTAGGGCTACTACGCGTCTTTCGACTGCCAATGCCTCAGCCAAGTTTTCGACTAAGGTTGTCTTGCTTGCCCTATCTACGAAGATGGCCAAGTTTGAAGGTAAGGCCGTAATGTACCATTCGCATCTTACTTCCTCGCTGGGCTGAGAAGCAGCGGGGATTTTATTGAGGATCTTGTTGAACCGTAAGTTAAAATCTTTAATGGGTTCCCTAGCCTCAGCTTTAAGATTGGACAGATCGTTGATCAGTGTCGTTGTCGATCTATCATCGCCGAATTTGGTGAGAAATTGATTTTGAAAAATATCCCAGCTGGTGATAGATCCGGAGGGTAGCGAAAAGTACCATGACCCGGCTGTCCCTTGCATCGTATAGGGGAAGAGTCGGACCACGGCATCTTCGTTGGTGACCCCGTTGAGATTAACAGAAAGCATGAAATTATTGATATGTTCTTCAGCTAGCATTCCAGTTTTTGGATTGAACTTTGGTAACCACTTCTCAGGATGGGCAGGTATTGGACTCAGGGGTGGAGGCATTAAAACCACCCCAGGGTTGTTCCATGGAGATTGTGCCATCACTGAGTTTCTGGTTAACAAAAGCGTAGAAGATGATCTTCGAGGTTGAGAAGATAGAGATGTTACGATCTTTGACGATTGTGGAGGAAGGGTCGCGGAAGATGGATGAGTGATTTGAGGTGGAGATGTGGGTGGTTGACTTCGCGGAGAGGGAGTTGAAATGGACGAGGTGGATGAAAGAGTCTCTCTGTCAGACTCTTGAAGTGCTTTCCTTGCTCTTTTCCTAGTGGGGAGAGGGATTTCAGTTGGCTGAATGCCGAACTTTTCACTCTTCAATCGTGTCAGGGGATGAGCAGGGTTGTATTGCGAAGTCAAGCTGCCTTTAGATTTATCAGATTTCTGGTTAAAAATAGAGAATCCCTGGAGTTTACGGATCAAGGTTTGAACTTCAGGGGGATCGACAATAAATTGTTCTGATGTATCGGGATGTATAGCAGCGGTGGATGTCCGAGCGACTTCCAGTTCCGAGTTTAGTCGTACCGGGGAAGTCGGGGAAGTTGGTGAGGGTGACTTGCTCTTAGAATGGTATTTGAATTTTGAATTATGCGCCATTCATAGCTAGGCCCTCCTTCTAGCGCCAGAAATGTTGAGGGCCCCGAAGTCGGGTCAACAACAAGGGGGATACCCACCCGGTCCGGAACCTGGTTGGCGGCTCCTTGCCCGTTTGGAGTAGCGGGTCCGACTGGGGGTAATGGGACCAGTTTCCCAATGTGATGGGTGTGTGTGTGTGCGTAGAGTCTGATGATATTAATCTAGAGGTTTTTCTAAACTAGTCTTGATTTTAACTGCTAAACTAACTCTATGCTAATGTAATCTAATGAAGAGAAATACATCTGATCTATGCTAACCCGGGGTGTTTTTCTTTTGTTTATGCGATCTAGAAAGATTTCTAACAGCAGCTGGTAATAAAGATCATTCAACTGATATCAGAATATAAACCAATAAAGATAAACCGTTCTGCATAAGAAGTTAGGCAGAGTAGTTGTGAAAAACATATCGCATAATCAGTTTTCTATATGTTAAGCATGATTAAATGATCCCACCGTACAGAAGTGCCAAATGGTAATGCAGACATTCATACAATAACATATAAAGAACTCAGCTACATATCACTTTAGGGATACTAGCAGAATCTAGTCAAGAGATAAAAGTACCATTTATGACTAATTTCACCAATAAACTTCAAGTAATAATGATTTATTTCTACTTGTTCTAACATCTGCTAAGAGTACAGAAGTGCAACATCAGTGACAGATATTAGAATGCAAACATAAATAAATCTTGATCCATCCATTCATCAAAAACCTCCTCTGAGGGTGCAGAAGTGCATGTTCTGAGGATAAGTTTTTTGACATATTTCCGGACCCTTCTCCAAATGCCATGAGAAGGGTTAAATACTACTAGCTAATTGATATTAATTACACGAATCTAGGGAATCGGCTTCAAATGACCGCCCTTTACTAAAAGAAAATTTATTTCTAAAACTTTAAATCTAATTTCTGACCGTTTCTGTATATTCTCTTTAGTGCTGTCAACAGCGCAACGCTTTCCTGGGAAGAGTCGGCTGACTGCCTTCTTCTTTTTCTCGAGAGATAAAAGTGGAAATAACAACAGCTGACACTTTCTTTTGACAGACCAGAAGATATTTTCGAAAACCTTTCTCTAGCTGGGTGTATTCGCCGCGTGTATACTTAGCATAACCCAGGTTCTTCTCGAACTGATTTTGCTGTTGCTGTTTTCGGTTTCCGGTCGTGCGAATGACTGAGTGGGTTAGGAGTCGTGCTGTATGGACATCCCCCTATTTTAAGAATTGTTTCTGTTCTTTGTTCCAGGTTTTCCTGAAGCGTCTTCCTTCTCATGCACTTCTTTCTCTGCTTCACCAAGTCTGAGCTTCAGGATCTTTTCTGAACATGCTGCTTTTGTGCGCCTTTGACTCTGAGTCCTGGATAGTCTAATTTCATCAGTGCCGGTTGTCTGATAGTCTGGAATCCGCGGTCCTGCTGCATGCGGCATTCGTTTGCGGAGGCATCTTCTCTCTGCTGTTTGATTGGCACTTTCCCCTTTCTCTCAGATGTTTCCTGCATATAGATTTATATCAGTTGCGTGTCTTGCAGTCTACGCAAAAAAGAAGGGAAATGAAAAGATTGACATGAAAGCATTAAACTCTAATGAATGCGTAATCCTGACATGCATCATGACTTGACTCTTCGATAAATGCGATGTAATCATTCCTTGATACTCAAGCATGGGGTCATTAAATTCCTTCAAGGCGCGCACTTAATCCTGGGCTTATCGTGTGATAAGTCTTTTCAGATCGCAGATTGCAAATCGCTGCCATCGCAGATCGCAAATCGCAGATATCGCAAATTTTGTTTAATGGTTATGCCGTATAGCGCGATGCTTGCGATTTGCGATTTCGCATATCGACGGTCGGCGTTTTTCGAAGGTCTTCTTTTAAAGGGGCACGTATGATGTATGCGACGCGATGAACTTCGCATCGCTCATTCGCGGTCTTGCTTTTCGTGCTCGAGCAATGCTTCGGCCTTTCTTTGCGATGCGATTTAAGCCTTAGGGAGAGAAATATAAAAAATTTAGAAAAATATTTTTTGGGATTTTTTGTTCAGGGTCCCCTCTTCGCTTGACGTTATTGGTAATGTCAAGTGAAGAAGGGGGGTTGTTGGTGACCACAACACAGTCATAGAGTAGATGAAGAGTCATGAGGGTAGATGAACTGTCACAAAGGGGAATTTCAAGGGTCATCCCACCCTTTGCTATAAATAGAACCTCATAGCTCATTATAAAGGCTTTTGGTCAGCTAAGCTTTGATAGGAGTATCTGAAGAAAGATTGGATAGTATTGTAACAAGCCTTGGCTTCTCCACTACGCAGAGCTAGTACATCTCTTTGGAGGAGTAGGCGGTTGTGGCTGTAATGTTCCACTATTGGAACTAGTGGTTGGATATGGATGTATTGTTATGACCGGATCTTACACTTCTTAATATAATAAGAGCCAACACGTTTCATGCATATGTTGTATTGTATTGTATTCTTTCTGGTTTACACTAAATTATATATGTATTGTTTTCTTATGCATGCATGTATGGACTATTTTGTATAAGTATGTATGAATCTTTCTGAAATGTGTTGTTGGTTTAACCATCACTTTGGATTGCTTGCTAACTTTCTTTCCAGCTTGTGATGCATCTTCGCTCGTGTGTTCCCTTCCAAGCCAAGTACTATTACATGTTGCCAAGGGGTGCACTCACCTCAACCCCCATGTGTTAGAACCTCTCATGCACCTTCCTTGACTCACTGCAGCTGTCACACCCTTGCTACTAACAGAGTTATCTTACTTGCCTCTATGCGAAATCACGGTCAAGGAATTACCATACGACCCACTGTTGGGACTTCTACACCAAACGGTTTGAGTTCTAATTGGAACTTCTTACCAGGGAGATCCCCTGACATGTTGGCAGGTCCAGCACCGTCAACAGGGTACTACCCGAATCAATCAACACTATTACCTTTTTCTTCTTGATATGTCCTTCTATCTTGAGAGTTTGAGGAGTGGTAATTCCTGCCAATTCTTTACAAGATATGGTCAGATTCATTTCTTCTTTCTCTAGGGTTGGTTCATGGTGTACATCCTCTTCTTTTGACATTTCTTGTTCCTTTTCTTCCTCCTCTTCACAATCTATGTAATATAATTTCTTCATAGCACACTTATTAACTTTAGTATATCTTCTATCACAACTGTAACAAAGCCCTTTTGTTCTTTTTTCTTCCAATTTGAGGTGTAAAACTTGTAGGTTGTCGAAGGCTAAGGGAAACAACACTTCCATATTTATAGTTGTGAGTGGTAGGCTTCCTTATTTCCATAATTTTGCTTTCAATTTTTCTTGCCAACTTGAATGCCTTCTCCAATGAATCAGGTTCCCAAAGGCGAACCTCATGTTGGATGTTATCATTTAAAGTCCCTATGAACACGTAAATCCTATGCTCCTCTGGAATATTGTTTACCCTTATATTCAATTTTTGGACGTCCTCAATGTGCTCCACCATTGTACCCTTTTGTTTGAGATTTATCAACTGGCTAAGGAAGGTGTTGCTTTTTGTATCCTTATAATGTGGTATCATTTCCTCCATAAAAATTGACCAAGTGACAATTTGTTTATGAGAGAAAATTCATCAATACCATACAAACTAATTGGGTTCCAAATATAAAGTCACAATGTGTACCTTTTGTGTGTTTTGCATGTTATGGAGATCGAAATATTGCTCCATTTGTAGTATCCATGTTACGGGATCCTTGCCATCAAACTTCCTCATATCGATCTTTGGAACATGGTGGGTCTTCAATCCAATGCTAGGTTTTATGAAATCACGATTAACATTTCTTTTATTCTCATCATGAGTTTCCTCTACTACCTTTTTGCCATTAGGAAGCATTTCTTGTAGAAACTTTGACAAACCTCCTTTCAAACCTTCCATGTCTTTCTTCAAATCTTCAATGTTTACTTCTAAACCATCCATCTTAGCTTCCACACCATCAATATTAGCTTCCTCTCCATTCATCTTAGCTTCCATGCCATTCATCTTAGCTTCCCTGCCTTTCTTTAAACCATCCATTTGAGATTTTGTTACTTTTTGTGAGAGTGAAATTTGTTGCACTTGGTCTCGTAATTTTGATATATCATGTTGCATTTCTTCCTCTTCTTCATGTGTCATGCTAGAGATTTCAGTTGTTTAATAGGTGTTTCCATTTTCTTTCTTCGGGACATCAATTAATGATAATTATGCTTCACTGTGCCCTTTGAATCTCTTCAAACTAATTTTTCAAACCAAACTTATGCAAATTTTTAAAAAGCCTACACACCTTTTTTCGCTTTGTAGGAGCTCGATATTGAATCTATTGTATCTCTGTATTTTTAGATATACAAGGTTTGAAATTTCATCCTATGATAGCCCACTGCGTCCTCTTTCCAACCCCACAAGTCTGATTAATATTTTATTCTCCAAGTAAGAGTTATGTAAAATCTCCCACGATGACCTGATTATAGACTAGTTCAGTAGATAAAACTTGTATGAAGTGCCACGTGTCACCGTTTTTGACCTTCAGATATGAAAATGATCTAAAGAACACTACATTCCGTCTAATTTATGAAACTATTTATGATATTTTAATCTGATTCTCAGAGATAAATCTATGACGATTTTCCCAAGGTCACCTGTTTGAGATGTAATTCGGAAGCCTCTAAAAACCCTAACTTCCTTGGACCCTATCTCTAACAATATAGCCAGAAAAGGCCTACAATTTGAACCCGAGGTTCATCAAAATTTCGTATCAAATGGGTTTTAATTTCATCTTCTGAAACTTTATATAAAAATAGTTATAGCGAAAATTCCATGATGACCTGTTTGAAGCAGTGAAATCCTATAATCCAAAGCTCTAATACCAAATGTTATGCAACCAACTCACAAAATAGAAGAAAAGAGATATCAACAACTTCAAAATCAGCCTCTTTGAGGGGGAAACCTCCTTTACATTACACAAATGAACAATTCTTGGATGATTCAAATGACAAAACCTCCTTTCAATATATAGGAGTCTAAGGGGTCGCAATATAATCAAAGCGAACATAGAAATAATAATATAAGGGAACAACAATAACAATAGTGGGTTTCTATGGGCACAATAATAAAAATATTAGGACAATATGGGAAAAACAATAACAATAAGGGGATACAATGACAATAATAATAAGGGAATACACTAGTATTATAGGGACCTAATAGTGGCAACCTGTCTTAGCTGATCCAAGTACTCTTCAATCTCCTACCTGACTTGGTGTTTGTGTTTAGTTGTGGTGAGTGAGCTAACTAATGGGATATTGTGGGATCTCACCATGAAATCCAAATTGTTGTACCATTGTACATATGGGGCCTAAATGTTTCCAATGAACGAGGCGAGCTGCTTGTTGTTCTGAATCAACATTCAAACTCTTGTTTTCTGTAGCTCAACCTACAACTTCATCTTCTTTACCAAAGTAAGTGGTGTCCCTTTATATCACATTGTCCATTCTTGCACGATGGTGATGGAAGTTTGTACATTCCTAAGTGTCTTGAATAATTCCATGATATGCTACTGCAATCTATGCAAGTAGACAACTACCTTATGTATGGTCATGAGATCCTCACAAAGGTCCCACATGGTCTCTCCAAGTGTTGATACTTCACTAGGTATTTATGCTCTCATTTACCCCAAGCAGACTTGTGCAAGAGCTACATTATGCGTTGCTATGTGGAGTTATTCTATTTCTTATTCGGAAACCTGCAGATTCTATGTCAATTGCTTACTCTCGATTGCCAAATACCGAGTGTTTGATCTTATCTCACCCACCAAGGCCAAGTTAGCTTCGGCAATGGCATTTGGATTCTTGTTGGTGTTCGCCAATATCGCCCTTTCTCTAATGAATGTTAATGATGCATGGTCATTCAAAAAATTCTCTCTCCACACTTGTACAATTCTCTTCTGAAGTTCATTATATGATAGATTGTACACATCCATTGCCAGATCATCATCAAGATGAGCTATGTCCCCTTGCTCGCTCGGGGCTAACTCCGCAGATGGAGGTGGTGGAGACTGAATGGCGACCTATGGTGCACTGGGAATTAGGTCAACATCTTCATCCTATAGTTTTGGTTCCAACTCCATGTCCACAACTTCAATCAAGTCTTCAATCTACTGAGCAAGCTCTCGATCCTTCATATGTTCACTCTCCCCCTCCACTGCTAGTTGGTTCTGTCCTTTCTCTTCAACTTGAATTGACATAGTTTCTCCTGACATCGCACGTCGACTTTCTTCTTCTTCCTACTTCTACTTCTCCTCCTATTCTTTCCTCCTCTATTCCCATTCTTCCCCCAGTTCTTGTTCTGCTTTCTCGCCCTCAGTTCTGCTTCCTGCAAGCTATTCTTTTCTCTCTTCCTCTACTCTTCTCTCTATCTCCTCTGCTTCCTCTACCAAATTTGCTTGCATAAAAATTGAATCCTCTTTCACTTTTCAACTTTGTTCTCCCTCTATTATGTCAGAAACCTTTCTCTTTCCCTAATGTTGTACTGGATTGCTGCCTTCTACTACTGCTACTGGACTTGCTTCCATGTTATTCTTGACTCCTTTTCTATAAACAGTTGAGTGTCTACATATATTGGCAAGTTAACTGGCACTTTCGTAAATCCTTCCCCAATAATTATTTCAGTGGTCTCCCTTGAAGCATCTGTCTTTGGTGCCATGGTAACAATGACTACTAGAGAGAAGTGATTCACAAGTTTGGTACTTGTGGGAAAAAAAGGACACTCATGGCAAGAAAACATTAGCTTTTACAAATCAACTTTTAAGGCATGATAAAGCAGGAAATCGGGCATCTGATGGGAAATATTTCTTAATTTTCATTGGTAAGAGGTACTAGCTTCTTGTGGGAACTATGCATAGAGCAGTCCCAATAGCTAGGGATGAAGCTTGTGGCTTGAGACTGTGCAATGCATAGTCCAAACTTGGGCAAATACTAGGAGAGACTATGCATTGTGCAGTCTCAATGGCCAAGGTGATAGGATGACCCCTAGAACTGCGCAACTCATAGTTGGAGCTAGCTTGTATTGTGCACTACGTAGTTCTAGAGGCCAAGCTTATGGCTTGAGCCTTAAGATTACACAGTGCCCAACTAGGCAAGGTAAAATCCGATCAAGGGAAGTACATATCTGCCCAGTGGAAATGTCACAAACGATAAGATCTAAGTGATGGTGTGAGCTTGAGTGCATATCTGATTAAGTGTGAATGAATCATGATAGATCAAGTGTAGAAACTGATCAAACAAAAGGAAAATCAAGTATGTGAGGAGAGTTGCCGCAATGGCCACCATTAGTGAAAAAACAGGAAAAATGATGAGACACTTGTGAAATTAAGAGATAACTTGAAACAACACTTCTACAAGCTAAAAAAGGTTGAAATGATAGCAACCATGAAGAGAAACAAGCAATAAAACACCCACACTATCAAAAAAACAAAAAACAACATAAAAGGTGACAAAAGGAGATAAAAGAAAAACTCACCCGAAAAAGCGACGATGACCCCATCAAAGGTTCCTTGATCTCTTTGGGAATGCTAGATCCCCAAGATTGAGTGCTAAAATGAGCTCTAGAGGCATTGATTAACTAGATTTGAGTAAATGAGGTTTTATGACTCGCATGCCTAAGATCAAGGACAAAAGCGACTCTTGGTGAAAACTTCTAAAAATAACAATATTCCATCTCCGGGAAACTAATAATAGATCCCTACTTCCTAGGGATTATTTTTTCCCTTTAGTTTTATTTCTTTCTGGGGGGGAAATTGCCATGCACACTACCAAGAAAGACTGTGCAGTTCTATGGAACTGGGCAACTTTTTGGCTTAGTGTGAACTACGCAGTTTCTAAGCTTAGTGACGGTTTGTGTAGTTTCTGGGCTCAGTGTTGGGCTTCCTTCCATGAATGTGAAATTTTTGGGCTCAAAGTTGAATGCTAGTAAGGACTGCGCAATTCCTATCATCAAGGCTGCTTAACTTCAAGGATTGTAGAGTTTATCGATGCAAGCCCAAAACTATCGTGAGACCAAGTTGGGAGATCAACTTGTGACTTAGAGAGATAAGATAAGTGTGAAGACAAGAAAATTGAAAAGATAAGTCTCATTCAAAACATGAATACTTGGATCAGTGCAATATGAGCTCCTGTAGATAAGAAGGAAGGCTCTGAAATAGAAGCATAGGCAAAATTTTGGAGGGTGGTTGTAGTCGCTACAACACTAGCGACACACTGGTAGAAATAAAGCTCTCTGTATGGATCTTGTCTCATGCAAAATAGGTCTAACTCCTCTGGAAGTATTGTTTAGTTCTTTGATTATCACAACTTCTTCAGTTAGCTTGAGTTAAAGAGATAGTCCCTACCATTCTCTTCACCGACAACACACATACCAAGCTAAGTCAAACTGAGTTGTTTCGATTAGGGATGGGGAGTCTATAATTGCACAAGTAAAAGAGACTATCAGAGTCTTAGTTTCATCTTGGTTGTTGCTCCGCTTCCAACAAGCCTAGATAGTACCCCGATGGAGTTGCTTCAGGAACACAAGAATTGCTTTGCTGCTAGCAAGCCTAGACAGTACCTCTGTGGAGTTTCTTTCTTCACCTCTTTATGCAAGATGCCTTTCTCTTCCTTCGCACTTTATTTCATTTTTCAATTTTTTTTTTCATTTTTACTTGTTCAAATAACTATGTATAGGCACTCATTTATTTCGTAGGGGCAGAAGAGGGATCCCGACTTATTGAGATTAGAAGAGGTTGTCCCTTCAGAGAAGGATATTTATATATACCTCTTACATACTTGTTAAGGTTTTCCTCCCCTCCTTACTCTACTTGACTTATTTGACAAGGATTAACTAAAATTAGAACACTAATTAGAGTAGGCAGTACTAGTTAAAGTGAAAGCATCGTGGTTTCACTGTGACTCTCTCCAAAAGGAACGCATTTTCCATGAGAGTATCATCGATTAAAAGAAATGCGATTCACCAAGCATTGATAGTAGCACAACTTCCCCTTGGATTTTGACAAGCTTGTCTAAGAAGTCAAACATGATCTCATGCGAAAACTAACCTATAATTGAAAAGAAAACAAATGAAATGAAAGAAGCAGAGTAAAAGTGAAACAAAGTAAAGAAAATGAAAGGAAACAAAAAAGAAAAGAAAAACTACTGCTACTCCTAACCTAAATAAATCATAGGCAAAACTTACTTGAAATGATACTTCTAATGCAACCACTGGTGCATTGATTGTCCGATGTGGGCAAGGGAATGCATGTCAAGAACAATATATAAGAAAATCAGTAAAAAAGAAAGATAGGAATGTGAAAACCAAAACGTTCGAAGTTTGAATACGCACGCAGAAAAGTAACAACGAAAATCGCATGAAAGACATTATGTGGTTATATCATGGTGTCTTGACACACTGCGAATTACAAACATACAAGCACAAACTTTCGAACTGTAAAGGTGAGGGAACATCAAGAAAGAAGAAAATTTCATTTTTCAACAGTGCTTTCCACGTACGACTCCTCCAACGAATGAGTGATAGTATCGTGTAATATAGATGGAGGATTCAACAATTGTGAGACATTGATTTTCAGTATGTGCGGCAGAGTGATAAGGAGCCTCAAAAGATTCAACACTATTCTGATCAGAAGCGGAACTGACCTCAAGACTATGAGAACTTGACATAACCATCAGCTCGGGCTAAAGTGCCTTGACAACTTAGGTAAGTTCCAACTCATCAGAAGGTAGATCATAATAGATTAGTGGTCGGGAAAGATTAGCAGCGGAAAAAGCAGAAACGTGACCGAATGAATCAATGAAGAGTTCATGACAACCACGATAAAAAATTTCAAGATCACAGATGGAGGCATCCTCATGATCTGATGAATCAGAAAGTGGGGAAGATGAAAAATTATAATTTCACCCTCCAAGTTTTCAGAAAGATGAGATGAGAGATTAGGAAGATCAAGAGTAGAAGATTCATCCTCTCCACATCTAGATGAAAAACTGACATCCCACATGTTCTGTGAATGATCGAAAGTAGTAACATCATCAGGAACTAAATTTTCACAAGATTCAACAGAAATGATAGAATTGTGGAAAATTTCAGGATGATGAAGGAGAGGTGCGGAAGGAAGAGAATCATCCTTCATCACAGATTCTTGTTAATATATTGGCTCCCCCACATAATCATCATGAATGATAGCGGAAGTTGGCTTCTCAACACCAACTCCATCCAACACTTGATCCTTGTGCACATCACAAGAGATATTTGAAATAGGTGAACACAACACTTGCAATCTAGAGGATCAGAAAGACCAAAGGATGGAGGAAAAGGAGATAACACTTCATCACAATCATCGGAATGAAAGTCCAAATCTGCGTTGAAATTATGAGTATGTGGGGTGGGAAAAGATGGTGGTAAATAAACATATTAATTTTCAACTTCTCCTACCTCAGCCTACAAAACTAGAGTTGTTTGATGGAAGGAGGATGAAGGGTCACTTGGAATAGAAACCTTGTCCGTCACATATTTAGAAGCTATGACGCCGAGGTATGTTGGGAGAGGCTCAAAATATTTTAACTCGTGCGGATTTTCTGAAATGTGAAGAAGATATTGTAATCTTCTTGTCAATAAATTCCAATCAAATTCATATTTCAGATATTCAAAACACAAATGCATAAATCAAATGTGAAAATGATGTGATTATTCATTAGGTGATTTTCACAATTCTAAAATTTTCTTGCCCAGAAGTTTATGGTTGAACATGTCAAAAGCGCGAGACAATTTTGTGACAAGATGCTTAAAATATTGTATGGAGGCGTTAATAAATGTGTGACACCACTTCCTTACACGCCCTTCGAATGTGAGGATGAAAAAACTACAAGAAACACCCTTACAGTGGATGTTGTGCTTTGTGAAAAATTCAAGAAAGCGAACAATATGCTCAAGCAAGGTTGTCTCACCTTCGCCATCAAATTTAAGGGTTGAAAAATCATCTGCAATACTCACTGACACTTGCAAACTTACGTCTTTAGAAAAACATACTGGGATTAGGATTGTGGAAGAAGTCATTAAATGAGTGCAGAAATTCAACTTGTCATCTAGCCCTCCTTCTAGTGCCAGAAATGTTGATGGTGCTAGACCCACCAACATTCAAGGGATCTTCTTGATATGAAGTCCCAACTAGACCTCACACTGTTTGGAGTACGATTCCTAGTAGTGGGTGGTAATGTTATGTCTTGAATGCGGAAATGTGCTAAGGGAAGTATGATAACTTTGGGTGAGAGAAAGTGTGACCCTGCGGAGAGTCAAGTGTGATGCATGAAGGTCCCAACACATGAAGGGAGAAGAAAGTGTGCCCCTTGGAATCTTGTAATAGTATGCATCTTGAAAGGAACACATGAGAAAAATGACATGACAAGCTAAGATGCAAAATAGTCCACAAGTTAAAGTGACGAGTTAATACAACAACACACATTCAACAAGATTCATACAAATGAAAATGAAATAGTTCATAAGCATAAGCGTAAGTTAAATAACATACATTCCAAATACAACAAGAATAGTCCTACTATATTCACAACATATGCATGAAAGTGTTCTACCTCTGATTTTATTATAAGAAGTGAAATTTCCATTCATACATATACCATTGATGACCACTAGTCCCAATAGTGGAACATTAATGTCAAGAACACCTGCTCATCCATATAAGTATAATCTATGGAGAAGCCAAGGCTCTTCACAATACTCCCAAGATTTTTCTAAGCCTAAGCCTAGCCAAAATCCCTTTACATGAGTTATGAGGTTCTATTTATAACAAGAGGGGGTGACTCTTCAACTCCCCTTTGTGACCTTTGGACTACCCTCATGACTCTTCAACTTCTTTACAAAATGACACATTACATTACATGATGACTCTTCATATTCAAATATTGGCACTTGGAATTTCACTTACAACATAATTATAAATAATATTACATTTTACACTCATACCCATATAAGACAAAATAGGGTAGATGTTAAGTTATGGTATGTTCTATGCTTAGAGCAGTTTACTTCTTTTTATTATTATTATCCACAGATTAGCAATCACATGTACAGTAAGTAAAGTGCAGATAGAACATTAAACGATCGATAGAAAACAAGCCAAGACAAGAGACACAAGATGTGGCAGCTAGCCAGGGACAAACACCAATATGGGGAAACCCTTTGATCAAATCTTATTTTATCTTCAATAATTCAACAAAGAGAAATAGTACATAAATATGATTTACATCAACAATAGCAAACCCTAGATCAACCCTCAACTAGGGTAGAAAATATCTTGCAAACTGATCGTCGGATCAGCTTGATTCCTTCACCCAAAAAATGCGGCCTTCTGAGGAGATTTAGTTACACCTACAACACAGTTCTGAGAGAGAATCTGATGGTCAACGCTGGTTAAAATTCCGATTTGCAGTTGCAACCCTAAATTCTGTGTCCTTCCTTCCACACGTGTGAGAGAAGAGTCCCTTTCTGCACAGTAGGAGAAGAGCCTCTTTTCTGCACAGGAGAGAGAGAGAGATGTGATGAGATGAGTCCAAATGAGGAAAAGACCTCTTGTATTTATATACAAATGTTAATGATGAATAGATGTGATAGTTGGGCTTCTAAGCCTACATGAGTTGCTGGTCGGCTTGATAATTATTCCATAATCAAAATAAATTCATATCTCCATTAAAACTTATCAGAATCAGATGATATTTAGATCAATCCTACACCTCTCGACGAGAGGAATCTAATAAAAATATTATCAACCATGAATAATATGACCCACATGGATTTTGGACCTAGTTTCCAATTTTAACACTCCCTCTCAACTAGGGAGAACTTCATCAACAATTCATTTGTCCGTCGCTATTATTCATCCATCAAATGCACTGCCCTGTACATCTTGACCCCTGTTCTGTTTTGCCTTGTGCTGATTTGCTCTGCTCTGCTCTATTTTGCTCTGCTTGAATTATGAAGAAGAAGAAGTGATCGAGGATGTATCATACCATCCTCCACTAACTCAAAGTCAGTCTCAGAGTGTGTACCACTGGTCCCAGACAAGTCCTCAACTGACCTGAATTAAGTGTCATAGTGGGTACAACTCCTACCACTAGTCTCATACTAGTATCATTGATCCCAGATCAATGAAGGTCATCCTAGCATAGGGAGTATGGTAGATACAGTGATGTGTCCATCGATACTACTATGGTCCCTATCCTCATTTCCCTGCTCATTGATCAGATGAGAGGTACTTCCCATGAGTCCTAGACTACATGGGTAGGATGCCTCGACAGGAGAGCTAATCATCCTGTCCATAGGAGAGTGAATCATCCTGTCCCACAATCACCATGGAGAATACATCATCCAGGCCTCACAGGAGAACTAATCATCCTGCTACACAATTTTCATGGAGAACACATCATCCAGACCTCACAGGAGAACTAATCATCCTGTGACATAATCGTCATGGAGAACACATCATCTAGACCTCACAGGAGAACTAAATATCCTGCTACATAATCGTCATGGAGAACACATCATCCAGATCTCATAAGAGAACTAATCATCCTGCTATGTAGTCGCCATGGGGTGTCACAGGGAAAGTTTTGATTCTTTTACCCTATACACGTACACCACCAGGGGATGGTGAGTCACCCTATAGTCATATGTTGCTCCAAGAAGTACCCCGCACCCCCCTAGCTCCCATAGTTTAATACATCATACAAGACCCTCATCAGAGGGTCTTTGAATGACACCAATTCGTTCTTGGAAAGTCAGGAATCTAGCCTTCCCTAAGGGCTTTGTCAAAATGTCGGCGACTTGTTCATCTGTACCGATATGTTGGAGCCTTATTGCTCTTCACTGCATCATATGTCAAATATAGTGGTACCCGATATCGATATGCTTGGAGTGATCATGAAATACAGGATTCTCTGACAAACGAATCCCACTCTGGTTGTCACATAGGATCACGGTGGTATCCAATGTAAATCCAAACAGCTCATTAAAGAGCTTTTGCAACCAGACTGCCTCACAGGAGGCCATGCTAGCAGAAATATACCCTACCTTGATGGTGCTCAAAGCCACCGACTTCTTCTTCCTGCTCATCCAGGATATCTAAGTAGATCCCAAGGAGAAACAACATTCGGAAGTGCTCTTACGAACCACCACACTGCTTGCCCAATCAGCATCAGTGTATCCAAGTAGTCTCACATCTCCGACAGTGTATCTTAACCCATATGTAATTGTGCCACAAAGATATCTTAATAGATTCCTGGCACCAATCCAATGTATGTGGTGAGGTTCAACCATATGTTGACTTAATGTGTTGAATTCAAAGCATATATCTGGACGGTAGTTCACTAAGAACATTAATGCTTCGACGAGTTGCCGATACTCAGTAGCATTTTGTAAAATAGGTCCAACAGCACTACCGCTTAACTTCTTGAAGTCAAGCTCCATTGGGGTAGTTACACGCTTGCATTCTAGCATACCGAATCTTTCCAATATATTCACCACATATTTTCCTTGAGATAGGAAAATTTCCCTTGGTTTCTGCCAGACTTCAAGTCCTAGGAAATAGTGCATTAGTTCTAGGTCCTTCATTTAAAATTCAGAAGTCAACTCCCTCTTACATTTGTGAATGAGAGGGTCTGCACCTATTAGAAATAGGTCATCCACATACAGCACCAGTATGAGAGGTTTGTCATCTTCAACCTTAAAGTAAAGGTTAGGATCGGCTTCACTCCTAGTGAATCCCAACTTCATCAAGTAGCTATCGATCCTCTCATACCATGCTCGGGGTGCTTGCTTTAGCCCATAGAGAGCCTTCTTCAACCTGCATACATGAGATTTTCGATCATAAATCTCAAATCCTTCAGGTTGCTCCATGCAAACCTCTTCTTTGATCGAACCATGCAAGAACATGGTCTTGACATCCATATAATGTAGCTTCCATCCTTGTGAAGCCACAAGGGTTATGATCGAGCGGATTGTGGTATATTTGGAAACAGGTGCAAATATCGTGTCATAGTCTATACCTTCCTTCTAGGAGAAGCCATGAGCGACAAAACAAGCCTTATACTTTTCCGTACTTCAATCTGCTGCATGCTTTATCTTGTAAAGCCATTTAGAAGTGACAACTGTCTTGTGTTGGGGTCTGGGAACTACTTCCCATACATCATTCTTCATAATAGACTCATATTCTTCAGTCATAGCATCCTTCCATACTTGATGCTTGACGACATCTAAGAATGATGAAGGCTCATTTTGTATGATCGTGCTCATGATGGTCAAGTATCCCTGATACCTGTTAGGTTTCTTACTTTCACGAAAGGTTGCTCAAGGTGCAGTGTGTCCTTCAACATCATCGAGTAGCCCCTTAAGCCAAGAGGGCCTCTTCCTAGAAGAGGAAGGTTCAAGTGGATCAATAGGATCCATGGGTTCATCCACATCAGGAATTGTTACATCATCTTTTTCTTTTGGTTCCCTAGTGTCAGCTTCTTGAGAGCTCCTTAATGTAGGAAGATTGTTCACCTTGCTGAGAGCCATATATTTGTCAAATGTGACATCATGACTAATCATGACTTCCCTTTGACTGGCTACATAAATTCTATAGCCCTTAGTATTTTCACCATAGCCCACGAAGATTCCTTTCTTTCCAAATGCACCCAAATTGTTTGTTTTCTCTTTTGTCACATGAAAATATACAGGGCTTCCAAAAATTCTAAAATGAGATACGTCAGGTTTCTTACCGGTGAACATTTCTTCAGGAGTCTTAAAACCCAATGCTTGATGAGGGCATTGGTTTTTTACATATACGACGGTGTTTGCAGCTTCGGCCCATAGAAACTTCGAAGGTCTTTGATCATGGAGCATGGCACGGATAGCTTCCACAATCGTACGGTTCTTCCTTTCTACCACACCATTATGTTCAGGAGTATATGGTGTAGTAGTCTCCCTCTTAATGCCAGCCTCTTTACAAAAGTCATGAAACTCGTTAGATTCATATTCAGTCCCATTATCAGTCCTTAAGATCTTGATCTTCTTTTCAGTTTGATTCTCGATCAAGGCTTGAGATGTGTCACAAGACATGACACCTAGCGGACTTCCTCTGACCTGATATAATGAATCAACTCAAAACCCAAGATTAAAGGCATATTTAACATTGTTTTTCCATACACGTACCTTGCCATCGGTGAAGGTCACCTTGTAGCCTTTGTCTTCCATTGCCGAGATGGACACCAGGTTCTTTTTGAGGTCAAGTACATATAATACATCTTGTAAGAGGATTGTATTACCTTGATTCAATTTAAGAGAGACATTGCCTACACCTTTCACGGGATATTTCATATTATCCCCAAGGAAAATTTCCAGGTTGGTTTCTTTTCTATCATATTATGGAGAACTTCTTTGTAACCAGTGAAGTGCCTTGAGGCACCACTATCAATAAGCCAATTTCCCAGTGAGTCCGGAGGAGCAGAGGTAGATAGAGCAGCTGGAAGATAATATTCATCCTGTTTATTGTCAAGAGTGTTAGATTCATACTTGGAATTTCTAGCCTTCTTAAATTGTTGTCCTCTTCCTTGATTTCCAACACTCCTTTTACCTATGCTATTAGATTTTCCATTCCTTTGATTTCCATGAAAGGCATTTTGATCATCATCCTGGTGTGAGTCCCTTCTATCAGGGCATTCTCTTGCATAGTGACCTACTTTATCGCAAATGTAACATCGTCCTTTTCTTCCACCCTTAGGTCCAACCTTTCTTTTTGATTTAGTCCCAGAATTATTTCTTTTCTTAGCATGAGAAGAAAATGCAGCAAGAGGACCTTTAGGCATGGGAATTTCTTGCTCTTCTATCCTTGTTTCTTCTTAAATGCATCTTGCCATTAATTCCTTGAAACCAGGAATTATGTTATTGTTGAGAAGAGTAGTCCTGAACACGTACCATTCGGATGGTAATCCTCCAAGAGTTGTGAGTGCCATTTCCCTATTAGTAATAATCTCCCCAATAGATAGGAGATCGTTCTTGATCTCAATGATTCTTAAGAAGTATGCTTGCATACTCTCATCTTTGCCCTTCTTAATTTCCTTCAGCTTATTTCTAAGAAACAATACTTGATTTGCATCATTAAATTTAAATAAACTCACCAGTCTATCGTAGATTTCCTTGGAGGTGTTCAAGTTAGAGATGTAGGCCACCAAGTGCTTGTTGATAGAGTCCCGGATGATCTTATTTGTTTTGACTTCACCAGTTTTCCATTTGTTCCTAGCAGCAATGGGTGCATTTGATGGAGGCTCAACAATATTTCCTCTCACATGGTCCAACACTCCTTGATCTTCTAAGGTTAGATCGAGAGACATCTTCCATCTGTGATAGTCAGACTTCTCATGGAGCTTGTCTTCAGCAGGGAAGTGTGTTGAGGACCCCATAGTTCTTTTAGGCTAGCCTTGCCAATCTTCTCTTTGCTGATTGCTCTTGCTCTTGCTCGGGCTTTGTCTTCACCTCAGCTCTGATACCATGTTAAGTTATGTTATGTTCTATGCTTAGAGAAGTTTACTTCTTTTTATTATTATTATCCACAGATTAGCATTCACATGTACAATAAGTAAAGTGAAAATAGAACATTAAACGATTGACAAAAAACAAGACAAGACAAGAGACACAAGATGTGGCGGCTAGCCAGGGACAAACCCCAATATGGGGAAACCCTTTGATCAAATCTTCTTTTATCTTCAATAATTCAACAGAGAGAAATAGTACATAAATCTGATTTACATTAGTAGCAACAAACCCTAGATCAACCCTCAACTAGGGCAGACAATATCTTGCAAACTAACTGTCGGATCGACTTGATTCCTTCACCAAAAAAATGCGGCCTTCTGAGGAGAGTCAGTTCCACCTACAACGCAATTTTGAGAGAGAGTCTGATGGTCAATGCTGGTCAAACTTACGATTTGTAGTTGCAGCCCTAAATTTTGCTTCCTTCCTTCCACACGTGTGAGAGAAGAGTCCCTTTCTACGCAGTAGGAGAAGAGCCTCTTTTTTGCGCAGGAGAGAGAGAGAGAGAGATGTGATGAGATGAGTCCAAATGAGGAAAATACCTCCTGTATTTATATACAAATGTTGATGATGAATAGATGCAACTATTGGTCTTCTGAGCCTACATGAGTCGCTGGTCGGCTTGATAATTATTCCATACTCAAAATAAATTCATATCTCCATAAATACTTATCGGAATCAGATGATATTTAGATCAATCCTACACCTCTCGATGAGAGGAATCTAATAAAAATATTATTAGCATGAATAAGATGACCCACATGGAGTTTGGCCCTAGTTTCCAATTTTAACAGTAGATACAAATTGAAAACCTAACATGACAAGACACTATGATGCTTGAGTTTGGAACCCTCTAGCTCGACAACTTCGACTTGATGCTGCTTGATTAATTATCAATGCCAATCTTGGTGTTGTGCAATGAAATCCCCAAGCTACATGATGGTGTCAGGTTGGAAGTAGACTATAGCCTCCATAGCATGCGGGTACAATGATTTGGAACTCGTCTTAACTTATTTCTTGAGTAGGAGCAACATGGTTCTGATTTGGACAAGACCACCGATGTAGTTCGGCATGTTTTGTTTGTTAATATCTAAATCCTCCTTGTTGGCAAGATTTCTCAGATGCTCCAAGTACTCTTCAATATCTTGCCTAAATTGGTGTTTGTGTTTAGCTTCGGTGAGTGAGCTGACTGATGGGATATTGTGGGTTATTACAATGAAATTCAAATTGTTTTACAACCATACATATGAGTCCTGAATGTTTCCATTGAACGAGGCAAGTTGCTTGTTGTTCTAAATCAACATTCAAACTCTTGCTTTCTTCAAATCTGCCTATGACTTCACCTTCTTTACCAAAGTAAGCAGTGCCCCTTTGTATCGCATTGTCATTCTTACATGAGGGTGATGCAAGTTTGTACATTCCTAAGAGTCTTGACAAATTCCTTGATCTGCTGCTGCAAGATATGCAAGCTGAAAACTTCATTATGTACAGTCATGATCTCCTCATAGAGGTCCCACATGGTATCTCCAAGTGTTGATACTTCACCAGGTATTGCTGCTCTCATTTCCCCCAAGCAGACTTGTGTAGGTGCTGCATTCTGCGCTGCTCTCTAGAGTTGTTCTATCTCTTGCCGAGAAACCTGTAGATTCTATATCAATTACTTACTCTCGAACATCAAATACTAAGTGTTTGATCTTATTGCACCCGCGAAGGCCAATTTGCATTCGACAATGGAATTTGGATTCCTACTGGTGTCTGCCACTATCACCCTTTCTCTAATGAATGCAGGTGATGCATAGCCATCCAGAAAATTCCCTCTTTGTGCTTGTACAATCATCTTCTAAAGTTCATGATATGACATATTATACACATCCATTACTAGATCATCATCAAGAGGAACTATGTCCCTTTCCTTGTTTGGGGCTAACTCTGTGGATGGAGGTGGTGGAGACTGAATGGTGACCTGTGGTACATTGGGCATCAGTTCAAAATATTCATCATGTGATTCTAATTCCAACTCCATGTATGCAACTTTAATCAAGTCTTCAATCTGCTAAGAAAGCTCATGATCCAACCTCTATTCACTCTCCCCCTTCGCTGCTGGTTGGTTCTGTCCTTTCTCTTCAACATGAATTGACATTGTGTCTCTTGAGATTGTGCCTTTCCTTTCTTCTTCTTCCTTCTTCTACTTCTCCCTCTATTATTTCCTCCTTTATTCCCATTCTTCCCTTAGTTCTTGTTCTTCTTTATGCACCCTCGGTTCTGCTTTTTTCTCTTCCTCTGCTCTTCTCTTTGTCTCCTCTACTTCCTCTCCCAAAGCTGCTTGCATAAGGATTGAATTTGCTTCCACTCTACAACTTTTTCATCCCTCTATCTTGTCAAAAACCTTTCTCTTTCCTTGATCTTGTAACAGATTGCTGCCCTTTTCTACTGCTGCTAGACTTGTTGCCATGTTAGTGTTGACTCCTTTTCTATAAAGAGTTGAGTGTCCACATATATTGGCAAGCTAACTGGCGCTTTCTCCACTGCTTCCCTAATACTGCTTTCAGTGGTATTCCTTGAAGCAACTCTCTTCAGTGCCATGGTAACAATGACTGTTGGAGAGAAGTGCTTCACGCATGTGGTACCTGTGGGACAAAAAGGACACTCATGGCAAGTAAACATTAGCTTCAGCAAATCGACTTTCAGGGCATGATCAAGCAATAGAATGGGCATCTGATGGGAAGGTTGTACAATTTTCATTGGAAAGAGGGATTGGCTTCCTGTGGGAACTGTGCAGTCCCAACTGCCAGGGATGAAGCTTGTGGCTTGAGACTATGCAATGCGCAGTCCCAACCTGGGTAGAGACTGGGAGAGACTACACATTGTGCAGTCTCAGTGGTCAAGGTGACAGGATGACCCTTGGAACTGTGTAGTGTGTAGTTGGAGCCATCCTATACTATGCACTGCATAGTTCCAAAGGCCAAGCCTATGTCTTGAGCCTTAGTATTGCATAGTGCACATGTAAAAAAAGTCAAATACGACCAAGGGAAGTACATATATGCCCGATGGAAGTGTGAAAAACGTGGAGATCTAAGTGATGGTGTGAGATTGAGTGAAAATATGATTAAGTGTGAATGGATCATGATAGATCAAGGTAAGAAATTGATCAAATGGAAGGAAAATCAAGTATTTGAGGAGAGTCGCCGCAATGCAACCATCAGTGCAAAAACAAGAAAATTGATGCGACACTTGTGAAATGCAAGAAATAACTTGAAATAACACTTCTAAAAGCTAAAACAAGCTGAAACGCCAACAAACATGAAGAGAAACAAACAAAACAACATTCACACTAGCGAATCGACAAAAGGCCACAAAAATGTGACAAAAGGCGATAAAAGAAAAACTCACGCGGAAAAGCTACGATGACCCCACCTAAGGTTCCTTGATCTCTTCGGGAATGCTAGAGCTCCAATATTGAGTGATAAAATGAGCTCTAGAGGTGTCAATTAACTATATTTGAGCAAATGAGGTTTTATGACGTGCATGCCTGAGATCAAGGACAAAAGCAACACTTGGCGAAAACTTCTAAAAATAACAATGTGCCATATTTGGGAAACTAATAATAGCTCCGTACTTCCTAGGGATGCATTTTCCCCTTTAGTTTTCTTTATTTTTCAGGGAGGGATTTCCATGCACATTGTCGGGAAAGACTGTGGAGTTTTGGGGAACTGGGAAACTTTCCGGCTCAGTGTGCACTGCGCAATTTCTGAGCTTAGTGGGTTTCCACAATTTCTGGGCTCAGTGTTGGGATGAATTCCATGACTACGTAGTTTTTGAGCTCAAAGCTGATTGCTAGTTAGGACTATGCAATTCCTATCCTTAGCGTTTCTTTCCCTTAAGGATTGCACGGTTTCTGGATGCAAGCCCATAATTGCTATGAGATCAAGTTCAGAGATCAACTTGTGACTTAGAGAGATAAGGTAAGTGTGAAAACAAGAAAAATGAAAAGATAAGTCTCAGTAAAGCATGAATACTTGGACCAGTGCAAGATGAGCTCCTGTAGATAAGAAGGGAGGCTCTAAAATTGAATCATAGGAAATTTTTTTGAGGGTGGTTGTAACCACTACAACAAAACAAAAGATATTCTTATTAAATCTTATTTGAGATGCTAAAACAATTTACACATTGATAGAGAAGGCTAAAGGATTCCAACGGTTTCATTGGTGGAATATGTTTTGTTTATATCATTTAAATGAAATTTCCAAGGTTGTAACAAATAGGAAAATCTCATTTTAAGATCCGCAAGAAGCATTTATGAAGGACCAATGCCCAAAACATTTCACCAACAAGCTCTATGATGGCTCATGAATGAGATTAGGAGATATGATCACACCTTGGATATACCCAAGTAAAATGATAAATGAAGGATATAGTAAATAGAGTTGACGAAGATTAAAGGAAGATGATCTTGTAGAAGTGAAAGAAACAGGTGCAACCAAGACTTTGCAAACTTGACAAATTTTCAAGGAACAAATTTGGATCCCCAGGCAAAATATTTAAAGGAAAATCAATTTACTATTTTGAGAGTAGAGAGAGTTATAATGTTTCTTTCAAATGTAAATTTTAGAGAGCACCGCAACTTAGAAGTCTTATTTCACTGTAACACTTTGGCATGTTCTTATTAAAGGAACTAGATTGAATGTCAATTATGTGAACTATATATTAGATGATGTGGCGTCATAGTGGCTGTGATCATTGCGAGAATTTTCTTCATCATGTAATTTTTGTCATTGATAAATTGGCGTCCCTCTGCAATAAACTGGTGCAATGTTTAGATATAATAACAAATCTTGTGATGTTGCATGCAAAAAAATCAGGCCTTCATGCAAATGCATGATATCCCTTCTTCAATAAATGTACTAGATCATTATTCAACAGTGCAGACAAGTGTAAGAAGGATGAATGTCTACATCTAGTTTTCCTCTCATCGGGAGTTAACAACAACCAAGAAGTCAAAACAGACATGATGAAATGGTGATAAGGATTCACACATTCTCTTAGTTACCATTCACTACCTGCTCTATCCCATCACAATGGAAGTGTTGCATCAATCCCCTAATGGATTTTTCGAGAAGATTGTCATCTTTCAAAAGTCTAGTTTAAGATTTTGTTCAATATTCTTCAAGATAAAATGCATCCATGATCTTCATTCAATGTATTCCTTGAAGTAGTAAAAATGAGGATTTTGCCTCGGAAGGATGATTTAAAAACTTTAGAAGATGGATAAATTTTATGTCTAATTACTCTTCTATGAGTTACCATATTTAAGTCGATAAATGCACATATTGATATCTCGAATTAGATAAAGAGAATGAAGTAAATGTGGTAGTAGTTAGGAGATTTAAGCGAATGGAATAGGTAGAGGAATGTAGATAAAAGCAAGCGAGTTGGACTCTTTAGTAAACATTGCTTTAGATATCAATAAATCTAGTAAGAATTGAACAATGTTTCACCATGGATGACAATGAATAGCTGGAGGATATAAGTGGCAATCAGTTGAAAAAAATCAACAGTGAGTAAACTAACTTCCAGAAATCAAGGGAAATAATTTTTTATCAGTTCCAAATTTCCTGCAATTATTTAGAGATTGTTTTATTTTTAGTGCATTATTTATATTTTTATTCCAAAAATCTAGACACAGTCAAATTGATGTCTTTTTCTATATATTGTATCATTTGTAATGAAAAAGGTTGGCTTTTGATGCTAAAACCTTGACATTTTTTGTAAAGACTTCTACTACAAAATTTTCAACCAAGTTTTTTTGGGTTCAATTTTATGACATAATTTGTTTTTGATATATGTTCTTTCTTGTAATTCAAAATCTTTATTTCTGGATGCATGTGGGGGTGTGTAGGCATTCAGGAAAGGCTGGGTTGAGTTTCAAACCCCTAAAATCCCATCGTGAAGTTATTTTCATGAATGAGTAGATCATAATGATAGTGTGTCAATTTTGATCCATGAGCATCACAAGATTGTCGCTATTGTTGGAAATAATACTGAGAGGGGGGGGGGGGGGGGTGAATCAGTATTATCAGGTCAATTATTTTTCATTTCACAATCAGATTTGTATACACTACTTCAGTTAGTAAATACCGCGTATGTACGCAACTTCAGTTAAGGAAACAAGCGTATATCAACAGACTTGTAATTTAAAATATTCTTCAGATTTTGATCATTAATCTGTGCATCAAACCATATAAATAGTAACTAGGAACAGTGAAACAGAATAGGCAATCACACATAAGAACACAAGATATAAGGTGGAAACCCAATGTGGGTTAAAACCACCTGCTGCAATTCATCTCTATCTTCTTTTAATTAGAAACTTCTTTTTACAATGTTTCTGTACTGGTGTAGTCTTATACTAGTACACAGGCTGCTACCTGCAGAAGGCTACAACCTTCTCTTGTTCTCCAGCTTCTCCAGGAAGGGAGCTACAACCCCCTTAGCTTCTTGTACTAGCTGAGGTACTAGTACGTAGGTGCTGACCCACAGAAGGCTACAACCTTCTCTTCTCTTCCAGGGACCATGTTTCATAAATTTTCAGACTGGATCCATGAATAACATCAATCGAACATCAAGTATATCTGCATCAACTAATCTCCTTTGCACCAAATAAACTGAATCAAATAATTACTTCTCTGAATGCTGTACCCAGAAAACAGTAACAGTAACCAGACACCAATTCTGAACCCAGAACACTGCAGCAATAAATAGAAGTAGCTAAAACATATTTCAATAGTCGTACGCTACTTCAATGTGTACAACCTGCGTGCATACACTTCTAAATTAAGGCCAACCAGCGTATACGCTGTTTTGATTTACTAAACTAGCGTGTATACACACTTCTGATGTGTCGAACCTGCGTACAGATCTATAAAAGATAATTCACCCTTTCAAATATTCAGACATCAGTTATACCTAGATTATCAGATTTATAGATCAGGTCATGCACCAAATATAACAGATCAAAATCACATAAAGATACTACTATTCAAGACTTGAGTTTTGACCCATCAATAGAACTTATCCATCTTCTTGCGCTCAGGTTCCTCCTTGATTCAGATTCAGCTATGCACCATAAACCAATCACCAGAATTACAGATCTTGCTCTTCATAATATATTCAATACTTGAGTCCATACATTTTCCAAATGATCTCCTCCATTTTATAGTCTAAGGCCTTACTCAAACCATGGTCCAAAACCATAGAGAACCAATACTAGGAACCCAATACCTGGGTTCAATACTTCGGACGCAATACCAAGGTCCAAAACCATAGGTCCAAATACCATGGGCCCAAAAAAAGCTTTCCCACATGTACGCACTTTTCCGTGCATGAAAGTGCGTGCATACGCATATGTGACTTTTGATCATCAATTCTGCGTGTATACGCGATCTGGAAAAGAGGAACCTACCTATATGTATTTTTCTTCCATTCTGAGAGCTTGAACTGTGATTTTCCATCTGAATGAGTTGCCATCAAGGACAACACCTGTGCCATAGCACCAAACCTGTGTCATAATTCCAACAATCTCCCCCTTTGGACTTGATGGCAACCCCAAATCATTCAAAGTCATTCTCACCCTTTGACATCAAGGGTAAAGGATTATGCTCCCCCTGAGTTCATGCTGAAATCTCTGCTCTGCTGTGCTGTCCATGCTCCCCCTGACTGTAGGCAAGGTATGTAGAAAAATGATCTATAAGAATGACCATGACTCTATACATCATAAGTGACCTTCCTATCACCAAAGACTCATACATACATACATTTCCCAACCAAGTGGGATATACCAATATTGACTCATCCACCCAACCAAGTGGGGATACACCACAAGATAAACCATTACATAATCCATCCCAGGCATAGTGGGGAAACCAAAATAGGCCGTTACATGACCTTGATAGGAAAATAAATACATGGCATAGAGACGAAATATCTATAGCCAGACTATGATAGTTATCAACAAATATCATCAGCAACATCTGTCAATCATCATCCAGACCAGCAACCATGTTCTCCTTCTGCACCTGATCCTCCTGAAACCAAAACACTGTGATCTTGAACCAAGATCTTCTTGGATAATGCCAACAATGCATTATTAGAAGAATATATATGCTCCCCCTGAACCTATGCTAGATGGTCTCTGTCAGACCCATATCAGACTCCTTTCATCCTGAGCCTGGCCCACTAATTGTCTTCAAATCAACATATACGCGACTGTACCCACATAAACTTGCATATGTATGCGGATCCTCCTCATGAAACTCGCGTACACCCACTTTTCTTTGAAACAGACAAGTTTCAACAGCAAGATGATGCATCGACTACTCCCAGTTTTTGTCTGAGGTATTCAACTGTTTCCCTAGGCAGTGGTTTGGTGAGTATATCAACAACTTGTTCCTTGGAGGGAACATACTCTATTTTGACCTTTTGTTCAAGCACTTGTTCCTGGAGAAAATGATATTTGATAGGTATGTGCTTGGTCTTTGAATGCATGACAGGATTCTTTGAAATATTGATTGCACTTGTATTATCACAAAAAATAGAGATAGGTGAAGTACAAGTGATTTGCATGTCTTGCAATGTTTGCATCATCCAAAGGAGTTGTGTGCAGCACGATGCAACAACTACGTATTCTGCTTCAGCTGTAGATAATGCAATTGAACTTTGTTTCTTGCTGAACCAAGATACTAATCTAGGACCCATGAAGAATGCACCACCACTAGTGATTTTTCTGGCATCCACGCTTCTTGCCGAATTTGCATCTGTATATGCATGAAGTGTGAGATCTGTACTTCTAGGATACCATAAGCCATAGGTTGGAGTTCCTTGAAGATACTTGAAAATTCTCTTAATTTCCTGAAGATGAGTTTCCTTTGGATTTGCCTGAAACCTTCCAACTATTCCCACTGCATGCATAATGTCTGGTTGGATACCCGTTAGATAGAGCAGACTACCAATCATGGATCTATAGGTTGGTTGATGCACTGCTGCTGATTCATCATTTGCGCTGAGGCTGCATCCTGTTACCATAGGGGTACATACTGGTTTCGAATCCTCCATCCCATATTTCTTCAAGATCTGCTTGAGATACTTGGTTTGTGATAGAAAAATACTGTCTTTGTTTTGTTGGACTTGTAAACCAAGAAAATATGTGAGCTCACCAAGCAGGGACATTTCAAATTCTTTTTGCATCATCAAGGCAAAGTTTTGACTCATGTCTTCTTCATTGCTACCAAAGATGATATCATCAACATATACAACAAGTATTAGCAACTTATCATTGTCAATTTTTATATATAGATTGCTGTCTGTTGATCCTTTTGTAAAACCTTGTTGATGAAGATACTTATCCAAATGATAATACCAAGCCCTTAGAGCCTGTTTAAGGCCATAGAGAGCCTTTTTGAGTCTACATACAGGTTTGGATCATTTCCAAGGATAAACCCCTCTGGTTGCTCAATATACACTTCTTCATCCAAGTCTCCATTTAGAAAAGCAGACTTCACGTCCATTTGAAATACTTTGAACTTCTGAAAGCTAGAAAGAGCAAGGAACATTCTTATGGCCTCAAGTATAGCAACTGGTGCAAAAGTTTCTTCAAAGTCTATACCTTCTTGTTGAGCATACCCTTTACAAACAAGTCTTGCCTTGTTTCTGATAACATCTCCATTTTCATTCAGTTTGTTTTTGAATATCCATTTTGTGCCTATTACATTTTTATCGTTTGGTCTAGGAACCAACTCCCAAGCGTTATTCTTTTCAATCTGCTCCAGTTCTTCATTCATGGCCTTGACCCAGCATTCATATTTACATGCTTCACTTACATTTTGTGGTTCAGTGGAGGAGAGAAATGCTAGGTAGCTTGAAGCTTCTGAAATAGTTCTTCTTGTTTGTACACCTGCCTCTTTCTGCCCCAAAATTTGAGTTTCTGGTTGATTCTTCTGAATGTACCTGGATGGAGTCTTTTCTTCTATCCTTATCTGTTCTTTTGGTGCCTCATGGGTTTCTTCTTCATCATGAATCTGATTTGATGTTGAAGGATAGTCCTCATCATCTTCGAAATCTTCAAATTTTATTTGCCTAGGAGTGTTTCCTTCTTCATCAACCACTACATCAATACTTTCTACAATTTTTCCAAGTCTTTTAGTATAACACTTATATGTTTTGCTGTGGGAAGAGTAACCAAGGAGAATGCCTTCATCTTCTCTAGGTTCAAACTTGCCAAGGTTTTCATCAGTCTTTTTGATGTAGCATTTGCTTCCAAAAATTTTGAAGAATATTATCGTGGGAGTCTTACCATACCAAAGTTCATGAGGAGTCTGAGTGTTGTTTACCCGGACGTTTGTCTTGTTGAGAATAGTAACTGTAGCAAATGTAGCTTCACCCCAGAAGGTTGCAGGAGTTCCAGACTCATCAAGCATAGCATGAGCCATTTTTTGAACTGTTCTGTTCATCCTTTCCACTACTCCATTTTGCTGAGGAGTCCTTGCAGTAGAGAATTCCATTCTTATTCCATGTTCTTCACAAAAATCGAAAAATTCATCTGAGGTAAATTCCCCACCTCTATCAGACCTGAGGCATTTGATTCTGCGATCTGATTCATTTTCAACCAAGGCTTTGAATGCTTTGAACTTTTCGAAAGCTTCGTCTTTATGCTTCATAAGTCCTAACCAACACATCTTGGAAAAGTCGTCAATGAACAATATAAAGTATTCTTCTCCTCGAGGTGACCTTTTCCTAGATGGACCACATACATCAGTATGGACAAGTTCAAGTGGCCTGCTAGCTGATCCTTCCTTCTCAGGGAAATTAGTTCTGGTTTGCTTACCAAAATGACATGATTTGCATATTGTATTGTCTGGAATTCTGATGTCAGGGAGATCACGAACCGCCTGATATTTACATGCTTTCCTTATCTGAGAGAAGCTTAGATGCCCCAATCTTCTATGCCATAGCCAGTGTTCATCATTCTTGCTAAGATAGCATTGCTGTTGTCCTCCCTTGAGTATGTATAAATTATTTGGAGTTCTTATGCCTTTGATCACTGTTTCTCCTGTATCAAGCTCACGAACAATACATCCATTTGATTGAAATATTACCTCATTTCCTTGATCACACATTTGACTGACACTTAATAGATTATGCTTTAAGCCATCAACATACATAACATTCCCTGCTTTGACCTTTTATTTCAAGAGAACAGAACCTTTACCTTTTATGAATGCAGGGGTGTCATTTCCAAATGAGACCTTCTTTTCCTTTTCTAAGGCGCTCTATGATTGAAGTTTTTCTTTATCACCTGTCATATGTTTCGAGCATCCACTGTTGATGTACCACTAATTTTCCCGCCCTTCCACATATAAGGCTATGCCACATCTTTCTGGTTGCGTTTCTTTCTTCCTCCATGTTTTGGGGCTTAATGAAGCTTTCTCCTTCTGAGTTGTTTGCCGAAACCTACTCCTGCATTCAAAATCTTCATGACCAAAGTTGTTATAGATAGAACATTCTATTTCATTTTGAAGAGCAGAAAAGTTATTGTAGGTTCTTTTCATGATTCTAGTCACACTCCTTTGATTTCGTGCTTCTCTGGTCATGATGGTATTGTAGGCAACACATTGAGCTGCTTTATGTCCAAAGTTATGACAAGAGAAACATTGGCCATTGAAGAAATTCCTGCGAGCATCAAACCTTCCATTGTAATATCCATTCATTATTGAGGTAAATTGAGAATGATTTACCTGTGGTTGGTTGTAGATTTTGTTCATCCTTGAAGTAGATTGCCCTCAATTTACTTGGTGATTTCTGTTCATTCTTGAAGTAAATTGTCCCTGATTTACCTGGTGATCTTCATTGTGCCTTTGTTGTCGATTGTCAACCTGTTCACTTCTCCTTGCAGCTTCAAGATAACTTTTGGAGGTAGATGGCTTTTTTGCTTGAGATGTTTCTTTAGTATACCCAAGACCTATCTTGATTAGAGGAGAACGCTGCACTTTGATAATCTCATCTAAAGTTTCAGATCTTTTAGCAAATCTAAGATTAAGAGCTTTCATTTTCTCAATTTCCTTTGTAAGTCCCCCAATTTCACATTCTAACTTTTCATTGTGTTTCTCCATTTCAGCAAGTTGGAATGTCAGAGTATCTATAATCATATTCTTTTCTTCTAAGCAGATTTTGATTTTAGAAATTTCTTCATAAAGACCTTCTTCATCTATAGCATCCAAGAAATCATCATCTTCAAAAGCCATCAAAAGTATATAATCATTACCTTGTTCATCTTCATCACTATTTGAAAGTCCATCACTGTCTTCATGTGTGTAATAGCTCTTCTTACTTACATTCTGTTTTCTGTTCCATCTAACTGGTTCCTTACCTTTGTCAAGCTTGTCTTTATGAGGACATTTGGCAGCATAGTGACCGAATATTCCACAAGAAAAACATTTGAAAGGTAACTTACCTCTGAATCTTCCAGAACCCCGTTGAAGGTTCTTGACAAAATTTGATTCTTCCTCTTCTTCTGACATATGTCCTGAGTCATTGTAATCTCCTTTTCCTGAGGTTTTGAATGCGGCTTCTCTCTTGTCTGATGGTCCCCCTTTTCTCATTTTGTAAGCGGTTAGGATTCCATGTAGCCGTGACATGGTAAGGCTCTGTAGATTCTGTTTTTCTGCTATGGAAGAAACTTTTGATTCAAACTTAGAAGACAAAGATCTTAGAACCTTTTCAACCAAAACAACTTCTTTTATTTCTTCACCCAAATTTTTCATACAATTAACAATCTCATCTATATGTAGGAAATAGTTAGCCACACTTTCATCATTGTACATTCTGAGATTTTCATATTGAATTCTGAGAGTTTGTAGTTTTGCTCGTTTTACCTGATCATCTCCTTCATAGCTTAGAATGATCTTGTCCCATATTTCTTTTGTAGTTTTGAGCTGCATAACCTTGACGAATTCTGATTGAGATAGACTCCCTAATAGAGTATTGATAGCCTTTGCATTTGTTTCATATTGCTTCTTACCAGCCGTATTTGTAGGAGTTGCTAATGTAAATGTGTATCCTGTTTCTACGATATCCCAGACTTCTGTATCAAGAGATTGAAGATATGCTATGATTCTTACCTTCCAATAGACGAAGTTGCTCCCATCAAAAACTGGTGGCCTGATCGATGCTTCTTCCTCGTAATTGCTCATGATGATGGATCTTCCTTCAAGTGATCAAGCTTCTTATGAAGGACCTGCTCTGATACCAATTGTTGGAAATAATACTGGGGGGGGGGGGGGGTGAATTAGTATTATCAGGTCAATTATTTTTCATTTCACAATCAGATTTGTATACGCTACTTCAGTTAGTAAATACCGCGTATGTCCGCAAATTCAGTTAAGGAAACAAGCGTATATCAGCATACTTGTAATTTAAAATATTCTTCAGATGTTGATCATTAATCTGTGCATCGAACCATATAAATTAACCAGGAATAGTGAAACAGAACAGGCAATCACACATAAGAACACAAGATATAAGGTGGAAACCCAATGTGGGTGAAAACCACCTGCGGCAATTCGTCTCTATCTTCTTTTAATTAGAAACTTATTTTTACAATGTTTTTGTACTGGTGCAGTCTTATACCAGTACGTAGGCTGCTACCTGCAGAAGGCAACAACCTTCTCTTGTTCTCCAGCTTCTCCAGGAAGGGAGCTACAACCCCCTTAGCTTCTTGTACTAGCTGAGGTACTAGTACGTAGGTGCTGACCTACAGAAGGCTACAACCTTCTCTTCTCTTCCAGGGACCACGTTTCATAAATTTTCAGACTGGATCCATGAATAACATCAATCGAACATCAAGTATATATGCATCAACCAATCTCCTTTGCACCAAACAAACTGAACCAAAGAATTACTTCTCTGAATGCTGTGCCCAGAAAACAGTAACAGTAACCAAACACCAATTCTGAACCCAGAACACTGCAGCAATAAACAGAAGTAGCTAAAACATATTTCAATAATCATACACTACATCTAAATTAAGGACAACTAGCGTATACGCTATTTTGATTTACTAAACCAGCGTATATACGCACTTTTGATGTGTCGAACCTGCGTACAGATCTATAAAAGATAATTCACCCTTTCAAATATTCAGAGATCAGTTATACCCAGATTATCAGATTTATAGATCAAGTCATGCGCTAATATAACAGATCAAAATCACTCAAAGATACTACTATTCAAGACTTGAGTTTTGACCCATCAATAGAACTTATCCATCTTCTTGCGCTCAGGTTCCTCCTTGATTCAGATTCAGCTATGCACCATAAACCAATCACCAGAATTCTAGATCTTGCTCTTCATAAGATATTCAATACTTGAGTCCATACATTTTCCAAATGATCTCCTCCATTTTATAGTCTAAGGCCTTACTCAAACCATGGTCCAAAACCATAGAGAACCAATACTAGGAACCCAATACCTGGGTTCAATACTTCAGACGCAATACCAAGGTCCAAAACCATAGGTCCAAATACCATGGACCCAAAAATAAGCTTTCCCACATGTACGCGCTTTTCCGTGCATGAAAGTGCGTGCATACGCATACACGACTTTTGATCATCAATCCCGTGTGTATACGTGATCTGGTCAAGAGGAACCTACGTATATGTATTTTTCTTCCATTCTGAGAGCTTGAACTGTGATCTGCCATCTGAGTGAGTTGCCATCAAGGACAACACCTGTGCCATAGTGCCAAACCTGTGTCATAATGCCAACAATCTAAATATTTCTTGTATATATTTTGTTTAGCTGTTGAGAGTGCCTCTTCACACTTTCTTATCTTATATGCTAGCCTAAGTGTTCAGTGGGAATGTTAGGCTGCCTAATAATTATTTCATACTTGTATTCAAACCTTCCAAGCTATGTTTTTCTACGATAGCTTAATGATGACACTTTGATAAGGCCTTTGCAAGAGAGGACTTTATTTGTTTACTAGGGATTGGAGACCCGAAGCAACCACCCTATACAAAAACACATAGATCTAGCCATTGTGCTTCATAGGATACTATCTAGCGACAGTGAACAACAAAAACCCTCGTAACACTTGAGGGAGCCCCTTCTAGTTCAAGGGATAGGTTGAACCTAAAGATTGGTTGAGTTGGTTTCTCAGCGTAGTTTTGCAGCCAAGAACTATCTTCAGGAAACAAATACAACATTTAGCGTCGATGTTGGGGACCACATTATGAAGATATCTATCCCGTGAGAATTATAATTGAGTAGTTCTATTCCTTGTTGGTGAATAAGGTCTATACAATTGATATTGGTTTCATTTCCTTCACCTCATAGCTCCACTTTATTTATATGGCAATTCCTTTGGGTTTCCAACTTCACTCATTTGAGATGTAAGCTACATCCATTAATGTGATAACTCAAGGTTCATTGATGGTTGCATTCAACATCATATTTTTCTTCCTCTTTATAATGATAAGAAATTTTAAACATCAACAAAGGATGTAGTCTTCAGATTTCAATTATAAGTATCAATTTCCTATGGAGTTTGTGTTTCATATTGTAAATATTTTTCAAGTTTTCAACTACTAGCAAGGTGGTCTGTCAGTTAATCCAATGCTCTCATGGTTGCACTGGAAACATGACTACACTTGACATTGTACGATTTCAACTCAGTTAATTAGTGATGTGTGAATATATAAGTTTGTTTTAAGAGCATTTAGTGTGTAGTTTTGCATCAATAATTGTTTCATTTTGGTTTTCAGATTCAATGTGCAGTGCGAAAATATATTTGGTTAAATGCAATAAGTTCCAGGGTTTTGAATGGAGAAAACTTATTGTTGTTGACTAATTGAATCCATAGCCCAACAAAAAGGAACCTAGTCTACTAGTTCTCTACATCTAGCAGGGGGAAGCAGTCCCTAGTTGGAGCCAATGTTGTAACAGTTTCTAACCCCCTTGAAATGATATAAATTTTTTCAAAGTGTGCTAGTTTTCTTCCTGGCTAAACTCTCGGTCATATGAAAATTTGGAAAGGCAAAAGGTTCTTAAACATATTTTTGGTTCATATTTAATATTTAATAGAATTTTTATTTTATTTTAAATAAGTTTAAATTTTATAGAACTATGATATATATATATATATATATATATATTTATTTATTTATTTATTTAAAATAAAAAAAAATATTTTGTCGCAAAAGTATTGGGCTTGGGGGTTCAATCTCCAATTTTATTTCATAACATATATTATCAAAGACCACCAAGTGTTAACCAACATCGACCAAGTGAAGGACATTCAATCAACCAGAGTCACAAGCCAAGTTAAGGCTAGCACACAACATCAAGCCAAGGGAGAAGCCCACAAGGGGCATTGTCTTTACATAACACATCGAAAAATCTTCTGGGAAATTAGGCTTATAAATATATATATCATCGCTGCCAAATCAATGTGGGATTTCCCATTCATTAAAAAGGCAATAACACAAAATTATGAGCCATATATCATCTACCAGAACTATGAAATAAAATCAATGAGAAAATTTAACATGCCAGTTAAGTATCATTATATTCCAAGTGTTCACTCGATGCTAAAATATCAATACCAAGCTAGATGACGAATGTTAAAATTCCTATCACTTCAAATTGAAAGCTAAGCATCTAGAGGTCAAATAAACTATTAAATTATTGAACAAGGTCAAATGTTAAGTGTGACCACCGAATTCTGAAACCCATACAAATATCAAATGAACACAAAGTGAGACTAGCACTTGAAAGAAACAAATACATTGCAAATAAATATAGAAGGAAAATTGTGCTTAGTTAGTGAATTTCAGAAGTTTGGTAATTATGAACAGAGGCGGTTAATCATGGAAGAATTTATTATTGACATCCCCATACAGTTCAAAGAGGATATACATAAAATTCTTACATTTTTCAATGATTGACATTGACACATGGATATCAACGGTCAAAGGATGAATTGTGCAACCCCTTGTCCATCCGACATTTAACAAGCATGGGGGGGGGGGGGTCCAGTGTTTGTGGTTTTTCCAAAATAATTCTTCATATGTGGCACAATCTAATGGATTGTGTTACCCCTAGCAAAGAAACTACTTATCGCTAAGCATACCCCCGAATTCCACCAAGTTTGAGAATTGGGTGGTTTTGGAATAGCTTCACGCTGTCAAATTGCAGTTTTTACACAGGGTTCGAAGGAGACAAGGTTCGAAGGAGACACCTATTTCTCTGGACATGACATATCAATCTCTCGTTCTCCATGGAAATCACATTTAGCTACGTTTTTCTGTTGCGATACATGACATATTGAAAATTTCACAGTTGTGAAAGAGGATATATTGCTAGTAAAAAGTAATATCAATTGAAAATTGGTGCCTTCGGATGTGAAAGCCAATTGTGTTTGAGGAAATTATTGGAATATGGTCAATGGTCGATGGCATGCTCTCCATGTTTTGTTCAATTCCTGAATCCTTAAAGACCTTCCCTGTAGATGTTTGGGCCGAGAGGGTGCTCATTGTTTTGGATAATTACTCGACTTTTGATCTGAAAATGGGGCACTTAGGCTTCTTGTCTAGCTTACAAGAACCTCTCCCACTTCCAAAGCTTGAATATTCGCAAGTCTTTAATGATTAACCAATGCAGAATTAAGAAAAGCTTGAAAATATAGGTGTATGCTTGTATTTGTTTTAAGCTGATTATTTGCTTTAAGTCTGTTGTTTGTGCTCATATGTGAATGTGCTTAAACTGATATATAAATGCATATAACAGTGAATAATGTAGTAGTAAAAACAAACATGTAAGACAACAAATTAATATGGAGTTCACCCTGATATCTTGGGCTATGTCTCCTTGAGCTCTAATCAAGTCAATTACGCTCTTTGGGATTATGGCTGAATTCTTTTACAAGTCCATGACTCAACTCCATATGGTTTACAAATAAACCAATGGGCTCAGAATACCATCTTACCCCTGGCTGTCCTTTAGCTGCACACAGATTTAGACTTCTCTCAACTAATTCTTTCAGTCAGTGCTCTGAGCTCCTTTGAGCTTCTTGCTTCTTTGACTCCCTCAGAATCGTTTTCCTCAATTGTTGAAGCTAACAGCATGCTCGAATTCAGATTGGCCCTGACTCTTTGGCTCTTGGGCTCTCTGTGGGTCTCTTGGCCTCTTTCGCTCCACCTCCTGCTTCTCTATGGGATTGTGGCTCTCTGTCCCTCTTGGGATTAAGGCTCTTTGGCTCTCAGCTCTCTGTCCCTTGGCTCTTTTTCTCTCGGGCTCTTTGTTCCTCGGGTTCTTTGGGATCATTATCATTTTTGAGCTCCCCCTCACTGGCTCTACAACAATGGGATTTATCCCCTGAGATGGCTCAAACTCCTCGAGTCCACCAAGAATAACGCTTCTGTCTCTCATGGATGGTTACCAAAGCCTCTTTGGTTCCCCAAAATGCCTTCCTCTAGCCGTGCCTCTCTGGCTGTGCCTCTGGCTATTCCTCTCTATCCATCCATTCGCCTCCTTGTCTATGTTTTCATCATTGATAACGTCCCAAGGTATGGTGGCCATTTGTTTTTCACAGAAGGGCTATCGGCGCTTTAAATTCTTTTGAAACAGACGTTCTCTATCTACACAGAGAATGCTGTAAAAACACGGGAAAATCCACATAAAACACAATTCCGGACTTGAAACATTATACAGAGGCATTTTAGAACCCTTTTGGGTCTGTAATATCGCATTGGGCTTAACTCCCTTCATATTTCGTGTAATAAACGAAATACGCAATTACAAAGGAAATTGGCACTTTCCGGACTTCAAAACACATACAATCACATCTATAAACTTATCGGGTCTGCCTTCGATCGCATATCACAATCGCAACAGGCAGGATCCCCGGTCCATGGTGTTAACATAAATAGTGATGCGATATTCCCCGTTAAATCTCCAACACCCAATCAGACTCACGATCCAATGGTCCAACGGTCTAGATGCGATTGCATTATCGCATATCATAATATCGCGGTGTTATGGCTCGGGGGTCTTCACTAATGACATACGCCAATCCGATACATATTGCCGATGCCTGATCCACCGACGCCAATAATTGATGATCGCATGTTGCATTGGCCTCAGCCTTTGTTAAGTCCTCCCATGAATCTGTGCGATGCGATAAAGCGGCAATCGCTTATCGCAATCGCTGATGGCCCAAGGTCCTTCCCTTAGAAATAATTGTGATGCGATATTTCCTCTTAGACCAATCAAACAAGGCCACATGGCCCAATCCCAGCTTGCCATTTGTCAGCTATGGATTGGCCCGTGAGCCTATACTAAAACCAAAATTTTCAATATAGTTCAGAATTTAATGAAATTGCCTCCTTTTCTAAGGACATTGGGCAATTTTCATTTTACAATAACTCCTTCATCCGGAGTCTGTTTTCACCCATTCAAGTTACGTTGGATTCAGAATGAGGAGATATTTGCAATGAGACTATTTCCAGGAGCAACCTATGATTTTCATTTTCTTCTGATTTACAAGGGATTTGTGCCATTTAGCACCTTTTACCTCTTGCATGAAGTCTTTTAGACTTAGAGGTTTATCTAGGATCTATTTTTGGATCATGCCTTCCCACTGAAAGAAATTTTGGTCTCCAAAATATTGATATACTAATATAAATAGTAAGTGAGAGTGACTCACCCTCTTCTTTCAGCCTCCCTACACTTGCCTTTGCATAGTGCCTCTGAACCAAAGTTTCTAACCACTTCCCTTCTTGGATGGGCTGGTCTTCCTGGGAAGAATTGTCTTCCTCCTTGCCTTCCTGCAGAACTTCTATTGTACTGGTCATAGAAGATGGTTTGAACTTCTTTTCCTTGATCATTGATCCAAGGTGGCTCAAACAAATGTGAAGTACATCTGCTCCACAAAGCTTTCATTTGTACCTATTGAAAAGCTGTCAACAACAACTGTTAATAACAACAGGCATACCGACAACAACTGGATGGACTATACTCCTAATTCAACAAAAGAAACAAATTTTCACATCTTGTGAACACCTTCATGTATTACATCTGCATACAAATTATGGACTAGATAACAAGCCCACAAAACATGCTTTTAAAGCAAATGACCCTTCAAGTCAAGCATGTAGAAAAATACCATTTAGATTCTTTTCAAAAGATGAAACAATTTCATCACTATCTCCACCAAACCAACTTTACATGCATGTTTACAACAAAGCAATCAACCCTTCAAGTCAATCACACACACATGTTCCCAAAAACAAGGAAAACATCAACATCCTTGTGTTCATGCACATCATCTCATGCATGCATTTCATCCTTCAACTTTCACTTAAGCACATTATACTTTCGAAGCTGAAATAAAATATAATGTTGCAGCAACAAAGTGAGCTTCCCAATCAACTTCTCCATTCACCTTCTTGGTAAAATCCTGCAACTTGCATTCCATTAACAAAGAAATGTAAATAGATGCATTAATAGACATGCAATCTTTAATTGGACAAGCAATTTAACCATTTCTTACCAATGCATTTCAAAGGTCTTTCCTTTGTTTGCACATCAGCATCAACATGTGAATCATCTTGAGACACATCATTCATGGAATATTCCTTTCCATTTCTTCCATTTACTCTTTCCACCTTCTTCTTTAGCTTTTGTGGAAGCATTGTTGGATTTAGAGTCCAACATTTTGTAGCAAGATGCCCTTGCTTATGGCAGTAAGTGCAACACATGTGCATCCTTTGGATAGCATGATTTGCCTTGTCCAATGGACCTTTGGCTTTTTGCTTCGTTTCCTTCAAAAGCTTCCTATATGTGGCCATTCTCTTCCAACATCTGGAAACATGATGGTTATCCAAACCACAAAAGGAACATGCAACTCTTTCCCCATACTTATGTGGAAATTTATCATGCTTTGCAAAATCAAAAGGAAAATGTTTAGAACCAAATTTATACCTACCTCTTTCACCTTTATTTCCTTCATGAGGAGGTGAAGCAACTAAAGAAGTGGCTCCCTTTGGAATCCCATCAATTTCTTCAAGGTTGTCAGAGTTGCCACAACTCTCTGGTTGAAGGGTGTGCTTCTAAACACTTTCATCCTGCAAATGATGTTTCAAGCCATTGCATTCCTCTTGCATACAATATTCACACTCTTGAGATATAGGACCTGCAATGAAACTCATTATTGGAATGGTTTCAGTGGCCTTCATGGTAGCTTTGGAACTTTCTCCATAATACTATCCATAGCCAAGACCCAAATACTTAGGCCTTTCCTCAACCATTATTGGTTCAATAATACCTTGTGCATGCTTTCCCAATTCCTTTCCTTCATAGCCCATCTTGGACATTAGCTTGGAACCTATGCCTCTAGTATGTTTTTCAAAAGAACCAATATGAGAATTCTTAGAAGAATTTGAAGACAAACTGGAATGGCTTACCTCTTCTTCAAGCTGATACTTGACTAAGGCTTCTTTGGCAACAAAGAGCTGTGACTCCAACTCATGCATCCTTTTCAGGTTCATATTTGCAATATGAAGTTGACTCTCCATTTCCTGCAGTCTGTCAGCAAGCAACTACTTCTCTTCCTTCATGGAATTCAGCTGCTTTCTAAGCATGCTACTCTTCCTTCCATCCTCATACATTTCTCTCACCATATCCATCATGGTGGAAAATTCTTGCTTCATGTCTTCATCAAAGAGTCTTGTGAAGAGAGCATGATTTGAGGACCCACTTGTAGAAGTTGTCATCATGTCAATGAAAAAAAAAAATCAACAAGATAAATAAAGAGCTTATTCAAGCAACCTTTTGCAACAAACCTCTTGTGCTCCAAATATTTCCTTGAAGTCCTTTGGGATAGAAGAATGCCTTCAACCCTTCTCCTTCTTGTCCTTCCTGGATAGAGCTATCAATAGCTTCCTCTTTACCTTTTCAAACTTAAACAACAGTCAGTCTGCGAACAAGCATACAATCAATCAGACAATCAATCCTTGACTGCCCAAACACCTTTTAGACAAGCAATCTTTGCTCTATCAATCAGGCAATCTGATATAACCTTCTTAAAGGTGTGGTTAATCAATCTTAAGCTCTGATACCAACTGATCTGAAAATGGGGCACTTAGGCTTCTTGTCTAGCTTACAATAACCTCTCCCACTTCCAAAGCTTGAATATTCCAAAGTCTTTAATGATTAACCAATGCGAAATTAAGAAAAGATTGAAAATATAGGTGTATGCTTGTATTTGTTTTAAGCTGATTATTCACTTTAAAATCTACTGTTTGTGCTTATATGTGAATGTGCTTAAACTGATATATAAATGCATATAACAATGAATAATGCAGTAGTAAAAACAAACACGTAAGACAACAAATTAATATGGAGTTCACCCTGATATCTTGGGCTACGTCTCCTTGAGCTCTAATCAACTCGATTAGGCTCTTTGGTATTATGGCTGAATTCTTTTACAAGTCCATGACTCAACTCCATATGGTTTACAAATAAACAAATGGGTTCAGAATACCATCTTACCCCTGGCTGTCCTTTAGCTGCAAACATATTTAGACTTCTCTAGACTAATTCTTTCAGTTAGTGCTCTGAGCTCCTTTAAGCTGCTGGCTTCCTTAACTCCCTTAGAATCATTTTCCTCAACTGTTGAAGCTAACAACACGCTCAAATTCAGACTGGCCTTGACTCTTTGGCTCTCGGGTTCTTTGTGGGTCTCTTGGCCTCTTTCGCTCCACCTCCCGCTTCTCGGTGGGATTGTGGCTCTCTGTCCCTCCTGGGATTAAGGCTCTTTGGCTCTTAGCTCTCTGTCCCTCGGCTCTTTTGCTCTCGAGCTCTTTGTTCCTCGGGTTCTTTGGGATCATTATCGTTTTTGAGCTCCCCCTCACTAGCTCTACAACAATGGGATTTATCCCCCGAGATGGCTCGAACTCCTCGAGTCCACCAAGAATAATGCTTCTAGCTCTCGTGGATGGTTACCAAAGCCTCTTTGGTTCCCCAGCCTTCCTCTGGTCGTGCCTCTCTGGCTATGCCTCTATCTATTCCTCTCTGTCCGTCTGTTCGCCTCCCTGTCTGCATTTTCATCATTGTTAACGTCCCAAGGTATGGTGGCCATTTGTTTTGCACAGAAGGGCTACTGGTGCTTTAAATTATTTTGAAACAGTTGTTCTCGGGCTTAACTCCCTTTGTATTTAATTTAATAAACGAAATATGCAATTACAAAGGAAATTGGCGCTTTCCGAACTTCAAAACACATATAATCGCATCTATAAACTTATCGGGTCTGCCTTCGATCGCTTATCACAATCGCAACAGGCAGGAGCCCTGGTCCATGGTCTTATTGCAAATAGCGATGTGATATTCCCCATTAAATCTCCACTATCCAATCAGACTCGCGATCCAATGGTCCACATGCGATCGCATTATCGCATATCGCAATATCGTGGCGTTACGGCCCGGGGTCTTCCATTATGACATATGCCAATCCGATACATATCGCCGATGCCTGATCCACTGACACCGATAATCAGTGATCGCATGTCGCATTGGCCTCGGCTTTTGTTAAGTCCTCCCATGAATCTGTGCGATGCAATAAAGCGACAATCGCTTATCGCAATCGCTGATGGCCCAAGGTCCTTTCCTTTGAAATAATTGCGATGTGATATTTCCTCTTAGACCAATCAAACAAGGCCATGTGGCCCAATCTCGGCTTGCCATGTGTCAGCTGTGGATTGGCCCATGAGCCTATACTAAAACCAAAATTTTCAATATAATTCAGAATTTAATCAAATTGCCTCCTTTTCTAAGGACATTGGGCAATTTTCATTTTACAGTAACTCCTTCATCCGGAGTCCGTTTTCGCCCATTCAAGTTGCATTGGATTTAGAATGAGGAGATCTTTGCAATGAGACTATTTCCAGGAGTAGCCTGCGATTTTCATTTTCTTCTAATTTACAAGGGATTTGTGTCATTTGGCACCTTTTACCTCTTGCATGAAGTCTTTTAGACTTAGAGGTTTATCCAGGATCTATTTTTGGATCAACTTTAGAGCTCCTCTTGAGGCTATTTTAGAAATTGTAAAATCTCTAGGTAGTTCAGATTGGCTACATTTTGAAGGTACATTTCTTATAAATGGTAAAGATATGGCTCTTCTAGGGCAACTAGTTGTGTTTGGATAATCGAAGGTTGATGGCATGGATCTTAGAGAAGATGTCCAAAGTCAAAATAAATCACAACCACTTCAGCATAAAGAGAAACTTCATAATTTATATTTTTCTTGTGACTATGGTCTTGGTTAATATCTTGAATTAAAGAAAAAAGACAACATGGGAGCTTTTTCTCTCTTCATATTATTTGACATAGGCAGAAGGTAGAGGTTGATTTCATTTCTTACAAGGAAGTCTATGTGTTTCACTTCAGAAACTATGTTATGATCTTATGAAGGAGAAAAATATGCAATTGTTTAGTAACAAACTTTGAGCACCCAAGTGCTCACTCGAACCCTACCTTTTATCAAGAAGTGCAACACGTGTTTTCAGTCTTCTAAATTCCCAGATGCAGTTGATACTCCTTCAAAGTGACATATTTATTATTTTGTGGATTATATTATCCACTAGTATCATCATTCTATTTTTCTCAACAGAGAATTTGGAGAATGTGTTGTCTATTGGAAGAAATTAAAAAAGGTGTCTTGGATTCCTCAGTTACTATGATTGCATAAATACTTTCTTTCGAAACATAGAAAGTTGAGAAATAGGTTTCCCATAAGACCTTAATAGTATCAAAGGAGGGTTAAATAACAAGATAGCAACAAGGAACATGTATCTAACTCAAGCCCTTTAGAGGGAAAATAGTTTGTTTATGTTAGGGTCGTATGACTGTGACAAAGGAGATTTTGAAAGAATTCCTTCAAAGGTCATGGGATCTCTATTTAAATGAATTTAAAACCTTGAGATGAAACTGGTATTAATGTTAGTTAGTGTTGGTTTTTACTTTGCATATTTTGTTTCAAAGAAAAGTGTACAAGCAGCGACAAACCTTATGAAGTTTGTCAATATTTGATCAACAATGAGGATGCCACATGCATCATATGATTTGATTTTGAGCCTAGAAGGGAAGGGCCTACAATTAGGTGATTATTACTCATTATATCTTAGGATGTTAATAGGAGTACTCTACAAAACATTTTCCAATAAAACTCTTCAGAAACTAAATAGTATGCTAGTAGTGATGATTCCATTTTTGTAGGAGAAGAAGATCCTTGAATTATAGCATAGTTCTCAATGTAAACCCAATGAGTCATAAGTAGTACCTAAAATACATAAAATGCTTCAGCACCATCAGATAGCTAGCTATTTCATTTTGGTTGGGATAAATAAAGCATAAAGTGAAGGGATAGGAAAAGGCATATGTCATTGAACTAGAAGTTTCCAACATAGTGGTAGACTACATGAAAAGGAAATTCTGCTTCCACTGCAAGATTATGAGTCTGATATGTAGGCTTTAAAAAGATTTATTAGAGGTTTGAATAAAATCATATCTCAACAATTTCCATAGACTCCTCTTCCTATGTCAAAATTATATGAACACAAGAGATTGTTGTCAATATTATTTGAGATGCTAAAACAATTTATGCATTGATAGAGAAGGCGAAATAATTCCAATGACTTCACTGGTACAAGATGTTTTGTTTATATCATTTAAATCATATTTTCAAGGCTGTAAGAAACAATAAAAGCTCATTTTAAGATCCGAAAGAAGCATTTATGAAGGCCCCATGCCCAAAAAATTTCACCAGCAAGCTCTACGATGGCTCAAGAATGAGATTAGGAGATATGATCACAGCCTAGATATACACAAGTAAAATGATAAATCAATGATATAGTAGAAAAAGTTGACCAAGATTAAAGGAAGATGATCCTATAGAAGTGAAAGCAACAGGGGCAAGCTAGACTCTGCAAAATTGACAAATTTTCAGGGAACAAATTTTGATCCCCAATCTGAATATTAAAAGGCAAATCAATTTATGATTTTGAGAGTAGGGAGAGTTCTTATGTGTTGAAATATGGCAAAAAGAATATTCCAATTTAATTTTTCCTTGAATTAAATTGTGAATTAAAATCGAATTTAGTCTTAACAGCTATATGGAAATAATTGATTAATTCATTTTGAATTAATTAGTTGGAGAAATTCAAGTTAGAAGTCTTTCTGAAGTCATGCAAGAGTTATCCCTTGAATTAAGGAGATAAGGTTGAGTTATATTTGAGTTGTAATTAGTTGACTCAGTTTACTGAGTTAAGTCCAGTTAAATTAGTTCCAAACTATTTGAGGAACTAATAGAGAGTTAACAGTCAGTGGATGGATGCATGCACTCAACTAGTGTACTCCAGTTAACTAAAGATTCTCTCATCAGAAACTCATGCATGTCTATTATGAGAAAGAACCAGTTGAGATTAAAGTCAAGGAAAATGTACTATCAGTTGCATGTGTTTCCCTATAAAGAAAACTCATGCATGCAGAAGGAATCAATTTCTTGAGGATTGCACAGTTCTGATAGTGTGTGAGAGCAGTGTTCCACTTGGTGAGGTGAAGATCATCCACTAGGACAAGCACAAGGAAATAGGAGCTTGGAGGGCAGAGAGGAAGGCTTGAGAGAAGCCAAGATTTCCTGTGAGCATCTGTGAGGATTGTATTGAGAGCAGGCTAGTTGTGAGAGCTAAGGCTTTGTATAATTCCTATGTATTTCCACCTTGTATGATAATACAGATAGTGGGGTTTTTAGCTGAGGTTTTCCCCAAAGTATTCTCATGTGTATTGTGCGATTGATTCATATTATTCTGGTTATATGTGTTCATCTCGATCTTTAAGCTTTCGCAAATTGATAATAGAAGTAGGTTATAGTATTTTGCTTTGGTTATATTGTATTATCGGGTTAACCTACAGTCAGATTTTCTACATAGGTCTCAGAGCGAGATTTGTAGAGAATTTGAAGAATTTATACATGGTATCTGAGCTAAGTTTCTTAGAGCTATGAATAGTATACTGAGAAGAGAATTCAATGTTTGAATATTAGGGTTGCAGGTGAAAATCAAATTCTTATCATACTTCAAGGTTGGCCAATGGTGTTCTATGGCTTGAGACTCGAGTATGCCTTGGAAGGTAGCTCAAATTACATAGCATGGAAAGATAGAATGGAGGTTGTATTAGAAGACAATGGCTTGAAGGATTTCATTGATTAAGAAATCCCAAAGCCAGCTTCAACTAATGCAGAAGAGTTGGCTGAGTGGAAGAAGTGTGTGGTGAAGGCGAGACAGATCATCCTTGAGGGAGTTCGAGACCATATTGTCTCGAGTCTCCATGGGAAGGATACTCCATTTTCAATGTGGAAGACATTGAAGGACCTCTACCAGAACAATAGTGACCAAAGGAAATTGGCACTCAAGGATAAGCTTCGAAGAATCAAGATGGAGAAGGGCGATACTATTTCCACATATCTGAACAAGCTCACCACCTGTAGAGATGAGCTTGGAAGTGTGGGAATAACTACTGCTGATGATGATATGGTGAGCCTCACTCTCCTTGGCCTTCCTAAGAGTTGTAATAGCTACTAGGACTTTGTGAATGGAAGGAGAAACTGTCGGATTAGGAATGATTGTGGTCGGATCTGATGCAGGAGGAGATCAGGAGGAGCACACGAGATGGTTCTTCATCCAAGGATGATGATGAAGAAAATCTGGCCTTAGCAAGTAAGGCAAGGAAAGGGAAGGGGAAGGCTTCCCATTCCAAATCAAATTCTTCTCATGGAGGGAAGAAGGGTGACAAGTCTAAAGTGAGATGCTTTAATTGTCACGAGATGGGACATTATGCGACTAATTTCCCATCGAAGAAGTCCAAGAAGGGATCCTCGGAAGGATTAGAAGGTGAGGCATTGGCCTCTTAGTTCGAAATGGACTTTACCCTCATCTAATGCATGGTGTTATCGATGATGGGTTGTGTATGGTATCTTGACAGTGGAGCCTCATTCCACATGACCGGTGATAAAATTTTATTTAGTGCCTTGGAGGAGAAAGACCTCAAGATGCACATAGAGATGGGTGATGATGGAAGGTATAGTGTTTCAGGAGTGGGCATGGTTGCTTTTAAGAGGGAGCATGGACCTCCTATCACCTTGACAGATGTGATGTATGTGCCTAGACTGAATAAGAACTTGGTATCGGTCATGATGTTAGAGGAAAAAGGCTACGATGTTGTCTTTAGTAAAGGAAAGGTGTTCCTAAGACATATAGCCACGGGTCAGACCAAGAGGATAGGGATTCGGGTGAAGAATATTTATAAACTAGAGGTAGATGATTATGCAACATTGAGTACAAAAGCAGAATTGGTGCAAAGCCAAGAATTTGGCGAGTTGTGGCATAGGCGGTTGGGCCATTTGCATCATGGGGCTTTGAGGATAATGCAACAGATATCTATAGGACTTCCCAAAGGTAAACTTAAGCAAGTTGACAAATGCAAAGGTTGTACCTTGGGAAAGTACATCATGTCTTGCTTTTATGATTGAGACAATTGACCAAAGGCTATCTTCGAGCGAGTTCATACTGATGTGTGTGGACCATTCTCGACGGCATCCACAGTGAAGAAAAGGTATTTTGTGATTTTCATTGATGATTATTCTTGTAAATGCTAGATTTATTTCATGTAGAAGAAGGACCAAACCTTCAAAAAGTTTTGTGAGTTCAAAGCTTTGGTCAAGAAAGAGTCAGGGAAGAAGATCAAGGCCTTGAGAAGTGACAACGGTGGACAATATGTCTCTCAAGAGTTTAAGGAATTTTGTGCAGTGGAAGGAATTAAACGGGAGTTGACAACACCTCATAACCCACAAAAAAATGGGGTCGCTGAGAGGAAGAACGGAACTATTATAGGGGCAGCACGGGCAATGCTACATGACCAAGGCCTACCACTTCACTTGTGGGCTGAGGCATGCAACACAACAGTCTATTTGTAGAATAGAAGCCTGCATCACATACATGGGATGAAGACACCAGAGGAAGCTTTCTCCGGTAAGAGACCAGATGTGGGTCACTTTAGGATCTTTGGCTCATCAGTATATTTCCATGTGACAAAGGATGCACAGAAGAAGCTTGAGTCGAAAACAGAGTTGGGGATACTTGTAGGGTACACTGATACACTTCACAACTATCGGGTGTACTTGCCTACCAGTCGGAGGACAATGGTTCGCAGAGATCTCAAGTTTGATGAGCAGAAGGCCATGCGAATTTCCCTTGAGAGGGAGCTCCAACTACAGGCTGTGGAGGAACTGTTGGTTCCTAAGGAGGAGGAGCCTCAGACTGATGCAGAGCAGCCACATGCAGAGGTTCCACGAGTGGAGACATCCACTCAAGGGGAGTCTTCCAGAGATGGACAGAAGCGCACAAGATAAGCTGACAGATTATTGCTGGATGTGAGAGAGAATATGGGAGCACCATCTTCTCAGCGCAGATAGAGGAGGTCACATAAGAGGTACACTGGATACATGGCCCTTGCTGGGGAATGTGTTGAGACCAAGCCATCTTCCTTTGAGGAAGTAGTGCAGTAGCTGATTTGGGTTGATGCTATGGTGGAGAAGTATGACTCCATAGTTCGTAACAGTGTTTGGGACGTGGTTCCAAGACCAAAGAATAAGTCAATTGTGAGTTGCCGTTGGATTTGCAAGGTAAAGCAAGCTGTTGATGGTAGTGTGGAGAAGCATAAGGCAAGATTTGTTTCCCATGGCTTTTCATAGTTCGAGGGTATTGAGTATGATGAGACTTTTGCTTCTATGGCAAGGTACTCATCTATCAGATCTATGTTGGCACTATCAACACATATGAGTTGGAAGATCCATCAGATGGATGTGAAGATTGCATTCCTCAATGGCAAGATTGAGGAAGAGGTGTACATAGAGAAACTAGAAGGTTTTGAGACCTTCGATTGTGAGTCGCATGTGTGCTGACTCAAGAGAGATTTGTATGGGCTGAAGCAAGAACCTCGTGCTTGGTACACCAGGATAGACAACTACTTCACCGGGTTGGTCTTCACAAAGAGTGAAGCGGATGCGAACCTGTACCACATCATGCTGAAAGGTAAGTTGTTGATCATCGTTCTTTATGTTGATGATATCATATTGATTAGTGATGATTAGTTGATCATGTCTTGCAAGGATGACCTTGCAAGAGAATTTGAGATGAAATACATGGGTCTCATGCATTACTTCCTTGGCATGGAAGTGTGGCAGAAGGATGGGGAGTTGTTTGTGTCTCAGGGCAAGTATGCCAATGATATACTCAGGAGATTCCACATGGAGAAGTGAAAGCCCATGCAGACTCCTCTAGCTGGTAACTGGAGGAAGGAGGATGCTACTTCAGGGGAAGTAGTGGAAGCTACTGTGTACAGGCAGCTTGTGGGTTCACTGATGTACTTAGTGAACGAATGACCAGATTTGTGCTATGCAGTGAACCAGCTGATTCAAGCGATGGTTCAACCTACCAAGATGTTTTGGAAGGTGGAAAAGCATGTATTGAGAAACCTCAGAGGCACATCTCAGTATGGATTATGGTACAGACAGATAGAGGGAGTGAAGCTACAGGAATTCACTGATGCAGATTGGGCAGGGAGTCCATCAGATCGGAAGAGCACAACAGGAGGGATTTTCAACGTTGGGTCAATAGCAATTTCTTGGTATAATAGGAAATAGAGGTCAGTTGCACTCAGCTTGGCAGGGGCTGAATACATGGCTGCAAGTCAAGCAGCATGTGAGGCCATCTGGATGTGGAAAATCCTAGTCTATTTATTTGATCAGAGGATGTATCCAACTGTGATCTATTGTGATAATCAGAGTTGTATCAAACTCTCTAAGAATCCAATATTTCATGATAGGTCCAAGCACATCGACATCTGGTATCATCATCTCAGAGACTGTGTAGTGAGGAGGATCATGTTGCTGCAATATATTTCGACAGAGGAGCAAGATGCTGAAATTTTGAAAAAGGCATTGTCAAAGCGTAAATTTGAGTTCCATAGAGACAAGATCGGGGTGGAAGATAATCCCTCTCTTGTTGAGAGGGAGTGTTGAAATATGGCAATAAGAATATTCCAATTTAATTTGTCCTTGAATTAAGTTGTGAATTAAAATCGAATTTAGTCTTAACAACTACTTGAAAATAATTGATTAATTCATTTTGAATTGATTAGTTGGAGAAATTCAAGTTAGAAGTCTTTCTGAAGTCATGCAAGAGTTATCCCCTAAATTAAGGAGATAAGGTTGAGTTATATTTGATTTGTAATTAGTTGACTCATTTTACTGAGTTAAGTCTAGTTAAATTAGTTCCAAACTGTTTGAGGAACTAATAGAGATTTAATAGTCAGTTGATGCATGCATTCACTCAACTAGTGTACTCTAGTTAAGTGAAGATTCTCTCATCAGAAACTCATGCATGTCTATTATGAGAAAGAACCAGTTGATATTAAAGTCAAGGACAATGTACTATCAGTTGCATGTGTTTTCCTATAAATAAAAATCATGCATGCAGAAGGAATCACTTTCTTGAGGATTGCGTAGTTCTGACAGTGTGGGACAATAGTGTTCCACTTGGTGAGGTGAAGATCATCCACTAGAAACAGCGCAAGGAAATAGGAGCTTGGAGGGTAGAGACGAAGGCTTGAGAGAAGCCAAGATTGCCTGTGAGCATCTGTGAGGATTGTACTGAGAGCTGGCTAGCTGTGAGAGCTAATGATTTGTATAATTCCTATGTATTTCCACCTTGTATGATAATACAAATAGTGGGGTTTTTAGCTGAGGTGTTCCCCAAAGTATTCTCATGTGTATTGTGTGATTGATTCATCTTCTTCTAGTTATATGTGTTCAACTCGGTCTTTAAGCTTCCACAAATTGATAGTAGAAGTAAGTTATAGTATTTTTCTTTGGTTATATTGTAGTATCGGGTTAACCTAGAGTCGGATTTTCTACATAGATCTCAAGCGAGATTTGTAGAGAATTTGAAGAATTTCTACATTATGTTGCATAAAAAAGGAATTGTTGCTTTCAAATGAATATGTTAGAGACCACTGCAACTTACAAGGCTTATTTCACTTGAACGCTTTGGAATGTTCTTATCAAAGGAATTGGATTGCATGCCGGTTATGTGAGCTATATAACAGATGATGGGGAATCATATTGGTTGTGATCATTTTGAAAATGTTCTTCATCATGTCATTTTTTTCATTGATAAATTGGGGTCACTCTGCAGTAAACTGGTGCAATGTTTTGGTACAATAATGAAGCTTCTGATGTTGTGTGCAAAAAAGTCAGACTCTCATGCAAATGCATGATATCCCTTTTTCCATAAATGTACTAGATCATTATTCAGCAGTGCAGCCAAGTGTAAGCAGGAGGAATGTCTACATCCAATTTTCTTCTCATTAAGAGTTAACAACAACTGAGAAATTAAGATATGCATGACGAAATGGTGATCAAGATTCACACATCCTCTTAGTTACCATTCACCACCTGCTCTATCTCATCACAATGGAAGTTGTTAGGGCCCTATAATATATGTAATCTAAGTCTGTCTATCCAGTTATTTATTTTGGGAATCTTCTTGTAAAGTTTAGCCTATAGATTCACCATGTATTATAGTCTAAATTATTTTTGTACTAAGGTCTCAAAATTGCTCAAGTCATTGTAAATATGTGTGTCAATAGGGGTCCATTAGTCTTGATTTGAATTATAAGGTCCTTAAGGGGTCATCAATGTGTTGTCATGGGTGTCTTGTCATGAGTGAATTTTGGCACTAATGTCAACCAGACTAGCAAGAATGTGTGCTACAATGCATGGTTCAAAAGGATTCCTATGGTAGTTGCAGGTTTCATGTAAAATATCATAATGGTGATGTACTTTCAGCTACCCAAATAGAAAATGTGTAGAGATGTTTGCAGCCATTTTCCAAGAATTAGGAGGACTCAAAGTTTACATCAAACCCTCTCCATTGGAAAGTGCTCTGAAGTAGCTTTCCAATGGCATATCTAGTTCTTCAAACTGAATTGTGGATCAAAATTTAGAGCAAGTTCAAAATTACTCTTCAAAACTAGAAAAGAAAGGAAAAATGCCTAAGTATGAGTCCCAAATCTTGCATATTGGAGATTTGGAGAGGCAAGCACCAAAGGTCAGAGTGAAACAACAATCAACGATCACCGATATCGTATATCAGCAATCAAAGGTTCCAATACACAACACAACATCAAAACAATATCGGTGATTTGCGATCGCCAATCAGACATATCGGCAGGGCCGAGGTCAAATCGCAAAATCGGCGATTAGAGTATCGATGGGTGTATTATCGATGATCACATCATTAGAGGACCATCATAATCAAATCAATAGTCAGAATTATATGGAATATTGACGTTCGACGATTGACGAATTGCAAATATTCAAATGTTGCATAACGGAGAATGTTGCGACATTGCAAATTTTGTGATGTGTGAAGTCGCAACATGAAAAGGGCCGAATAGTGTTAAACTGTCTGGGAAAGGAGACGATAGTGTTAAACCACCAGGAAAGAGCCGAAACAAGTTACAAAGGAAATTCATCGCAAAAACAGATCAGGACGGGCACTTTTCTCTATCCTCCAGCAAGATGCGTGGCACTATGTGAATGGTTCCGATAAAGCCACATGACATTTGACATCAGCATGATGTGGCAGTATGGTGGACACGTGGCAAGCATATTCAACATTTTCAGGGGTTATAAGAGGCAAAAAAAATGGTGACATGTGTCACCACTCACAATGTGCCATGTGGCAGTGATGATGTTATGGTCGGAGTTTGCAAGTCAGAAGTTGAGGGATATCGGCATTTTGTAAAGTATGCCACTTGAAAAAGTTGTGATAGAGGGGTTAGCACAAGGTCTTTAGAGTAAAAAGATCTTAGGAAATAAAATAGTTTACAAAGGAAAAATGCCTCCAAAGGGAGCCTAAATACCTTAGCACTCTAAAGCTTAGTGCTAGGTCACAACCCTCAGACTTATGGTGAGGAAATATAGAAAGGGGATAAAAAAAAGGGCCAAGGGAATATCGGAATTCAATGTTGTTATAACATTTCTTAAATAAAAATTATGATGAGTCAAAGCTCCAAAGTAGCATCATGACGATATTATAGGGCGTAAAAGCTCCGATAGTGTGATATGTGGAATTGTTAGAGCATGAATGAGTCGGCAGTTGCGATCAAAGCGCAAAGGAGTTGAAGAGTATCAGTGAAACAAGAAGGCCAAAACAAGGTGGAAAATTTTCCGATAGACCATGTAGAAGTGTCAACAAATGAACGAGTCGGTAGTTATGGAATCACATGGAAAAGAGGGAATGACAATGTGAAATGGACAGTTGAAATTTTTGCAGAAAGCAACTATAACCACTACAGTTTTAAGGGTAGAGGATCGGAAATAATTAACCAATTTCCAGAGTTAGAGGCTAATGATTTTCTAGCATAATTGAGAAGAGAGAAGGAGGTGTTTTGTTGAATTATTCCAAAGGGACCTGTTATGATAGAAAAAATGCTAAAAATTCAGTTAGGGACCTACTCTAATTTCAAGGGAAACAGTTGACCAATATTTCTTTTTCCTGAATGCAAACATATTTTCCTATATTTGTTCTAGGACATATAAGAATATATTTTAAATTTATTTTTTCATACATGAACAAGAGAGATACTTAAAATATTTGTGTTTCTGTAATTAAGTAATGACTATTATTTTGTAAAAATGTTATGTAAAGCACTATATAAACAATTTCTGAAGATGTAAACAAGGTTGGAATGTGTATGAAGAAAAGGGATTTGCATTGATGTAAGCCATGGATTGGACTCAAAGTGATCAATTTACAAAAATACAGAGATTTTTGTTCAAATATTCCCGTGTCAGACAATTGGTGATGTGATTCTTATGTTAAATTGTTTCTTTTTTGAGTTTCCATATGTTTTTCCCTCTTTATTGTTGCAAGAAGATTAAGGGCCGAATTTTCTTAAGTGTACTTTGTTTTGACTTGTTAGAAATATCCATGTTTTCTTTCTGATGTTAAATATAGAATTCATCCCAGTATGCTCTATATTTAATTGAACTCAAATCATATTCATCCTATTCACCCCATAAATACTCTAAGAGATCCAAAAGTTTTCCTATCTTGCCCTGTTACAGCTGCTTTGCCATTTTGTGATTGATTACCCAAAGGTTCATGACTCCATGCCTAATGGACTTTTCCTGCATCTTTCAACCAACCCTTTGAAAAACCCATCTCAAACTCAAATAGCTTGTCTAAAATCTGAAGCAGAAATCTAAATCGTATAGAGAGATCCCTCTATGAAGCTGGAAGGACTAAATCCCAGCTTTAAAAGTGGTTTTATGGTTATCTTTGTAGCTTTCTTCCTCAACCTAGGAAAATTACTGAGTGATAGTAAAAGTTTTGCATCAAGCTTTTTCACCTCGTGGATTTGTCGAGAAGATTGTCATCTTTCAGAAGTCTAGTTTAAGCTTTTGTTCAGTTTTCTTCAAGAGAAAATGCATCCACGATATTCATTTAATGTATTCCTTGAAGCGGTGCAAATGAGGAGTTTGCCTAAGAAGGATGTTTTAAAAACTTTAGAAGATGGATAAATTGTATGTCTAATTACTCTTCTATGAGTTTGCATATTTAAGTTATCAAGAGACTGAAGTAAATGTGGTAGTAGCTAGGATATTCAAGCGAATTGAATAGGCTGAAGAATGAAAATCAAAGCAAATGAGTTGGACTCTTTAGTAAACACTGATTTAGATATCATTAACTCTGGTAAGAATTGAACATTGTTTGACCATGGATAACAATGAATAGCTCGAGGATATAAGTGGCATAATTTCCATATTTAAAGGGAGACAAGTGGCAATCATTTGAACAAGATCAATAGTCAGTAAACTAACTTCTAGACATCAAGGGAAAGAATTTTCCATCAGTTCCAGATTTCTTGCAATTATTTAGAGATTGTTTTATTTTTAGTGCATTGTTTAGATTTTTATTCCAAAAATATAGACACAGTTAGCTTGATGTACATTTCTATATATTGTATCATTTATAATGAAAAAAGTTTGGCTTTTGATGTCAAAACCCTGACATTTTTTTAAAAGATTTTTACTACAAAATTTTCAATCAAAGTTTTTTTTTACTTCAGTTTTATGACATAATTTGTTTTTGATGTATGTTATTTCCTGTAATTCCACATCTTTATTTTTGCATGCATGTGCGGGTGTGTACGTTAGGTCCCTATACTACTAGTGTAACCCCTTATTATTATTAGTACAACCTCCTTATTATATTGTTGTGCCCATGTAGTCACCATATTTTTACTATTGTTCCCCATAGAAGCCCAATATTGTTATTATTGTGCCCTTACATTATTATTGTTATGTCGGCTCTAATTATATTTTGACCCCTTAGACTCCTATATATAGAAAGGAGGTCTTGTCATTTGAATCATCCAAGAATTGTTAATTTGTGTAATGTAAAGGAGGTTGGCCCCTCGAAGAGGCTTATTTTGAAGGTGTTTCTCTATCTTTTATATGTTTTTGTGAGTTGGTTTCCTAACATTTGGTATCAGAGGTTTGGATTCTAGGGTTTCGCTGCTCCAAACAAGTCATCGTGGAATTTTCGCTATACCTTTTTCGCTGCAAAGTTTCAGAAGCTAAAAAAAATATCCATTTGAGAAGAGATCGGTCTGAAGCTCAGGTCCAAATTTCAGATCTTTTCACGCTATATTTTCGTAGATATGATCTAAGGAAGTTAGGGTTTTTGCAAGCTCCAGAATTTCATCTCAAACCGGTCATCGTGGAGTTTTTGCTATAATCTTTTTTATACAAAGGATAAGACTCTGAAATTAAAGCCCATTTGAGTCGAACTCTTGGTGAAGCTCAGGTCTGAATCTTAGATCTTTGTTCACAATATTTATGGAGATATAATTTGAGGAAGTTAGGCTTTTTGCAGACTCCCAAATTACATTCTAAAAAGGTGACCTTGGGAAAATCATCATAACTTTCTCTCTGAGAAACAAATTGAAATTTAGTAAGAAGTTACAGAAAGAAGACAGACTGTAGTTAGCTGTATATATTTTTCATATCCAAAGGTCGAAACAATGACACATGGCACGTCGTACAAGTTCGCTCTACTGAAACATTATATAATCAGATCATCTTAGGAGATTGGGAATAACTCTTCCTTGGAGAATTAAATTTTGATTAGAATTGTGGGGTTAGAAAGCAGACTCAGAGGGCTACTCCAGGATAAAATTTTAGAACTTGGAGATCTGCAATTACTGAGTTATAGTTGTTTCAAGATCAAACTCCTAAAATCAAGAAAAGGCGATATGAGGAAGTTTGATGGAAAGGATCCAGTAAATTGGATACTACAGATGGAGAAATATTTTGATCTACATGAGGTTCAAATGTTACAAAAGGTACATATTTCATCTTTATATTTATAACCAAATCAATTTTTATGGTATAAAGGGCTTTGTTCTCCTAAAGCACTTGTCACTTGGTCAATTTTCACAGAAGACATGATAGCATATTATGAGGATACAAAGAGTAACACCTTATTTAGTCAATTGATAAATCTCAAACAAAAGGGTTTAATGGCAGAGCACATTGAGGAATTTCAAAAATTGAATATAAGGGTAAATGATATTCCAGAGAATCAAAGGATTGATGTATTTGTAGGGACTTGTTAGAAATTTCATTATTTTATTCAAAGATAACTGGTTCTTCCAGTGAATCGCCAATTGTTGTGCTATACAACAACCCCCCATTTCAAATTTTTATTCTTAGTCTAAAGATGCTAAATAAGAAATAGGTCCCCTTAAGGATATAAAAAGAAATAAAACTTTTTGAGTAAAAATAATTTTCCATACTTTTCATATAAAAGTTGCTTTATGAGTGTTTGGAACCGCTCATCGCAAATCACAATTGCTTAAGACCAATGAACATCCATTTGAAAAGTTGCGATGCGATCAAAGTCATCGCAAATGACTCATCGCAAAGTTTTAAATTGAAAAGATCCATTTATAAACATGTAATGTGATATATCTATCGCATTTTGCATATCAGTAATCCTAAGGAATAAGTTAGGGCACTCCGTTGAAACCTTGCGATGCAATAAGGCTATCGCATATTGCATATCGCCAATCCATAGGAAAACATTGAAACCACTTCGTTGAAACTTTGCGATGCGATACAACTATCGTGATCGTATATCGCATGCTGCGCTCGCAATAGAAACAAGTAGCATATACTATGAAGACTCGCGATATAATGTTAAATCAATTATAAAGGAAAACATGATTTACGAAGGAAAAACATGATTTGCCAAGTTTGGAAGGAACCCATCAACACTACGTGCAAGCTCATCACTCATCGCAATCGCAACAATACAAAGAATTATTTTGGACATAGTGCTTGTAACTCACGATTTTCGATATGCGATGGCTCTACACGTATTAAAATAATACAAACGTTAATCACAAAATCACAGAGTTGTGACACCTATTCTAAAAGGACAATTGGAAAACTTGCGATGCGATATGTATTAAGTTGGCATTAAAGTTTCACGTTATGAGGATACAAAAATGCATTAAGAGGTAGTTATGGTTACAATCCTTTAAGGATTTCATCCTTTGTGACTATGTACTATATGAGATCTTTTGCATCTAATGCGCATAACTGCTTTTAGTTTGTCATTAGTCATATAGGATGCTCTCAAAGTTTTTCGCATATCACGCTCATCTTTCTCATTTTGCAGTGTAAATCCAGAATCACAAAGTCAGTCAAGATGTCTAAGGGAGATCGAAAGACAAAGGCTCCCCTTACAGTGGAATAAGGACAAGGAAAATTGGCGTTAATCTCAGATACTCCCTATCTAGGATTTGGTAAGACCTCGTGGAAAGGAGTATATGCTTTTCTTGAAAATGAAGATCCGAAGGAGATAGAAGAAGAAGCAACAACTGATGGAATTGATAAATCAGAAAACATGCTCAATGATTTGGCCAGCTGTTTCCTCCATCAAATAGCAGCCCGTGCAAAGATTTTACCATATAATGAGATGGTAAGATGGGTAATAAAGATCATTAACATAAAAGATAGAGCTTTGTTCACAGCTGATGGAAGGATGTTTGGATCCTTCAAACCTGAAGATGTCAAGAGAATGTATCACTTGTCAGATCCCTAGCGACACTACAACGAATCATTCCTGGAAGCTTTCGCCAAGGATAATGACATTGAATCAGACCCTATCAAGTAATGGAGACACTTCCCTAACAAGCACAAACATGAATCCTCTAGTATTTATTCCGTGGACTCCTTAGCATCTACATATTGTTATGCAGCTGCCATGATGTGTAGACTCTTTGGGAGCCCCGATTCTGCTAGATTTTATATTGAGATGGTTCCATTGATAGAAGCAATGATAAAATCCTTTGTGATGGACTGGAAAACTATCTTATCGGATAAAATGGTTAGTCAAATACTGGATTATAGAAAGAACAGATTTGTTGCTACCTGAGTTGTGCCCGCATTCCATATGAGTGCTTACATAGTTGACACAATTTGTTTTAATTCGGAATTTCCCATACTAGGTTGGAAATGGACTGTTCAAGACCCAACCCCCATTCATATTTACCATAAATACTTATGGAAGTTTGAATACAAGAATCATTTATACAAGATTTTCCATGGTTTCATTTTACCCGTCCATCAGGCTATCTTTAATAAACCTGCTCCTCGACTATCTGACAAGGCTAGCATTGATTTAACCTCAATCAGCAGTTGGTTCAGGGAAGAGACGTTCACCTATGTTAGGGTTTTTGGCAGCATCATAGATCTCATGTCCTTCCAATTTACATTCCAGATAAGCTATTAGCCAGGGAAGTAGCCTACCAAATAGTAAAAAACGGGATGTCTAGAAATATTAAAGACTCCAAGAAACAATTGTGGCCTGCCTTTCCTCTTCATTGTGGCACCTACTCATTACATGATTTTAAACATGTCGAGAAAGAAGAAAACAAGACAAAGGATATGAGTCTAGTTGTTATCCCTAAAAGACAATATGACCCAAAGGAGGTTGCTTTCAATTTCGCCACTCAGATGAAAGTTAATAAATTCTTGCATGAGGAAGATGAGTTTGATGACTTATTTGCTTCAGCAGAGTTGCTATAGACATTTTTGGGCACTGCAACCCCAATCATAAATTTCCATAAACCAAGGGCTCTTAAGTCCCTAAAAGTGTTGTTCCAACCTCTAAAAAAATAAGGTCAACTGATTACATCTTCTCCCAGAAGTTCTCCATGAAAAACTGCTCAGAACTGGTCAAAACGGGACCATCTCACCTGCTCCATGGTCAAAGTGTGATGCATCCCACCTAAATACACACAGTAGGTGTGATGCATCTTGAAAAGCCCTTCTATGGGGTGCGATAGGCGAGAGTGGACAAATGGCAGGGTCAATCTGCAAGGTGGAGGATCATGGAATCTTCCCGAAACTTCTCCTGTGACACTTGCCTCTCTGCATTCGCCCAAGGATGAGTAAGACATCATCAATCTCCAAGTGGAATCAAGAACTATCAGAGAGAGGACACTAATCAAATCTCAAAAGCTGACTCACCCCCCTTGCAAACATCTATATATGGATCCCTCATCCCAGAGATCCGGAGGCTGGAATTTTGTATCTTGTAAGGAAGTGCTGCTGGTTTCTTGGTGCAATATCATAGTGTTGGGTGATCTAAGCTTTTCATGAGGTGAAGAAGGGCTTTCTTGCTGAGAGGATGATGCTGGGTCAGAACAATTGGTTGTAATCCTCTTTTCTATTTCTTGATTATCAATAAAGCTATTCAAGTTTTCCTCCACATTCTTGTATGATTGATGATATATGCATTTGTGTGGTCAATATATATCTGGTCCTATATTGTTTATGATAATAAATCTATGTTCTTGGATAGTGTTATCCTGCTTTGATTCTACAGGTGCTCTTTGAAGCTGGGTAGACGAGGAAGCGAGTGGCAAAGACTATCAGAAGGGAGAGGAATCAAGCAAGGAACCAAGCACAAGACAAAGGTTGGTCTCCTTTATTCCCCTCTTATCTATTTCTCATAAAGGAAAACGAAAGAACTTTTAGTTTGTTTGTTTCTAAGGTAGCTACCGGCCTTAGTGGGACTAGTAGCTTTGCATAGACACTAGATTTCCCGATAACAAAATGGCGACTCCTCTAGGGAGCGAATAGATTGTTTGTTTATCTATATTTGTTTTCTTTATAAACTTACAAACAGAGCCTGAAGTCAAGCCAGCTAGCCTTCGAACTACATTTGATATGCAAGTGAAAAGTAGATCAATACTGCTTCAGTCTGTCTCCGAGTTTTGTTTATGAACTGAACAATCAATTTACAAGCTCTATAATTGCCCTTGTGGTGGCTCTAGTAACCTCCTTAGATCTACCCTTGTGATTGGTTTACTGATTACCACTTGCTCGGCCTAAACCCCTGAACTGAGCTGCAAACTGTGACCCGGAACCCGGTTAAAGTCTCGTCTCTGGTCCAGCGCACTGTCTCTTCTGTGAATTCTAGATACATCGCACTTCCCGAGTGTAGTAGGTGCGCTGCATCTCTTTTTCCCTGTGTTACAGGTGCGCTGATCAGACAAGGCCTTTTCTGCTCTTATATTTTGGTTTCTGTTTTCACTCTTTTTAGCTCTATTCAGGAGTTTTACTGCTTGTAGTCAGTACACCTCTGTTGAAACCCCCTTCCTTGCCATTATTCCGCCTCCATTGTGCAAAGAACTGTAAATGTTTTTATGTATTTTGAGCCATTTCTAGTTCTCTTTTACAAAGAAGTAGCGTAATTGAATTGTCGTTTCTTGATTTGAAAGTGTCATAAGTGTCGTTTCAGTCATAGAAGAGGATCCGATTGTTCTTGATAGTCGATTACACTATTACTCTTGTATTTGATTTGAATTAGTAGTTTTTCAAGTGTCAAAAGCAAGTTTTCAATTCCAAATCGCAAAGTGTCACCATTGTCTTCATTTTGTCTTGCAAAGAAGCTTGTTAGTAATGTTGCTTTGAAAAATAATTCAAATTTGCGCTTAGCTTTCTTTTTATCATTCACACATTAAGAAGGCTGAAAGCAAATACATGCACGTGCATTTGAATTTAGACTATTTGTTGGTTTGATTTAGGACAATGCATATAGTGTGTGCTCTCTGCTCTGTGTTGAAAGAATAACATCTCTCTTTCCTTAGTAGCTAGGATTTTCATTGCAAAAAGAAGCTTAAACGATTGTTTATCATCTTAGATTGCATTTTAGGAATTTTACATATACATCACACGGTGGACCTGAAAGGAAAATTTCTTAAGCAAGATCAACTGTAAAATAAATTTAATGAATCTAAAAACGCTTTGGAACCTAACGCACAACATTTAGAAGTCTAGGCTAGAGACGTATTTCGGCGTCGTAAAGCCTGGTAACTGTTGTTTTCATTGTTGGTTGGGTGATTCCTCCACTTTGAGACGATAAGTACCAGTACGGACTTGTGCTCCCACGTACCGTCGAGTATATATTGGGAGACCACAATAGGCTTTATCCTTTATCCATAGGAAGCCGTGTCTACCGCCCTATCGATCGCAATGCACTGAACACAACATTCGGGAAGATTGACTGCCGTACCGTAAAAAGTATTCTGCAGTTTTGTGATTGGTTTGGTAATCCCTCTGTCTAGATTTCCAGAGCAGTCTCTTTCGTTCCTTTTTAGACTCCTTAAAGGAAAAGGTCCATCTGAGCACTTGTCACTTCAGGCTCATTAAAAATTGAAGGCGACTAGAGTCATCTTTTGTTTTTTCTCGACTCTTAAAAATTGAAAAAACAAGTTGTGTCAAAGCATCTAAAATTCATTTAATTCGGAAACATATTTACCCTTTGATTTTTAGTTGATCGAGTAATCCGCAATCGTGGAAGAAAGTCAATTGAAACCTCGTCGTTCGTGGAGGCTTACGAGTCAACCATCTTTGTCTCTAGAATCGAAACTCTTACGAAAAAAGCGAACTCGTTTAACCAGTTCCAAATCCCCTGGTAAAGTTAGAACATGTGTTCCAACACCATCGGAGACTCCGGTTACTCCAAACATTTCTGGTATCCCTGCCTTTACAGAAGAAGTTCAGCAGCCACCAAAGGATAGTATAACTGATCCTAGTGTGAAGGTAAACACTTGTATTACTGAACCAGCTCCATCTACAGCTGATTCGGAAGGTGTTATTCCCCAAACATATGTTGCTGCAAATTCTATACCTTCTTCAGCACCAGAAATATTTTACGGACCTAACGGTCTACCTCTTCCACCTGGTCTAATTGCTAAAGAAGAGATTGTGGAGGATCCTCCATCTAGTACTCCATCGTGATTTGGAGTCGGGATCACTTTATATCCTTCTTCTTCATAAATTAGTCTACCGTCATCGGAAGCTCCTGTAGAATCGCTAGGAAATCTTTTGGATAGACTAGAAATGTCTGAACAACCGTCGACATCTAAGACTATTTCATCTGACACAGCGACGACAGAACTTCCTGCTGTCACTCCAAATAGACTAGTCTGAACAACTGTCGACATCTAAGACTATGTCATCTGACACAGCGACGACAGAACTTCCTGCTGTCACTCCAACAATGTTCATCGGCATACCATCTGTCCCAACTAGCTCTCAATCGCTAGAAGGGGCCCACTCAGGGGCTATTTCGACAGTATGGTCCATTTCTATTTGTTCATCCGGAATAGTATCCGGGAAGTCTTATGTTGAGTCTCAGCAAATTGATCCTTCAGGGTGTCAATTTGGGCAGTCCAGTTCTCAAGGACAAACAATTCCTTTGAGTACCAGATTACTGCCGTATGGGGGGCAGTATACCCTTTCATTGTCTCCTCCAGGAGGACAACCATACGAGAGTTCACAACAAAATTCAGGTTATGCTAGAATTACATCTAGCGGTTGGGTGCCAATACTGTCTCAACAACCAAGATTTGTATATTCGATGCAACAATGTTTACCTATGTCAAATATACCAACTACGTCGGCTATTATGATGGTGTCGTAAATACAAGCGTTACTTGTTGTATGCCATCCTCAGGTTTCTCAAGTTGTAATGCAATAGCCTCTTGTCCCTACGACTCAACCACAATCGCCAACTAGTGGAATGACACAGGCCCAAACGGGTACAATTACCCCTCATCTTGGTCAAACGGCCAGTATTAGACAACAACACATGGCTTCACAACAATGGATGGTGCAATACCAACAACCGCAATTCCAACAAGTATACCAAGGATCTGAGCAACAAATCTTTGCAAATAATGGACAGTCGTATATTCAAAATGGTCAAAATCAACCATTCTACAATGGTTATGCCCATAAACCTTACCAAAGTTACCAACATCAAATGCATTATGCTGGTATGCAAAGGCCAACTGCTTAGGCCATTCCATACTATCCTGGGTATGCTTCGCCAAACCTGAATCAACAGTTACCCTTCGTGGCAACTTTAGAGTTACCAGATCTAAATCGACTAACGAACGATCCAATTGCTTACGCCCCTTGGTGGCCAGCGATTCCGCATAAACTTCCGTAAGATATTCCTAATTTAATGGAAATCGGGTGAAGACCCGTTGAATCATGTGATGACATTTCATCTGTGGTGTTCATCAAACACCCTAAACGATGATTCAATTAGGCTTCACCTTTTTCAGAGGATGTTAACTGGTCCGACAACAAAATGGTATATCGAGTTACCCAGAGCGTCGTTCGACAACTCCAATGCCCTAGCCACAACCTTTTTAACCCATTTTCAGTTACCAATAAGGTACGAAATGGGAACAGAACTTCTTACCAATTTCAAGCAAACAACGGCCACTCACATATCCGATCATATTCATGAGTGGCGATGTCGTCGTAGAATGGTAAAAACGTATGTTCCTGATCAGCTTTTAGCTGAATGGTTTATTAAGTCATTATTACCTTCCATTACAAAAGATGTGGCAAAAGGAGGAGTCGTCACTGAAGAGCAAGTTATTGCTCGTGCGCAATATTTAGACTTGATTTATACTCAGTCTGGCACACTCTACGATAAAATCCCTGACGCTCCCAGACCGGAATTTTTCGTCCCTCCTCCTCCTAAATCGAACAATGACTCTCATGCCGGCGATGGCGTGATTGGTACGAAAGACACGAAATCGACAAAGGCTACATCTAAAAAGGCCCGTAAGATTTCCAGTCAAAATGCAAAACAATAACTTCTCGCCTGGGAAGTAAATTTTGTCTCGACTGATAAAGGCAAAGAAACCAAGCAACCAGGAGGCAAGAAGAAAAACAAAGGGAAGAAGAAGAAACAGGAGGAATCATCACCTGAAAATTCTTTTGCAAACCCTTTGGGAGATAGGAAACCAAAAAGTCCATGCTTAATATGTGATGAGGATCATTGGACAAGAGATTGTCCACATAAAGCTAAGCTTAAAAGATTCTTCAAGAATTCAAAAAGCTCGGCGGTATTGACTGATCCATTTCCAAATCTAGGAACAAATCTGGTTGCTGGTGGAAATGCTTCCCCGTCCCAAGTGCTGATGTTGTCGGTTTCAAAACAACAAAATGATGCTTTGATATTGACAAGGAATAAAGATTACGGGAATCCACAGCTGTCGAACAACAAGGATAAAGATCAACCTAGTAGTTTGACAACAACTTCGACAGAAGTTGTGCCGCCCATCATTCCAGAGCTAACAATAAAACCACCAAAGGGAGTAGTACACAAGTCGACATTTAATCCTCGTGCCAGAGCAGCACAACATTATAACATAGTGGAAGATCTGGCCCAATCGCCATCTGCTATGTCGACGCTTGAAGTACTACAAAATTGCCCATCCCAAAAGCAGGATTTATTATCAGCTATGGGTGGGATAGTCCCAAAGGATTCTAATCTTGTGTCCTTTAATCACAAAGGATATGATCCTTAGTTACCAGCTCAACTAGCTTTCCTCATTCAGGTGAAAGCCCTCAAAAAAGCTGTTCATCAAACAATTATTGATGAGCGGGCATCTACATGTATTATGTCGATGAGTTGCTGGAAAACTTTAGGATCTCCAACCTTGTCACGATCTTCGACGACATTAAAAGCATTTGACGGACGAACATATACCCCGTATGGTATTCTAAGTAACTTGCAAGTTGAACTAGGGGGGAAAACAATAGAAATAGATGTCGAAGTAATCGACGGAAACCTCGATTACAACATCCTACTCGGAAGACCATGGATATATGCTATGGCTGCGGTTGTGTCGACCTACTTTAGGAAGATTTCATTTCCTTTTCAAGGAGGAACTACAATCGTCGACCAAAAAACATTTCTCCCTAATAGTTCCCAAGTTACAGGAAGCATTCCGATGATCCATGGAAGCCCCCATTCACTTCAAAATATCGGAGTAGGCCTACTAAAAGACCCTATATTAATGGGGACTTTTGCCCTCCCGCCTCCAATCAATCTAGCAGAAGTGGCGATGGTAGGAACCTGCAATATGATATCTTCAATTCAAAAGATCTCAGAAAACGATATTAACATGGATCATCCATAGGTATTGCCTCCAAGCTCAATATAAATATTGTAGCAATCAATGTTTTCGGCATGGGAGGTAGACCCGAATCAACGCTCATCAAGCGTTTGGATAGATAGGTCTAAGGAATATGGCACCCCTTCAGATCCTTGGTCGCAAGTGCATTACACCAACGAAGGAATTATTCAGTCAATGATAATTGAAGGGGCACCATGGGAAGATTACCACCATCGTTCCCATCTTCGGGATTGTCAAGAAGATACTCCTGATGACCTTCATCATCCTTCAGTTTTTGATTTCCTATCAAATACTGTAAACACGGTGGATTCCGAGCAAAACTTGTCCAATATTGAAGAAACTATGGCCATAAATATCTCGACCAAAACAAATGTTGTAGAGAATATTTCTGTTGGCAAATTTTGTTCTCCTTCAGAACTGGAAATATATAACGCTCTTTTTCGTGAATTCAGAGATGTCTTTGCTTGGTCATATGATGAAATGCCAGGCATTGACTCGAGTATAGTTGAACGTGAAATCAAGATGTATCCAGATGTCAAACTGGTACAAAAACGGCTACGGTAGGTGCACCCCAAGAAAGCCGCTGCTATCAAGGCAGAAGATGAGAAACTTCTCCATGCTGGTTTTATTTACCCGGTTCCTCTAATCGATTAGGTATCGAACATTGTTCCTATGATGAAAAAACAAGGAACAATTAGAGTGTGCGTCGATTGTAGGGATGTAAATCAAGCTTGTCCGAGAGACAACTACCCTACACCCTTTATTGACCAGATAATTGATGAATGCACCAGATGTGAAATCTTTTCATTTATGGATGGATTCTCCGGGTATAATCAAATAAATATCCGCCCACAGGACTAGTCAAAGATTGCATTTATTTGTCCGTGGGGCACATTTGCATATCGCAAATTACCCTTTGGTTTAAAGAATGCAGGGCCAACATTTCAGAGGGCAATGAATTATGCCTTCCATGACATCAAAAACATCGTTCAACCATATCTCGACAACGTTACGGCTCATTCGCGAAAGCGGACCGATCATCTACAGCATTTGAGAGCAATATTTCTATGTTGCCGACACTACAAGATACAACTCAATCCACACAAATGTGTGTTCTGTGTCAGTTCTGGTCGTTTGATTGGCTTTGTAGTCTGAAAGGATGGGATTCGTCTCGACCCATGTAAGGTTTAGGCAATCATAAATTTGCCTCCACCTTCAAATTTGCTTCAGATATTGAAACTCCAAGGGAGAGCAAACTTTCTGAGGAGGTTCATTCCAAATTATGCCGAACTTGCTAAAGGTTATACACGTCTACTTAAAAAGGAAGTACCCTTCATCTGGGATCAGGTCGCGCAAGCTTCCTTTGATGCTTTAAAAGAATCCCTAATGAAAGCATCGTTAATGTACGCTCCTGATTATCAAAAAGACTTTAACCTGTATCTGGCTGCAGCAGATACAACCATCGCAATGGTTTTAGTTCAAGAAGACAACGAAATTGAACATCCTATATATTATTTGAGTAGGAACTTAAATGATACTGAAATCAAGTATTCCTATGTTGAAAAGCTGGCTCTCGCAGCTGTTCAAGCAATACAGTGATTTCGACACTATGTCCTCTTTCGAAAAACTACCATTTTGTCAGATTGCAACCCCATGACTTATATATTGTCGCGACAGTTGCTGGGGGGAAAATATTCAAAATGGATAGCAAGTCTCCAAGAGTTTGATCTGGAATTCGTAAAGTCCAAATCAAAGAAATCCATGGTTTTCGCGGAATTACTATGTGATCTCCCATCGTCGTCCAACGATGAAACATCTGAAGAAACCATTGTGGATGAATCTTTGTTTATGATATCCTAAAGAAATCCGTGGTATGGAGATATAATCATCTATCTCCAAACCCAAAAATATAGGTCTAATACCTCTCGCTCGGAACAAAAACGTATTCGATACCAATCAAAAAACTACATGATCGTCGGTGATACACTTTACCATCGTGGTGTCGATATAGTTCTAAGGAGGTGGCTCACCCACGAGGAGGCCAAAAAAGTTCTGAATGATTGTCATTCAGGCGCGTGTGGGGGGCATCAATCTAGTTACGATACAACGTAAATTTTTTTATGAGCAGGATACTTCTGGCCAACAATGTTCAAAGATTGCATAACTGCGGTCAGAAGTTGCCATGCATGTCAAATTTTCGATAGCAAAACCAGAAAACCACCCCCACCTCCGCAACCGATAGTTGTTGTTGGGCTATTCACCAAATGGGGCATTGATTTCATGACATGTAACCCCACCTCGACCGGGGGGCATGGGTATATCATAGTCACAGTAGACTATTTTACCAAATGGGCCGAGGCGATGCCTACATTAGATAACACTGGTGAAACAGCTGCCCTTTTCTTTTTCAATCATGTAGTCGCCAGATTCGGCGTTCCACAGGCTATAGTCACAGATCATGGATCGCATTTTCGCAATCACATGATGGTCGAATTGGCTGCCAAATTAGGGTTGTCGCACGATAGCTCTACTCCATATTACCCGCAGGCCAATGGACAAGTTGAAGCAATCAATAAAGTCCTGAAGTGGATGCTGCAAAGGATGATTGGAGTCCACAAAATGAGTTACTACCTGATCCTGTACTCAGCCCTGTGGGCATACCGAACATCAGTAAGAAATGCAACCGGGTTTACACCTTTTCAACTGGTGTATGGCCTAGAAGCAATCTTACCAGTTCAGTGTGAAATCTCGTCCCTCAACCTCGCAGTCGACCTTCTCCGTGGAACTTCAGAAGAGGAGGCTCGTTTCTTGGAACTAATCCAATTGGATGAAACCCGTCGTGATGCCGCTTTGGCTAACGAAGCTCATAAGAAACGAGTCAAGGCGCAGTTCGACAAGAATGTCAAACCCCGTGTCTTCTCAGAAGGTGACTTGGTCTTACTTTATGACCAGGAATCCGATAAATTGGGAGCAGGTAAGTTCAAGTCTTTATGGATGGGCCCCTATATTTTTAAGTGATTTTTAGCAAAAGGAGCCTACGAGTTAATGGATTATGACAGGATTCCACTGGCGCAACCCCGCAACCGGTTGTACCTTAAGCGTTACTACACATGATTCAGTGTGGTAACCTATATGCTTTTGTTACATTTTTGTTTTCGCTAAGAGTAATTGTTTTGGTCAAGTAATCCACTTTTTACATTTTTCGCAGATGTCGAACCTATTGGAATCTTTTGTTGGATATGCTGACGGAGCGAGACGTAGTTCGCGGAACCTATCTTCTACAGCCTGGGCCATTTTTGATCTAAGCGGCAAGTTAGTAAGTTTCAGAGGGGTATGTATTGGTCGGTCAATGAATAACATCGCTGAATATAGCACGTTGATAGAACTTCTCTCTGATGCCATCACACATGGCATAAGCCGACTTGTCGTTAGGCTAGACTCACATCTCGTCATACTACAACTCATTGGTATCTACTCCGTCCGAAATCCAGCTATCTATCGTATGTTCCTAAGGGTCAAGATTTTGGAAAGACAATTTGCTTTTATTCAATATCAGCATATTTCCATAAACTTAAACACATTAACAGACTCATTGGCAAATTATGTGTTAGATAGACATTTGCAACATTTATAAAAAGAAGCATTTCATCAGTATTTGCATCAGGATCATGTAACTTAACCAAAATAAAACTCTGAAAATCAAAAATATATATATATATAACTGTTTGTGCTTTACACATAATGTTCTTAACCAAGACAAAATTGGTCAAATGATCCAAAACTCAAAATGCTAGGGGGCAGCCTAGTCTAATGATGCTGGTGATAGCAAGTCACCGCCTGTGCAATCATGCATAAAAGCCTAGTCCACCGACTCCGCACACCAGTAGTATGTCGCTGCAACCTCAGGGGTAGCTCGTCAGTCCTCACATCTGGAATACCAAGAGTAAGGCCCTCGACATGATCCTGCAATGCTGAAAGAGTCTCGACTACATCAAGGTTGTGAAGGATAGCCCTTCCTGCACCCTCTCCTGCTGGAGCGGCAACTGGCACTCTCAGGCGTACTACTGGTCGAACTGGTCCAACATCTGCATGAGCACATGAGTTTTGATTAGTCTTGATATAAGAAAGCACAAGAACATTATAAAGAGAAACAATAAACAGAGATATGGTCAGAAAATTTACCGATGACACCCCACTGCTCGCCAGCAGGCAGTACCAAATCCGGAGCACCCCAGGAATCCATACCGACATATGGATACTCGAAAAAAACCATCTCCTGACGGTTGAACCACTCGAAAAAGGTATCAAAAAAGGAAATCTAGGACTGACCAACATTTCTGGCCATAAGGTCGACCCATCTTTGCATCTGTGGCTCAGTCAGTGGAGGTAAACCAAGTGAAACATACTGCGGCTGCATCAGCGGGATCTTTTCCAAGGCGAAAGCTGTCAAGATAGAACCATATCCAAAGTTCTTCAATCTTCCATTTTTCACCTTGGTCAGTTGTTCTTTCATCACAGAGAGTACTGCATCACACCAGTTGAACACCTTTGGTTCAAGGCATTCCAAGGCGTACTGCATATAAGACCTGTTGGCCACGTGAAGTGCCACACTACCAGCCAGTCTAGCAAAAGTGAACAGAATGGTCCTTAGGGACCTGTCAGTGACATCTCGGATAATTATCTTGCCATCCTTACTTGGGTGAGATCCCTCTCTGCAATACCTGCGAATGTAATCTCTCACAGATTCACCCCCACGGGCTGAACTTGATAATGAGATAGGGGCACCCCCGCCTCGATAAGCCGGTTAAAAAATAGATGTCCACGACAGTCAAGGGGATGGAATTGTCCCTAATCTGGAACTCCTGGGTGGTAGGATCCAATGCATCGAGAAAATATTGCAACAGGTTGATTTGTTGCCTCATGCAAGAGATGCAGAAAAACTTGAACAGGCCATAGTTCTGCAGTGCATTTACCGTAACCGGATCATGTAAAGCAAGCATGTCCTCTTCTTCATGCTCACCTTCTCACCATGTAACAGGCATTTTTCTCCAATGAATCTCTAAAACAAACAAGAGAAGAGTCAAGACCCTGATTTGGTAAAAAACAGGCAAAGATTTCCAAGAAAAATTGTGCATAAATGGCCCTCTTTGCGCCCATCACAACCCCAGTAGTGTTCTAGGTGGGATGCATGCTGACTGGCCAATGGCCAAGCCAGCATGCATCGCACCTTTCGATGTAGAAGAGGTGCGATGGAGCCAGGGTGAGTTTTTCAAACCCCAGAGGCTCAGAAAAAGAAAAAAACATGCTCAGAATGCAAAAAGGAAAGGATGAAATTAAAGAGCTCAGGTTTAGCTCCTACCTGGTCTAGACGGCGCCGAGAATCGTCCACAGAATCTCCTGGAATCAGCTGGTGAAAATCAAGGGGAAAGCACCTCCAAAGCTCCAACAAACCAAAGTTCAAATGAAATGGTAAAATGAGAGGTACAAAGCACTTTTAAATTACTTTTCACGTAATTCAAGTAAAATATTAGTGTTTTAACTCATTTTTCAAACATGTATTGTTCGTTTCTAACTAGTTTGATGAAGCAATTGAGCAGGCAGTACAACCTCTGAAAAAACAAAGTTGTCAATGGTAAAATCAAGACAATCAATGACCATTACATCGAGCAGTTTTAACGCAGAATTCAAGCTCGTTAAAAAATAAACATAAGCAATAAGAAAATGTTTCCCCAGAGTTTAAGCTCATTAAAAAATGAACCAATTTTCGGTAAATAACCATCGTGAATGTATTATCATCAGCCTTTGAAGCCTTGGTCGTGTTCTCATCATCACCTCCACTCTGTATTGGCCGATCATTCACCTCCATTTGATTGTTTACCCCTTTTGAGGAACAGCTACAAAGAGTGATCTTGTTAGCCATCCTTGTGACACTACCGTGATTGGAAAATTCCAAACCTTACCTGGAATCAGCTGCTACCCGAATTTATCACTCATTCCTCAAAAAACGAGTCTCCTTTAAGCTCTTTTAAACTGACTCGTAAAATATGAAAAGATTGCCGAGCAATTGGCCTCTCCAGCTCGTTAAAGGGACCGGAAGTGCTATCCCTCTTTTAGATTTTAATCTTTTTGGACTTGAGGGATTATTACACAAAAAGATCGAGCGCTTGTCTTGTTCGGCTCGTTAAAAGTATCGAAAATTCATCCCTTTTGTATTGTTTTATACTTTTTTGGACTCAAGGGATTATATGACGAAAAAAGATTATTGGAGTTTTCTTTACGTCCCTTTTTCAGACTCTCTAAAATTGAAAAGGACCGAGTTATCCTTGTCGTTAAACTTGTTAAAACTGAATAGCGACAAACTTGTCCATACAGACAAGAACGAGTTTCACTATCGCTAGGCTCGTTAAAACATAGCGATGGGTTTTCCCGAAGGGAAAATTATAGAACAAGCATATGTTATCCTCCTCAAGCTTGAAAAAAATAAAGGGGTACTGGTCAGCAATGACTGGGGAAAAATTGGGAAAAAAACTTGAAGAAACTTTATTGGTAGCAAGTCATTCTTGAACATGACACTTTCACTCCGCATCCGAGTCGGGTTGGGTCGTTCCATTCACTGGTCACATCACCATGGTTCCGTCACACCATCTATATTTGGGGTTAATGCTACCAATCCATCATGTCAGTGTCACCGATATGTTTAAGAGAAGTCGCTCAGAGAATTCACCTGTGTCTCACCCACTGCAATACATTTACACTCCATGCTTTCATGACCGCCACCCTAAACCTTATATCACCAGATCGTTTTCACCTCCATTAAAATCATTTTCTCCGTTCCGTGTCATTGATGTGGGATTCACTAAGGCCCTCCTATGACGGATTGCTTCTTGTTGACATCAACTCATTATCCAAGAGGTCGATCTAGGAACAACCCTTTCAGTACTTTGAAGCTTGCATGCCTCAATGGCAAGTTTCTCACTTCCGGCGATAGGTTTACATCAATGGCCTTCGACCGAAAGATTTTGCGTGGTGTTCGACGCCAAGTCCCTTATTCACACCACGTGAATTGTACTGTAGTACCTTGAGGGTCATCATCATTATCAGTGATTCCTCTCGCGCCTGTTAACAGCTTACATCATTGGCTGGTAATTAGGCGATGTCTTTCCATGTTCGACTCCAGAACATCTCTCACATGGATCGACTTGTACTTTGAGTGAAGATCGAATGATATTGAAGACCCCTGATCTAGTTTCATCCATCTGGGCTACGATATATATTCAGGAAAATAAAGACATCAATTTTACATCATTTCTACACAGATAATCATCCAACCTAAGGGATGATGGCTCTACCAGAATCATCAGTCTACACTCAGACGATTGTCTGTCTTATGTACATGAAAATGAATTTATAAAGCTGAGCATGGGAATGCCCGCCTCAGCTAGATCATGAAAATATTATGAAGATAATGTATTGTATTGTATCTTATTACAGGTCGCCTTCTAGCTTGAAAAAACTTCAAATCCTCATGATAAAGCATTTCACCCGACATCAAAACAGATTAACGACCTCATGCTTTAGGGGGCAACTGTTATAGACATTTTTGGGCACTACAACCCCAATCATAAATGTCCATAAACCAAGGGCTCTTAAGTCCCTAAAAGTGTTGTTCCAACCTCTAAAAGAACAAGGTCAACTGATTACATCTTCTCCTAGAAGTTCTCCATGAAAAACTGCTCAGAACTGGTCAAAACTGGACCATCTCACCTGCTCCATGGTCAAAGTGCACTGCATCCCACCTAAATACACACAGTAGGTGCGATGCATCTTGAAAAGCCCTTCTATGGGGTGCGATGGGAGAGAGTGGACAAATGGCAGGGTCAATCTGTAAGGTGGAGGATCATGGAATCTTCCAGAAACTTCTCCTGTGACACTTGCCTCTCTGCATTCGCCCAGGGATGAGTAAGAGATCATCAATCTCCAAGTGGAATCAATAACTATCAGAGAGGGGACACTAATCAAATCTCAAAAGCTGACTCACCCCCCTTGCAGACATCTATATATGGATCCCTCATCCCAGAGATCCGGAGGCTGGAATTTTGTATCTTGTAAGGAAGTGCTGCTGGTTTCTTGGTGCAATATCATAGTGTTGGGTGATCTAAGCTTTTCATGAGGTGAAGAAGGGCTTTCTTGTTGAGAGGATGATGCTGGGTCAGAACAATTGGTTGTAATCCTCTTTGCTATTTCTTGATTATCAATAAAGCTATTCAAGTTTTCCTCCACATTCTTGTATGATTGATGATATATGCATTTGTGTGGTCAATATATATCTGGTCCTATATTGTTTATGATAATAGATCTATGTTCTTGGATAGTGTTATGCTGCTTTGATTCTACAAGTGCTCTTTGAAGCTGGGTAGACGAGGAAGCGAGTGGCAAAGATCTATCAGAAGGGAGAGGAATCAAGCAAGGAACCAAGCGCAAGACATAGGTTGGTCTCCTTTATTCCCCTCTTATCTATTTCTCATAAAGGAAAATGAAAGTAGTTTTAGTTTGTTTGTTTCTAAGGTAGCTACCAGCCTCAGTGGGACTAGTAGCTCTGCATAGACACTAGATTTCCTGATAACAAGAGTTATTCTCAACAGTAAGTGATATGGAAAAATTCAAATTAGGTGCTGAGAAAGTGGACAAATTCATGGAATACAGGACACATGGGTTACTGACAGTACCTCTGGATTTATTAAGTACTACACCAATCATTCAGCAAGCAGAACATAATGGATAGCAGGTTAAAGAAAAGATTTATGGAGAAGTTGAAACAAGTGATAAGGCTAGTGAACAGCTAAACACTGATGTTCACATTGATCCCATACTGATTAAATAATGAGAGAAATTTGATCAACAGATCAAAAGTTAGAATGATCCTCAAAACATTATCACATCTGCGCCTTCTGGAACACAACGGCCCATTATTCCTAATACTGTGATTAAAGAGACACCTAGCAAAGACACAACTAGAAAAGAGATAGAAATAATCCCTGAAAATCCTTCAGCAGAGATTACATTGAACATTGTGGAAATTCCACCCTTGGATGTGTTTTAAAGCCCAAAACGTAGGGCTGTAGTCAAGAGGCAGAGGAAAAAGAGGAAAATAGATCAAATGTCATCCACAGCTCCTCAATCTAAATTTATGAATGTCATATGGAAATATTCGAAGGTCAATCCTTCGGAGGATTTGACTAAGTTATCTCAATTTGCAGGTGCATACACAACTGCTTCAATTGATAAGGGAGCTGAAGTGAATCAGTTGATCAAAGAAAAGGATCAAAATATTAATCAGCTTGAAGAAAAGTTGGCAGTACAACATCAAAAGATTAATCGGCTTGAGGAACAGTTAATAGTAGAGAAATAGAAGAATGAGAAGCTTGAAGAACAATTAAACCTGGAAAAGCATAAAATTGACCAGCAAGCCATTCAAAGACAACAACAGTTGTCTCAAGAGCTCGAGTAGCTTAAATTGACACATCAGCAAGAGATTAAATCTAAAGAAGAGAAAATCACACAGTTACAACTCTCTATAGAACAATTCAAAGATTATCCCAAGGTTGAAGAGTTTAAGAAGGAAGCCTTAGAGGCAAATAAGGCTTTATCTCAACAGTTGAATCTACTCTGCCAGAAAATATCTCTTATTGATCCATTATGCATCATAATGATATCACTGATTGACCAAGCAGTTAATACTAGGTTATAATTTAAAGATGTGGATGTTAAAGTCACAAATTATCTCTCCTAGAAAAGCACAGAAGATGGAAGAGCTGCTAATTTACCTAAAATTGAAGAGTCTCATAAAGAGATATTTTTTTCAAAATGGGAAACATAGTTGATAAAATCAGAAATAGCTACCTCTAGGGCTAGGGCTATAATGAATAATGTTATTGAGCTGGTGAATGATAACTTATATGGTGCCAATTTAATTTCTGATTGTTCCCCAGGAAAACTTCCAAAGGCGAAAGTTTTAGAGAAGCAATGGAAGCAAGATTTGGACACCAAGGAGGAGCAGGTCAACAGAGTACAAGGTCTTAACTGGGATGTGCATTGGTTCTTTTTGGTCAAGCCACACAACCAACAGATGACTATCAAGTGCCTTGTTAATGTCGTTGATCACATGATGCCCGAGTTCTCAGATGCCACATACGCAGGACAGTTACACGCTAGGCTGAGTCATCCTCCAGAAATCCAAAACATGATTTTGATTTGTCGATTGAAGATAAAAGAGAAAAAATAGATGCGATGAATCTCTTCAAAGGTTATCACAATTCTATTTTTGAAATTCAAATCCCATATTTTGATGAAGGTAGTTCCAACAACTTTCAGCAATTTTTATGGACAATTTGTTTTTAATTTTACTATAAAGACCCTTTCATGTCATTTTAGAAATGGTCCTCAATTTGTATAAAACTAGACTTGAGAAGTTTACACTTCTGCACTTCTTAATTTATTTTTTATAAGCCATGGATCGAGGTTCAGACTTGTTGTGAAAGAGCTTCATAAAGACTTGCATTTTTTAATCTTCTTGGAGTTTCCAGAATAAGAAGATTGAACTAGATTGTTATTTGCATAACGAGACTCAAATGCATATGGCACTTCTATCATTGTTCTTTTGTCTTGTTTTATGTAATTAGCATTCCATTTATTTTTTATTATTGATATATTCTTATGTTTCAAACAACTCTGTATTATTTCACTTTTGAAAGATCTAGAATTGTTATATTGTATATTTATGTCAACAATAAATATTAGTATGTCATGCGATATGTTTTCACATTACTTTGAATAAGAATTTAAATTCTTATTCAAAGTAATCATCATTTAAATGCATCTTTCTGTAGATAAGTGAGTAATCTATATTATCATTTGTCTGCTAGGAATAATCAAGAATCACATTATTATGAGATCACCCGGGTTATATAGATATATCTGTATATTTTAGAGCTTATATATTAAACCACATATCATCCTTTTATACATTTAAAACACCCATTCATCAAATCATACATTATTGAGAAACTAGTCCCATAATATCCAATCGGAGCCACCATACCAAACGGAAAAGGAGCTGCACTAAGGTCCAAACCGGGTGGTTATCCTCCAATGTTGGTGCTACGATTTTAGAGGCATCAACATTTTTGGCGCTAGAAGGAGGGCCAGACTATGCCTGGACCCCCCCTGCAGCGAATATTTTACGGGCGGCGTTGCCGCCCCCATTTTGAACTGGGGTCCTATGTGGTGATACCTTTGAATATAGAAGATAATCAGGCTCCACACCCAACACATATGACATGGAAGGCTTACAAAAAGTTCTTAAAACTATGTCCAATGAAATGGTTGAAATAAAAAAGCAGGTAGCTAAAATTTCTACGAAAATACCATTTAGGAATTTTAAAAGAAATCAGCCAACTGATCCTAAACCACCCAATGCTATATCTAATGCAGAATCTGAACTGGATGATGATGAAGAAGAAGATACAGTTTTATCAGCTGAAGAAATGGAAGAAGATGAAATAGTTGAATGTCATGGAATGTGGGACTTTATCTTGTCTAAATCTGATGATGAAAGTGAACAGGAAGCTCTCCCAGTAAACAATAGAAGTAAAAGTATAGTAGAGCCTAATCAATCAAATCAAAAGAAGAAAAATTCAAATCTTGTTACTAAAGACAAAGTTCCTGCAAAGAAAGCTCCAGTTGCATCTCCCCACAATCAACCATCTTCGTCCAATCCTCCCTCATCATCTAAAACGCTAGTAGTTTCAGATTCCATGGATTATAACATAGTGGAAGATATGAAGACGACTCGAGCAAATATTTCTTTGCATGAACTTAGCAAGCTCAAGCATCAACAAAATTTGTTGCTTAAAGAATCAAATGTAGTACCTTCTTCTCCTCTCCCAACTAGTGTATTATCAAAGGCTGCTAGAGGATCAGGTAAGCCACCATCTGATAAGGTGGATGTTATCGATGCCATTTTAATTGGGGATAGATCAAATTCTCATACTCCTCCTCTTCTCTTGACTTATGAGGTCTACAACAGAAATTTGCATAACTTCTTGATTGATTCAGCGGCTTCATCAAACATAATGGCAGCATCAGTTTGTTCCAAGTTAAATATTGAACCCCAGAAGTCTGCAGTTCATATTGTCCAATTAGATCGAACTAAGGTTCAAGTTTTAGGAGAAATAAATTCAATTACTATCAGATTATCTGCTGATCCCAGGGTTGTCCAAAGAATCGATATATTAATTGTTGACATCCCTGAGTTTTATGGTTTAATCCTTAGCAGAGATTGGTTTGAAAAACTTCATGGTTATATTTCAACTGATTGGTCTCACATGTGGCTTCCCTATAATGGGAAACCAAATAATATTTGAATAGATCACGAAAAACATTTGACTCACACAGTGACTGAGTTTGAGGAAGAAAATCAACTTGTAGTCTTCAATAATAACATTCTTGGAAACTATTCAGCTGAATCATTTTTTGGAAATTTCAATGCTCAGCGATCTCCTTTTCCTGTTAATAGTGTCATATCACAAATCGAAAATTTCTCCTATACCGATACTTCTAAGTGTGTTAGTGTTGTAGATGAACTTGTAGATAAACCTATAAATAAGCCTTTATTTTGGTCTTTGTATTTTGATGGATCTAAATCTAATGACGGTGCAGGAGCAGGATGTATTTTAGTCAGTCCTAAAGGAGAAAAAGCGATGTTATCATGTAGAATATAATTTGAGTGTACCAACAATACTGAAAAATATGAAGCATTGATTCAAGGTCTCTATAAAGCAATAGGTCTGAATATCCAATATCTAAAAGTATTTGGTGATTATGAAATTGTCATTAAACAAGTGAGAAATACTATCCATTGTCTTTTGGGGCATATGAACCATTATCAATCACTTGTTCAAGATCTCATGACTCATTTTCTGACATTTGACATTTCTCCTATTCCTAGATCATAGAATGTAGTAGCAGACCTTCTGGCTAATGTTGCTTCTAAACTCCTTCCATCCGAGGATTATAGTCTAGATATATTTTCTATTGAATCAATTTTTCGGAAATCTGTCCTGGATAATGTCACCAATTGGTGTGTGTTCAATCATGATGAGGATATCTTAAATTTCTTGACATCTGAAGGATCTTATGATGATCAAATTATTGATGAAAGTGATCATGATCTTCAATTAAAGCAGAGACTCAATGAAAATCCTATTCCTAAATCTGTGGTCAAGCTAGAAGATCTTTATGATATTAAGGATAGATTCAAAAAGGTCACTAATTCAGAACTTCAAAGTTCAACTTTAAGGTTTGAATTAGTAAATCTCGGCACTAATGCCAAACCACAAAATGTCAATCTAGGACTTGGACTTTCATCAGATTATTGAAGAAATACAAAAATGTTTTCGCTTGGAATTATGAAGATCTGAAAACTTATGATACCACTATCATTCAACACACAATTCCAATGATCTCTGATGAGAAACCTGTACAACAGAAACTAAGCAAAATTCACCCAAATCTTGAAAGCCAAATCAAAGAAGAGTTGAATAAACTCCTTAAAGCCAAAATAATATTTCCTGTCATACATTCTAAATGGGTCTCAAATTTAGTACCTATGAGAAAAAAGAATGGTGATATTAGGATTTGCATAGATTTTCAGAATCTCAACAAAGCATGTCAGAAAGATAATTTTCCATTACCAACAATGGAGCAAATACTTCAATTAGTAGCTGGCTCAGAGTTAATGTCTTTTCTTGATGGTTTTTCAGGATGCAATCAGATCCTAGTACATCCAAACGATAAATTAAAGACTACATTCAGAACCAAATGGGGAACATATGCTTATCAGAAAATGCCTTTTGGTTTGATAAATGCTGGAGCTACTTTCCAAAGAGCTATGGACATAGCTTTCAAAGGTTTGATCAATAGGACGGTCATTGTTTACTTAGATGACATAACTATCTATTCTAAGAAAAAGAGCAATCATCTGCATGATTTAAAGTAGATCTTTGAATGTTGCAAAAAATATGGGATTTCCTTAAATCCCAAGAAATCATTCTTTGCTCTTAATGAAGGTAAACTTTTAGGGTTTATTGTATCCAAAAATGGCATATACATTGATCCTGACAGGATAAAAGAAATTTCTGATATCCCTTTGCCACATAATAAGAAATCTATGCAATCATTTTTGGGACAGATAAATTTTGTGAAAAGGTTTGTTCCTAATTTTTCTCACATTGTTTTGCCTTTGCAATCCATGATTAAGAAAAATTAAGTCTTCAAATGAGGACATAATGAAAAAGAGGCTTTTGATTCGAACAAACAAGCGATCATTAATGCTCCTGCATTGAGTACTCCAAATTTTTCTAGTCATTTTATTTTGTATACTTTGGCCACTAAAACATCTTATGCTGTTATTTTAACACAAATCAACGATCAACAAGTAGAAGCACCCATATCCTTCTTTAGTTCTAATTTGCAGGGTGTTGAGCTTAATTATTCCGAAGTTGAAAAACAAGCCTTCGCTGTGTTTAAGTCTGTTAAACATTTTAGACCATTCCTCCTAAAAACACACACTAAAGTAATAGTCCCATTCTTTGCAGTGAGACAATTGCTAGTTCAAAGAGAAGTAGGAGAGAAAAGAGCTAACTGAGTAACAACTTTACAAGAGTATGACATTGATATTAAACCAGCAGAAATTGTTAGACGGCAAGGTTTTTGCAGGTTATTGGCATGAGCTTCCAATATACCGGATCATGAAGATTTAGATAATACTGCACAAGTAAATGTGATAAGTATCATTGACTCGGAATCTCAATATGCTGATCTGATCTTTTACTTAAAAAATGGATATGCTCCCCCTGAATTCAGCTACGAAAACAAATGTGCCTTAAGGTTGAAATCCAAGCACTATGAAATCATTGATAATGTGTTGTTCAGAAGAAACTATGATTCTGTTTTGTTGAGATGCCTTGAAAAAGCTGAAGCACAAACTGTTTTGCAGGATCTACATGATGGCCCAACAGGTGGACATTTTGGAGGAGACACTACAACCCACAAAATAGTACATGTTGGATATTATTGGCCGACTTTGTTCAAAGATGCCCATGACTACGTGAGGAAATGTAAGATATGCCAAACTGCTAGCAGGAGACAAAGGAAACCAGCCTTTCCTTTACAACCAGTTAACATTGAGCAACAATTTGAACAATGGGGGTTTGATATTATAGGAGAGATCGTTCCACATTCTTCCAAGTGACACAAATACATCCTCATAGCCACGGACTAATTCACAAAGTGAGTAGAATAAATTCCACTAAAGGTAGCCAATTCTGATGCGATTATAGAAATTATTGATTAGTTCATCATTACAAGGTTTGGTTTACCTAACACGCTTATCTTTGACAATGCATCTTATTTTTCTAGAAATAGTATAGTTGAATTTGCTCTTAAGAGAGGTTTTAAGTTAAAGTACTTTGCAAATTACTATCCTCAAGGAAATGGCTTAGCAGAGTCAACTAACAAACATACCATCAGGATCATTAAAAGAAATGTTGATCAAAACCAAAAGAATTGGCATAAATCTTTAATATTTTCATTGTGGGTAGATCGTATAACTCATAAGGCCTCAACAGGTACTTCTCCTTTGAACTTAGTATATGGGAAAGAAGTTGTAATTCCACCAAATTTAGCCCTCCCATCACTAGCCCTTGTAAAATTCATTGAAGAAACTCCTTCCTCTATTCAATTAAGGTTTGATCAAATTCTTCAATTAGATGAGGAAAGAGAAAAAGCCAAGATTACTCATGCTAAACATCAGCAAGTCATTAAATATTCTTTTGATGCAAGTTCTTCCGGCTCAAAAACATTACATATTGGTGATCTCATTTTGAAATGGGACAAAGCACATGAAGACAAAGGTAAGCATACCAAATTTCAGAATATGTGGCTTGGACCATTTCAGATCGTTGAAAATATAGGCTCATCAACGTTTCTACTGCAAGACTTATCAGGAAAGAGAGATTCTTTTCTTGTGAATGGGCTTATCTTAAAGAAATTCTTTTCTTAAGGAGATAACCCCTTCTTACTTGTACATATTCTTTATGCAAATTTTTGTTTCTTTTAGAAATAATGTTGTAAATAGTCTACCATTGGCTTTCTACTATTGAAAAGCTCTTTGAAAGAATATTGTGACTACTTGCTTTTAAAAAGTAGAAACTTTCAAGGAAATGATTACAGTTTTGGAAATTAGATAAAAAACATGAAACTCTGAAATCCTCTTTAAATTTGTGAAATCTTTCAAACCTTGAAAACACAGTAAATCATTTTGAGTTTTATCAGTTGAGAAAGGTTATTTATAAAAAGGTAAAGACTTTTTCAAAATAAGCATCTACAACTCTATAATTGTCATCCATAAACTCTTAAGGAGTCAAGCATTCACCCCATCCACTAGGTTTATGATTTTTTAGAGTGTAATTCTAAAATATATCCGATTTAAAAGATAAGAGGTCTCATTACGAGCCTGCTTACCATGATCATAGGGAACTAATTAAGTTGACATTACCAATACTGCATACCAAAATAGGGTAATGGCTTATAATCAAAAGACAAGGGGTCTCATCACGAGCCAGCTTGTTCAGTTTAATTACAACCAGTGAATGGCATTGTCATCTTCTGGCTATCAAACATGGGAAATTGTTTTTAATCATAATAAATAATTAAAACAAAATATGAAAAAATATATATGTAGATATATCTTCCTGAATTTAACTTTAAAAGATTATACTCTTAGATGGATGGGACAATGAATAGTTGATGGTTAAATGGTAACGTTGTTGAAACTATAGATGTTTGCTGGCAGAAATGGCACTACCTATGATAAAAGAGTAAATTTAAAAGATAAGTTGGAGGAGTGCCCTACTCTATCTTTAACAACCAATCAAAGCTTGAAGAAACCAAAAAATGTTTTTATTTATGATAAGGGTTTGTAGAAGAAATTGCAAAATTGATATCTTTGTTTTATTCAGAGTAAATTTTTTATCTAACCAATTCCAAGATAGTTCCCTTTTCCTTAATTGATTCTACTTAAGAAAGTGTTAGAAATTTCATTATTTTATTCAAAGATAACTAGTTCTTCCAATGAATCGCCAATTGTTGTGCTATACAACAACCCCCCATTTCAAATTTTTAATCTTAGTCTAAAGATGCTAAATAAGAAATAGGTCCCCTTTAGGATATAAAAAGCAATAAAACTTTTTGAGTAAAAATAGATTTTCCATACTTTTCATATAAAAGTTGCTTTATGAGTGTTTGGAATCGCTCATCGCAAATCGCAATTGCTTAAAATCAATGAACATTCATTTGAAAAGTTGCGATGCGATCAAAGTCATCGCAAATGCCTCATCGAAAAGTTTTAAATTGAAAAGATCCAATTACAAACATGCGATGTGATATAACTATCGCATTTCGCATATCGGTAATCCTAAGGAATAAGTTAGGGCACTTTGTTGAAGCCATGCGATGCGATAAGGCTATCACATATCGCATATCGCCAATCCATAGGAAAACATTGAAACCACTCCGTTGAAACTTTACGATGCAATATAAATATCGTGATCGCATATTACATGCCACGCTCCCAATAGAAACAAGTAGCATATACTATGAAGACTCGCGATATAATGTTAAATCAATTATAAAGGAAAACATGATTTACGAAGGAAAAATGATTTGCCAAGTTTGAAAGGAACCCACCAACTCTACGTGCCAGCTCATCACTCATTGAAATTGCAACAATACAAGGAATTATTTCGGACATAGCGCTTGTAACTCCCGATTTGCGATATGCGATGGCTCTACACGTATTAAAATAATACAATCGCTAATTGCAAAATGACAGAGTTGTGACACCTGTTCTAAAAGGACCGTTGGAAAACTTGCGATGCGATATATATTAATTTGACATTAAAGTTTCACGTTATGAGGATACGTTAATGCATTAAGAGGCAGTTATGGTTACAATCTTTTAAGGATTTCATCCTTTGTGACTATGTACAATATGAGATCTTTTGCATCTAATGCGCATAACTGCTTTTAGTCTGTAATTAGTCGTATTGGATGCTCTCAAAGTTTTTCGCCTATCATGCTCATCTTTCTCATTTTGTAGTGTAAATCCAGAATCATGTAGTCAGTCAAGACATCTAAGAGAGCTCGAAAGACAAAGGCTCCCCTTATAGTAGAAGAAGGACAAAGAAAATTGGTGTTAATCTCAGATACTACCTGTCTAGGCTTTGGTAAGACCTCGTGGGAAGGCATATATGCTTTGCTTGAAAATGAAGATCCGAAGGAGATAGAAGAAGAAGCAACAACTGATGGAACTAATAAATCAGAAAACACGCTCAATGATTTGGCCAGCTCTTTCCTCCATCGAATAGTGGCCCGTGCAAATATTTTACCATATAATTATATGGTAAGATGGGTAATCGAGAGCACTAACATAACGGACAGAGATTTCTTCAAAGTTGGTGGAAGGATGTTTGGATCCTTCAAACCTGAAGATGTCAAGAGAATGTATCACTTTCTAGATCCCCAACGACACTACAACAAATCATTCCTCGAAGCTTTCGCCAAGGAGAATGACATTGAATCAGACCCTATCAAGCAATGGAGACACTTTCCTAACAAACACAAACATGAATCCTCCGGTATGTATTACGTGGAATCCTTAGCATCTCCATATTGTTATGATGCTGCTATGATGTGTAGACTCTTTGGGAGCCCCGATTCTGCTAGATTTTCTATTGAGATGGTTCCATTGATAGAAGCAACGATAAACTCCTTTTTGATGGACTGGGCAACTATCCTATCGGATAAAATGGCTAGTCAAATACTGGATTATAGAAAGAATAGATTTGTCACTACTTGAGTTGTGCCTCCATTCCATATGAGTGCTTACATAGTTGACACAATTTGTTTTAATTCCGACTTTCCCATACTAGGTTGGAAATTGACTGTTCAGGACCCAACCCCCATTCATATTTACCATAAATACTTATGGAAGTCTAAATACAAGAATCATTTATACAGGATTTTCCATGGTTTCATTTTACCTGTCCATCAAGCTGTCTTTAATAAACCTGCTCCTCGGCTATCTGACGAGGCTAGCATTGATTTAACCTCAATCGGTAGTTGGTTTAGGGAAGAGACGTTCACCTATGTTAGGGTTTTTGGCAGCATTATAGATCCTCATGTCCTTCCACTTTACATTCCAAATAAGCTATTAGCCACGAAAGTAGCCTACCAGATGGTAGAAAAATGGATGTCTAAAAATCTTAGAGACTCCAAGAAACAGTTGTGGCCTGCCTTTCCTCTTCACTGCAGTACCTACTCATTACATGATTTTAAACATGCAGAGAAAGAAGAAAAAACGACGAAGGATCTGAGTCTAGCTCTTATACCTAAAAGACAATATGACCCAAAGAAGGTTGCTTTCAATTTCACCACTCTGATGAAAGTTAATAAATTTTTGCATGAGGAAGATGAGTTTGATGACTTATTTGATTTAGCAGAGTTATTCTCAACAGTAAGTCATCTGGAAAAATTCAAATTGGGTGCTGAGAAAATGGACAAATTCATGGAATACAGGACACAGAGGCTACTGACAGTACCTTTGGATTTATTAAGTACTACACCAATCATTCAGCAAGCAGAACACAATGGAGAGCAGGTTAAAGAAAAGATTTATGGAGAAGTTGAAACAAGTGATAAGGCTAGTGAACAACTAAACATTGATGTTAACATTGATCCCATATTGATTAAAGAATGGGAGCAATTTGATCAACAAATCAAAAGTCAGAATGATCCTCAAAACATTATCACATCTGCGCCTCCTGGAACACAACGACCCATTATTCCTGATACTGTGATTAAAGAGACACCTAGCAAAGACACAGCTAGAAAAGAGATAAAAATAATCCCTGGAAATCCTTCAGGAGAGATTACATTGAACATTGAGGAAATTCCACCCTTGGATGTGTTTTATAGCCCAAAACACAGGCTTGTAGTCAAGAGGTAGAGGAAAAAGAGGAAAATAGATGAAACGTCATCCACAGCTCCTCAATATGAATTTATGAATGTCATATGGAAAGATTTAGAGGTCAATCCTTTAAAGGATTTGACTAAGTTATCTCAATTTGTAGGTGCATGCACAACTGCTACAATTGATAACGCAACTGAAGTGAATCAATTGATCAAAGAAAAGGAACAAAAGATTAATTAGCTTAAAGAACAGTTGGCAGTAGAGCAGAAAAATATGAATCAGCTTGAGGAATAGTTAAGAGTAGAGAAATAGAAGAATGAGTAGCTTGAAGAACAATTAAACCCGCAAAAGCAGAATAGTAACCAGCAACCCATTCAAAGACAAAAATAGTTGTCTCAAGAGCTCGAGCAGCTTAAATTGACACATCAGCAAGAGATTAAATCTAAAGAAGAGCAAATCACACAGTTACAACTCTCTATAGCACAATTCAATGATTATCCCAAGGTTGAAGAGTTTAAGAAGGTAGCCTTAGAGGCAAATAAGGCTTTATCTCAACAGCTGAATATACTCTGCCAGAAAATATCTCTTATTGATCCATTATGCATCATAACGACATCACTGATTGACCAAGCAGTTAATATCAGGTTAGAATTTGAGGATGCAGATGATAAAGTCACAAATTATCTCTCCTGGCAAAGCACAGAAGATGGAAGAGCTCTAAATTACCTAAAATTGAAGAGTCTCATAAAGAGATATTGTTTTCAGAATGGGAAACATAGTTGATAAAAGAAGAAAGAGCTACCTCTAGGGCTAGGGCTATAATGAATAATGTTATTGAGTTGGTGAATGATAACTCATATGGTGCCAATTTAATTTCTGATTTTCCCCAGGAAAAATTCCAAAGGCGAAAGTTTTAGAGAAGCAATGGAAGAAAGATTTGGACACTAAGGAGGAGCAGCTCAACACTGTACAAGGTCTTAACTGGGATGCACATTGGTCCTTGTTGGTCAAGCCACACAGCCAAACAGATGACTATCAAGTGCCTTGATGATGTCGTTGATCGCATGATGCCCGAGTTCTCAGATGCCACATATGCAGGACAGTTACACGCCACGCTGAGTCATCCTCCAGAAATCCAAACCAGGGTCTCAATTTGTTGATTGAAGATACAAGAGAAAAAATAGATGCGATGAATCTCTTCAAAGGTTATCGTAATTCTATTTTTGAAATTCAAATCCCATATTTTGATGAAGGCGGTTCCAACAACTTTCAATAATTTTTATGGACAGTTTGTTTTTAATTTTACTATAAAGACCCTTTCATGTCATTTTAGAAAGGGTCCTCAATTTGTATTAAACTAGACTTGAGAAGTTTACACTTCTACACTTCTTAATTTATTTTTTTATAAGCCATGGATCGAGGTTCAGACTTGTTGTGAAAGAGCTTCATAAAGACTTGCATTTTTGTATCTTCTTGGAGTTTCCAGAATAAGAATATTGAACCAGATTGTTATTTGCATAACGACTCAAATGAATATGGTACTTCTATCATTGTTCTTTTGTCTTGTTTTATGTAATTAGCATTCCATTGATTTGTTATTGTTGATATATTCTTATGTTTCAAACAACTCTGTATTATTTCACTATTGAAAGATCTAGAATTGTTATATTGTATACGTATGTCAACAATAAATATTAGTATGTCATGCGATATTTTTTCACATTAATTTGAATAAGAATTTAAATTATTATTCAAAGTAATCATCATTTAAATTCATCTTTCTGTAGATAAGTGAATAATCTATATTATCATTTGTCTGTTAGGAATCATCAAGAATCGCATTATTATGAGATCACCCGGGTTATATAGATATATCTATATATTTTAGAGCTTATAGGTTAAATCACCTGTCATCCTTTTATACATTTAAAACACCCATTCATCAAATCATACAATATTGGGAAACTAGTCCCATAATATCCAGTCGGAGCCACCATACCAAACGGAAAAGGAGCTGCACTAAGGTTCGGACTGGGTGGTTATCCCCCAATGTTGGTGCTACGATTTTAGAGGCATAAACAAGACTTTAAAGGATAACATTCATCTTTGGGAACCCGATTCATTGGAGAAGGAATTCACGTTGGCAAGAAAAATTGAAAGGGAAATTATGGAAGCAAGGAATCCCACCACTCAAGACTATAATTATGGAAGTGTTTTTTCTCCTAGCCTTCCACAACCTACAAGGTTTACATGGCAACAATTGGAAGAAAAAAGAGAAAAATTGCTTTGTTACAATTGTGATAGCAAATACACTAATGGTATTAAGTGTGTTGAATTATTTTACATAGATTATCAAGAGGAGGAAGGAAAGGATCAAGAAACATCAAAAGAAGAGGATATACACTAGGAACCAACCCCAGAGAAAGAAGAAATGAATTCGACTATATCTTGTAAAGCATTGCCAAGAATTACTGCTCCTCAAACTCACAAGATAGAAGGACATATCAAGAAGAAAAAGGTTCAAGTGAAATATCACATCGAGAAAGAAGAAATGAATCCGACCATATCTTGTAATGCATTGGCCAGAATTACCACTCCTCAAACTATCAAGATAGAAGGACATATCAAGAAGAAAAATGTTCAAGAAGTGAGAGATCACATAAAGCTTCAAGAAATGAATCCAACCATATCTTGTAATGCATTGGAATAAATTACGACTCCTCAAACTCTTAATATAGAAGGACATATCAAGAAGAAAAAGATTCAAGTAGTGAAAGATCACATCAAGCATCAACAACAAGTTCTCCAACTTTTAAATGATAATGCCACTTTGATGCAGAATCGAATGAAACAACACGTAGATCAACATCACAGTGAAAGAAGTTTTGATGTAGGTGATTGGGTATTTTTATGGCTACATCTCAAGCAAGCTATTTATGAGAAGGAAATGTTGGCAATACTACAAGCACTTAAGAAATGGCAACCTTACCTAATGGGAAGACACGTCAAGATAAAAATGGATCATGATAGTCTTATATACTTTTTAGAACAAAGATTATCTTTAGAAGAGCAAAAAAAATGGGTCACAAATATGTTGGGTTATGACTTTGAAATTATCTACAAAAAAGGGAAAAAAAATGTTGTTGAAGATGCACTCTCAAGAAAGGATGAGGATGTGGAAGCATTGTTTTGTGCTATTTCTATTATCCAACCAGATTGGATAAATGAAGCAAGGGATGAATGGAAGAAGGATGAAGAAGTGTGGCCACTCATTCAAAAGTTGTAGAAGATCCCAGTTCAAACGATATTTCTAGAACTTGACGCGGAAGGAAAAATCATATTGGAGCTTGGAGCAGTCACAGAAACAAGAACCCGACAACTACGAAATCGATCAATTTCATAGTATCTCATCAAGTGGAAGAACTTACCCGCTAAAGATTCCACATGGGAGGACAAGAATTTTATATAGAAGCATCAAGGACTACTCAAGCATTGAGGAAAACACTTTTTGAAGGAGAGGAGCATGTTAGGTCCCTATACTACTAGTGTAACCCCTTATTGTTATTATTACAACCCCTTATTATATTTTTGTGCCCATGTAGTCCCCATATTGATATTATTGTTCCCCATAGAAGCCCACTATTGTTATTATTGTGCCCTTACATTATTATTGTTATGTCGGCTCTGATTATATTATGACCTCTTAGACTCCTATGTATAGAAAGGAGGTCTTGTCATTTGTATCATCCAAGAATTGTTCATTTGTGTAATGTAAAGGAGGTTGCCCCTTCGAAGAGGCTTATCTTGAAGGAGTTTCTCTATCTTTTCTATCTTTTTGTGAGTCGGTTTCCTAACAGTGTAGGTATTCGAGAAAGGTTGGGTTGAGTGTCAATCCCCCTAAAATCCCACCACAAAGTTATTTTCATTAATGAGTAGATTAGAATGACAGTGTGTCATTGTTGATCCCTCAACATCACAAGATTGTTGCTATCTAAACATTTCATATATGTATTTTGTTTAGCTATTGAGAGTGCTTCTTCGCGCTTTCTGATATTATTAGCTAGCCTAAGTGTTTAGTGGGAATGTTAGGCTTCGTATTAACTCTTTCATTCTTCTATTCAAACCTTCCAAGCTATGTTTTTCTTCCATAGATAAACACTCGCACTTTGATAAAGCCTCTGTAAGAAAGGACTTTATTTGTTAACCAGGGATTGGAGACTTGAGGTAACCACCCTATACGATAACCCCTAGATTTGGCCATTGTGCGTCATAGACTACTGTCTAGTGATAGTGAACAACAAAAAACCTCGTAACACTTGAGGGAGCCCCCTCCGGTTTAATGGCTAGATTTTTTTTTCTAAATAAGACTATACTATTATTCACAGTAAAAGAGTAAAATTACAACATGGTGAGCACAGTGAGCCAACTAGCCCGAGAGGAAGGCCGTTTGAGACAGAGAGTGTCCAAAATTGAGAAATTGGACGAGATTTTGTTTTGCAGTCCCACACAGGGGATCCATAAGAACACAAACAATGATAAAACGTAACAGAAACTAGAGATTGACCTCGACACAATAGCAGAAACTGAGTTTGGCACATTTAACAAAAAATCCCTTTCAACTGGGCCACAAAACCTGTTAAGAAGCTGCAAAGCTTGATTAAACATCTGGTATCTCCTCCACGATCCTGCACCAACCCCCTTCAGCCAGGTCCTGAGCTTGGGTCGCCTCATTTTCACGCGTGACCGGAGGAACAGGTGCCATTGGATTGACATTGACAATGCTGGCCGGCGGTTCCATCTCTCGCTGCAAGCCTGCAATTGGCATCGGAGCACTGGGATCACCCTCTTCATGGGCATCCTCTGCAATTGGCATTAGAACACTGGGATTGTCCTCTTCTTGGGCTTCCTCTAGAAATAGGACAGAAACGTGTGCATTGATCTGAGGGCGGTTAAGGGAGCAGTTGAAGGTGAAGATAGCAGAGCCGAAGGAGGGCGAACTGGAAGAGCCTGGAGAGCTGGGTTCGAGGAATTGGTTGGGCCTCAGAATGCCCCCTCTTCCATTGCATGATCGAGGTTCCTGACTCGAGGTGGCATCACCGGAGGAAGGGCGTGAAGGAGTGCCCCGCGCTGAGCCTCTGCGGCTGAGCATCCTCTGGCGGAGCCGAGGCATGACAGCACCGTGAATGTAAACAACATAAACAACAGGAGAGGTGCAACGTGGACCGAACACACAAGCCTACGGACGGGTGCCCAAAACCACAGTAGAGGACTGTGAAGATGAGCCAGAGCCCAACCACCACGAAGCCTTTGCACTAGCAGCACCCGCAACCATCCAAAACAGCATAAGAAACAATAGTGTATAACCATGGCGGAGACTGGCTATTAAACAATTTCCTCTACCTCGAGACCCTCCCGCCATAACTATGGGAGATGAGGGCCAATAACAGTCATCGCATGCGAGGAGGGACGGCGTATTAATGTTGGCCTCAGAAATTCCCTTACACTCTATTATTCCCACCTGCGGATGATCCTCCCTCCACATGGCTTTCAGTCCTCTGTACATGGCTGGCAGGTGGCGTCTCGGCTCCGCCCACTCCAGTCCCATCGCAGTGAATGCGCCTCTAATCACCCGCATCTGGGGGTGCAGCATCTTTTTGGACCAGCTGATTGCATTCCTGTACTTGATCATGGTTCGATATTATGTCTAGAGTTCCTGTGAGTAGAGTATGTTCACTTTCTACACCCACATTGGCTAGGAGGTCAGCGACCTTGTTGCCCTCCCTCTTAACATGATTGAAGATTATGGCTCTGTTGTTGAGAAGCACTTGTTCTATGGCTTCCAGTATAGCCTCGAGTCTCCAACTCGTGGCTATTTTCCTAGCATGAGATCCATTGAGGAGCTGCTTGGCCATATTGATAAGGAGCATGGAATCGCCTTCGACCTCCAGGGGATGGTATTTGTGTTTCCATGAGAGGAGGAGACCTTGCCATAAACCTTCCAGTTCCGCTGAGTTATTGGTGTCCCATCCAATGTTTCCAAAGTAAACCAGAAGAGGCACTCCTGCATGATTTCTAAAAATTCCACCATAACCTGCTTTTCCAGGGTTGCCCTTTGAGGCTCCATCAAAGTTGAGCTTGAAGGTGTGCTTCGGAGGAGCTGTCCAGGAATCCCTTTTTGTGTTGATGCTTCTTGAGGGGGCTTTAATGTAGGTTTCCTGAGGGAGTTGCATATTCCAGTTCGCCCAGATGGCTTTCTCATTGTCGAGAGAGGGAAGGTCCTCCGGAGTCCAGGAGCGTAGCATCAGAGTTTCTTTGAGATTCATACAGAATTTGCTCCAAATGATTTCTAAGGGAGAACTTTGATCTTTAAATATGCACTTGTTCCTTTCTTTCCAGATTCCCCAGATGAGTAGTCCTGGAATTATCTTCCATAAATGGTTAAGGATTTCACTTTTGTAGGGTTTCTTTTGCCAGTGACGCAGAGAATTGGTGATGTCCTCTGCCACTCTACATCTTCTTTGACACCTGAAGCTTGCCTTCTCCCATAAATGATTGGCCAGGGTGCATGAGTCCAGAAGGTGCTGGAGGGTTTCCTCCTGGGCTTTGCAGTTGACACATATTGAAGGGCCATGGTAGTTTCTTCGCCTTAACCTATCCCAGGTGAGAATTTTCTGATGCCCGACTAGCCATAGAAAGAGGGAGACTTTGGGCCAGATACCTGAATCCCAAATTTTCCCCCAAATGGGATCGGGGGGCGAAGGGTCAGTACATATTAGTTTGTAAGCTTCTGAGGTAGCAAAGGTACCTTTAGGCCTGTAGCCCCATCGTAAAATGTCCCTGCCTTCAGAGTGTCTTATGCATCGTTTTTGGAGCTCCTTTTCCAGATCCTCCATAAAAGGGTGATCTGCATTCCTGATTAACCCGTCACCTTGCTTCCATTGCCTGTATCCTTGCACTGTCTCCTGTGTCCAGTGCTGCCAAATCTTTTTCTGTTGTTGTTCCTCCCCAATATAGTTTGGAAGCGGGTGGAGAATGCTATTGAGCTTTGGCATTTGGTTCCAGGCATCTGTCCAAAATCGGGCTGTTTTACCATTTCTTACTTCCCAAAAACTATGTTGCTGAATCAACAAAAAATGTTGCTTGGCAGCATTCCAAATGAGGGAACCTTTTGCATTGGGTGTGAGTCTTATAAGCTCCTCCTGAGGTCTGTGATTGGCGTATTTGGCTGTCCATATGGCGGCCCATGGCTTGTCAGGGGAAGAGAGCCACTGCCACCAGATTTTAGCGCACATTATAGCATTGCTGTGATTGGGATCCCTCAGGCCTATGCCTCCCATTTCTTTAGGCATACAGGCTGTGGTCCATTTTACCAGGGCCCATTTGCGGTTGGTAGCTGTATTCCCCCATAGGAAGTTACGCTGTAGATCCCTTATTCTTTTAATTACCCACCTGGGCGCTGCAAGGATAGAGAATAAATAAAGCGGCATTGCCTGAAGCACAACCTTTATGAGCACCACGCGACTTGCAATGTTTAGCGTTCTGTGCGTCCAAAGGTTGAGACGGGATTCCAGCTTCTCGATGAGGATGCGCCAGGAGGAATGCTTGATGGCAGAATCAATGAGGGGGGCTCCAAGATATTTGGAAGGGAGAGAGTCAATGGGGAAGCCCAAAATGCGAGCTATAGCATGCTGCACGACAGGGGGAGTATGGAAGAAAAAGATCTGTGATTTGGCTTTGTTGACGCTGGTGCCTGAAGCCTCAGAGAAGTCATTGAGCAGGGATTTGAAGAGGGAGGCTTCCTGAACTGACGGGTAACCAAATAGCATGTTATCATCAACAAACTGCTGATGAGTTATAGCCGGGGAATGGTGGATGGAGAGACCTTTGAGCTGCTGGGAGATGAGGGCTTGTTTGATGTGGCGTCCCAAGCCTTCAGCCATTAACACAAAAAGGAAGGGGGATAGAGGGTCGCCCTGCCGAATTCCTCTGGATGGACTAAAGGGACGGGAGGGGATGCCGTTCACAAGAATGGAGAAGAAGGATGAGGAGATAAGACTCATAATCCATCGAACCCACATGGGAGAGAATCCGAAAGCATTTAACATTTTTTGAATGTATGTCCAACTTATCTTATCAGATGCTTTTGAAAGATCAAGCTTAAGTATCATACTTGATTGTTTGGAGTGCTTGAGGGAGTGAATAACTTCATGCGTGAGGATTATGCCGTCGAGAATCTGTCGCCCTTCCACATAGCCGGATTGTTCAGGCGAGATGAGCAAGGGCAGAAGAGGCTTTAACATGTTGGCGATGACTTTAGAGATCACTTTGTAAATGACGTTGCATAGAGCTATAGGGCGGAATTTTTCCGGTGTGTTAGATTTCTCCTCCTTTGGAATGAGCGCAATAAAAGTCGAGTTGAGGGAGGGTAACAGCCAGTGAAGAGCTCTGGATTCCTCCACTACTTGCCACACCTCAACTTTTATCAGCTCCCAGAAATTGTGGAAGAAGGTGGTCGTGAAACCATCCGGGCCAGGGGCTTTGCCCTCCTTGAGTTGGTGCATAGCTACATCCACCTCCTGTGGGAGAATTGGGCGAAGAAGGAGCTCGTTGTGTTCCTCAGTGATAATTTTTGGTACATTTTGGATTATTTTTTCTATAGCAGGGCTTCTGTCTGCCAGGGGCTCTTTATGCACTTGTTTGAAATGTCTGAGAAATTCCTCCTCGATTTCATCATGCTTTTCCACTCTTGCCCCTCCCTGTTTCTGTATGAAAGAGATATTGTTGTGCATTCTTCTTTGGACAGTGGTTCGATGGAAGAATTTGGTGTTCCTTTCCCCTTCTTTTAACCATCTAATCCTAGATTTTTGCTTCCATAGAATCTCCTCCTGCTTTCTCCTTTCCTCCAGTTGAATGTGTATACGCTGCTCCTGTTCTAAGGTCCATTCAGTGTGTCCCCCAGTGATTATTTGTTGCTGGAGATCAGCCATTTCCTTGTTTAGTTCTTGTTGCGCCTTGAAGATATTTCCAAATGTCTCTTGATTCCAGCGCTTTATTTGGGATTTTAGATATTTGAGTTTCTATTGGAACTGAAACATTTTGGATCCTTCAGGCGGAAAGAAGGTGCTCCAAGTTGATTTGACGAAGTCCTTGAATGCGGGGTGAGTGAGCCAGAACTCTTCAAAGTGAAAAGGTCGTTTGGTTGTGTTGCCTGGCCTTTGCCATTGGAGGGAGATGGGCCAGTGGTCTGAGCCTGAATAAGGGAGAATTGCTGCCGCTATATCCCCGCCCAAATGAACCGAGTTGTCTGATATGAGAAATCTGTCTAGTTTGGAAGCGATTTGATGCTTCCCGGCTCTGCAGTTGCTCCAAGTATGTGTACCATTACAAAATTGCAGGTCGATTAGAGAATTGTTTTGGATGAAATCTTTGAAGTGGACATTTTCCTGTTCCATCCTAATTCTCCCTCCTTGCTTTTCCTCCAGCTTGGTGATCATATTGAAGTCCCCTCCTATGATCCATAGAGGATGCCTTCTGTTAAGGCTCAGAGCTTCTATTGTGTTGAGTAAAGCTATTTTATTTCCTGCTTCCTGTGGGAAGTAGACATTTGTAAGGTGGCCATGAATATTAGTTCCTGTAATGTGAAAGGTGGCCTGGATAATGTGGTGAGAGGCATGAAAATCAGAGAGAGTGAGCATTTGCGAGTTCCACACTATGGCTAGCCCGCCCGATGCTCCTTCAGCGTCCACTGCTACCGATTGGCATCCTGGCCATGCTCTAGAAAGGATGCATCCTAGTGTACTGCTATTGCATTTTGTTTCTTGAAGAAAGCATATTTGCGGCTTCTCCATCTTTATCATGTTTTTTAGAATTCGGAGTTTCCCTGGGCTATTGAGCCCCCTTAAATTCCATGAGGTAAGCTTCATAATTCACTATTGATGGAGGGTTTGTAGTACTTCGTCAATTTTGCATACCTGCCTGAATCCACCAGGATTTTCCCTACTTCAATTGTTCGCTGGAGATCCGTTCTCCTCCCCCTCTTTTTGAAGTCTTTTGGAGGGAGGCTTCCATCCCAGTAACTGCTTGGTTAGATGCCTAGCTGTTTCTGCTGATAAGCCTTCGAGAGGACTACTTCCAGTTTGTTGAGTTGCAGCTCTGGGATTTTATCATAGTCCTTCTTTTTACATGCTAGCTCAAGCTCATGAATGTCCAGTCCTTCCATATCGAAATTTTCTGGATCTTCATCCATCTGCTGCGACTGACTATTTTCTACAGTAGCTGCTTCTAAGCTCAGGGGTTGGTTTGGAGTGCCATCTACTTCCATTTCATTTACTTTTCCATCAAGATCTTTTTGATTTTCCTTGGGGGTAGCATTTTTATCCTTTGGGAAGAGAGAAGCAGGGGTGGAGCTAGAGGGGGGAGGGAGTACAGAGGCAGAGATGGGTATGGAGCTATGCTTTGAGTTCAAGGGTTGCTCTTCTGAGGCTTGAGCCAGAATTTCAAAACTGTTACTCGTGGAGGGGATAGAAGCAGTGTCTTGCTGGGGTTTTTTCCCGGAGGCAGGTTTTTTGTGCGCTCGTTTGCGGCTAGGAACTTTGGTAAAGCCATCTTGGGCCGACAGATCAGAGGGGTCAGATACATTGGCTTTGGCATTTAGCGGACAGTCCCTAAAGAGGTGCCCGTGAGCATGACATTTACGGCAGCGAAAAGGTACATGTTCATAATCCAAAGGTTGGATCCATTCATAATCGTCATGAGAGAGACTTACCGAGTCAGGCAGGGCTTTGTCCAGGCGCATGAAGACACAGATGCAGGCATATGATGTGTATCTTCGAAGCTTCGTCTCTTCCGCCGCTTTTATGTATTCCCCCAGCCCATTTCCAATATCCTTGAGTAGCCCTTCGTCCCAGTATTCCTCTGGAAGTGAGTACATTCTGATCCATACTGGAGCCCAAGTGAGGTCCTCCTTGTCCGGGTTAAATCTTGCTACCCAATCCCTCAGATACAATCCTACTAAGTTGAAGAAATATGGTCCCTCATCCATGATTATGAGCTTGTCTTCTAAGCATAAGAAGATTACAGTAAAAAACCCCTTCGGTCCTAGCTGCAATGTGATATGGCCTTTGGGTTTCCACTTAGCCGCGATCCAACCATACAGGGCTTTTTCTGTTGGCCAAAGCCCTATAAATTTTCCGATGAGTGCATGATCCGTCATATACTGTATTCGCTCGTTGATCTTCTGACTGGGTAGTTCTATCTTGGGTCTTTCAGCTGCTATTGGTTTGTAGGTTTTCGATGTGACTTTGGTCTTTTCCTTTGGCTTATCTTTCCCTTCTGGTGCTGCATCATTCTTGTTTGACTGACTGGCTGAGTCTTTGGACTTATTCTGCTGCGATAACTCATTATTGCTCGTTTCTTCATGGATCGATCCAAAGATGAGGGATCCCGTATGCCCTGGCGGCGCTGTATTGGACATAGGGGAGGGCTTTGAGGCCCTCCCCTGGGGGGATCCATGTGCGCTGTAGTAAAGCCTGTAACACTCTGTCGAGCCCAGGAGGTTAGACCCTCGAAGGATGCAGAGCCGTGCCTGACTGTGCCGTTTCAGAAAATTACCGGAACCCTAGTTGCAGAGCCGTCGCGCGTCCTCTGCATCTCGATTTTTTGTTCGTTTAAGGGCTAGCTTGAACCTAAAGACTAATTGAGTTTGTTTCTTGGCACAGTTTTGCAACCAAGAAATGCCTTCGAGAAATATATACAACACAAACAATGTATCAATGTTACTTGTTTCACAATTTTGCATAACAATATAGCCAAATAAATATAGATCATAATAATCTCTGAACACTTTCTCTAGCTAGGTAAATTTCTCCGTACAATAAAATAAAAACAGCTAGCTCTTGCCTTATGTCGAATGCAGGTGGCAAAAAAAAAATCAATAAAAACTTCCACACTCGGTGCATACACTTTCTCTTGTAGTTGTCATACACCCTTTCTTCCGCACTTGAATTCGAAACTTGAATGAAAGAAATATGTAGACTGCGGAGGTTGTGTGAAATTAGCATTCTTTCGAATTCACATTGCCATTTCATTGTGTGCAAATATTTTACTATGCCAATAGATTTTACTGTGCAAAGAGATTTCATTGTACCGAGTAATTGTATGAAGTTTTCTCTGCACTCCACACAACTTTTAATCAATCAATTGCCGTAAATATTATATAGTATTGATTATTTGGGACAACTAAGTGGACAGAGAATGCAAAAGTTGTGTGGAATGCAGAAGCTATGTGGACTTAACTTTCCTCTACATCTGCACAACCTTTAATCAATTAAGAGCTTTCACTATACAAAGAGATTTCACCGTGAATAGTTTTGTGCGAAGAACTTTCATTACACTGTGTCAAATTAGCTTTCTTCCACTTTTACATTGTCATTTCATTGTGTGGAGATATTTCAGTATTCAAATAGCTTTGATTGTGCATAGAAATTTCATTATACAAAGTTTTCTCAAATTCCTTATTTCAACTAAAAAATATAAGTGGACAGAAAATGCGGAAGCTGTATAGACTTGGCTTTACTTCGAATCCACACAACCTTTAATCAATTAAGAACTTTCACTGTGTAGAAAACCATATAATAGCTTTCATTTTACAGAGAAAGCAAGTGTGAAAAACACACATACAAAAATAAAATTACAAACGAAATGCAACGGACTGAACTTAATCAATCAATTAACAATAAAAACACGAATTATACTGCATTACAATTATTAATCTTTTCATACTAATATCTACATACGTTCACATTCAAAGTCATATGTCCCAATGACATTAATTAAATTTTAAACTAAAGTAGAGATACATTGTTATTTACTGCACGGTAAAACCACTCTTTTTGTTTTTTTCCCCAAAGCTTTAAGAGATGTGAGAGGAGATTCTCGCAAATAACGAGAAGATCATTTTGCAATGTTTATAAAATAAATTTAAGGCAGCCCAACATTATAATGCTTTCTTAACATAATAACATATGAATATAAAAAATTAAAAAAATATTTAATAGCTTTATCACCATCTCAATAATATCAACCACATGGTCATGATTATTAATTATTTTTTTCAAATACCAATGCGGTTTAACTTCATGTGGATATGTGGATCTGATTTGACAATGGCATTAAGTCACTGCTCAAAATGGCATTGCAATCACATTTCATAAGCTTTATTTAGCCAAGCATCATTATTATTGTTTTCTAAATAAAACACAACACTCTACTGATGGCAAATGTGGGACATTATTAGTATATTTCTGTCACCTTAAAGCTATTAGGTTGCCTACAAGGGGTTAAGATCTAATCAAATTTATAACCTACCACTAATAAGTGAATCTATATATTTAAAAATTGGCATTATTAAAGGATCATGTGATGGGTGCTTTCTTTTAGGATATGTTTAGGAAAGGGTAGCAATAAAGTAGGACCCACCCAAGTTACATATATGATCAGGAAGAAACCATTGGATGAGGTTGGTAGGACCATTGGAGGTTAAGACGATATGCATTTTAAAGAATTTTAGCAGACAAAAGGATGGGCATCATGAAAAGCGTCAGACGATTGAAAATTGGGATATGCTTATGTTATATGACAAGAAGTATTTTAAGACATTTAAGTTCCAAATGTATTTTTTTGGGACCCTTTTATTGTTGCAGAAGTCATAGATGTAGGTGTTGTAAAGTTATCTTAACTAGATGATAAGACGTCAACGGGGTAGGTAAATGATATCAATTTGAAAGCCTTCAACCCTTTTCATAATTAAAATCAGTTTCATTGTTAGAAGATAGAAGATTGTGTCTAGATGGGATTTTTTTTGAAGTCCATTCGTTGAAGTCTAGGTTGGTTTCCTTCTGCTTAACGACATAGCACATCTTCATGGTTAGAGATGAAGACATAGGTTTAAAATATATAATTAAAATAAGTAAATTTTGGTATAAAGGGGTTGGATTTTTTTATTATTAATGGGTGAGGCTTAATTCATGTGAGCTTTATTTCGAGATTTATAAGGTCATTTTGAGGTATTAGTCGAATGTGTGGTTGTGTATATAGAGATTATAATAAAAATAATCTCATGACCGATAAACACATAAATAAATCAAGCTCAACTCCATGTCCTTAAAATTTTAGCTTTGAAGGGCTTGGATCTAATGGTAAGAAGAAAAAAAAAATCACCTTCGAGCAAGGTTCAATTCTAGTGAGGGGTTTTTGTGGAGACATCAAGCCACTTTGAGTTAGTGCTTGAACATTTGGTTGTACTTGGATGGATTATATTAAATGATCCCATGGCTCATGCACAGATAAGTGGATCAAATATCAATCCCATGTCCTTCAAGTTTTATTCTATTGCGTTTATCTCAAGTAGTATAGAGGAAAATATTTTGTCCTTCCCACTAAAATTCAAATCCAACTTGTGACATATTCTCTCTTTGTGAATTTATTGTTTACTAGGAATTTTCATGAGCTAGTTGTCGATTGGGTCTAGAAAGGTACTAGAAATCTCATTCTCACCTATAGACTAAAGGGTGGGTGCATCACAACTTGGAAAAAAAAATAACTTGAGATTGATTAAGGTTATTTTTAAGCTTTGATTCTACCAAGTTTGGATTAGGAAAGAGCCATAGAGTTAAAATTGTTTGAGTAGTGAGTTGCATTCTAATATGGGTTACATTACATGTCAGAGGTTGCAATAGGGTTGAGTTTTTGTCATAAACACAGGGTAACATCAAGGTTGTAATAAGTTAGATGATGCAATTAATGGGACACTTATCCTTACACATTCATTAGAATTAAAGTTTATGTTTGTATGTTAAGTAAATTAATGGTTATAGGTTCAAGTTATCATGCTCATGAGTTAAGTAACACACCTTACTTACCCACATTCAATAGAGTTTTTGTAATAAGGTTTGAGACATGGGCACTTATCTTTATTTCTTTTGCACATGTGTTAACACAAGTAGATAGATTCATATAACAAGGGCGGTGAATGTATATGTCTACATTAGTTATTCATAATATCAATGATTACAACAAATAAAAAAAATCCTTTTAGAAATCTACTAAAGGAAATTTTCCTCGCAACTAACAATACAAATGGTGGAAATATTTATTTGTAGCAATAAACCAATCTTGAGCAAAAATGAGAAGAAATATATAGACTACAAGGCCAAAGAGTCAAAGAAGAAGGAAGTAATGATAGATGAGGATGTTTTCCCTTGGTTTGAAATATTACAACTTTGAAAGGAAATGTTGAGTAGATGAAGTTGATAGGCCTTGAATTCATGAACTCATATTTTTTTCTAACATGAAATATGTAGTATACAAAAAGTATGCAATTGATTTGGATCTTGGGGGCTAAGATATAGAAGGATGGAATTCCAAGAGACAAATATAGAAAACATGCAAATATGCCATGAAACTAATCATAAAAATATTGATGAAACTACATGAACTAAATACACCAAAAAAATATGAAAAAAAGAGAAAGAGTTGGAGAAGATGAATTCCATTAAGAAGAACCATTACATGCAATGAGGCTAATATTTGGAGCTCTTCTTCCCTACCTTCATTCTCTTCCTATTTCCATCTCACAAGGTGACTTATTGATGAAGTAAGATTGATTGGGCTTGAAGCCATCAATTACATATCTATCAAGTTCCCTTTTACATAAAAATATGACTTTATGAATTATACATCCTAACTTGGAATATAAGCCCCTGCTAAGATTTAGATCAATCCTCCCTCCTTAGAAAATGATGGTCCTCATCATTTCACCCCATGTTAAAAATAATAGGGACTCCACTATGCTTATTGTACCATCATGATCAAGGTTTTGTGTGGTCAACCCATAATCATGGATTTGTGGATGACCCATAACACGAGTTCCTATTTTTCTACTAGTGGAGCTCTAGCTACAATTTTCTTTATAGTTTTTCTTATAACTCATGAAATCTATTGATATAAAATATTTTCTTTGTTATATCTCATGGAGTGAGAAAGTCCTTCCTAATACTCAATGCACATGTGGTTGTGTTGGTTTAGATCCTATGTGACTTCAATCAATGATATCTATAAAACCGAGAAAGAAAATGAAATTAAGTAAAAAATAAAATTGTTCCAACAGAAAATCTTTTAAAATGAGATATCATGCACCCTCTAAAATACTCAGAAGTTGTAGAATTGCATATTTTTTTTGAAGATGGTTTCCATTTGTCCCATTCATTATTGTGCTTCAATGGCTATCGTATAGCTATGGGTACATTGAGAAATAGATAAAATTAGATCACGTAAGTTTCCACCTATTGAATTTAGATGCAACGTGAGGCTCCTAGAGAGTGGTAACTTTCTTTTGTTGGCCCAATGGTCACATTGAGAGGGGGGGTGAATCAATGTGAGATCAATTTTACCATTTCACAATTTTTCATAATCAATCAATCATATAGTAATGAATCGTAACCATAAGCATCATATCATCAAATATAACTATGCATCATTAATCTACCATCATATCAATAACACGTCAAGAAGCCATCACATCACAAAGAGACACAAATTTTTTATGTGGAAACCCATATGGGAGGAAAACCACAAATATTCTTCTCCGTTATATTCAATTCATTTACATATATTTGTAGGCTACAACCTACTGGAGGAAACTACCCCTAAGATATGGAAGTTGCCACATGTGGTAGGCTACAACCTGATTGAGGCACCAATCTTGAAAATATCCAAGCAACTACTCACTATAGGCTACAACATGATTGAGGAACCAACCTCAATGATGAGCAAGCACCAACCTACTCAAGGCTTCAACATGATTGAGGCTCCAACCTCAATGATGAGCTGTCTCCAACCTGCTCTAGGATCCAACCTCCTTCAACTTCTTGTTGACCTATATTTCATATCATTTTCAAATTGGATCCATTGTCACCATAAAGATAAATAAATCACATCCTATAAACAATGTTGACATCATCACAATGCATACATGTTGTCATCATCATCTCAACCTACACACATTTCCATTTCTATCGCTGCAACTGCAACTTGTAAATATTTTCATTGTAATGATCATTGTCATACTCAGTGAATACTATCGCCACTATGAATACAATCATATCAATCTATGTCATTGATTATCATGATGTTGTCCATACTTTGCTCCAACTTATTCATTAATTTGGGCACTCAAACTTCTTCTTGGAACCAATTCTATCATTTCTTCCAAAACCACTTCAATTAGCTCATAGACCCTCAAAACATATAAAGGGAGATTCTGGACATAAATAAGTGTCGATAAGACATTACATTTGCTTGGTTACATCCATCTGTAAATCCTGATCGCCCAACATCTTCCATAATTCGATTTGGACAAATATTGATCCCATAAACCCATAAAATCCAAATAAAACGTTATATTAAATTAGTCATTCTATAAAATATCACATTTTGGCTGTGCTTCTAAAATTTGTCAAAATTTTGGCATTGATGCAATAGAAAGGCCATCGTTGGTCTATTATTTGTTCTACAAAAGAAGCCCAATGTTGTATTAAAAAAGGTGTTGACCTGATTACCGTGGGGACTCAAACTAGGGTCTCAACCAATAGCACACAAGCGCACTATCAATCGAGCTACATATGAGGCTTGAAATCCCAAGCCTTCAATATTGTAATGAATATGCTCTTAAACTAGGGCAAGTGTACGGATCTTGTTCCAAGCCTTGTTATTCCATGTCTAATGTACACCAACAAAAAGTCCACCAAAGTCAACACTTTTCTGTGGCCATGTCTGGGGTTGATGTTATGAGTTCGAACGGTTATCAAAATAAAATGCCAATCCTTCAACCGTTCACCGAAACCATACAAAAATTGAAAAGAACTATTTCATCAAGACTAGATCTATCAATGTATTAATTAATCATTAGGTGTGTGTCAATGAGTCACTCAAGAACATGTATATATAGTGTTTCGTGGTCCCAATATGGTGGAAGACTAACCCAAGAGAATTTGGCTTCGACCTAGATCAACGTCCATAAAATTGTGAGTTATGTAACTATCATTCATTAATATTTGAGCTATGTAATAGAGGGGGGCTACACCATTACCATGCTTATTAAACTTCAAGCTATGTATTGAATGGGGGGCTACTCCCTTCTCATACCATGCTCCTTTATATGCCCATTACATTCTATAATGAAGGGGCTATGACCTTTCCATTCCACATTCCTTCTGAGATCCATTCCACTATGTAATGGAGGGGTTATGCCCTTATACACATCGCCATACAACCACTCCATACAATCAAGGCTCATCACAATACCATTTTATTATAGGCTCTACCATATAATTAGGGTTGGTCCCACCATGTGACCACACTATTCATTCATGCTTTTGAAGTCAATGCCTTAGTTCCATGTGACCAGGACCTATGAACAAGTCCTTAGGGGAACTTAGGGGAACATGACCATTCACATGATGATATGAAATGACATCACCATGCCATGTGGTATTCCATGAGGCATGCCATGTGTCACCCATTTCTAGACTTTTTTCCAACCAAAACATGCCATTTGTCCATGCTTCATGGCACCTTTTGGTGAGGCCATATCAGCATGATGACGTTAGCAAACGATGTGTCATGTTGATTATGCTACTAATTACACAAAATAACCACATTTAATTCACCTAAGGCATCCACATCATTATCATGTGAAATGTTATAGCATGTCATGCATTAGTTGGGACGATAAGTGAGGTTAAACATTGTGCAACTCTAGACCATATCTACCATTTAATAATTTCACTACATTGTCAGATCCATCCAGTATGCAATATATGCACAATATTTAGTAGTGTTAAATGATGTGAGTGTTTTTTGAAGATTTGACATTGATCAAAATGTTAAACAGTGGATCTACTCAAAATATGTGAACTTTTTAACAAATTTGGTGTCAAGGGTATTTGCACTATAATTTAAGTCTTTTTCTTAATATTGAACTTCAAAATGGTCATAAATTCTCATTCGGGAGGATTTTTTAAGAGAAGGATATACAATTGGAAAGTTTTTTGGGTGAACTAATTCTCATTAAATTAGGATCAATTAATCACACTCATATATAAATTGTCAAACATGGTAAGTCTTTTATTTCTAGGTTATAATGCAAAGTATATGCAGGGAACAATGCCAAATAGCACTATTTAATATTAAACTCTTGAAATTAATACATTTTGTTAGCACTCATTAATTTTTTGAGGTTGCAGAAGAAAATCGCCAAGGTAACCACACACCGACTTTGGAACCTGGGATCTAGCCCTGCCAGCTTCAGAGAGGGCTCTCTCTATACGATTTACTTTGTTTAATTAAATATTAGGCTAGTTATGAAGTTTGGGGTTTGATTTGTATTTGAATGGTTGGTTAATAACTTAGATTTCCATTGGGCTACGAAGTCTGTTACATAAAATACAAATTAACTATAGTATCTACAGATAGATCTCACAAGGCAGGGTAGCCAAACTGAATGGATTATTTAAAGCATGTGAAGTGGAGAAGAAGAACAGATTAAGGTTCACTTTAAAATATAGAACACTGTTACCTAAATTCTATATTCAAAGATCAAAAGAAAACATAGAAATTATTCATAGTTGGGTTCAGAGTGTAGATTTAAACAAATTATGCCCTTTACTTATATATTGAATAATTCATATTTGGAAAAGAAATATGTACTATAAACAGAGAGGTATAAAAACATAAAACAAATATATGTACTTCACCAACAACTTGACACATGAATTCTGTGAAAGAGATTCTGTATTACTTTGGAAAATATGTTGATGCTTCAGAAAAAATATATACAATAGAGTTTCTTCGTACAAAAGCCAACCTCTACTACTTCAAAAATTGAAGTATTTATAACTAATTTACAAAAAATATCCTGAGATCTTCTGCTAAACTAATATCAAATCCAAAAAAAGGAATTGATTTACAAAATATTCTCCAATAATCTTTTGAAAAATCTGAATAAGAATTATTACAAATAATATCTTCCAAAAACATGTAGATATTTCCCAAAATATAACTAAGTAATAGGAAGTCTATACTATTTTTGATCTTCTATTTAGACTTTAAATTGAATTGTTGTTGACTGTGGTTATTTCTAGAAAAATCCTACATAATAATCTAAAGATAAGATAATATCTCTAATTTACTTGCTAGAAACTCTGGACTGCCTGCAAGTATTGTGCATCCAAATTTGGAATCGGTATACTGATTGCTGGAAATCTATTGTTTCTACGCATTCTGGTGGTGACTGGGCCTTTGAATGAGCAATGTTGTTTTTCTTGCTAGCAGATGTTTTTACTGTCCCTCTTTCTGTTGCATTCTGTTCTGAAAATGTTGTGCTAAATATGTAGTGTTGTCCTTGTTTATCTTGCTGGTGTAATGTGCATTTTCTTATCCATCGTCTTTTAAATACTTTATTTTGTCGCAAAATATTTGGATTTAAATAATATATTTAAATTAATATTTCCAAATATTTAAATGAAAATCATAATTCAGAATTCAAAGTATTTATTAGAATGATTTCGAATCCATATACTGTTTTAAAAATCCTTGGGTTGTTTTCTAAATTCATGTATTGTTTCTCTTCCCATGGGATTTGAAACCCATGTATTGTTTTCAAAAACCATGTCCTATTTCTCCTTTTAACTTCCTTTTGATGGATTTAAAAAACCATGTGTTGTTTTTTTGTAAATCCATGGCTGGTAAAACATTTCAAGTTTGACTTTTATCCCTGTAAAAACAAAAATATCTTGATTCTTTGTAAAAACTCATTTTTACTTGTCCTCTTATGTGTAAAACTATAATGCCCTACTTAATGGTATCATGCAGATTTTATTAGTGTTTAAATTACCTGAAAATATTGACTTATAATTATCAAGAAATATTGGTACATACCTACGAAACTGTAATTACTAATATAAATTTTATTATTGTTATTATTCAATTCCCAACTTGTCTTCTCAAATTTAAATTTTGATAGGATATGGTCTCCTTCCATTTATTCCAATTTAAATATCCATATCCTCAAAATGTCCTCTCAAATTTACTTGGGAGAAGATATGGCCCTCTCCAATTAATTATCAAATTATATATCTATATCTTATGCCAAAAATGTCTTCTCAAATTTACTTGGAAGAAGATATGGCCCTCTTCAATTAATTACCAAATTATATATCCATATCTTATCCCAAAAATGTCTTCTCAAATTTACTTGGAAGAATATATGGTCCTCCCCAATTAATTACCAAATTAAATATCCATATCTTATCCCCAAAATGTCCTCTCAAATTTACTTGTAAGAAGATATGGTCTTTTCCAATTAATTTCCAAATTAAATATCCATATCTTATCCCTAAAATGTCCTCTCAAAGTTACTTGGGAGAAGATATGGTAAAAAAAGTCAAATGAAAGGATGAGGGGGTAGTTATGACATTAATGATAGGTGGTTGAGGTGGATGGGAGAAAGAGGCATAAAAGGGGAAGGATGATGAGAGGAGAGGGGGATCTTTGGTCTTGATTTTGTTTTGGAGGATTGTGTTGAGGAAGGAATGTGGAGAAGGAGAAGGGTGAGAATTGAGAGATAAAGGAGGGAATACAAACTTGGATCTGGAGAGTGATTGTTAAACTTGGACACACTACATATGGTTGGACTTGGACTCGAAGGGCTAGGGAACCTGTGGAGGTTCCCTGGGCAATGAAATACTTCCTAGTTGGCTGGGAGGCAAATCCAATCGGGTAGTCAAGAGGAGCATCCCAACAGAGTCAGGATCTTAGGAGCATCTCAACTAAGCTATTGGAACATGTATTCCTCCGTTTATTGATTACTTATGTAAACGGTTGCAATGAAATTCTTGCTTATTAAATTTGTGGTAAATAAATTTTAATGGAATATTGTCATCAATTAAATGTTTAAATATAAATAAGTTAATTCCCATCTTATTGTGTTTAAAATTAGAGAAATTTAGTTTTTAGTTAGAGGACCCTAGGAGGGAGCCTCACACGTGGTATCAGAGCCCAGATTCAAAATCTAGACCCAAAACCCACTAAACCCAAATTTCCACTATAAGAGCTTGTAACCCTCATAATTACTTGTAATCCTAATATATATATATATATATATATATATATATATATATATATATATATATATATATATATATATATATAACAATTTGTTTTTAGATTGAATATGACATACAGAGGCCAAGCTATGTACAGATTACGGAGGGAGCTGTTGGACTAGCAATATTGTACCGATGCTTAGCTCGTTTCCACCCTCTTCCAAATAATTGGTTTCGTATCAGCTGGAAAGGAAATTGGTATATAGATGCTTGCTTGGGTTGCTTGATGTTCCCCTTGGTGAACATGTTATCACAAATTAATCTAGACTTGTTTCCTTTTCCATCTCCCATTATAGCTCCCACGTAGAGAAGTCAATAATGGCTCGAGATTCAGTTGCCATGCTTCTTTATGCCATAGTTGTCTCAATCTGTGCACCTATCTGGGAAGAGGTGATATTCCGGGGATTCCTTTTGCCCTCTCTAACATGCTATATGCCCATCTGGAGCTCTGTACTTGTTAGTGCTATTGCATTTGCATTAGCTCACTTTAGCATGCAACGTTTACTTCCCCTTACATTCTTGGGCCTTGTCATGGGTATTGTTTTTGTACGCTCACACAATCTTCTTGCATCAATGCTCTTGCATAGTTTGTGGAATGGATTTGTATTCCTGGACTTATTGAGATGACGTCCCTGCAATTTGTAGTTCACATTTGTGACTGTGCAGTGTATATAGCAAACATTAAATGGCCATTGCAAAACATTTTGGCAAATATATATATATATATATATATATATATATATATATATATATATATATATATATATATATATATATATATATATATATATGATTTTATCAGAAGGGCACTCTAATTAATTATCTATTGCCAACATTTTAACTTTCATTAGAGATCTTAACTATTTTTACTGTAAGTTGTGGGAGTAGCAATGTTAACCAAAATTGGTGATTACTTGAGTGAGAGGTTGCCTGAATATCCTTGGTGCCTTTAATTTTTTTTATTTATTAAACAAATAATATTTACAAAGAGCAGAAACATTATATAGTATATCCAAGGGGTGGAGGAGAAAAACATATCAAAACTTCTTCCTTACCTCTGCTAAAGCTGAGAAAAATTCAGAATAGGCTAAAGCATCTAAACCCTTGACATCCTATATTAGGAGATAGCACTTGGCTTTTAGTTGGTTACATATCTCTTCCTACCAAATTCTACAGAGTGAAGAACAGAGCTATCCTCATTGGCAAAAATACACTTACATCTTAGTTTCCTGATAGAGAACAAAGCAGCATTTTTGAGGCAATTCCGCAATCCCATAAATGTTGAAAGAACTAACTATTTGGAGTCACCCAACAGGGTTTCCCTTGAAGGAAAATCCATTGACACATGAAGAAACCTACATCTAAACCTGTTGACAACAACCTATATGGTTATTTGGAATTTCCACAAAATGTGCTTTAGAGATTTTGTTTGTCACAAACTAACACTGAGCATCTATTATATCTTGATCATTGCGAACTTGATTGATTCCAGCAACATTTCCACCAACATTACCTAGAGTATGATTATCCATGTGGCTCATTCCTTGACGGGAGTTGGACTCATTTCTTAATTCTTCTTGAATGCAACTCCTTTGTACTGGAATGGTGATGTTACTAAATAACCCTGCCAGCTGACCTTGTTCTCGGCTCATCATAGACTTTGATTCTTGGTAAGAAATGTCTGGTGTTGTTTCACTTGATTTGCAAGCTTGATACCACTTCTGAAATCAAGCATACGTCTTAATTGTTCCTCAGACATATGTTGCATTTGGCATGCCTCAACATGTACTTTATTTTCAACACTGTCTGTAACCTATCTCATAAACTTGATATGGATCACAGAAGCCTCAATTCAACAACCTTGGGTAGACTCGTTGCGCTAGCTACTCTGGGTATATTTAGGTGTGTTGATGTTGATAATGATAAAGTGCCACTGTTCTTTGAAAGAGTAGAATTTATGGCTCTTTTCCAAAAGGAATCAGAATGATCACTATTTCCAAAGCTAGAAGACAATGCAATCAGACTAGGGCCATTTCTGATATCTGTCTCAATCGGTGACACAGTAGCTTTTTGTGTTTCATTCATTTGAGATTTCTTGTTGTGCATGGCTACTTCCAAGGGAAGGCACTACGCAGGAATGACTTCATGTAGCAGCCTATTGTCAAAACTCTATTTTGTTTGAACTAAAGAAGATGAGCTTTCATACATGTCACAGGCTGCACTAGGCCCCACTGTCGTACCAAATTTTGATTGGCTTGGATTAGATCCATAGTCCATGCTTTGAATGTAACCCTTATTTGGGAGCCCTGCAACTTGGTTTCTCAAGGCCCCTAGTGCATCATGCTTCATCACATGAGAATCAACATTGAAGTGCGTCAACTTGTTTAAGAGTTGTTCAGGATCCCCCATAACAATATTCATAGACTGTAATGGTACCTCCCTTACAGCACCAACAGAATGCCCACCAGATTGAAGAAACATAGACATAACTAATCATCTCATAGAATCTTCCTTTAAATGGTCAATGCATCCAGATTCCATCACATTTGACCTTCCAACTCCATATAGATGATTCTCAAACTGCCTTTCTTTCCCTTTCTCCTTGTTGCCAGAAAAAGCAGGAAGATTGCATGAACCACTTTGCTGGGTTCCCTCTGGCACACTTGGATCATAAACTCTCTGCACCATACGCTCAAGAAATATATATATATATATATATATATATATATATATATATATATATATATATATGATTTTATTAGAAGGGCACTCTAATTAATTATCTATTGCCAACGTTTTAACTTTCATTAGAGATCTTAACTATTTTTACTGTAAGCTGTGGGAGTAGCAATGTTAACCAAAATTGGTGATTACTTGAGTGAGAGGTTGCCTAAATATCCTTGGTGCCTTTAATTTTTTTTATTTATTAAACAAATAATATTTACAAAGAGCAGAAACATTATATAGTATATCCAAGGGGTGGAGGAGAAAAACATATCAAAACTTCTTCCTTACCTCTGCTAAAGCTGAGAAAAATTCAGAATAGGCTAAAGCATCTAAACCCTTGACATCCTATATTAGGAGATAGCACTTGGATTTTAGTTGGTTACATATCTCTTCCTACCAAATTCTACAGAGTGAAGAACAGAGCTATCCTCATTGGCAAAAATACACTTACATATTAGTTTCCTGATAGAGAACAAAGCAGCATTTTTGAGGCAATTCTGCAATCCCATAAATGTTGAAAGAACTAACTATTTGGAGTCACCCAACAAGGTTTCCCTTGAAGGAAAATCCCTTGACACATGAAGAAACCTACATCTGAACCTGCTGCCAACAACCTATATGGCTATCTGGAATTTCCACAAAATGTGCTTCAGAGATTCTGTTTATCACAAACTAACACTGAGCATCCATTATATCTTGATCATTGCGAACTTGATTGATTCCAGCAACATTTCCACAAGCATTACCTAGAGTATGTTTATCCATGTGGCTCATTCCTTGACGGGAGTTGGACTCATTTCTTAATTCTTCTTGAATGCAACTCCTTTGTACTGGAATGGTGATGTTACTAAATAGCCCTGCCAGCTGACCTTGTTCTCGGCTCATCATAGACTTTGATTCTTGGTAAGAAATGTCTGGTGTTGTTTCACTTGATTTGCAAGCTTGATACCACCTCTGAAATCAAGCATACTTCTTAATTGTTCCTCAGACATATGCTGCATTTGGCGTGCCTCAACATGTACTTTATTTTCAACACTGTCTGTAACCTATCTCATAAACTTGATATGGATCACAGAAGCCTCAATTCAACAACCTTGGGTAGACTCGTTGCGCTAGCTACTCTGGGTATATTTAGGTGTGTTGATGTTGATAATGATAAAGTGCCACTGTTCTTTGAAAGAGTAGAATTTATGGCTCTTTTCCAAAAGGAATCAGAATGATCACTATTTCCAAAGCTAGAAGACAATGCAATCAGACTAGGGCCATTTCTGATATCTGTCTCAATCGGTGACACAGTAGATTTTTGTGTTTCATTCATTTGAGATTTCTTGTTGTGCATGGCTACTTCCAAGGGAAGGCACTACGCAGGAATGACTTCATGTAGCAGCCTATTGTCAAAACTCTATTTTGTTTGAACTAAAGAAGATGAGCTTTCATACATGTCACAGGCTGCACTAGGCCCCACTGTCGTACCAAATTTTGATTGGCTTGGATTAGATCCATAGTCCATGCTTTGAATGTAACCATTATTTGGGAGCCCTGCAACTTGGTTTCTCAAGGCCCCTAGTGCATCATTCTTCATCACATGAGAATCAACATTGAAGTGCGTCAACTTGTTTAAGAGTTGTTCAGGATCCCCCATAACAATATTCATAGACTGTAATGGTACCTCCCTTACAGCACCAACAGAATGCCCACCAGATTGAAGAAACATAGACATAACTGATCCTCTCATAGAATCTTCCTTTAAATGGTCAATGCATCCAGATTCCATCACATTTGACCTTCCAACTCCATATAGATGATTCTCAAACTGCCTTTCTTTCCCTTTCTCCTTGTTGCCAGAAAAAGCAGGAAGATTGCATGAACCACTTTGCTGGGTTCCCTCTGGCACACTTGGATCATAAACTCTCTGCACCATACGCTCAAGAAATAAGGGTTTATGTCTCTTCATGGTTGCCTTAGAAAATTGGGGATCTAAGGAAGGTTGCAGTGGACCATGAAGTGCATGTGTTTGCTGAGAAGGTTGACCAAGCCTCAGCTCAAAGCTTGATGACATAGTGTCCTTCTCTGATAGGATTGGTTCTTGTATGTTATTCAAGCTGCTTAGAGTAAAACCCTTCTGAAAGATTTTTATTCCTATTGGACCTTGATTGGAAGAAAAAAAAGAGGGTTGTCCACCATTATTTATAGAAATACTACACAACAGGTACATAACAACCCTACAACCTACTACCTGTAATAAATCCCATAGATAAAAACCTCAACAAGAAAGAACATGCTTGGCATGACACCGATGCCTAGAATGGAGAGTGTGATCAGGCATTGAGGCTTTTATATGGTTAAGATTCAAGAATCAAGAAGCTAGAAATTGCTCACCCCAATAAAGTTCTTCTTGAAACTATTGGGGATATTCTTCTCTATCTAAAACCTTCATTGTTATAGATTTTGGTTGTCGCAGTTACTTCCTTTAAACTGATGGGTGTAAGCATCATAATTGTTTTAATTAGGTTGGTAATATGGCTAAGCCTTTTAGAGATGAATTTGAAGTATTCGGTGAACAACTACAAATTGCACAGGTACGAAAACGATTCTCAATATGTTTTGAAAATTTATTGAAAACCATTTCCTTGAATGAAGCACAATTTAATTAGATAAATTCTTTTAGATTACTATTATCACCCCAAGAAACTCTCCTAGGTTGTATATCAGAGATGCTCGGGAACATTACAAACTCAACAAAAATGTTGGAAAATGGTGGATCAATGAAAGAAATGCTGCATATTCAAGCCAGATAACCACTTCTACTATGCTTAACCCCAGACATGGGTGAACACCCCAGGACTACAAGGCTTTAGACCACCAATTACTCACAGTTTAAGGAAAATTTGATGATGGAGAATACTGATCACACCAGCATATGCACAGGACCTTGTGATGGCCAACAGCAACCAGTAAGGAGGTCTGCAAATCTATTTCCTAATGCACAGATAGGATGACGGCTCTCTGGCATTAAAACAATAGAAACCTACATACAAATTCAATGATACAAGCTAGATTCTAACACAGAGGTGGGATGACAGCCCCTCTAATGCTAAACATCAACAGCACATGAATAAATGCATAACAGGCACAACCTGGAACAAAGAAGAAGAAGTGGACAGTGAGAAATTAACAGCAAAAGAAGCTTGCATTAGCTGAAAATGAAGACCAAAAGCTGCAGATATCACAGTAGTTACAGTCTCTAGAAGTTGAAATTTACATCAGAATAACATTCATCAACCTTATTACGTCTTCCTTTTGGGTATATAGAGAATTTGTTTACAAGATTGCTCTGCTGACCTATGCGTGGAGGGGTCATAACTGACCACCAACCACATTTACTATCAGATTTGGTCTTTGATACAATTTGATTGTTTTAATGGACAAAATGACCTTTCTGCTGCTCTTCTGCACTTCACGAATAGGTGAAATGCCATGTTTATCTGCTCAAGGTTTCCCTTTTTTTCCTTGGTCGTGCTACTCTTTAAATGTGGTAGCTGATGATTTAATGCGCAGAGTATTGAATCATGGGCTCCTTCCGCCTTCGGGTGCATAGGACTGCCAAAAACATGAAAATTGCGTTGATAATGAATGAGGAGCTGAGAACGAACTCTAGCCGTTGGATGGCTCAGACAGACGGCTGAGATTTGATGGCGGGAGGCGATAGAAGACAAAAAGGCGCAATTGATTATAAGTCGTCGGATCTGAAAAATTGGATGGCGGAGATCGGGTTACATGGGCTATCGAAAGGTATATGCACGGGAAGATTATAGGTCGTTGGATCTCAGGCAGGGATGATCGGACGGCTATCGGAAGTGGGAGCTGTGCGACGGTTAACAAGCGGGAGGAAGTATGAGAGGGCAGTAAGCGGTTTCCCCGCATTGCTTATGGAGTTGTGGTGGTATTCATACGCAGGCATGCGATGCAGTCAGGTTGTGACACGTGGCTGGAGGGTCCGGTGGGAAACCGCTTTCCCCATGGGCTATCGGCCGTGCGGTTTACAGGAGTGGGGGTAGCGTATGACATTGGATCACAAAGCGAAGGATCGGACGGCGGTGGATAATCACGCACGTGCTTCGGGTGATGTGATAGGTGAGGGCTCCGACAGGATTGATTTTCTTTGTATGTGCGGCGTTATAAAGGGTTAAGACCTTAGTTCCGGGGGTTATATGACCACAGATGATGTGTTAACTTTGCATCGGGGCCCGAGGGAAAAGGGTTTATGCAGGGTTTATGGAGAAACTTAGAAGAAAACGGAGGAAACGCATGCAGCCGGGGTTTAAGTAAATATGGGTTTACACAAGGTTTTGGAAGAAAATAGAGATAAAGGGGTTATGAGGGTATACAACAAACAAAGGTGAAAGGATGAAATAAACTGCTGTGAGCTGCCTCCTTGAAAAGACACACGGCCACAGTAGTCATTTGGTCCTCCAAACACACAAATTCATAGCAGAGCTAACACTGGCTCCTTCTGGGGATGGGATCCCCCCTGTGAGGTCTCAAGAACCTACAAATCAATGCCTTCCTGATGAAAACAAATTAGCAAAATTCCTATTGTTCCATTGGGCATGGAGTCTACTTTGCCTATACAAAACTGAATAAAACCAAATATTTACAACCTTTAAGGCCAAAGACCTTAAACAAAATAATTCTTCAGAAAACGCCCATTAACTGGGCCATCAAAAACTGCTTCTCCTCCCATACTTTTCAGTATGAAGGTGTTGTTCCCTTGAATTTGTGAAATAATAAAAGGGTCTGTCCAGAAAGCATCAAACTTCCCATGAATGTCTTTCTTTTCCTTCAATGCATCCCACTTCAAAACCAAGTCACCAACCTGAAAATTATTTGTTTTTGTCTTCTTGTCAAAGGCTTCCTTGATATTTTTCTGATGTGCTGCAGCCTTTTCAACCAGCTGTTCTCTAATCTGATGTACCTCTGCTAAATTAGTGATCCTCTTTGCCATGTCTTCTTCTTCATCTTGCTCTTCTTGAAGGAATTTTGCCACAGGGAGAGTTAGTTGAATTGGGAATACAACATCAGTACCATATACCAGCTTGAAAGGAGAATTCCTTGTGGATCTTTTAATGGTCACTCTGTCAGCCCACAGTGCATAATTGAGCTTGGAATCCCAATTCTTTTTATTGTCCTCTAACAACTTCTTAATTATCCTTATCAGCCTTTTATTAGAGGATTCTGCTAGACCATTTCCTTGAGGATAATATGAGGTGGAATGAACAAGTTTAATCCCCATTGAATCACACATTTCCACCAATTATTTTGCCCTGAAGGCTGTTGCATTGTTTGTGACTAACTTATGTGGACAACCAAATCTACTGAAGATATTCTCTGTCAAAAACTTTATGACCACATTATGATCAACCTTCCTGGTAGGGACTGCTTCAATCCACTTAGTGAAATAATCAGTGGCTACTAATATCCATCTATGTTGGCCACTGGAATGTGGATTGATTTCTCCAATGAAATCCAAGCCCCACTGCTGAAAAGGACCTTTTGCCTGTATTGGTTTTAGGGGCAGAGACTTCAACTGCTATTTTCCTTCAAATCTTTGGCACCTGTCACAAGATTTAACAAAAGAAAATACATCAGAAAATAAGGTGGGACAATAGTACCCAGCTCTGAGAATTTTATGGGCTGTAGTTTTCCAATAATGATGTCCTCCACACATGCTGGAATGACACTACTGCATAACTTCTATTGACTATTCTTTGTCCAGACATCTTAAAAGTATTCCAGATGGATCCCTCCAGTAGAGAAGATTTTCATTAATGCAATATTTAGTTGCCCTAAGATTTATAGTTCTAGCTTGACTTTGAGTAAATACTGAAGGGATTTCTAGCTTCAGCAAGAAATCAATTATTGCAGAATACCAACCACAAGAAGCTAGATTTTCGGCCACTAACTGCTTTTTGTCCATTTCAACCGCTTCCTCTTCTTCATTTGTCTGACCAATTTCTGCATTTGTGCAGAGGAAATCAATATCCAATGACCTGCAATCTTCCTCAGCTAACAATCTGGCAAGACCCTGACCTCTGACCAACTTGGTGTGCTTCAGTTCTATATTAAATTCTATCATCTTTGCAATCCATTTAGCCCTTCTTCCATCAGCATCAGGTTGTGTTAGGATATCTTTTATTGCAGCAGAGGGTGCATATGCAATTATCTTGGAATGCAAGATATAAACTTTGAAAGCTTTCAAGGATTTGATAAGGGCATATGCATGTTTTTCAATAATATCATACCTCAGTTCAGCATCCCTCAAGTTCTTGCTGAAAAATGCTACTAATGCTACTAGATGTTCTGAACCTTCTTCATCTACCTGCAATAAAACTGCTGCAATGGTTTCTTCATAGGCAAAAGAAAATATATGGAACTCCTTGCTGTAATCAGGACTTATTAAAGTGGGAGCCTCCATGATAGCCTTTTTAATAGACTCAAATGATTTTCTTGCTGCATCAGTCCACTTAACCTCTGTTCCTTTCTTCAACATGGAGGTAATATGCTTCACCAATTCTGCAAAATTTGTAATAAACCTCCTTACAAAATTTATTTTTCCCTGAAAGGACTGGATATCTTTCTTTGATATAGGGACAGACAAAGTCTGTATTTCTTTTACTCTTTCTGGGTCAATTTGAACACCTGCAACAGACACATGTCCTAACAGCTTGCCTTCTTCTAAACCAAATTGAGATTTTTTAGTATTGACTGAAATTCCAAACCTCCTGCACTTCAGAAACACTCTTTTCAAATGCTGCAAATGGTCTTGATGGCTATTAGAGTATACTATAATATCATTAAGGTAGATAAGAACAAATTTATCCTTCTCTCCCACAAATGTTATATCCATAGCTCTCTGAAAGGTGGCTCCAGCATTCATCAATCCAAAAGGCATTTTAGCATACATAAAAGTTCCCCAAGGAGTGGTAAATGCAGTCTTCTCTTGGTCATCTGGATGCACAACAATCTGATTAAAGCCTGAAAATCCATCCAAGAAAGACATTACTTTAGCTCCTGAGACTTTTTGCAGCAAATGCTCCATCTTTGGTAGAGGATAGTTGTCTTTCTTGGAGCATTTGTTTAATTTCTGAAATCAACACACAGTCTGATTTCTCCACTTTTCTTCCTCACCACCACCAAATTTGCTACCCATTTGGAATATCTGAGAGGGACTATGATCTTGGCAGCCAGTAATTTTTTAATTTCTTTTTCAATTAGAGGAAGAAGCATGGGATTTATTGGTCTCAGCTTTTGTTTGAAAGGTATTGTGTCTTTCTCCAAAGGGATCTTATGCTGAATAATCTTTTTATCATAAGTTTTCAGGTCACTATACTCCCAAGCAAACACATTAGCAAATTGCTTCATTAATTTGTAGTATTCAACACTTTGGTCAACAGACAGATGAGTGGACAAATGTATGTATCTGGGCTGACCAGGACTTCCTATATCATGCTTACAAATTGCAGATTGGTCTTCTTTTTGGGCAGCCTTGTAAGGCACATCATTTTGGTTAAACAGTGTTTCTAGAAGAATTAGACTCTTTGGGATATGATTGCTGGGAAGCTGGAAAATGCTATTTTTACCAATTTTGTTTCTAAGCTGGGATTGAGGGCTCTCTTGCAAGGTTTCATTTTCTTGATCAATTTTCATTTCAGAAAAATCATCAATGACTTGAAGAAACCTATTTATCTCATCATCATCATCATCAAAAACTTTCCAATGCTGGACATTATCAGGCAAGGATGGTCTATACTTCATTTGCACTTCATAAACTAGTCTGGGAGGCATTGGAGGGATAAATAAACTAGCAGAAACGGCAAGGGAATTAGCAAGCTGATTTTGGGCTCTAGGAATATATGAAATACAGAAATAATTGAAAGAATCTTTGAGTCTCCATACCTCATCTCTGTATGCTTTTAGCCTTGGGTGCTTTGCTTGAAATGTTTTATTAACTTGTTGAATGATCAAATTAGCATCTCCAAACACTTTCAAATTCTTGATTCCTCTGTCTTGTGTTGCATTAAGGACCAACAATAGAGCCTCATACTCTGCTATATTATTTGTGACTTGAAAAACCAGCTTAAAAGCCAGCTCTGTGCTTTCTTTCTCTCGAGATATCAGCACCACCCCTGCTCCTGCAGTCTCCCTGGAACATGCTCCATCAAAGAACATCTCCCAAACCTGACTTCCTTGCTCTTCTTCGGCCTGAACTGTTGATTTCTTGATCTGCATTGAGGCCTTCTGAGATTCTTCTATTTAGAGGATACATGCTCCAAAATCAGTGTCCACTACATATGTGGGATGATTGGTAGGATTCTTCTCATCACTGATTATGTATGCTAATTGTGCTTCTCTATAAAATCTCCTGCTTTCTCCTCCAAAAACTGGGATAGTGGCATAAGATAAATCATTCTGTAATGTCCCACCTAGTCTCCTAATCGACCCTCTAAACAGTAGCATACCAAACTTGGGAGGCACATCTGCTACCACAATATCCATCATCATACTCTTCATGGGCAGCTGAGTTAAGGTAATGGCCAGATATTTAATCAATCTTAGGCATTTCACTTTCCTTGAATCAAAAGAGAATAAATCATGATAGGATCTGGTGATATCAAGGCCTAACTCTTCCATGACAGTTTTTGGAATCAAATTGTGGCTGGCCCCTGTATCTAGCAGGTAATTATGGAGGATTTTTTCATGAATGGTCAAGGAGACATAAAAGGATGGAGAATTATTATCAGCAGGTTCAATCATGGGACTAAGCACAACAGCAGGCTTGTCATCTTGCAAATTGACAGAGTCAGTGGAGGTTTGTGTGGTTTCCAGCTCAAGAGCTTCGAGGATAGGCTTTCTAAACATTTCACTTTTTACCAACTCTACCAGAGGCACAGAGATTTTCATCCTCTCGACTTCTGACTCAAAGCTGAAAGAAGAAGATAATTTATCAGAAGCTCTTACCTCTTGAACTGGGGCTTTGAGAATGACTGGATCAATTGCTGGTCTTCTATGTTTGATATTCTGTGACTCTGTTTGGACAACAGCTCTTTGGGCAGGATTCTCTTTGACATTTTTTTGCATTTGATCTCAGATTACATCTTTGTTGCTGTTCAACTTATAGGACAGCATCTCTATCCCATTCTTGACTGTCTTGTTCCTGTAGCAATGATTCTTCATACGCAACCAGTGTCAAAAATGTAGCGCTGCCTTTATCTTCCATACAGTGAATTTCATCCTCATCTTCAAATTGTTCCTCCTCCATGACTACATTTTGGAAAGGAGCTTTAACTTTTTGTTCTTCATTTGTTTCTTCACCCCTCTAAATGATTTGCAACTGTTCATTTGTTCTTCTGAATGGATTCTGATTTCTTGGAGAAAATGTGTTCTGTGGCCTTGCTTTTCCTAAATTTTTCTCAACCTTCAGCTCATATATTTCAGCGGCCAATGACTCTATCATCTTAGTCATTTTGTCTAATTTAGGCTCTGAAGATGATGTAGAGGAAGTAGAATCCTGACCTCTCTGCCTCCTTCTTTCAGCTTGATTTTTGAGCTTTTCTGCAACCATGATATTAGATTCTACTTCTAGGGCTACGTCTTGCATGTCTGCTAGAGTAACACATCTCCTTTCTCTCAACAATAGGCAGAAATCAGAGTTAAAAGCATTGGAATAAGTGAGTTTGGCAGAGGTGGGAGTAGGCTTTACCTCAGCTGGTATCTTACTATACATATGATTGAATATTTTATTAAAATCAGGCAATGATTCCCCATATTAATGTTATCACCCCAAGAAACTCTCCTAGGTTGTATATCAAAGATGCTCGGGAACATTACAAACTCAACAAAAATGTTGGAAAATGGTGGATGAATGAAATAAATGCTACATATTCAAGCCAGATAACCACTTCTACTATGCTTAACCCTAGACATGGGTGAACACCCCAGGACTACAAGGCTTTAGACCACCAATTACTCATAGTTTAAGGAAAATGTGATGATGGAGAATACTGATCACACTAGTAGATGCATAGGACCCTATGATGGCCAGCTGCAACTAGTAAGGAGGTCTGCAAATCTATTTCCTAATGCACAGACAGGATGACAACTCTCTGGCATTAAAACAATAGAAACCTGCATACAAATTCAATGCCACAAGCTAGATTCTAACACAGAGGTGGGATGATAGCCCCTCTAATGCTAAAAATCAACAGCACATGAATAAATGCATAACAGGCACAGCCTGGAACAATGAAGAAGAAGTGGACAGTGAGAAATTAACAGCAAAAGAAGCTTGCATTAGCTGAAAATGAAGACCAGAAGCTGCAGATATCACAGTAGTTATAGTCTCCAGAAGTTTAACTTTACATCAGAATAACATTCATCAACCTTATTACGTCTTCCTTTTAGGTATATATAAAGTTTGTTTACAAAATTGCTCTACTAACCTATGCGTGGAGGGGTCATAACTGACCACCAACCACATTTACTATCAGATCTGGTCTTTGATACAATTTGATTGTTTTAATGGACAAAATGACCTTTCTGCTGCTCTGCTGTACTTCACGAATAGGTGAAATGCCGTGTTTATATGCTCAAGGCTGTCCTTCTCGTCCTTGGCTGTGGTGCTCTTTAAATGTGGTAGTTGAGGATTTAATGCGTAGAGTATTGAATCATGGGCTCCTTCCTCCTTCGGGTGCACAGGACTACCAAAAACACGAAAATTGCGTTGAAAATGAACGAGGAGCTGAGAACGAATGCTAGCCGTTGGATGGCTCAGACGAACAGCCGAATTCTGATGGCGGGAGGCAATAGAAGACATAGAGGCGCAATTGATTATAAGCCGTTGGATCTGACAGATTGGATGGCGGAGATCGGGTTACATGGGCTATCGGAAGGTATATGCGTGGGAAGATTATTGGCCGTTGGATCTCATGTGGGGATGATCAGACAGCTATCGGAAGCAAGAGCTGTGTGACGGTTAACAAGCGGGAGGATGTACGAGAGAGGGAGGTAAGCGGTTTCCCCACACTGCTTATGGAGCTGTGGTGGTATTCGTACGTGGGCATGCGATGCAGTCAGGTTGTGACACGTGGCTGGAGGGTCTGGCGGGAAACCGCTTTCCTTGCGAGCTATCGGTCTGTGGTTTACGGGAGCGGGGGTAACGTATGACGTTGGATCACAAAGCAGAGGATCGGACGGTGGTGGATAATCGCGCACGTGCTTCGGGTGATGTGACAGGTGAGGGCCCCGACAGGATTGATTTTCTTTGTATGCGCGACGTTATAAAGGGTTAAGACCTTAGCGTCGGGGGTTATATGACCACAGACTGATGCGTTAACTTTGCACCGGGGCCCGAGGGAAAAGGGCTTATACGGGGTTTATGGAGAAACTTAGAAGAAAACGGAGGAAACTCATGCAGCCGGGGTTTAAGTAAATATGGGTTTACACAAGGTTTTGGAAGAAAATAGAGATAAAGGGGTTACGAGGGTATACAACAAACAAAGGTGAAAGGATGAAATAAACTGCTGTGAGCTCCCTCCTTGAAAAGACACATGACCACAGTAGTAATTTGGTCCTCCAAACACACAAATGCATAGCAAAGCTAACAATTACAACAAATCATGTTTTACATCTTCACTAATTTATTAGGTAGCCACTTAATGGGTTCAATTCTTTATGGGCAACCATATTCATGAGTTTGGTGAGATAGGATCTGGATAAGACTTATTGTTTCAGAAATTGATTAGGAAACTGTTACTTCTCAAACTCTTACTATGTGGGAAACTCTAACCATAAAGCATGAGAGCCTAGAGGCAACTAGTAGGCAAACCAGACAATTTTAGCTCGGTGGCTTTGTTCCTCACTTTATACTAAGTAAATGGAAATTTTAGCCCAGTGGGATGTCCCTAAAGTTGTAATCTAGCCAATTAATTAGTGTGGGTGTGACCTTAGCTTAGGTTGAAAACATATATGATCAACACAGTCAATTGATTTGCCCTTAAGAGATGTGAAGGAAGTGTGATATAGTGTGCAGATAAATTATTAGATTATCCAAAAGCATGAGTGAAAATCAAATACAGCAAAGTCTGACATAGAACTTCAAGCTCCAAGATTGTTTTTATTACTAGCAATTGAAATGTGAAAGGATGAGTGTGTTTGAGATATAACAAGTGAGAATCATACACACAATATGTTGGAAATATAAAGTGAATTATGACAACTTTGGCATGAATTTCAATCACAAGATAGTGCTTCAATGCTAAATGATAATTTACAGTAATACAATTCATTCATAAGAAAGTTTTATTAACAAATGTAGCACTAGGTCAAGAGAGGCATCTATGTGACTGTAAAATCAATTCCAGATTACAGATTTCAAATTATTATGTATCCATAACTGTATGATTTGTGTGAAAAGGAAATAATTCACATCAATGAGTCAAGTATGCCATGAACACATCAAAGATGTTACAAATGCAAACTCTGTTCCTTAGAGAAATGATGTCATTCACTATACTCATAAACCTGCAGTGTTACCAGCAACACGAACAAAGAAATATAGTGCACATTCTTGTGATCAATCACATGAAAGAGATAATAACTTGGACAGAGAGCATATATGATTATTAAGTGGGTTCATTTCTTTCTTAAATTGATGATATGAAAACTGCAAGATGAGTGCTCAATGGAATTAGATGTGTCTTCCAAACATTGTAAGATACAGTGGGAAAAGTAGATAGTGAAGACTTAAGCCATTCAATTGGATATGATTTTGATTATGGGCACCAAAATAGTAACTACTTGTATAACCCAGTCCACTTTTATTCTTCCGTCCAAATTTTGAGTCTCTTATAAAAATTTGTGTGGCATTATTTGTTGCATACTACAAAAAGTCAGTACTATATAGCATAACTGTGCTTGAAAACGATCCTTATTCAAGGTTCTGACCTTAATTGATATGCTATTGATCACCTAGAGGTTCTGTGTCAATTTATCTACACTGATAATATTACATTACTTATTCCATGTTATGTTCTGCAACAGGCTGAGAAGATACTACCAAATCTATGAAACCCCCCCAAAAAAAATGAAGGAAGCAACATTCAATTTAGCATAACGCTGCCTTTTTTACTTGTGTATAAATATTAAATGGTTGAATCTATGAGTAAACAAATATATATACCCTCCTAACTAAGCCTCTACCCAAAAATCGAGTGGATGATCCTAAATTCCCATAGTTACAAAATGAGAAAATATTCAATATTCAACTAACAAGTCCATAATATAACCCTTACAATATGTATATTCTACTTGTAACAGCCTTTTTAGCTCAATGCTAATACCACCTTCTGCTGATGACTCTCAAATGTTGAAGAGATTCAGAAGTTCTTTGTTTATATTTATTAGCTGCTCATTTAACTTTGTAAGAATTGTAATAGCTACTAATCTTGGATTATATATGCTTAATTACAGGACCATGAAAGCACACACCACATGTGCTGGCAGTGCTTCCATATTTGGAAAATTAATGAAGCAAAACCACTGACTTTGTTTACCATCATTCCTTCCTACACGTCAAATTGTTTCCTTGGTACACACCCCATTGTTTTCCCATAAGATTTAGTTGAGTTTGGGAACTAGGAAAGCTAAGTAATTTTTTTTTTCAAGAACCACTGTGAATCTTAGCATCTTCACAACAAAACTATGCTTCTTTTAGAATAAAAGATTGAAAATATCTTCTTCTCATTATTAAAAAGTAAGAATAATGCATGAGTCATGGTCTTTCTCATATTACAAGGAATATATTGATGTGCACAAACATGAATCGGGATTGTAGAACATCTATTTGGGGTATTTTGAAAGATACTAAAATTTCACATCTTTACCTTCTTCTCAAAGGTTGGAACAATAGACCAAAGTTCTTGGAGATTAATATCTAATGTTTGGTTCTTAAAATGAGTTAGAATTGACAGTCAAAATGTTGTTATTCTTATAAAAGATAACAAGAAAACGACTTGTTAACTTCCACAACTTTCAAGGAATACATTGTTATAGTTGGTTGGGTATCGCAAATGTAACAACAATATCTTTCAACAATATAAATTAATAAGGTTGTCTAGATAATTTACATTTACAGTTAGGGAATGTTATTTGTATGTTTTTAGCGGGTTTGATTCTAATGTATGTAGCTACTATAATTTCATATGGTTACTCCCTCCTCATTATTTTCCAATTGTTGTTCAAGGCATATAATACTATTTAAAAGACTTGGATTTTGAATCTACAAGGGTTGAGTGAATATATTGTTGAAAATGCAACAAGATGATGGAGCTTAGTGGAAAGGAGTCGCCTTCACTAAGTGGGCCCGCAGGCTATTTTTGGCGCAAAGTGTATTTTTAGACTATGTCTATTTTTAGACATATGGATCATGGTCTATGAGTTGCAGGATGTTATTTGTGGATGATTGGTCATGTTGGTAAAAATAGATGGACTTCTATTTTTAGACATATGGGTGGAGTCTATTTTTAGACTGCCAGGCTAAAAATAGAACAGTCGAATATTATTAGCTCTTAATAATTTTTGGACTATAAACATTATCTTATCCTCTTGGAGCACTTTAGTTCGAGCTACGGATGTGGCACATGCAACTGCCAGAAGGAAATACGCTTTTATAATGGGTTAGTTGAGCTATTTCATGATGGACTTCAGTTAGAACTCAAGTGATTGAGTTTGGTGGAGTTGATTGAGGAGTTGATGGAGTTGTGTTCAGTTTGACTTAGTTGAATTAGTTGTATTTAGTCTAACTGCAGAATACACTAGTGATGAGTGATGTGAATTAATTATTAATTAAGTCACTAATTATTAACTCATAAAGCAACTAAAGAATACATCAGTTAACTCAGTGCATGGACAGTTCAGTGGAGACAAGTGTTAGAGGTGGAGACTACTATCAGTTGTGACTATAGCTGTGCATGCGATTTGCACAATTAGTGATAGAGATTGCCAATGAGGATTACAAAGTACAAGCCAAGGAAAATGAGCTTGGATCATTCCTATTCTTGCTTTGGATTGCGCAGTAGAGGCAGGCAGACAGCGGAGGAGATTTGAACTTGTGACTTGATTCAGATCTGAGCTAGTTTGTGTGTAGCAGGTGGAGATAGTACTGAGTACTTGTGAGGAGTATTGTACTATGTATTGTTACATGTTTTCTATCATTTTAATATACAGATAGTTGGGGGTTTTCAGCTGTATTCTTTCCCCGGTTACATACTGTGTTAATGTGCGCATGCAATTGATGTTTCATTGTTTTTAATTCCGCAAAATTGATGATCAACGTAGAGGAGGTTATGTATTATGCATGCATTCCGCAAATATTGTATAATCGGGATAATCTCTGTGAATAAGTGTCATATTATTCAAAATTTCTACATGGTATCAGAGCAAAGTTGATCATCAGACCTATTATTCAGAAAGTGATTACATTTTATTTCTTCAGGCAGAGTCTGTAATCGGGCCAAGTAGCCTCTGGATTCATCCTTCTTTTGGAAGGTGAGATATCCGGTAAAAGCCCATACAGTCAATCTCTGTACGAGAAATACCTTGTTCTCACGAATTTTAGATCAGAAGCGGTTGAGTTTTGAGCTAGTGGAATTCGAATTTGCAACAATGCTTTCTTGGTGTCAAAGTTGAAATGTCTTTCAACGGATTGCGATTGGAGTATGCTCTTGAAGGCAACTCAAATTATATTGCATGGAAATACAGGATGGAGGCAGTGTTAGATGACAATGGGCTGAAGGAGTTCATAGAGGCTGAGGTCCCAAAGCCTACTGATGCTGCTCACATTGAGGCTTGGCAAAAGAAGACAGCAAAGTGTTGAAGGATTCTGTTGGAGGGCGTGAAGGATCACATTGTGTCCAGCCTGCATGGAAAGGCTTCTCCATACTTGATGTGGAAAGTGTTGACAGATTTATTCCAAAGCAAGAGCGACCAGAGGAAGTTAGCTCTCAAGGATAAACTCAGAAACATTAAGTTTGAGAAAGGAGACAGTATGCCCAAGTATCTCACGAAGTTCACTCAATGCCGAGATGAGTTGGGAAGTGTGGGGTGACTGTCGATGATGAGGAATTGGTGAGCTTGGCTCTTCTTGGTCTTCCAAATAGTTGGCATTCCTATCAGGACTCTATCAATGGTCGGGAGAAATTTCCAGGATGGGAGAGACTTTGGTCGGATCTTGTGCAAGAGGAGATAAGGCGGAATACCAAGGACGGATCTTCATCAAAGGCACCTGGTGAAGAAAATTGCGCTTTGGCTACCGAAGCAAAGAAGGGGAAGAACAAGAAAGCTTCTCATTCTAGTGCGAAAGGCAAGAAGCAGGACATGTCCAAGGTGAAGTGCTTTCACTGTCGCCAATCGGACATTATGCCACAAATTGTCCACAGAAGAAGAAAAATAAGCAAGCTGTTGGATCTGCAGTGGGAGAGGCCTTAGCCTCGCAGTTTGAGCTGAATTTTTCATTGATCGCATGCTTGGTATTAAGTGTGATGGGATCGATATGGTTCTTGGACAATGGTGCGTCTTTTCACATGACAATAGATTGAGATTTGTTTTCTGATCTGGAGGAGAAAGATCTTGGAGTGCACATCGAGATGGGCGATGATGGTAGATACAGTGCGACCGGTATCGGTACCATTTCCTTTGAGAGGGAGTCTGGTAAACCCTTCATATTAAAGGAGTGATGCATGTTACAGAATTGAAGAAGAATCTTATCTCTATGGCGATGTTAGAAGACAAGGGATATGATGTTGTTTTAAGCGAGGGAAAGGCTTTCCTACGCAGTAAGACAACTAGAGAAACCCGGAAGATAGGGTTTCGAGTCAGGAACCTTTATCAATTGCATGTAGATGGCTGCGCAGTAATGGCATGCAAGGTAGAAGGATTGGTGAGCCGAGATGATGGCGAGTTGTGGCATAGGAGATTGGGCCACCTTCACCATGGAGCCTTGAAGATATTGCAGCAGATTACTACTGGGCTTCCTAAAGGCACTCTTGCACAGTTAGATCAGTGCAAGGGTTGTACTTTGGGAAAATTTGTGAAAGCCCTTGAGAGAATTCACACAGACGTGTGTGGACCTTTCTCAGTAGCTTCGACAGCAAAGCATAGGTACTATGTGATCTTTGTTGATGATTTCTCTCGAAAATGTTGGATCTTCTTCATGCAGAAGAAGAGCGAGACATACTCAAAGTTCTGTGAGTTCAAAGCACTGGTCAAGAAGGAATTGGGGAAGAAGGTGAAGGCTCTTAGGAGAGAAAATGGTGGTGAATTCATCTCTGGCGAGTTCAAGGACTTCTACAGTGCAGAAGGGATTCAAAGAGAGCTCATAGCTCCCCATAACCCACAGCAGAATGGGGTTGCTGAGCGGAAGAACAGAACGATCGTGGGTGCTGCACGGACGATGTTGCGTGATCAGGGCCTACCCCTTCACTTGTGGGCGGAGGCATGCAATACTGCAGTATATGTGCAGAACCGTTGTCCTCACAGGATACTTGGCATGAGTACACCTGAGGAGGCTTATTCTGGTAACAGGCATGATATTTACCATTTGAGGATTTTTGGTTCTAACGTTTACATGCATGTGACGAAGGATGCCAGGAAGAAGCTGGAGCCGACCGCAGAGGTTGGGATATTTGTGGGGCACACTAATATGCCCCAAAACTATCGTGTGTATTTGCCAGACAGTAGGAAGACTGTTGTGCGACAGGATATCAAATTTTAGGAGGAGAAAGCCATGAAGCGTTCGCTTGATAGGGAGCCACACTTGCATGCAGATGAGGAGCTATTAGTTCCTAAGGATGAGCTTCAGGACGTGGATCAGCCATAAGATGAAGTTCATGGAGTGGAAGATACCACTCATGTAGCGCCAACCATCAGAGGGTGAAAGCGCACTACAGAAGCTGAGCGACTGGCTCAAGATGCATAGAAGGTTGTAGGACCACCTACAGGACAACGCAAACAGAGACAGTCACCTGATAAGTACACTGGATACATGGCTCTTGTGAGAAAATGTGTTGTGACTGAGCCATCCTCTTTCGAGGAAGCTGTGGAGGATCCCGCATGGGTAGATTCCATGGTGGAAGAGTATGATTCGATTGTCAGAAACAGTGCATGGGAGATTGTCCCAAGGTCGGAGGGGAAATCAGTGGTGGGTTTGATATGGATCTACAAAGTGAAGTAGGCAGCTGACGGGAGTGTGGAGAAGTACAAGGCAAGATTTGTTGCACGAGGCTTCTCAAAAATAGAGGGGATCGATTATGAGGAGACCTTTGCACCTGTCGCAAGGTATTCTTCCATACGGACGATTCTTGCTCTCTCAGCACAGATGGGGTGGCACATTCATCAGATGGATGTGAAGACTACGTTCCTCAACAGAGTCATTGAGGAGGAGGTGTACATAGAGCAGCCTGAAGGTTTCAAGATATTCAACAGTGAGTCGCATGTGTGCAGGCTCAAGAGAGCGTTGTATGGGTTGAAACAAGCATCACGTGCTTGGTACACACAGATAGACAATTATTTCACCGGACTTGGATTCTCCAAGAGTGAGGCGGATCCTAACTTATACCAGATTGTGGTGGAGGGTAAGTTGATTATCATTGTACTTTATGTAGATGATTTGATTTTGACAGGAGATGAGCTGTTGATACTTTCATGCAAGGATGATCTTGCTAGAGAGTTTGAGATGAAGGACTTGGGCCTCCTTCATTATTTCCTGGGATTGGAAATTTGGCAGCTCAGTGATGGACTATTTGTTTCTCAGGGTAAGTATGCTCGAGAGATACTGGAGAAGTTCAACATGCATGGTTGCAAGCCTATTGATACTCCTCTTCCTGGAGGTTGGAGGAAGGAGGATGCTACTTCAGCGGAGGTAGTGGATGCCACTGTTTATCGACAGTTGGTGGGGTCGCTTATGTATCTGGTCAATACACGACCCGATATATGCTATGCTATTAACCAACTTTCACAAGCTATGGTTAAGCCAACCAAGCTCTTCTGGAAGGCAGGCAAGCATGTATTGCGTTACCTCAGAGGCACATCGGGATATGGATTGTTGGTACAGATAGGAGGATGAGGTGAAGCTATGTGGCTTCATGGATGCAGATTGGGCAGGGAGCCCAATGGACAGAAAGAGCACATCTGGAGGGATTTTCAGTATCGGGTCGACAACAGTTTCTTGGTACAGCAGGAAGCAGAGATCCGTGGCACTCAGTTCAGCAGAGGCCGAGTATATGGCAGCAAGTTTGGCTACATGCGAGGCTATATGGATGAGGAAGATCCTGGTCGGCTTGTTCAGGTCACACTTGGAGCCTACATTGATTTATTGTGATAACCAGAGTTGCATTAAACTCTCAGCTAATATAGTATTTCATGACATATCCAAGCACATTGACATCAGGTATCATCATATCAGAGATTGTGTGCAGCGGAGAATCATGTTACTTTCATACATTCCAACGAAGGATCAGGATGCTGATATCTTGATGAAGGCGCTCACTAGGATCAAATTCGAATACCACCGAGGCAGGATAGGGGTTGCAGATAATCCATATCTTGTTGAGAGGGAGTGTTGAAAATGCAACAAGATGATGGAGCTTAGTGGAAAGGAGTCGCCTTCACTAAGTGGGCCCACAGGCTATTTTTGGCGCAAAGTCTATTTTTAGACTATGTCTATTTTTAGACATATGGATCATGGTCTATGAGTTACAGGATGCTATTTGTGGATGATTGGTCATGCTGGTAAAAATAGATGGACTTCTATTTTTAGACATATGGGCGGAGTCTATTTTTAGACTGCCAGGCTAAAAATAGAACAGTCGAATATTATTAGCTCTTAATAATATTTGGACTATAAACATTATCTTATCCTCTTGGAGCACTTCAGTTCGAGCTACGGATGTGGCACATGCAACTGCCAAAAGGAAATATGATTTTCTTATGGGTCAGTTGAGCTATTGCATGATGGAATTCAGTTAGAACTCAAGTGATTGAGTTTGGTGGAGTTGATTGAGGAGTTGATGGAGTTGTGTTCAATTTGACTTAGTTGAACTAGTTGTATTTAGTCTAACTGCTGAATACACTAGTGATGAGTGATGTGAATTAATTATTAATTAATTCACTAATTATTAACTCATAAAGCAACTAAAGAATACATCATTTAACTCAGTGCATGGACAGTTCAGTGGAGACAGGTGTTAGAGGTGGAGACTACTATCAGTTGTGACTATAGTTGTGCATGAGATTTTCACAATCAGTGATAGAGATTGCCAATGAGGATTGCGTAGTACAAGCCAAGGAAAATGAGCTTGGATCATTCCTATTCTTGCTTTGGATTGCGCAGTAGAGGCAAGCAGACAACGGAGGAGATTTGAACCTGTGACTTGATTCAGATCTGAGCTAGTTTGTGTGTAGCAGGTGGAGATAGTACTGAGTACTTGTGAGGAGTATTGTACAATGTATTGTTACATGTTCTTTATCATTATAATATACAGATAGTTGGGGGTTTTCAGTTGTATGCTTTCCCCGGTTACATATTGTGTTAATGTGCGCATGCAATTGATGTTTCATTGTTTTTAATTCCGCAAAATTGATGATCAACGTAGAGGAGGTTATGTATTATGCATGCATTATGAAAATAGTGTATAATCGGGATAATCTCTGTGAATAAGTGTCATATTATTCAAAATTTCTACATATACACTTCCCTTGTATTGAAGTATGTCGTTTTTCCAAGCAAATTTTGAGTTAGTTAAAATTTTGTTTACAACTTATCTTTATGGTCTTTGTTTTTTTTGCATAACCTACACATATGTTTGATACATTCAAATATGAACACTAAAATTAACCTACTGTAGTGTCTCCTTCATTTCCTAGATAAGCTATTTGTGACTTAATTTTCACTACTCTTTGCTTTTTTGTTTCAAGTTTATCTCATTTGTTAGAACAAAAGGATCTTCCCGAATTTGTAGTTTCTAGAGCTAGTCATTTTGGAGATTGTTAAAGGTCAACTAGTAGGTCTTGTAATGATGTCTTTTGAAACCACCTTTCTTGCATGGAGTTCATAGATAATTTCTTCTATAATTCCCTAGTTTCTCAACATGACATTAGACCTAGTGGTTTAAGATTTAGACTACTTTTCTAAATGTCATTTTGGAGGCTATTTGTGCATATGATCTCTTGTTTTGAGTTAGATCTCAGAAGTAGATTAACTTAGGTTAAGATTTGTAAATTGGATTAGGTTTTGTAGAGTGATTATGAGTTCTAAGCATAGCCAATGTTTATAAGTGGCCAAAATGATGGCAACTGGGCACAAGATATAGAAACGTTATCAAAGGGTAAAGCTCTTTGGCATTCACAAAGAATGTGGTTTCAAATCTTAAGGATCATCATTACAAGTACATTATTAATGGGAGAAGGATAAGGTTGTTACTTCTCCAAGGAGATTAAAGATCATATAAGTAGGATTGATTGTTCAAATTGAGTCTTTTAGTTGTTGAAGAATCCATTTGATAAGATCAACAAAAGTCGAGATTAGAAGATTGAGAAAGGGTTGATATCTCTTAACCTTCTCTCCTTTGATAGGATTGAAGATTATTTGGCTTTTGTGAAGGAGCTACAATTGAAGTTGGATAAGTGGGAAAAGGATTTTCCAAAGAAGGATGGTCAATTATATAAATAATTTGGATGAGTATGAAGAGACACTATAATGTTTTTCATTCAACATTTCATGCTAGTTGGGTTTCTAGAAAAGAAGACAATAAGAACTATACCTTTGATTCTTTTTTGTGATTTTCCAATTTGGGCATAGGAAAAGTTGTTTGGTGAAGGTAAAGTTGAGAATAAGAAATAAGCCCATCTTTGTAAGGCAAAAGGCGGTGGAGAAAATTTATGAGCGAGTATGATTTTGAGATCTCATACATGAAGGGAAAGGAGAATGTGGTGGCTGATGCACTAAGAAAGAGGCCACAAACCTTCTCCCTAGTAGCCTTGAGGGTCAATTTGAGGGAATCTGTGTTGGAGAAACTCTTTGAAGATAGTTGGTATCTAAAGGTTATATCAGCACCCCAGAGTGGGAAGCAGATAGAACCAAAGTTTGAGGGATATGTCCTTGAACTAGATGGACTATTAAGATTTTTAGGGAGAATATACATACCTAAGGAAGGGGGTATAAGAAGAACCATCCTCGAAGAGTCACATAGAGCACCCTATTGTGCACATCCTGGAGTGAATAAGATGTATGTGGACATGAAAAAAACTCTTCTTTTGGGAAGGCATTAAGCACGCCATAGTCCAGTTTGTCGCCAAATGTCTTGAATGTCAATGAGTGAAGGCTGATCATTGCCATCCAACAGGACTCCTACAACCACATGACATCCCTATGTCTAAATGGGAGGTAATTTCTATGGATTTTGTTGTGGGTTTGCCACTCACATCACAGAGGCACAATGATATATTGGTTATAGTAGATAAATTGACCAAAAGTGCCCATTTCATTCCAGTAAGAGACACTTACGATGTTACTGATGTGGCATGAGTTTTTATAAGTGAAGTTATTCGACTACATGGGTTACCCACAAAGATCATTTCTGATAGAGACTCTCGATTTACATCTAGGTTTTGGACAAGTTTGCAGTCAGCACTAGGGACTCAGTTGAACCTGAGCGCTGAATATCATCCAGAAACAGATGGGCAGACCGAAAGAGTAAATCAGGTTATGGAAGACATGCTTTGAATGTACGTCATGGATAACCAGACTTAGTGGGAAAGGTAATTACCATTGGTAGAGTTTGCCTATAATAACAGTTACCACAGTTCAATGAGGATGCCTCCTTATCAAGATCTATATGGAAGGTCATGTAGGATGCCATTGAGTTGGGAAAAGTTGGAGGACCAAGTAATAGTTGGGCCAGAATTAGCTCAAGAAATGGAGAAACAGGTAAGAAAGATTCGACAAAGTTTAAAGGAAGCACAAGATAGATAGAAGATTTATGCTGATTCACATAGGATTGATCACAGTTATGAAGTAGGGGACCAAGTTTTTATTCGTATCCGACCCAAAAAAAGCACCATTCGGTTTGGGAAAGGGATGAAGTTGTCACCTTGGTTTGTAGGAGCTTTTAGGATCAAGGAGAAGATTCGACCAGTTTCCTGTCGTCTTGTACTGCCACCCCATTTGCATAAAACTCATGATGTTTTTCATGTATCTATTTTACGACATTATGTTTTTGATGAATCTCACAAACTGGATTGGAGGAAATTGCAAGTCTTGGACATGGGAACTATAGTGGTCGAACCATTACGCATATTGGACCGTAGGGTTCGACAACTCAGACTTCGCATGGTGGGCCAGGTTAAGGTCCAATGGGACAAGTATAGCCCAGGATCTACTACTTGGGAGGTTGCATAGACTATACGTCATGACTACCCCTCACTTTTCGAGCATCTGTGATGCCCATTTTGACTTAGATAGATACCTATGCTAAGGCTCTATTTTCTAGTTCCATGTTATTTATTTATGAATGCTATGTAATATTGATGCATTTAGTTGGACATGTGAAACTACTTACATAAATCATAGATGGATTAGGTACTGATGATGGAAATGTTTGATGTATGACCTAATGTATGACTTACTTGGTGATGATTTATCTATTGCATGACCTATTAGAGTTATTGGTGTTTCATGTATGGTTTAAGTGGATACGATTTATCTAATGAATGACTTAGCGAAATTATGATTTATCTAATGTAAGATTTATTTCTAGTATAGACTACAAAATTGACACGTGGATACTAGACTTAATAACATGATGTTTAAGATCACTTATCTATATATATTTTGTTGTTATATGTATGCATGAATGAGAACTAACCTGCATATTGGAAAGAACTATATGATAGCCAAGATCTACTCTTCCATTGGGGAAGGTCGAGACATCTAATGAGGAAAGGTATGATGTACATTGTTCTATTACATTCTGTATCTACTTGATATGCACTCTTATGACATGGGTAAAATGTAAATGGCAGGTGACAAGACTACCTGACTGGATTATTCGATGAAAAGTACCCAACCAATGCTGTAGTGTGGTCCATATTATGGTGTTGACCCTAGTTATAAGGAGGGGTGGAGGTATTTCCCATCGTGTAACCTCCAAACCTGGAATCGTGGGAGGGAAATGATGGATACACTCCCCTAGACGTGTGATGACGATTGCCAGTTGGTGTTGATCCTAGTTGTAAGGAGGGGTGGAGGTATTTCCCACCGTGTAACCTCCAAACCTGGAATTGTGGGAGGGTAGTGATGGACACACTCCCCTAGACGTGTGGTGACGATTTCCAGTTCCCTGCTAGGGATGTTAGGTCGATATAGTCGATGCTCTTGCCATATTGGTTTTATCAGTGGTTAGATTGGTATAGCCGATGCCATAGTATATAACAGCAGAGGATGGATAGGATCGGAATGGAAGTAGGTTAGGAAGGATATGAGGATATAGATTAGTTGGAGACTCTTGATGGGAAGTGGTATCATTGCCTAAATTATTAAATTTTACTACTATAACTCTCTCTCTATTTTGTTATGCCTTATTGTCAAACTGCTTTCGAACTCCTTGTATCATTTTCACTCTAACTTCAGGATGATGTTTTATGAAGGAAGAGTGCATGTAATTCCCTACTTAATATTATGATGCAAATTTTATTAGCGTTTAAATTACCTGAAAATATTGAATTATAATTAGCAAGAAATATTGGTACATACCTACATTGGTGAAACTGTAAATGTATTACTGATATATATTTTATTATTGTTATTATTCAATTCCTTACTTGTCTTCTCAAATTTAAATTTTGATAGGATATGGTATCCTTCCATTTATTCCAATTTAAATATCCATATCCACAAAATGTCCTCTCAAATTTACTTGGGAGAAGATATGGTCCTCTCCAATTAATTACCAAATTATATATCCATATCTTATCCCCAAAATATCCTCTCGAATTTACTTGGAAAAACATATGGTCCTCTCCAATTAATTACCAAATTATATATCCATATCTTATCCCCAAAATGTCCTCTCGAATTTACTTGGAAGAAGATATGGTCCTCCCCAATTAATTACCAAATTAAATATCCATATCTTATCCCCAAAATGTCCTCTCAAATTTACTTGGAAGAAGATATGGTATTCCCCAATTAATTTCCAAATTAGATATCCATATCTTATCCCCAAAATGTCCTCTCAAATTTACTTAGGAGAAGATATGGTAAAAAAAATTCAAATGAAAGGATGAGGGGGTGGTTATGGCATTAATTATTGAGTTGGATGGGAGAAAGAGGCATAAAAGGGGAAGGATGATGAGAGGAGAGGGGGATCATTGGTCTTGATTTTGTTTTGGAGGATTATGTTGAGGAAGGAATGTGGAGAAGGAGAAGGGTGAGAATGGGGAGATAAAGGAGGGAATACAAACTTGGATTTGGAGAGTGATTGTTAAACTTGGACACACTACATCTTGTTGGACTTGGGCTCGGAGTGCTATGGAACTTGTGTAGGTTCCCTGGGCTAGGAAATACTTCCTAGTTGGCTGGGAGGAAAATCTAGTTGGGTAGTCAAGAGGAGCATCCCAACAGAGATAGGATCTCAGGAGCATCTCAACTAAGCTATTGGAATAGGTATTCCTCCTTTTATTGATTACTTATGTAAATGGTTGCAATGAAATTCTTTCTTATTAAATTTGTGGTAAATAAATTTTAATGGAATATTGTCATCAAATAAATGTTTAGATATAAATAAGTTAATTCCCATCTTATTGTGTTTAAAATTAGAAAATTTAGTTTTTAGTTAGAGGACCCTAGGAGGGAGCCTCACAAAAACTTGTTTACATGAAGCTCCTTATTTTTCTCACCTGTGCATTACTTTCATGAAAATACGTTTGCAAAAGTTCCCTCTTATTTTCTCTCATGAAATTATTTTCATGCAGTTGTAAAATTATTTTACTCCTTTGCCTGTCATTTCATTTTACCAACTTAGCCTTCCATCCCTGAATCTCATTTTACCCACTTAGCCTTCCATCCCTGAATCTAGTCTCGCCTGATATCTTTAACTTAGCCTCCCATCCACAAAGCATTGGTTTCGTAATTGCATGAAATTTCATTCAACCTCCCATCCACACAACATTGGTTTCACAATTGCATGAACTTTCATTCCCATCATATTTTAAAAAGTCAGACCAAAACAGTTAATGAATTTCAGAGGGGGATGGGTAGTAAGAGGTTTAGGGGGAGGGGGTCTGAAAAAGTCAAACCAAAATAGTTAATGGATTTCAGAGAGGGGTGGGCAGTAAGAGGTTTAGGGGGAGGGGGTCCGAAATCACATGAGGTTGACAACTTTGGAGTACAGTAAAAGTGAAAACCACTTTTCGGACCCCCCCCTTTGGTTAAATGTCGGAGGGGTTAGGGGATCTGAAACATATTCATAACCGTGGATTTATAATATGCACACATAACTGTGGATTTATAATATGCACACATCCCTATGCCTTTAACGATGGGGAATTAATGCATGAGTACGAGGTGGGCCATAGGCTTTGACTTTTGAACTTCGGAATGATTAAACAATTTTTTCATGTTTTTTAGAATTTTGATTATTCATTTGTTTTTAGAATTTATTTTAATACTTCAAAATAAATGATTTCTCACTCATGCCTTCTTCTTTGTTTTCTGGTGCAGACTTCAACTTGCTCTTGCCTTTGATCTAGGAATTTGATTTGAGTGCATGATATACTCTTGGAAATCTGCTTTTGAGCTCTTTCTTATGAAAATACCTGCATCTGATCTGATCCAAACATTTATATGCAAACATCTCCCTAACTCTTAGTACTTAGTGTCGCTTTGGAAATAATTTGCAGGAGGAAATATTATCTACAACATCTCAAACATAATAATGATTAAATATAATCAAATGATCGTATAAAAAATTATAGGACCCTAATAGTGGCTCCATCTAGTGATGGCACTCTCCTTGTGAGTTTTCAAGACATCGTAGACTAGTAGCTTGATCAATTGGACCAATCCCAAATCTTCAACCTATTCCGCCATAAAATCTCTGCGACTGAAACTATTAAACTGAAATCAAAACCATTTTGCACACTGAAAACTGAAATTTGAAATACACACTGAACTGAAAGCTGTACTTCTATCTGAAACTGAAAATACTGCAAATATGCTCAGAGTACTGAGCTTATTTTCACACTTCTACCTACTCTAAACTAATGAAATGACTGTAATATCAGGTAATAACAAATCTCCAATGCAACTAGTCATGCATATGACTACTAGTTTGAAGCTTGCATTCCATTTCTCCAAATAGAAAAATAAACACAACAAATGGAAACTCAAAATTCTGACTGGAGCCTTCTTCATAATCCATAACCAACACAAAATTCAGTTTTGTTAAAGATTCCAACAAGTTTTCCAAAGGATCCTGAAAATCATGGAGAATTTATCTTTGTCATACTATGTCTGAAAATAACTTCTCATATACTTCCTCAAAAATGTATCTATCCCTTTTTGAATTTTCTGGCGTTTTATTTTCAAGGGATGTAAGATTATAAATATTGTGTTTATCATCTATAGGATGTAAAACAACTTGATGTTATTAAGCATCTCCTTGAAACTCACTGATACAATTCCCCTGTATTGAAAAGGTGATTGGCTGAATTTGTTGACAATTATGTTCATCTTCATGTGACTTTGTTTGAAAACTGGCCTGTGCAAGTTCATTATGTACATTGTCCACACATACATCTTCAGAAATCTAAACTTGACAATCTTCTCTTTGAAATAAAATTTTAGAAAGTGAAAATTTAGAAGAAAAATTTGAAATACAGTCCTCATCCATATCATGATCAGATAAAAATTTGCAAGGTTGATGTAAAGTATTAAGTATTGGTTGCCAGGAGACTATATGATCTTCAATCTCATGGTTACTTAATAACTGTGATTTTTTAATAAAGGAGTCTCCAATGTAACAGAAAACATGATCCTCATCTATATAAGAAGGTTGTTGCCCCGTTATGCTAGTTTCATCTTGCTTTGCTGCTTCACCAGTGATCTTATAATTTTCTTTCAACTCTTCAAATGTAGCATAACATAAAGGTAAAGAGTTATAATCATCATGAATTTCTTTCAACATTTGAAATGTGGCATAACTTATTGGTAAAAAGTTACCATCATCATAATTTGAATTGTTTTCTTGATGTTCAATGTCTAAAATATATGCATGCTCATCTGTTTCAATATTTTGATCCTATTTTTCATCGCTGTCATAAGTAACACAAACATGGTGATTGTTTTCCTCAACTGGCTGGAATTTAACATCCTCTTGCTGATAACCTTCCATATCTTCTTGAAAAGGAGGTATCTTTTGTTGTCCACTAACAACAGGTGTATCTTGAAAAATAAATGTGTTCATAACCCTTTCCATGGTTTTCATTAATGTCTCTAATTTAAGGTTTAATAAAGAAGGAAACTCCTCTTTAAAGGTAAGGGATTATTAAACAGATTATTACTTACCTTTTTCTTAAAATAATATTTTTCCAACGGCTAGTTTTCAACAACAAATCCTGGGAAATGATGCATCCATGTTATTTATTCCTTTAGATCGATTGATTGCTCACCTTGTCCTGAGGATGAAGCACATTATTTGGTTCGAAACGTCGACCAAATCCTAACAATGTGATTAATTCGAAAGACTTATATCTAAAATATGCATCACATAAGTCTTAGATCTAATACTTTCTTTCTTTCAGTTTCCATTCTGGATATTTTAATCAATAGGTTCATTTCCACATCAATAACACTTTTTTGCATATCCTTCAAGTGGAAAGGTTTCTTTCTATGAGATAATAGGAAATCTCAACATCAAAACCATCTGGATAATTAAGAATAGCTAACCCTGGGGGAGGATTTATATCAGTAGGTATGGAATCATAAACACTATTGAATCTGGTTGAGAGATCTTGGATTGTATCATCATGCTACCATTTTAGATTCTAATACTCATCCATAATTTGAAAAGGGTTCCGTTTAACCTCCCATCTATTAAGGAAAATACTTTGAAACTACTAGAAATTAGGAATACTTCTTGCTGTCAAACTTCTATACCATTTCCTAGCTTGTCCTAAAAGGCTTTGAGGAAACAATCTTAATTTGACATCTTCATGATTGACTTCCTCCAAATCAATGAAGTCAATGATTTTTTATACATGTTTCCTTACTGTGATATTACCTACACCATCAAATTGGGGTAGCCTCTGATCATAGTTCTTCGGTAGCTCATGCAAAGGGAATGACAGATTTAATGATGCATATCAGACAATGGTCATAATTGAGGTCCGAGCTGAATTTGTACTAGCTAGACTATGTTTGTTATTTGGATCTCATTTGAGACAACCAATTTTTAATATGAAATGCATTTTAAACTCCAAGGGAAGAATATACATTCACCGAAAGGGGCTCATGTGTGGATTCATCAACTTGATTTGAATTTAATAGAACAAAGAAAATCCTTAAGATACTTTCAAGAAAAGGCAGAAGGCTAGTGACAAAAGATAATATTATATCCTGAAGTAAATTCAAGTCTAAATACCTGAATTTCACATGTTGTCTTCCCATCCTTGTGTTGACAAGGCTTGTCCTTCTTGGAATCTGATTTGAAGTTTCCTGGAACCTGGTCTGTGAAGCCATCAAATTTGGATTCTTTGACAGTGGAGTCATCCTAAAAACTTTTAAGTTCTGTATACTTTGAATGTGGAGTCACCAGGTGAATGATAAAACCTCCTTGTGTTTGATCACTGTCCACCATCAGTAATCAGATCTGAAACTTGATATGCATTTCTTAGGAATCTGAAATGTTCAGTTCCCCAGTGGAGTTGCCAGAATGTTAGCACTCAGTAATTTTCTGAGGTTGTGGAAGAAAATCACCAAGGTAACCACAAACCAACTTTGGAAGTTGGGATCTAGCCCTGCCAGCTTCAGAGAGAGCTCTCTCTATAAGATTTAGCTTTGTTTAATTAAATATTAAGCTAGTTATGAAGTTTGGGGTTTGATTTGTATTTGAATGGTTGGTTAATAACTCAGATTTCCATTGGCTATGGAGTCTGTTACATAAAATATAGATTAACTATAGTATCTACAGATAGATCTCACAAGGCAAGGTAATCAAACCGAATGGATTCTTTAAAGTATGTGAACTGGAGAAGAAGAATGGATTAAGGTTCACTTTAAAATATAGAGCATTGTTACCTGAATTCTATATTCAAAGATCAGAAGAAAACATAAAAATTATTCGTAGTCGGGTTCAGAGTGTAGATATAAACAAATTCCGCCCTTTACTTATCTATTGAATAATTCATATTTGGAAAGCAAATATGTGCTATAAATAGAGAGGTATAAACACATAAAACAGATAGATGTACTTCACCAACAACTTAACAGATGAATCTTGTGAAAGAGCTTCTGCATTACTTTGGAAAATATGTTGATGCTTCAAAAATTGATATACAATAGTGTTTCTCCGTACAAAAACCAACCTCTACTACTTCAACAATTGAAGTATTTATAACTAATTTACAAAAAATATCCTGAGATCTTTTGCTAAACTCATATCAAATCCAAAAAAAGAAATTGATTTAAAGAATATTCTCCAATAATCTTTCAAAAAATCTAAATAAAAATTATTACAAACAATATCTACCAAAAACATGTAGATATTTCCCAAAATATAACTAAGTAATAGGAAATATATACTATTTCTGAACTTCTATTTAGGCTTTAAAGTGAATTTTTGCTGACTGTGGCTATTTCTGGAAAAATCTTGCATAATAAACTAAAGATAAGATAATATCTCTAATTTGCATGCTAGAAACTTTGGATTTCCTACATGTATTGTGCATTCAAATATGGAATTGGTTTTGCTGATTGCTGGAAATATGGTGTTTCTGGGTATTCTTGTGGTGATTGGTCCTTTGAATGAGCAATGTTATTTGTCTTGCTAGCAGATGTGTGTATTGTCCCTCTTTCTACTGCATTCTGTTCAGAAAATGTTGTGCTGAATATGCAGTGTTGTCCATGTTTATCTTGCTGTTGTAATGTGCATTGTATTATCCATCATCTTTTAAAAACTTTATTTTGTCACAAAATATTTCGATTTAAATAATATATTTAAGTTAATACTTCCAAATATTTAAATGAAATTCATAATTCAGAATTCAAAGTATTTATTAGTTTGATTCCGAATCCATATATTGTTTCAAAAATCCTTGGGTTGTTTTCTAAATCCATGTATTGTGTAGTATACCTAGGGGGGATAGCATGGGGTATAGAGGGAGGTACCCAAGGGAATAATGTAATAATGGGATGGGCCATAGTAATAAATAAAGTGGTTAACACGTATCATGTAAGGGACCACAAGTAGTTAGCAATAATGTAATAAGCCCATTGTATTAGATAGATGGTATTGAGAGAACCATGGTATTGTATGTATGAGGCCTATATAGAGGCTAGAGACTCCCCATTGAGAGATGTCAAGGAATATTGTATGAACATGCATATGGCTTGTGCAATGTTCTCCTTCCTTAATGAGTGATTGTATGGTGTTGTGCTACCTTAAGGGTTTGATCAATAAAGAAGCATTTCTATCTATATTCATATCTTGTTATTTTCGAGTTTATTTCTATTATCATATAATTTCATATCAGATCTATAACAAGTGGTATCAGAGCACTTTCTTGGGCATAGGAAAGATTTTTTTTTATTTTTTTTGCAGGGACTTTTTGGGGCAACGATTTTGCAGATCAGATCTGTACATTCTTGTGCAAAATTTGCAAAATCTAATTGCAGATATGGGTTTTTTTAAAAAAAACTACCCAATTTTAAAAAATAAATTGGCCGAATCGGAGTCCGGATGAGGGAGATATCGCTGATTTAAAAATTAGCTGGATTGCAGACATTTTTGAGGGCAACAAATTTGTAGATCAAATATGTATGTTCTGGTGCAAAATTTGCAGAATCTAATTGCAGATATGGGTTGTTTGCGAAAAAATACCCAATTAAAAAAAAATCAGTCAAATCGGAGTTGAGATGAGGGAGATATCGCTAATTTAAAATCAACTGTTTTTTTAGAAATTTTTGTGACGGTGGGACAGTTGCAATGCGAATCTGAAATTCCACTACCTAAATCAGGATTTCTATCACATGGGAAGATGCAAAATGGTTGCTCCATTTCCGAAAACAGGTCATAATAGGGATTCTGAGCAATATTGACTGAATTGAGACCATTTCAAAATTTTCGCCAAGTAAGCGATTGTTTTCAAAACCCTCTTCATGGCTTATAACAATAAGTTTTTTACAGGAAAAAATGATGGGTCGACTATTAATTTTTTTATTATAAAAAATCAGAATTGTGATAGGCCATTCTTTTGGAACGACACCATAGGGTATTATTTGAAAGATGAGGTTGTTATATGGTGGAAATCACTTGACAATGAGATTCTGAAGTTATGTCGTGCTGATGAAATTGAAAAACTATTTTTGGACAAATGGTCTCACACTGGAAAGAAAGAAAACAAAAAACCTAGCAAAGATTTTATTTTTACAGGAAAGAAGGAAACCAAGAAACCTAAAGGGTTATTTTCTATTGGTATCTCCTTATTACAGAGTCATGGATTGATTCCAAAGAAGAAGATCATTGTGTCTATAAATCCTAGTTGCAAGCATAATTTTATCGATGTTAATTTGGCAAAAAAATTGCAAGTTCCAGCAAAACACATTGAAAACACACAAGTTGATAATGAGGATGTTCAAGTTTATAAAGATTTGAAGCTTTCTATGGATAAGTATGTGTTGCATTGTGATTTTTATACTTCAGATATGGATAACATGGAAGTTTTTTAGGATATCCTTAGATGGAATCTGTGGGTACTGTCAATATTAATGTGCAGAAGAAATTCATAAAACTCTGGTATAAAAAGAAGAAAATTACATTGTAGGATATTTCTATTAAGACCCAATCAGAGACTATGGAGGCAGAAGCATAAAGCTCTAATGACCCTGACACATCAGATGATGAGCCTTTAATGGTCGACAACCAAACACAAACATCAAACCAGGTACTAGAAAAACAGGTAGAGTCTAAGGAGGCTGAAGCAGAAAATGTTCTAGGTACTGATACATCCGATAAGGAATCCATGGTTCAAGTAATATTGGAAGATAAGCAACAACACTAGGCACCACAACATGTACCAGATACCAATCAGGCTCCATTAGGTGGCAAATTAAAGAAAGATACACCGTTGGTTAAAACTTCAGCATATCACCACCGACATCACCCTGCAAGAAAACCACCAACACGATGGCAACGAATCAACAATGATGACAACAACCCCCGCATGACAGATAGAGAGGATCGACGATCCACCCACAACACAGCAACACAAAAGAGCTGCCATGGTCAACGTCTATCTCAAGCGAGCGAGGCACCAGCTAGATCGAGGGTTCACCTTTCTCTTGGATGGCTAGATGCACGTGCATGGTACCACTGGACTACTCTTTTGAATAGATCTTATTATTTGTGTTCTTCTTATGTTTGGGGACGAAACATGTTTAAGGGGGGTGGAATGTAGTATACCTAGGGGGATATTATGGGGTACAGAGGAAGGTGCCTAAGGGAATAATGTAATAATGGGATGGGCCATAGTAATAAATAAAGTGGTTAACCTGTATCATGTAAGGGACCACAAGTGGTTAGCAATAATGTAATAAGCCCATTGTATTAGATAGATGGTATTGAGGGAACCATGGTAATGATCCATGGTATTGTATGTATGAGGCCTATATAGAGGCTAGAGACTCCCTATTGAGAGATGTCAAGGAATATTGTATGAATAGGAATATGGCTTGTGGAGTGTTCTCCTTCCTTAAGGAGTGATTTATGGTGTTGCCCTACCTTAAGGGTTTGATCAATAAAGAAGCATTTCTATCTATATTCATATCTTGTTATTTCTGGTTTATTTCTATTATCATATAATTTCAAATTAGATGTATAACATATTGTTTCTCTTCCCATGGATTTTGAACCCATGTATTATTTTCAAAAACCATGTCATGTTTCTCCTTTTACCTTCCCCTATAAATTTCCTTTGGATGGATTTACAAAACCATGTGTTGTTTTTTGTAAATCCATGGTTGGTAAAACATTTCAATTTTGACTTTTATCCCTATAAAAACAAAAATATCTTGTTTCTATGTAAAAACTCAGTTTTACTTATCCTATTATGTGTAAAACTCGTTTACATGAAGCTCCCTATTTTTCTCACCTGTGCATTACTTTCATGAAAATAGGATTGCAAAATTTCCCTCTTATTTTCTCTCATGAATTTATTTTCATTCATATGTAAAATTATTTTACTCGTTTGCCTGTCTTTTGATTTTACCCACTTAGCCTTCTATCCTTGAATCTAGTCTTGCCTAATCTCTTTAACTTAGCCTCCCATCCACAAAGCATTGGTTTCGTAATTGCATGAAATTTCATTCAACCTCCCATCCACAAAACATTGGTTTCGTAATCACGTGAAATTTCATTCCCGTGTTGGCTTAGTGGGTCTTGACCCAGGTTAAGCGTAAGTTTTTCCAAACAAATCCCTACACTACTAGCCCTTTCGGCATCAATCCATGGAGTGTGGACTGAAGTCTCACCCGAAGCAGTATGGGGGGTTGTTGGAATGAAGTTTCTACACCCCGAGATCAGCGTGATGTCGTTTTTGTGCCCTAGATCTTCCTTCGCGTAGATCGATAAGCCCTTATGGCTTATCGATGCAATTACCCTTTAATCAACCTCTAGACCTCTGCGAAGGTCTATGAATGGATTTCGCAAACCCTGAACAAGTGAATTAGCTACTTTCGCACATCACAGATTACTCTTAACCCAATATTTAGTTAGATCTACTTAAGTGTTCGATATTTTTAACATACAATAATATAATCTTCACATAAGAACTTAACATCAATTGCATTAAAATAACAATATATATCTAGTAAAGTCACGCATCAATACATCATTATTTTATAAAACCATTATTCATCACAACATAAAGCGCATTCATACATAACATGAGATAATAGATAAAACACAAGTATTTCTGCAACAATATTCTTTATTGATATTCAGTTAGGCTTATCGACTCAAGACTTCCCTGTGCACTTAGCTACAGGGGTCCGTGCACTCAGCTGCAGACTCTACTCTAGGCCTCTTTGCACTCAGCTGTACAGCCTTTCTTCTACCTTCTGCACTAACTTAGACTCCTTCATTTGTACCCTAGACCACTCCTATTCCTCCATTATCCTCCTACCTTAGACTCTCTAAGACACACCTATTTATACAATTCCATGGTCTGCGGACCATAGGTAGATATTCAAAAGCCAATTCAACTTACATAAAATAGGGTAAAACCCTTTTTGACTTTTTAATTAACTACATGCTCTGCGACCACAACTTGTGGAGACTTTACATCTTTTTACAACAAAACCTGGGCTTTTGCCCCAAAATTGACCCAGGGGACCCCATCCCAACAGGCCCCCAACACAAAGATGGTGACTCATGCTCGAGTGATTTGGCTAGTGCAGATATCTTTCTGTGAAGATCCCCCAGCTCCACTTGTGCAACTGCTACTTCAGTCGCGTTTTGCGTGGCTTCCTGCTTGACTTGTTCTACCAGCTTCTCTGTGGCTAGTCCTACGTTATTTTTCTTAATCTTCTGCAATGTTGCTACAACACAGCACCTCGCCAAGCTACATGAGGCTAAGAATCTCCTTACACAGGTAGAAGAGGCGCAGAAGAAAGAGGCAGTCCTTAAGGCCAGGTTGGGGCCTTGGTTGGATGAAGCCTACATGGTCTCGACCAACATACAGGAAAGGTTGGCGAACTTGCAGATGGAGATCTAGATCTAGAATGACTATAAATCTAAAGCTCCTAAGAAAGGAAAGGGATTTTATGATGCTCCTTCTACAAAGGTAAAAACCACCTCAGATGAAGGTGGGGATGTGTACTTGGCTTCTTCTTCAAGTACACATGTAGATCATGATGCATGGCTAATTGAATTAGGTGCATCCTTTCACTTCACTTCTCAAAGAAAGTGGTTCTGTGAGTATGAGAAATATGATGGTGGTGATGTTTTCTTAGGGGGTGACAAAAAGGCTAGAATCGTTGGTCGCAAAAAAGTCAAGTTGAAGTTGCAAGGTGGAAGGATTAAAATAATTTCGGGTGTTCTGCATATTCCTGCATTGGACAAAAATATGATTTCTATAAGAAATCTAGATGATACAGGTGTAAAAATAGTGTTCGAGAAAGATACCAGCAAGATGGTTCAATGAGCACTGGAATTGATGCGAGGAGTTCGGATTGGAACTTTGTACAAGCTTCAGGGTAGCACTATTACTACTGGGTGTAACATTTCTATGGTTCCTGAAAGTGGAGTAGAAAATCTAGTGGTCTCCAGAGAAAATACCATGTTATTCGGATTGGAAATTTGTACAAGCTTCAAGGTAGCACTGTTATTGATGGGTGTAACATTTATGTGGTTCTTGAAAGTGGAGAAGAAAATCTGGTGGTCTTTGGAGAAAAGACCATGCTATGACATCAAAGGCTTGGACATATTGGAGAGAAGGGCCTTCGAATACTTTATGGTAATGGTATGGTAGAAAGCATGTCTAATTACTCTCTAGATTTTGATTTCTGTGAAAATTGTGTATATGGGAAGCATAATCGAGTGAGTTTACCTCTAGTGCTAAGAGGGTGAAACAAATATTAAAGCTCGTGAATAATGTTGTGTTTGGACTTGTGTCGGTTCCATCACTGGGTAAGTCTGTGTACTATGTATCATTTATAGATGACTTCTCAAGGAATACATGGATATATTTCCTCAGGAAGAAACCTGAAGTCTTTGACAGGTTTAAAGGATTTAAGGCTCTGGTGGAAAACCAGACGTAGAAGAAGATAAAGGTGTTGACGATAGATAATGGTGGAGAGTTTTACAAGAAGGAATTTGAATAGCTCTATAAAAAGTGTGGTATATCACGACATAAGACTACTCCATACACACCTAAAAAAAATGGAGTTGCAGAAAGAATGAATGGGACGTTGATGGAAAAGGAAAGAATCATGCTCAATGGTGTCGGGTTAGGATAGGAATTCTGGGCAGATGTGGTGGAGACTGCATGTTACCTGGTCAACAGATCACCTTCATCAGCATTGGAAGATAAAACTCCAAAAGAGGTATGGACTGGTAAGAAACCTTATCTTTCACATCTAAGTGTATTTGGATGCAATGCATATGTACATGTTCTAAAGGATAAAAGAACAAAGTTGGATAGTAAATATGAAAGGTGCATCTTTATTGGGTATAAGGATGGTTTAAAAAGCTATAAGCTTTGGAACCCAAAAAAAAGGAAGGTTGTGTACAACTGAGATGTGGTGTTTAGAGAGGTGAAATATGTTATTAAACATGAATTCCTACCAAAGGAACCTGAGAAGATAGAGTTTGAGCTAAAAGAGGAAGAATTAGACTCTATAGTAGAGGAAGAATCAAAAGATGAAGAGCCACAAAATCCAGTTGTGAGAAGAACAATTTGAGAAAGAAGGCAGCCAAAAAGGTATATTCCATCTGCTTTCTATTCAAATGTTTCTTTATCTATTATTGATGATGATCTTAGAACTCTGAGGGAAGTGGTAGATTCAGAGGATGGAAAACTTTGGAAAGAGGCCATGGTTGAGGAAATGGCATCTTTGCACAAAAATGAGGATTGGGATCTGGTGGAGGTATTGGCTGGAAGGAAACCCATTGGAAGAAAATGGGTGTTTAAGAAAAAGATGAATGCAAAAGGAAAGGTGGAGAAATACAAAGCTCGGTTAGTAGCCAAAGGTTATTCCCAGGTGTCAGGAAGTGATTTTGGTGATATTTTTTCTCCTGCTGCTAAGGTAACTTATATTAGATTACTTTTATTTGTTGTTGCTGCTTTTGATTTTGAGGTAGAACAGATGGATGTGAAGACAACATTTCTTCACGAGGATCTAGAAGAAATGATTTACATGAGGCAACCTGAAAGCTTTGCAGTGAAGGGTAAGAAAGAACTAGTATGCCAGTTAAAAAATTCTCTGTATGGGTTAAAACAATCACCAAGGATGTGGTATCAGAAATTTGATACATTTATACGAGGACTTGGCTTCACCAGAAGCAAATCAGATCACTATGTGTATTTTAAATTAATTGGTGACCGTGTTATTTATCTGGTCTTGTATGTGAATGATATGTTTCTGGTTGGAAATGACAAAGGAATTATCTAGGATTTGAAGACCCAATTGTCCTCCAAATTCGACATGAAAGATATTGGTGCTGCAAACTATATTTTGGGCAAAGAGGAAGCCTTGGTTAAACTAGAGGAAGTATGTCGAGACAATACTGTAGAGGTTTAATATGCAAGATAGTAAACCAGTGAAGGTTCATATTCCTGTAGGTGTAAAGTTATATGTTGAACAGTGTCCCAAGACACAAGAAGAGGAAGAGGACATGTCCCGTGTTCCATATGCAAGTGCAGTCGGTAGCCTAAGGTATGCAAAGGTTTGTACTATACCAATCATTGCACATGCAATGAGAGTATTGAGCAGGTTTATGTCAAAACCAGGGAAGGATAATTGGATAGCAGTGAAGTGGGTTTTTAGGTATTTGTGTAGCACTAGTGATTATGATTTGCGCTACCAAGGAAGACTAGGATTTGACAGAGTTTTGGATATCTGTGGCTTTGTTGATGCAAACTGGGTTGGAGATTTGGATCAGAGAAGATCTACAAGTGGGTATGTGTTTAACCAATTTAGAGGTGCAGTCATTTGGCTGAGTAAGAGATAGTTTATAGTGGTACTTTCAACTATAGAGGCAAAATACATGGGAGCCACTCATGTAAGCAAGGAATCAGTTTGGTTGCAAAGATTGTGTTTAAGTATGGGGTTAGTACAATGAACTATAAGGATAGACTGTGACAGCCAAAGTGCAATTTTCTTGGCAAAGAACCCTACTTATCATTCAAAGACAAAGCACATCGATTTTCAATATCACTTTGTGAGGGATATGTTTGAGGATAAAAAGGTGTTGCTGGTAAAGGTGGACACTTTGAAGAATACTGCATATGCATTGACAAAGGTTGTGAGAGTTGAGAAGTTCTCTTGGTGTAGATAAAAAATAGGTGTTGTAGGGCTAGACCAATGACTAAGCTCTCATGTGCCCCCCTATGGAAAGAAAACAACAAGTGGGAGAGTGTTGGGTGTGTGTTATATTGTTTCCACGACTACCCAACATGTGGCAAGGTGGCGGGCGGAGCGTCACAGGGGAGCGGAAGCCCCCCCTGTACATTGCATGGGGCGCAATAGGGGGGTCACAGGGGGGACAGAAGCCCCCCCTGTACATTGCATGGTGTGCATTAGGGGGTGATAGGGGGGACAGTAGCCCACCTACACGGGGTTCAGGGCAATGGCCTGTGAAATTTTTTTGAGACCCTATATTAGGTGGGCAGACCTACCTATGGTTTTGTACATGGATTTCGCACAAGGTTTTGGGCATGATGGTTTTCTATCCATGGTATTTTGTAGATCCAGTCATGGGAACTACGGTTATGTTCTAATTCATGGTTAATGGATTGGGGTTTATAAATTCTTCGGCATGTATATATATGCATTGTAACATTGAAAGGAATATAATGAAAAATCAATCTGGTAGTCCCGGTTTTGGGATCTAGGGGAAAATCTGTGTGTATATCATTTTTATGTTTTATGCGTTCACCATTGTTTATTTTCTATTTTTAGAATTCTTATGCAGGTAATTTCTATACGAGGTTAAAACCTTCACTAAATATACACACCATCTTAATACTACCCATTTATCTAAATATACACACCATCTTAATATATTTTAAAATTATTTTTTTACATAAATTGGTGGGAAGTGATCCCTTCATGTGGACCTACTCGGAACAATAGTGATCATTTATCTCTTGAGTCTATGAACCATATCCAAATAAAATATAGAATGAGGAGTAAGATTCTATATAAATTTAAAACATATTGATATTTGAGAGAGTTGATCCTCAAAATTCTTAATTGTTAATTTAACTATAAATAAATTAAGTTTAGCTATTGATTTTGCAATTTTTTTTCATATTTATAATATTTTTTCATTTTTGTATTTATATTATTATGTTGGTATGTTTATTTCATAATAGGATTACTAAAATTTTAATTTTATTATCGATAATTATTAAGTTAATAGTAGGAATATAACCTTCATAAAACATTCTTAGTAGTATACACAAATTAAAGGGCGAGTTGTATTTCCAAAGTAGTTATGTCATTTTTTTCATTTTTAATTAAATTCATTAAAAAAATCATGAACAAATGCCATATGAAATGAGTTATGTTTTTGGAGCATGTAGTATTAATAAGGCATGCGATTGACCCATAGTATTGTAACAAAACGTATTTAAAGATTAAAAAAATTTATGATAAAGTGGGAATGAATCTCAATGATTAAGAATTTTGTTACATCTTTTTCTAAAATAAATATATATTTAATGTATATATTAATTCTTTTTACCATTAATAATATATTAAATAGTCTATAATTTAATTCTTATGAATTTTTTAATTTTAACAACTTTAATGTATGATAAAGTAAATGTTTCGATATTTCTTATGAATAGATGTCTATCCACATCCACTAGCCATTTAATTTATATGGTTGTTAGTAATACTTATTTATCATTTATAACATTTATTTATAATTGAAGTAAGTTTAAAGATTAACTTTGTGGTTTTCCATTTGTATTTATAACAATTATTTAGAATTAAGGTAAGTTGAAGGGTTAACTTTGTTATTTTTATTCATAATTTATAATATTTAGTATAATTCTTTTATAATTTATAGGAATTTTATTGGAATTGCAAGTTTGAGCTGTGTAATGCACACAATTCAAGCGGCTCTAAGATTTTCTTGAATTATGGATCCTTTTATACATTCAAAAACATGATTTAAATAACAAAAATATATTTTTTTCAAAAATTGAATTACCAAAATTGATGTGAAATTTCAGAACATAGAATAATTGAACTACACCCACTTAAAATATTTAACTAGCAGTCATATAAATTAAATGGATAGTAAACCTAGATGTGCATTTAACTTCCATGGAATATTCTAAAATAGTAGTAGATCAAAGGTTTAGATTTATATCATAATTATTTGTCTTTGAGTAGGAGGATGGAGGAGACGGCGAGGGTTTGGGTGCAGGTGCATATGCCAGAACCAGGGCCAGCCGGGTCGAGGGCTTAGGGCCCAACAGAAACCGACACCGGATTGCTTTGAAGCGAGGATCAGCACTCTGGTGGATAGCGACAGGAGGAAGGGCAGCTGGAGGTTGGGATCAGCGTAGGGTTGACAGCTGGGAGTCATCGCGTTGAAGCACAGTAACAAGGGTTTTACTGAGGATAGCAAGGAGACAGGACCATTGTGCTGGCAACGAAAACGATCGGCGAGTAATCTTGTGAACCCTCACAGTAACCATGGTTAACCCTAGCGAACTTTTTGACCTAGACCCGGCAATGGAGGATATCCTATCGGTCTGGGGGAAAGACCCAACATCCCAGAACATTGAACGATATTTCGGAGTGCCAGAAATCTTAAGTTCCGACCCTCTTTCACCGGAATCGCAAAGGATTAGCCATTCCTTTCTTCAGTCGACAAAGAAGTTGGAGGGGAACATCTACTTCCATTAGGACTCCAAGGATCTGCAGCAGTCAAGCAAGGTGGGCAGAGATGAGTTGCATGCAGGCCCTCGACAATCCTTCCAAGGTAGCAAAGGGAAACCCCCTTCCATCGGTCTGGTTCTCTCTGGAGGTTTAGAGGATATCGTAAATTTCGGTTCAAGCATAGGGCAAAGGACTGAAGGGGGTTTTGGAAGGGTTTCGGCCGTTACTAGAGCATCCATAGCCAAAGGTCAGGGCAGCCCCAAAAGGATTGAAGGACGGAAGGAAGCCGAGTCTGAAGGACTTCCAGACCCACGAAAGAACCCTTCAGGATCAGCATTGGGGACTCAGGTACTAAATCAATCCCTAGCAGAGCCTTTCAATTACTCCATAAGCAATTCGTTTCTAGCCCCATTCGAGCAAAGGCTTTCCCCTTTGAATCCCGGCCTGGAACAGCAAGAAAGGAACGGGACAAACAAGGAAATAAGGGAGGAGGACGTCGGGACAAGGAAAAAAGGGGAGAAAAGGAAAAAGCAGAGACCAATCAACTCGCAGGATTTGGAAGGGAATTTGGTTTTGGGAATGGACGTGCAGATTGAAGAGGCCCTGGAGGTGGCTGAATGCACCTTGGTCGGCAGGGCGAGAGGGAAAAAATTCACTTCCAACTTCATCAAATCATGGGGGGAACAAAATTGGCAGTCTGACCTCATTAGAGGATTTGAGGTTTCGACTCTAGCAAAGGGCTGGTTTATGGTGCGTTTTGAGCATAAAGAGGCGGCAGATTGGGTGGTCGAAAAGAATTGGGCTTTCGGGAACATCCCTGTTCTTTTAAAAAAATGGAGTCCTCTGTTTGACGCTGTTCATGAGAAAACAGATGTCTTTCCGGTTTGGGTGAGGGCACCGGGGCTGCCTTCCTTCCTGTGGGTCGAATCAGTTTTCAAGGCAATAGGGAATAGGCTGGGTACATTTCTGGAAGCGGATATGTCCTTCCTGCAAACCCAGAATAAGGCTATGGCGCGGATTCTAGTCAGCCTAAATCCAAGCGGAGGACTAGCAGAGAAGATCAATCTCCAGTACAAAGATTTCGTCTTCGAACAGATCCTGGACTATGAATATTTGCCCTTCAGGTGCCATAGATGCCACGTCTATGGTCATTTGGCCAAGGAATGCCCCTTAGGTAGGCGACGGAGACGATTCCAGAGGACATCAGCTCAATTGGAGAAGGCTACCCATCACAACCAGAATTTCCAGAGGAAGGAGGCCTCAGTACATCAGATAGAAGAAGAAATGGAGATGGATTTTCAACAGGGGGGCAGACACCGAATGTAGCAAACCAAGATCCTCTGATCAGAAGGGAAGACAAAGATCTTGAGCTCGGGAGTGAAAAAGCAATTATGGAGACCATTGTGGAAACGATAGCAACACAAAACCCCACCAAGAGAGAGGGCGCAAAGGGTATGTGCTTAGATCCAAAATTTTCCCCTATTCTTAATTCAGAAATAAAAGAAGATTGTCTGGTCCCTGAATCTCCTTCAAAAAATTTCATTTCTGATATCAATGAATTTATTGAAAGTCATGAAGGAAACACTGTGGAAAACTGTATTGAAATCATCTCGGCCGCAATCCCCTCCTTAGATCTGAATTGTGAAGGTGTTTCTTCTAAACCAATCCCCCCGGTCCATCATCCTACATGCCCATATAATCTTAGATCCCTGGACAACAAACCAGATCCCTTAGATACTGTGGGTGGTATAGGTCTGTCCCCTCCTCTGAGTTTGAAAAGAAAAAAAAGGGGAAGGAAATCAAATCTTTCCATGGCCCAGATAAAAGCAAAGCATGATGTGGCAGATGGGAAGCAACTGTCAATCATTGGGGCACTTAGAGCGGTGCAGGCCCCTGAGAATGTTCTGAAATGATTCTTACATCATGGAACTACAGGGGTTTAGCCAGTAAACCCAAAAAACTGGCTCTTAGGGAGATGGTCATGAATTCAAAATCAGATATCCTTCTACTTCAGGAGACTTTGGGGAATGGAGCAGAAGTAGAATTGGTGCTAAACGCCCTCCTTCCAGGCTGGAAATTCTCAGCTATGGACTCAGAAGGACATTCAGGAGGACTGGCGGTAGGATATAGGGAAGGGAGAATCAAGATAAGGAACCAATGGGGCATGAAGCAGGTGATGGGTATGGAATTTCAATCCCCCGAATTCGACTTCCCATTAACAATCTTAAACATTTATGGGCCTTGTCAGGGGAGGGTGGCTTTTTGGAACGATCTGATGTCCAATTCGACAATGAAGAGTAAATACATGGTGCTGGGCGGAGACTTAAACTTCTCAATAGGAAGAGCGGAGGCCTGGGGACCCTCGGTTAGGGAAGATCCGCTAACAAATTTCTTCCAAAATCTCTTAAATGCCAACAATCTAATTGATGTTAATCTTATTAAGTTAAAGCCGACTTAGAGGAACAGGAGAGTAGGAGAAGCAAGAGTGGCAAAAAGACTGGACCGGTTCCTCATTAATGAAGAATTATCCTCCACAATCCCAATGTTTCGGCAATGGGTTGAAGAAGGAGGGCCTTCAGATCACTTCCCAGTTTATTTAGAACTCTCCAAACCTCCTCCAAAGCTGCCAGCACCCTTCAAGTTCAATGCATCTTGGCTGCAAGAAGTTTCTTTCACCAAACTATGTAAAGAAACATGGAGACATCCTGACAATAGCACCTCAGAGGACAAAGGGTTCATGTTCATGGAAAACCTCAAAAGACTGAAGTAAGCAACAATTATATGGGCGAAGGATAGAAAGGCAAAACAGAACGAGGAAATAACCTGGATAAGTGAGGAACTTCAAAAGCTAGAAAGTATAGAGGGAGACAGATATGCAACACATGAATCAAAAGAGAGGATCCTCCACCTTGAGAAACTCAAAAATCAAATCCTTCTGGCAAAAGAAGAGGAATGGGGGCTCAAGAGCAGAGCGATTTGGCTTAAAGCAGGGGATGAAAACACAAGTTTTTTCCACAACTATGCAAAAGGGAGGAAGACTGCAAACACTATCTGGAACCTAAAAAATGAAGAAGGAAGGGAGGCAAAGACTTTTGAATCTTTGTCAGCATTAGGGCAAAGTCATTTCCAGAATTTATTTGCAGATCAAGGAGAGGTCACCATCGCCGAGGTTATCAAAACAGCGCAATGTTTCCCAAGGTACGTGGAGGAGGAAGAAGTGGAGGAACTGATAAGTCCAGTAACAAAGGAGGAAGTTGAAAGTGTCATCAAATCTATGGCAAAAGAAAAAATCCCTGGGACGGACGGATGGACCATAGAACTCTTTCACCATTTCTTTGATCTGATAGGAGCAGAAATAACTGAAGTAGTAGAAGAGTCCAGGAAGAAAGGAGAGGTTTATAGTCCTTTCAATGCAACATTTATAGCCCTCATCCTGAAGAAGGAAGTTCCTGAAACCTTTGAAGACTTCAGACCAATTTCATTATGCAACAATATATACAAGATTATTGCAAAAGTGATTGCGATCAGAATTAAACCAATTCTGTCAAGGCACATTTCAATGGAACAATTTGGGTTTTTAAATGGACGACAAATACATGAAGCTATCGGTGTGGCACAGGAGGTACTGCATAGTGTCAAGCAGAAGAACAAGAAGGGTGCAGTTATAAAAATTGACTTATCTAAAGCTTATGACCGGATAAATTGGATATATATCCATTTGCTTCTAACTCATTTAGGTTTCAAAACAGATTTCATCAGCTGGATCATGGGGTGTATTACAAACGTTAGCTATGCAGTTCTCATCAACAGCTCAGCCACTCCATTTTTCAAAGGATAGAGGGGACTGAGGCAAGGCTGCCCCCTGTCCCCTCTGCTTTTTCTTTTAGTAGCAAAAGGTTTAAGCTAGCTGATTCAAAAGGCCAAAAGGGAAGGCAAGGTAAGAGGTATCGAAGTAGCAGTCAACTTGTACATTTCTCATCTCCTTTTTTTTGATGACATATTGGTTTTCACAAATGGAGAGTCTAATGAAATAAAGGAATTAAAAAACATTCTTGATCTATTCTTGAAAGCAACTGGAATGCAGATAAACTCCAGGAAATCTCAGTTAATAGTGGAAGGACTAGACAGACAAGAAAGAGCACAGATGCATTCGTTCTTTCCTTATCAAATGAGTAATATGGAATCCCCTTTCAAGTATTTAGGTTTCTGGCTAAAACCCAATGCCTATAAGAAAGAGGATTGGAACTGGTTGATCGCCAAAATAGAAGCCAGAATCTCTCATTGGAGCTACAAATGGCTGTCCAGAGCTGGGAGATTGACTCTAATCAAATCAGTGCTACTGGCCATCCCAGTCTACTGGGTAGCTTTAACATGGGTTCCTAAAGGAATCTTGGAGAAAATAAGGAGAATTTGTAGCAGATTTTTGTGGGCTGGCTCAAAGGAGAACTCTGTCCTCACATGGGCTGCCTGGGAGAAAGTGGCAAGGCCAAAAGATTGGGGAGGATGGGGGATAAAAAGTATTCCTGACTTTAGCCTCACGCTAGCTGCAAAATCAGGCTGGAGACTTATAAAGATGGAAAATTTATGGACAAGAGTGGTGAAAAGGAAATATATAGACCCAACTCCTTTAGAAGAATGGATTAGAAACCCAACAAAGAACAAGAAGAATGTCTCGGTGGTATGGAAAGCAACTATGGAGTCCTTCAAAGTGATCGAACAAGGATTGGCATGGAAGATCGGGAATGGAAGGAATTTGAAGATAATGAAGGACCCTTGGGTTGGATGCAATGAAAATTATGCCTTATCCCTCGGGTTAATCAGGCACTTAGAAAACAAAGGCATACTCTCCTTAAATCAGGTGGAAAAAGTTGGTCACTCAACTATGTGGGGGCAAGCTTGGAAAAATGGAGAAGATCTAGAACTAGAGGAAAGATGGTGGAATGAATGGAATTCATATATTCAATAACTCTCCAGATCAAATGTCAGATTAAAAAACAACCTGGATCAGCTGATCTGGGCCCATGCAGAAACTTGAGAGTACTCTCCAAAAAGTGGATATAAATTCATCATGTCTAGGAAAGGATGGGGAACTCCGGAATGGTGGCCGAAGCACTTATGGAAGCTCAAATGTCTGGCAAAGGCTAGACTTTTCTTTTGGTGTATTTTAAAAAGAAAAATCCCAACTTGGGACATTCTACAGTCAAGATACATGCATGGACCAGGGAGATGTACCTTATGCAAATCTGAAGCGGAATCCATCAACCATCTTTTCCTATCTTGTTCAGAAACCAAAAAGATATGGGGGGAGGCAGAGAAATTGATGAACAAAAGGGTTGAATGGGGAGGTGAAAATCTGACAGAGGTTTGGGCAAAATGGTGGCAACAATACCCTGAAGGGAATATGCGAAACCTACCCCTCATTATCTGTTGGGGGGTTTGGATTGCTAGAAACATGAGTATTTTTCAGGATAAGGAAACTCCGGCAACTGTCACAGCAATCCAAAGTGTCTCTATCTACTCGAGTATCCCAGAACCAGAGGAGAACAAATCTCAAAGACAAAACAAAGCTGTACATATTAAAGAGGGCACTCCCTGGGCTTTTTTTGATGGTGCCTCGCAGAACAATAGGGCAGGAGCAGGAATAGTCATCCATGTAAATGCAAACCATATCCTCAAAGCCTCAGTTGGACTAGGGACAGGATCAAACAACTTTGCAGAAATGTCAGCTTTGAAGCTACTTCTCTGTTGGCTCATTCAAAGGAACATCTTCACAATTCAGATCTTTGGAGACTCACTTAATGTTATCAATTGGGTTAATGGGAAAAGTACATGCAAAAATCAAATTTTGAAACCATTGCTGGAAGAAATGCAGGTATTAAAAACATCCTTTAATAGCTTCTCTTTATGTCATATTTATAGGGACAGCAACGATCCAGCCGACAAACTTTCTAAGGAAGGTTTGCAGCAGAATCTGGGCAGTTGGAAAATTGTAGAAGAAAACCAGGGACAGACTCATATATCAGATCAGCCACCTCATACATGTTTTCAGTGACAACTTTACTACATATTTATTTTTTGTCATACTTTTTTCACAGACTTTATTATGAAATTTTGGTACAAAAACTGCATGTTTGGACACCTCAGAACATATCTTTTTTTGTAAGGGTTGTTTTCCTCGTCTGAGGAGACCCGCTTTTATGATGTTTTTGCTGCCTTCTTTTTGAAAGGGATGTTATGGTTCATGATCGGACAGTCTAAAGCAACTGGTTTATATTGTTTTCAGCTGCCTTTTCTTGAGAACAAATGGTCCTTCCTGAAGGTAGGACATTTTTTTATTGCAAAAGCAGTCATATAGTAGCAACAGAAATGCTCAAGCATATGCAATGTAACTTTTTATTTCTTCAATAAAAAGTTCGCTTTTTCTTCGGAAAAAAAATTATTTGTCTTTTTTTGTTTTTAATTAAATTGATTAATTAAAAGAAATATTATGGTTTACACCTTTTTTGGGTATACAGTATTAGTAATTCATGGTATGGTATCCTAAAAAATCCTATTTACAAGTTAAGAATCTCTGGAGTGAATCTCCAGGATTAAAAATCTTGTTACATGCTTTTTGAAAGGCATTGTTTAATGAGATGACAATTTCGCCATGCTTTTTGAAAGACATTGTTTAATGAGATGACAATTTTGCCCACACCGTAACTTTTTCACCAGAATCAAATGTTTTTCTATTTTGCAAAATCTTGATTTAGAAGTGTTCCAATTCTGATTTTGAAGGTAGAAATAGATTAAACACCTTACCATAACCAAATGTTTTTTCATTTTGAGAAATCTTGATTTGGAAGTGTTCCAATTATGATTTTGAAGGTAGAAATAGATTCAACACCCTAAAACCCCCGATGTACCTAAAATTCTATAGTTTGAAAACAATGGTAACTTGGATTTCCAATAATTTCTATTGGATTTTTCCAAAAACATACCCAAAAATCTATATATGTTTAAAGTATGTAATAATAATTTTTAATAATAATAATAATAATAATGATAGCAATGTGATATGTATCATAAAGTAAACAGTTTGATATTGATAGATGTACTTATTTTGAAATGTGATTTATGTTAGGATATTCCGACACATAGGAAATAGTTAAGTTCAACTTGGTCTAGTATAGAGTTAGGTATAGAGTTAGGTAAAGTGTGTTTCTTTACCGTTGTACATTTTGTAACTTACAATCCGACGGTCACGATATGTAGTGATCCGACGGTTCATTCTCTCCTCGGTATTACCGACACTTGATCCGTGGCTTGACACCCGATTGGTCCATGAGTTCTATTTAAAGCGCATGGAGGGTCATTGTTCGGGTAATCCGTGCATGAGAGAAGCTTATGTAAATTTTCATTCTTTGATTAATAAATTTCCTGTAGTACCCACGTTGGGACAGGCCGTGGACTGTTTCCCTCTTTGAGGGTTTTAACCACGTCAAAAATACTGGTGTATTGATCTGTGATCTGGTTGTGAGCGGTGTCCTTTTGGTATTCTTTCTGAGGAACTTACCCTGTAAATTCCTACATGGTATCAGAGCTATTTGAGGGCCGCGTCCGTTGGTGATCCAAATCTGAAGCTGGTAGAACTGCATGCGGCTGTCGTTTCCTAGATCTGCTGTTTCTGACTGCTTTCGGGCCGAGAGGACTGCTCTGTTGCGTTCGGAGCATCTGTTCCAGTGAGGAACCCCTTTCGTTTCACGCAAAAAGGTTTCCGGTAGCCCTAGCTGCGTCATTTTTCAGATCGGGAGGTATATAGTGTTTTTTGCAGTTTACTGTTATTTTCTCTCTGCTTATTTCGGTTTCGGTTTATTTAGCCTTTTTTTTTAACCGGATCTATACCTTTCATTTCTGCGCGTGCTCTTTGCCCTGCGACTCTGTGCGATCTGGGCAAATCAGAAACAGAAAGGAAGGATTTTTCTCATGCGTATGCTCTTTTCCCTGCACCTTAGTGTGATCTCGGAAAATCAGAAACATTGAGAAAAATATTTAGTTTTTCGGCTAAAGCTAACTTTGAGATTTTTTTTTTTAAATTTCTAGTTTTTTGGCTAAAGCTAACTTCGAGCCGCAAGGTTCGTTTTTCTTTGCATATTCGTGTTGGGTTTTGTGTTTTGTGTTTTGTAGGGAAAAAGAGCTTTCTCAAGGCAAGCACGCAAACCAAGGCCCCCCCCCCCTCTCTCTCTCTCTCTCTCTCTCTCTCAAATTTTTTGTATAGATCAATTGGTTCAAAGCTATTTTAAGAGAGTAGAGGTCTTGGGTTCAAGTCTCCATTTTGTGGGGGCGGATTTTTTTTCATTCCCGCACATTCGCGCACTTTGCCAGCAACGTCAACAATTTTTTTTCAAAAAGCCATAACTTCTTCATCCGGAAGCCTTTTTCAGAGCCATTTTTTTTAAAACCGCCTATTTTTTCGAGATCTATCCATTGGAACACTTACTTTCAGCATCTTCAGCTTCAGTTTTAAAAAAAAAATGGAAAGTCCATGCCAATTCATTCTTGAAAACACTAACTACTTCCAATGGGTAGCCTACATGGAAGATTTACTTAGAAGTAAAGGTCTCTTCAGAATAGCCACAGACCAAGAGAAGAAACCACAAGATGAAGACAAGGCTGCAAAATGGGAAAATAGACAAGATCAAGCACGTGGTTTGATAGGGATGTTTATTTCTCCTGATCTTAGATTCCACATTGCAGAACTTGAGACTCCTCATGAAGCATTAGAAAAAATCGCTAAAGTTTTTGGGATTAAAAATGAAATTAGAGCCCATCAACTTGAAAATGAGTTGCTTACTTTGGATCCTAATAATTTTTCTTGCATTGAAGATTTCTTGTCCAAATTCAAGACCCTTAGATATCTCTTGGAAGGTGTTAAAGTTAAGAAAGAAGATGGTAACCTTATTTATTCCATCCTTACTAAGTTGGGACCAGCCTACTCTGTATTTGTTTCCACTTTCCATTCTACAAGGGAAGCTTTCATTTGTCAAGGAAAAGACTACAAGGCCCCTTCCTTTGACTCCTTTTGTGATTCCTTAATAAGAGAACAAGAAAAACTCTTACACCTTGGTCTTCTTAATCTTGGAAACTCTTCCACGAAAGTGTTAGCTGCCCAGCAGCAACCAAATTCAAAGAATCCTAAGAAGTCATATCCTCAAAAGAATGGTCCTAAACCAACTCAGCCTCAAAATGAAAGATCATTTCAGCAAAATGATAAGACCAATAAAAACAAATGGAAGAAGACTGATAGACATTGTAACTTTTGTAATCGAGATGGCCACTTAGAATCTAAATGCTTTAAGAAGATGGAAGCCTTGGAAGCCACAATGAAGAAACATAACATCCATATGGAGCCTACTTCAACTTCAACTTCCGGAATGGCACTTTCTGCATGTCGTTGTCAATCATCTCAGTCTAGTTATGCATTAAATGTATCTTCTTCTTCTTCTCATTCTCATGAGTGGCTCATTGATTCTGGAGCCTCTTATCACATGGCCAAAAACCAAGCCATGTTTTCTTCTTTAAATGATTGTAACACCAAAAATATATATGTTGGTGATGATAGATTTCTTAATGTTGTAGGGACTGGAACTGTTCATCTAGACAATGTTCAGTTTAATGATGTATTATGTGTTCCAACCTTATCCTGCAACCTTCTATCTGTCTATCGGATAACTCATTCAGGTGAAGGTAAAATTGTTGAATTTTCACCTCATGATGTTGTAATCAAGGATCTAAAAGATCCTAAACAGATTCTAGCTACTGGTCTTGCTGATGATTCCACAAGGTTGTATAAGTTTCACAACTTTGGGTCATCAAATCTTCCCTCAGTATTTGTTGCTCATAATGATGAAGTGAGCAAACTTTGGCATGAGCGATTTGGTCACTTAAACTATCGCTCCCTTCAACATCTATGTAAAGAAAATATGGTGACAGGTCTTCCTATGGTATCTTGCAGAGATGGTGTTTGTTCCGGATGTGTACTCGGAAAACATCATCGGGACAGTTTTGACAAACATGCCTCTTGGCACGCCTCAGCCCCTTTACAGCTTGTGCACAGTGATTTATGTGGTCCTCTTCCTGTTGCTTCATTCTCTGGCTGCAAGTGCTTCTTAACTTTCATTGATGATTTCTCCAGACGCACTTAGGTATACTTCTTAAAACTCAAGAGCGAAGTATTTAACACATTTTTGGCCTTCAAAGCCTTTGTTGAAAAACAATCTGGACATCAAATTCTTAAGCTAAGAACTGCACATTCATCAACTTTTGCACCGAAAATGGAATTCAAATGCAACATACTGTTCCATACACTCCACAACAAAATGGTGTAGCTGAAAGGAAAAATCGCACCTTAAAGGAAATGGCTAATTGTATGCTACAATCTAAAGGACTCAGTCTTAGTTTTTGGGCCGAAGAAATTAATTGTGCAAATTATATAATCAATCGCACTCCTACTAAGGTTCTAGAGAATATCACTCCAGAAGAAGCTTGGAGTTCCATTAAACCAGATGTAAGTCACTTTCGTGTGTTTGGAAGTGAAGCATGGGCCCATATTCCAGATGAAAAGCATAAAGCTTTAGAACCTAAGAGTGAGAAATGTACTTTTGTTGGATATTCTGAAGATGTAAAAGGTTATAGACTTATTCCATTTAAGTCCAAAAATGTTATCATTAGAAGAGATGTAAAATTTGATGAAATTAAATCGGCCTATGAGCCTAGTCCGGCGGATGTGCCACATCTTCCTATCTCTTCTACTTTTGAAAACATTTCTTCTTCAGATGATGAAAGCGAGGATGATAATCCTCCCCCACCTTCTCAGGATCCTCAACTTCCAAGATGGGTCCGTGCTACTCGGGATGCAGCAGGTGATCTTGCCGGTGATCCTACAGATCAGCGACGTACACGTTCTCAGTTTGAAAGAGCCTCTTCTTTACTGGCTCAAGCTCCAGTAAATCATGATCCTGACACTTTTGCAGAAGCTTCAGGCCATCCACATTGGGAAGCAGCTATGAATGAAGAATATCATTCATTGATGACAAATGATACATGGGATCTTGTTCCTCTACCAAAGGGACGCAAACTTGTTAGATGTAAATGGGTTTACAGAACCAAGTATGGACCAGATGGGAAAGTTGATAAACATAAAGCCCGTCTCGTTGCTAAGGGCTTTTCACAGGTTGAAGGCATTGACTACACTGAAACCTTCTCCCCTGTTGCCAAAATGAACTCTATCCGCCTTGTTCTTTCCCTTGCTGCCTCTTTAAAATGGGAAGTCCATCAAATGGATGTTAAATCTGCCTTCTTGGATGGGGACTTGCAGGAAGAAATCTATATGGAACAACCCATTGGCTTCATACAAACAGACTCCAGCCTTGTTTGTCGACTTAAGAAATCCCTTTATGGCCTCAAGCAAGCTCCTCGGGCTTGGTATGCCAAAATGGATAGCTTTCTTTTAGAATCTGGCTTTTCTAGGTGTCATTTTGACAATACTGTCTACACCAAGAAAGTGGGAAACTCTCTTATCATCCTTGTTCTTTATGTTGATGATCTTATTCTTACTGGTAGTGATCCCAACCTTATAAACCATGTGAAGTCCAGCCTTAAAAAGAAATTTGAAATGACAGACTTAGGACACTTACACTATTTTCTCGGTCTTCAAGTCTTGAAATCCAAGGAGGGTATTTTCCTTTCCCAGTCCAAGTATGCTTGTGATATTCTTCGTCATTTTCACATGGAAGACTGTAAGCCAGCCCCTTCTCCCTTTCAGTCTGGAGTCAAACTTTCAGTCTCTTGTACTTCTCCTGAAGTTGATGCTACCTTATACCATCAACTTGTAGGAAACCTCTTGTATTTAACCCATACTCGTCCTGATCTTTCCTTTGTTGTTGGCCTTGTTGCTCGTTTTATGCAAAACCCCCGTGAAAGTCATTGGAAAGCAGCTAAAATAATACTTCGTTATGTTCGAGGTACAGTACAGTTTGGGATTCATTACAGTGCCAAAGCAGCTCCTCTGTTAGTTGGTTTCACTGATTCTGATTGGGCTGGTGACCCTGATGATCGGAAGTCTACTGCCGGTTATGTCTTCACTCTTGGTTCAAGACCTATTACATGGGCTTGTAAGAAACAGGCTGCCATTTCTCTTTCATCAGCAGAAGCAGAGTATCGTGGTGCCGTGGAAGCTAGTAAGGAAGCCTTGTGGCTTCGTCAGATCCTATCAGAGTTTGGCTTTGAGCAGCAGCATCCAACCACACTTTGGTGTGATAATCAAAGTGCCATTCAGCTATGCAAAGATCCAGTCCAACATCAGCGCAACAAACACATTGAACTACACATGCACTTCATCAGAAAGCTCATTCATGACCATGTTCTTGAAGTGCAATATTGTTCAACAGATGATCAGGTTGCAGACATCTTCACAAAGGCTCTCACAAAGGCGAAGTTCACTAAACTTCGATATATGCTTGGAGTTCAAGAAGTTGTCACTAAGGGGGGATAGGCTCTAGTGCCTCCTTCCTTCTCCTATTGTGTCATATTTGTAAATCCTTCAATCCTATCCCAAGTTGTTCTTAAGGGGGGATGTTAGGATATTCCGACACATAGGAAATAGTTAAGTTCAACTTGGTCTAGTATAGAGTTAGGTATAGAGTTAGGTAAAGTGTGTTTCTTTACCGTTGTACATTTTGTAACTTACAATCCGACGGTCACGATATGTAGTGATCCGACGGTTCATTCTCTCCTCGGTATTACCGACACTTGATCCGTGGCTTGACACTCGATTGGTCCATGAGTTCTATTTAAAGCGCATGGAGGGTCATTGTTCGGGTAATCCGTGCATGAGAGAAGCTTATGTAAATTTTCATTCTTTGATTAATAAATTGCCTGTAGTACCCACGTTGGGACAGGCCATGGACTGTTTCCATCTTTGAGGGTTTTAACCACGTCAAAAATACTGGTGTATTGATCTGTGATCTGGTTGTGAGCGGTGTCCTTTTGGTATTCTTTCTGAGGAACTTACCCTGTAAATTCCTACAATTTATAATTTAATTTTCAATAATTATTAGGTGGATGGTAAAGATTTAACTTTTATAAAATATTTTAGAATATTAATAATAATAATAATATATAAAAATTAATAATTAAAATTTATTTCCAAAATAACTATGTTATTTTTATTTGATTAATTAAAAAAATATATAAATAATAAAGGGATAATTTTTTGTACAAGCTGATAATTTATAATATAAAATCGTTTAGAAGCCGAAATACAACGCATATGGAATGAGTTTATTGGTAACAAAATATTCGCAGGGATTATGGTTGGCGTCAAATTCTTTACATTATTTACGTTGCAATGAATTGAAGATTTCCCATGTGAAGGCTACTTCGTTCCATGTGCCATGTCATGGTTTCTATATCGTAGTATTTTTTTCATTTACAGACGACGAAACAAACATAGAGTGAAGTATTTATTATTGTTTCTATGGGTGTATATTCCTGGTCAAACTCATCTGCTTGAGGATTAGTGTACAGATCCCAATTTAACATGGCTTTCATCCACTGGGCACTAATCTCGGATTTCAAGAATCCATCCATAAGAGAGAAAAGCTTATGTATTTCCATTACTACAGGCTTTTTACAGTCAAAAGGAACAGGGCAAAATCTGAAATCTGGAATCAGGCCATGGGCCTGCTCAAGGTATCCCAACCCATATCTGGGCTTGGCTGGTCTCATTGAACACATCATTTCAGTCATTCTTGGATGTTCTACTTCTATGGTAACAACTTCATGCATCATGAGCACATGATCAGCATCTGGTTCATGTGGGAAAGGGATGTCTGAGCATTTTGGATTTGGGCTTGAATTTACAGATGTGGAAGGTGGAGTTATACCAGTCCTGAGAGTATGGTTTGTATCGATTTCAGATTCTACCAGAGTAAGCAGATTTACATGTTCTTGTCAATCTGGACATTTTACTTCTAAAGAACAATAATTTACAAGCTGGGCTAATCCATACAAAGAATTATGTCTACAAGAAGATGAAGTAGAACAAGCTGTATCTACTGTGGAAGGATCTCTGTAATACTTGGATTGTTTACAGGCTAACTCTATACCTCGTCTGTCAATGGTAGATCTTATGGGGAATGATATAACTGTAGAAGTCATATTTTCTGAAATATCAACGAAGGTAATGTTATTTGGAATGAGAGGCTTAGGATTATTTACAAGCCAGTGTTCTGGAAACGTCAATTCTTCCCATTGGATGGTCTGATGCTCAATTTTTTGGTTCTTTGCATTAGTGAGGACAACTATACTTGACTTTGAGTCTCGGCTGGGTGTATGGCGGATGGCTAGCCAAAGGGTATTGGTGTGACGAAAACAGCCTTTGGTCTGGATGGCAATATTATTTCTCTTCTTTTTCATATCGAAACCTGTAGTTTGGATTTGGAGTCGGAGGATTTGGTCTATGGTTTTGTCAAAAGTATATACAGAGAAATTTGGGTAACAGTCAAAGTAGACTGGACCATCTAAAAGAGGAGCAACAATCCCGCCTATTAAGGAATTTGTATACTTATTGTGCATCATATCTCTGACAGTAGCTAGCACAAAAGTATTTAGGCCTTTATGAGTTAAGGCATTGATTCCTACTCGGATACATCCTAAATGTAAATAATTTGTCTTCAGTTTCTTTGCCTCTGCCTGTAATTCTTTGGGTTTCAACAGAGATATAGTCTGTATATTATCTGAATTCTCTTGAATTTGACTTACAGACTCTTTAATGCTTATTCTAGTAGCGGCTAACAAATGAAAAGCTGAAAGGTCACTATACACTTCTGAGGGAGCTATTGCAGGTAGTTCCCATTGGGCTACAGCCTGGGGTTCTTCATATGAAAGTTCAACATAATTTAATACTCTACTAGAACTAGTAGCAAACATACCCCGCAAAAGGTTCTCTTTAGCCTGAGAATCTCTTTCTTCTAATTCTCGGAAAGAAATTGATTTTCGGAAAGGCTCCATTCTTTTATGAGTATAAAGATTTGAATACCAACGTTATGAACCAGACGCTACTGGCTCTGATACCAATTTTCAGCAGGGGCTTTTGGTCACAAGGTTGCTACAGTGGTGCTTCAGTGCTGCTACAGTGCTGCTATAGTGTTGTTGCTACAGTGTCGCGCGCTATGTTGCTATCACTTTTTCTACTGACTTGGCCTTGTTGTGTCTCTTCGATTATCTTTGATTACTGACTCCTGGTGAACCAGTGGTGAACCTACTCAGAACTTTCACACTCTCACGGCCCCAACAATAGCTTCCTCACCTAACAATGGCCTTGGCATCCCTTTGTTCCTTTGGCGAACTTCCTGCGAACTTTAGATGTAAGCTTCAGAGATAACTACTACCACAGTAGACATTATATATGCGCAAAGTATTCAGATGTAGAATGGTATACTCATTTTATTTTAGAATGGATAAAGATTTTTACAGAGAGATTCTTTACAGAGATTGACTATCTTCGCATTTATCGGACTGTATGTTGTTCGCAAGGAACAAGCAATACCGAAGGCTACCTGGCGATAGATAGGCTCTGCCTTAGAATACGACTCAATTCATACATAGACTGGACGATTCTCCAAATGATTCGGCCACTTTAGGTTCTCACCAGTGCCAATCACACTGATGTGCAGGCTCCCAAATCACCTAAGGACTTGAGTTCTTCTCGTGTTGCAAGCAGATCAGACAGATTGTTCGAAAATGCAGAGTAGGAGAGGCACTCGACTAGACTCAAACACACAAAGACTCAGACTCACTCCAAATGCGAATGCCTTAGCAATGAGCCTTACCCTCCTTATATAGGAAGAGAGGGGGGACAAGCATTACTGTGGATCATCCGTGATCTGACCTAAAGGTAGTCAAAATCATTACCTTTCAGTGCTACCAGGGCAACGTCGACACAAAGATTCTGATTCGGGTGGATGGAATTATTGCTTCCGGGTATGCCAGGGCATCATCCGTCCAGCAGAGCCTTGTCCAAAAAAGTAAATCTTATGAAAAATATTCTTCTCAGTACATATCTCATGAGAAGATTGTGAAATTGACAAAACAAAGTGGATGCTTTTCTGAAAGCCCACAAGAAAGATTATTTACGCAGTGGAAGCTTTATTACAACAAAGCCCATGAAAAGTCTGGTCACAATTAATCCCTTGTGACTGGTACTCGTATTTACAATATGGATACTTTTAATGGAAAGCCCATGAGAACCATCAAAATACTGTTAATCTAGGGAATCTATCTCTTTTATACAACATTTCGTCCCAGGCTTTTGTATAAATCCTGCAGACAATCATTGGTTTTCCTAATACAATATGGTATTGGGCTTTGGTTAATAAAGCCATTCCATGTGTTCTCTCATATATTCTTCCAGGGAATTATTATAGGGAGATGACTTGTAGGTTGTCCACTCACCCTCTGTCATTTCTTTAACAGTTCTATAAATGGGGTGAATGCATTCTGTAAGGTTTTGCTGATTACATAATTTACAATGGGTTTTGTAATATTTTTCATGCCATACTGGGTCCATTGCAGTTCTGCTTATACCATAATCAGTCCACCAGTCTCTGAACCATTTACACTGTTGATATCTTTTATAATGACCAATGGTGCTGAATTTTAATTTGGTGTAGTGGGTTCCTACCTTATCATCAACGTTCAGGAAGTCCCACTAGAGCTGCTTATAGTCTGCAAAGTTGTACACTGTATCGGGAAAAAAGATCTTGGGATCATTTCTTGGCCATCTAGCAGCAGGTTGAGTTCTGATGTGTCCTGGCTCATTCCAAAGATCTCTTGTCCTATAGATGCAAACGTATCTTTCATATATTCCTATGTTGGATCCACCATGGTACCAAATAGTGGCAATGTCATGAAAATTTTGCTCCAATGCCCATTGTGCAATGTCAGCATCTCGCCTTTCTTTGTCATATATCATATCATGAATCCACTTGCCTCCTTTAGGGTACACTTTTCTTTCTGGGACAAAGTGTTGGATATCAGTATGCGGCTGCAAGTTGGCATCCAGGACCTTTGTGTTTCTCAGTTGCCAAGTGGGTCTCCAGTTTCTCTTATAGGTCTCCCAATCTTGGTCGTCTGGGATAGTCCTTAAGATTTCTTGTTTCTGGTGCTGGTCCCATTCAGTGATGATCGTCATGACATGATCTCTTGGTGCAATGTATTCTCTGCTTAAAAAATCAGGGAGATTGTTGTCTTTTCCTTTAATGTGCTCTACCTGAAAATCAAAGTTTGCAAAAGGAGCTTGGCATCTGGCAAACTTGGCTTCTCTGGCCTTTTTGATGTCTTTTGTTAAGACCTTCTGCAAAGCAGATGCATCAGTTCTTAATAAAAAATGTTTATTAATAAGATAGACTTCAAAATTACTGATGCAGTTCCATGCTGCTTTGACCTCTTTCTCTATTGTGGAGTAATTTAATTCGGCTGGATTCCATACTCCAGAAGCAAACTGAACAACTTGTTCATCTTTTCCAATTTTTTGCTTCAAAACTCCACCCCAACCAATATTACTTACATCTGATTCAACAATTTTATATGCAAGATTATCAGCAACATACAGAATAGGCAGTGATTTTACCTTTGCTTTGATGTTTTGGACTGCTCTTGTATGGACTTCTGTCCATTCTGGAGGATTCTTCTTTAGCCTTTTGTTCAATATCCTTCTGTCACTGGCACAGTCCTGGTAAAAATTGCTGACATAGTTGAGGCAGCCTAAGAACCTTTGCAGTTGGTTCTTATCTATTATGACATCTGGAAATTTGTCTGCAAACTCTAAAGCATGTTTTTGCAGAGATATCTGCCCGTTGCAAATTGTATGACCCAAAAATTTGATAGTGGTTTGAAAGACCTCTATCTTCTTTTTGCTAAGCACCAGACCATTGTGCTTAACCAAATTCTTAAATATATTTACATGCTTAAAATGATCATGAATGGTTTTGGAGAAAATTAATACATCATCAATATATACAATTAGCCAGTCAAAATATGGCTTGAAAATACTATCCATTACCTTTTGAAATTTTGATGGCGCGTTCTTGAGCCCAAAAGGCATGACATTCCATTCATAATGTCCTGTTGGTATGCTGAAGGCAGTTTTGAACTTATTTTTTTCAGCAATGGCCACTTGCCAAAATCCTTCTTTTAGGTCAAACTTGGAAAAAATATTGGCGCCGACTATCCTCCTGATCAAATCTCCTTTGTGTGGAATTGGATAGGTGTCATCAGCTAGGACTAAATTTAAAGGCTTGTAATTAATAACTAATCTCAGAATGCCTTTGATTTGTTCAGCTCTCTTATTTACATAGAACCCATAACAGTTCCAAGGACTGTCGGATTCTCTGATCAATCCTTTGCTGAGGAGCTACTGAATTTCTCTCTCGCAAAGATTTCTATATCCTTGGCTCGTTGGGAATAGCTTTGCTCTTACAAGGTTTACCAGAAAATCCTTCCTTGTAAGGGAGTTCGCCTGTGTGTAGCTTCCTGTGCCAAAAGGCATTCGGTTCTTCTGAGAAGCATTCTTCTTCTAATTGTTTCTTCAATTCTCCAATTTTGTTTTTGATCTGGATTGATTTAAGCTGTTCTTCTACTTTTAGATTTTATTTCAGATCTTTTAGATCTGTCAGTCTGGCTTCGACTTTATCCAGATCTTGTACAGTGTGTACCATTGTAAAAATTCTAGGATTGGAGATATATGGAAGTTCAATTTTCTTTCTTGTCCATTTTGAAGTGGGGACAGATATAAAATATCCAGCTTTGCCTCCTTTGAGTCTGAGTGACCAATGAGGTTCTACTGCTACAAGAAAGACATTACCAAGTATGCAGTTTACTGGAATGTCAGCTACTGCAAATTTCAAATAAACACAGTGGCTATCAAAACAAACAGATGCCTTGGGTACTTCATATCGGAGCGTTTTATTGCCCAATCCTACCACTTCTCTTTTTGCAGTCACCCAATATTTTGTTGGGATATTTTTCATATTCAGGATGTTAATATCTGCTCCTGAATCAATAAGAGCAATCATTTCAAACATTTGCCCCTTTATGCAGATATTTATCAGGACATGATGTTGTTGGTATGAAATGGTTAATAACCGCATATCTCTAAATCCAAAATTTGGATCCTTCATTCCTTCAGCAATTTGAACCTCTTGATTATTGTTGTATGAAGCAGTATTCCATGGTTGATCATCACCTTCTTCTTTTGCCATCTATTTTCCTTTCTGTATATCTGCAACTTGAGCTTTTATTGTAGAAATTTCTGTCTTGAGATTATGTATCTCTCGACTGACTTCTCCTAGAGTAAGGGATCTTACTCTATCAGGCTTCTGCTGATGCCTTTGGAATGATTTTGTATTTTTTTCATATGAAGCATCAACAAATAGAGACTTCTTACCTGAACTGTTTGAAGCTTTTGCTTTGAGCTGATCCATGAAGGCTTCAGTCAGGCGATTTTTCATTTCTCCATCCTCCATAGCTCAAATCTGGGATAGAATCTTTAATTCTTCTTCTTCTGTAGTAGCCATGAGGACTTTCTCTTTCTGGGGCTTAGGCTTTTCCCCTTCTTCATTACTAGACTCATTGGAATATTCAAAATCAGAATTATATTGTATTTGAAAAGCACACTCTTCAAAGTCAAAACATGAACAGCCTAAGGAACCAAAATCTGAATATTTTTCCATATAAGCATTAAGTTCTTCTGCATAGGAAGAACTGAAAGAATCATAGGAATATTCTTCTATCTAATGCTGCTGAGCTATGTCTCTGATTGTGACATTTGGGCAGCGCTCTATAGTATGTGCATGAGAGCCACATTTCATGCACACTATTGGTCTTCTTCCTTCTTGCTTTACTTGCTTGCTTCTTTGGGCAAAGGCTTGGGATTTCTTGCCTTTGTTTAGCTTTGACTCTTCACCTTCTGGACATCTGGAGGAAGTGTGTCTAGTTTTTCCACATAACCAGCAAGTAATTTTATTCCATTTTTCCTGCTTAGTGGTGTGTAGGTGAATATCAGAGGGATTATAGTAGTGTTTTTTGGGGAAATACTTATAATACCCTCTCTTTGTTCTGGAGGCGTGGCCTTGCCTCGGCTTTGAATATCTCTTTTTAGTATTTGGATAATTTCTTTGGTTTTTATAGAAAGTTTCTTTAAACTCTCTTTTGGATTTTTTCTTAGCCTTCTTTCGTTTTAGCAGAGGATCATCCAATGTTAATCCATACTTGCTACATATGGATTTTCTATCAGGCAATCTGGAAAGTTTTTCCAGAGACTTATTTACCTTTGAGCTAGTACAAAAACTGACCAATGTCTTTGTAATGAGAGCATAAATCTCTCCCCATGTATATGACTCAAAAGGTAATTGAAAGACTTCTTGCATTCTTATATAATCAACAAATTTAGATGGCAGAGCTACAAGATATACCTATTTCCATAACAGGTTCTTTGAGTCTTTGACTTCATATATCCTCTGCATCTAGTCCCTATGGAAGTCATTATATTGAGCCATTTTATGGCACTTTAAATTCATCAAAATAACTTCATTTTTATCAGCAATTTCTATTTCACTTCCACACCAATGTTCCAGAATCATTGATGTTAGTGCTCCTATCATGTTATTGATAATTGAGCCATCAGGATTATGTATCACATCTCCTTTCTCATCTTTAAGCACTTCTGCTTCCATTGTGTTTATGAGCTTTGGAGATGATTCTATCTCCCACCACCTGAGGAGTGTTCCTGTAAAACACTGAATAATAGTCCTGCAAGCATCTATTTCAGATTTCCCCCTGAGACACATGAGCTTATATTCTGTATACATCATGTCAGTCATTTGGTGTATTTGGCCAACACTCATGTTATCTATATTCCACTCTCTGTGGGAATCTGCAAAGAATGTGTGTGCTTCAGGAAGTTTTCCTTTTCCTTCTATGTTAGGTGCTAGATATCTGGTGAACCTATGTTCAAGAGGTTCATATATAGGAAATATTTGTGTATCCTGGTCTTTGTGTTCTATCATTTCATCTGATTCTTCATCCTTGAACAAGGATGCTATTGTGATTTTATTTGTAGCTTTAGTATCAGAAGATGACCTGGCTACCTCCTTAGGAAATAATGCAGGAAACCTGTCTACAAATTTCATAGGATCCTGGATTCTTATGCTTCTTTTTACAAGAAAGGAGTTTGGAACTGGTTTCTCAGTTTTAGACAGATTCAACTTTTCAACTTTGTCTGTTAAACCAGTTATAAGTTGTTTAGTTGTATTCAAATGATCAACTAACTTTTCTTCGTCTCCTTCTATTTTATTCAAAGAATCTCTTGCATAAGAATGAATCAAACTGTACATTCTTCAAATATTTATTTACATCATTAATTGATACTTGGACAGTATCAATTTGTTCCTTTACTTCTATTGATTTTGCAATATTCATCTCTAAGCCTTTTACTACAGTATTTGTCCAGTTCAGCTGTTCACTGGCTTTAGGTATCCAACCATCAATGCCTAAAGCATTGTCATCTTTCTGGACCAAAGGAATAGCTTTGGTTGCATTTTGATTTTCTCCTATGACAATTCCTTTGTAAGGAGGGAAGGTCATAGGGGTTTCAACTTTAGAACCATCTAATGAAGTCCAAGCATGCTTGCTTGCTAAGGTACTGATTGAACCAGTGAAGACATTTAATGGGGCAATATTATCTTTCCATGAATAGAAAGATATCCAGGTGTTATTCATCTCCATATAGTGTTTCCAATCTTCAGCAAACTGTTTTTTCTCTATGGGTGTATATTCCTGGTCAAGCTCATCTGCTTGAGGATTAGTGTACAAATCCCAATTTAACATGGCTTTCATCCACTGGGCACTAATATCGGATTTCAAGCATCCATCCATAAGAGAGAAAAACTTATGTATTTCCATTACTGCAGGCTTTTCACAGTCAGAAGGAACAGGGCAAAATCTGCAATCTAGAATCAGGCCATGGGCTTGCTCAAGGTATCCCAACCCATATCTGGGCTTGGTTGGTCTCATTGAATACATCATTTCAGTCATTCTTGGATGTTCTCCTTCTATGGTAACAACTTCATGCATCATGAGCACATGATCAATATCTAGTTCATGTGGGAAAGGGATGTCTGAGTATTTATTATTGTTAAATAGTTGTTATTAGTGGAAGTGGTAAGATATATGTTTTTTTTTATGTTAATTTTTTAAGAATATTTCGGAATGAAGAACCTCTTTTCTGATTTTCAAATCTATAATCTACATACACTCAACAATGTTACACCACTTTTTGTGGACTTTGAAGGATTCTAAACCGGATATAATTGTTTCTACTTTGGGAAATCACAACAACAAAAAAATTTCAATTTTTTTTCCTTATATATTTATTCATTTTAATTTTACATATTATTTAATTTTATCCACAGATTTTGTGCTTTCGTTACACACGAAAACACAAGAAATATTTAGGGAAACCACCAGTTGACTACAAAGTCAAAAGATATTATGTTCTTATTTTTTTATGTGCACATGCATACGTAAGAACTTTTATGTCGAGCTTTTAGCCAAATAAAAATATTTTTAGGGCATAGAGTTTTTAGCCAAACAAATATAGATTTTCTTGGGAAACCACTAGTTCACTACAAAGTCAAAAGACATTATGTTCTTATTTTTTTTATGTGCACATGCACACATAAGAACTTTTATGTCAAGCTTTTATCCAAACAAAAACATTTTTAGGGCATAGAGTTTTTAGCCAAACAAATATAGATTTAGGGCATACTCGAGGCCCATATTCGCCACATGTGCACACGTAAGAACTCTTTGGTTTGAGGAAAACGAGCTCTTAGCCAAACAAAAAAAGTCTTAGGACATACTCCAAACCCACATGCACACGTAAGAATGCACTTGCAAAAGTAAGAAGAACTCTTAAGTCCAAAGAAAACGAAAACACTTACAAGCTCTTAGCCAAACAAAAACAGTTTTAGGGCATATGCCAAACAAAAACACGAAACACTTACAAACTCTTAGCCAAACAAAAGCAGTTTTAGGGCATACTCCAGGAATGCACATGCACAAGTAAGAACTCTTAAGTCCAAGGAAAACGAAACAAAAACACTTACAAACTCCAGGAATGCACATGCACAAGTAAGAACTCTTAAGTGCACAAGTAAGAACTCTTAATTCCAAGGAAAACGAAAAAAAAACATTAAGTAGGAACTCTTAAGTGCACATGCACAAGTAAGAACTCTCAAGTCCAAGGAAAACCAAACAAAAACATTAAGTAAGAACTCTTAAGTGCACATGCACAAGTAAGAACTCTTAAGTCCAAGGAAAATGAAACAAAAACACTTACAAACTCCAGGAATGCATATGCACAAGTAAGAACTCTTAAGTCCAAGGAAAACGAAAACACTTACAAGCTCTTAGCCAAACAAAAACACGAAAACACTTACAAGGACATACAACTCCATGAATGCACATGCACAAGTAAGAACTCTTAAGTCCAAGGAAAACGAAAACACTTAATGCACATGCACAAGTAAGAAATCTTAAGTCCAAGGAAAACAAAAACACTTACAAGCTCTTAGCCAAACAAAAACACGAAAACACTTACAAGAACATACTTCAGGCCCACTTACGTTCTTGCTTACTATTACATATAAAATCGTTATAAAATATAATTTTTGTATAACAAGAATACTTTATATTGATGTGGACATTCAAGTTCGTGTTTGCTATTACATATGCGATAATTATAAAATATAATTTTTTTATAACGGTAAATATTTTAGATTAAAATTTATACTTGGAGTTACAGTATTATAGCAAAAGTTCATAGATTTTACTTTAAATAAATTAATACAAAGCTTTCATATTTTTTCCCAAGTTTTTAATGTTTTTAATATAAGGTTAAAGTTCAATAAAATTCAATCTGATAGAAATTAATTATGCAAATAGTACTTATATACTCTATCTACATATGAAAATAGTGTTTATATACTTTATGCACATGAGGTTATATATAAGGAGCAACAACATTCAGGTAAACAACAATATGCAAATTTCTTATTTTTTCTCTCGAAGATGTGCTCTCTGGTCCACTAAAATCTTTATGGTCGATGCTAGGCTTGTTTCCAAATAATTGTATCTTGTTTGAAGCTAAAGAATATTTCATGTAGGGATTAAATCTCTTGCTCCACTCTACATTTGTGATTAGCTCAATACATGCTCCAATTATTAGACAAAGCCCAAATTTGTCCTTTGTTAGAGAGCTTTCTTAAGCTCAAAGAAGGCTACCACTAAGTAAATGGCACACATTTCCATTAAAAGAAGGAATCACATAATGATTACCAAAGAGATAAAGTTGATTGTTAGCATCGAAAGGGTTAGACTTTCCCGTCGGTGTTCCCAAATTGACTTGCATATAGGGAACCCTTCTCATGCCAACCTAATGATCCAAAATTATGCAGGAACACAACAAAATACAGATATAAACATAAACAGAGAGATGTAGCAAGAATAAAACTTCATTTCATTAATATCAAAGAACTGAAATATGCTTACATACAGAATGGAAATAAACTAGCTCAGGCGATGGTAACTCATCTCTGAGAAGAGATGTGGCGGCTACATGCCTATGAATTGTGTTACAATGGGGCTCGAAGACCTATTTATTATTGAGAAACAATGGAAAACCCTAAACATCCAAGAAACTAACCCTAGGAGATGAAGCGCCAAAACTATGGGCCCCATTGGAGTAAAGTGGTACATCAACTTCTTGGGGTTGTAATTTTGGCATACGATATTCATTTGACGCGTACGATACCTCATTAGAGATATCTATCCGAGGACTATAACTTTGACTACAATCATCTATTAAAGATTGTGTTTGTTCATTTTCCAAAAAAACGTCATTTAGGACCTCAAAATGACTCTGGATGTTTAGGACCTGAAAAACTGCCAAAAATAGTAAATTATTCTACAATTACGGAGAGTGAAAGAAATAATGGTGCAATGGTGGGAGTCCGAGTGGAATAGGCAGGTGGCCACCAATATCTACTTGGATAATTCCTCCCCCCTTAGGATGCAATGGACCCCATTGCGTTGAGTTTCTCCATGAGATGGGGAAACTTCTGTTGAATTGGGTCCCTGGTGAGCCACTTGCCTTGGTGTAGGATCTAGCCAGCTTTAACAACCCGATACAGTTGGATTTTCTATTGGCAAGTTTTCTTGATCTGCATGTCCACAATCTGATCAGTTGTAGCTTGTTCCATGCAGTCTGGGTTTAGCTCTGTTGGCGTGAGTTTTTCTCTGATGTCTGATGTGTCTAGTAATGGTGGAAAGTATGGTCAAAGGCGGTCCACATTGAATACTAGGTGCAGGACAAGGAATGGGGGAATGATAATGTCAAAAGAATTGTCTCTCGCAACCTTGGTAATGGTGTAAGGCCCATATCAGAGTGGTCTGAGCTTCCGTTGGGCTCTGGTAAGGATTTCTTTCTGCAAATGCAACCAAACTTTGTCACCCACCTGAAACTTGTGTGACACCCGATATTGATCACGTCATTTCTTGTACTTGGAATTGGACTTATCCAAGATGTCGTGAACCTACTGGTGGATGTGCTTGATGTGTTCAATAAATTTGGTTTCTTTATCAGCCTCAGACAATACATGTGTGGATTATGTCTGTGTAGTAGCATAAGGCATGGCAACATCAATCAAACACAATGGTTGAAATCCTAGACCCGCTTGAAAGGAATTGTGACCAGTCAGGCTATGGATAACTTTGTTATAACTGTGTTACACATAGGGAAGGCTCTCATCCCAGGTTCGTGAATATGTGGAGTTGTATATATGGAGTATGTACAATATCATTTTGTTAACGATATCTGTCTGTCCATCAGTCTAGGGATGGAATGTAGTCAACTTGGTGAGCTTGGTGTCCAATAGTGTCTAGAGGCTTGACCAGAATGTGCTCAGGAACCTGCTATCCTGATCTAATATAATGGTCTGTGAGATCCCAAAATGTACCCACACTCATTCAAACAAGAGTTTGGCGGTGTCCTCTATTGTGATACTCTTCTTGCAGGCCGCCAATATATCCATCTTAGAAAATCTTTCCACTACCACAAATACACAGTCATTACCATGCTTGGTAGAAGGGAGTCCAGGCATCTAGTCCATGGAGATGGATTCCCAAGGTTGGAAGGGAGTATGTAGATGAGTGTGCAGGCCTTGCTTCTTGATAGTTGGCTTGGCGATGGCACAGGCAGTGCGAGATCTGATATATTTCCCAACATCATTTCGGAGTTTTAGCCAATAAAATTACTTTTGTAGTACGACCACAATTTTCTCCACACCGAAGTGTCATGCGACCTGATTGTAGTGCGCCTCCCAAATCAGCTTGGCATGCTCACTTGAAGGAACACAAAGGTGGCCTAGGTAGCATAATAATGTGTCCTGTAGGTGGAAATTAGGAACTTGATTGCCATCTACTAGCACCTGGTATGTGGACACAAACTTTGGATCATTTGTGTACAGTTGTGGCCATCCAGAGGTCTCGTGGCCACAAGAGTTGAGAACAATAGTCAGCACCGCAACTGGGGATTAGTTGAGGCAGTCTGTAACATGATTGGTGCTTCCCTTTTTGTATTTAATGTTCAAGTGGAATTGTTGCAGATATGTAGACCACTTATGATGACAATCGTTCTACAACTTCTCATGTGTCTGTATAAAATGAATAGGTGAGTGTTCAGTGTGGATGATCGTCTCCTTCCCCAGAATGTAATGCTTCCATTGCCAACAAGCATACACGATGGAATAAATTTATTTATTATAGGTGGGGTACTTCTGAATTGTATCAGAAAGTGTCTCACTATGATAGGCCAATGGATGCATGTGCTGGGTGAGGATTGCACCAATAGCATAGTCTGAGGCATCTATCTCAATTTCAAATGGCTACTGAAGGTCTAGCATTGTGAGTACCAATGTAGAGTAGAGGCGGTGCTTCAACTCAATAAACGCCTTCTGTTGGGACTTGGACCACGCAAAAGTTTCTTTCGCTCACCCTTGGTAATCTGACTCAAAGGCTAAGTGATATGGGAGAATCCCAACATGAACCTCTGATAAATTTGCAAGGCCCAAAAAGCTATGAAGATCTGTTAGAGTGGTCGAGGCTGGTCAATCCCGAATGAATTGGATCTTAGTCGGATCCACATGCATGTCTCGCTCATCTATGATGTAACCCAGATATTGGACCTAGCTCATGCCAAAGGTGCATTTCTCCAAGTTAGCACACAGTTTGTGTTGCTGCAAGGTTTGAAGTATTTGTCGAATGCGTTGCAATTGTTCTTCCCAACTCTTATTGAAGATGAGGATGTTGTCCAAATAAACAACCATGAATGAGTTGGTGAAGGGCCACAAGATGTCATCAATTAACCTCATAAAAGTAGCATGGGCATTTGTCAACCCAAAGGGCATAACCAACCATTCAAAAAGGCCTTCCTTGGATTTGAAAGTGGTCTTCCATACATCTGTGGGCTCTATTGGAACTTGGTGATAGCTACAATTCATATTGATCTTGTTGAAATACTTGGTCCCTTGAGCTGGTCCAAAAGGTCATCAATCTGTGGGATTGGATGCATGTTCCTAACAGTGATTTTGTTTAGTGCCCGATAATTAGTGCAAAGCCTCCAGGTCCCATCCTTCTTTTGTACAAGTATAATTGGGCTCCCACAAGGTGAGGAACTTGGTCGTATGTGCCCTTTTTGCAACAACTCTTGGATTTTTTGCTTTATATATTCATTTTCCATAATGGAGTGGTGATATATTGACCCTTTTGGTAGAGGTTCTCCAAGGGTCAGATCGATCAACTGCTTGACTTGAAATTGCAAGCATGTATCCCTGTGGGTGATGAGAAGATGTTCTTGTATTCTTTAATGACCTTATCCAACTATTTTTGTTGCGTGGAGGAACCCTTCCCAGGGGCGATTGATGTGGCCACAATCTTCCCCTTACCTTGAGAGTGAATCAGAAAGAAAACAAATTCCTCGGTTTGGGAGATAATCTTACTGCATTGCTTAGCAGAGATTAAAGAGATGGTGGTAGGCAAGACTACCTTTGGTATCCTGTATAACTTATTGCCCAAATAAATAATAATAGTGTGAGGCCTTGACTCATACATAGTATTACGCTTCCACAAGTATGGTTGACCTAATATACATCAAAAACATCAAGAGGAGAAACATCACATAATACCTCATGCATGAAGGGCTTGATGTTGTAGGGAAGGTGACAATGTTGGCTGATGCGAAGATTTCATCCTTGGTGAAGCCACCCAATGGTGTACAAAGGTGGGTGTGGTGTGGTCGGTATGTCCAACTGCTTCACGACCTATGCTGAAATGAGTTTCTTTTGGCTCCCGCTTTCGAAAATGAATTGCAGCAGTGAAACCTTCACCCAAATTTGTGAGTGGAAGAGACGCTCCCCCTCCTTTGGATCTTCGGGCTCAATATTCTGGATCTTGGTGGTGGAAAATGTGGTATTGGGCTTGATCAGGAGCTCAAGACCAAGTGTCGAAAAATGCTCAAAAATGAAAGTGCTTAGAATTGGTTTGAACTTGAATGACTGGAAAGAGCTTGTCCTCCTGATTCCGGTGCCATGAACGGTTCGAAAAACGGTCTCCGTATGAGGAAGTTATGCCAAAACGAAAATTGCCCAATAACACTGGAATTTTGATTTTAAAAAAAATAAAATTTTTTGAAAATATTCTGTTTGAAGCAACCAATGGAACACTGCCACGTGGCAAACCTAGAGCCACCACGTGACGTGGGTGACGTCAGCAAAGGTACGTTGGGCGCATTGTTAAAATTTTAGGTTGGATCGTAGTTTGAACCCACGACCTTTGTCGTAACAATAAGTTGCTTTACGATTAGACCATCGGAAAATTCTTGGTATGTGTTGTGGAACAAACAGGTCATAAAGTTTGTGTTTACATTGGGCGGGACCCGAAAGGTGCCAGCCCCCGTTCATATGAACGCGGCCCCATAAGCGTGGGTTTTAACCCCATAGCCGCCAGCGTTCAAACTTAAATAGTCACCGCTTATTATTGAAATGTGGTCACATTGCAGAGATTTCTGGAGTTAACACGTAGTTTAACTGCCTGTCGACAACCTGTTCTACGCAGAATCCAAGGGCTAACTGCTCGTCAACTTAAACCGGTCACATGCCCATTAATCACAAACAGTTAACCGACGATCAGTTGGCGGCGGATTTGGCGGAGGCGCCAAAATTGGTAGGCCCACCATATTTGGCGGGCCTAATTGGCCCTCCAACTTTAGTTAACTAGAGTCATTTCAAGGCAAACTAGTAGTTTAGTAAACAAGCCATAACTTTAGCTAGGAAAGTCTTTTTTGGATGATTTTTTAATTTATTTTGGGTCTCTTCGACCTTCTAGAGCCATTGGCACAGATTTCATATCCAACAGAAGTCATCTGCAAGTGTTTTTGCTTCGGGGAAGTTCCAGGAACCACTAGGGCATGTTCAGTGCTGGCACTGCATTGGGTTGTGTGCAGCCATTGAAGATGAAACAAGAGTCCACCTAGATTAATTTGGGCCTTATGAAACCATTGGAATAGTCTATAGAAGCTGAAGAATCCATCTTCAAGGAGCTTTTCATCCAAGGAGATTTTGGAGCTTAGGGCCACCAGGGGATGGAGGCTATTGCAGGAGCTACCAGTATCCATTCTCAGCAAAAAAATAGTCGCTCCTGACTGTAATAAACCTTATGAATCTAATGAAGGTGTTTAGAACCATTTGGAGACTTATAAAGGCCGAGATGCTGAAGGGAAGTTTCAGGCAGCCTAGAGCCATCCATGAAGGAAGGCCTAGATCGGGGATGCAGTGCTCATTTTGAGCAAATGAACAGTCATTTGTGTATGTCAGATATGTGGTGGAGACATTAGTAGATGTTTCAGAGACATTTGAAGCATTATGAAGGAGTTTGTTCCATTAAGAAGCTCATGGAAGCTTAGTGCACCTACTAAAGGAATCAAGTCCAAGGGAGCCTAGATCTGCTTGCACAAAGAGGACAGCCATGACAGGGATGTATATGGTTTTTTCTAAACCCATAGGTTTAGTCAGTAACCTTTTGGAGTTGAGTGTGGAACTTGTAAAATAGTTCAAGCCATAATCCCAACGAGCCAAGTCTAGTTGACTAGAGCTCGTAGGAGACGTAGCCCACGAGATTGGGGTGAACTCCTTATTAAATTTGTTGTTATGTGTGATGTTTATTTGCTGCCTTATATGTCTGATATATATGTTGAATATCAGCTGAAACAAATCAATTTAAAACACATAAACAGAAGAAAAGACATACACCTCTTTCAAGCTAAACTTTTGCATAACGTCAAGTTTAAGCAAGGTCTTTTTTTAATTAAATCTGAGTGTTACTTATTATTTCTTTAGGCAGAGTCTGTAAAGGGTCAGGTAGCTTCTAGATCTCATCCTCTCTTTAGAGGTGACATATCCAGTGAATTCCCCTACAGTCTATCTCTGTATTAGAAATAAGAAGTTCACATATTTGCAGATTTAAACTTGGCGTATTTGTGCACTCATTTACATAAATGAAAATGGATACCTTGCACCCTTTTTCAAGTACATTCCATTTTCAGATCAGGTTGGTATCAGAGCACTTGGTTTTCTTGATTGACATCACAATAGCTTGATTGTATAGCTTGAAAGGTGTTTAAAGCAGTGTTGAAGATTGACTGCTTTACTATTATGCAAACTGCATGTTGTTTGAGTTTGCTGAAGTTTGGGGATAGCTACTGATTAGCTAAGTCTTGGAGAAGACAAAAGGCATAGAAGATATTTTATTACCCCAAAAGGACCTCAAAATCACTCCAATATTTCCACTTGAGTTGATTTGTTGTTGGCTGCTAGAACAAGATTTTCACTTGATTTGTGTGTTGTTGGCTGCTTGAACGTGAAAAGCTTTAAGAACTTGTTGAAGTTAATTTGTTCATTGACATTAGAATAACAACTTCATCAAGTGAAGGTTCCTCCTTCACAAGGTTCTTCGATGAGGATATGAAGCGTGAATTCTTTATATTGAAGGACATGGTGCAGATCTTGTTTGGGGATAGAAGATAAAGCATAGTGCTTCATGAGAAATTGTTGGCCATGAAGCAGGAGAAGGAAGAACTTCTTCAAAGATTGCATGATATGGAGTTGTAGTTTCAACAAGCCTAAGAGGCATTGACCAAGAACATGCTTGAGAAAGAGGTCATCCATTCTGATTTGTCTTCAGTTTCCTCTTTAGAAAGATGTGTAGGATCTTTTGAAAAGCATACAAGGGGAATAGGATCCAAGCTCATCATTAAGATGGGTTATGAAGGCAAAGGATTAGGAAAGCATGCATAGGGCATGATTGAACCCATTTATGTTGAGAAACGATCCAAGAATCTTGGACTGGGTTATGTACAATTTGATGGCGAAGACTCAAAAGCCATGAAGGCATGTGAGGTTAATTCAAAGAGAACTTTTGTTCCAAGTTCCATGAGACAAATATGTCAAATTTGTTTCAAATATGATTGTCATTGCTTTAAGCTTTTTTTGCAACAAGAAGATGGTAGATATGCAGCTTATGGCAAGCATGCAATGTTAGGCAGTTTTCAAGACAAGAACGATGATGTTAGTCTTGAATTGAAAGCTGAAGCCTCTACTAGTTCATCTCCTCATGGAGGCCAAAAGGATGAACATGCAAAGTAGCACAAGAGGTATACATCTTCTCATGATCAATTTGATTGTGTTTCTACAAGGCATGAAAATTTTACATGATTTAATGGAAGAAAGTTCCTTTGTACATATTGTGGTCAATTTAACCATCATGTTTCGAGATGCTGGATGAGGAAGAAAGCACATAGGGAATAGATGAAGCAAAGACTACCTTCAAAGAAGGTGCATAAGATTTTCACTTTTTGCCAAAAGAAGGGACATGTTGTCTCTCAATGTTGGACTTTACATCCAGCTTGTCGTCCCACACACATGCAGTAGGAGGACAAGAAGATTGGCAAAGGTGGAACCACAGATTCCATCATTGATGTGGACAGGGAAGTTTCACATGAGGAAAAGTTGCAGCAGAAAAAATCACCAATGAAGTGGCTTGGTAAGAAGTGGATGGACTTCTTGACATAGTAAAACTTACTCCTTTTGTACATACAAATGTTGGATGTATGCATGTTTTGTTTTGTTGTTGCAAAATCTCGCCATGGAGCAATGTTTTTCATTTAAGCTCTTGTCACCCACATGTTGTTTTTTGGGGTTGACGTACCTATTGGTCTTAGAAAAGAAGAGTTGAAGTTACACTTGTACATAGATGTTGTAGGTGTATTTCTCGAACTGGTAATAGTTCATTGTACATGATACATGCATAGGTGTTTGTAAATGTATCTTGTTGTTTGTTGACTAGTGTTGCTTGTGAGCACACTTTTTACATTGTCGATTGTGTCACACATTGCTTATTGACTTGTGTCGATTGTGACACATCTTGTTCATTGACTTGTGTCGATTATGCCACTTATGTTGTCAACTTGTGTTGATTGTGTTGCACATGTTTTGTCGACTTGTGTCGATTGCGTATACACTTTCTACATTGATGGTTGAGTCCATTGTTCAACACATTTCAGATCACTTTGTCGTTGATGATTTTCTTGTTGCACAAGGTGCCTTTGGTGTCATTTAGTGCAGGGAAAAAAGCATGCACTTCCATTTAGATGACGACAGTTGGCAAGGCAGGACATTTTGGCATCAGTATGCTCATTTGGCTGAAAATAAGAGGATGTTTGTGTTCTCTCAAGTGCTGTACAGTTCAGTTCAGTGTTTTAGTAAGCTTTTGGGGACCAAAAGCCTTCTCATTTGGGAGGTCTGATTAGGAGCTCAAGACTAAGTGTCGAAAAATGCTCAAAAATGAAAGTGCTCAGAACTAGTTCAAACCTAAATGACTGGAAAGAGCTCGTCCTCTTGATTCTGGTGCCATGAACGGTTCAAAAAAAGGTCTCCATATGAGGAAGTTATGCCAAAAACAAAATTGCCCAATAACACTGAAATTTTGATTTAAAAAAAAAAAAAAAATTAAAATAGAATATTCCTTAGAATATTCTAGGTAATATTCCTAGGATATTCCATGAATATTCTGTTTGGGGCAACAATGACAGGCTGCCACGTGGCCTTGGTGATGTCAGCAAAGGAATGTTGGGCGCATTGTTAAATTTGGGGTGACGTCAGTAAAGGAATGTTGGGCGCATTGTTAAATTTTTGGGTCGGATCATGGTTTGAACCCATGAGCTCCGTCGTAACAACAAGCCGCTTTACCGTTAGACCAACAGGCAGTTCTTTTTATGTATTGTGGAACAGACGGATCATAAAGTTTGAATTTGCATTGGGCGGGGCCCGAAGAGGGCTAGCCCCTATTCATATGACCACGGCCCCATAACTGTGGGATTTAACCCCAAACCGCCGACGTTCAAACTTAAATAGTCACCGCTTATTATTGAAACGTGGTCACATTGCAGAGATTTCTGGAGTTAACACGCAGTTTAACTGCCTGTCCACAACCCGTTCTGCGTGGAATCCAAGGGCTAACTCCCCGTCAACTTAAACCGGTCACATGCCCATTAATCACAAATAGTTAAACGGTGACCAGTTGACGGTGGATTTGGCAGAGACGCCAAAATTGGCCTAACTGGCCCTCCAACTTTAGTTAACTGGAGTCATTTTAGGGCAAACTGGCAGTTCAGTAAATGAGCCATAACTTTGGCTAGGGAAGTCATTTTTGGACGATTTTTTTTTTTTTGATTTTGGGTCTCTTCGACCTTCTGGAGCCATTGGCACAGGTTTCACAGCCAACAGAGGTCGTTTGCAGGAGTTTTTTTTTCGGGGAAGTTCCAGGAATCACTAGGGCATGTTCAGTGTTGGCGCTGCATTGGGTTGTGTGCAGCCATTGAAGATGAAACAAGAGTCTACCTAGATTAATTTGGGCCTTATGAAGCCATTGGAACAGTCTATAGAAGCTGAAGAAGCCATCTTCAAGGAGATTTTCATCCAGGGAGATTTTGGAGCTTAGGGCCACCAAAGGTTGGAGGCTGTTGCAGGAGCTACCAGTATCCATTCTTAGTAAAAAAAACAGTCGTTCTTGACTATAATGAACTTTTTGAATCCAATGAAGGTGTTTTAGAACCATTTGGAGACTTATAAAGGCCGAGATGTTGAAGGGAAGTTTCAGGAAACCTAGAGCCATCCATGAAGGAAGGCCTAGATCGGGGATGCAGTGCTCATTCTGAGCAAATGAAAAGTCATTTGTGTATGTTAGATATGTGCTAGAGACATTAGTAGAGGTTTCAGAGACATTTGAAGCATTCTGAAGGAGTTTTTGCCATTAAGAAGCTCAAGGAAGCTTAGTTCACCTACTAAAGGAATCAAGTCCAAGGGAGCCTAGATCTGCCTGCACAAAGAGGACAGCCCTGACAGGGATGTATATGGTTTTTCTAAATCCATAGGTTCAGTCAGTAACCTTTTGGAGTTGAGTGTGGAAGTTATAAAAGAATTCAAGCCATAATCCCTACGAACCAAGTCTAGGTGACTGGAGCTCACAGGAGACGTAGCCCACGAGATTGGGGTGAACTCCTTATTAAATTTGTTGTTATGTGTGATGTTTATTTACTGCCTTATATGTCTGATATATATGTTGAATATTAGCTAAAACAAATCAAGTTAAAACACATAAACAGAAGAAAAGACATACACCTCTTTCAAGCTAAACTTTTGCATAACGTCAAGTTCAAGCAAGGTCTTTTTTAATTGAATCTGAGTGTTAATTCTTATTTCTTTAGGCAGAGTCTATAAAGGGCTAGGTAGATTTTGGATTTCATCCTCTCTTTAGAGGTGACATATCCAGTAAATTCCCCTACAGTCTATCTCTGTATTAGAAATAAGAAGTTCATATATTTGCAGATTTAAACTTGGAGTATTTGTGCACTCATTTACATAAATGAAAATGGATACCTTGCACCATTTTTCAAGTACATTCCATTTTCAGATCAGGGCTCCACATCAATAATATGCTTCTCTTAGTCAGTCCCCTTGTCATTTTTTGACTCAGATTTAGAACATGCATCTGACTCTGAAGCCTTCACCTCAGTGACCAGTGATTACTTGGCTCAACACTCACTTGTGTTGTGAGTGGGGCTCTTATGGAACTCACACTGCTTTATTATGTCCTTATTTGTCTTCGTCGTGTTGTTCTTTACTTGCAGCTTCGATGGGTTGTCCTGGGTCAGCTCGCCTTGGCTTTGTCCTTTGTATTGCAATTTGGGGGTGCCTTTCCCTTGCTTCAAATTCATAGATCCAAAGTCTTGCTTCTTTTGTTTTAACTTCTACTCGATCTTGATAGTGTATCAATAGGTGGCGCCAAGTGAGGATATGTCCAGGAACTCCATCTTGTCCTCGATGTATTTGTGTAGACAACCATGGTACTTGAGTATCAAATTCCACTCAAAATCCTTGATACCAAACTTTGTGCAAAGGGTATGAAAAATATTTGTGAACTCTAACATGTCTTGGTCCCTTCCTTGCTACAATGTGGTCCACTTTATGTACTTATCTTCGTAGCCCCTGACAGGGTAATACTGCTCCTTGATGACGTCTCAGAAAGAGTTCCAAGTGGGTGTGGGTGAAAATTGTAAGGGTTTCTTCTCATCCTTCTACTCACAGTAGGTTTCCCACCAGTCCTTGACATGGGGGGCAGCTTTGAGGAGTTCAAAAGTAATATTTTTCCCTATTGGAAAAATCATGAACCGAAAAATACCCTTCCAACAGATTTAACCATTTATCTACAATGTCTACATCTATCTAGCCTTCACATATGGGAATGTCAAAGTTGAATTGTACCTTAAAAGGAGTGGTGCATCCAGAGTGGTTGTCGAATGAATATGCGTCGCATGTGGGCATCCACCGAAGGATCTAGGCAAAGTTGTCCATCATCGCATTCCTCTGTCACTAGAGGGCTTCTTCAAGCAATATTTTGAAGGGATTTCCTGCTCCCTCATCTTTCTTTTCTTCCGCCATGGGAGGTCGTTGGGGTTTGCGAGGCTTGTTTTGCAAAGGTTCAACCAGTTCGAGCCCTAACTCCTTATACCCTAACCTTGTTAGGGACATGCAAAGAAAAAAAGAGAAAGAGCAAACCACTCCGATACCACTGATTCGGAATTATGTAGGAACATAACATAATATAGATACAAACATAAACACAGAGATGCAGTATAAATAAAACTTCATTTCATTAATATCAAAGAACTGAAATATGTTTACATACATAATGAAAATCAACTAGCTTGGGTGATGGTAGATTATCTCTGAGAAGAGATATGGTGGCTACATGCCTTTGAATTGTGTTACAATGAGGCTCGAAGGCCTATTTATTATTGAGAAACAATTGAAAACCCTAAACATCCAAAAACCTAACCCTAGGAGACGAAGCACCAAAACTATGGGCCCTATTAGGGTAAATTGGTACATCAGCTTTCTGGGGTCATAACTTTGGCACATAATCCCTGTTTTACGTGCACCTCATTAGAAAGATCTATCTGAGAACTATAAATTTTGACTGCAAATGTAAATTGAGGTCTTACGTTTTCCCATTTTCCAAAAAAACTTCATTTAGAAACTGCCAAAAATAGTAAATTGTACTACAATTATGGAAACTGAAAGAAATAATGGTACAATGGTGGGGGTCCAAGTGGAATAGGAGGGTGGCCACCAATATCCACCTAAATCACCTAAATACTTGCAAAACATAATAACTTTAATTTCCTCACCCACTCCCTCATCCCAGGTTTTGATCACTATCATCCACCACCCCCAATTTCCTTACTGTCAAAGTTAACCACAATAACTAATATAATTTCCCTATCACATTACCAGTCAACCTCCCATGTATTTCTTGGATTATCCATGTTGTGAGCTGATGTGGGAGGGTGTTTCAAATCTCCATACCTCCCCCATTGAAGATGAAATTGGGTTAGCTTAACTCCCATGTTGCAACAGACGAATTGGAGGCATGTGACTCATGTATCTTCCATGTCTACAATCAAGTAACAACAATGACAATGTATTTATATGATTGATTATTTCAACAAAGGTTTAGGCTACACAGATCATCTTAATTGTGGGATTGGGGTTCGTAGACTTGAAAGGCACATTGTGTTGTATACACAAGAGGCAAACCATTACAGTTATTGATATGGCCTAAGGAAGGAAATTCTTGGGAATTTGTGATTGAATGGGAGAATATACCTATGGATGATACACTACTTAGTTATGTGGCACCTCAATCACCCAATCTCCCTCTATGGGTGACTAGCTCAGGGTCACCAAGTGTATTTTATATTTCAGGCAATTCTGGCAATTCCACAACATTTAATTTTGTAGCCTCTACTCATCTAGGGAAGATTGAAAAATTCCCAAAACCATTAAGTATATCAAAGCCATAAATCATACAACCACACTTGTTTAAAATTAAATAAAAAAAAATTAAAATCAAAATGCATTCAACATACTTTAAAGCAAGAACAACAATATAAATCTACTTACAAGGAAAATATTGGCACAGAACTGTACCTTGAGTGGGCCCCTACTCAAGGATTTCCTATGCCTCTATGCACTAAATGTATATATATATATAGATAAACACAATAGTATCAAATTAGAATAGGTAATAACAACAATTATTTTCAGTGAACTAATTGAGACAAGAATAGAAATCAAGCTAACAATTAGTTAATGATTCCAGCATCATATTGATAATGATTTATGGCTTCCAGTTAAGCACTGAGCCAATGAACTAATATAATCTCAGTTTCTCTAGTTTAATTATGGTCTCTGGATATGATTTGCAAACATAACTGACCAAGATGCTAGCACTCACGAAATATGAGAAATACTACACGCATTACAAAACATTGCTCCAACCATTTTATAATAGTCTTCATATATGGAAAGATCACGTGCATAAGCAGTTTGGCCAATAGGCTTGTGATTCCTGGTGCTGACGCACACCTCTCTTTTGTCCAAGTGTCACCATGACATCAATCATCTTGGTTGTGTAATGGGTACATCTAACTTTTACGCTTGCTTGCAAAAATATCTTCGGACTTGACAAAAAGCTTTTCAGTTTGATCAAATGGTGGACCCCTTGCAATATAAAAGATCCTTCGACCTGGTGATTAAAGTTACCCTATTAATACTTGACCGAGGTAATATGGCCACCAAAAACCAACCTGTATGTACAAGATATTCTTCGGACACTAACTAGTTCACCAGTTATTATATTGATGTAAACCATAGATCAATATATATTTATATCTACTAAGCCAAACACACCTAAACCAAAATTCCTCCTTAGCAAATCTTAATTTTAATCAAAGAACAATGAATAAAGAACTCAAGCAAATGTATATATGTATACATGCAATCACAAGAAATGGAAGATATGAAGCGATTAGAGATGGAAAATAAGGGATATTTAAGAAAAAATGTGTATTTTAGGAAGCAAAAAGGATGGAAAATAAGCGACTTGTCATCTCCCCCAACCATTTTGGTTGCATGTCCTCATGTAACTTAATCATTTTGAGGAAGTCCAACATGTAGGGCACCCCAGTTATAAGTAGGGTGGCCAAATTCCCTTGGATTGTAGTACCCTAATGCCTTGTCCAACTCTACCCAATTTGATCTAGGTGGATATTAGTGGCCACCTGCCTATTCCACCTGGACCTCAAGTGGATTTCATCAATTTCCTTGATTATAACACAATTTACTATTTTTAGCAATTTTTTGGGTCCTAAACTTTTGGAGTTGTTTTGACCCCCTAAACAACCTTTTTTTGAGGTTTGCAATAGGATTTCCCATTGTAAATATTTTATTACTTAGAGAGACCTTTCTAATGATCTATTATATGTGCCAAACGGAGATCATATGAACAAGTTACAACCCCAAGAAATTGGCTGCCCAACTAACCCCAACGGGGCCCACAAACTCTAGGAATTCCATCTCGTAGGGTTAGGGTTTTGGTTGTTTAGGGTTTCCCTTTGTTTTTCAATAATAAAAATGCCCTTGAGCCTCATTGTAACATAGCCGCCACATCTCTTCTAAGAGATAAGCTACCATTGCCTGAGCTAGTTTATTTCCATTCTATATGTAAGCATATTTCAGTTCTTTGATATTAATGAAATGAAGATTTATTCTTGTTTCATATTTGTGTTTATGTTTATATTTGTATTATGTTTCATTCTTGCATAAGTTTGAATCACAATTAAAACATTCTTCTTCTTCATCACATTGGATTGGGGATTGGTAGAATCTTATGGGGCACTAGAGAAGAGGATAGTGGAAGCGAAGCCCTATCCATCATGAGCCATGTTTGAGTAAGAAGTAAATGTAGAGCGTCACCTAATTAAGGGCTAAAATAAAGTAAGGGTACCCCATAGGATGCCTATCCTATAAGAGGGGTGGTAATCTCTCCCAGATATCATGTGCCACCAAGAGAGCCTCAAAGGGATAAGTGCACGATAGCTCATGATATTATGTGGCAGTGTATTGTTGGTTGTGTCATATGGTAGCTAAGTCACTAGGGTTTTCTCTTAGCCTTTCCAAATCATTGACAACAAGACTGGTCAATGGGTATTCTTCTCAAACCATCAATCTAGCCTCCAATTTGTCTTTGCATAAAAGTTTGAGGCCTTTTTTCCATTTAAATAGGTTGGTGATGTAGTACATAAAAGCCCTAAGTTGAAGGTCCCCAATGAAAGGGTTGGCATTCCAACAAGAATTATCCTGCATAATGAAATTAAATAAATATAATTCACAAAATAGATTCTGATCAATTATGTTTAAATTATGATATACCTCGATGGAAGTCTTTGGTTGATTGATTTCATAAGGTTGGTCATATTTGATTTTCCTCAGTATGAAGGTGACTAATGAATCATGTAAATAGACAAGGTAAAACCAAAAGGGTATCTGCCAGGTGGAAATCTTAACACAAATTTCACAAGTTTCTTTCTTAAGTCTCTGTTCTTTTTTATAGAGGTATTTTCATTTGGCAATTTAGGTTTTCCATTTTTCCTCCTTAGCTAAATACATAGAAAACCATATTTGTTTTAATTTCTCAATAACATGTCGATGCCTTTCTTTTTTAATGATCCTTAGGTCAAAAAGATCATTGTTGGTTTGACATTGCGGCATGTCAAGCTTCAACTGGAGAAAATCATATGTATTTGTAAGGATATCATCCAAAATAACATTAATGACATGTTGGGCCTCTTCTGTATACCTATCAAAGAATTATTTAGCCCTAATTGTAGGTTCTTGCTCTTGCTTAATAGCATAAAGAAGGGCTCCTAAATTATTCATTTTAGTCCTCTGTTGGTGTAGTTTTTCTTTAAGCTTTTCAATTTTCAAAATCAACTTTTTGTTTTATTTAAGAAGGGTGTAGCTAGGGCTACATTATTGAAAAAAAATTGGGGCTGTAGTCTTACCTCTACTGTGCTTGACTTATTTGGACTTTCCACTGCTAGTCCCAATTTTGAGGATTGTTGGTAGCTCCTCAACAATAGTTTATTTAGTTCCCTCTACCTGTGATGGAGCTACAGGCTCAACATTCTCCTCATATACAAAATTTTTAAACTCCTTCGTAACAGCTTCTGGCATGTTACACTAGGAGTGAATCTCCGTGGTTAAAAATCTTGTTATATGCTTAACTTATATATTAATATTTTTTTATCATTAATAATTATAATAACAATAATAATAAGTATTATTATTATTATTATTATTATTATTATTATTATTATTATTATTTGTAATTCTATCAATTCTAGGCTTCAAGATTATGCAATGGCTTGTCTTTCTTTCCTTTCCTATTTTGAACATCTATCCAACCCAAGGGATTTTTTGAGACAACCACTTCCTTTCCTTGAGATGCTTCCATTGTCCAGTGCTCTGACATATTTGTTGGCTCCTTGTCACTATCTGAATGGTCTAATTCATGGGTACGTTTTGCCCACTCTTTGCAGATACCAAAATTATAGCTGAATTTTGTGATTGTTGGTTAAGCTTCCTCCCCTGATGGTTGAGATAACATATGAATTTTGTGTCGTACTAATTGTTGGTTAAGCTTCTTTCTTGATGGTTGAGATGACATATCACGAGCCTTAGTTGGTTCTGCAAGAGCAGTGTTGGCACATCACGAGGCTTAGTCGGTTCTGCAGGAGCAGTGTTGGCATCAAGGGTCTTCTGATTCTGAGAATTACTTGACCGGTGAGCCTAGTGGACATAAAACCATTGGGTCATTTTGGATCTTGTTATCCATAATTTTTCTTCTTGGCTTCAAAATATGAAATGTGTCTTGTGAATATAGGAAAACATTCTATAGATATAGAGGTTGCTGACAAAATCTATAACGAAAAACTTTATTTTCATAATCTACCATTTAAAAATATTTTTTTTTTAATTTTAACAAAATAAAATTTATGGTAAAGTAAATACTTGGATGTTTATTATTTACCACTCATTTATTTAATTTATATGACTACCTCTAGTGACTAACCTAAAAAGATTTATAAATATATAAACACTGACAGAAATTATTGAGAATTTTATTTTAATAAAAATATAACAGAGGGTCAAAATCCAAACTGTAGTCCATGAGTGCGAAATATAACCGTAAGTCTTTCTTAGAAAGAATGACCTTCATTCGCCTTCTTTTTTTAAATCCAATCTATCCAGGGCAGGGAATATATACATTTTGGAATCAATACATGAATATTTCTCTACGTCCAAACAAAACCATCATTTCGATATTGGCAATAACTGAATGTCAACACAACCAGATCTCCATTCACATCTCCACTGTCTCTGAAACAATTAAATGCTTTCCAAATCCAGAAAAAGGCAATGAATATATGCTTCACGTTTAACATATTCTTATGTAAGGAATGCTGCCAGGACAGAGTATTCTGCATAACGTGGCAGAATATGGTGCTGTATTGAATGCACGCAGAGCTCATAATAATATTCACAGCTCCAACGGTTACATGTGAAATGATAATTTGCAGAACATTGAGATTCTTTTGTTTATTTAACTTCCAATTTATTAACCACCATGAGGTCCAAGGGATGATATCATTTTCTAATCAATATATTAACTTTTTTTTTAGTATAGAGATGCATTGGAATTCAGAATCTCTTCGTGCAATTTTTTCTTCACTGCCTACCTTAAAATATGTGTAGGCATCAAATTCTTTACAATATTTATGTTGGTATCAAATTCTTAACATTATTTATGTTGCAATAGTTTGCCGGCTTTCTTTCCAAGTGAAGGCTATTTCTAGGTTTCATGTGAAATGTGCATTATGGTCTTTTTTTATGTTGCAATAGTTTCCCGGCTTTCTTTCCAAGTGAAGGATATTTTTAGGTTTCATGTGACATGTGCATTAAGGTCTTTTTTAGTATTTAGAGATGAGTAAAGAAATATAAAGTTAAGTTTTTTTATCGTGTTTAGTTGTCTAATATTATTTTAGATTCATTTTAATTCTAGATTTATTAAGGATTTAGAGATATAAATCTCTTTTAAAATGAAAAGAAATATGATTTTTTCTCAGAGTTCAGTAGATTTAGAGCTAAAATGGACCTAGGGTGGTTTTTTTTTTTTTTTTAATAGACTGTATTTCACATAAATATCATGGGTTCTCATAAACCCAGAGCTCAAAAACCAACAACTTATCAAATCAAGTTTACCTTATTATTTGAGTTTAAAGCTATTTTTATTTTTATTATTTTAGTTTAAAGTTATTTTTATTTTAGCATAAGGTTATTTTTATTTTAGAGAACATTACATTACATTATGGGCTGAAGAGCACATCTTCAGCTAGCTGTTCAGCCCCTCTCTACCAAGAGCCGAGGGATCAAATCTTCTTTCACTAAAAAAATTCAATATAAATTTTTGAAATAAAAATAGATTATTTCTTTTGTGTAATTTGATAAGTCAAAATATTTAACAAATAATATATTATTTCACATTTTTACTTATCAAAATAAAATAAAATAAAATAAATAATAAAAATAAAATACAAATTTAATAATTAATAATTTATAATTTTATTTATAATTTATTGATTTATAATTATAATTATAATTATTAGTTAAATCAGCCTAAATTTATTTTATAAAAAATAATTATTTAATCTTTTCTTGCCTCGTATTATTTAATCTTTTAATCTTTGTACACAGATCTTCAAAATTAACATACAGATTCAATCTGAGTTAAGCCTCATATTATTTAATCTGTGAATATAGATTTTGTGCTCCCCTTGCAAGAAATATAACCGCCATATTGGCCGACCCAACTCAGTACAAGCCCATTTTTATTGCTGTGAACATGGACATGTAAGCTGTTCAAATTCGGTGAACTGTTAATGTTCTTGCTTGCTATTACATGTGGGATAATTGTAAAATATATTTTTTCAATAACGACAAATATTTTATATTGATGTGGACATAGACATGTAATCCGTTCAAGTTCAGTGAACTCTTCCGTTCTTGCTTGCGATTGCAACTGGGATTATTATAGAATACAATTTTTTCATGACGGGGAATATTTTATATTAAAATTGATGTTTGGAGTTGCAGTATTATAGCAAAAATACAGAGATTGTAGTTCAGGTAAATTAATACAATCTTTTCATTAATCTTGATTTCAAATCAAAAGCTCTTTCCAATAAATTTAATTGTCTTACACATTATATATATATATATATTTTCCAATTGTGGTTTATGGTTAATATCTATAGGTGGTCAGAGCATCAAGAATCCGGGTAGATCTACGTAGGGATCTATTGAGCCTAATTGTCTTACAAATTATATATATATTTTCCAATTGTGGTTTATGGTTAATAAGTGGCTGCTATATCTATCGTAGGGATCTATTGAGCTTAATTGTCTTACAAATTATATATATATTTTCCAATTGTGGTTTATGGTTAATAAGTGGCTGCTATATCTATAGGTGGTCAGAGCATCAAGAATCCTGGTAGATCTACGTAGGGATCTATTGAGCCTAACCCCAAGGGCGTCAAGGAAATTTGACCTTGTGACCTCCCGATTGACAAGATACTTAGCAACGAGAACTTGACCAACTAAACTATCTCTTAAAACTAGTTAATTATACATATATTATTTATATACTCTACCATTTAATATAAGGTCAAAGCTCAATAAAATTTGATTTTCATATAAATTAATTATACACATATTATTTATATACTCTATCAACATATGCAAATCATGCTTATATACTCTACACACATGTTTGATTTTCATATAAATTAATTATACACATATTATTTATATACTCTATCAACATATGCAAATAATGCTTATATACTCTACGCACATGTTGTGGTTCCATATCAATGGCAACAACATTCAAGTCAACAACAACATGCAGATTTTGTCTTCTTTATGTTGAACATGTGCCCTTTGGTCCACTAGAATTTCTATGGTGTATGTTAGGCTTGTTTCCAACTACTTGTACCTTATTTGAAGCTAAAAAATATCCTCATGTAGAGATTGAATCTCTTGCTCCACCCTGCATTTGTGATTACCTTGCTACATGCTCGAATTCTTAGACATGGCCCAAATTTGTCCTTTGTGTAGAGAGCTTTCCCAAGCTCAAAGCAAGTTACCACTAAGTAAATGGCATACATTTCCATCAAAACAACATATCACATAATGATTACCAAAGAGAGAAAGTTGATTATTAGCATCCAAAGGGATGTACTTTCCTGTCGGTGTTCCAAAATTGACTTGCAAAGAGGGAGCCCTTATGATGGAAACCTAAATACTTGCAAAATACAATAGCTTCAATTGCCTCACCCGCTCCCCCATCCCATGGTTCGCCTCACCATCACTTACCACCCCCAATTTCCTTACAAAGTTAACCACAACAACTAATATAATATCCCAATCACATGACCAGTAAACCTCCCATGCAATGCTTGGCTTATCCATTATGTGAGTTGATGGAGGATGGTGTTTCAAATCTCCATAGATCCCCCACTAAATATGAAATTGGGCCAGCTTAACTTCTATACCACCACCAAGAGGAATTGGAGGCATGTGACTCGCATGTCTTCCATGTCCACAATCAAGCAACACCAACTGAACCATCTTTTCCACTAAATAGCACATTAAACACAATCATGCTAGACTATCCTACGACAATCCTACTACCACCATGATGCTTGCAAATATCATATTGCCCATAATTTCAGCTAGCTAACAACACGGACCACCCTCCACATGCTATCCAACTACCTTAGATAGATATGACAACATCCACCACTACCCCTTGCTTAGATACTTGAGTTAAAGGGTAAAATAGAGATCCACCCTCTGATTAATGAGAAGCGTGCCAAATTCTAATGTGGTGCCCTTATTCACAAGGGGGTAAACTTCCTTCTTATTTTGTATTAAGACATGGTTCCAAGAGTGATTTGTTAAATGTTTTAATAGAAAATGAATTATTTTTAAGAGTGTTATTATTTTGTTCAATTTTGGTGAGGATACCTGAAAAAGGTCCTAATAAAGGGCTTCTTCCTTTGCTTGGTAGCATGCCTAAAACTCCAAGAAAATGATAAATCTATATTTTCATGGGGGGCTAAGATCATCCCCCTTCTCCTAGTCATAAATGGATCTTTATAAAGTATTACAAAATGAATTATATATTATAATAATATATAATTGCGCTGAGAGGTGCTCTCTAGTATGGAAAAGATGTTGTAATGTTATGTAAACATTTTGACTTGGTCAAATTAAAATTTGAGAGGTCAAATTATTTAAAATTAAATTAAAATTTAAAAAGTAAAACAAAATAATTATCATTACAGTAGCTCGAGTAAAATTGAGGTCATAGCGTCAACCATTGCAAGTTTCTAGGCTCCACAGTTTGACAACCCATGGTTTTCCCAATGGTATTCTTATGTAATATAGTCTATTTAAATGTGTGAAGACTCCTTTGTAATTAGCTTTTGGGAAATGAATATATATATATATATATATATATATATATAACTTCAAATCTATCAAGCACCCAGAGGAATCAAATCTCTCGAGGTGCAAACCTTTCCTCAAGTTTTGCATTCAAAAAAGAGGTTTGCACCTTGAGATATTTGATTCCTCTCGGCGCTAGCTAGATCTGGAGTTAAGATGGATCTAGACATAACGAGCCTAGATTCATTTTAATTCTAGATCTATAGAGATGTAAATCTTTTTTATAATGAAAGGAAATACGATTTTTCTTTGAGCTTGGTAGATCTAGAGTTAAAATGGATTAGGGTGGCTTAATTTTCTCTTTTAAATGGACTATATTTCACATAAATACAATGGGTTCTCATAAACGAGCTCACAAACCAACAACTTGATCAAATCAAGTTTACCTTATTATTTTAGTTTAAAGCTATTTTTATTTTTATTATTTTAGTTTAAAGTTATTTTTATTTTAGCATAGGGTTATTTTTATTTTTTATTTTGAGGTTTAATTTCCTCCTTTAAATAAATTATATTCCACATGAATAGCATGGGTCAATAGCATGGGTTCTCATAAATGTGGAACTTTATCTTATTATTTTAGTTTAAAGTTATTTTTTTTTTGGCATAGGGTTACTTTTATTTTTTATTCTATTTTTACATTGTAAAAATGTCTAATATAGGGTTATTTTTATTTTCATTTTATATTCACTGAGTAAAAATATTTAGAGGACATTACTTGGTAAAACCTCTCTCTACCAAGTGTCTCGAGGGATCAAATCTTTTTTCACTCTAAAAGATATTTGCATTTGTGGAGTTAAGATGGATCTAGGTTGGTTTTATTTTATTTTTATGTAATTTGACTAAGTCAGAATGTTTAGAAGACATTACATTACCTTACATCTCTACCATATTGGGCTGGAGAGCACCTCTCTACCAAGTTGGAAATGTTTAGAGGACATTACATTACATTGCATTACTTCTCTACCAAATTGGAAATGTTTAGAGGACATTACATTACATTATATTATGGGATGAAGAGCACATCTTCAACCAGCTTTTCAGCCCCTCTCTACCAAGCGTTGAGGGATCAAATCTTTTTTCACTATAAAATTTTCGAAATTAAGATGGATCTAGATTGTTTTTATGTTATTTTTTTATGTAATTTGATAAGTCAAAATATTTAACAAATAATGTATTGTTTCACAGTTTTAATTACCAAAATAAAAATAAAATAAAATCAATAATAAAATAAAAATAAAAATTAATAATTTTATTTATAATTATAATTATTATAGTTATATTTAATAGTTAAATCAGCCTAGATCTATTTTGATCAGAAAAAGAAGTTTGTATGCTAAGAGATTCCACTTTATAAAAAATTATAAATTTGCATTTTAAAATATTCATTTTCCAAATTAACAAATTTTACTTTATAGAAAATTTAGATTTTCTTAAAAAGATTACACTTTCTAAAAAAAAATGATTATTTTCCAAATTAAAAAATTCCACTTCATAAAAAAAATTAGTTTCTCTTAAAGAGATTCCACTTCAAAATTTAAGCCTCATATTATTTAATCTTTGTACACACATCTTCAAAATTAATATACAGATTCAATCTGAGTTTTTAATCTTTATACAAAGATCTTCAAAATTAATATACGGATTCAATTTGAGTTAAGCCTCATATTATTAGTCCCCGCCATCTGGCAATGGCATGGGATTATAGTAATTGGTTGGCGATGTTAAACAATTAATTCACCTGTTTGTTATTAGTAAGAATCACTTATAAACCAAAGTTTTCAGGCACATATTGTTTCACCATCTTATTTGGCCTCTCCTTGAGGTGGAGATGCCAAAAGCATATATTATGTGTACTTATTTCAGAAACCTGTTTCACTGTGTTTCACTAATGTAAACATTAGTTTCGCAGTTTAACAAATATTGAATGCTATACTGCTAAGCTAAAGTAAGTTTCCAAGTTGAAGTTGCCAGGTTGCTAGGTGGTGCATGTTGTTGAGGTACCAACTGTTGAAGTTGTCAGGTGTTGCCAGGTGTTGAATGTTGTTGAGGTGCCAACTGTTGCATGTTGTTGTTGTGTCTTGCATTGCATATTGCAATGTGTGTTATGTCTACTGTAGACTGTAGCATATACCGAATGTGAGCTTACCTTTGAGCCTTTGCTACAAATGAATTGCTCCTCCCTGCAAATGAACCATTCCTCCTTCAACTCGAACTTCCATCTTGAGTGAATATGCCAGTTACGCCTCTTCAACATCTTTTGTGGGACGCATTGTCGACTCCCCTCCCTCTGAGCCCTCATGGACAATGCCCCAGAACGGGAAGGAAAATGATGTGAATCACTTCTTTTCTGGGGTCCTTGAAGCAACAGGGAGTGTCATGGGCATGGGTTCAATGATCTATCTAGAAGCAAGTTGTAATTACCCCCACGGTGACGAGATCCATGCTCCCCTCCACTCCTACGGTGCTCTCCAGCTCCTCCACCGACATCACCCGGGGAGTCATCGCGTACTTTATGTTGGGATGCCTAGAAGTGTAACTGATTTGCTTCTCGCTCACATCTGTCGCTATTATGTTCTTGAATATCTCTGGCAACTGTCAACATCAAAATCAAGAACATAACAAATATTAAGCCTTCCTATCGACTAGATTCAATTTTGATGGACTTACCTCAGTCCCAAACTTCTTTTGTTGCATCTGCTTCCCAGAGAGATTTTGGTTGAATGGACTGCTTTTTCTCACAACTGGCGAGCTAGTCAAAGAACCCCGACTTGTTGCTTGCTTGCTGGTTGGTTAGCTTCTTGAGCTTGCTGGCTAGAACTGACAAAGTGAGGCTAGATAAACCCATGAACTACTACTTTGTTCTTTGCTAACTCAAGGATTTCCGCTTCCTTTCATACCATAATTGTTATGAAACCAACTCACAAAAATATAGAAAAGATAGTTGAACGCCTTAGAATTCAGCCTCTTCGAGGGGGCAACCTCCTTTACATTACAAAAATGAACAATTCTTGGATGATACAAATGAAAATACCTCCTTTCTATATATAGGAGTTTAAGGGGTAATAATATAATCAGAGCTGACATAATAATAATAATGTGAGGGCACAATAATAACAATAGTGGGCTTCTATGGGGCACAATAGTAACAATATGGGGACTACATGGGTGTAACAATATAATAAGGGGGTTGTACTAATAACAATAAGGGGTTACACTAGTAGTATAGGGGCCTAAAATGCCCCTATCCTTCAAAAAGTGTTGTCCTCAATGCTTAAGTAGTTCTTGATGCTTCTGTATAAAATTCTTGTCCTCCCATGTGGAATCTTCAGCAGGTAAGTTCTTCCACTTGATTAGATACTATGAAATTGATCGATTTCGTAGTTGTCGGGTTCTTGTTTTTGTGACTGCTCTAGGTTCCAATATGATTTTTCCTTCCTCTTCAAGTTCTGGCAATATTGTTTGAATTAGGATCTTCTGCAACTTTTGAATGAGTGGCCATACTTCTTCGTCCTTCTTCCATTCATCCCTTGCTTCATTTATCCAATTTGGTTGGATTCTCTAAATAGCACAAAACAATGCTTCCACATCCTCATCCTTTCTTGAGAGTGCATCTAAAACAAAATTTTTCTTCCGTTTTCTATAGATGATGTGAAAGTCATAACCCAACATATTTGTGAACCATTTTTTATGTTCTTTTAAAGATAATAGTTGTTCTAAAAAGTATTTAAGACTATCATGATCCATTTTTTCCTTGAAGTGTCTTCCCATTCGGTAAGGTCACCATTTCTGAAGTGCATGTACTATTGCCGACATTTTCTTCTCATAAATAGCTTGCTTGAGATGTAGCAGTAAAAATACCCAATCACCTACATCAAAACATTTTTCACTACGATGTTGATCTACCTGTTGTTTCATTCGATTTTACACCAAAGTGGTGTTATCCTTTAAAAGTTGGAGAACTTGTTGTTGATACTCGATGTGAGCTTTCACTGCTTGAACCTTTTTATTCTTGATATGTCCTTCTATCTTGAGAGTTTGAGGAGTGGTAATTTCTTCCAATGCTTTACAAGATATGGTCGGATTCATTTCTTGATTCTTGATGTGATCTTTCACTTCTTGAACATTTTTCTTCTTGATATGTCCTTCTATCTTGATAGTTTGAGGAGTGGTAATTCCGGCCAATGCATTACAAGATATGGTTGGATTTATTTCTTCTTTCTTGATGTGATATTTCACTTCTTGAACCTTTTTCTTCTTGATATGTCCTTCTATCTTGAGAGTTTGGGGAGTGGTAATTCTTTCCAATGCTTTACAAGATATGGTCGGATTCATTTCTTCTTTCTCTGGGGTTGGGTCCTAGCGTATATCCTCTTCTTTTGATGTTTCTTGATCCTTTTCTTCCTCCTCTTCATACTCTTTGTAAAATAATTTATTCTCAGCACACTTATGACCTTTAGTGCATTTGATATCACAATTGTAACAAAGCCCTTTTTCTCTTTTTTCTTCCAATTGTTGGGGTGTAACCCTTGTAGGTTGTGGAAGGTTAGGAGAAACAACACTTCCATCTTTATATTTGTGAGGAGTAGAATTCCTTATTGCCATAATTTTGCTTTCCACTTTGTAACAAAGCCGTTTTTCTCTTTTTTCTTCCAATTGTTGTGGTGTTGCTCTAAAGAAGGTGTTGCTCTTTGTATTCTCATAATGTGCTATAATTTCCTTCGTGAAAATTGACCACATACAAGTTGTTTACGAGAACAAAGCCCTTTATACCATAAAAATTGATCTGGTTCTAAATATGAAGATGCAATACATACCTTTTGTAACAATGGTACACCATGTAGATCAAAATATTGCTCCATCTGAAGTATCCAATTTACCGGATCCTTACCATCAAACTTCTTCATATCGCCTTTTCTTGATTTTAGGAGCTTGATATTGAAACGACTATAACTCTGTAATTTCAGTTCTTCCAGTTTTGAAATTGCAACCTGCAATAGCCCTCTGTGTCCTCTTTCCAATGCCACCAGTTTGATCCAAATTGGATTCTCCAAGGAAGAGTTATGCCAAATCTCCCACACTGACCTGATTATAAACTAGTTTAGTAGAGTGAGATTGTACGATGTACCACATGTCACTGTTTCGACCTTTGGATCTGAAAAATGTATACAAGAAAATACAGTCCATCCTCGTTCTGCAACTTCTTACGAAATTTCAATCTGATGCTCAAAATAAAAGTTATAACTATTTTCCCCAAGTCACTTGTTTGAAATGTAATTCAGGAGTCTACAAAAATACCAACTTCCTCAAATCATATTTCCACAAATATAGCACAAAAAGCTTTGAAATTCGGACCCGATGTTCATAACAATTTCAACCCAAATGGGTGTTTTTGTTAGCATTTGAAACATCACAGAACAAACGTTATAGCGCAAATGCCATGATGACCTGTTTGGAGCAGTGAAACCCTAGAATCCACAACTCTGATACCAAATGTTATGAAACCAACTCACAAAAAGATAGAAAATATAGTTGAACACCTTAGAATTCAGCCTCTTCGAGGGGGCAACCTCCTTTACATTACAAAAATGAACAATTCTTAGATGATACAAATGAAAATACCTCCTTTCTATATATAGGAGTCTAAGGGGTCATAATATAATCAGAGCTAACATAACAATAATAATGTGAGGGCACAATAATAACAATAGTGGGCTTCTATGGGGCACAATAGTAACAATATGGGGACTACATGGGTACAACAATATAATAAGGGGGTTTTACTAATAACACTAAGGGGTTACACTAGTAGTAGCGAGAGTTGCGCGAGGGAAAAGGAGGCAGAGAGGGTTGTCCCTTCCCGTTCAGTTCCGCTACGCCCTAGTGACGATCCTTAATTAAGAAGCATCACCCCATTCTGGCCACCTAGGAATTGACTACTGGTAGTGTCGCAGCTACCATTAATAGATGGCTATCTTTTGAATTTCTTAATAGCTATATTGAATCACCTTTTGAACATCTGATAGGGATTGAGAATCATAGATGAAATAGACTCTCTGTCTCAATTTGGAAGGCTTTAACTCGTGTTCTAGGGGAATTATCGTGGAATTGGTCTTCTTCCTCTTCCTAACAACGATATTATTCTTTCGTTGTTGGCACAGGGCGATCTTCAGATCTCTTTGCCAATCTGGTATCTATTCCGAACGAAGGGGATATCAAATTCAAATCGCTCATCACTGGCAATGAGAGTCCATATTTTTCCCCTTGACTCTCGAAAGGGTTATAACAACACTCACCAATTCAATTTTATCTGCCGTATGATCTAGATTTACACCCTCGTCTCATCTGCTGCTTTCTGTCTTGCTGATGGGACAGGATCTGCCTATGCAACTGAATATGGAACCATGCTTGTATGGTTGAATTGACTAGCTATTGTAATCAACAGACTCAAATAAATAAACAAAGTTCTAATCGACTGCGTAATATGCTCACTTCGGATCTGCTACTCGTGCTTATGCTGTAAGATCCAAACCAATTGATTCAGAGATAGGATCAAAATCATAACTAGCATAATCCATATCATGATTACTAACAACATAAACTGGTGCTTTTGGTCGGTCAACATCAACTCCTTAGCCTTAGGGTCGTAGAAGCTTTCAATATAAAAACAATCAAAGTTGTTTCTGGTCTCACAAAGAATACTGACTATGAAGCTACTACATGTAATCTGAGTTTGCTGGTCTCCTAACTGCGCCTTGACTATGCACTACTCTCTGCAAAATTTCATGTTTTTTGCCTTCACACCGATTTGGTTGTCACATTATTTAGTATGCATGCAGGTTGGCATTCATCAAACTCGACAGAGAAGCCTCCCAGATCCGGAATAAGGCATTTGGTATGCATGCAGGTTCGCGTTCTCATGGCATGAGAGATATGTGGCTCCATCTAGTACACCCAGGTAACTACATTCCCAAGGCTCCATATTGCTAGAGGTTGAAGTTCGAGGAAGAGTTTGAGGGCCACGGTTGGGTCAAGTTCAAGGGTCTAGGTCAAGGGCCATGGTTGCAACGATGTAATAGGGTCTAGGTCGAGGGTTGTATTTCCAATTTTAGGATCGAGGTTTATGTATGTGTAGGGTGGGGTTATGTAGCTACATGAATCTAGTAGGCATAAAAAGTGAATACCAATGGTCTAAGTGTGGTGGTTTAGGGTCAAGTTAACCCAAAGCAGGAACAAGCTTGGAACACCGCGCTGAATTGGGACCTTTTGTTGCTATTGGTTCTTGAACTACCTTTGCTCTGGCTACCTATTCCCATGTTGTTGTCTATGTCTCTGCTGCTTGCTCTGGTGCCTCCAACATAATTCGATAACCAAAGATATGCTTTCCCTTACCAGAATAACCTGAGTTGTAGAGCTAATTTCACAAGACTGGAACCGAGAACCTCAATGAATGGATTAATAGGATCACGAAATAAGCAATTATCAGAAGTAGAAACTAATGAAGAATAAGTCAAAAAGTGCAATAACAATTGGAATGAAAATAGTTGAATCAAGGCTCTTTCATGGGACTATCATCAAAGCACTAAATAGGTTATGGTAGCAGTCGACTACAATGTTGTTATTATTATTATTTTCATGTAAACTATAAGGAAAAATACCAAGGCGGGGCCAACTAATAGAGTTGCGAAATAGTGAAAAATCATCAGGTTGGGTCATTTCCTATCCCTTTTGCAAACTCTACTCGGCTAGGGCCCGATATTTATCTGCAATAAAAGAAAATAAGCTGGCTTATAAAACAATCATACTTAAATCATGTTTGATCTATAAACTTCTAGGCACTATCTGTGGACCATCACATGTGGCAGTAACTTATAGTATTTAGATTGCCAGAGCAGGTCTTCAAGCCTTCCTAGGTATCCTTCCCTTCGTTAGAGTTTCCTTGGTGGGTGCCTTATGCGGACTGGGTGGATTTCCTTACCTTGGCAGGTGCCTTATGTGGACTGGGTGTATTTCCTTACCTTGGCAGGTGATTTCTTATGTAGGTATCATCCAGACTACCTGTGAAAAGCAGTAGCCTTTTCTGATTTGGTCGATTGAGCAAACTAGAAATCTTGAAAATGGTTAGTGAAAATTACAAGATCAAGCAATCTTGGAAGTCACTCCTTTGAAACATTGTGAGGAGGCATTATTCAAAAAGAGAATTTCACTTTCCTCTAATTCTGTATCACCAGAGCCTGCCCTGTCTACCTTGAATATGCTTTATGGTCCTTCCAATATTTGCTATGGGTGGTTCAGGTGTATCATTCACTGGGCTCACTAGCTAGCTTTCCTGCTACAAAATAAACTACTGAAATTCCCTCGACATCGAAGTGTAACTTCATCCACTCTTTTGTTGGGTGTGGAGCTTGATTATCTTCTGTATTCAAAGGTATCGCCACATTGGACCCCAGTTCGAAATGGGGCGGCAATGCCACCCGTAAAATATTCGTTGTAGGGGGGGTCTAGGGGGGGGCAACTACAACCTTTGGGGAGTCCCCCCCCTGGCGGCTAAAAACAGATGTAAAATTGCCTTGTAAAAGTATAGTAATTTCTAGTCAATCTGGGCCGTTCATTAGGCGGATGATCTGACGGTAGAACTTATGTTTAGTTTAGGGTTTCTTTCCCTAGAAGACAACCCCTCTCTTTGTATGAGGGAATAGTATTGAGTCTGTGTAATATATGTGGATTCTCTGAGCGAGAAGCAGTGAGGTGAGACTGTGAGAGAAAACAGAGGATATTACAGCGGATCTGCTGTAAGTTGTGTCTCTTCATTTTGCTGGATAATAGAAAGGAAGGACTGGCTGTTCGGGGTGGACGTAGCCCAAACTGGGTGAACCATGTATATCTGTGTCTCTCTTGTTTTATGCGTTTTCTGTGTTTATATTTCTACAATATTTTATGTGTTCCATTGCTCCGTAATATATAATTTTCTAACAACTGTTATCAGATCCGAAGGTCTATTTGGCTGATAAACTCGCAGGAAATAAGGGTTCCTCATTCAAGTGGGAGCAATGGCAGAAGATGGTAAGTTTAGGGTCGAGAAATTTAACAGCCAAAACTTTTCGCTGTCGAATATGCAGATGGACGATTACCTGTATCAGAAAGATTTGTACCTACCATTGGGTGGAAAAACAAAGATGCCGACGGGAATGACAAATGAAGAATGGAACCTTCTCGATAGAAAGGCACTCGGAACAGTACGGTTGTGCCTCGCAGCATCAGTCGCCTTCAACATTTCAAAGGAAATAACGACAGAGGGTTTGATTAAGGCGTTGGAGAAACTATATGAAAAACCCTCGGCCTCAAACAAGGTATTTCTTATGAAACGGTTATTGAATATGAAGATGTTGGAAGGTGGATATGTTGCAGACCATTTAAATGATTTTAATACTGTTACAAGTCAATTATGTTCTGTAGGGGTAAACTTTGATGATGAAGTTAGAGCTCTGTTATTCTTGTGCTCATTACCAGAAAGTTGAAATGGTTTGGTAATGGCCATTAGTAACTCTGTTTCTGGATCTAGTACTTTAAAGTTTGATGATGTTTTCGGTGCTATCCTTAGCGAGGAAATGCGATGAAAAAGCTCCGGTGAGACATTGGGTAATGCTTTGAGTGTAGAATCTAGGGGAAGAAAAATGGAAAGAGGAAAGAGCTCAGGATATTGCAGTAAATCAAGGAGAGGCAGATCCAAGTCTAGATTGGGGATAGTGTGCTGGAAATACGGAAAGAAAGGACACCTAAAGAAAGACTGTAGATCTCGGAAGGGAAAAGAAGGAGATGCACAACAATAAAACAATCATGAAGCAAATGTGATAGGTGAGGTGTTACAAGATGCTTTGATTCTTTCTTTCGAAAATATTACAAATTCCTGGGTGGTAGATTCAGGGGCCTCATTCCATGCCACACTTGATAAGAAATACTTTCATGACTATGTTCAAGGAGAATTTGGACAAGTTCGTTTGGGTGATGATAAACCCTGTAAAATTGTTGGAATGGGTAAGGTTCTTGTAAAACAGTAGAATGGAAACCAATGGCTACTAAAGGAGGTAAGGCATGTTCCAGATCTAAAGAAAAATCTAATTTCAACAGGGCAATTAGGCATTGAAGGTTGTGTGACAACCTTCACAGATAAAGCTTGGAAGGTTACCAAAGGAGCCCTGGTAATAGCAAAAGGTGAAAAGGTTGGTACATTGTATTTATGCAATGGTATTTCTAACTCTGTTAATGCTTTAACTTCCAAAGGAGTAGATGCAGCATTATGGCATCATAGGCTCGGACACATGAGTGAAAAGGGGATGAAGATTCTTCACTCAAGGAATTTGTTGCCGGGTTTGAAAAATGTTAATTTGGACTTGTGAGAATTGCATTTATGGAAAACAGAAGAAAGTCAGATTTCTTAGAGTTGGGAAAGAAAAGAAGAGCGAAAAATTAGAGCTTGTGCATATAGATGTATGGGGACCTGCTCAGGTATCATCTCTCGGTGGCTCTCGTTATTATGTTACCTTTATTGATGATGCAACTAGAAAAACTTGGATTTATTGTATTAAGAATAAATATGATGTATTTGATACTTTCAAGAAATGGAAAGCTTTGGTTGAGATTGAGACAGGAAAGAAATTAAAGTGTCTCAGATCAGACAATGGAGGTGAATATTGCAGCAAAGAGTTTGATAGGTACTATTCAGAGCATGGAATTCGCAGATAGAAGACAGCTCCAAGAACACCACAAGAAAATGGTGTGTCAAAAAGGATGAACAGAACAATCATGGAGCGTGCAAGGTGCATGAGATTGCATGCAGGATTGCCTTTACAATTTTGGGCAGATGTTGTAGATACTTTTGTTTATCTAATAAAAAGAGGGCCTTCAAGTTCCTTGGATGGTGGTGTTCTAGAGGAAGCATGGACAGGTAAAAAGGTAAACTACTCTTTTTTAAAACCTTTTGGTTGTGAGGCCTTTGTCCATATTGATAAAGAAAATAGAACAAAGCTTGAGGAAAAGTTAAAGAAATGTACCTTTATTGGATATGGTGTTAATGATTTTGGTTATCGCTTATATGATTATGAAAATCACAAAATCATTAGGAGCGGAGATGTAATATTCAATGAAAAGGTCTTGTATAAGAATAAGTTACAGGAAAAGAAACAGGAAAAAGAAAACAAGGAATACGCAGTTCTTCATGAAATCACTAAAAAAGTAAAGGTGCTTGAAAATAATAATAATCAACAACCACAACAACAACAACCACCACAACAACAACAGGCACCCCAAACACCTGAAAGTGGTGTTAGAAGATCTACCAGGATAAGTAGACCCCCTGAATGATACTCTCCTTCATTATATTATTTATTGTTGACTGATTCTGGTGAACCCAAATGTTATGAAGAAGCAATGCATGTTGAAAGCAGGAAGAAGTGGGAGGTAGCCATGGAAGAAGAGATGGACTCCTTAATGCATAACCAAACTTGGGACTTAGTTAGGTTGCCTGCAGGAAAAACTACATTGAAGAATAAATGGGTTTTCAGGCTGAAGGAAGAAAATGGAGGAAAACAGAGGTGCAAAGCTAGACTTGTGGTGAAGGGGTTTGCACAGAAGAAAGGTATTGATTTTGATGAAATATTTTCTCCTATTGTTAAAATTACTTCAATCAGAACTATTTTAAGTCTAGTAGCAGTTGAAGATTTGCATCTTGAGTAGTTAGATGTAAAGACAACCTTTCTCCATGGGGATTTGGAGGAAGAGATATATATGCAGCAGCCACAAAGATATGAAGTGAAAGGGAAGGAGAAACTAGTGTGCAGGTTGAAGAAGAGCTTGTATGGCTTAAAACAGGCTCCAAGGCAGTGGTATCTAAAATTTGACAAGTTTTTGTCTGAACAAGGTTATACTAGATGTCACTCTAATCATTGTGTTTATCTGAAAAATCAAAATGATGGCAGCTATATTATATTGTTATTTTATGTAGATGACATGCTTATTGCAGGGTCTAACATGCAGGAAATAAATGTGCTCAAAAGAAAATTGGAAAATTCATTTGCAATGAAGGATTTGGGAGCTGCAAAACAAATCCTTGGTATGAGAATAACTAGAGACAGGAAAAATCGTAAATTAACATTGTCTCAGAATGAGTACATACAAAAGGTGTTGAAAAGATTTAATATGCACAATGTGATCCGAATTTAAATAGGAACGCAATAAAATATAGAGATAACCATAAAGACAGATATGCAGCAGAAATAATACTTCATTTCATAAAATACTGAAATATGCTTACAAATAGAAATAGAAATAACCCAGCTAGGGCGATGGTAGCTTATCTCTGAGAAGAGATGTGTCGGCTACATGCCTCTGAACTGTTCCGAACTGTGTTTACAATGAGGCTCAAAGGCCTATTTATTATTGAGAAACAATGGAAAACCCTTCACATTCCAAAACCTAACCCTAGAAGATGAAACGCCAAATTGTGGGCCCCGTTTTGGGGTGAGTTGGACAGCCAACTTCCCGGGGTCGCGAATTGGTCGTATTATCTTTGTTTGACGCGCATGATAGCCCGTTGGAAAGATCTCTCCGAGGACTACGATGGAAAAGACAATTTTTATTAGAAAAATCACTAGCGGTAGATTTCCCAAAAAAATGTCGTTTAGGGCCTAAAAATGGCTCTGGAAGTTTATGACCCGAAAAACTGCTAAAAATAGTAAACTGCGCTATAATTAAGGAAATTGAAAAAATGAAAGAGACAGTTGTGGGGATCCAAGTGGGATAGGTGGGTGGCCAACAACTTCCACCTGGATCATTCCTCCCCCCTTAGGAAGCAATGGTCCCCATTGCGTTGAGTTCCTCCTTGAGATGAGGAAGCTTCTGCTGAGCTGGGTCTCTGGTGAGCTGTTCTGCAATCTCTGATGTGTCCAGAAATGGTGGGAAGCATGGTCGGCGATGGTCCACATTGAACAATTGGTGCAAGCGAAGGAATGGAGGAATGTTGTGCTTCAAAGCATTGTTGCCCACAGCCTTGTTACTGGTGTAAGGACCATGTCGAAGTGGTCTGAGTTTTTGATGGGTTCTGGTAAGGCGTTCTCTCTGTAGATGTAACCAAACTTTGTCGCCCACCTGAAACTTGTGTGGTACCCCTTTGGGTAAGGAGAATTTGTTCCTGTGTTCTGTCATGACTGTATCCCTATGTTGTTGCTGCTGCGTGGAGGAACCCTTTGCGGGGGTCATGGATGTAGCAACGATCTTCCCCTTACTTCGGGAGCAAGCCAGATAGAAAATAAATTTCCTAGTCTGTGAGATGACCTTGCTGCCTTTCTTAGCAGTGATCAAAGAGGTGGCGGTAGGTGCAGCTACCTCTGGTATCCTGTATAATGAATTATCCAAAGAAATAATGACAGCGCGAGGCCTTGACTCATACATAGCATGTCGCCTCCACAAGTATGGCTGGCCTAATAGTACATCACAAACATCCAGAGGTGTAACATCACACAATACCTCATCTGTGAAGGGCTTGATGCTGTAGGGAAGGCAACACTGTTGGCGAACTTTGAGATCTCGTCCTTCGTGAAGCCACCCGATACTGTACGGTTGTGGGTGTGGCGTAGTTGGTAGGCCCAACCGCTTCACGACCTCTGCTGAAACGAGGTTCTTTTGGCTGCCACTGTCGACAATGAATTGCAGCGGCGAACCCTTCACCCACATTTGTGAGTGGAAAAGACGTTCCCCCTCCTCTGGCTCTTCGGCTCATTCTTCTGGATCTTGGCAGTGGAAACAGTGGAACTAGGATCCGCATCAATGATTTGCTTCCCTTTGCCGTCCCCCTTGTCAGGTTTTGGCTCAGAGTCCGAACATGCATCTGATTCGGAAGCCTTCAACTCGGCCACTAGCGACTGCTTGGTCCGACACTCGTGTTATGAGTGGGACTCTTGTGGAACTCACACCACTTTCCTGTGTCCTTCTTCGGATTCGTGGTGTTTTTCTTTTCTTGCAGCTTCGAGGGGTTGTCTTGGGTCACCCCACCTTGGCTTTGTCCTTTGGGCTTCGGATTTGCAGATCCAAAGTCTCGCTTCTTCTATTTGAACTTTTGCTCGATTTTGACAGCGTATCGGTATGCTGTGCCGAGTGAGGAGATGTTCAAGAATTCCATCTCTTCCTGGATATATCTCTGTAGGCAGCTGCGATATTTGAGTACCAGATGCAGCTCAGAATCTTTGATACCCAACTGTGTGCGAAGGGTATGAAAAATATTTGTGAACTCTAGCACATCTTGGTCTCGTCCCTGCCGCAGTGTGGTCCATTTGATGTATTTGTCCTCATAGCTTTTGATAGGGTAGTACTTCTCCTTGATGGCATCCCGGAAGTCATTCCAAGTGGGGGCGGCTGAAAACAGTGAGCCTGTACTTTCATCCTTTTTCTCGTAGTATGTTTCCCACCAGTCCTTGACGTGGGGGGCTGCTTTGAGAAGAGCGAAAACAATCTTTTCCCGACTTGAAAATTCATGAACAGAAAAATACCCATCTAGCAGATTTAACCATTTATCTACGGCATCTGCATCTATTTGACCCTCAAAGATGGGGATTTCAAAATTAACTTGTACCTTATATGGTGTGGCGTTTCTAGAGTAGCTGTTGGAAGCCGATGCGTCACCTCTGGGTAGCCGCTGAAGGATCTGCGCAAAGCTATCCATCATCGCGTTCCTTTGCCACTCGAGGGCTTCTTCGAGCAAGATTCTGATAGGATCTCCTGCCCCCTCGTCTTTCTTCTCATCCGCCATGGGAGGTCATCGAGATTTGCGAGGCTGGTCTGGGAAAGGTTTGACCAATTCAAGCCCTAACTCCTTATATCCCGACCTCGTTGGGGACATGCAAAGAAAAACAGAGAAAAAGCAGACCGCTCTGATACCACTGATCCGGATTTAAATAGGAACGCAATAAAATATAGAGATAACCATAAAGACAGATATGCAGCGGAAATAATACTTCATTTCATTAATGGAAAATACTGAAATATGCTTACAAATAGAAATAGAAATAACCCAGCTAGGGCGATGGTAGCTTATCTCTGAGAAGAGATGTGTCGGCTACATGCCTCTGAACTGTTCTGAACTGTGTTTACAATGAGGATCGAAGGCCAATTTATTATTGAGAAACAATGGAAAACCCTTCACATTCCAAAACCTAATCCTAGAAGATGAAACGCCAAATTGTGGGCCCCGTTTTGGGGTGAGTTGGACAACCAACTTCTCGGGGTCGTGAATTGGTCGTATTATCTCTGTTTGACGCGCATGATAGCCCGTTGGAAAGATCTCTTCGAGGACTACGACAGAAAAGATGATTTTTATCAGAAAAATCACTGACAGTAGATTTCCCAAAAAACGTCGTTTAGGGCCTCAAAATGGCTCCGGAAGTTTAGGACCCGAAAAACTGCTAAAAATAGTAAACTGCGCTATAATTAAGGAAACTGAAAAACTGAAAGAGACAGTTGTGGGGGTCCAAGTGGGATAGGTGGGTGGCCACCAACATCCACCTGGATCACAATGCAAAACTAGTTAGTACACATTTTGCTAGCCATTTCAAACTTAGTAAGGAAATGTGCCCAAAGACCCAAGAAGACATGAATTATATGTCTAAAGTTCCATATGCATCAGCAGTTGGAAGCTTAATGTATGCAATGGTCTGCACAAGGCCTGATATTGCACATGCATTGGGAGTTGTAAGCAAGTACATGAACAATCCAGGAAAGGAACATTGGATGGCAGTGAAATGGATTCTCAGATATTTGAAAGGTAGCACAAGTCAAGCATTATGCTTTGGTGGTTCAAACATTTCTCTACAGGGATATGTTGATGCAAATATGGCAGGTGATAGAGATAACAAGAGGAGCACTACAGGATATGTATTTACTGTTGGTGGAACAACTGCCAGTTGGGTTTCAAAAATCCAAAGTGTTGTTTCACTTTCAACAACAGAAGTAAAGTGTGTTGCTGCTACAGAGGCTAGTAAAGAAATGATTTGGTTACAAAGGTTTATGGGTGAATTGGGTAAGGAGCATGATATGGGCATGTTATACAGTGATAGCCAAAGTGCCATTCATCTTGCAAAGAACTCAGTGTTTCATTCCAAGACTAAACACATACAACTCAAGTACCATTTCATACGATCAGTGTTGGAACATGGAGAGTTGAAGCTGGAAAAGATACACACTAGCCAGAATCCTGCAGATATGCTAACAAAAGTTGTAACCAGGGAGAAACTGAGAATATGCTCAGTTTCAATTGGTCTTCAAGGATGACGATGAAGATGAGAAACAACTAGGTCCAAAGAGGAGTCATTGTCCAACAAATGAAGCAGCAGTGGAGTTGCTATAATTAGTCTCCAAGTGGGAGATTGTTGGATGTGGAGCCTGATTATCTTCTGTATTCATAGGTATCGCCACATTGGACCCCAGTTTGAAATGGGGCGGCAACGCCGCCCGTAAAATATTCACTGCAGGGGGGGTCCAGGGGGGGGGGGGGGGGGCGATTACAACCTTTGGAGAGCCCCCCCCCTTGATGGGGGGTTTCGGGGGCAGCGCCCCCGAAGCTAAAAACAAATCTAAAATTACCTTGTAAAAGTATAGTAATTTCTAGTCAATCTGGGCCGTTCATTAGGTAGATGATTTGATGGTAGAACTTATGTTTAGTTTAGGGGTTTTTTTTTCCCTAGAAGGCAACCCCTCTCTTTGTATGAGGGCATTGTATTGAGTCTGTGTAATATATGTGGATTCTCCGAGTGAGAAGTAGTGAGGTGAGACAATGAGAAAAAACATAGGATATTACAGCGGATCTATTGTAGGTTGTGTCTCTTCATTTTGCTGGATAATAGAAAGGAAGGACTAGCTGTTCAGGGTGGACGTAGCCCAAACTAGGTGAACCACGTATATCTGTGTCTCTCTTGTTTTATGCGTTTTCTGTGTTTATATTTCTGCAATATTTTATGTGTTCCATTGCTCCGTAATATATAATTTTCTAACATATTTCTTTTTTCTGTCGATAAACAAGGCTCATTATAATGAAACTCTAGCACCCAGGGCTATTTCTATAAAGCACGTAATATGAACCAAAGTTATACAATACCCCATTATTCTGAACTTTGTATTCTTCCCTCTCGCCACAAGATTTTTTGTAGTAGCTCATATCTTACTAGATAATTTTGGCATGTAGTGCAAACCCCAGCAACTGAAGCAAGTGTCTCCTCTTCGCCTTCCTTTCAAGGAAGGGACTAGCTGCCACACAACCTCTCTGTTTAATTTGTCTACATAGATTATGTGCTCCCCTTACAAGAAATATAACTACCATATTGGCCGAGCCAACTCACTACAAGCCCAATGGACTTTTCTTGCATATTTCAACCAAACCTTTGAAAAACCAATTTTGAACTCAAATAGCTAGCCTAAAATTTGAAGCGGAAATCTAAATCATATAAAGAGATCCCTCTCTGAAGTTGGAAGGGAGAAATCCCAACTTTAAAAGTGGTTTTGTGGTTACCTTTGTAGCTTTCTTCCTCAACTTAGGAAAATTACGGAGTGATAACAAAAGTGTTGCATCAAGGTTTTCCCCTCATGGATTTGTCGAGAAGATTTTCATTTTTCAAAAGTCTGGTTTAAGCTTTTGTTCAATATTCTTCAAGATAAAATGCATCCATAATATTAATTCAATGTATTCCTTGAAGCGGTGAAAATGAGGAGTTTGTCTCAGAAGGATGATCTAAAAACTTCAGAAGATGGATAAGTTGTATATCTAATTACTCTTCTGTGAGGTTGCATATTTAAGTCGATGAATACACATATTGATATCTCGAATTAGATCAAGAGAATGAAGTAAATGTGGTAGTAGTTAGGCGATTCAAGCGAATCAAATAAGCTGAAGAATGCAAATCAAAGCAAGCGAGTTGGACTCTTTAGTAAACACTCCTTTAGATATCATTGACTCTGGTAAGAATTGAACATTGTTTGACCATGGATAACAATGAATAGCTGGAGGATATAAGTGGCAGAATTTCCATATTTAAAGCGAGACAAGTGGCAATCAGTTGAACAAAATCAATGGCTAGTAAACTAACTTCCAAACATCAAGTAAAAGAATTTTCCATCAGTTCCAGATTTCTTGCAATTATTTAGAGATTGTTTTATTTTTAGTGCATTATTTAGATTTTTATTCCAAAAAGCTAGACACAATCAACTTGATGCATTTTTCTATATATTGTATCATTTGTAATGAAAAAAGTTGGATTTTGATGTCAAAACCTTGACATTTTTTTAAAATACTTTTACTACAAAATTTTCAATCAATTATTTTTTTTTACTTCAGTTTTATGACATAATTTGTTTTTGATGTATGTTATTTCCGATAATTCCACATCTTTATTTCTGGATGCATGTGGGGGTGTGTAGGTATTCGAGAAAGGTTCAGTTGAGTGTCAACCCCCTTGAAATCCCACCATGAAGTTATTTTCATTAATGAGTAGATTAGAATGACAGCATGTCACTGTTGATCCCTTAACATCACAAGATTGTTGCTATCTAAACATTGCATGTATGTATTTTGTTTAGCTATTGAGAGTGCCTCTTCACACTTTTTGATATTATTAGCTAGCCTAAGTGTTTAGTGGGAATGTTAGGCTGCCTAATAACTCTTTCATTATTCTATTCAAACCTTCCAAGCTATTATTTTTTTAACATATCTAAACACCCGCACTTTGATAATGCCTTTGCAAGAGAGGACTTTACTTGTTAACTATGGATTAGAGAGTTGAGGCAACCACCATATACGACAACCCTTAGATCTGGCCATCATGCGTCATAGGCTACTGTCTAGTGATAGTGAACAACAAAAAGCCTCGTAACACTTGAGGGAGCCCCCTCTGGTTCGAGGGCTAGCTTGAACTTAAAGGCTGGTTGAGTTTGTTTCTCGGTGCAATTTTACAGCCAAGAAATGCCTTCAAGAAACATATACAACACGGACAATGTATCAATGTTACTTGTTTCACACATTTGCATAACAACATAGCCAAATTAATATATATCATAATAATCTCTGAGCACTTTCTCTAGCTAGGTAAATTTCTACGTACAACAAAATAACAACAACTAGCGCCTGCTTTATGCGGAATGTGGGTGGCCAAAAAAAAAAACTTCCACACTCAGTGCATATACTTTCTCCTATAGTTATCATACTCCCGCACTTGAATTTAAAACTTGAATGAACGAACTATGCAGACTGCGGAAGTTGTACGAAATTAGCTTTCTTCTGAATTCACATTGTCATTTCATTGTGCGCAAATATTTTACAATGCCAATAGATTCTACTGTGCAAAGGGATTTCATTGTACTGAGTAACTGTATGAAGTTTTCTCTGCACTCCACACAACTTTTAATCAATTAATTGTCATAAATATGATTATTCGGGACAACTAAGTGGACAAAGAATGCAAAAGTTGTGTGGAATGCATAAGCTATGTGGACTTAGATTTCCTCTACATATGTACAACCTTTAATCAATTAAGAGCTCTGACTATACAGAGGGATTTCCCTGTGAATAGTTTTGTGTAAAGAACTTTCATTACGCTATGTCAAATTAGCTTTCTTCCGCTTTTACATTGTCATTTCATTGTGCGGAGATATTTCACTATTCAAATAACTTTTGCTGTACATAGAGATTTCATTATACAAAGTAATTGTACAAACTTTCCTCAAATTCCTTAGTTCAACTAAAAACCTAAATAGACAGAAAATGTGGAAGCTCTATGGACTTAACTTTACTCCATATCCACACAACCTTTAATCAATTAAGAGCTTTCATTGTGTAGAAAACTATATATAACTTTCAGTAGGTGGAGAAAACGTGTACGGAAAAAACATATACAAAAAAAATACTAGCGAAATTCAGCGGACGGAAGTTAATCAATCGATTAGTAATAAAAACAAAGGGATAGGTAAATGATTTCAATCTCAAAGCCTTTACCCCTTTTCATAATTGAAATCAGTTTCATTGTTAGAAGATTGTGTTGTTTCCTTTTGCTTAACGACATAACACATCTCATTATGGTTAGAGATGAAGACATAGATTTAAAACATGTAATTAAAATAAGTGAAGTTTGGTACAAAGGGGTTGGATTCATTTTTTATTAATGGGTAAGGTTTAATTCATGTTGGTCAATCCGCCCTCCACCCTCCTTAGAAAATGTTGGTCCTCGTCATTTCATCCCATGTTAAAAATAAGAGGGACCCCACTATGTTTATTGTACCATCATGATCAAGGTTTTGTGTGGTCAACCCATAATCATGGGTTTGTGGATCACCCATAACACTAGTTCCTATTTTTCTACTAATGGAGCTCTAGCTACAATTTTCTTTATAGTTTTTCTTATAGCTGATGAAATCTATTGATATAAAATACTTTGTTATATCTCGTGGAGTGAGAAAATCCTTTCTAATACTCAATGTACATGTGGTTGTGTTGGTTTACATCCTATGTGACGTCAATCAATGATAGCTATAAAACCAAGAAAGAAAATGAAATTAAGTAAAAAATCAATTTGTTCCAACATAAAATCCTTTAAAATGAGATATCATGCACCCTCTAAAATACTCTATAGAAGTTGTAGAATTTCATAAATTTCTTTGAAGATGGTTTCCATGTGTCCCATTCGTTATTGTGCTTCAATGACTATCTTATAGCTATGGGTACGTTGAGAAATATATAACATTAGATCACTTAAGCTTCCACCTATTGCATTTAGATGCAACATGAGGCTACTAGGGAGTGGTAACTTGATTTTGTTGGCCCAATGGTCACATTGAGAGGGGGGGTGAATCAATGTGAGATCAATTTTACCATTTCACAATTGTTCATAATCAATCAATCATATAGTAATGAATCATAACCATAAGAATCATATCATCAAATAGAACTATGCATCATCAATCTACCATCATATCAATAACACATCAAGAAGCCATCACATCACAAAGAGACACAATTTTTTTATGTGGAAACCCATACAGGAGAAAAACCACAAATATTATTCTTCTTTATATTCAATTCATTTACATATATTTGTAGGCTACGACCTATTGGAGTATTGACACCTAATCATAGGGATTGGGTGAACAACTGTAATTAGTGTAAATAAATAATAGAGGAAATGGAGAGTCATCGGGAGATGAATTGAAGAGTCACTCCCTCTTGTATATAATAATGAACAACCTAAATGAATAACACAATTTCATTTGAGGAGTTACCTCCTAGCCTGACATGGTAGTAGAGCTAGCTCTATTTTTTAGCATTCCTACCCTTGTAACCCCTTTTTGTCTATTTTGCCCATGTTCTGCATTTCTACAACTTGACACATCTACCTTCTGCTGGCATAAATTCCTCAACCTCTCATCAATGAACCAAACCTCTATTCGTTAACACTTCAAGCTTCAGCTAGATTCCTCTCATAGAGGATTTCTTAACTCTGTGTATGGTTGAGAGCGCGGGGAGGCACAACAACTAGTGGGAACATAACCTCCACTTGCATTAAAGGGACATTGGGCTTGCTCACTTCGCACCTTGGCCCTAGCCGACATCAATTTAGAGGCTATTGAAACATGCCATATATCGAACCGAAGGTGTTTCTGGTCGAACGTGGGTCATAGCGTTTGTAGCATCTCCATACAGCCTCTGCTTGCAGCGTCTCATGGACAAGTGCTAATAGCTGGCAACATTGCTGCCTGTAAAAGGCCCTCCATACCTCCCACGCTGCATTGCTCCTCCCACGCTAGAAGCTGCTTGGCTTGGCCTCTCCTCTGCACATATATCCAGCCGGCCCATACCTCTCTACGCTATTCCATATATATACAATGCTGGTATATATAACATTGTCTCCACGTTGTTCCATATATATATATATAAACGTTGTCTCCACGCTGTTCCATATATATACGACGTTGTATCATATATAACGTTGTTTTCATATATTAACGCTCCTATGTTTGGCTCCCAATTGTTTCATATATAACACTTGTTTCATTGCTGCGTTTGGCTCCCAATTGTTTCATATATAACATTATTTCATTGCTGTGTTTGGCTCCCATGCTGTCACCCATACATCACCTCCCTCAAATTCTCCCCTCCCCATATACCACCTTCCCTAAATATTCCCTCCCCCATATATTACCTCCCCAAAACAATACCTTTGTTCTTAATATATCAGAGTGCAATTTTTGAACCACCAGAAGTGCATTTTTATATATTGGCAGCAGGGTACATTTAAAAAAAAATGCATTCATTGATATCTATTGTGGTAGTGGTTCTCACCAGGAAGGAGAACTATCCAGAATGGTTGCGAAAAATCAAACACACTATCATTTTTAATGAGAAATGGAAAGGAGTATGTGTTGGAAATGGAGACAAAGAGACAGAATAGTCTACCTCAAACAAAGAATTTGCCATTTGGAAAAATAAGAACAACAAGGCTTATGCATTGATTGCAACATCAGTAAATGAAGAGGTGAGTCACCATATTTCACCATTTTCAAATGCTTTCGAAGCCTTAAAAAACTGAAGGAACTCTAATAATGAATCACACTTTGCACTTGAAGTTGTTCGACTCATGATTAAATTGTTCACCCTTGAATTACAAAATGATGATCCTCTTGCTCTTGCATCAAAAGTAAAATCTATTATGCATGATATCAAAGTCACTAATATTGAACTGGACATTCCTCTAATAGCTTTTCTCAAGGCACTTTATCTCACTTACTCAAATTATCTTGAGTCATTGCAAGCAAATGGAAACCTCAAAGATATTACCTTTGACTCCCTTGTGAAAAAATTGCTGAAAGAGAGAAATCTTTTGGGAAGAAGACAACTCCTTAGTCTTCTAAAGAGGTTGTGTGCCTTGCACATAGAGAGAAGAATTTTGCTCAATATTCTTCTAGAGTAAGAGGTGGTCGAAGAGGAAGAGGAAGAAATTTCAGAGGCAGGGGGCAGACACTCTTAAGGAGAAAAATCAGATTGCACTGCATACGTTGCAAAAGAGATGGATCACATGATGCATCCACATGCAAGTTTCCTTGGGACATAATTAAGTAGGAAAGAAACCAACCTAAAGGTAAAACTAATGACAGAGAGAAAGTTAAAGCACATGAATCCACTCACTATGTTGTGGCACACTATAATATTGGAGTAAATGAAGACTTATTTAATGCTTCACTTGCTTCTTGGAAAAATGATTGGTTGCTTGATTTAGGAGCAACTTGCCACATGAATTTTAGAAGAGATTGTTTTGAAGAATTTACTGACAATGTTGATGGAGCAGTATAATTTGTAGACAAAGAAAAACTCAAGCCATCAAGGCTTGGTACAATCAGGCTTAAATTTTCTGGTCTTCTAGACTTTCTTCTGCATAATGTTTTATATCTCCCACAACTGAGGAGAAACTTGATGTCCTTAGTCCACATCTGCCAGTAAGGACACTCCATTCATATGTTTGATGGAAAGATTGAGGTGAGAAAATAATCATATCACTCACTTGTCATGACGAGGATAGAAGAAGAAAGGCTTCTCAAGCTGCAGAGTCCCTCTTGTTACACAACATTTTGTCACTATCCCTATACTCCCCGTTCCTTGATCCTGGAGGACCTCTATAATGAACCCCGCATGCTTTTCCTTCATGAAGAAACTCCCATTATGTCCCTCTTCATGAGCAGATCATTTCCCTTTTGCACCATTTCCATTGAAACTTCTGTTTTTCCCAATTTAAAAGACTAGTGCTAATGGCCTTTGTCTCCCCCGCGTCGATGTGCAGAGATTAGCACTATTCCCCGCGCTGATCGGTGCGACTAAGCTGTGTTACAGTCATGGCTATACTATTATGGAAAGTTTTTTAAATTAGAGCCAAAGCTTCCAGCTCTAGAAGCTCTGTAACGGAAGTCTGGTAAATGGTTTGGCCGGATGGGGTCGAGGATGACAGTTTGGGCTTTTTTCCCCTATAATGATGGAACTACCTCAAGGGATAAGTCCTTCTCCCATGAGGAGAGGATCCATATCCCATCCATATTTCCTATATAAACCTCCCTTCTTCCCAAGCACAAGCTAGTTAGAGTGTTGGCTGAGTGTGAGTATACTATTTCGATTAGACAAGAAAGCTATTACTAGTTGTATCCATCTTGTTTTGTGAGGGAGAAGTGTGTTTGGTTTGGATTGAATTCTAAATGGAAGAGCCTTAAAACTATTGTTGATTGAGGCCATTGTGGAATGCTATTAGAAGTTTGTGGGAACCTGGTCTTGTCAAAGGAATATTGCAACGTCAAGACGAATGGTTGTAATCTCTCTTTGATATTAATATATGCAACTATCGATTGATTTCATACATGTTTTGTAATATTACATATTCATGGCTTAATGTTTCTTGAATTGTTAAGTAGGTTGAATTGCAATTTGTTTATTATTATGTTTGTGTGTTGTTGTTGTTTACTTGTTTCAGGAGCTTGAAGAGGGAAGTGAAAGATTGCTGGAGCGAGCAAGCGAGGACATCATCAAGCAGGATAAGCGACCAAGAGGTAGGCCCTCTTGATTGATTATAACCTGAGGAAATCTTCCATAGAATATATCTATTGTGGTTAGACCCATTATCGGGCTAGAGGAATTCGTTCGTGTCCGCACTTATAATTTTACTTCACCACAAATTGGCGACTCCGCTAGGGAGATCCCATCCTTTTGTTTGTTTTGGATTTCATGATTTCGTGAGAACTTTGCTAGTTTCGCGTTTTCCCTTTTGTTTTGTTGCTTTTCTCCTACTTACTGGCTTAAGTCTAAAATCCATAGTAGCAGATCTGGTCCTTGTTTTGATTTTTTTTCCTTAGTTCCCTCGGGCAACACATTTAATCGGCTGACAGTCACGCTAATCAGCGCGAATTGCGGAGGAATAGTCGCGTTGACCCACCTCTGGCGCTTATTGTTAGTCAGGCAGTCGCACCGATCCTTGTAAGTGAAGATTAGGGCTAGACCCCAATCTTGGCCAGTGTGTTTTGCTCTTGTGTTTTTGACCTTGTGAGCCTTTTCACTGTTTTCTCCTTGATTAGAAGGCTACTTTTCATTTGGTTTTTGCTTGCTTGTAGGCTTGTCATATTGTTGTTTGATTGATCGTCATCCATTCAGCAGCTTATGGACTCATTGATTCCAGCTGTAGGTGTGTCTGATCCTTGCATTTGGTTTTTGTCCTCTCTACGATTTTGACCTCTTTTTCACAAGTTTTTTGAAAAAGTTTCGTTTACTAAGCTGAACGTCTTTTTCCGACTTAGATTACATTGTTAGTCTTGTGCTTGACAAAGTCAGTGTTCCATTGATTTGAATGAACTTCTCTTTTTATGTTTTCATCTGCTTGAAGAGCTCATAGTCTCGGAAAATTTTTCATTGAAGGATTGTATGCGAAAATTTTGTTTTGTTGTTTCATGAGAAAGTGTGAAATTCTAGCTTGTTGCATCAGTATGATTCACATCTCTTAAAAAACTAGAATTGCATCAGCATTTGAAAAAGATTTTTTTTCTTTTTTTTTTTCATTTCGAAAGGACTAATAGATAAGTGCTTTTCGGGAAATTAGGAATTGAAATGCATTTTTCGTTAGTTTTTTATATGAAAAGTAAAGTAGTGAAAACCCATTTCTTTTTCAGTTGCTTGATTGTTTGCATTTTGATTGAGCGGTTTCTACTCTCTCTAGTGTAAGCATTTCATCAAATTGAAAGGGTCTTGTCTCATTTAGTTGCATTTTTAGGTTTTTTGAGTACATCACTAAGACCTAAAAACTGAAATTTAAATCAAGATCAACTCTTAAATGAATTCAATTAACCTAAGGTGCATTTGACATTAACTATCACATCTAGAAGGCCTAGGCTAGAGACGTGTTCTAGTGTCTGTAAACCTAGCAGCTGTCGTTAGCTTCGACATTAGACAAAGCTAGCACGGATATGTGCTCCCCATACCATCATGTATATAATTCACCCACTAGGCTGCAATCCTTTTATCCTTAGGAAGCCGAGTCGGCCACCTTGTGAACGTGATACATCGAACACAACATTCAGGGAGATTGCCTACTCGTACTTCTTGGTTTGCCAGGAGGTATTCTGCAGTTCACAGTTCCCTGGTAATCCTATTTACTTAGATCATCCATAGCAGTCATTTGATATTTTTGACTCATTAAACTTAAAGTATCATCTAAGCACTTGTCCTTTCGAGCTTGTTTCCAATCAAAAGCGATAGAGTCATCTTTGTTTCTTCTCGACTCTTAAAAAATGAAATAACATAAGTCATTTATGTGTCTTAAATAATTGATTGCTCACGATCCAAAACATCCTGTTAGATTTTTGACCAAATAGTGAGTTCCCTTAAAAGGACATTTTAAAGCCTTGAAGTTATTTGTTCTGTCAACTAAGACAAGGTCATCGTGGCTGAACCATCTGGTTCACCCATTTCCTCTTCCTCTCCTCCATCTAAAATATTGTTCGAGGAGCCACTTCCTGAGTTATCGGAGCCATTTGATGACAAAAATGTTGAAATCGTGATTGTTTTGAGTGTTCAACCATTATCATCTCGTCCTCCGCCTAATTTCGATTTAGGGTCATCTTCTGATCTTGATCCGGAATCTCCGAATAATCTCGTTTGAACTCTAGAAAACTCGCCGACCACTAATGGTCAACTTGGACTGGCCATCTATCCTTCGAACCCTCTATTTGACGCTGTTGAGATATCACCATAGTGCCCTTACAGTTTGTACAATCAACTGGGTGTTCCTTTGGAACTATCCCCCAGTACACGTTCGACTGCTCGTCATCGTTTGTTTTCAGACATGGAACCCGAAGGTGATGCTCCAGTCACCTCTCCCAATGAGTTCAAAGTCTCAACTCCATACACTATCAAGGGGGAAGAATTTTAGTTGCAGTTCCCTCCCGAGGGTTTCCCTTATTTATAAGGTATTCCTACCAGCTTTCCACCTGGCTATATGTCTTTGGGACACTTAGTTTCAGGCACATCGAGTGCCTCATCACTCTACCATAATTCTGTTTGGGTGTCAGGCGTCAGACCTACATCAGGTCCATTCGTCATGAACATGACTTTCCAACCAGTTGTTACTTCAGACGTGGTGCAACTCACCATCTTGAACACTCTTGTATCATCGATCCCAGTTACGCGTCAGTCTCAACCGGTGGTTTCATAGATTGTCTCTACCAGTTCTTTTGTCCTATTAATCAGTAGCCAGATTATGCCACTACCTTGGGGGCAGAACCTGAATGCCTCTATGTTGTTAGGTGCCACTAATGTGAGTGGCTTACAAGCTCACATGCTTCGTATAAACCAACCCTCTTCTGGTATTGTTTACAACCTTGTTGACCCTACTGGATCAAGCAATGTCTAGTACCAATAGGTTCAGAATCCTGGTGGTTCATCTAGATCGAGCAATGTTCAGTATCAGCAGTCCTGGACAGCTCAGGTCCAATACCAAAATCCTTACATTCCATATGGTTCTCAAGGATTGGTTAATCAACCTTACACCCTCCAACCTGGGTATTACATCTAGCCTAGCTACGGCCAGATTCAGTTTGATAATTTTTTGAGCAATGTTCAAATACCCTTGCAACAACAAGGACAACTTTTGCAACAACCAGGGCAACCTTTGTTACCGCAAGGGCACCCTTTGTTGTAGCATGGGCTTTCTGCGCAACAACAAGGGCAACTTATCCCATAGCTAGGTCACCTGCAATGACCACAAGGTTAGTCCTTTCAACAGTTGCATTAGGCCACGCAGCAGCAGATGCAATATGCTTTGCATACCTCTCAACCCATACCCTTGCAGGGCCAACCTCTGCAAACCCAGGGACAAATTTTGTAACCTCAAGGTCAGCAAAACCAACTTGGGCAACAAAAAAACTTGTATACCTATCAATAAGGGCAACCCTTGTAGGGATAGGTTCAAGGTCAAGTCTTGTAGTAGTAGGTGCAAAATCCTCTTGTCTAGGGCCAACAGGTTCAGAATCTTACCTGACAAGGGCACCAGGTACGAAATACCTACGTCCAAGGGCAACACGTGTATCAACCTTATGCCTAAGGATTGCAGGACTAGAACCCTCTTGTTCAGGGACAAAAGGCCCAACATCCATATGTTCCAGGAAAATAGGTCCCATACCCATATGTCCAAGGTCAACAGGCTGAAAAATATTTTAACCCATACGTTGCCTATCAGTAACCCGTGCATGGACAATTTCAAGGTATTCAAGGTCTGAATCCTCCCTTTGGTCTAGGTAATCTGCAATGGGGGCAACCTTAGATGCCATATGGCCAAATTCCCCCACTTTGGGGTTAAAATACTTACAAGCAGGGATGGGCTCCTCTCTATGGGCCCGTTTATCGACCTCCCATGCCTTTTAAAACTCAATTACATTTCTTGGCTACACTTGAGTTACCAGATATATCACTTCTTATGAATGATCCGATTCTTCATTCACCGTACTGGCCTCCGATGCCATCCAAGATACCAAGTGATTGCCCAAAGTTCGATGAAAAAGATAAATAAGATCCTCAGGCCCATGTAATGACATATCACCTCTGGTGTTCATTGAACTCATACGTGGATGATTCCATTCGTCTTCATCTTTTCCAATGAACCCTCACGGGCGCCGCAACAAAATGGTACATCGAGCTACCTCGAAGTACTTTTCATGGCTTCAATTCCTTAGCCATGGCCTTTCTCACACATTTTCAGCTATCGGTTCATTATGAAATGGGCACCTATCTTCTCACATCACTTAAGCAAGATACTACGATGCACATCTCTGATCATATCCATGAATGGAGACGTAGATGTTGACTGATCAAGTTCGAGATAGCTAATCGGTTGCTCACCGAATGGTTTACCAAATCGTTCATAGCCACAATTTCTCGCAATATAGCCATGGGTGGATGTGTCACTGAAGAGCAAGCCATCGCTTGTGCCCAGTGCTTGGACTTGGTATACTCTTAGTCTGGCACCTTATACGAATTATTACCCAATGGTCCATAGCCATCATCTGATCCCACGACATCAAAGTCACTCAATGTTCCTCCTATTGATGGAGTTATTGGTTCAGTATCCCAGGCCCCTACCAAAACTTCTTCCAAATAGAAGTCGGTCTTGAATACTGCTCCCAACAATTCATCTCAAAACCCTACAGGACCTGGTAAAGCCTCAGAGGTCTGCATTGTCCAGTCTACTGCAACAGACAAATCCTCAAAAGGAAAAAAGAAAGGCAAAGGCAAAGCTAAATTCGATGCCTCAAAACAGGGTCCTCCCAAATCATCTACTGGTGAATCCTCGCAACGGAAACCCAAGTATCCCTGTCTCATCTGTGAGGAGGATCACTATACTAAGGATTGTCCACGATGATACGAAGTTAGTTGTTTGCTCAAAGGGACCCCTGCTGTCCTCAAAGAACCTTTTTCGTCTTAGCAGACTCAGATGGTAGACCAACCCCGATCTTCTTCCTTTGGATCTCAAGTGTTCATGATGAGCACGCCCATTAATGTGGTTACCAGATTGAAGGATTATCAAACTCCAACTCCCATGGCAGGGAAAGAAAAAGAAGCTCCATCTTATTCTTCTACCTCGAGTTTTGGCCCTTTGTAAATCGAGTGCCCTAACCCTGATTCCGATACATGGCCACCCTCTCGAAGTGTGGTACGGAAATAATCATATAATCCAAACGCCTGAGCTGCTCAGCATTACAATATTGTTGAAGATTTGGCTCAGGCGCCATCATCTATACCGGCTCTTGCGATACTCAAAAGCTTCCCATCGCAGTGGAAATATTTGTTGTGAGCTATCGGGGGCATTGATCCCATTGATTCTAATTTGATCTGTTTCGATCTAGAGAACCATGTTCCGAGACTCCCTCATCAGATTAACTTTCTTGTTCAGGTAATCATTAATGAAAAGACCATCCACTGCACTATCATCGATGAAGGTGCTTCTACTTGCATCATGTCAACTGTGTACTGGAAGGCTATTGGTTCCCCTGCATTGAACCAGTCTTTGAACACATTGGAAGCTTTCGATGGGCATGATTCACGACCCTTCGGTGTCTTACCCAACCTTGCCATCACCCTAGAAGGCAAGACAGTGCAAGTCAAACTAGAGATTGTTGACGCCAATCTCAATTATAGTCTTCTACTCGGTCGAAGTTGGACTCATGTCATGCATGCCGTGGCCTCCTCTTTATTTCGTGTGGTCCATTTTCCCCATCAAGGGAGGATTGTGACCATTGATCAGTTGTCTTTATTTGCCTCTTCCTTGTCTGATGGTAATGTTATGTATGTCAAGCACTCTGGTTCTCCATTTGAGAGTGTGGGGGAAGGTCTCTTCAAAGATTCTACCTTGATGGGGATTTTTCCACTCCCACCTCCTCATGTTGCCTCTGTCAACATGATCTTGGTTAGATCTGATCCCTAGGTCATACTTGCGCTAGATCTAGTTGATGCTTGGGGTGACGTCATGCCGCTTAGTCCTGCTGAAGTCAATTATGTGGAAATTGTTTCGGCTACATCCGTTGACTCTCATATCTCAACTACCTCTCTCGATATGTATACTCAATCCCTCTAGCTTGGCACTTTGTAATCATCTGATCCCTTAGCTAAGGCCTTCCTCGTTGATGAAGGTATCATGGAAATCATGTCTCTCGAGGAACCACCATGGGTCGATACCCATCATCGCTCCTCATTCCTGCCTCGCTTGACGATCATGTCTACCTCTTTCGAAGAGTTCTCTTCTCCATTTCCACCACCGATTGTTACTCACGAAGTATGGTCGGAAGGAAATTTGGGTAATATTACCCAAATGATGCCAATTTACATTCCTATCAAACCCGGTGTCATTGAACACGTTCATATCGGGGTATCTTGTTCTCTAGATGAGATCAAGACATATACTCGTCTTTTTTAGGAATTTCATGATGTGTTTTACAGAGAAATGACTGGCATTGATCCCAACATTGTGGTGCATGGAATACCAACGTATCCAAATGCGAAACCCACTCACCTACACCCCATCATTACCGTTGGTCCCTTTGCCAAATGGGGCATCAATTATATGACATGTAACCTTCGTTCGGCCGGGGAGCATGGCTACATTATCGTTGCTATGGATTACTTCACCAAATGGGCCGAAGTAATGCCTACATATTCTACAGATGGTAGGACAACAACTCAATTCATTTTTAACCATGTTATTTCTAGGTTTGGCGTACCCCAAGCCATTGTCACAGATCATGGCTCCCATTTCAGAGATTACATGATGGCAGAACTAACGTTTGCATTGGGCTTGTGCCACAATGGCTCGACCCCATATTACCCTCAAGCCAATGGCCAAGTTGAAGCCGTGAAAAAAATTTTGGTCACCATGCTTCAGCGTACTATTGGGATGCACAAGTCAATTTGGCATCTCATGTTTTTCTCAGCTCTGTGGGCCTACCAAACTTCAACCAAAGACGCCACTGGTTTCACACCATTCCAACTAGTCTACAGTCTGGAAGCAACATTACTAATCGAATGTGAGATTCCTTCACTTAAGTTAGCTGTTGAAATCCTCCTTGAAACATCACCTCAAGAGGAACACCTCTTATATTTAGAACGACTGGATGAGACTCGCCATCTTGTTGACATGGTCATCGAAGCACAAAAGAAACGGGTCAAAACCCATTTCGACTAGTCGGTCTCCCTTCGCGCTTTGTCTGAGGGTGACTTGGTCATACTATATGACCAAGCTAACGATAAGATGGGGCAGGCAAGTTCGAACCTATGTGGCCTAGGCCCTATATTGTAAAATGCGCTCCACAGAAAGGAGCCTATGAACTTATTGATTATGAAGGAAATCCTCTTGATAAGCCCCACAACGGGCTTTACCTCAAAAAGTACTGTGATCAGGTCATCTCGCATGGTTACTTATGTACATTAGTGTGTGATTCATTTCTGTATAGCATGGTTTTGTGTGATAAGTTTACAAACATCCCTCCTATTTACTATGCTTTTCTTACTTTGCAAATGTTTGCATCTCCTCATGTTGGTTTCAACGATGGTGCTTACCGTAGAACCCAGAACCTATCATCCATGGCATGGGCTATCTATGACCTAACGGTGAGTTGATTGACCTTCAAGGTATCTACCTAGGTCATACAACCAACAACATTGCTGAGTACAATGCGGTCATCGAACTGTTATTAGAAGCCATTGCTCTGGGTATTAGAGAATTGGTTGTCAACCTGGATTCACAGCTTGTTGTCCTTCAACTCAATGGGCAATATTCCGCTAGGAACCCTCAAATTTTATGAATGTATCTTCGTATCTATCTGTTGGGAAGACATTTTGATTATATTACATATCATCATATTCCTAGACACATGAATACATTAGTAGATGCATTAGCTATTTACATGTTGGATAGACATTTATGAAACATGTAAAATATAAGACAAACCACTTGTACCATAATAAACAGGAAAATACAACATATATATGTGTGAGAATGTTTGATACATCAAAACCCCAAAAAATAATATGTACTTCCATAATAACATCGGTAGCTCACAGGTCTCAAATGTTCGTGGCGCACAGGCCTCAAAAAGTATGTATGTACTGGACCTAGGAACTACTCAGCATGATGGTCATGATAGCATGAGACAACTCGTATGACATGACTCAGCAATCGGTGGATCCGATCTGAGACTCCCACGGTGTGCCTTTGGTACCATCAAGGAATGTCTCCTATCCGAGCATACTCTGGGATACCAAGAGTCAATGCCTCGAGGTTCCTCGCAATCTCCTCCTCATTATTGCTCCCTTCCTAATAAGGGGCAATAACATCAATAGGACAGGGGTAGCGCCTGGCTATCGCAAACATCCTGGCTGGCCGCTCTGGTCCAACATCTACATACACAAGTGAAATGTTATAAGCATGCATATATAAAAAAAACGATTTAGAAACATCAAAATCAAAAAGTTGGTTTTTACCTTCATCATCAAAGTCCTCCCCATTTGGCAAGGGAATATCTGGGTCTGCACAGAAATCAGTGCTGCTATATGGCCAGTCCTCCACTACAATTTTTTTTCATCGTATCCATGAAAAGAATGCTGATCGGTAGGACATCTGCTAACCCCCAGTGATCCTAGGCGTTAAACAACTCCAGCGAGCCATCTGCGGATCATGTGGCGCAGGAGGATCAACCTCAGTCAACTGATACTAGAACAATGGCACTTATTCAAGGAAAAAGGTCACAAGTACTGATTCGAAGCCAAATTGCTTCAGATTTCCCGCCTTGGCTTTTGACAGCTGGCGCCTGATGTTCATCTTCATGGCCTCTGCCAGTTGAAGATTGTAGGAGTTGTGCAGTCAATAGCATAAAGGAACTTTGACTTGTTAGTCTCATGTTACACCTGGGACCTCGCCACTCTGATGATGGTCAAAAGAATCACCCTCAGTGTCAAATCCCACACACTGGAAATATTGATCTTCCCACTTTTGGATTTCAGAGCCTCAAGACAATGTTCAGCAAGTAGGGAAGATATACTTGCCCTGACCGGAAGTGACCCATATAAGTTCACTGGATCACCTTTGCGAGATAATCTAATGATGAAGTAGATATCTGAAGTTGTCAAATTTAGCTCTTGGTCCCCAATGACAAAAATATCATGATTGATGTCCCAAAGGCTTATCAAGTATCAAAGCAATTCGGGCTGGGCCCACATCCCTGGTGTAAGGAAAAATTTGAGGATCTCGCAAGCACTCAAAGCCTCCAGGAAATTTGGATCATTCAATGCCTAGGTGTCCACATCTTCATGTTCTCTTTCCTTCCAATCCACCATTTTCGACAATTTCTCTCCTGCAAAAGCCATTTATTTAAGTTAGTGATCAATTTTGGCACATAAAATCCAAATTTCAACGGTCAGTTCTTGAGAAAAATTGATTTTTCCTTTTTCACGGCGCTGATGCCCATTTTTTAGAAATAGTCCCACTGTTTAGCTTAGATGGTTATGCAAATAACCCTTGGCCAGCGCGAGCCCATGCCTAGAAATTGTGCCGACCGAGGGCGAAATTGTTTCTAAAAAACCTCCCTAAAAGTCCTAAAAAATGGCTAAAAACAAAAATGAATAACATGAAAATGGAGCCCGGGGCTTTGACTATTACCTGGAACTGACGGCTCGTCGATTGACCTCCCAGATCTCCCGTAATCTGCTTTAAAAAAACTAGGGCAAAAGTGGGTAAAAAGTCTTCACTGCAAAGGTAAAATAGTAAATGGTAAAAATATATTTACTTTTTCACTTTTTATTCATTTTTCATGAAAATATCAGGCTTTGTAAATATTTTTGACCTATTTTGCCTCAAGGACTAGATAATACAGTTTGTATTACTTGTGCAACGACAGGTGATGGATGTTCGATGATGGAAATGAGTCATATTTCAGCGCTGTTCTCGACTCGTTAAACTCATATGAAAATATCGCCTAGTATTTTTCCTTTTTTGACTCGTTAAAAAGAATAAAAATGGGGGGTCTTCTCTCAGTGCTTTTCCGACCCTTTAAAAATGAAAATATGGCCAAGCCCTTGTCGTTTCGAACTCCTTAATAGATATGAAACGTCGTACGCCCAGTGTAAGTTTACACCTTTTTCGGGTTGGGAGGCACTATTTACGAAAAAGGTACTCCTTGATTGAATTGGTCAAGCGTTCTCTCAAGTATTGTTTTCTACCTTTGCGGGCTCGAGAGACACAAATGTAGGAAAAGGGAACATGTGGAGTTTTATTTTACGTGTCTTTTCAAACTCTCTAAACATGAGAAAGATATCGAGTTACACCTTTGTCAGACTCGTTAAACTATTATATGACATCGGATTCATCATCGTGACAAACATGAGCTTCTCCTTCCTAGGGCTCGTTAAGCTTACTAGGTTGGATTTGTCTGAAGGATGAACTTACAGTGCAAGCATATGCTATCCCCTTCAAGATTGCAATTAAAAAATAATTGGGGTACTTGCCAGAAATGGTGGGGGAAAATTTGGAAATCTATCGAGTCATGTTGACAGATCACTCTTGAAAATGACACTCTTTTCTTCATGTTGGGTTGGGATATCCTCCTTTGCATCATTGACCTTCCTGGGTTTGGGCTATTCATTTTTGCCTTCCATTTGATCTCTGCCACGTCATCATGACCACCAATCCTATGGATCCAAGCCTACCATACTTCCAGTGTGTCGCCGATATGTTCAATAGTTGTCCTTCTGTAGTTACACTTACCTTTGATTCTTTGTATCGTCTAAAATCATTTTGCATCCTCTCATCTCTCGTCGATGATGTGGGATTCATTATGGACCTCCTTCGACACGGTCACTTTCTATCAACTTCAACTCATTATCAGGGAAGTTGATCAAGAGACTCCCTTCCAGTACCTTAGAGCTTGCATGTCTCAATGGCAATTTCTTTGCAGTCGATGACAAGTTCACATCATTGGCTTTTCATCAAGTGATTTCATGGGTGTTCGACTTCAGTTCCTATATTCACATTCCGTGAATTGTGCTGATAGTACCTTGAGGGCCATTGTCATTATTGGTGGTTTCTCTCGTGCTTGTTAACATTTTACATCATTGACTGGTAATCAAGTGACTTTCTAGTATGTTTGATGTCAACACATCTATTCGTACGCTAGAATTTGTACATTGATCGGGTCGTGTTGGAGCGCAAGACCCTGGACTTAGATAAACAAAGTCTAGGTTGTGAAGCAATGTGACATGGTTATGATGATATGCATGTCTCTATCAGATGGTTGGCTGTGACCACACCATGAGTTATCATATGTGATCCTTCTCATTATCGGATGGCTGCAGCCATACCTTGGTTTCGTTATGATCCTCTTTGACGGATGGTTGTGCCCATACTTGGATCCATTTACAAGATCATTCTCTGGATGGCTACGTCCATGTCATGATTCATGTATCATTTGGCAGATATCTCAGTTTATGCATATGTATCTGTAATTGTTTGCAGGTTTTCCGGCAGCAGACTAGTTCCCCGCACTGATTTATAAAGTATTTCATCCCTCATTCTAGCTCGACCTTCATGCTTTAGGGGACATCTGTTACATAGAATTTCCTCATTATCCCAATACTCCCCGTTCCTTGATCCTAGAGGACCTCTACAATGAACCCACATGCTTTACGTTCATGAAGAAGCTCCCATTATGTCCCTCTTCATGAGCAGATCATTTCCCTTTTGTACCATTTCCCCTGAAACTTCTATTTTGCCCAATTTACAAGACCGGTGCTAATGGCCTTTGTCTCCCCTGCGCCAATGTGCAGAGATTAGCACTATTCCCCACGCCGATCAGTGTGGCTGAGCTGTGTTCCAGTCACGCTGGTCTTGTTATGGAAAGTTTTTTAAATTAGAGCTGAAGCTTCCAGCTCTAGAAGCTCCATAACGGAAGTCTGGTAAATGGTTTGGCTGGATGGGGTCAAGGATGACAATTTGGGCTCTTTTCCCCTATAATGATGGAACTACCTCAAGGGATAGGTCCTTCTCCCATGAGAAGAGGATCCATCTCCCATCCATATTTCCTATATAAACCTCCCTTCTTCCCAAGCATAGGCTAATTAGAGTGTTGGGTGAGTGTGATTATACTATTTCGATTAGGCAAGAAAGCTATTACTAGTTGTAGCCATCTAGTTGTGTGAGGGAGAAGTGTGTTTGGTTTGGAGTGAATTCTAAAGGGAAGAGCCTTAAAACTATTGTTGATTGAGGCCATCGTGGAATGCTAGCAGAAGTGTGTGGGAACCTAGTCTTGTGAGAGGAAGACTACAACGTCAAGATGAATGGTTGTAATCTATATTTGATATTAATATATGAAACTATTGATTGATTTCCTACATGTTTTGTAATATTACATATTAATGGCTTAATGTTTCTTGATTTGTTAAGTAGATTGAATTGCAATTTGTTTATTATTATTTTTGTGTGTTGTTGTTGTTAACTTGTTTCAAGAGCTTGAAGAAGGAAGCGAAAGATTGCTAGAGTGAGCAAGCGAGGACATCATCAAGCAGGATAAGCGACCAAGAGGTAGGCCCTCTTGATTGATTCTAACCTAAAGAAATCTTCCATAGAATGTATCTGTTATGGCTAGACCCATTATCGGGCTAGATGAATTCGTTCGTGTCCGCACTTATAATTTTGCTTCAACACACCTCTGATCATGCACAAAATTTCTCATACAATTCTAATTATGGAGAAGGTACATTTCCATCAATTTTATTATGGCATTCTAGATTTGGACACTTAAACTATGACAACCTCCACTTGTTGAAGAAAAGTGGTGTTACTGGTTTGCCTACAATTCCTAGGAAACTTAAGCAATGTGATGCTTGCATTCTAGGAAAGCATAGCAAACAATCTTTTCATGATTCACATTCCAGAGCACATAGAAAAATTGAAATAATTCATTCAGATTTATGTGGTCCAATGATTGTTCCTTCTGCAAATGGAAATAAATATATGATGACATTTATTGATGACTACACCAGAATATGTTGGGCTTATTTATTGAAGAAAAAATTTGATGCTTTTCAAACATTCAGGAACTTTCATACATGGATTGAAAATGATGCACAATCTCATATTGGCTCTATTCGCACTGATAATGGAAAAGAATACACTTCAAATGAATTTGAAAACTATCTTCGCCAACATGGGATCAAACATCCAACAACTGTGCCTTATAATCCCCAATAGAATGGAGTAGCTGAAAGAATGAATAGGACAATCTTAAATATGGTGCGCTCCATGATGTTTTTCAAAAATGTAAAAGTGATGTTTTGGGATGATACAGTTCTATGTGATGTATATGTAAAGAATAGATGTCCATCTAATGCTATTAGAAACAAGACTCCTTATGAAATGTGGTATGGGCACATTCCTTCGGTAAAGCATCTCAAGGTCTTTGGTTCCACATGTTATGCCTTGATACCAAAGGTACATAGAAACAAATTTGGTGCAAGAATTCATAAGTGTATCTTCTTGGGGTATTCAAACACCTCCAAAGCATATCGTCTCTATGATGAAGTCAGTAAAAAGTTTGTTGTATCTAGAGATGTAATATTTCTTGAATCATCCAAAACTGATAATGTTGTTGAGCAACAACTTGATCGCTTGGATAGATTCACAAATGAAAAATCATTTGAAGAATTTGATAATTAGATTCCACATCTTGAAGGGGGGATTACTATACTAGATCAACCTTTGGAATCTTCTTATGAACCACTCTCTCCCCTGCATGAAACTCCAACAACGGATGATACTTTGAGTGATGTGATTGATAGAATTGGGAGGCTCAATCTTGATTTAGTCCCAACTCAATCAACGGAGCAGCCTGGATAATCTCAGAAAGGTCCCCCAAAGTGGCCGACAAAGACACTTGAAACTGTTCATCCTGATGAGGATGGAAAGATAGGAACCAGAAATTCAACCCGAAAAAATGGAGGTGATGTAGATGACTCTGATTCACCTGTTGATATGGATGTTTCTTATGATTGTGAATTGAATTTTTCTACATGTTTTGAACCAACTTACTTCAAAGAAGTTTCTTCTCATGATGAATGGAAAGAAGCAATGAAAAAGGAGTATGATGCCCTAATAAAGAATGACACTTGGAAGCTGGTTGATCCTCCATTGGGAACCAAACCAATTGGCTGCAAATGGGTCTACAAGAACAAGTATAAAGCTAATGGCTCACTTGACAAGCACAAAGCCAGGCTTGTGGCAAAAGTTTTTACACAGCAGGAAGGGGTCAATTATGAGGAGACTTTCCCCCCCACATCAAAATGGGCAACCATCTAGACACTCTTTGCCCTAATAGCTCAGAACGGTTGGAAAATCCATCAAATGGATGTAAAATTTGCTTTCTTGAATGGAGATCTAAAAGAGAATGTTTTTATGTCCTAGCCTGAAGGATTTGTTGTGAAAGTACGTGAACATAAAGTATGAAAACTTGTGAAACCCTTGTATGGCCTCAAACAAGCACTGCGAGCTTGGTATGAAATACTAACTGAGCATCTTCTGAAATTCAATTTCAAACATTATGATCTTGATGATGCAACTTTGTTTGTCAAGAAGGTTGGAAAAACAATTGTATACTTATGGTATATGTAGATGATCTTTTGATCATAGGGAACAATGAGGGCTACAATGCATACATAAAGAAGGAATTGAAGAAACGTTTTGAAATGACTGATTTAGGCTTGTTCATTACTATCTTGGTATTGAAGTAACTCAACATCTAAAGTCCATATTCCTTTCTCAAAAGAAGTACATTGGAGATCTATCGAACAGGTTTGGCATGACTAAATGCAATCCTTTGACTACTCCAATGGAACAAAACTTAAAGCTCACATGCATTGAAGGAAAAGAATTTAAGGATGCAACAAAGTATAAACAACTAGTAGGAAGTCTCAAGTACCTCACTACTACCAGACCAGACATTTGGTTTTTTGTTGGAATCCTCTCTAGGTTTATGCAAAAGCCTTGTGAGGGACATTGGTCTGCTGCAAAAAAAGTTCTAAAGTACTTGAAGGGAACTCAAGACTTTGGACTCAAGTATACACAGGTGGGTGACTTCAGCTTGATTGGATATTCTGATTCAGACTTCGATGGAGAAAAAGAAGCTAGGATATCTACTTCGGGTTATGCTATGAGTCTTGGATCAGGAGCTATCTCCTGGAGATCATGCAAGCAGTCAATTCCAACAGATTCCACAGCAGAGGCAGAATATGTGGCAGTAGTTGTGGCAACAAAAGAAATTGTGTGGCTCAGGAAAATTTTGGAATATTTGCAGGTAAAACAAGTACAATTGACTCCACTCATGATTGACAATACCTCAGCATTAAAGTTGGCAAAGAACCCAAAGTTCCATGATCGAATGAAGCACATCAATACAAAATATCATCTAATTTGATATCATGTTGAGGCCAAAACAATCCATCTTCGCCATTGTTCCACTAATGAGAAGATTGCAGTCATCTTCACCAAAGCGCTTAGATCAAAAAAGATTTAAAGATTCAGAATGATGCTTAGACTCACCAACATCCCTTCAGATTAAAGGGGGGAATGTTGACACCTAATCATAGGGATTGAGTGAACAACTGTAATTAGTGTAAATAAATAATAGAGGAAATGTAGAGTCATCAAGGGATCAACTGAACAGTCACTTCGTCTTGTATATAATAATGAAAAACCTAAATGAATAACACAATTTCATTTGCGGAATTACCTCTTGGCCTGACATGGAGGAAACTACCCCTAAGATATGAAAGCTTCCACATGTGGTAGGCTACAACTTGATTGAGGTACCAACCGTGAAAATATCCAAGAAACTACTCACTATAGGCTACAACTTGATTGATGAACCAACCTCAATGATGAGCAAGAACCAACCTACTCAAGGCTCCAACATGATTGAGGCTCCAACCTCAATGATGAGATGACTCCAACTTGCTAAAGGATCCAACCTCCAACTTCTTGTTGACCTCTATTTCATACCATTTTCAAATTGGATCCATTGTCATCATAAAGAGAAAGTAATCACATCCTATAAACAATGTTGACATCATCACAATGTCTACATGTTATCATAATCATCTCAACATACACACACTTCCATTTCTATCGCTGCCACTGCGACCTGTAAATATTTTCATTGTAGTGATCATTGTCATACTCTGTGAATACTTCTGCCACTACGAATGCAATCATATCAATCTCTGTCATTGACTATCATGATGTTTTCCATACTTTGCTCCAAATTATTCATTAATTTGGGCCCTCAAACTTCTTCTTGGAACCCGTTCTAGCATTACTTCCAAAACCACTTCAATTAGCTCATAAACCCTCAAAACATATAAAGGGAAATTCTAGCCATAAATAAGTGTCGATAAGACATTACATTTTCTTGGTTACATCCATCTCTAAATCCTGATCACCCAACATCTTCCATAATTCAATTTGGACAAATATTGATCCCATAAAATCCAAATAAAACTTTATATTAAATTAGTCATTCTACAAAATATCACATTTTGGTCGTGCTTCTAAAATTTGTCTTAACTGGGGGATAGAGAATAAGATTCTTGGTAGTGGTCCCATATGATAAGGTCATAAACCCATATTTTCATCTACTAAAAGCATATGTAGTGGCTAAATAGGGTCTTCCTAAGATCAAGGGATGTGATCCTAGGTGTGCCTTGGGTTACAACACTATAAAATCCACTGAGTACTCCTAGGAATAAATTGAAATAACTGTCCTGTCATATTCCTTCAAGATGAATTTCAGACCTATCATCCATTTCTAGCTCAATAGGGGTTGTCTTAAGTTGGTAAACCCAAATAGTTCAAAAGTATTTTTGGTCATTATATTAATTTCAACTCCCAAATCAACCAAGATATTTGGAATGGTTGTTCCTCCAATAGACACTATTGGGTTCCCAAGATCCTCATATTTGGTATGTGGAACCTCTCCTAAAATTAGTTCAAATAGTTTTCCTACCACATGCACAATGGGTTGATGTTAGGGTTTCCAACGAAGTTTCTTTACACACAATTCCCTTATTGTTTTTGCATAAATTGGAACATCTCAGATTGCTTGGAGTAGTGGGATTTGGACATGTAATTTTTTTGATTCTTTAGAAAATTGGACTCAGGATTAGGGGTAGCCTTGACCACGATTAATATTTCAGGATATGGTGGGTGTAGAGGGGTCTTTCTATTGGTCTTAGATTTGGCTATTACAAGCCCTATAATAGTAGTGACAACAACTATTTCATAAGGTCTAGTTGCTATAGTACTCTTAGTTGTAATAGTGATATCAATTGTTACATCAATACCTGTTGTTATAGTGGTATCAATTATAGCAGTAGTATTATTGGATGCTACATAAGGTTCAACCTCTTTCTTATCAAATGAATCTTGAGTTGTAGTTTCTTCCCTTAGCAAATTGTCTTCCTTATTTCATGTGATAACAGGGGAAACTCTTAGATTTACTATTCTCCCTAATAATGCTATGTCCCAATAATAATAGTGTATCCCCTATATTATTATTTTTTGCGCCATAGAATCCAACTATTTTTATTGTTGCATCCTTAAATTCTTATTGTTATGTAGGTCCTAATTATATTTTGACCCTTTAGACCCCTATATATATACCAAGGAGGTATTGTCATTTGAACCATCTAAGAATTGTTCATTTATGTGATGTAAATGGAGGTTTCCCCCTCAAATTGGCTTATTGTCTAGTCATTGATCTATAATTTCTTATGTTTCTATGCTATTTTTGATCTGGATACATAACATTTGGTATTAGAGCTCTTGATCCTAGGGTTGTTCTACTTCAAAAGGGTAATCATGGAATTTTTTCTATATATATATATTTGCAAAACTTTAGACAATAAAATTCACTATATTTTTAGACATATGGTCTAAGGAAGTTAGGTTTTATGCATGCTCCAGAATTGAGTCTCAAACAGGTGTTCCAAGGAAATTGTCATAACTTTCCCTTTGAGCATCAGATTTGAATTTTGTCAAAAGTGAATGAAATTTCATGGAGTGTGTTTTCTTTGGTATTATTGTTAGGTCTGGAGGTTAAAACAATGATGTGTGGCATTCCATACATATTTTCTCTACTAAACTAGCCCATAATCATGTCATCGCAGGAGATTTGGCATAACTTCATCTTGAATAATCCAATTTCAGTCTGGGCTTGGAATGAATACATAGAGTACTACCGTGGGATACAATTTCAGACCTCGGGAGCCCGAAACCATAAATATACAACAATTTCAAGGTCATCCCTATCAACAAGCTCAAAATCAAGCTCTTAAAAGGTGTGTATTCTTAACTTTGCATAAATTTTGTTTGAAAAAATAGTTTGAAGTGGTTCAAAGGGAATATTGAAGCATATACATCATTGATTTATTCCAAAATGCCTCCAAAAAAAAAAATATACACACATTAAGACCTGTTGACAGTGATGGACCCGCCAACATGTTAAGGGATCTCCCTGGTAAGAAGTCCCAATTTGACCTCAGACAGTTTGGTGTAGGAGTCCTAGCAATGGGTCGTATGGTAATGCCTTGACCGAAATTTCACACAGAGGCAAGTAAGATGTCCCTGTTGGTAGCAAGGCTGTGACAACTACTGTGAGTTAAGGAAGGTGCATGAGTAGTTCTAACATATAGAGAGTGGGGTGAGTGCGTGTTATAGACATATTTGGGCACATCAACCCCAAACTTATATGTTGATAAACTAGGGCTGATCAAACCCTAAAAAGTTGTTTCATGCTCTAAAAGAACATGGTCATCTAATTACATCATTCCCCAAAAGTTCCACCTGAGAAACCATCCAAAATTGGCCTAAACTGAACCATACTAACTGCTACACTGCCCAGGTGTGATGCATACTGAGTGATACACTGCTCAGGTGCAATGCATACTGATTAGGACTTCTATAGGGTGCGATGGGCGAGGATGGACAAATGTCTAGGACAGTTTGCTAAGTGGATGCTCATAGAATCTTCTAGAAACTTCCCCTCTGCCACTTGCCTCTTTGAATTCGCCCAAGAATAAGGGATCTAAACTTAAGTTATCTCTTCTCTTGTGGAACAAAATGTAACAAGTGGAATGACCCTAATAAAAACCCCAGAGATGACTCACACCCTTGCACACATCTATAAATGGATCCGTCATCTAAGAGATCCAGGGGCTGGAATGTTGTGAATTGCAAGGAAGTGCTAATAGTTTGTAATTGAGGAAAGAGCATTGTATTGTTGGTGCGATCTTGCTATTTCATGAGGTGAAGAGGGCTTGATGTTGGGAGGACAACTGGGTTGTAATTCTCCCTTCTATTTAATAAAGTTCTTCAAGTTTTCTTCCATATGATTGTGCAATTGTGAATGTTATCATTTGTGAATGCTATTATATGTTCATTATATATCTGATTCTGTAATGTGTATGTTGTAATAGATCAAGATGCTTTGACGGTTCTTTGTTACTGTGTTTCTACAGGTACTCTCCAAGCGGGATAAGTACGGGGAGGAGTTGCAAGCTCTGTCAAAGGGGAGAGAGATCAAGCAAAGGATTAAGCGGAAGTTCTAGGTTGGTCCCATTATCTTTCTCTTATCCATTACACATAGAAGAAATCATTGAATTGCTTTAAACTATTGTTTCTAGGGTAGCTGCCAAACCTAGAGGGCTAGTCGCTTGAAAAGACACTAGTTTTCCCAAAAACAAATTGGTGACTCCACTGGGGAGGGTGCAACACTAGGACTTCCCAGTAGGTCACCCATTCCAGTACTACTCTAGCCCATGCATGCTTAACTGCGGAGTTGTGATGGAATCCTGTGTCATCAACCTCTGGAGATCATGTTGGTAACGCACCATCAACTAGTGATAGTAAAGTTCATGGACAGAAAGGAAAAGTCAAGCTTCCATGTAGGTTATGTGAAGGTATACACCAAATTCACCTTTTTCCCTATTTGGATGAAGCCAAAAGAGTGTTGGATAACCATCTTGCTTCACCGCAGTGATTTCCATCTGGTTACAGGAAACTTCTCCTAAATCCTTCACTAGTTAATGAACCGACTAGCCAAAATCAATCTTCGATCGAAACCACTCTCTCTAAAAGTGAATCCTATGAGTCTATACCCGACCAAAATCAATAAGTCGAGGTAATAGTTGACCTAATTTCACCTTCAACTAATTGTACCTTTCCCGAAGAGAGTGAAAATGATACCACTCAAGTTCTTTTTGTTACTTCAGATTCTAACGACCTTGGGGCAATCCTCTTGTTCCATCAAGACAGGAGGAAAATCCTCCAGTTCTCGTAACTAAAGGGGTTAATTCTTTCGTTTCTATGGTAACCCCTCCAAGTAGTCTAGTCACTCCCTTTGATTGGAATCGACTGGCAAGATCCTACCTTCCTTCTTATGTGCCTTTCCAGATCATAGTACAAGTTTGTAAAATGATTGTACCTGGCACTATTATAGATGAAGGTGCATCAGTGAGTATCCTTTCCTCAACTGCTTGGCAAGCGCTTGGTTCGCCACTGCTTGTGCCTGTTACACAGAATTTTTTGGGCTTTAATAGAGGAACTAGTCAACCATTAGGGATCCTTCCTCAGTTACCTATCACTTTGGGAGGAAAAACCATTTATCTGAACATGATGGTAGTCCCAAGACCCTTAGATTACAATTTACTTCTTTGGCGTGACTATGTTTATCACATGGGAGCTATAGTCTCAACACTCTTTCGAGTGATTTATTTCCCGCATGAAGACAAAATTGTCACCATTGACCAGTTTTCATTTCCCGGTCCAAATATAGCTCCTGGTCAACAATCATCCCTAAATGGTCCATTTATACCAATGGTATCATCCCTGCCACGGGTTAATTATGTGGCAACCTATTCCATACCTACATCGATTGATGATCAATTCAGTGATGTTGTACATTATGTACTGGGGGCATTGGAACTAGATCTCTCCTTCATGACCTCTTATGAGTTGTGATAGAGACCTCTGAGGATAGTTCATTGTCTTATGTCAACATCACTAAAAAATGAAACCAAGGAGTTTGAGAATAGTTCCTTGTCTTGTGTCAACCTCGTTAAAGAATGAAACCAAGGGTCTCCGAGGATGGTTCATTGTCTTGTGTCAACCTCGTTAAAAAATGAACCCAAGGACCTCAGAGGATAGTTCGTTATCTTAGGTCAACCTCGTTAAAAATGAAACCGAGGGTCTCCGAGCATAGTTCCTTGTCTTGTGTCAAGCTCTTTTAAAAATTAAACAAGGTCCCAAGTTCAAAGTCGAGTCTTTCACTTGATCTTGTAAAAGAACCTTCATTCCATCCACTTGATTGCCATGAGTAGCCTGGTGAATGTAACAAAGCTTAGGGGGCATGCACCCTTGTCTATTCTGCGAACGAACCCAACTAAAAAGATAAGTTTCCCTATAGGTTATGTGATTGTTCTGACACACCATTCACCTTTGTCTATTCTGCAGACGAAGCCAACGAAGTGTTTTGTCTTCTGGACGAAACTATCCTACTTAACCTCAGAAAGTTTCCATATGGCTACTGGAGACTCTCCTTTTCATCATGCTGGGGCATGCAAACTTTTCATTTCCTTTTTCAATTTTCTTTTTCTAGCTTTTTAACTTTGTCATTTCTATCTTTTTTGTTTTGTCGTTTCTAGCTTTTTAGTTTTGTCATTTGAAGCTTGCGTAGAAATAGAAACTAGTTCAAGCATATCTTTCCGTTTTAAGATTGTAAAAAAATGAAACTGAAACTGAGCATATTTCCCCCCACAGTTCAAGCTCATTAAAAAATGAACCCAGCTTCAGTAAATAACCTTTGTGATTGCCATTCTATCAACCTTTTGAGCCTTGGTTTTGTACCTCTCATCACCTCCATTCTTTTGGCCGATCATACGCTTCCACTTGGTTTTTTACCCTTTTTGAGGAACAATTGTGACGAGTGGTCTTATTAGCCAGCCTCTTCATAGAAAATCACCATGTTTTGAGAAGTTCCAAGCTTACCCAGAACAAGTTGCTACCCTAGACACCACTCGTTCCTCAAAACTGAGTCTCCTTTAAACCCTTTTCAAACTTGTTAAATATGAAAAGATTATCAAGCAACTGGCCTTTCCAACTCATTAAAGTGCTTGGAAATGTCATCCCTCCTGTATGATTTTAATATTTTTCGGACCTGAGGGATTATCTCATGAAAAGGTTCAAGCGCTTGTCTTTTTCAGCTCATTAAAGTGATCGGAAAATTCATCCCTTTTGAATTATTTTAATCTTTTTTCGGACCTAAGGGATTATTTTACGAAAAAATAACTCCTAGAGTTTCCTTTTCATCCCTTTTCAAACTCTCTAAACATGAAAAGCACCGAGTTATCCTTGTCATTAAACTCGTTAAAACAATAGCGAAAAACTTTTCTATTCTAGACAAGACCAAGTTTCACTGTCGTTAGACTCGTTAAAACATAGCGACAGGTTTTCTCGAAGGGAAAATTATAGAACAAGCATATGTTATCCTCCTCAAGCTTGAAAAAAATAAAGAGGTACTGGTCAGCAATGACTAGGGAAAAAGGGAAGAAAACTTGAAGAATTTATGGTAGCAGGTCACTCTTGAACATGACACTTTCACTGCATCACCATGATTGAGTTGGGTTGGGTTATTCTGTTCACCGATCATCTCACCATTGGTCCTTCGCACCATCCATATTTTGGGGTTAATGCTACCAATCCATCTCAGTGTTGCCGACATATTCAAGAGAAGTCATTCAATCAAGAAACCACAATCTAGTTAATGTCTCATCCACTACATTACCTTCAACCTTCATTTTTCATGACTGCCATTCCTGAACCTTGTGTCGTTAGAACATTTTCACCTCCAGAAATCATTTGCTTCATTTCGTGTCATAGATTTGGGATGCATTAAGGCCCTCCTACGACGAGTCACTTCTTGTCGACATGAGCTCATTATTCAAGAAGTTGACTTAGAAACACCCCTTTCAGTGCTTTGAAGCTTGCATGCCTCAATGGAAAGTTTCTCACTTCCGGCGATAGGTTGACATCAATGGCCTTTGACCGAAAGATTTTGTGTGGTGTTCGACATCAGATCATATATTCACACCACTTGAATTGTATTGTAGTATCTTGAGGGTCATCATCATTATCGGTGATTCCTCTCGCGTCTATTAGCAACTCACATTATTGGCTGGTAATCAGGCGATGTCTTTCCATGTTTGACTTTAGAACATCTTTTCACATGGATCAACTTGTACATCGGACAAAGATTGAACGAGTTTGAAGACCCCGAATCTAGTTTCATCCATCCGAGCTGCGATATATTCAGGGATATAAAAACATCAAATGTACAAAGACGCTGCACAGATGGTCATCCGAACCAAGGATGATGACTCTACATCTGAAGAAGCATCAGTCTGCATTTACCAACGACTATCTAATCTATGTACATGAAATGAATTTATAAAGATGATCATGGGAATTCTCGCCTTAGCTAGATCATGAAAATTATATTATGATGATGTATTGTATTGTATCTTATATAGGTCACCTTCTAGTTCGAAACCTCAGATCCTCATGATAAAGCACTTCACCCGACATCAAGATTTACAACTTCATGCTTTCGGGGTCAACTGCTATAGACATATTTTGGCACATCAACCCCAAAATTATATGTCGATAAGCTAGGGCTCATCAACCCATAAAAGAGTTGTTTCATGCCCTAAAAGAACATGGTCATCTGATTACATCATTCCCCAAAAGTTCCACATGAGAAACCATCTAGAATTGGCCTAAACTGAACCATACTGATTGCTACACTGGCCAGGTGCGATGCATACTGAGTGATACACTGCTCAGGTGCGATGCATACTGATTAGGCCTTCTATAGGGTGTGATGGGCGAGGATGGACAAATGTCCAGGATAGTTTGCTAAGTGGATGCTCATAGAATCTTCTAGAAACTTCCCCTCTACCACTTGCCTCTCTGAATTCACTCAAGGATGAGTAAGGGATATAAACTTCAGTTATATCTTCTCTTTTGGAACCAAATGTAACAAGTGGAATGACACTAATCAAAACCCCAGAGATGATTCACACCCTTGCACACATCTATAAATGGATCCCTCATCTAAGAGATCCAGGGGCTAGAATGTTGTGAATTGCAAGGAAGTGCTAATAGTTTTTAATTGAGGAAAGAGCATTGTATTGTTGGTGTGATCTTTCTATTTCATGAGGTGAAGAGGGCTTGATGCTGGGAGGATGATGTTGGATCAGACAATTGGGTTGTAATTCTCCCTTCTATTTAATAAAGTTCTTCAAGTTTTCTTCCATATGATTGTGCAATTGTGAATGTTATCATTTGTGAATGCTATTATATTTTCATTATATATTTGATTCTATAATGTGTATGTTGTAATAGATCAAGATGCTTTGATGGTTCTTTGTTATTGTGTTTGTACAGGTACTCTCCAAGTGGGATAAGTACGGGGAGGAGTTGCAAGATCTGTCAAAGGGGAGACAGATCAAACAAAGGATTAAGCGGAAGTCCCAGGTTGGTCCCATTATCTTTCTCTTATCCATTACACATAGAAGAAATCATTGAATTGCTTTAAACTATTGTTTCTAGGGTAGCTGCCAAACCTAGAGGGCTAGTCGCTAAAAAAGACACTATTTTTCCCAGAAACAATGCACCCCTTGGAAACATGTTATAGTACTCAACTTGGAAGGGAACACACGAGAAAAGATGCATCACCAGATGGAAAGAAAGTTAGTGAGCAATACAAAGTGATGTTTAAACCAACAACACATCCGCAACATGATTTATACAATTGCATACAAAATAGTTCATACAAAAATGCGTAAGTTAAATAACACACATTTCTAAAGCAACTAGAATAGTCCAACTACAATAACAACATATGCATGAAAACATGATAGCTCTGTTATATTAAGAAGTGTAAGTTCTGGTCATACAATACATCCATGTCCAACCACTATCCCTGATAGTGGGACATTATAGCCACAACTACCTGCTCCTCCAAAGAGATATACTAGCTTTGTGTAGTGGAGAAGCCAAGGCACGTTACAATATTGTCCAAGATTTCTCTAAGATACTCCTATCGAAGCTTGGCTGGCCAAAAGCCTATACAATGAGTTATGAGGTGCTATTTATAGCAAAGGGTGGGGTGACCCTTGACATTCCCCTTTGTGACAGTTCATCCACCCTCATGACTCTTCATCTACTCTATGATTGTTACATCCAACTATCGACACTTGAACTTCCACTTGACAAGATGTTACATTACAATGCACATGTGCCCATGTGATACAAAATGGCTTGAGCAAGCCATGCAAGACATCACTGACACTTTGACCGTTGTGGTGAGACCAAATCTTTGACATGCTTGTGATGGTCGAAGGTGATGAGTTTATGCCAAGCTTGGTTGTTCGTGATGGTGTCCATGCGCTCAATGGTGACGTCTTGTTGAAGCAAACTTTTGCCTTCGTTGCATCTGCATGCACTGATATGGCTCCTCTATCCAACTCATTTGATAGCATGCACATGGTCATCCTGGTGCGACTATACTGGCAACATGTTGATGCATAGTGTCTACGCTGCTCTCTAAGCATGTGCTAGTGGTCGTGCACATCAACTTGTCAAGGTACATGTTTAGCTCCAGTCAGACTTGCTTCTTGTCTTTGCCTCAGTGAGTGCGCAGAATGGATGTGATCACATGCATGTGCACAATGACATGCATCCTGCTGCATTCCCTTGCATGCGATCAAAACCAATGCTCACCTAGTCTACTCTGTGCCAATTGCTGGGATGGATCTATAACTTGTACGGGCACAGTTTCCTCTGTGAGTGCATGTTGCGTCCCCTGCTGTACCCATTCTTGTTGCAACTCATTCTCTTGTCTATGCAACTCCTGTTCTTCCTTGAGTTGTTGTTTCAACACATGTAACTCCTTATCTATTCCATTCTCTGCCTTTGCATGATCTTCAAGTTGCACCATCACCTCATAGCCTGAGTCTCCAAAGTTGCTTTCATCACAAGTGGATCTGATTGAGCTTGCAACTTTGTTTCACCTCTGTGTTGTCAACAAAACTCCTCTTGTGTTCATTGCATCTAGTATGCTGCCTTTAGCTACTATTGATGATGCTTCTTACTATGATGTTGCTTCCGTCATATATTGATGTCCTTGTTTATGAACAACTCGATGTATTCGAGGGTAGGCAAGTTCATAGACACTTGATCCACTGCATCCCCAAGTGTGCTCTGAACGTGTCTTCAACTTTTCTCTCCTAGAAACCATTGTACATGTGCTTTTAAGAGGAAGATGAATAAATGCGATACTTGGAGACATGGAAACACTCATGGCAAGAAATATGTTAGTTAAAAACCAAAACAAACTTGCAAACTGACTTGCAACATACTTGTGTGACTGATCATGAATGTTGTGCAATTTTTGCCGGGAGGTTAGTGGACTGACTACCAAAACTGTGCAAGGCACAGTCCGGGCCATCAGTAGCCTGATTGACTGTTAGAACTGTACAATGCATAGTCCAGCTTGACCTGCTAAGGGTTGAAACTGTGCAATGCGCAATTTCAGTCAGCAGTGACATGCAACCAACAAACTGCATTGTGTAGTTTCTAGGGCCAACATGACACTGTCTCCAAGAATTGCACAATGCATGCTTGGAGGTCAGCGTCTGGCTAGACTTGCACAATCTTTGGAGAGAACACAAAGCCTTCGCTTTCAGAAATGTACAGTGCTAGCCAGGCAAGGGACGGTTGGGCCAAGGCAACCCAGTTCGGCCGACGGGTGACTGAAAGCATGAGAAGTGTGAATGCACGATGAGATGAGTGCAAAGAAGAGTGAATGATCATTCATGAAAACAACAAGCATAGGATTTAGAGAACAAGAAAGCATGCATGTGTGTGAAGCGAGTCATCGCAACAACGACCGTCCGTGCAAAACAGTGTCATGCATGCGACATCAGTGAGATGAGAATGAAAACTGAAACAATGTTTTTACAAGCTAACATGCATTAAAATGACAACAAGCGCCCACTGAAATAAAGTAGATGAAAATCACAAAAAGCGAAACACAAAAAGCAATAGAAATGTAATGCAAGACATGAAAGGTGGGCTTACCCCAAGCCAATTGCGCTGAATGTGCTAACGACTCCTAGATGCAATATGGGATGTCAAAGCTGCAAGGTCTATGTGAGGAATGAGACATGCAACGTTTAGTTGATGAGTTTTGATCACATCAAGGTTGTGATGCGCATGCCACAAATCTAGGAAAAGTGACAATTAGCAGGAGGTTTCTGAAATGATCCTTGCATGTACCCTCCAACTGCTAAAAATAGATCCCTAAATCAAGGGATACATTTGCATGCTACCTTGGGAGGAGCAGTCCATGCATGAAAATCATTTTTTCTCGGTCCTGGAGGGGACCCGTCAACCTGAAGGCACATGCATCGGTCTGCGGCCCTGGGATGAAAATCTGTGTAGTTTTTGGGCTGAGCAGAGATGGTTGTCCCAGAGGGATTGTGCAATTTTAGGGAGGAATAGGTGACTGTCTCCCAGGATTACACAATTTCTGGGCTAAGTAGCTGTCCTGGTTTAGACTACGCAATTTTATTAAGGAAGCATGTCTGACAGTATCTACAATTTCTAAGCCCAACAGGCTGCCCTGGGTTAGACCTCACAATTTTCTCAAGAAAGCTTGTTTGATTACATTGTGCAATTTTTGAGCTGAGCAACTATCCTGGGTCAGACCTCACAATTTTATCAAGGTAGCCTCTCTGACCGTATTGCGCACTTTTTGAGCCTAGGAGGTTGCCTAACTGGATTTGTGCAATTTTTGATAGTTGCTAGGCTGGCTCTCCGAGAGGTATTGCACAATTTCTGGGAGTAGCAGGTGACTGCTACCTAGATTTGTGCAATTTCTAGTCTGAGCAGTTGTCTAGGGATAATTGTGTAATTTTTGTGAGGAAGACTGTCAGGGAGAATTGCGCAATTCTGGATCCCAACTGGGTTTGCGAATTTCTAGAGGGAAGGCTAGTTCCCCTCTAGAATTGTGCAATTCCCAGAGGGAGCTACTCAACCAGCAACAGACACAAGTCTAGTGAAACAACCTATGAGGGGGATGCAACAAGCTTGATGGACAGGCTGCCATTCTGCAAGAAAATCATGGAATCTCATGTACTTGACAAGGCAAGACATGTTGCTATGAAAGGTTTGTAGGGAGGCTCCAAAATGAAGCTAAGGAAAATTTTTGGAGGGTGGTTGTAGTCACTACAACACTTGGAGACACACTGATAGAAATCGAGCTCTCTAAATGGACCTTGTTCATGAAAAGCAAGTATAACACCTCTAGACATATTGTTTAGTTCTCAGTTTGTCTTGGTTTCCACACTTGCTTGATTGTAAGATGTAGCATCTACCAAGCTCTTAGTCGATTAACACACATTCCAAGCCAAGTCAACACATTTGTTTCAATTGGGGTTGAGGGGTATATTGGTGCACAAGCAGTATAGTCGTCAGAGTCTTAGTTTCATCTCTGGTGTTGCTCTACTGCCAGCAGGCCTAGATAGTAACCCGATAGAGTCACGCAGGAACACAAGCATCACTCCACTTCTAGCAAGCTTGGTTAGCACCTCGACGGATTTACTTGCATCATCTCTCTGTGTAGGAAGCCTTTCTCTTCTTTCGCCTTATTCATTTTTCATTTCTTTCATTTTTCACTTTTCATTTTTTCATTTTTTCATAACTGTGCATAACACTTATTCATTTCAGAGGTAGAAGAGGGATCCTGACTTATTAAGAGTACAAGAGGTTGTTCCTTCAGAGAAGTAGTTGTTATAAATTATACATTACGGAGCAATGGAACACATAAAATATTGCAGAAATATAAACACAGAAAACGCATAAAACAAGAGAGACACAGATATACGTGGTTCACCGAGTTTGGGCTACGTCCACCCCGAACAGCCAGTCCTTCCTTTCTATTGTCCAACAAAATGAAGAGACACAACTTACAGCAGATCTGCTATAATATCCTCTGTTTTCTCTCATAGTTTCACCTCTCTGTTTCTCGCTCACAGAATACGCATCTATTACACAGCCTCAAATACAATGCCCTCATACCAAGAGAGGGGTTGCATTTTAGGGCAAAACCCCTAAACTAAACATAAGTTCTACCGTCATATCATCTGCCTAATGAACAACCCAGATTGACTATAAATTACTATACTTTTACAAGGCAATTTTACATCTGTTTTTAGCTTTGGGGGTGCTGCCCCCGAGCCCCCACCAGGGGACCGCTGGCCCCCGGACCCCCTAGCCGGGGGGGATCAGCCCCCCCGTACCCCTGCAGGGGGGTACAAGCTCCCCCCGCAACCCTCCCCCGCGTGGAGGGGTGTACAAACTTCCTAGGGTATACATCCGGCTGAAACAAAGACCTTTGAACAATCATGCTCCACACACAACAATCTCCCACTTGGAGAATGATTGTAGCAACTCCACCGCTGCTCCATTTGCTGGAAAGTGACTCCTCTTTGGACCTGGTTGTTTCTCATCTTCATCGTCATCCTTGAAGACCAATTGAAACTGAGCATATTCTCAGTTTCTCCCTGGTTACAACTTTTGTTATCATATCTGCAATATTTTGGCTAGTGTGTATCTTTTCCAGCTTCAACTCTCCATCTTCCAACACTGATTGTATGAAATGGTACTTGAGCTGTATGTGTTTAGTCCTAGAATGAAATGCTGAGTTATTTGCAAGATGAATGGCACTTTGGCTATCAATTTATAACGTGCCCATATCATGCTCCTTACCCAATTCACCCATAAACCTTTGTAACCAAATCATTTCTTTACTAGCCTCTTTAGCAGCAACATACTCTGCTTTTGTTGTTCAAAGTGCAATAACACTTTGGATCTTTGAAACCCAACTAACAACTGTTCCACCAACAAAAAATACATATCCTGAAGTGCTCCTCCGGTTGTCTCTGTCACCTGCCATATCTGCATCAACATATCCCTATAGAGAAATGTTTGCACCACCAAAGCATAATGCTTGATTTGTGGTACCTTTCAAATATCTGAGAATCCATTTCACTGCCATCCAATGTTCCTTTCTTGGATTGTTCATGTACCTGCTTACAACTCCCACTGCATGTGTAATATCAGGTCTTGTGCAGACCATTGCATACATTAAGATTCCAACTGCTGATGCATATGGAACTTTAGACATATAATCCATGTCTTCTTGGGTCTTTGGGCACATTTCCTTACTAAGTTTGAAATGGATAGCAAAAGGTGTACTAATTGGTTTTGCATTGTGCATATTAAATCTTTTCAACACCTTTTGTATGTAATCATTCTGAGACAATGTTAATTTGCGATTTTTCCTGTCTCTAGTGATTCTCGTACCAAGGATTTGTTTTGTAGCTCCCAAATCCTTCATTGAAAATGAATTTGCCAATTTTCTTTTGAGCACATTTATTTCTTGCATTTTAGATCCTGCAACAAGCATGTCATCTACATACAATAACAATATAATATAGCTGCCATCATTTTGCTTTTTCAGATAAACACAATGATCAGAGTGGCATCTAGTATAACCTTGTTCAGACATAAACTTGTCAAATTTTAGATACCACTGCCTTGGAGCCTGTTTTAAGCCATACAAGCTCTTCTTCAACTTTCACACTAGTTTCTTCTTCCCTTTCACTTCATATCCCAGTGGTTGCTGCATATATATCTCTTCCTCCAAATCCCCATGGAGAAAGGTTGTCTTTACATCTAACTGCTCAAGATGCAAATCTTCAACTGCCACTAGACTTAAAATATTTCTGATTGAAGTCATTTTAACAACATGAGAAAATATTTCATCAAAATCAATACCTTTCTTTTGTGCAAACCCCTTCACCACAAGTCTAGCTTTGTACCTCTGTTTTCCTCCATCTTCTTCCTTCAGCCTGTAAACCCATTTATTCTGCAATGTAGTTTTACCTGCAAGTAACCTGACTAAGTCCCAAGTCTAGTTATGCATTAAGGAGTCCATCTCTTCTTCCATGGCTACCTCCCACTTCTTCCTGCTTTCAACCTGCATTGCTTCTTCATAACATTTGAGTTCACCAGAATCAGTCAACAATAAATAATATAATGAAGGAGAGTATCATTCAGGGGGTCTACTTATCTTGGTAGATCTTCTAACACCACTTTTAGGTGTTTGGGGCGCCTGTTGTTGTTGTGGAGGTTGCTGCTATTGTGGTTGTTGATTATTATTATTTTCAGGCACCTTTACTTTTTCAGTGATTTCATCAAGAACTGCGTATTCCTTGTTTTCTTTTTCCTGTTTCTTTTCTTGCAACTGATTCTTATACAAGACCTTTTCATTGAATATTACATCTCTGCTCCTAATGATTTTGTGATTTTCATAATCATATAAGCGATAACCAAAGTCATTAACACCATGTCCAATAAAGGTACATTTCTTTGACTTTGCCTCAAGCTTTGTTCTATTTTCTGTATCAATATGGACAAAGGCCTCACAACCAAAAGGCTTTAAAAAAGAGTAGTTTACCTTTTTACCTGTCCATGCTTCCTTCGGAACACCACCATCCAAGGAACTTGAAGGCCCTCTGTGTATTAGATAAACAACAATATCTACAGCATCTGCCCAAAACTATAAAGGCAATCTTGCATGCAATCTCATGCACCTTGCACGCTCCACGATTGTTCTGTTCATCCTTTCTGACACACCATTTTCTTGTGGTGTTCTTGGAACTGTCTTCTCTCTGCGAATTCCATGCTCTGAACAATACCTATCAAACTCTTTGCTGCAATATTCACCTCCATTGTCTGATCTAAGACACTTCAATTTCTTTCCTGTCTCAATCTCAACCAAAGCTTTCCATTTCTTGAAAGTATCAAATACATCCGATTTATTTTTAATACAATAAATCCAAGCTTTTCTAGTTGCATCATCAATAAAAGTAACATAATAACGAGAGCCACCGAGAGATGATACCTGAGCAGGTCCCCATACATCTGTATGCACAAGCTCTAATTTTTCATTCTTCTTTTCTCTCCCAACTTTGAGAAGTCCGACTCTCTTCTGTTTTCCATAAATGCAATTCTCACAGAAGTCAAAATCAACATTCTTCAAACCCGACAACAAATTCCTTGAGTGAAGAACCTTCATCCCCTTTTCACTCATGTGTTTGAGCTTATGATGCCATAATGCTGCATCTTCTCCTTTGGAAGTTAAAGCATTAACATAGTTAGAAATACCATTGCATAAATACAATGTACCAACCTTTTCGCCTTTTTGCTATTACCAGGGCTCCTTTGGTGACCTTCCAAGCTTTATCTGTGAAAGTTGTCACACAAACTTCACCGCCTAACTGCCCTGTTGAAATCAAATTTTTCTTTAGATCTGGAACATGCATTACCTCCTTTAGTATCCATTGGTTTCCATTCTGCTGTTTTACAAGAACCTTACCCATTCCAACAATTTTACAGGGTTTATCATCACCGAAATGAACTTGTCCAAAATCTCCTCGAACATAGTCCTGATAGTATTTCTTATCAGGTGTGGCATGGAATGAGGCCCTTGAATCTACCACCCAGGAATCAGTGATATTTTCGAAAGAAAGAATCAAAGCATCTTGTAACACCTCACCTGTCACAATTGCTTCATGATTGTTTTCTTGTTGTGCATCTCCTTCTTTTCCCTTCCAAGATCTACAACCTTTCTTTAGGTATCCTTTCTTTCCGCATTTCCAGCACACTATCCCCGATCTGGACTTGGATCTGCCTTTCCTTGATTTACTACGATATCCTGAGCTCTTTCCTCTTTCCATTTTTCTTCCCCTAGACTCTGCACTCAAAGCATTACCCGATGTCTCACCGGAGCTTTTTCGTCACATTTCCTCACTAAGGATAGCACCAACAACATCATCAAACTTTAAAGTATTAGATCTAGAGACAGAGTTACTAATGGCCATTACTAAACCATTCCAACTTTCTGGTAATGAGCACAAGAATAACAGAGCTCTAACTTCATCTTCAAAGTTTACCCCTATAGAACCTAACTGACTTGTAACTGTATTAAAATCATTTAAATGATCTGCAACCGATCCACCTTCCGACATCTTCATATTAAATAACCGTTTCATAAGAAATACCTTGTTTGAGGTCGAGGGTTTTTCATATAGTTTCGACAATGCCTGAATCAAACCCTCTATTGTTGTTTCCTTCGAAATGCTGAAGGCGACTGACGCAGCGAGGCACAACCGTATTGTTCTGAGTGCCTTTCTATCGAGAAGGTTCCATTGTTCATCTGTCATAGCCATCAGCTTCTTTGTTTTTCCGCTCAATGGTAGGTACAGATCTTTCTGATACAGATAATCTTCCATCTGCATCTTCCATAGCGAGAAGTTTTGGTCGTTAAATTTCTCGACCCTAAACTTACCATCTTCCGCCATTGCTCCCACTCGAACGAGGAACCCTTCTTTCCTGTGAGTTTATCAGCCAAATAGACCTTCTGCTCTGATACCAGTTTTTATAAAATTATATATTACAGAGCAATGGAACACATAAAATATTGCAGAAATATAAACACAGAAAACACATACAACAAGAGAGACACAGATATACGTGGTTCACCCAGTTTGGGCTACGTCCACCCTGAACAGCCAGTCCTTCCTTTCTATTATCCAGCAAAATGAAGAGACATAACTTACAGCAGATCCGTCGTAATATCCTCTATTTTCTCTCACAGTTTTACCTCTCTGGTTCTCACTCACAGAATACGCATCTATTACACAGCCTCAAGTACAATGCCCTCATACCAAGAGAGGGGTTGCCTTCTAGGGCAAAAAACCCTAAACTAAACATAAGTTCTACCGTCAGATCATCCGCCTAATGAACGGCCCAGATTGACTAGAAATTACTATACTTTTACAAGGAAATTTTGCATCTGTTTTTAGCTTCGGGGGTGCTGCCCTCGAGCCCCCGTCGGGGGACTGCTGGCCCCTGGACCCCCCCACGTCACCCTTGCACCCCCCCGCGTGGAGGGGTGTACAAACTTCCTGGGGTATACATCCGGCTGAAACAAAGACCTCTGAAAATCATGCTCCACACACAACAATAGTTTATTATATACCTCTGACATGCCTGTTAAGGTTTTCCCCCTCACTTTACTCTACTTGACTAAGTTGACAAGGGTTAACCCAAAAACAACTGACTAGAGTAGGTGACACTAGTTAGTGTGCAAGCATTGTTTTTTCACCAAGGTTCATTTCAAAAAGTACATATTTTCCATTAATGTATCATGGACTAAAAGTAACAAGTTCTTTATACAGAGGCAGGATGACAGATAACCAAGTAGTGATAGCTGCACAAGGCCTCTTCTATTTTACCCAGCCTGTTTCAAGAGTCATGCATGGTTTCATGTGAAACTAACCTATGAATGCAAACAAGCAAACAAACAACAAGGAAAAGCATAAGCAAAAGTAAATGCGAAAGAAAATTGATTAAGAAAACAACAAAGTAGACAAACAAACATACAAAGCAAGAAATCAAACAAGCATGCAAGCAAGAAAATTGAAAGCAAACACTACTCCTACTCCTAAGCTAACGGTGCATGAATCTGATAATGTGAAGTGACATTTCCAATGCAGCCATCGACGCATTGGTTGACACATGTTGGTGAAGGCTTGGTCCACGAGAAACCCAGTTGTTTGAACCAGCAAATGTGAAAGATACAATAGTGAAAATAGACACATTTCGAGATTACAAGTGTCCACAAAACAAAAATGAGTGAAAGCACATGACATGCACTTTGTGGACTTACCATGATGCTGTGTGACACCACGTGTAGATTTTAAGCATACACACACTCATGACTATGACATGCAACCACACGTGAGGAAGGTAGACCACTTGTGTTGCTGAAGTGTGCTTTCTGAGTAAGAGTCCTCCAATGCATGAGCGATGGGATCGTGTAGTTCGAGTGGAGGAAGTGAAATCTGTGTGTTGGATTGTTATTTGGTGCATACAAATGAGTGATGAATAGCCTTGGGTGTTCGAACAATTTCCTTATCAGAAGTGAAACCAACGTCAGGATAGCAAGGGCCCCACATAACCATCAACTCAGGCTAAAGTGCCTCAATAATATATGGGGCTTCGAATTCGTTGACAGATGGATCATCATAGACCGGTGGCTTAGACAGATTAAAAACGAGTGAATCAACATCATGATTAGATGATGAGGTAAAGAGGTCACGACAACCAAGATCAGAAAATTCAGGATGTTGGTCGACAACCTCATGATTCGATGAATCACACAGAGGGGTAGATGAGAAGCAAGAATGTTCATCCTCTGCATTTCCGGAAAATCTAGATGAAAAACCAAGTGGATGTTCAAATAATGATTGGTCCTCTCCATTTTCGGAAGATGGACTGACATCCGATGTGTCCTACGAATGATCAATAATGGGTGTGTCGATGGACGAAGATACAGATGAAAATTTGGGATGGTAGGATCACCAAGGAGGTCAAGAAAAAATGGAGGAGGCACGGATAGACAGGGATGGTCCCCTACTATTGGTGGATGTTCAAGCTCTCAATCATAATCTTCGTGAATTCCAATGCATGTTGGGTGTGCAACACCAAATTTGTCGATAGATCGATCCTCGTTCAAAACAGGTGTAGAGTTCGGAACAGAAGAACACAAGACAATGCAATCTGGAGGATGATCAGAATATGAGGACAGAGGTTGAGGTATGAAATGCATTTGATAACCCATGGGATTCCCAACCAAGCTTGCGTGAAAATTGGAAGGAGTGATGTCAGGAGGATGTGATGGTTGAACATATGTGTGTTCATGCTCTCCCACATCACTCTGCGACGGTGGACCTATTTGATGAGGGGATGGTAGACAATCACTTGTGATAGTGACCATGTCCATCTGTGATTGTCTAGCCCCATCACTGAAGTATGTTGAGTGGGGTTTGAGCTTGAACTTCTTCTTGGGATTGATAGATTAGATAAGGCAATATTCAAATTTGTCCATGAGATATTGAAATTTCATCTGACTTTTCGGGGCTTCAAACATGAATAGACGGAAGTGCTCCGAAAATTCCATAGGTGATTCGTGTGGGGCCTTCCATTGTTTCAATAGTTTTTTATCAAGTACTTCAGGATCAAAATGGTGGAAAATAGATTTGACTAGCTCACTGAAATACTTGAATGAGTTCATAGAGTTATGAGGTAGTGTGCCACACCATTGTGATGGGTGGTCGCGAAGTGTGTGTGCGAGCAACGAACAAACCACTGTTTCATTAAAATCTTCCATGCCCTCCTTGAGCACATAGAAGTCATCTAAGTGCTCAGGCCATACCACTTCACCTTCACCATCATACTTGATTTGTGACAAGTGATCCCAGAACTTCCTCTCGACGTGAAAGATATGTCCATTGGATAGACATTTCAGATGACGAACTACAAAAAACTCCATGATAGATGTGCGAAGACTCGAAACAGATGACGAGGGATCAACTTGTCATGTGGCTCTCCTTCTAGCACCAGAAATTGTTGATGGTCCCAGACCCACCAACATGTCAGGAGATCTCCCCAGTAAGAAGTCCCAATTAGACCTCAGACCGTTTGGTGTAGGAGTCCTAGCAGTGGGTTGTAGGGTAATTCCTTGATCGCGATTTCACATAGAGACAAGTAAGACGTCCCTGTTGGTAGCAAGGGTGTGACAGTTGCAGTGAGTCAAGGAAGGAACACATGTTTGGAAGGATATCTTCGTTTCTTTTTATTTGATAAACAGACACAATGGGTCAAATGGTTGCCTCTGGCTGAATGGTGGTATAACACTTCCTTCCATACAACAACAAAAATGACCCCATTTATGGCACTTTATGGGTATCAACCACCATCCATCACATCATATTTAAGAGAAAATTCTAAGGTTCAGGCAGTGGAACATCACATCGAACATCAACAACAAGTCCCCCAACTCTTAAAGGATAACCTCGTGTTGGCACAGAATAGAATGAAACAACAGGCAGATCAACATCGCAGCGAAAGAAGTTTTGATGTAGGTGATTGGGTATTCCTACGGCTACAACCATATAAGAAAATGTCCCTCAAGCAAGCTAAGAAGGATAATAAATTATCACCAAAGTATTATGGTCCATACAAGGTGTTGCAAAAGATTGGTACTATGGCATACAAATTGGAGCTTCCTGTAGCTTCTCAATTGCACCCAGTTTTCCATGTTTCATGTTTAAAGAAGATTATAGGTGACAAGCTCCCAGTTCAAACAATATTTCTAGAACTTGACGAGGAAGGAAAAATTATATTGGAACCGGAAGCAGTCATAGAAACAAGAACTCGACAGCTACGAAATCGTTCAATTTCAGAGTATCTTATCAAGTGGAAGAACTTATCCGCTGAAGATTCCACATGGGAGGATGAGAATTTTATGCAGAAGTATCCAGAACTACTCAAGCGTTGAGGACAACACTTTTTTGAAGGAGAGGGGCATGTTGGGTCCCTATAATACTAGTGCTTACCCCATTACTATTGTAGTTATACCCCTTATTAATATTGTTGTGCCCCTATTACCCCCATATTGTTATTACTGTGCCCCATAGAATCCCTCTATTGTTATTTTTATGGCTTTATATTATTATTGTTAGGTCGGCTGGATTATATTGTGACTCCTTAGACTCCAATATATAGAAAGGAGGTTTTGTCATTTGAATCATCCAAGAATTTTTCATTTATGTAATGTAAAGGAGGTTTCCCCCTCGAAGAGGCTGAATTCTAAGGCGTTGATCTATCTTTTATATCTTTTCTTGAGCTGGTTTCATAACAAACACACAGAAAGTGGGGTGAATGCACCCCTTGGAAACATTTAATAATAATTGGATTGGAAGGGAACACACAAGAAAAGATGCATCACCAGCTGGAAAGCAAGTTAGCAAGCAATCAAAAGTGATTTTTAAACCAACAAAACTTCTGCAACAAGATTCACACAATTGTATACAAAATAGTTCATACACAAATGCGTAAGTTAAATAACACACATTTCTAAAGCAACCAAAATAGTCCCGCTATAATAGCAACATATGTATGAAAACGTGATAGCTCTGTTATATTAAGAAGTGTAAGTTACGATCATACAATACATCCATGTCCAACCATTAGCCCCGATAGCGGGACATTACAGCCACAATGGCTTGCTCCTCCAAAGAGATATACTAGCTCTGCATAGTGGAGAAGCCAAGGTGCATTACAATATTGTCCAAGATTTCTCTAAGATACTCCTATCGAAGCTTGGCTGACCAAAAGCCTATACAATGAGTTATGAGGTGCTATTTATAGCAAAGGGTGTGGTGATCCTTGACATTCCCCTTTGTGACAGTTCAACTACTCTCATGACTCTTCGTCTACTCTATGATTATTGTATCAAACTATCAACAATTGAACTTCCACTTGACAAGAGGTTACATTACAATGCACATGTGCCCATGTGAGAGAAAATGGCATGAGAAAGCCATGCAAGACATCACTGAAACTCAGACCATTGTGGTGAGACCAACTCTTTGACATGCTTGTGATGGTCCAAAGTGATGAGTTGATGCCAAGCTTGGTTTTCTGTGATGGTGTCTGTGCACTCAATGGTGACATCTGGCTGAGGTGAACTCTTTCCTTCGTTGCATCAGGGTGCATTGATATGGCTCCTCTGTCCAACTCATCTGATAGCATGTGCATGGTCATCCTAGTGTGACTGCATTGCAAACATGTTGATGCACAATGTCTATGCTGCTCTCCAAGCATGCGCTGGTGGCTGTGTGCATCAACTTGTCGAGGTACATGTTCAGCTCCAGTTGAACTTGCTTCTTGTCTTTGCCTTGGTGAGTGCGCCGAATGGGTGGGATTGCATGTGTGCACACAATGACATGCACGCTACTGCATTCCCTTGCATGCGATCAACAACACTGCTCACCTAGTCTGCTTTATGCTAGCTGTTGGGATGGATCTATAACTTGTACGGGCACAATTTCATCCGTGAGTACATGTTGTGCCCCCTGTTGTACCCGTTCCAACTACAACTCATTCTCTCATCTATGTAGCTCTTGTTCTTCCTTGAGTTGTTGCCTCAGCACATGAAAATCCTTCTCTGTTTTGTTCTCAGTCTTTGCACGATCTTCATGTCATGCCGTCACCTCATAGCCTAAGTCTTTAAAGTTTATTTCATCACAAGTGGATCTGCTTGAGCTTGTAACTTTGTTCTGCCTCTGTTTTGTCAACAAAATTCATCTTGCATTTGTTGCATTTGTTATGCTGCCTTTAGCTGCTATTAATGGTGCTGCTTACTGTAATGCTATTGCCATCATATCTTGATGTTCTTGTCTACAAACAACTTGATGTCTTCATGGGTAAGCAAGTTCATAGACACTTCGTTAACTGCATCCCCAAGTGTGCTCTAAATGGTGTCTTCAACTATACTCTCTTGGAAAGCATTATACCTGTGCTGCTAAGAGGCAAATTAACACCTGTGATACTTGGAGACATGACAACACTCATGGCAAGCAATCTCTCAGTTGAAAACCAAAACGAACTTGAGAACTGACTTGTTGTTGGGTTGTGTTATATTCTTCCATGACTAGCCCATGTAGTTAACCGGAGGGTTAGAGCGTGGGCGGAGCCCCCCCTTTGTTGCGCCTATTGCATAGCGGGGGGGTCACAGGGGGTTTGAGGGGTGCAAGTAACCCCCCTCTATGGGGTTCAGGGCAGACCTACCTATGGTTTTGTTCATGATTTTCACACATGGTTTTGGATGCAATGGTTTTTGGTCCATGGTTTTGGACATGATGGTTTTCAGTCCATGGTATTGGATGATTCAACATGCATAAATATGTATTGTAACATTGAAAGGAACATAATGAAAAAAATCAAGCTGGTAGTCCCAGTTTTGGGATCCAGGGGAAAATATCTGTGTATATGTGTTATGCTCTCACATCGTTTATGTTCTGTGTTTTAGAATTTGTATGCAGGTAATTTCTATACAGGGTTAAAACCTACATTTGGTATCATAACTATTTTGGCTTCAAGGGGACGCCTTTGTTGTTGAGGGGTTCCACTCAGGCCTGTGGTAGACCCTGTTCAGTGGGAGATATGTGAGATCGATTCTAGTGGTGAAAGAAATGGCAAGCAATGGAAAGATAGAGATTGAGAAATTTAATGGTTAGAATTTTGAGTTGTGGAAACTCAAGATAGAGGATCTGTTGGTGGATAAAGATCAATGGATCGCGGTAGATCCGGATACTAAACAAACGGGAGTGTCCCATGAAGAATGGAAGAAGTTGGATCGGAAGGCAAAGAGCACAATACGATTGTGTGTCTCAGATTCAGTATTGTTGAATGTATCAGGGGAAGCTATGGTGAAGGCTTCGTGGGACAAGTTAGGGATTTTGTACCAATCCAAGTCTCTGGTGAATAAACTGTTCCTGCGGAAAAAGATGTATAACCTGAGGATGAAAGATGGAGACTCGGTGACAGAGCATCTGAACAAATTTAATACTGTGGTAAGTCAGTTATTATCTGTTGATCTTAAAATATCATATGAAGATAAGTGCATCAGTTTGTTGTGTTCTCTACCAAATTCGTGGGATAGTCTGGTTATTGCAATAGGTAGCAATACAACTGCCTTGCAGTTTGATGAAATAGTCTAATCCTTGCTGACAGAGGAGATGAGACAGAAAAATATGGAGAGACAAAATGGTGATGCCTTGTCTGTACGATGATGGTCCTAGAACAGAAACAAAAAGAAGTCATCGAGTGGGAGATCTAAATCTCTAGGAAAGCTTGTAAAGGTGGTGTGCTGGAAATGTGGAAAAGAAGGGCACTACAAAAGGGACTGTAAATCTAAAGCTCCTGATAAAGGAAAGGGATCTGATGATGCTCCTTCTGCAGAGGTGAAAACCACCTCAGATGAAGGTGGGGATGTGTGCTTGGCTTCTTCAAGTACACATGTAGATCATGAGGCATGATTGATTGACTTAGGTGCATCCTTTCACTTCACTCCCCATAGAGAGTGGTTCTGCGAGTATGAGAAATATGATGGTGGTGATGTCTTCATAGGGGATGATAGGACGGCTAGAATCATTGGTTGTGGAAAAGTAAATTTGAAGTTGCAAGGTGGAAGGGTTAGAAAACTTCCGAGTGTTCTGCATATTCTTGCATTGGCCAAAAATCTGAATTCTGTAAGCAAGCTGGATGATGCAGGTGTAAAAACAGTGTTTGAGAAGGATACCTACAGGATGGTTCAGGAAGCACTGGTATTGATGTGGGGAGTTTGGATTGGAACTCTGTACAAGATGCAAGGTAGCATTGTTGTTGATGGGTGCAACATCTCTATGGTTCCTGAAAGTGGAGCAGAAAATCTAGTGGTCTCTGGAGAGAAGACCATGCTATGGCATCAAAGGCTTGGACATATTGGAGAGAAGGGCCTTCGAATACTTCATGGTAAAGGTATGGTAGAAGGTATGAGTAATAGCTCTCTGGATTTTGATTTCTGTGAAAATTGTGTATATGGGAAGCAAAATTGGGTGAGTTTCCCCTTTGGTGGTAAGAGGGTGAAACAGATATTAGAACTTGTGCACAATGATGTGTTTGGACCTATGAAGGTTCCATCACTGGGTAAGTCTATGTACTATTTATCATTTATAGATGACTTCTCAAGGAATACATGGATATATTTCCTTAAGAAGAAATCTAAAGTCTTTGACAGGTTTAAATAATTTAAGGCTTTGGTGGAAAACCAGATAGAGAAGAAGATAAAGGTGTTGAGGACAGATAACAGTGGAGAGTTTTGTAGTAAGGAATTTGAAGAATTCTGTAAGAAGTGTGGTATAGCATGGAAAAATACTACTCCATACAAACCTGAGCAAAATGGAGTTGCAGAAAGAATGAACATACCTGTGTTACTAATCATGAAGGTTGTGCAATTTCCGCCGAGAGGTCAGTAGACTGACTAGAAAAACTGTGCAAGGCACATTATTGGCTGTCAGTAGGTTAAATAACTCCTATAACTGTGCAATTCACAGTCCAGCCTGAGTTGCTGAGGACTGAAACTGTGCAATGCACAATTTCAGTCAACAGTGACATGCAACCAACAAACTGCATTGCGCATTTTCTTGGTCCAACAAGACATTTCCTCCAAGAATTTCACAATGCATGCTCGGAGGTCAGTGCCTGACTAGACTTGTGCAATCTCTAGAGGGAAGGTAGAGCCTTCGCTTCTAGAAATGCGCTGTCCTAGCTGAGCAAGGCACAGTCCGAGCCTAGGCATCCCAGCCCGGCTGACGGGGGATTGAAAACATGAGAAGTGTGAATGCATGATGAGATGAGTGCAAACAAGAGTGAATGATCATTCATGCGAACAAAAAGTGTAGGGTTCGGAAAACGAGAAAGCATGCATGTGTGTAAAGCGAGTCATCATAATGTCGATCGTCTATGCAAAACAGTGGCCTGCATGCGACATCAGTGAGATGCGAACGAAACTGAAACGATGCTTCTACCAGCTAACATGCATCAAAGTGACAACAAGCACTCACTAAAATCAAGTAGATGACAATCACATAAAGTGAAACACAAAAAGTGAAAGAAACACAACGCACGACATGAAAGGTGGACTTACCCCAAGACAATTAAGATGAATGTGCTAATGAATCTTAGATGTAATGTGGGATGTCAGAGCTACAAGATCGATGTGAGGAATGAGCTCTGCAGCGTTTGGTTGATGATTTTTGATCACATCGAGGTTGTGACATGGATGCCACAAATCTAGGAAAAGCGACACTTGGCGGGAGGTTTCTAAAATGATCCTTGCATGTAATCTCCAGCTGCTAAAAATAGATCCCTAAATCAATGGATACCTTTGCATGCTACCTTGGGAGGAGCAATCTATGCATGGAAATCAGTTTTTCTTTGTCCCAGAGGGGACCGGTCAACTTGAAGGCCCATGCATCATTCTGTTGGCCTGGGATTAAAATATATGCAGTTTTTGGGCTGAGCAGAGATGGTTGTCCTAGAGGAATTACGCAATTTCTGGGAGGAACAAGTGACTGTCTCTGAGTATTGCATAATTTTTGGGCTGAGCAGTTGTCCTGGTTCAGACTGCGCAATTTTCTCAAGGAAGCATGTCTGACAGTATGCGTAATTTCTGAGCCCAGTAGGCTGCCTTGGGTTAGACCTCGCAATTTTCTCAAGGAAGCTTGTCTGACTACATTGCAAAATTTTTGAGCTAAGCAGCTGTCTTAGGTCAGATCTGGCAATTTTCTCAAGGAATCTTGTATGACCGTATTGCGCACTTTCTAAGCCCAGGAGGTTGGCTAGTTGGATTTGCACAAAATCTGCTAGTTGTTGGGCTGGCTATCCCAGAGGGAGAGCACAATTTCTTGGAGTAACACATGACTGCTGCCCAGATTTTCACAATTTATGGTTGAGCAATTGTCCATGGATGAATTGTGCAATTTTGGGAGGAATACTGTTAGGGAGAATTGTGCAATTCTGGAGCCCATGTAGGTTTGCGCACTTTCTGGAGGGAAGACTAGTTCCCCTCTAGAATTGTGCAATTCCCAGAGGGAGCTGCTGAACCAGTAACTGACACAAGTCTCGTGAAACAACCTATGAGGGGGATGTAACAAGCTTGATGGAAAAGCTATCATTCTGCAAGAAAATCACTGAAGCTTGTGTACTTGACAAGGCAAGACATGCTATTGTGAAAGGTTGGTAGGGAGGATCCAAAATGAAGTTAAGGAAAAAATTTGGAGGATTGTTGTAGCCGCTACAACAAGACCTCAGAAATATCTATTATGATCCATGAAGAAGAAGAAATGCAACATGATGTATCAAAATTATAAGGCCAAGAACAACAATTTTCACTCTCAAAAAGAGAAACGAAAAATGAATTGGAAGCAATGATGAATGTTAATATGGATGGTTTATAAGAAAACATAAAAGGATAAATGGGTAGTTTAAAAGTAGACATTGTAGGTGACGGGCCTCGAAACTAGACATAAAGTAAGGTCCATCTGACCATCCTTCAACACATTAAACCTTTTTTTTTTTTTCATTAGACGACATATTTTTAGATTTAATATGTTCATTAGTAAGGTTTAGAGATAATTGCATATTTGTGCCTAATATTATTATTTTTGTAGAATCTTGTGAGAATGTTGGACAAATTATGAAGATTTGGAGGATGAGATAATCTAGGGACTTTTTCCCCGCTATAGGAGGATAAAGATTGGATAATAAATGAACAAGATATTATGAAATTATTTCACAAATTCTGGAGCTCCAGTGATTGAGAAAATATAGGAATGTGTTCCTTGTCATTTAATGCAAATTCCTAATGTTAGGAACCAAATCAACTATTTGAGGGATTTTGGAGGGGAAAGATTCCTACTTTCAAGGAAAATGCTTCCCCATCAATTTGTATAAGTGCCAATTCGAATTTTCCTCTAGGGGCATGTATTTGTTAGTCTTCTTGTAGAGAAAACTTGTTATCTCGCAACTCCACTTTCATTTCTAGCAGGGATGTACTTGGATTTATTCAAGTAATGAAGTTTGGTGCTATTTTTAGCTTCTAAAGATTGGTTGCCTTCATAGGAATTTGAGTTTACTTGGGCTTGACCATCCCAAGAACCTTAGAGCCCTCTTATAAAATTTATTTATTTCCGTTGAATGTATTTTTCACTTGAATCTCTTATTTCTGCATTTACTATTCATTCATATTTTGTTGTAGGTTACATTGGTTTAATGATTGAAGTGGGTGTTTTTGTTTTGTTTTTTGTTTTCTATTTTTTGTTTTTGTTTTGTTTTTGTTTTTTTTTTGTTTGTTTTTTGTTTTTTGTTTTTTGTTTTTCTTTTCGGGTTATTTAAAAATTTAAAATCATGATGCAGCCTTAGAACAACTCTGAGAATTCATATTCATCATTTAGTTACTTGGATTGGTTTACTAGTTCACGATTCTAGAAGTTATTCAAATCTCTTGTAGCAAAATAGTAGTAATTTTATGTTATTTCTTAGAATATGTTAATGAGATTCATTTGAGTTTATTCCACTTGTATTGGATCATAAAAACATTCAAATTAATAAAAAAATTTACCCCATAGAATTTTCACTTGATTAGGTTAAGCATTTGGTAGGTTGACTAGCTCACCTGTTGGGCATGGAATCCCCCCAAGGCATGTTTTTGGGCTCAAAGCCCAAGTTTTGACCTGATATTGTTGTAAAGACTCCACGAATTATGGGTGCGAAGCGCGAAATGTATGATAGAGTCATAGGGTTGTTTGCCCAAGCCTTGTAATGTAATGTCGGCCCATGAAAGGTTGCAAGGGTTTGGAAGGGAATAGCTTTCATAGGGGCATTGGCTACTAGGTCGACTATGGGGTATTCCAATGTCGAGGTCTAACCTTGAGGTACTTGGTTTTCCATTTGGTCGAAAATGTGCCAATATCCTTCGGGGATTTTAGGGGATGCTATTTAAGTAAGTGGAGGATTCTCAACCCAAGATGGTTTTGCAGCACTGCGCAAATCTGGGATCACATGAGATCCTAGTTCAGACACTGTGGTCTTGCCTTAGTAGTTCCATTGGTTTCTCCCTCCCCTTCTCTTCAATTGTGCGATTTTCCCTCTTGTAAAGGATCAGAATGTAAATTTTATGTACCATGAAAGCTCTGCTCAGATCCTCCAATTTGGCTATACATATCAATGTAAGTTGCATATGGTGAGCCTATTTCTTGAGGGTTTACAGTAGGGCTTTTCCAGACACAGTTTGGGGTCCTATTGATGCTTGAGACTCTACTTTTATTATGATTTTGTCTATAAAAGTTGATCTCCCAAGGTTCACCAATCCTTTGGGTTTTGTGGATTTATGTGGAGGGTTTTGATCTTTTTCTATATTTTTATTCCTAGTCATTCATAAAAAATCTATTCCTATTTAACCTCTATGCATTTGCTAAAAAGTGGGCTGATGCGAAAGCACTTTACTTGTTGGTTACGCAGGTTCTTACCTCCTGTTTTTAAAACCCAATTCTTTTACAACAAAATAAAAATAAATCATTTTGAAACACTCTCCCCAGAAACGACGCCAAAATTTTGGTGCACTAAGATGTCTTTTTTAAAAGCAATCTTAATACCTATATTAATAATCAACCCAGGGTAAGTCTGTCTATTTCAAGAGTGTCATCATTGTATATGTAGTGAATTCAGAGGTCAATTCATAATGAAATGATTTGGAATCATTGAAATCACTAATATTAAGTTCAATCCAAACAATTATGAAAGAAACCTTTAGAGCATTCTCAAATCTGCTTAATCTATTCTACAAGAAACTGAATTAGAATGAAATTACAAAGAATCACTCTCAACAATCTAACTGGTATTGATACTAATTCATTTAACATGAAGGAAATCTACAGAAATTGAATTAGCAAGTAACCAGGTAAACATCTCATGGAAAGCAATCAACTATAACCTTGAGTTCTATGATAATATTGATTTAGAATGAAAAACAATCAAATGCTTAAATTAACATAATCAATTCGATAAAGATTATCACGCAGATGTAACACACAACTAAATCTAGAATCTCGTCTGAACAACAAACACAAACCAGAATCTCATTTCTCACAACAATTGGAATAGTGCTAACTTTACAGGCTAACAGTAATGAACAACTATAAGAATAAACATAAATGATTATAACACAATTGAAACAATAGATCTCCTATCGAATGGGCCTAAGTCTCCAGAAGTCCCTGCTAAAATATATTCAGAATAAAATTATGGATGAAACACAGTCTTCTTCATTAAAATTAATAACAAAGTTACAACATCAAAATAATGAAATTACATGTGTCCAAAAAGAATAGTTACAATCTCAAAATTCCTAACTAACTATTCAATTTTCCTTGTGGCTTTATATAACTTTTGGAAAAATGAATGGATAGAAGTGAATCCTCAGTATCAGGGGATCCTGAGGATTTCGCAACCCTCGATCTGATTTCATCACAGAATAGCATTGGTCCTCCTGGTCTTCCATTATCCTTCCTACTTAAGACATTGTACTTTTCCTTTCCTTGTTGCTGTTGTTCCGTCGTTTGAACAAAAATCGTCTAATTCATGTCCCTGCATATAAAGATGGTGAAATTTAGTTTTTCATGCCCAGATTTATCCAATTCGTTAATAATCGATTTTACCCAGCTTCTGCTATTTTTTCTTCTATATTTATTCATAAAATGAAGATAAACACATGAAGAAAAATTCTTAATTAAGCTATTACGAGGAGAAAACATACCTTTTCCTTGGCCCAATAGTTGTTTGGGATAGATGGTTTATAAAAAATATCAATAGAAAAATTGTCCCTTAATGGTAACATCCTAGCAGTAGCATTTGCCAGGTCATCTGCATCTACATTATGCATTCTTGGCACTAAAATAATATTGAAATCTTGGAAATGAGAAATGAGTCTCCATACCTCTTGTTGATAACTCATAAGATGCGGTGACACACAATATACAGTGTTACATACTTGACGCACCACGATTTTAGAGTCACCTACCACTTTCAAAACAATAACATTGAGGTCAATGGATTTCTGTAAGCCCAAAATGAGTGCTTCATAATCTGTGGTGTTGTTCATGCACTCGAACTCCAAGTAACTAGAGAGCATATGTTTCCTCTGTAGTGGGTATATTATAACATAATCGGCTCTAGATCCCTCTTGCATTTTGGATCCGTCAAAGTACATGGTCCACATATCATCTTTACAAGACCGCTTACAACACTAGTACTACTTCCACTAATACTACTACTACTTACTATTCAAGTTTCATTTTTGTGAGTTGGGCATGGAAGGAGGCCCAACTATGTGTTTGGTGGGATAGGGAATGTCTCTAAAATTATTTTCCAAACATGAGTTATGTGAAAGCCAATGATTCGTTTTCTCCATTCAAGGGAGTCACGCTATGCTTCATGTATCTCTCTGAAAACACTTGAATTTGGTTTTTCCTTCCCTTATACGGAAGCCATAATGACTAGTCAATGGAAAAGTATCCTTGCATCTTTCTTGACCAGTCTGTGCTGAAAAATACCCCGTATGATTCTGGGATTTCCACAATAATAATATTGATGCATTGATGAACTCGCTCATAAGATTTTAGTTGGATGATCACATCCCTGAGTTCACTAATTGATAGCACACAAGTTCTGCCTAGTTGGATGACCTGTGCACTTATCTTACTCCATTGAGCATTGATCTTCTTGGCAGTGGAGAGTGGCATGACATTAACCAATGCACAAGAATCAAGAAAGTAGTTGTGAACATTGAAGTTAAATATTTCAAACGATAACAAGAATGGTGGGCAGAGTGAGTTCACCTCTTCCATGTGGAGCACATTAACCACAAATACGAGCACATCAGGAGACTTACTAGATCCCTTGTTCGAAGAGGTGGCTTGTCCAGTAGATATTTCCCATAGTGCTCGTAGAAGAATGTCCCGCTGACTCGTGATTTTTGTAAGTTGAAACAGAGAGATATTTGCATGAGTCTTCTTCAAGTCTTCTACAATGTTATAGTATACCATGGGAAGGTTCAACGAGATTTCTGGGGGTGGAACTACATTAATGGTTTCTGGTGGGATGGTTATGTCTTTGCTTCTTGTGGAAACACTTTTTGTTGAATATTTCCTCCCGAAATTGCTCTGTGTGTTATGTGTTGAGTCGACCGGAGGATCCACTTTCCTTAACATATATTTTCTTATTTTCTTCTTCGATATCTCAATCATAGTGGTGTCCCATGTACTTCTAAATTTATATCGGTTATTTTTCTTTAGGGCGAGACCATCACTCGAAAGATCCTTATCAGTGGTGGTCTTCTGGGTTGCAAGAGCGTATTGATACATATTTACTACATGCCTAGTGCTTGGAACTTCATCAGGTGTAGGAACTTCTTCTTCTTCACTATTAGACTCAACATGCTCATCAACCATGATTTGGCTGGAAAACTATGTAGCCAGACTTCTCATTCCATGGTTCCATTATAGGCACATTCTTTCTGAATGGGGTTCGTGGTGAAACATGCAATATGAATCTGTAGCAGTTTTCTCAAGGTTCAAAAATAGGTTAGAGATCTAGATAGATTTGGACAGATGGTTGTTGTTGTTGCTTCTACTGGAAGCTACATTCTTCTTTTGCAGGTACCTGGGGGTCCTCCTGCTCACGGTAGTCTCGCTTGTCCTCTATTTAAGTTTTTCCACTTTGGTAGTCAGGGACTTGATGAGATGAGTAAGGTTATCAATATCACTCGCTTCCTTTTCCTTAACCTTGCTCACAAAGGTTTGGGTCATCTTTCCCATGTCTTTGGAGGCCTTTGTGAGTTCATCGTTTGCGATGACTCCAATAGCGTGAAAGTCTTTCTTCGTGGTAGTAGCCTCTTTGTAATTATCTGTTAATGATGGTTTCACAACTCGCTTTATGAATTGCGCAATACTGGTCGATAGAATAGAAGTGTAGTAGTCTACAAAGATAGAGTCATGAGGTTTAGTGTCATTTGAGAACTTGTTCAAAATACAGTTGGACCTCTGATTGAAATCTTTGACCTTTTCTTTTTGCTCCATCTTAAGACTACCCAACTCTAGCAAAATGGCAGGGGTCTTGTCTGCAACAAAATTTTCAAGAAAGATCCTTTTGAATACTCCCCAATTCTAGATGGAATTTAGAGGAAGGTTGTGGTACCATATAGCGTTTAAGACATCTAAGGTACATGGAAACAATCTACATGCAATGTCATCATAACGTACCTCGGGTGTTTGCAGATGTAGGTAGAAAGTGTCTAAGTGATCTTCTCCCTTCACTATCTTTTGAGGGTCATATTTTGTTAAGAGCTTGTCCACGTGTCTTGGAATCTTGTGTAGGAACCTAGAAGTTCCAATAGGCCCTGAGCCATCCAATCCAGATTTTGTTCTGCCATGTTGTCCTCTTCATTGTCATCCTCTTCCTCTTATGAATTGGATGATTCCTCTTCCGAATTTGTTGGTTCCTTCTTTTCTTCTCCTCCTCCTTCATTCCCTTCCCCTCTACCTCCTTCGTTGGATCTTGAACCCGAGAGTAAGAGGTTTTCCTCTTCTTCCTTTCAAAAAAGTGGGGGTTCCTGTTCTTTCTCCACAACTTCTGCCATCTCCTCAAGAGTGGAAAAGATCGCTTCTTTGATAGATGTAACTACTACTCCTGTGGGGGTAGTCTTGTGCTTCTTTTGAGAGTATGGAAGGCTGTACACTCCTATAATTATTCGAAAAACTTTTGAAAATTGAATGGTGATGGGATGGATGGTCTGGATTTGAGGGTACAAGATTTCATGTTAAGGTCTAGGAGGTGAGAAATTACCAACTTCTGAATTGTAAGTAGGGGAAAGAGAGTGAATGTTACTGCCCTGACATGAAAATGGATGAGTGGGATCGGTGGGAAAATCAACCATAAACTACTGACAATCCTCCTTCTAGCACCATAAATGTTTATGGTGCTAGATCCACCAACATTCCGGGTATCTCCCCGATATGAGGTCCCAACTAGACCTCACACTATTTGGTGTAGGAGTCCCATCCGATATGATGGGCTGGTTGCCATATAATTAGAAATTTTCCTGAGCTCTTTTTGTTCAACACATGAGAGTGTTACATTGGTACCTTTGAAAAGAAATGTGAGTGTTCCTAGTGAGTGTACAATGTAACTATGTCTAGGTTCTCTTACTGCAAAAGGGGGGAAAACGTAAGCCTCTAGGTGAGAGGTAATAGTACCACCGAAGAATAGACACATGCGAACTAGGAAGGTCTATCCAACATCCAATGGAATAGTCCACAATGGACGCGACGATCGTTGTAACCGGTAAGCAAGAAAGGTCTATCTAATATCCCGTAGAGTAGACCACAAGGATAAGACAACTGTGATAACCAATACAACACATTCCCAACAAGGTAAGTACTAAAACAACCGAAATAGTTCAACTATCTTAGTACATGTGAAACAAACATGAATTAAAAATGCTCATAGAATAGTCTTACAAACATCTACATGTCATGCATGGAAATGTGTTGACCTGAACATGCTTCTATATCAAGAAAAAATTCCAAGACACATATTTACATCATGTATCACTTGCCCAAGTAGTGGGACATTAGAGCCACTCCTTTCTCCTCAAATAACTGACTGAAACTCTCTATGCTTTGTGGGATGAGCCAAGGTGAAAATTCCTTGCTCATACAATGAGGGGGGTATACATAACCTAGGGTGATGCTTGGTCCTTGTGACTCTAGGACTACCCTCATGACTGTTCAAATTCCTATGAATTTTTAATTAACATGAATCTTCACATTCATGTGTGTCCATTGGACTTTCACTTTATATTACATTCGATTTACAACATATATGGCCCATAATATTGATGTGGCCTTTGAAAACTCATGACACGACTTAACATGACACAACTAACATGGACTAGCTTGCTGAGGTGGTAATGTCAAGCCACTTTTGATGTTGAGTAGTATATGTGTTCTTGGATATGCTATCTCTTGTCCTACGCATAGCTTGATAATGCAGGGTCCTCAATGATATTTGGTCTTGAGAAGTGGTTGCATGCATGTGCTCCCTTTACTTGTTCTTGATAAGCTTCATTGCCCATCCAAGTGTAAGTGAGTATTCTAGCATGTTTTCTCCTTCCTCATCTTCTTCATCACTTCACCATGATCTAACAGTGTACCTATTCCTGCAATTCACTCATGATAGGATGACATCAAATCCATAAAACTTCCTAGTCTAAGATGATGCATTGTTATCCATGGACTAGGCCCAAGATAGGTGATAAGTTGGGAAAGAGGGCCCAGTAACTGTGCATTGCACAATTCTAGGTGACAGGGAGGGTGATTGGTTACTGAGACTGCACAGAGCGCAACTCAAGCTTAGCTGATGAACTCCTGATCACAGTCTTCACTACCGGGAAAAATTGTGTAGAGGCCACTGGGAGACAAGGTTGCACAATTGAGACCATTAATGGCTCCTGCAAGGTGGGACCCTGGGAGGCAAGTCTGTGAAGTTTGCAGAGGCAAGGCGGGACTGGGCAGTAGAGGGACCTGGGAGGACAAATCTGCCCAGTTCCTGGGATCAGTGAGTCTTGGCTGAGGGAGGACACTGGGAGATGGTTATTCACAGTTCTGGGAGGCAAGGAAGGCTTGGGTCTCTATGCGTTGGCTTGAGATAATTCTTCACATTCACTTGAAAATTGTTAAATCCTCCTTGCACAAAAAAAACCAAGAGCTCTGATACAAACTTGATCTAAATGGGAAAATTAGTTTATTGTGCTAAATTCCCCTTTAGAATATGTAAAATTACTTGAGGATTCATGAGTTAATTGCAAGTTTTATCATGGGTTTTTATGTAAATTTCATGTACAAATTAACATAAACAAACCATTGAACAACAACATACAATAGAAAAGAACATCACCAAAATAGTATCACAACATCGCATGATGAAGGAGTTCACCCTGGCTAGGCTACATCTCCTTGGTCCAGCTTCCAATGGGTTAGCCCTCTTTATTATGCTCAAAAGTGTGAATACATATGTTGATAATGCTCAAATGGCTTTGAAACCTGCTCCAATGGCTTGAGAATGCCCAAAAATGCTTGTTTAGCCTCTTCCTGCTCCCAAATTGGTCAAAAACTGAAGAAGTCATGACTTCCCCTAGCTCTTGCACTATTCTCTCTACAATTTCCCTAAAATTGGCACCATCCTACAAATTTGCCCCTTTCCGCTAACTAGGCACCGCTTCCTCCAAATTCCGAATGAATTTGTAGGAGCAATTAAATGCTCAATGAGGCCTTATTTGTGAAAATGCAGGCTACATGGGGGCCACGTTCCTGGGGCTAAGGCTAAAAGCTTGCCCCCACCGGTCGGACCCCCACTCCGCTCCGCCCGTGGTTTTTTGGGTTTCATGCACCCAGGGGCTAAGCCCTTTTCTTAATGGTGCATAACTTGGAGTTTAAATATAATCAACATGACTATATATAATAAGAAACACAGTGGTACGTCGGAGTTGCCAATTTTTGTTGGACGAAGGTCTGGTGTTCGATCCCCACCCAGTCCATTCGGCCCTTAACAAGTTTTTGGTGGCCCCCATTCTACCATGTGGCAGCCTCTGGTTGGGCCACATGGTAGCCTCTGGTTGGCCACCAACCCACCAATGAAAATTGCCCAAATCAGCACCAATGAAATCATGCCCCTTGGAACCACCTATTCGCTAGAGGAAAAAATTCAATGCATAGCTACCCTACCGCATAGGTATGCCCAGTCAGTGCCACATCAATAGTACGGACTATTGACTGGATTGTCATAATTTTTTTTTTTGCAAAAAATCATTTGTTTAGGAAAATGAACAGAACGTGTTTTTGGGAGCATATGGAGTCCATTTCGTGCGAAACGAGTTGCGTCGAATTCAGGATGATGAGAAATATGCAGTCATTCAGGTTCCACACTGTTCCGAAAACTTTGAATTTTGAGCCAATTTTTGAGCACCTGATCAAGCCAAGGTGAAAAGTCCTTGCACATACAATGAGGGGGGTATATATAACCAAGGGAGATGCTTGGCCCTTGTGACTCTAGGACTACCCTCATGACCATTAAACTTCTTATGAATTTGCAACCAACATGACTCTTCATATTCTTGTGCGTCCATTGGGTTTCCACTTTACATTACATTTGACATACAACAGATATGGCCCATAATAGTGTTGTGGCCTTTGAAAAATCATGACACGACTTGACATGACACTGCTGATATGGAATAGCTTGCTAAGGTGGCAATGTCAAGTCGTTGTCGCTACTGAGTGATAGATGTGTTCTTGGATGTGCTCTCTCTTCTCCTTTACATAGCTTGATGATGCAGGGTCTTCAATGATCTTTGGTCTTGAGAATTGGTTGCATGCATGTGCTCCCTTTTCTTGTTCTTGATAAGCTTACTTTTACATCCAACTGTAAGCGAGTCTTTTAGCACGTTCTCTCCTTCCCCATATTATTCATCACTTCACCATGATATAACAATGTCCCTGTTCTTACAATTCACTCATGACAGGACGACATCAAATCCAAAAAACCTCCTAGTCTAAGATGATGCATTGTTATCCATGGACTGCCCCCGGGATAGGTGAAAAGCGGGGAAGGAGGACCCAGTAACTGTGCATTGTGCAATTCCAACTTACAGGGAGGGAAATTGGTTACTAAGACTGCGTAGAGTGCAAATCAGGCTTGGATGAGGAACTCCTCAGCACAGTCTTCACTAATGGGAAACATTGTGCAAAGGCCACTGGGAGACAGGATTACGCAGTTGAGATGATCAGTGGTTGCTGCAAGGTGGGATCCTGGGAGGCAGGTCTGCGGAGTTTGCAAAGGCAAGGAAATATTGGGCAACAGAGGGACTTGGGAGGATAGATATGTGTTTTTCTTAGGACCAGCGAGTCCCGACTGAGGGAGGACATTGGGAGACAATTCTGTGCATTTTTGGGAGGTAAGGTAGGCTTGGGTCTCTATGCATTGCAAGATTCCAACAAGAAAGGAGGAAGCTTGATAACAGATCTTATGAAACTCAAAGTTGAAGTTAGAATTGAAGAAGCTACTGCATAATTCTTGGGAGGAAGGCAGTTTGATCAACTCTAGAATTGCGCAGTGAAACTACCCCGGGGGACAGTGATTGTGCATTGTGCAGTTCCAAGAAGTAGGGTTGAGACTACGCAACGCGTCGTTCAGTCAGGGTCTGGTGAACAAGATTTGTTTGGTCAGGACGATTTTCAAAAATATGGCTAAGCATGGGAGACAGGTGAACATGTGAGGAAATTGAAATCGTGATCAGACACTTAGCATATTTCGACGACATGACAACATAGACCACCAGAAAAATAAGACAAAGCATTACCCTCTGTGAGTCTCTCATAAAAAAAGCAACAAGTGAGACACTTGAGATAGACCCTAGGAGGACCATGATGACACTTGTGCGACAATGCTTAAAACTTTGTTAATGAGTGCTATTATCACCCCAAGAAACTCTCCTAGGTTGTATCTCAGAGATGCTTGGGAACATTAAAACTCAACAAAAATGTTGGATAAATGGTGGATGAATGAAAGAAATGCTGCATATTCAAGCCAGATAACCACTTCTACTATGCTTAACCCTAGACATGGGTGAACACCCCTAGACTACAAGGCTTTAGACCACCAATTACTCATAGTTTAAAGAAAATGTGATGATGGAGAATATTGATCACACTAGCAGATGCACAGGACCCTGTGATGGCCAGCTGCAACCAGTTTAAAGGTCTGTAAATCTGTTTCCTAATGCACAAATAGGATGACAGCTCTTTGGCATTAAAATAATAGAAACCTGCATACAAATTCAATGAAACTAACTAGATTCTAACACAGAGGTGGGATGACAGCCCCTCTAATGCTAAACATTAGCAGCATAGAATAAATGCACAATAGGCAAAGCCTGGAACAAAGAAGAAGAAGTGGAAAGTGAGCAATTAACAACAAAAGAAGCTTGTATTAGCTGAAAATGAAGACCAGATGCTACAGGTATCACAGTAGTTACAGTCTCCAGAAGTTGAACCTTACATCAAAATAACATTCATCAACCCTCTTACATTCTGTTTCTGGGTATATATGGAGGTTGATTATAAAATTTATTTGCATAATCTATGCGTGGAGGGGTCATAACTGAACACCAACCACATTTACAATTAGATATGGTATTTGATACAAATTGAGTGTTTTAATAAATCAATTTGACCTTCCTGAACAGGTGAAGTATTATTTGAATGAATTTCAATAACTGCTGCAACCATTGAACTACTCAAGCATCGTCCTTCTCGTCCTTGGCCGTGTTGTTCCTTGAATGTGGCAGCTGAGTATTTAATGCACAGAGTGCTGGTGGGAAGCTGATTATTTTTATCCTTCGTGCCATGGAAGCATGGAAGAGGCAGTGGGCGCAGGCGGCATGGAGGCAGATCCACCATTGGATATCGTGGATCAACAACGTGAAGCATTTCGCAACAGCTACCGGGAAGAAGTGGGAATCAAATGTGGGCCATTGGATTAAACAAATGGGTGGCGGAGATTGAATCAGAGGGGCTATCAGGAGCAAATGGGAATGGAGGATCGAGGGCTGTCGGATCACGGGATGGACGATCGGACGACTATCGGGCGGTGGAGGTGAGCGCAGGTTAACAAGCGGGGAGCCGTACAGGAAGGGCGGTAAGCAGTTTCGCTGCACCTCTTCAGGAGATGTGGTGGTTTTGGTACATGGAGGAGCGATCCAGTAATAATGTGATGCGTGGCAAATGGGATGGCGGGGAAACAACTTTCCCTACTGACTAACGGATGTGCAAGTTCCCGAGGCGGGAGCTGCGAATGCTGTCAGATCTTGTGGTGGATGATCGAACGACTGGTAAAATTGCACATGTTTCGGGGTTGATGTAACAGGTGAGGGCTCCGACAGGTTATTTGATTGGCGAAGGCGCATAGTTATATGTGTTAAAGCCTTAGTGCCTGGGGCTAAAAAAAATGAGTTTATTCGGGGTTTAAATATGTTATCGGGGTTTTATAGGGTTTAAACAAAAAAACTCGGGAGCCCGAAAAAAGGGTTTCGGCGGGGTTTTGTAGTGTTTAAACAAAGAACGCGCGGGCGCCAGGAACAGGGTTTAAAGGAGAGTAAAGAGGATTTAAGGGGAAAGAGGAAACGAAAGTGTGGGAGTTATAAGGAGAAAAGGGAAAATGAAGGAGAAAGCATGAAAACTGCTACCAGCCTTATACAACCAAACCAACACTGCTCAACATCTATTTTGATCCATCAAGTATCAAAGAACATAACAGAGCTAACACTGGCTCCTTCTGGGGATGAGATCATCCCTGTGAGGTCTCAAGAACCGTAGACCAATGCCTTCATACAAAACTCAGCTTTAAAAACATTGCCTGGTATCCATTGGGCATGGAGTCTAATTAAGTCTATACTAAAAAGAACACAATTGCAACATTAAGGCCTGAAAACTTAAAACTTCAAAAACTGCCCATCCGTTGGGCCACCAAAATTGTTGCCTGTCAGCCAGTTCATCAAAAAGCTGCAAAAATAGATTTATTTGATCATCTACCTGAAAGAGTTTAGGACATTTGAGCTTAATATGCAGATATGGATCAACCTTCATCTCCCTTCTATGTATTTTCCTCCTTGGATGTTCTTCACAGGAGCCTTTGTACACCTGCTGAATAACCACTGTTTTTGTGTACTTATCTTTGTCACCTATGGCTTGCACAATAAATATGAATGGTGTACTAATGTGTTCATGTACAAGGGGCACAAAGACATCAACTGCTCCTTTATTTTTCTTAGAATAGTACTGATCCAAGGAGGGATTCCAATACTGTGCATCCTCTTCCTCTGTCATCTGGCAAGCTGCCTTTTCAATGTGATTGGAGGCCACTTGAGCAAATTTCAGAATATCAAGACTGAGATGATCAGTTTCAGCCTTGAGCATGGAATTTTGTTCTACCTCAGTGTTCAAGGGGAAACTTTGAGGGATTGTTACTTGAGTAGACAGAGAAGCATAAGATGATGGGGAGCTCTCCTCTCCCTTATTGATCACTGGGTAGGGGACAAAAGCAGGTTGGTGATTTTGCAAATCTCCATAGCCACGTGAAGATGAGCTAGCTTTGAGCACAGATTCTTGTAGGATGAAGGGATCAGTTGCTGATTGCTCCTGCTGATAAGCTTGTTGTTCTGCAGCTACAACAAACTGAGAAGCAGTGCCTCTGGATATTGCTTCTTCATAGGAAGCTCTGGTTAGGAAAGGAGCACCTTCCAAACCATGGACCTCCTCCTCTTCATCAGGATTCTCTTCTTCCATGACTATATTTTGACAAAGGGTCTTCACCCTTTTATCTTCATTTGTAACTTTATTTCTTTGCAAAATCTGCAAATGCTCACTTGCTCCTCTATATGGATTTGGAGTTGGAAGAGAAATGGAACAATGAGCTCCTACCTCATCAGAATACTACTCAGCTTTTAATTTGGAAACTTCAGAGGCTAAAAACTCAATCATCCTAGCTAATTCATCAATCTCAGGCTCTGAGGATGATGAGGATTCACCTCCCTGGCTTCTCCTTTCATCATCACCTTCAAGTCTTTCTGCAGCAACAATGTTTGCTTCTACTTCAAAGGCTGCATTTTTCATATCAGCAAAAGAAGTTTATCTTCTCTCTCTTAACAACAGGCAGAACTGAGAATCGAAGGCATTAGCATAAGTAATCATAGAAGAAGTAGGGGTGGGTCTTACTTCAGCTGGCATTCTACTGTACGTAAGGTTGAATCTTTTGTTGAAATTGGATAGTAGCTCACCATCTTCTCTCTACAAGTTCCCAAATTTAGTATAATAAAAGAGCATATCTTTATTATTCCCCCAGGGCTTTAGGAACACGTCATCTAGGGCCTCAATGGCTGCAACAAACCTAGGGGGTAATTCTCTAAACCATTTTCTAGCCTCCCATCTAGGCTTTGGAAAAAAACTCTCATCCACACATCATTTTCACTTATATCTAAATTATCAACGTAACTGTAAAAAGATTCTAAGTGTTCTTCTGCTGTTACGCCCTTTGCACCAGTGAATTTAGGCATATATTTTTGATATTCTCCCACAGGCATAGGATTTAAAGGAACATGCAAGACCAAAGGTCCATATCTAGTAGTAACAATTCTTTCTATCTTCGTGGGTACTTGTTGTCCTGCCATGATTGGGATATGTAGAAGAACACTGGCAGATAGAATAGCAGGAAGTAATGTGATGGATGGCAAAGACAAAGGGATGTTTTGGACTGAATGGGAACCTTTCTTTGGACTGAGATTCAAAGGGGAACTAACTACACAAGGGGCTGAAATAATCTCTGAAGGAATTTCCTTATTAACAGTGCTGAGTTCTAAATCTTCAATCTGTATGTCTTCAGCTACAACTTTATCTTTTAGAGATGAATGAGACTTCTTAGGCTTACCTGATCCTGATGTCCCTTTCTGTGATATTTTCCTCTGCTGAACGATCTTCTCAGGATTAGGCATTGATTCAACTGACAGTTTCTAAGGATTTCTCTGAGCATGCCTCACCAACTACGCCAGAACTTCAATTTGGAGTTGCCAAATGATGGTCTTCCTCTAGTGGAGTCGCCAAATAGATGATTACAACCAAAACTATGTCCAGACCTTGTCTATCATCAAAATCTGGAACTGTGTCGTTTTCCCAAGGAAGCTGAGCTTCAATTCTCCTCTCCCCGGCAATGGCACCAATTAATGTTCCCCAAGAAACTCTCCTAGGTTGTATCTCATAGATGCTCGGGAACATTAAAACTCAACGAAAATGTTGGATAAATGGTGGATGAATGAAAGAAATGCTACATATTCAAGCTAGATAACCACTTCTACTATGCTTAACCCCAGACATGGGTGAACACCCCTAGACTACAAGGCTTTATACCACCAATTACTCACAGTTTAAAGAAAATGTGATGATGGAGAATACTGATCACATTAGCAGATGCACAAGACCCTGTGATGGCCAGCTGCAACTAGTTTAAAGGTCTGTAAATCTGTTTCCTAATGCACAAACATGATGACAGCTCTCTGGCATTAAAATAATAGAAACCTGCATACAAATTCAATGAAACTAACTAGATTCTAACACAAAGGTGGGATGACAGCCCCTCTAATGCTAAACATCAGCAGCACATGAATAAATGCACAACAGGCACAGCCTGGAACAAAGAAGAAGAAGTGGAAAGTGAGCAATTAACAAAAAACGAAGCTTGTATTAGCTGAAAATGAAGACCAAATGCTACAGGTATCGTAGTAGTTACAGTCTCCAGAAGTTGAACCTTACATCAAAATAACATTCATCAACCCTCTTACATTCTGTTTCTGGGTATATATGGAGGTTGATTACAAAATTGCTCTGCATAATCTATGCGTGGAGGGGTCATAACTGACCACCAACCACATTTACAATTAGATATGGTCTTTGATACAAACTGAGTATTTTAATAAATCAAATATTTACTAGCAGTTTGTTGTCCTTCCTGAACAGGTGAAGTATTATTTGAAGGAATTTCAATAACTATTGCAGCCATTGAACTGCTCAAGGACTATCCTTCTCATCCTTGGTTGTGTTGTTCCTTGAATGTGGCAGCTAAGGATTTAATGCACAGAGTGCTGGTGGGAAGCTGATCGTTGTTATCCTTCGTCCCTTGGAAGCGTGGCAGAGGCAGTGGGCGCAGGTGGCATGGAGGCAGATCCACCATTGGATATCGTGGATAAATGGCGAGAAGCATTTCGCAACAACTATCAGGAAGAAGCGGGAATCAAATGTGGGTTGTTGGATTAAGCAAACGGGCAGTGGAGATTGAATCAGAGGGGCTATCGGGAGCAAATGGGAATGGAGGATTGAGGGTCGTCGAATCATGGGATGGATGATCGGACGGCTATTGGGCGGCGGAGGTGAGTGTAGGTTAACGAGCGGGTAGCCGTACATGAAGGGTGGTAAGCGGTTTCCTCGCACCGCTCCGGGAGCTGTGGTGGTTTTGGAACATGGAGGAGTGATCTAGTAATAATGCGTTGCATGGAAGATGGGACAGAGGGGAAACAACTTTCCCTAATGACTAATGGACTTGCAAGTTCACGAGGTGGGAGCTACAAACGCCGTCAGATCTTGTGGTGGATGATCGAATGGCTGGGAAAATCGCGCACATTTCGGGGTTGATGTGACAGGTGACAGCTCCCGCAGGTTATGCGATTGGCGAAGGCGCATAGTTATATGTGTTAAAGCCTTTGTGCCTAGGGCTACACAAAAAATGAGTTTATTCGGGGTTTTATAGGGTTTAAACAAAAAATCCTGGGAGCTGGGAAAAAGGGTTTCGACGAGGTTTTGTAGTGTTTAAACAAAGAACGCGTAGGCAACGGAAATAGGGTTTAAAGGTGAGTAAAGAGGATTTAAGGGGAAAGAGGAAACGAAAGTGTGGGAGTTATAAGGAGAAAAGGGAAAATGAAGGAGAAAGCATGAAAACTGTTGCCAGACTTATACAACCAAACCAACACTGCTCAACACCTATTTTGATCCATCAAGTATCAAAGAACATAACAGAGCTAACAAGGGCAACCAATGTTTACATAGCTAGGACAACTTGAACACACAAAGGTGAACCTTCGAAAACACCAGAAAAGGACTGCAAGCATGGTAAAACAATCAAACATGTCAAAAGATGACAGTTGGCCAAAAAAGCAAAAGGGGTGAAAAGACTCTAAGAGAGCTCATGAAATGAGCTCAAGTGTTTGCAACCATAACTTGAAAGACCAAGGAAGGCTTTGAAATTTAAGTGCAAGCCAAAATTTTGGAGGGTGTTGCAGCTACTACAACATAGAGCCAATCATATGCCACCACGTGTCCTGCTAGAGGAGAGACATAAGGGCTCACCACCTTTGGTTTTGCAATGAAATCCTTTGTTAATTCTCTTCTTTTAACATTAACGATGTTTTAACCCTGTCACAACATTTAAAAGGTTCATCACTTGGAAATTTCTAATACTGCGATTGTCGATATGCATGACTAAGATGTTGCAATGTGCCGATATTACTGGACCTTCGATAAGCGATTACCGATATTCCAATGTGCTAGGATGCCCAATCTTCTGATGTGTCGATGCTTTGATATCTGAGGACCTCCGATCTTGCAATGCACTGATTTTCTTGACCTCTGATATGTGAATGATGATATGCATGCTTCTTTGAACCTTCGTGTTGGCTTGATGGGGCCTAACCCAGGTTTAGAGTTAATTAGCCAAACAAATCCCTGTACTACTGGCCCTTTCAGCAATAGCCCTCAGAGCGCACCTGAATTAGTATGGGGGGATGTTGGAACCAAGTTTCCACACCCTTGAGATGTCTGAGGGGTCGATTAGTCCAATTGTGAATACCTTCGCGTAGGTTAATTCACGCACTTTCCTAGCCTACGAGGCCTTCACACTCTGTTATATTCACCTTCGCGCAACCCTAATCGGGGGCTGAGGTGATTTCGTGCTACTAAGGCAACGATCTATGCTCTTTTTCCTAAGTTACATTTCAGATCTTGCTTATCTTCTTATAATTGTTAATTAACTTCACAGAAACAGATACTTATTTTATATTCGCTTATTTAACATATTCATATAAGTTCGCGTAGCATATAAATAGTAAACTTTAAGTTCATACCCAATATACTTCAATGCATAAAATAGGAAAAGACACATAGAATGATAAGAAACTTCTCTTTATTAATTTCTCCACAGTTACAAACTTGACTCACCCTACGCACTCAGCTACAAGGGCCCGCACACTCAGCTGTAGAGCCTTCTCCTATTCTATGACGCAAAAAACAACTTTACACTTCTAGCAAGACTCAATTAATGATCATTAGATCTTACCTAGGTATATCTCTTTATACTTAGAGCCTCGCTTTATTTATATAATCCCATGGTCCACAGACCATGGGTAGAACTCTCAAGCCGACATTACATTACAAAGAGTAAGGGCAAGCAACCCTGTGACTTAATTACAATATCACGCTTCACGCCCATACTTCGCAGAGTCTTTACATCAGACATAGTCAAAACTTGGGTTTTAAGCCCCAAAACTTACCTTGGGGGATCCCACACCCAATAGTCCCCCAACACAAACATTGTGACTCACTCTCAAGTCACTCTGTCGGTGCGGAGATCTTCACACGGAGATCTCCCAACTCTATTCGGATGGCTGTGATTTTGGAAGCACGCAGAGCCACTGCCTGCTGGACTTCCTGTGGCTAGTCAGATGGCCGAGCCACTTGTGTAAGGCTTCAATCAACTACCATTTACTTTTCCTGGGAAGAGTTCGCCATTCAGTTTCACCAACTGCACCACACCACCATCTATGACTTCCTTAATAACATATGGTCCCATCCAATGCATTTGGAGTTTCCCTGGGAATTTATCAAACTTGCTGTCATATAACAACACCAAATCATTCACCTTAAAAGTGCATAGCTTGATATGTCGATTGTGCCAAGGATTTTCGTGCTACTTTTGTACCTTCTGATGGAATCCTGCCAAAAATCGTTCTTCTTCGAGTTCCTCTAGCTGCGCGAGCCTCTCCTCTAGGGCTCCATAGTCCGTCATACCTGTGAGTGCTACTATGTGCAGGCTAGGCACAATATGCCCCATCGGCATTATCGCTTCCACCCCATATACTAGCCTAAAAGGAGTTTGTCCCGTCAGTTTCTTGCATGTGGTCTTATAAGCATATACTACTGCAGGGATGCGTAGGTCCCAATCGTTTCATTGTGTGTTGTATACTTTTGTCAGCGTGATATCCAACACTTTGTTAAATGCTTCTACATCCCATTAGCATGTGGGTCATACGATGTGCTTTTTTGATGATATACTTGAAACTCTTCCGTCAACGCGCTAATCATTTCCTTTAGGAAATGTGTACCATGATTGCTTATCAAGATCTTCGGATAACTGAATCGTGTTAGTACGTGTTCAAATAGGAACTTTGCGGTTGTCGAAACTATGCAATCTTTAACTGGCTGTGCTTCTGCCCATAGTGTCAGGTATTTTGTCGCCATATAATATATCTCACACATGTCTTTCCTTTGGGTTTGATAGGTCCTACAAAGTCGATTGCCCACTTTTCGAAGGGCTGCAATGTCATTTGTGGAGTCAAAGGCATCTCGTTCCTCCACGATCGCTTGCTCGTTCTTTGACATACATCACATGCCTTGCAATGTGATTTTGAATCCTGATGAAGGGTCGACCACCAAAACCCTGCGCAGAGAATCCTCTGCGGGGATTCTCCCCATGCATAAGGACCTCCCGTGGGGCCCCCATGAGTGTTCGCGAGGATGCTACTTTGTTCAAATTCTGGTACATACCTTCATAGTGTCTCATCAGTTCCCATCTTGTATAAATTCCCTGCAATGATAGAAAATTCTATTGCGTGCACCACTAGTTCCTTTTTCTGCTGGACATAGCAACATTCTGGCATAGTTCCAGGTGTTAGAAAGTGGATTATATATTAAAAGTGTTCATCTGCTACGCACACAGAAAAAAGTTGTGCATCAGGTAGTCCTTCCTTCAAACTGGTAGGTTCCTCCCGTGTCTTAATGCGTGACAAGTGATCTGGTCCCACGTTCAATCGTCTGGGCTTCACAACAACTTAGAAATCATATTCTTGGAACAATAAGAGGCACCTACATATGTGCCCCCCAACACAGGCTTATTGACCAAGTATTTTAGCGTTGAATGATCTGTATAAATCTTAAAGTGTCCCCCTAGCAAATAGTGGTGATATTTTTGGAGTGCATATGCCATAGCTAGTCCTTCTCGTTCAGTGGTAGAATAGTTCTTTTTTGCTTTAGATAACCTATGACTCACGAACACAATAAGGTAATCCAAGCCTTCTCTGCCATCCTATGTGAGAACTGCTCCCAATGCAATGCACGACGCATCAAAATGAACATGAAATTCTTTCTTCCAGTCAGGGAAGACAAGAATCAGTGCAGTAACCATCTTCTGCTTCAATATACCTAGGCTCTTTTCAAAGTCATCGTCCCAGTAGAACATGACATCCTTCTTCAGTATCTTTTCCATCGGCATGGTGATTTGGGTGTAACTTTTGATGAACTTTCTGTAGTACCCTATATGTCCCAAGGTAGTGCACAACTACTTCACACTACGAGGTGCTTCCAAATTCATAATCACTCCAATTTTTGTGGGGTCTACCATCAGCCCTCATTTACAAACCACATGCCCTAAAAGTTTCCCAAAAGGAATGAGGAACGTACATTTCTTGAGGTTGAGCGCGATTTGATATCTTTAGCATGTATCCAACATCAAGCGCAGGGTCTCTACATGGTTCCTAACCAACCCAAATACAGTCCAATCATCAAAATATACCTCCAAGAATTTATGAATATATTCCCTAAACACCACAACTACGTGTGAGAAGATAGCTGGCACATTATTTAATCCAAACGGCATAACAGTGTATTGAAAGCAACCCCACTCCGTTGCGAAGGTTGTTGTTGTTGGGAAAAGTATCTATTCAGAATGCCCCTATCCCACTCTAAGGTGTGATAGTGCCTTAGCAACAAACAAGGAAACTTACTTGAGTATTCTTCTTTATGAAATGTAAATGAGGAGAAAGGATCTAACTAACCTGTGTCTTTCGCTAGTTTGTTGATCCAATCGCTCCTCTCTTCAGTAGCTCCCAGCTCCCAGCTCCCTCACCAGCACAGCTTCACCGAATTCCTACAAGATCATGAGAGAGAGAAACTACACGAAGATACAGATATACATTCATAAAAAGCTCAGGATCAGATTAAGCTAAACATGCAAATATAACAAAACATCATTGATATACAGCATATAGGAGAAACTCAAATAGTTTATTGATAGAATAAGAAAGTCCAAGAGGAGATACAACCAAGTGAGTCCCGATCCAGCATCTACCTCCCAGCAAAGGAATCCCTTCCTCTCCTCCAACAAAGCATAAATCACCCAATGTACTAATCTCAATCTCAAACCAACAACAATTCTCTGCAAAGTACAAAATTCCAGCCCCTGGATCTCTAGGATGAGGGATCCATATATAGATGTAAGCAGAGAGGATGAGTCAGCTTATGTTTTGACTTGTGGCTTCTCTCTGTCAGTTCTTGTTTCCACTTGGAGACTGAGAGCCTCTTACTCATCACTTGGTCGAATTCAGTGAGGCAAGTGTCATTGGAGAAGATTCTGGAAGCTTCCATGGTCTTTCCACCTCGTTGAATGACTCTGCCACTTGTCCTTTCCCGCTCAACGCACTTGGGTAGTGCATTCAAGTGCGTTGCAATGCACCTAGACAGTGTACTGGGGTGCTTTGTAACACAGGCAGCTAGTGGAGCACTTGAATTGATCCTGAATTGACTGTTTCTGAGTGGTTTTTGGTGGAGAACTTCTGGGAGAAGCTGTCATTGGTTGACCTTGTTCCTTTAGGAGCTGTAACAACATCTTTAGGGACTTTGGATCCCTTGAATTATGAAAATTTCATGCTTATAGCTGTAAGGCACAAAAATGTCTATAACAGTTGTATTACTCCAATCCTCCGGTGTGATTCTGATTTGGTGGTACCCTGAGAACCCATCTGTGAAAGAATATGTTTTCTGGCTACCTACATTATCAGACACCTCATTGGTGAAAGGAATTGGGAATGGATCATGTATGCACACATTGTTCAACTTCCTGAGATCCACACATATTCTTATTTCATCCTGCTGCTTCTTTTCTTGTACCACCATCGGGCTTAGCCAATCGAATTCCTTGACAGGATCGATAATGCCTACCACAAGCATCCTATCTAGTTCTACATGGACCTTCTCCTTGTATTTCAGGTTTAGACGATATGGTCTCTACTTTATTGGCTTCACGTCGGGTTTTAACGTGATCCACATTACCCCTAAGTCTCTGATTATTCCCTTTAAGTTCATGAACTTGGTTGGGAATAAGTCCTGATACTCACAGAGTAGTTCAAAAACTTTATCCACTATAGCGGCATACCACTAGTCCCCAATATTTGCGAATTTAGGTTTCGCCTCTGTACCAATATTTCCCTGCTTGGTCTTTACTGGCACAGTTATGTCAGGGTTATTGATTTTTGGTCCTTGAACCTCACGCTGGCCTTCTGTCTTTGTAATATCGATGTTCCTCGTGTTAGTGCCTATATCTACCTCAGGCTGAAGGAAGGTAGATCTAGGGTAACATCAAACCACGCTTAACCTGGTAGCTAGCCCTACCAGGTCGGGAGAGGGCTTTCTCCTTGTCAATCTCAATTGGAATATTGGCAACTAGGGCTTGAGATGACTGAAATGAATTTTGATTTTAGGCTAGGTATAGTAGATTAGTGTTTCTGGTTTGATTTTAGGTTTCAGTTGCTGGATCAATTGGAGAAGGAAGATTGGATCTGGGAAATCAACTCAGGGATACAGTCATGCCTTGTGGGGAAGGGTAGACAAGAGCTTATGTACTAGAAAAGGATTGAGATGGTAGAGTAAGATTGCTAAGGAGTTGAGGAGGGCACAAGAAACTATGAATCCTTTTAAAACAGTGAAAACATTGAAAACTAAATGCATTCCCAAGACAAAGCACTATAAATCTAGTGTATTTTGTCTATTCACCTTGACTCATTTAGTTTAGAAGAGAGAGAGAGATGTGGATACATATAAAACATTATAAAAACTCATTACAAAGAAGAAACAATACATAAACTCACTGTCACAAGAATCCCACAAAAATATAGCTATGAAACCTGGTTTTATTCCTTGCCAAACTACTGATACAAATGTTCAATGAGTCCAACACTTCTGCCAAAGTCCAACCTTTACAAATGAATCAAAAAGTACATGATATAAGCAAGGAAACTTCTCAAGCTAGCTATCAGGGTCAAATCCATGAGAAAAGGGGTGGTTTCAACCATATCTAAACTAAGAACAAGAATATAGGCAGTGGAACAACTTGCCTCTAAAACCAAGGAAACTAATTCATTCAGCTCAAACCCACCTTTGACTTGATGTATCTACGGTATTAAGTGTTTTACATCCATAATTACATCAAGTTACATCATTTACCATGTTAATTTCACCAAGAGAGCAAGAAAAAGTCAACTGTAGGGAAAACTAGGTGAAATCTGGAAAATCAGGAAAAACTGGTAAAATTCATCCTATGCACAATGCCATTGATCCTATGTGCAACGTGTTTTCTAGGTCAATTTTGGAAGGCTTCCCAGATTCCAAATCAGGTGCAAGATATCTCATTGGAAAGCTTGATGAGTCTACTTTCTAGAACAACTTGAATTTCGGAATTTGGAGTCCATCTTCCCCTCCAAAAATTGATTCGCCCAAGACTGCTTCCTGTGTGGCAAAAAAGTAGTAGAGAGGGCATCTTTTGGGTGTTTTTTGCCCTTTTGGAGACCTAGAACTTGTCCAAATTCTCAGCCATTTTTGAGCTTCCATATTTTTCCATGCTGATTCCAAAAGTATAAACTTTTTTGTAAGAAAGTGTCCCCAACAAAAGCACAGCGCAAGTGGCACTGCACACCTATTGAAAAAGCCTGTTTTTTACATTAAAAATTTCAAAATTGACAAAAATTTCTCCAAATTTCTTGAAATTTGGCATGATTGACTCTTGTTAAGCGATTTGATGAGCCAATGATGCTTCAGCCAAGATATTGAGTTTATCTTGCTCTTTTTTGCTCCTCAAATCTATTTTTAGCTTGTCCTTTAGCCTCTTCACCCTTGTTTTGCAATTCTTGTTCCAGGTTAGGTAGTGATAGGCCATATGGCGCAACATTTTATTCTCTTTGTTGGCTTTCTCAAGCATCTTCTCAAGGTGAATGTTCACCCTCTCCAACCATGATTCTCGGTCAGTCTCAATTTCTTGCTCAAGGGAGGTCATCTCGATCTTTCTTTTCTTTGCCTCTTACCTATTTTCCCTAATCATTTGCAGCTCCACAATAGCTTGCTTATCTCCCAATTGATTGTTTTCTTGGTCAAGATAGTTGATGATCCATTTGGCCCTCTGATAAAGCTTGTATTTCAGCTTCCTTCTCTTTGATAATCATGTCCTTGATTCTTGAGCTTTGAGAGCCCAAATCAATGACATCTTCCTCAATCAAAATAAAATCTCTGTCTTCCCTTCAAGAATGACCTCCTCATGCATCTTTTGTTTCCCTTTGTCTTTGCTCTTTGATTGTTGGCCAACCTGTATAGCTAGAGAAGAAGGAAAAGCCCCTTTCACCCTTGGTGAAGATAACATTTGCTTGTGGTTTGGTGAAGAAAACGAGACCCCTTCCACTTCTAGTGGAGATAGTACTCGCTTGGCAGCAGCAAAAAGCCTCTTGGTGCCTCTCTCATAGGTGACAAACATTGCCACACCTGTAGTTTCAGTCTCATGAACATGAACACCTGGCTGTCCTGATGGCCCTCCTTCCTCTTGAGACACTGATGGAATCACCTGAAGGCCTTTGAAAATATCATGGGAAATAAAGGTATCCCATGGTATGTTCAGCAAGTTTAGTTGATGCAAGACAACAATTTTAACCAGTGCAAAGTGGTAAATGTTGTTGAATTGTTGAGGAAAAGGTTTCCTTTGCACATAGTGAGCCATCTTCTCAATTCCTGCATATAAAGTATGGGAGGTTCATCATCCTTACTCTTGTGAAATGCATCAACAACCTAATATGATATGTATATAGGCGGGAAAAACTTCCTTCATAGGTGAAATACTTGATGATGAGTTTCATTGGAGGATCATAAGTGTTCTATAAGTATTTGAAAGGAAAAACCTTGTTGATTTGCTTGTGATATCCAGCCTTAATGTAAGGCTCATAATGTTCTCTGTTCACATGCTACCCCTTTTTCCACTGTTCACCTACATTAGGGATGCCTGTTGCTGCTGAAATGGTGGCAGGTGTCAAGGTGAAAGAGACACCAGCAAGTTTCACCTAGCCATTGTGGAGATGAACAAAAAACAACCTAGCAAGCTCATGATGAAATTTCACCCTCTCTACCATTTCAGAAAACTGATAACAAGACTGGTGTTTAAAGCTAGCTACAGCAAGAGGGCAAGCAAGTAATTCTATAAGAGTGGTGGGCTCCTCCCAGATGATCTTTCCCCCTTTGTGTGGCTTTCTTGGTACATGAGCTTCTCTGGAAGAATCACTGAGAGTTTCCTCTTCCCTCTCATAATCTGAATATGTCTCCATGCTTATGAATTTGAAGTGAAAGCAGATGAGTATGAAGAGATTTTGAAATATGAGGTAAGCAATGTGTATAAGGAAGTGAATGGTAGGAGGAAGGGTTTCTTTTGGGAAATGAGGGAAGTGAATGGTGTTATGAATGTGAGAAAAGTGGTTTGATAGTGAAGTGGATGTAGTGAAGGAGTAAGATGTGGGAGTTATGGTTTGGGAGTAGGGTATAGGGCTAGGGTTTGGTAAATGTGAGTGGGGTTTGGGTAGTGAATTTTGATGATTTTAGGGAGAGGGAATGGGATTTGAAAAACTCAATATGAATGGAGTGAGAAAGAAGAGCAAATGACCTTCAATAACTTGCAAGAGATGATTTAGCAACTAGCTAGGGTTTGTTTTAACCATTTAGCTAGGGTTTGCTCTCAAGAAAACCAAACACATCCAAGCCACCAAACATAACTTTCTTGAGCAAGGAGGAGTGATCTACTTACTTGGAACATGCATTAATTTGCTTTTTAGGAAGTTTGGAGGTGTTTTGAGGCAATTATGCTTCTTGTAACAGGTGTGTTGTGCCAAGGAACAGGTGCGAAACACACTTTAAATGGGTAGCGCCAGACCAAATTTCAATAGAAAACCTGCAACAGGTGTGTAGCACTGGTTAAATGCGCAGCGCCAAGGCACAGGTGCGCAGCTCTAGCAAGATGGCTGGATTTTTCCCTTGTTTTGCCTTCTTTCTTCAAAAACGCAATTTTCTCCCTTTGGCTCATTCTATTTCAACAACGAAGACTTAAAACACATGAATTGGCTTTTATATCCTTCTCATTTAATTTTTCACTAAGCAAGACCCAGTTTTCTAAAGTTTTTCCAGCTTTTTAAAAAATGCTCTGTTTCGCTTACATTCTGACTTTTTCCTTTTTGCAGGTGGACTTATACATTGAATTTTTGTAATGGCAGGAGTTGACTTTGTCAGCAGGTCACCAGGAACAGCTATTGAATACTTATTACATATAGAAACATTTAAATTACATGAAATTTTTACAATAATGGAAAAAAACTCTGTTTTCACCTCAAAACAAAGTTTTGAGGTAAAAAATATTTATTGAGCGTATCATAAGTAAATTTATGATTTTATGAACTTATGTATCCTCCTCATTTTCCTGTTGACCTTTTTATTGAATTAGGATGACCATGATGACAAACCCTAAGACCTAGTGAGGCTAAACCCTAAAACTGTTTTTTTTTTAAATGAAATGAAATAGGATGACTGAGAATGAGTAAAAACAAACTGTGTGAACAGGTTAGCAGGTGAATGTCATGAGGGAAATTGACATGAAACCACTACCATCAGTTGATCCATGACCTAATGGAATGCAGCTGATCAGATGAGACACCTAATGTGCATGCAAAAGAGCAATTTGATCACTGATGGAAGTGTGAAGACACTGACACTAACATTAGCTCCAATGGGGATGGTAGCTCCTGGGAGTTGCCAAGAACCATATATCTTTGGAAAAGCAAACTAGTGCCTTCATCCATTGGGCAATGTGGAGTCAATAGCTTCAGAACACCAAAACAAAAACCTTGACTCAAGACTCATAACTAAACTGACTCGACTAAGACTAACTCATCAACTGACACGAAATAATAAAAAACTGGAGCCAGACATTCAACTTTATAGCCTTCACTTCGGGCCCCAAGCTAAATGAATGGTGATAGTGCAAACTTTGCAATGAAAGAAATAAAATGGTATGCACAATGACAAAATGTGATAGCAGAAAACTTCTTAGAGATAGTATCGTTTCAGAAGCCGACCATTTACTGGTCCTCCTGGACAATCTTCCCCATTCATTTCTTTGAGTAGAAAAGCATTTTTCCCTCTATATGCAGCAATTATGTATGGTCGCTTCCACAGGTTATCGAACTTCCCATGCTTGCCTTTATCCTCGTTTCTAGCATCCCATCATAACACTATGTCTTCAATCTGAAATTTGTCCACCTTTGCCTTCCGATCATAAATCTTTTTAATTCTCTCCTATAGCCTGAAGGTATTCTGAAAAACTTCCTCTCTCGTATGATATAAATGGATCATTTGGCTTATTCTCCACTAAAAATGATCTTTCTCGCTGCTAGCTTCCTATAGAAGTTTGACAACCGAGACCGCGAGAGATGTCGGGAATATCGTGTCAACACAGTGTACAATATCGAACAGAGACATTCCTATTGACTTCTTTTGGCTTACTCTATCAGCCCATAGTGCATTAACCAATTTTTTATGCTAGCTCTTCTTATTGGTTTCCAACAACTTTTTAATAATGTTGACCAATGATTTGTTTGAAGATTCAGCCAATCCGTTACCTTGTGGATAATATGCAGTAGAGTGTCCTAAGGTAATTTTGTATCTGCTGCAAAAGTCAATCAACTTTTTGGACTTGAAAGTGGCTGCGTTATCTGTAATAAGTTTGTTAGGACAACCAAAACGTGACAAAATATTTGTTTCAAGAAACTGAATTATTACTGAGTCCATGGCTTGTCGAGTGGGGATTGCCTCAATCCACTTTGTGAAATAATTTGTCATTGTTAAGATCCACTTGTGCTAAGTTGAAGATGTGGGATGAATCTCTCCAATAAAATCTAGGCCCCATTGTTGAAATGGTGCACTAACTTCGACTGGCTTGAGAGGTAGAGGCTGCAACTTTCTTCTTCCTTGAAAAATCTAGCATTCATGACAGCTTGTGATAGCTTTATAAACATCAACAAACAAGGTAGGCCATTAGTACCCTGCTCTCAAAATTTTGTTAGCCGTCGTCTTCCAAAATAAGTGACCTCCACAATCTCCCTTATGGAAATCACTCATGACCTATTGGGCTTGATCTTCGGTTAGGAAATTCAGCAAAATGTCCCCAGAATCCTTCCAATAAAGTGCATTGTTCATAATACAAAATCTAGCAGCCTTAAGTTTTATAGTTCTACCTTTATTTTTAGCCATCCTTGGTGGTGGTGAAAGGTGCTGAAGCACATGCACAATATCTGAATACCAAGGAGATTGGAGAAAATTTTCAGATACCTGAATCAGCGAACTATCTTCTTCTTCCTCAGACATGGCTACAATCATATTTATGTTCAATGCATGTAGATTGGACTCCGCCATTAGCTTTGCTAGACCCTGCCCCTTGATTAGCTTTTTTGGCTTGATCTCCAAGTCATATTCTAGCAATGCTGCAATCCATTTGCCCCGCTTTCCTTCCGGATCCGTTTGTACCAAAACATCTTTGACTGCTACGTTAAGGATGTAAGCAAGGACATGAGAATGTAGAATATATACCCAGAAATCTTTTAAAGCTTTCACCAAGGCAAGAGCTTGCTTCTTAATGATGTTATATTTCAAGGCTGCATCTCTTATTGTCCTACTAAAAAAGGCAATTGGTTTTTCTAGCTGATCTCTTTTCTGCATTAGAACTGCTGCCATAGTATGTTCAGAAGCGAATGAAAATAATATGAAATCCTGTGAATAATCCAGACTGATCAAAATCGGGGCTAAAGAAAGAGCCAACTTTACCAGGTTAAAAGACTTCATAGCTTCTTTAGTCCACTTGACCACACTATCCTTCTTCAACATATTAGTGATTTCCCTCAAGTGTTCAGCTAGATTAGGCACAAAACGACGTAAGAAGTTCATCTTACCATTAAATGCTTGGATCTCTTTCTTATTACGAGGAAAATCTATCTTCTGTATAGCTTCCACCCTAGAAGGATCGATGCAAATTCCTTCCTTTGATATGATATGGCCGAGAAGCTTCCCTTCATCCATTGCAAACAAGCTCTTTTTGGGATTAAGTGATATTCCATATTTTCTACAACGCTGAAAAACAATTTTTAGATGGTAAAGATGCTCCTCATTTGAATTTGAAAAGACAATCAAATCATCAAGATACACTACTAAAAACACATCTTTTTCATTTCCGAAGGCAATGTCCATGGCACGCTGAAATGTTTCTCTAGCATTCTTTAAACCAAACAACATCTTGGCATAGTGAAATGTTCCCCAAGAAGTCGTGAATGCTATCTTTTCCCTGTCATCTTCATGAACCAAAATTTGATTGTAGCCGGAATATCCATTGAGCAGTGACATATGAGATGCTCCAACTACTCTCTAGAGAATGTGGTCCATTTTCGGCAGCGGATAGTTATCTTTTAATGGCACATTATTCAAATTTCTGAAATCTATGCACAATCTGATCTCACCTGTCTTCTTCCTCACACAAACCAAATTGGAGATCCAATCTGAAAATCTGATTGGAACGATTATATCAGCCTTGTACAATCAATTTACCTCTTTTTCTATTGATGGCAACAACTTCAGATTTATCCTTCTTAGTTTTTGGCGAAATGGCTTCTGATTTGGCTTAATAGGAATTATATGTTGAATTATACTTTTGTCGTACTCCTTTAAATCTGTATAGTCCTAGGCAAATACATCAGAAAATGAAGACAATAAACTAATGTATTTAGCTTTTACCTGAGGAGGTAATGCCTTTGACAACTTCACCATCTTTGGATTTTCTGTTGTTCCAATATTTACATCTTCAACACCCTTCTCAGTCGGCACTAAGCTTGGCTTTCAGGCTACATCATGTTGATCAAATAATTCCTCTAAAGGTATAAGGCCTTTAGGGATGACATTATCTTTCAATTGTAAGACTTGCATCTGATTTACCTCTATTTCTAGTTCACATTCATCTTGCTCAGCATCTATAGAAGTATCTTTATACTGGCCTTCATTTTGCAGAAAATCATCGATTTCTTTGTCATCTTGAAACACCTGCTAATATCTTAGATTATCAGGGACAGCTGGGCAATGTTTCACATGAATTTCAAACTTATTGTTTGAATTTTTTGGGATCTTTAAGTTACTTGCAGCTGTAGCAAGAGAATATGTAATGACATTTTATGTACGAGGGACACATGTCAAGTTATAATCTGGAAACAACCTCAAAATATCTAAAACTGCATTACAGTAAGCCCTCATTTGCAGATGTTTGGCTTGGTATTCACCCTTGACTTGTTTGATTACTAATTCTGAGTCGCCATAAACTGAAATTCTCTTTGCATTCAACTTCTTGAGTATCTTCAACCCTACAATCAGTTCCTCATACTCAGCTTCGTTGTTAGAACAATCGAAAGCCAATTTATATGAACAAATTCTAACATTGCTTTGGACTTTATTTGGTAGGAAAATAGGGCTGCGTACCCAAATCCCAATTCTTGCACCATCCTTACCTACCGCTCCATCAAAATTCATACTCCATAAACCGGCTTCTTCCTCCAAGTGCTGGAATTCTGTCTACTCTTCTACCTTTGGTTGTTGTCCATGAATTTTCTGCTATTGGTAGAACGTAGACTGCTCAGCGGTACTTGCAAGCTTTTGTCTCTCTTGATCAAGTACTGCCCTGAAATTTTCTGTTATCTCTAGAACATCTTCCACTTCAACTAGTTAACTATTTACATCATTAAAACCACTATCTGAATAAAGAAAAAAATATTCTAAATATTTATATACAGAATTAACTGGATGATTCAAAGGTTTCTCCTTGCTTGTGATCATATACTTCATCTTCTTCTCTCTATATAATTTTCTTAGCTGACCAAACACGAGAATAGTGGCATAGGAGAAATCTAATTGCAATGTCACTTTCAGTTTTGCACCCCACGACCTTGATAAAAGCATGCCAAATCTAGGGGGAATGTCGGCCACAACTACATCCATGAGAACATTCTTTGTTGGAATTTGATCTAAAGTCACAACCAAATCCTTAATGAGACCAATACATCTGACCCTACCAGAATGAAGGGAATAAAGATCACGAGATTTACGAGTGATGTCCAAACCCAATTTTTCCATAATTGCCTTTGGCATCAGGTTGTGAGATGCTCCTGAATCAAACATGGCGTTGTGCAAGACATACTCATGCAATCTAAGGCTGATGTAAAACGAGGCTACTTCGCTATCCTCAGATTGGCCTTCTAATGCCGGACCAAAAATAAGCTCGGGTTGGTCATCTTCCACATTAACCATATCAAACAGGGAATCTACATTCAAAATATTTGACACTTGACTCTTATAACTGTTATTCTTCATTAATTCAGTCAGAGGTATCAACACTTTTAACTTAGCAATTTCATTCTCTAAGCTAAAGGCTATAAATTTATCTACCTCTTTGACCAAAGAATCCTTCTTTTCAAACTTTCCTTTGCTATACTTGGCTGATTTGACTTCTCATTTGCAGATTGTACTTTGCTGGAAGTAGGATCTGCTGGTTCCTTTCCTTTTTTCTGAACATTTGGAGAATCATTCTTAGGTTGTGCTACTTCCTTTCACTTTTGAACCAGATTGATGGGTACATACCTGCTCCTGAGTGAATACTGTCTCTTCTGTGCTGTCAGTGTGTTCATATATCCTCTTTGATATTCATCTGATTCTTCTTCCAAGACGGTTTCATTGCTAGTATAAAATCCTCATCTTTCTGTACAACCAGGCTCTCTGAATATTCCTCATCCTCCGTGATATAGATAGGCAAACCACCTTTTGTAAAAAAGTGATTTTCTTCTCCTATTGGATCTTGATCATCCTCTAACTTCGGGCCATGCACATAGTTCTACTGTAGAGGTGTTTTGACTTGCTGCTGTGCTGATTGATCTTGTGTTCTTTGCTCCCGCTGTTTAATTTTGAACTGTGGTTGCTGCTAACCACGAAAAATTGGATTTTTATTTGATGTCTCGGGCTTATTTGCAATTGTGAACCTATCAAACATTTTCTCAATTTTACGAAGCAAATGATCTGAGGAAGAAGCTTCTTCCTTTATGGTCACTTCTAAGTTTTCGTCCTAGCTCTCTTAGCTAGCAGATTTGCTTCCACACTCACTGCAATTTTCTACATATACTCCAATGTAGCAGGATCTCGTTCTCTCAATTGGTATGCCATGTCAGGGTCAAAACCATCGAGGAATTTTATCAAAGCCAGCCCCATCGGTGACTTGATAACAGTTAGAATATCATTATAGACAGTACTGAATCTTACATAGTAATCCTGAACACTTTCAGCAACATTCCTCTTTATATTTTCATACTCGGAAAGAATTTGGAGTGGATTTTTCTTTACCTCCCAACAGTCCAGAAATTATCTATGAAGAATCGACAATGTATTGATAGTCCCCACAGGTAGTGCTCTGAACCACTTTCGAACCTCGCCTCCAAAACTTTGCACAAATAATGGCATGGTCACATTCTCTTCATCTATCTCATGAAGATTAAAGAAGTCGTTCATCCTATCAACATGTTGTTGCGCTGTGATACCTTGAGTAGCATCAAACAATGGTATCTTACTTTGGTAATTAGCAGGCATAGCATCCAAGTTTTGTGGCAAAATGAGAGGTGCATATCTGGCAGCCATTACTCGTGGTGGATTGGAAACTGGCCTTGGAGAAACAGGAGGATTTATAACAACAACGACAGTCGATGTGATGGGTGTATGAGGTGTCAAATGAGGAGAAGAGATGATAGATGTTTGAGGTGTTGAAGGAGGAGAAGAGATGATAGATCTTTGATCAGATATGCTAGGTTGCACAGGAAGGGTGGGGATAAACTGAGGTTGAGGATGAACTTTAGAACTAGACAAGACAACACATGAACCAAGAGTAGCAGATGCTGATTCTAGGAGCTCAGGAATATTGGTAGCCACAATAGATGTTTGAAGTGAATTCAAAATATAAGCTTCAATTGTGCTATTCTCTCTTTTAGTTTCAAGGTCTTGGAAAAAGTGCGGATTTAAAATAGTATCACCAATCGCACTTTCAGATTTAGTTTCAAACAAAGATAGATCAAAGGTTCATCAAAAGGGAGATCTTCAAGATATTGAAATTTGACTGGGCATGAATGAGACCTGAAACCGGTCTTAGACTCAAAGAACTTTCTTGCCTGAGTATTCTTGGGATGAGGTTAGGATTTTCAAACACGGGAGGTGGATCAGGATCAGGATTGGCCCTGGTGTATCTTCTTGAAGCCAGTGTGTTTGATTTTTCCCCAAAACTCAAATGGACATTACAATCATTTCAGCCTAATAAATTCTAAATCTATCATCCAAAAGTCTAAAATTGTTTTAAAAGTACCGAGGTAATATTGTTCAGTTCTTCCCCAGTACAGTCGCCACTATGTTAGTGCCTATATCAACCTCAGGCTAAAGGAAGGTAGGTCTAGGGTAACATCAAACCACGCTTAACCTGGTAGCTAGCCCTACTAGGTCGGGAGAGGGCTCTCTTCTTGTCAATCTCAATTGGAATATTGGCAACTAGGGCTTGAGATGACTAAAATGAATGTTGATTTTAGGCTAGGTATAGTAGATTAGGGTTTCTGGCTTGATTTTAGGTTTTGGTTGCTGGATCAACTGGAGAAGGCAGATTCGATCCGGGAAATCAACTCAGGGATACAGTCATGTCATGTGGGGTAGGGTAGACAGGAGCTTATGTACTAGCAAAGGATTGAGATGGTAGAATAAGATTGCTAAGGAGTTGAGGAGGGCACAAGAAACTATGAATCCTCTTCAAAAAGTGAAAACATTGAAAACTAAAAGCATTCCCAAGACAAAGCACTATAAATCTAGTGTATTTTGTCTATTCGACTTGATTCATTTATTTTAGAAGAGAGAGAGAGATGTGGATACATATAAAACATCATAAAAAATCATTATAAAGAAGAAACAATACATAAACTCACTGTCACAAGAATCCCACAAAAATAGTTGTGAACCTAGTTTTATTCCTTGCCAAATAGCTGATACAAATGTTCAATGAGTCCAACACTTCTGCCAAAGTCCAACCTTTACAAATGAATAAAAAAGTACATGATATAGGCAAGGAAACTACTCAAGCTAGCTATCAGGGTCGAATCCATGAGAAAAGGGGTGGTTTCAACCATATCTAAACTAAGAACAGGAATATAGGTAGTGGAACAGCTTTCCTCTAAAACAAAGGAAACTAATTCATTCAACTCAAAACCACCTTTGACTTGATGTATCTATCCTATTAAGTGTTTAAAATCCATAATTAAATCAAGTTACATCATTTACCATTCTAATTTCACCAAGAGAGAAAGAAAAAGTCAACCGTAGAGAAAACTGGGTGAAATCTGGAAAATTAGGCAAAATTGGCAAAATTCATCCTATGCGCAGCACCACTGATCCTATGCATAGTGCTTTTTCTAGGCTAATTTTGGAAGGCTTCCCAGAGTCCAAATCAGGTGCAGGATAGCTCGTTGGAAAGATTGATGAGTCTACTTTCTGGAAAAACTTAAATTTCTGAATTTGGAGTCCATGTTCCCCTCAAAAAATTGATTCACCCAAGACTGCTTCCTGTGTGGCAAAAAAGTAGCAGAGAGGGCACTTTTTGGGTGTCTTTTGCCCTTTTGGAGACCGAGAACTTGTCCAAAATTCTCAGCCTTTTCTGAGCTTCCATATTTTTCCATGCTGATTCCAAAAATATAAACTTTTTGGCAAGAAAGTGTCCGTGCAGCGCCGGTGGTGCTGCACACCTATTGAAAAAGCCTGCTTTTTACATTAAAAATTTCAAAATTGACAAAAATTTCACCAAATTTCTTGAAATTTGGCATGATTGACCCTTGTTAAGTGCTTTGATGAGCCAATGATGCTTCAGCCAAGATCTTGAGTTTATCTTGCTCTTTGTTTCTCCTCAAAGCTCTTTTTAGCTTGTCCTTTAGCCTCTTCGACCTTATTTTGCAAATCTTGTTTCGGGTTAGGTAGTGATAGTCCATATGGTGCAGCATTTTATTCTCTTTGCTGGCTTTCTCAAGCATCTTCTCAAGGTGAATTTTCACCTTCTCCAACGATGATTCTCGGTCAGCCTCAATTTCTTTCTCAAAGGAGGTCATCTTGATCTTTCTTGACTTTGCCTCTTGCCTATTTTCCCTAATCATTTGCAGCTCCATAATAGCTTGCTTATCTTCCAGTTGCTTGTTTTCCTGCTCAAGATAGTTGATGATCCATTTGGCCCTCTGAAGGTTAAGTGATAAGGCTTGTATTTCAGCTTCCTTCTATTTGATAATCATGTCTTTGAGTCTTGAGCTCTGAGAGCCCAAATCAGTGACATCTTCCTCAATCAAAATAAAATCTCTGTCTTGCCATTCAGGAAGGACCTCCTCATGTATCTTTTGTTTCCCTTTGTCTTTACTCTTTGATTGCTAGCCAACCTGTATAGCTGGAGAAGAAGACAAAGCCCCTTTCACCCCTGGTGAAGATAACATTTTCCTGTGGTTTGGTGAAGAAAACGAGACCCCTTCCACTTCTGGTGGAGATAGTACTCACCTAGCAGCAGCAAAAAGCCTCCTGGTGCCTCTTTCATAGGTGACAAAAATCGGCACACATGTAGTTTCAATCTCTTGAACATGAACACCTGGCTATCCTGATGGCCCTCCTTCCTCTTAAGACACTGATGGAATCACCTGAGGGCCTTTGAAAATCTCATGGGCAATAAAGGTATCCCATAGTATGTTGAGCAAGTTTAGCTGATGCAAGACAACAATTTTAATCAGTGCAAAGTGGTAAATGTTGTTGAATTGTTTAGGAAAAGGTTTCCTTTGCACATAGTGAGCCATCTTCTCAATATTCCTGCATATAAAGTATGGGAGGTTCATCATCCTTAATCTTGTGAAATGCATCAACAACTTGATATGATATGTATATAGGCAGGAAAACCTTCCTTCACAAGTGAAATACTTGATGATGAGTTTCATGACATGAGCATACGTGTTCTGTAAGTATTTGAAAGGAAAAACCCTGCTGATTTGCCTGTGATATCCAGCCTTAATGTAAGGCTCATAATGTTCTCTGTCCACATGCTGCCCCTTTTTCCACTATTCACCTACATTAGGGATGCCTGTTGCAGCTAAAATGGTGGCAGGTGTCAAGGTGAAAGAGACACCAGCAAGGTTCACCTGGCCATTGTGGAGATGAATAAAAAACAACCTAGCAAGCTCATGATGAAATTTCACCCTCTCTACCATTTCACAAAACTGATAATAAGACTGGTGTTTAAAGCTAATTACAGCAAGAGAGCAAGAAAATAATTCTGTAAGAGTGGTGGGCTCCTCCTTGATGATCTTTCCCCCTTTGTGTGGCTTTCTTGGTACATGAGATTCTATAGAAGAATCACTAAGAGTTTCCTCTTCCCTCTCATAATCTGAATCTGTCTCCATGCTTATGAATTTGAAGTGAAAGCAGATGAGTATGAAGAGATTTTGAAATATGAGGTAAGCAATGTGTATAAGGAAGTGAATGCTAGGAGGAAGGGTTTCTTTTGGGAAATGAGGGAAATGAATGGTGTTATGAATGTGAGAAAAGGGGTTTGATAGTGAAGTGGGTGTAGTGAAGGAGTAGGATGTGGGAGTTAGGGTTTGGGAGTAGGGTATAGGGCTAGGGTTTGGTAAATGGGAGTGGGGTTTGGGTAGTGAATTTTGATGATTTTAGGTAGAGGGAATGGGATTTGACAAACTCAATATGAATGGAGTGAGAAAGAAGAGAAAATGACCTTCAATAACTTGCAAGAGATGATTTAGCAACTAGCTAGGGTTTGTTTTAACCATTTAGCTAGGGTTTTCTCTCAAGAAAACCAAACACATCCAAGCCACCAAACATAACTTTCCTGAGCAAGGAGGAGTGATCTACTTACATGGAACATGCATTACTTTTATTTTTAGGAAGTTTGGAGGTGTTTTGAGGCAATTATTCTTCTTGTAACAGGTACGCAATGCACTTTAAATGCATAGTGCCAGACCAAATTTCAACAGAAAACCTACAACATGTATGCAACACTGGTTAAATGTGTAGCGTCATCGCACAGGTGCACAACGCCAGCAAGATGGCTGGAATTTTGCCTTGTTTTGCCTTATTTCTTTAAAAATGTAATTTTCTCCCTTTGGCTCAGTAAATTTCAACAATGAAGACTTAAAACACATGAATTGGCTTTTATATCCTTCTCATTTAATTTTTCACTAACCAAGACCCAGTTTTCTAATGTTTTGCCAACTTTTTCAAAAATGCTCTGTTTCACTTACATTCTGACTTTTGCCTTTTTATAGGTGGACTTATACATTGAATTTTTGTAATGGAAGGAGTTGACTTTGTCACCAGGTCACCAAGAATAGCTATTGAATACTTATTACATATAGAAACATTTAAATTACATGAAATTTTTACAATAATGGAAAAAAACTCTGTTTTCACCTCAAAACAGAGTTTTGAGGTAAAAAATATTTATTGAGCATATCAGAAGTAAATTTATGATTTTATGAACTTATTTATCCTCTACATGTGCCTACTAACCTTTTTATTCAATTAGGATGACCATGATGACAAACCCTAAGACCTAGTGAGGCTAAAGCCTAAAATTGTTTTTTTCTTTTTTTTAAATGAAATGAAATAGGATGACTGAGAATGAGTAAAAACAAACTGTGTGAATAGGTCAGCAGGTGAATGTCATGAGGGAAATTGACATGAAACCACTACCATCAGTTGATCCATGACCTAATGGAATGCAGCTTATCGGATGAGACACCTAATATGCATGCAAAAGAGCAATTTGATCACTAATGGAAGTGTGAAGACACTGACACTAACACCTCGGATCTTCATCTTCTTCCTCAGTAGTTACATTATAACACTCCAATGCACAACTTATATAAGCAGCCCAGTTGGGCTGAATCATCTCTACTGACCCTTGTAACATCCTAAAGATGGTTGCTTTTACTTCTTGTAGCGCTTCATCAATACTATCCCATCCATCCTCAAAGTTGAAAGTAATCACGAACCATTTACATAGGAAAATGACATCCCATTCATTTTTTCTATGGCGGAGCTCTATTTCTATATACCAGTTCATTGGTATAACATCTAGGGTGTGACAGAACAGATGCACTCACTCAGGTGCTGGATTTTCCCCATAGGCCTGCGTCCACTTAGCTAGATGCGTGCACGAATCATCTTCCCCATTGTATTTTTCTATTAATCGCACTCTAAGCTTCCCAAACTGTGTGCGCATGATTCTCCTATAGGCGTGCCAGTCATCAAAGTTTCCTTTGTGCGTACCCCACCACCTTGTAGGCGTAGCACATAGTACCCAATTCAAGGCTTCAAATCGTTGTTTTTCTGGAACCTCCTTCTCAAATTGGTCCAGGAAAGCACCTACGTCCCCTAATCCATTGTAATTAGTTAAATCTCTCATTTCTGTTGATACACATTGCAACGATCTTGTCATCATATTACAGTTCAATGTGGTTACCTCGTGTAACCAATTCTGCCATTGCTCTATCTCCTCATCCGAATTTGAAGTACACGAGCTTTTGCGCTCCCATGAAATTCATCCATCTACAGTGGTATTTACCCAGTCTTACTCTCGTGCGGTTATCTTGTAGATGCAATCCAAATCATTGTCATTTTCATAGTCGTGCATTGGCTCAGTGTAGCGCGATCCCTCAGCAGGGTCCAACGGTATTGTTACCCACAGAGACTTCTTTTCAAAAATCATCTTATGCTTTTTTAGATTAATCACCCCATTCTTGTCAGTGGCCCAATCAATTCCTAAGAGCATGGGGTAGGGATTGTTGTCATCAATGAAAACAATCTCTATCACTTCAAAGTCTGCTAGCATGCTCGCTCCCTCAATATCCACAGTGATTCCCTGCAATCATTCTAGGGGTATTATCTTCTATTGGTTCGCCATGCACAGTTGAATAGGAGACCACTATGGCATAGGCCTCCCCATGTGCTCCCATGTTTGCTTCAGCAGAACATTCGCATCTAACTCTAAATCCAAAATTACCTGGTCCATCTCATATTCTCCAATCTGCATGGTTAGCCTCATCTCTCTCCCCGTCCATGTCTTATGCTTTTCAATATTTCGGACTACATGCGGTTCTACTGGTGAAATCCGAACGCATCTGTTAATGAGTTCCTACAATCCCTTTACAGCCTTACTGTCATGCAGTAGCTTCATGCATGCTTCAAGGAACATTGTGAGCATCGACAAGTCCATTTCTGGCTCCGGTATATCTTTTCTTCCTGAAGTGGAGGCATCAGCGAAGATCTTCTCAGCTTCCATAAAGGTTTCTTGATCACGCTCCAAATCAAACTCCGCTTCTTTCATCGGAGCTTTGCGAACCCAAGTGCTTTTTTTGGGTTGTTTGCCTTTATCATCTCCCATTGTAATTCCACTTCAGAGCACAATATTTACATTTGGATCATCCTCGCGTGGCGCAAACCTCATCATTTATAGGTTCTAAGTTGGGGGAGGTGGTAGTGCTCCTGTCGCGCAGCCTAGCTATCAGCGAAGGACAATCCTCCATTTCATTATCAAACAAGGTACATACATACATGATGGATGCGTCAGATTCGTACAATCATGGGCATAATGTCCCAACCCTCTGCAATTGTAGCATATCAATTGTCCACAACCTCTCCCAGGTCCTCCAACTCGACCTCGTCTGCACCCCTGGAATTCGGTTTGTGCCATCCCTGCTCCTTGATCTAGGGGTCGTGTTTTGGCCTAAACCCTATAGGTGGGAGTTTTATCCATCATTAGCTCATAACTTCTACATGTGCGCTCATCGTGTCCCACCGATCTACAGAAATTACAAAACAACTGTTGCGAGTTCTGCGTGTACTTTTGCAACAAATGGCAGTTGTCTGTAGCATGCTTTCCTCCTATTTGACAAATCGTGCACCACAGAGTAGGCATCGTGCTTGGTCCTGCTTGTGCTTCTGGTCTTAACGACATCGGTCCCCCTCCCGTGAGGTAATTCGTGAATACCAAGTAGTGGTCTTTATCATGGCCCTGACCTTTGCATTTCACACACCACACCTCTTCATGTGCTTTTGGTCAGACTGTTCTGTCCTATTTTAGACTCTGCATCTTGAGGCATAATTTTTTCAATTGCACGTGGATTTGTTGAACTCTCAAGTTAGGATCCTACAGTGGGGTCTCATGTAGCCTCATCGTGATCTCTAGAGCCTCTGCCTGAGTTTTTAACCTTTGCTACGACAACGCATTCCTCAAATGCGGCTATAGTGATGCTACAAACCATTCACAGTGTGTCCATCCATCATAGTCATGTTAGCTTTGTGAATTGTGCACTTCAGTCTCTGATCTATCTCCCAAGGAGTCTCACATGGTAGCATCGTGATCTCTTTGAACCCAATGATTAACTGTGCTTCTAACTTCAGCCTACTAAATTCCCTAGTTAGCGCAGCTTGGATAATTACAATACCTGCATTCGAATTATCACTTGAGTGCTTGATGTACCAGGTCAGCACGCGATCCTGTAGAGTGCTAACCAATATCGCTTTCTTGATATTCTCATCTATAACTCCCTGCGCTTCCCATACGGCTTTTACAACGAACCAAAACTAGTCCGGATCTTCATTTCCTACTCCCTTGAACACAGGCAAGTTTATCGAACTTGCCATCCTAAAATGCGGTGGTGGTGGAGGTGGTATGGGTGAAGATGGAGGTGATGACGGTGAAACTGGTGGTGGTGTGGTTGGAGGTGGTATGCGTGGAATACTCTACCTTATCAAATGGATCACAGTTCGCGAAGATACTTTTGCGAGCTCTTCCTCATTCCCTCACGGAGGAGAAATCAAGGGGCTAGTCTCTAGTCCTGCACTTCCTTCGTTTCTGTAAATTCTCCCACTTCGTGTAGCCCCTGACGTCAATGTAGCTACATAATCCTCTTTTCACACAATATCATTTTAATCAAAGTGTTAAGAGACTTTATGTACTTACCTCGTGGTCCCTTGAGAAAGCTTCACTTTGCCCCATTGTAGTTGACCAAAGTATCTATCGCGAACTAAGTAATGAATCCTCCTATAATCCAATTGAGCCAGTGATCAACAGTGCGTGCAATCTTATCCTCCAATGATTCCAATTTGTGCACCAGCTCTGGGGTCCACACAATAGGTCCGTTGAGCTTCCACCTTCCTTGGTTATCTGCTAGCTTTGCGATCCACTCGTAAAATTCAGTAGGGAAAGATGCAAAGAAAATTTCGTGGATCTCTATGTATAGGTAGCAATCTAACCACTCTTCCTTCGATAGTCATGGATTCCTAATCTCCTTTGCCATGAATTTGTGAATTTTCTTGTCCAACCACCCTTCAATCTCCTTCTTAGTTGGATTCTAGTGATGCAACATCAAACATCTCTACGCAAATTTTGGTCTCGACAACAGAACCATTTGTTGGTTTGATGGGGCCTGACCCAGGTGCAGAGTTAATTAGCCAAACAAATCCCTGTACTATTGGCCCTTTCAATAATAGTCCACAGAGCATGGAATGAGGTCTCACCCGAAGCAGTATGGGGGGATGTTGGAACCAAGTTTCCGCACCCTTGAGATGTTTGAGGGGTCAGTTTAGTCCAACTGTGAATACCTTTGTGCAGGTTACTTCGCACACTTTCTTGGCCTGCGAGGCCTTCATGCTCTGTTATATGCGCCTTCGCATAGCCCTAATCAGGGGCTGAGGTGGTTTCACGCTGCCAAGGTAACGATATGTGCTCTTTTCCCTAATTTAAACTGTAGATCTTACTTATATTCTTATAACTGTTAATTAACTTCACGGAAATAGATACTTATGTTATATTCGCTTATTTAACATATTCATATAAGTTCGCACAACATATAAACAGTAAACTTGTCATTCATACCCAATATACTTCAATGCATAAAACAAGAAAAAGACACATAGAATGATAAGAAACTTCTCTTTATTAATTTCTCCACGGTTATAAACTTGACTCACCCTTCGCACTCAGTTGCAGGAGTTCGCAGACTCAGCTGCGGACTACTAGGCCTCTACACACTTAGCTGCACAACCTTCTCCTATTCTACGACCCAAAACACGACTTTACACTTCCACCAAGACTCAATTCATCATCATTAGATCTTACTTGGATCTATCTCTTTACACTTAGAGCCTCTCTCTATTTATACAATCCCATGGTCCACAGACCATGGGTAGAACTCTCAAGCCGACATTACATTACAAAGAGTAAGGGTAGACAACCCTGTGACTTAATTACAACATCGCGCTCTGCATCCATACTTTGTGGAGTCTTTACATTGGACATAGTCAAAACATGGGCTTTAAGCCCCAAAACTTTCCTTGGGGGATCCCGTGCCCAACACTCCCATATAAGATCACCGATATCTTTGGACCTCCAATATGCGATTACCTATATTCTTTCCTTCTTGATGCTTTAATGCTTGAAACTTTAGGAGACCATAACATTTGATCTAGGAGTCCATTTTTGGACTTCTGCATATCGTTGGAAAGATTATTCAATTAACTTTCCAATGGGGAGGGTCTGATATAGGCTTTGAGTCCTTCTACTTCTTGGAAGGTGACTGCAAAATTCTCTACCCATTGAATCTTTGGTCAGTTGAACACCAACTACCATGATGATCATTTTATGGCTTCTTTAGTAAGCCTGTAGCTACCATGGAGTTCCATCCAAACACCCAATCATCATGCTGACCCTTGTTTGAGATCAATGACAACACTTACACAACCACCTATACGCCATAAAATGTCTAAAAATCTCCCCCTTTGGCATTGATGGCAACACCATAACCTCCCCCTCAGGCTTGGTACAATCTACTCTGATGCCAATCTTCTCCCCCTTTGACATCAGTGGCAAAGAATAATTCACAAGCACTCCCCCTAAACCATTGCAGTCTACTCTCCCATGAATTCCACATGCTGAGTAGCTACCACCACCTACTCAAATGAAGTCATTTTAGGGACTAGTCATAACTCTTGTTTTCTGCTTGAGATACTCAAATGGTTCCCTTGCCAGTGGCTTGGTAAAGATATCTATCAGTTTCTCTTTAGTGGGTACATATACAAGTTTGACAATGTTGGCTGCAACCTGTTCCCTCAAGAAATGATACTTGATAGGAATATGCTTAGTCTTTGAATGCATGACTGGATTTTTAGAGATGTTGATCACACTTGTGTTGTCACACATTATTGGAATGGGATCAGACAACTCTACCTGTATATATTTCAAGGTTTTCTTCATCCATAGAATTTGCGTACAACAGGTAGCAGTAGCAATATACTCTTCTTTAGCAGTCGACAAAGAGATAGAGCCATTTTTCTTACTGACCCATGACACCAACCATTCACCCAGAAAGAAAGATGCACCATAAGTACTCTTCCTATCATCAAGACTTCTAGCCCAATATGCATTTGTGTAGGCCTTCAAATTAAAATATTCACTCTTAGCATACCATAGTCCATACTTTGTTGTACCTTGAACATATTTGAAGATCCTCTTGACAAAAACAACATGGATTTCAAGTGGAAAATCCTAAAATCTGGACACAATCCCCACTGCTTGCGTGATGTTTTGCCTCAAAGCTATTAGATACAGTAAACTTCCTATCATTGACCTGTATTCATTTTGATTTACTGGAGGTGTTCCATCTTCTTTGCACAATTTGTGGCCTATAGTCATGGGCGTGCTAACAGGTTTGCAATCTTCCATTCCAAATTTATTCAGAGTTTCCTTGAGATATTTAGATTGGGATATAAACACTCCTTGTGGAGACTGAGTAATTTGTAGACCTAAAAAGAAGGACAGTTCTCCAATCATGTACATTTCAAACTTCGTTTTCATACAATTTACAAATCGATGCCCCAACTATTCCACATCACTGCCAAATATTATATTATCCACATACACAACCACTATCGTTAGATGGTCGCCTTCATATTTTACATAAATATTGATGTCAACTATGCCTTTCTTAAACCCTTATTATTGAAGATACCTATCCAACATTTCATACCAAGATTTGGGGGCCTATTTCAAGCCATACATGGCCTTCTTTAATTTGCATACAAGTCCTTCATCAGAGAAGAGAAGAAATCCTTCTAGCTACTCAATGAAAAAATCATCTTCTAAATATCCATTGAGAAAGGCAAAATTTATATCCATATGATATACCTTGATATTTTAATGGATGGAAAGAGCAAGAAAGATTCTTATAGCTTCCAGTCGAGCTATTGGTGAAAAGGTTTCTTCAAAATCTACCCTTTCTATTTGGGCATACCCTTTGCAGACCAATTGAGCTTTGTTCCTGATTACTTGGCCCTCTTCATTCAGTTTGTTCTTGAAAACCCACTTGGTTCCAATAAAAATTTTCTATCTCAGCCTTGGAACAAGCTCCCATGTGTCATTCTTTTCAATCTAGTCTAGTTCTTCATTCATGGCTTTCACCCAGAACTTATCTTCACTTGCTTGACAAAGGTTCTTGGGTTCTATCTCTGATAGTAGAGCCAAATTTGCATGACTTGTAATTCCCACAAGTTTCCTTCTGGTGTAAATACCCTGTCCTTGATCTCTAAGAATCTGACTCTCATGATGTTCCTTTTGTACATATCTGGAGGGTGTCTTTGGCCTTGAAGACGTGCCTACTTCCTCACCTTCACTATCTGAATATGTTTCATTCAAATCGATGGACCTCAAAAGTGATCTTTCTTCATCATTTGAGTTCATTTTGTTTTATAGGATTCAAGTTGTGAACCTACTTCATCTAATATTATTTCGATGTAATCCTCAATATTCCTTGTCCACTCTTTGTAACACTTATATCATTTGCTTCAAATATAATATCCGAGCAATATTCCTTCATAAGTGCGTGAGTCAAAATTCCCAAGATTCTTTTCATTCATTTTAATGAAGCACTTGCTCCCAAACACCTTGAGGTGTTTAACTGATGCAAGTCATCCCTTCCATTACTCATAGGGAGTTTTGTCACTATTAGGCCTGAGTTGAGTTCTGTTTGATAGATATACTACTGCCTGGGCTGCTTCTCCCTAGAAGTTGTGAGACACTTCTACTTCATCTAACATTACTCTGGTCATTTCCTGGATTGTTATGTTCTTCCTCTCTACTACTCCATTTTGCTGAGGAGTTCTAGCCACTAAGTATTACCTCCTAATGCTATGCTCTTAAAATAATTACTCAAACTCTCTTGAGGTGTACTCTCCCACTTTGTCTAATCTTAAGCATTTTATCTTTAAACCTTTCTCATTTTCTACCTGAGCTTTAAAATTCTTGAAATGCTTTCATGTTTCCAATTTTTCATTTAAGAGAACAATCCAAGTAGCCCTGGTGAAATAATCAATGAGAAACATGAAATACCTTTCTCCTTTTGAGGTATTTTCTCTATTTGGGCCACAAATATTTGTGTGAATGAGCTCTAGTGGTATGGATGATGTGAACTCTTTCAATTTGAAATGAGTTCTAGTCTGCTTTCCAAACTGGCATGACTTGCAGATTGTGTTATCGAGATTCGACAATCTTGGTAATCCTTTTACTACTCCCATCTTGCTTAATTTTATCAAAATATCAAAACTCATATGCCCAAACCTCTTGCGCCACAATTGTGCTTCACTCGTTTTTCTTAAATAGAAGTTAAACCTGAATTCATCAAACACATATACATTATTGTGGGTTATTATTGATGTTCCTACCATTTTTCCATTCTTTATGTTGTGTATCTCATAGTCTTTAGATAAAAAGGTCACATCATATCCATTATCACACATTTGGCTAACATTGGTCATATTGTGCTTGAGAGCTTCTACATACAACACATTCTGTGATTCTATTTTTTATCAAGACTTACTACACCTTTACCCTTGATTTTTGCTGGAGCATTGTTCCACAGGTGACATTGCTTCCTCTGTCCTTTTCCTTAAGTGATAGAAATTTTCTTTTTTCCCAAGTTGTATGTTTGGAACAAACACTATCCACATGCTATTTGTTTCCTTGGTTATGATATGATAAGGCAAGTCCACATCACATGCCTTCTTTAGTCTTCCATTTCCAACTCCCATTATCCTCCTCGATAGTTGATTTCCTATCATATTGGGACTTAGATAGGTTTCCAAGCCTGCATCTACACTCACTTTATTTGTGCCCAAAATTATTACATTTGAAGCATTATACTTCACTTAGTAGGGGAGAGAAGACATTCCGGTTTCTAAGAGATGAATACTGAGACTTAGAAATACAATGCATATTATATTTGATATTTTCATCTCTTTCAACTTTGATCCCTCTACAATCAATGGATTTATGCACAAAGATATGTGTTGCACTAAATATTGTCACCTTGACATTCTGCGATCTGTGTGAGTCCATTACCACTCATACTTTCCTCCTTTGCAAGTCTTAAGCCTCAGTTCTTCATATCAAGCCTTGAAAATAAGAGAAAGCCCTCAAAAGTCTATAAAACTCTGGTTCCGCACTTTCTCTTAGCATTACCTACGGTCCCGCACCTAAAGGTCATGTCTCCTGCGCACCTAACTGCTCTGTCTCTGTGTTATGGGTGTGGACCCCTGTAAAAGTAAAAAAGGAGCAAGTATATTCCTAAAAAGTCACTTTGAGTCATTTCTAGAAGCTTCTGGAAGGAATCTTGAGGTGGCAAGTTCGCTCCTTTAAGGTTCATGCATCCCATACCTTAAGGAGGTAACCCCTTGATATGAGGAGCTTATCCCTTTGAAGGAGGACTCTATCCCTTCATAGGTGGACCTGTAACCTCCTTCCTTTGCACTATAAAATGAAGCATTGGGCTGGTTACTGATGAGGTTGAAAGCTGAATATTTTTGAGGTGAAATGTTGCTGGAACTTAGTCTTCCTAATTGAGCTTTTGTGAGGAAAGATTACATACCTCTTTGATATCATTTGGAAGAGTGTGAGGCTTGTCAAAGTAGAGGAGATTCCTGTTTCGGACCCTAGGAAGAGCTTGTACAACATCAAGGCATCAAAGGTTGTAAAGTTCTTCTATTTCGAAGTTAATACAAATAGGTTTATTTTTCTCAATAAGCTGTGTTTTATGGCTTATTTTATGGATTCCTTGATCACCATAATGAACATGATTTATGATATTAGCTATGTAGGTGTTATTTGATGTGTGCTTGTTTGTGATTGTAGGTTCTCAAAAGGAAACTCTTTCAAACGATTGAAGGATGGCTGCTACAAACTAGCGTTGGACTTAAGGTAGGGTCTAAACACCTCTATAGTTTTTATTAATGAATCGCAATATGTTTAGAGAAAGGTAGATTTGCTTGTCCTGCTTGTTGCTATATATCTTTTGATACTGGGGAGATCAACCTTGTCTGTAAGATCGATTTATCCGACCAACAAATTGGTGAGTCTGCTGGGGAACTGAATTTGATTTTTGGTTTTCCTTTTTCTTTGACTTGAGAAACTTGTTTTTGTTTCTAGTTTTTTCTTGATGTGTGTGGGATTGGGTAGTTTTTAGGATCTGGCTTATTTCTTGTTATTTTGAAGTTTTCAAAGGACCACACTTTCTTTTTATAGACAGTGCGGGCATCTTCGCAATTTATTACACACAGAGGTACTGCTCCTGTTTCTTCTGGAAGCTTGCGGACCCTGTTAAATTTTTGAAAAACCTAAAATGGTTTCTTCCAATTAAGTTTAGGTTTTATTTACTGCTTTTAGTGTCTACCCAGATCTGCATGTGTTTTGTCAAAAATCTCTTGCAAGTAAGTTCCATTGGTATTTTTGTTTTAGATGTTTTTCTAGAAGTTTTGCATGCCTGGAATGGTTTTCACTTGGTCTCTGTAGTGACTCAAAGATTAGAATCTTGAGAAACCTTAGATTACCCTGGTGTCTTTTTGTCTTCTTGATGAGTCTACCTGTTTGTGAAACCTGTCCTTTATGAGAAGTAGCTTTACTTTTCTCTTTGCAAATCTTTGAACGAACTTGGTTATAAGTTTTGAATTTCATTTTAATAAAAGAAAATATATTTGGATGTTTTTTGATTGATTTGTTATTCTGAACGAATTAATCCTTAGTTTATTGAATAACTAAGTAAAACGTCCTCAAAAAGAATTAAAGCTTTTATACATTATGTTTTTCAAGTTTTTAGATCTCAAAATTAGTTTTTGTAGTTTTGAGTGTTTTTTAGAACTTGTAGAATCTCTTTTGAAAGAATCGTTTTTTGTAGTTTCAAGTTTTGAAAAAGAAAAGGGATTTTTTGTGAGCTTTAATTAGTAGTCTCGTTTTGAGTTCTTATTGAAAAGGCAAAAGGATTTTCTTTTCATTTCTATGTTGAAAGAAGGATTTGTTTCTTAAAGAATTGAATTTTCAAACTCTTTCTTTTAGCTAGGATTTCATTGAAAGAAAAACGAATTACTTATCATTTTAGGTGCATTTTAGTGTTTTTGGAGTCCAGTCTTCACACCATCAAAGTTTCATTTCCATATCTATTGACTTAAGAAACAACCCATAAAAGTAACGCTTAATTAAAATTGATCTAGCAATCTTTTTATTTCTAGGGCTCTTATCACCAATATAGCTTAGGCTAGTATCTTGGAGTAGGGAGTAATTAATTCTCCAAGATAGTTAAAACAAACAAGTAGCTATATCTTGCGGTAGGAAATAAATCCAATTGTAATTGATATAATCTGGGAAGCTCCTCTTAAAGGAGTCAATCACGAGATCATGTCTGAACCTTTGAGACAATTAAGTCTGTCTCATTGGGAAAGATATAATATTTGTGCGTATTAAAAACGGTAAACTTCAGATTAACCATTGTCGAGGAGCTTGGGGTCACTTGTTGGTAAACCTCAGATTGATCATTTCGAGGAGCCTTCAAGGGGATTGAGCTTTGTTACTTTTCCCTTGTGCATAGATCGGATCGTAGACTATTCCCCTAGTTGTATTTGTTGCTGTTGGTAACCTTAGTGTCCATATACTTAAGATTATTTCCTAAGGTGACAGTGAAGGATGGGTCTCACTGTACCTGGAGCAGATGTTGACTAGACTCGCTTGGACTCTCTGGGGGGTTCTCTTCACTCAAGATATTTTTGTGAAGAAACTTGTTCCAGTCTGTTTCATTAAGTAGGTTGTCGGGGTAATTGTTCCAACCACCCTTTTTTTATTAAATTCTACGACGTTGGATTTCATCACCAACTAGTGTTTTTAGTACGGGAAGTCACTATTTGTGTGTGGTTTGAACTCTTAGATTTTTTAGGTGTCTGATTCAGTTGTTTGTTTCTTTATAGACTTTAGGTGCTTTTATTGAAATTTTCTTTGTTTGCGTGTGATTATTTTCATCTTACACCTAGAGATTATTATCCTTGATCAATCATGTCAAGATAGTCATCCATGTTTTCCAATCACTAGAAACATTTTTATATGGTGGTCCCACTATTCCTTTGGGGTACCAGTCACTTTCTGGTACCTTTTCAGGAGAAACTCCTTGACTGACTGAACATCAGTTATCACCTGGTAATAATGGAACTAAAATGTTGAACGTGGAAGAGATCTTTATGATGTCTGGTAGTATTCCAAATCCTCAACCTCAAGGTAGTCAGTTACCACCTGGGGGGCAACCTCAAGGTAGTCAGTTATCACCTGGGGGCAACCCCAAGGTAGTCAGTTTCCACTTGGAGGGCTACCTCAAGGTTTTCAACCTTCAGGATAGTACATAACCCAAGGTCAACCCCATATTCCTCAGGATGCTTATCAACCCCAGAATCAGTACGTGCCTCAGGGTTATCAACCTCAAGGTCAGTACCCAACTCAAGGTTTCTAACCACTTTCTGGTCAGTCATTTTTACAAGGAGCTAGAAATGTAGCTCCTAATTATCAGCCCTACGTTCAACTAGGTTATGGTCCTCCATATATACAACCTTTTATGGGTCCCAGAATGAATATGATGTGGGATCCATCTCAAACTCAACAGACTTTGCTACCTAATGTGTAGTTACCTTATCAAGCTGGACAGCCTTTGGTTTCTGGTCCAACCTAGCAACATGTACAAACTACGGTTCAAACCTCTGCACCTTGTTTAGTTCAGCAGCCTGGGCCTAGTTCATCTCAGACTCCGCCTCGAACTACTACTGCAACTACTGCATTTTCTGTTCAATCTACCACACCTGTTTCTGGAGTATCTATAGCTCTGGTTTCTACTATCCCTACATCACTGCAAACTCCTCAAGTCTTTGTACCCCAGTCAGGACCTACAGTTCAGACTTTGGTCCAGATTCCTGTAGGACAAGCTGGTCCAAGTACAATTGCCACAAGTCAACCATACCAGGGACAGTATCAATGCAGTCCTACTGTACAAAATCTAGTTTATCAATATCAACCGTACCTTGGCTATACTTATCAACAGCCTCAACAACCCCAGTTTGGTCCGGTTAATCCTAGTTTTCCAGGAGGTTATAACATTCCTAATGCAAATCCGATTCCAGGTTATCCTGAATATCCTCCTCCTGGAGTTGGTCTCATTACACAAGGTTTTCGTGAACCTAAACGTCAGTTACCATTTATTGTAACTTTGGATTTACCTGATTTGTCACACCTTAATAGAGTTTAGGCTTCTGTGATCCATATTAAGTTAGAGAAAGATTTCGGCGAAAATCACATGGAAAGTCATTTGTCGACGCGTTTCGAACCAACTAGTGTGGTTCATCGTCAGGACAAGTTGAAGAACAGATCTAGCGTAGCATGTTATATAGACCGAGCGGAGCCTCCAACGGCTAGTTTGACCAGCCGCTAATATTGACCAAGGGACCAGGATCAAAATACAGTAAGAAAATTAGTTGCAACAGACTACTTCTAAGACTAAATTAAGGGAGAATGAAATAATAAAAATAACAAATTAAACAAATAAATATATATAAAAAACTCACGAAATAAAAAGAAAATAAATCCACAATCAAATAAAATAAAACAAATGAGAACAGATAAATAAGAGTTAAAACGCGCATGGATCAATGGAATAAAACACATACCAATAGTAAAAATAAAAATAAAACAAATAAATAAATTAATTAATTAATAAAAATTAAAACTTAGTAATGAAAAATAATAATAAAGCTCTAAGAATAATGAAATCAAATAATAAATAAAGGGGGAATAAAACCTAACTGAATGACCAAAGGTAAAGAATAAATACCTAAATGAAAATAAATAATAAGAATAGAAATAAAATAAAATAATTAATAAAAAGTAATAATAATATTAATAATAATAATAATAAATTAATTAATTAAAACTAAAAATTAATAATAAAATAATAAGTGAATTAAAATAATAACCATAATAATACGAAAAATAATAAAAAAATAATAAAAAAATAAAATTGAATAACCAAATGAGGATAAAACAAAACTGAAAGACAAAATAAAAATAATAGTATAAATGAATAAATAAATAAAAATAATAATAAAAAATAAATTAAAATAACTAAATTAATAATAATTACTAATAATAAATAATAAAGTAATAATAATAATAAAAACAAATAAAGTAATCAAGTAATAAATAAAGGGGGAATAAAACCTAACTGAATGACCAAAGGTAAAGAATAAATACTAAATGAAAATAAATAATAAGAATAGAAATAAAAATAAATTAATTAATAAAAAGTAATAATAATATTAATAATAGTAATAATAATAATAAATTAATTAATTAAAACTAAAAATTAATAAGTGAGTTAAAATAATAACCAAATAATATGAAAAATAAAAATAAAAAGAATAAAATTAAATTGAATAACCAAATGAGGATAAAACAAAACTGAAAGAAAAAATAAAAAAATAGTATAAATAAATAAATAAATAAAATTAAAATAATAATAAAAAATAAATTAAAATAACTAAATTAATAATAATAATAATAATAATAATAATAACAAATAAAGTAAGAAAATAAAAGGGAAAAAATAGGTGTATAGAGTAATGTATACAGTTAAATACAATAAAAATAGCGAGTTAAATAGTAAAATAGAAAAACAATATAAGTAGAAAAAGCTACACTGAGGTCCATAGATAAAATTAGGAGAGGCGAAATAATGACGATAACATAAAAAAGGAGAATAATATAAAAACCAACGGGGACGGAAAACACTAGGAGGAGAGGGCAGGGACCCAACACCTACTGACTTTCCAACCATCATCCCTATTGAGATTACTAGGTCTCTTTTCAATCTCTAGCGCTTCCCTGAATTTACGATGATGGAAATGCGGAATCTTAGCAACAACACTCGCTTCTTCGATACAAACATGATGATTGGTTTTCTCCGCATGTTCAGCCAAAGCGGAAGACTTAAATCTCCTATGCCTCAGATCCGCTGCGTGCTCACTAATCCTCTGATTAATGGAACGACCAGTCTCCCCAATATAGGGGGTCCCGCACGAACAAGGGATCAAATAAACAACTTTCATATCCTTAGGGTCGATGGGATCCTTCACCGATCTGAGAGACGAACGGATGGTGTTCAGGGGCCTGAAGGATACCGGGATACTATGTCTCCTGAGAATCCTACCAATTCTATCCGTGGTCCCTTGAACATAAGGAAGAAGGACACCAGGAACACGATCTCTTGGCTCTCTTTTCACCAGAGAATTCTTGGAAGCTTTAAGGAAAGCCCTATGACCCAGGTATCTACTGTAACCATTCTCCACAAAGACATCCAGCAGATGGGATTTTTCTTTCTCAAAGCTCTTCTTGTCCGAGATCCTCAGGGCCCGAGTAGCGAGGGTACTAAGAACCCCCATCTTCTGAGCTGGGAAATGGTGGGAACTGGCATGAAGATACTGCTCCGTATGAGTTTTCTTTCGAAAAACTTGATGGGCCAGGGAGCCATCCTCATTCCTAGAAATAAGAATATCAAGGAAAGGAAGGCATCCATCAACTTCCTATTCCTTAGTGAACTTAATGGCTGAGGACTGCTTGTTAAGATGATCAAAGAAGAGATCAAGCTCATCCTGGCCATGAGACCAAATGACATTGGTGTCATCCACAAACCTCTTCCATAGCTTAGGAAGGAGCCGGGAAGAGTTCAAAGCTTTGGACTCAAAATCTTCCATAAACAGATTAGCCACAACAGGGGAAAGGGGGGATCCCATAGCAACCCCACATGTTTGCTCAAAGAACTCCCCTTCAAAACTGAAAAAGGTTGAAGTGAGACAGATCTCAACCAACCTAGCCGTGTCAGGATCCGTTAGGCGGTTGATCACAATCATGGCCTCATTAATAGGGATGCAAGTGAACAAGGAGACAACATCAAAACTAACCAGAATGTCACCAGGATCAAGCTTAATGTCCTTGAGCTCGTCGATAAAGGATGCAGAGTCTTTTACGAAGGACTCAGTCTGACCAATGAGGGGCTTAAGCTTTAAAGCCAGGAACTTCGCGAGAAGATAAGTAGGACCTCCAATGGTGTTGACGATGGGCCTTAAGGGGGCACCTTCTTTGTGGATATTAGGGAGGCCATAGATTCTCGGAGTAATAGGGTTACTTTCAATGAGCTTATGGTGTAAGGAACTCAACGAGCTAATGGATTTAATAGCCATAGCCACATTTCTAGCAACCTTCTTCAAGGGATTTTTGGAAAGCTTTTTGTAGCTTCCACTATTATGAAGATGGTCTAACATCTTGCTGCGGTAATCAACCTTGTCAAGAATCACGGCGGCACCACCCTTGTCAGCCTTCAGGACAATGATATCCTTGTTCTGGTTTAAGGATCTGAGAGCTAAAGATTCATCCCTGCTGAGGTTACTCTTGGGCGGCTTAGCCTTCCTCAAGGCCACAGCACAATCCTGCCTGATAGTATCCTTGATCCTATCGGGAAGACCTCTGATTCCAAACTCAATATCACAGATAATATCCTCCACAGGGATTTTTCTAGGGGCTAAGGCAAAATTTAAGCCTTTGCTCAAGACTTTAAAAACAGCAGGGGGAAAAACGAAACTAGAGAGATTAATGACCTTGTTACTAGAACAAGAAGAGGGGGTCAAAGCAGAAGACCGATTTTTCCTCTTAATTTCCAACCCAGAAAGCCTATTGCTAAAAACATTAAAATTATCACTATTTTTATAATTAAAGCTAGAACTAATACTATTATTTTGACCAGACCCATTATTATAATTATCGTAATTATTAAAATCAACATCAAAATTAAAGCCAAGCCGAGAATTATCATTCTCTAGGTTATTATTATCATTATCTAGGCTATTATTATTATTAGCAATAATATTTCTATTATAAATACAATGATTATCATTAATCAAGTTCCCAATCCCAAGCGAATCAACCTCTAACTTACCGAGCTGATTGGAATTAGAACCACCAAAACCAAGTCGGTGGTTAACGCTGGAACCATAAAGGATAGGGTTGCTACAGCCGTCCAAACCTGATCTCTCAACGCTGTCACTGTCGAAGGAATGGTCATTCGGAACACCGCAGTCCACTGGAGCCACACCATCGAATGAGGGGAGGGGGGTGGAGATAGAACTTCCGCTAGCCTCATCAGCTCTGTCAATCGAAACACTTGCTGAAGCGCTAATTGATGCCGAGAACGGATTTTCGCAGATCAACAGGTCTGTCAACACATCAGTTGACATCTCATGCCACGTTGAAGCAACCGAATGTCGCGCTGATGCATCAGACCCTCCGGGCGAGCGAGAAATAACCGAAGCCGAATGGGAACCTGCAGTAGGATCTGGAACGCCGAGATCTTGAGAAACACTGCCGCTGAGATCAACAGAATTGCGAACTGAAATCTTGGGAACCGGCAGGGAGCTAACATCGCTTTCAGGGCCCATGATCCGCTGAGAGCCCAACGCCAATTCCTCTTCTGCGCCAAGATATCCTTGAATACCTCCAACCTGTAGACCAGTACCCAAGGAAGAAGAACGCAGGCTTGAAGAGAGCGAGGAGGAATCATCATGGCAATCTGATCGGACGAGAGAACGGAGACCAGAGATCCTTCCAGAATTGCCAGAAAGCCAGTCATTCAAGGCAGAGATTTGCCCAGAGGAGACGCGGCTATGGGAAGAAGCTCCAATAGCGCTATTCAGACCCTCAGAGTCCCCAGCTAACTTAAGAAACTTGGAGGCTTGTTTCTGCTTACGAATCTCCTCAACCCTAAGAGACTTCAAAGCAGAACAAGCATCTATTCTGGCCCAAAGGGAAGCCGAAAATAGGTTTCCAAGATCCAAGTGCAGATCTAAAAGAACTCGAGAAAGCTGACTCAAGGAAGACCTGACCCGATCTATCTCCGCTCTTATTAAAGCCAGACTCGCCTTAATGAAAACCTGATGGTTTCGTGGAGTGTGAAGGCGGTGCTTAATCCGGGCGAAGACAGGAATAACAGAGGAGTCTCTACAACGTTTAAGAAAAGCTAGATCTGATTTCAACCTTGAAACCTGCAAGCGAGCCCGTTCAAACTGACGAACCTTGATAGCAATGGCTTCCCCGTGCAAGGATTCAATAATAGAGTTTAGGCTTCTGTGATCCATATTAAGTTAGAGAAAGATTTCGACGAAAATCAAATGGAAAGTCATTTGTCACACCTTATGAACGATCCAATTTACTATCTTCCATACTGGCTTCCAATGCCTAATAAGCTCCCCAATGATATCCCAAAATTCGAGGGTAAGTCAGGTGAGGATCCGTCAAATCATGTGATGACATATCACCTCTGGTGTGCATCTAATTCCATTGCTGATGATTCAACTCGCTTACATTTTTTTCAATGAACTTTTATTGGTCTTGCTGCCAAATGGTACATTGAGTTACCATGAGGCTCTTTTTATAATTTCAGTCAGTTAGCCACTTCTTTCTTAACTCATTTTCAGTTTCCTGTTAGATACGACAATGGAATGGAATTGTTAACTTCACTAAAGCAATCCACGTCCACATATATTTCTGATCATATTCATGAATGGCGACGTAGAAGGCATTTAGTGAAAGTTTTCATTCCGGATCAAGTTTTAGCAGAATGGTTCATTAAATCATTGTTACCTAAAATTACTGAAGATGTAGCCAAGGCAGGAGTTGTCATCGAAGAGCAAGTCATTGTTCAAGCTCAGTACCTTGACCTCATTTATACGCAGTCAGGTACTTTACACAAAAAAATCCCTAATCTTCCAAAAACTACAGCTCCTTCAGGGTCTCATGCTGCTGATGGTATGATTGGTTTAGTTAGTATTAAAAGCAAGAAGAAATCTTCAAAGAATTCTTCTCCGACAATAACTTTACCTGATTCCTCAAAAGGAGATTCTTCCACTGAATTTTCTGCCGACATCCATGTCGTAGATTCATCTACGACCAAATCTGGTAGTAAAGAGAAGGGGAAGAACAAAAACAATCAAAATTCAAAAGATAAAACAAATAAAAATGAATCTATTAACGAAAAACAAAAACCTCACTATCCTTGTTTCATCTACGACGAGGATCATTTTACTAAAGAATGCCCCTATCGAGTAGAGTTTTTGAAATTCGTTAAAGGTTCTCAAATGCCTGCTATCTTGAAGGATGCTTCTCCTACTCAAGATATTAAAGTGGTTGCTTCTTCCTCGAATACCCTGGAAGAACCCATTATGATGATGTCTCATGTCAGGATTTCGATGCGATCGCAAGATTATGGTAGTAAAAATCATGTTGATGCTAAAGAAGCAGAATCTTCTAATTTAAAAACATCAACAACACCTCCTCCTGGGTCTGCTCCACTACAGATTGAGAAACCCAACCCAGACCTAGTAACCAAACCGCTTGCTAAAGGTATATTTTAGAAATTAGCTTTCAATCCACATGCGAGAGCTACTCAGAATTATAACATTGTTGAAGACTTAGCTATTTCCCCTTCAACAATGTCGGCTTTGGAAGTGCTGCAATCATGCCCAGCACAACGTAAATTATTATTGTCTACTATAGAAGCTATTGATATTCAGGGTTCAAACCTAATAATCTTCGATTTAGAGAATAGTACACCCCACCTTCCTCATCAAATGGCTTTCCAAATTATAGTGTTAGTAAAAAACAGACCTTGCTTTCAGACTGTGATTGATGAGGGAGCTTCTACGTGTATTATGTCGATCCATTGTTGGAGGTCTCTTGGTTCTCCTATGCTCAATCAGTCTCCGACAATTCTAAAGGCTTTTGATGGCTGAGGGTTCCATCCTTTTGGTATTTTGGAAGATTTACCTATAGGGTTTGAAGGCAAAACTATAAATCTAGATGTGGAAGTAGTTGATGCCCCTATAGATTACAACCTTCTTTTGGGTCGCAATTGGTCTTATGCTATGACTGCTATTGCTTCATCGGTCTTTCAGCTTTTTAAGTTTCCTCATAACGGAAATATCATTACAATAGACCAGCTAAGTTATTTCTCATCCGACCCGGCCTCTACTGATAGTGTTCAGCACGTTGGTAAAACGACTATCCCTTACAAGGATGTTGGGGTAGGATTGATTAAAGATTTTGGTTTACTAGGAACTTTTTCCATCCCTCCTCCTAACGCATCGCCTTCTATTGCATCTATTCATATTCATCAAACACTATTGCTTTTGATGATCCTCGAATCATACCTTCCGATTCTGAGGTGGATTCATTTGATGGCGCAATGCCTATGAGTTCCTTTGAAATTGCATATCAGGTTGTACAGTCGTTTTTTGATTCTTGACCTATCACGAGGATAGTTTGTTCCCGTGTCAACCTCATTAAAAAATGAAATCGAATGTCACGAGGATAGTTTATTCCTGTCTCAACCTTGTTAAAAAATGAAACTGGATGTCTCGACCATGGTTCATTGTCTTGTGTCAATATCGTTAAAAAATGAAACAAGGGGTCATGAGCATAGTTCCTTGTCTTGTGTGAAGCTCGTTAAAAAATCAAACAAGGGGTCATGAGCATAGTTCCTTGTTCTGTGTCAAGCTTGTTAAAAAATGAAACAAGGGGTCATGAGCGCAGTTCCTTGTCTTGTGTCAAGCTTGTTAAAAAATGAAACAAGGGTTTTGAGGATAGTTATTTTCCTGTGTCAACCTCATTAAAAAATGAAACAACTTCCTTTCCAAGTCGAGTCTTTCCAAGATCTCGAAAGTGAACCTTCATTCCATCCACTTGGTTGAATGCAATGAAGGTTGGGGGCCATGTACCTTGATTTGAGTCATTATGCTGGGGGCATGTACCTTGATTTGAGTCATTATGCTGGGGGGCATGCGAACTTATAACAAGCATAGTTTTTCATTTCAAGCTTGCGTAAACATGAAACTTAATCCAAGCAGAGTTATCTATGGTTCAAGCTTGTGTAAAAATGAACCTATACCCAATTTACATCTAGTGATTGCCATTTTTATCTGCTAAATTCTGTTAGATGAGCCTTGGTTGTTTTAATTCCATAGCCACCATCTCTTTGGCTGATCATATGCTTTCACTTGGTTGTTTACCCTTCCTGAGGGACCGCATCTATGAGTGGTTTTATTAGCCAGCCTCTTAACCATTACATGTTTTGAGCAGTTCCTCCATTGCCGGAACCAGTTGCTACCCTTTATACCACTCGTTCCTCTAGGACGAGTCCTCTTTAAGCTCTTTTCTGACTTGTAAAATATGAAAAGATTGCCAAGTTTTTCCCTTTTAACTCATTAAACAAAATTAAAAAGGCGGTCCACTTTCAGCTCTTTTCTGACCATATAAACATGAAAAGATCACCTGACTTTTGTCGTTTCAAGTTCGATATTTGTTATAAAATGACGTGTATTCGATCACTTTTTTACTTTTTCGGATTGGAGCCACTAATTATGAAAAGTACTCCTTGATCGTAATGGTCAAGTGGTTCTCTCAAGTATTATTTTATACCGTTTCGGGCTTGGGGGACACAAATCTATGAAAAAGGACACCCATGGAGTTTTCTTAAGTTTTTCTTCTGACTCCCTAAAATTGAAAAACACTGAGTTTTTCCTATATTGGACTCATTAAAATTTAACAGTAAAGGACCTGTTCAATTTTAAATAGGAACGAACCACTCCTTCTTAGGGTTCGAATTTTAAACTAAGTTGGACTCATCCAAAGGATGAGCTTATAAACAAGAAAATGTTACCCTCCTCAATCTTGTCAAAAATAAAGAGGTACTTGCCAGAAATGGTGGGGGAAAAGAGAGAAAAATGAACCTGTTTGTATACTTTGTGTTTTAGAAAAGCAGTTAACCACTCTTGAACACGACACTTTTTGTTCACCTGGGTTGGGAAATCCTTTGCCTAACAGTTAATCAAACCATATTGAAAGTCTTCAATTGGTTTCTGGGTATTAGCTTTGGGTCAATTGTCACCAAACCATCTTCAGTGTTGTTATGTGTTCAAGAGGTCAGTTCAAATAAACCATTCATTTGCAAAATATCTGTCATCCATTTTTACCATCCCTGAGTTAGTCCTTGCCAAATATATATCTTCAAAACTTGATCTATGATTTCGTGTTGTGGGCTTGCCTACGACTGATTTCTTTTTATCGACTTTAGCTCATTATCTAGACAGATGATCTATAAGTTGTCAGTACCTTAGAATCTGCATGCCCTAATGGCAAGTTTCTTGCCTTCGATGACAGGTTGCATCATTGACCTTCGATCAAAGGATTCTATGACATGTTCGACATCAGCTCATTTATTCACATTTCATGGATTGTACTGAGTACTTTGAGAGCCATTGACATTACTGGTGTTTCTCTCACACTTGTTAACAGTTCACATCGTTGACTGGTAATCAAGTGGTTTCTACCATGTTTGACTTCGACACATTCATTCGCATGGATAGAATCATAATAGTTCGGGAAGTAGAAATCAAGACCATGGATCTAGTTTCCACCATCCAGGCTACGAGGAATTTTATTATTCATTATAAAGTGGACTATTCATAAACAGATGGTTGCACCCATACTGTGTCTACATATGTCTATACTCATGATGTATTACAAAATCATTCCTATATCAGAGCAGTTTAGTTAGTTTTCTAGTCAGTTTGATCTGAGCATGGGAATGCCTACCTTAGCGATGATATGTTCACATATATATATTTTGCATTGAATGTTTTTACAGGTTCCGACTGGGGTGTCCACAGGATGATCCTTGAAATGATAAAGTACTTCACTCTTCATACATGAAAGACTTCATCTTCATCTATTACAAACTTCGCACTTTAGGGGGCAATCTGTTGCACTAAATATTGTCACCTTGACATTCTGCAATCTGTGTGAGTCCATTACCACTCATACTTTCCTCCTTTGCAAGTCTTAAGCCTCAGTTCTTCATATCAAGCCTTTAAAATAAGAGAAAGCCCTCAAAATTCTATAAAACTCTGGTTTTGCACTTTCTCTTAGCATTACCTATGGTCCCACACCTAAAGGTCATGTCTCCTGCGCACCTGACCACTCTATCTCTGTGTTATGGGTGCAGACCCCTGTAAAAGTAAAAAAGGCACAAGTATATTCCTAAAAACTCACTTTGAGTCATTTCTAGAAGCTTCTATAAGGAATCTTGAGGTGGCAAGTTCACTCCTTTAAGGTTCATGCATCGCATACCTTAAGTAAAGGAGCTAACCCCTTGATGTGAGGAGCTTATCCCTTTGAAGGAGGACTCTATCCCTTCATAGGTGGACCTGTAACCTCCTTCCTTTGCACTATAAAATCAAGCATTGGGCTGGTTACCGAGGAGGTTGAAAGCTGAATATTTTTGAGGTGAAATGCTGTTGGAACTTAGTCTTCCTAATTGAGATTTTGTGAGGAAAGATTACATACCTCTTTGATATCATTTGGAAGAGTGTGAGGCTTGTCAAAGTAGAGGAGATTCCTATTTGAGACCCTGGGAAGAGCTTGTACAACATCAAGGCACCAAAGGTTGTAAAGTTCTTCTATTTCAAAGTTAATACAAATAGGTTTATTTTTCTCAATAAGTTGTGTTTTATGGTTTATTTTATGGATTCCTTGATCACCATAATGAACATGATTTATGATATTAGCTATGCAGGTGTTATTTGATGTGTGCTTGTTTGTGATTGCAGGTTCTAAAAAGGAAACTCTTTTAGACAATTGAAGGATGGCTGCTACAAATTAGCGTTGGACTTAAGGTAAGGTCTAAACACCTCTATAGTTTTTATTAATGAATCACAATATGTTTAGAGAAAGGTAGATTTGCTTGTCTTGCTTGTTGCTAGATATCTTTTGATACTAGGGAGATCGGCCTTATCTGCGAGATCAATTTATCTGGCCAACAATATGACACTTATAATAGTGACCGTGAAACAAATATGCATTCCTATTGTTAAAATAATTATGATATTGATCAGGAAAATACCTTGGTCATATGAGTGATTGGTTCATTCTCCATTGAGGATATTTTGTTTGTCCAACTACTCTTTTGTTTTCATTAATTCTTTCATGATGTTTCTTCTTATGACTTTGTGGTTCTTTGAATCCTTCGGACCTAAATTTTATCTTCCCAATAGAAGATTCTTCTCTCTTAGATTATCCAAGACCGATTTTGATTCTTGAAGGGCTTTGAATGTTCAGGATCTGATCTAGTTTCCTTGTCCCTTCAACAAAATTTTCATTTAGAAACTTCTCGGTCTTTTATTTCTCAAGATTGGTTCTTAGAGAGACAACCTCTTATTCAAGAATTTGACAGTTCTCTTCCCATTCTTGAATCAGACCTTGAAGAACTTCTTCTTTTCATTTTTCCTCCTCTAGCTCTACTTTCAAAGACAAAATCTCATCTTTGCATATCTGTGACCTCATCTCCTTTTTTACCTTGAGCACCTCCAGTTTCAACTTCTTGTTATCCTCTTCCAGTCTCTCACATTTTCCTTGATTTTCTTTCAGTAAAAGGACTAGACTGTCCTTGTTATTGATATCTTGTTCAAGCTTTTATTTTTGATAGGAATACTCCTCATTATCATAGTTATACATTCCTTCCAATGCAAGATGTAATTGTTCCTTCAACTACTTATTCTTCTTCCTTTCATTCTTTAATTCATCGAGGGCACTGATAATTTCCCCTTCAAGGTCTACTACTCCTTCTTCTTCTTCCTCTTCAGAGTCTATAATACCTTGTTTCTTAGAGTAGTCCATAAGAAGATACTTACCTGACTCATTCTATGATGGATCTTCACAATTTGACTCTGATGCTGAGCTATCTTCTTTGGAGTAGAACCCCTTCTTCTTATAAGTATTTTTATTATGATGTATCTTATACTTGTTTCCAAATTTCATATCCTCTTCCCTTTTAGCCTTTTATTTATAAGGGAAATTGGAAAATAAATGTCCAACTTTTCCACAATCAAAACACTTAAAGGGAAAATTCCCTTTATATTTTCCTCAGCCACACTTCAGCCTTTTGGCTAGTTGAGCCAGCTCCTGATCAGATTCATAGCTAGAGAAATCTTGATGATCTTTGTACTCTTTTCCCTTTCTAGATACTTTGAACACCACTTCCTTTGGTTTAGAATTTTATATTACTACTATCATCTCATAGTCTGTGAGAGTACCATGTAGTTGATCCATCTTTAGATGCTTCAAATTAGCCATTTCCTCAATAGATGAGATTTTGGCATTAAATCTCATGGGTGGAGATATTAATATTTTATAAATGATCATCTCTTCCTTGACTTATTCACCAAGTCCTCTAATCATATTAATAACTTCATCAACTCTGAGGAAGTATTCTACTATGATTTCATTCTCAAGCCTTCAAAACTCATTCTAAAAGTCTAAAGTTTTACTTGCTTCATCTCCTTCATGACACTAGTTAAGTTTTACCTAAATTTCATTAGAAGAATTACAATGCATAGCTTTTATAGGTTCTGATTGACTAAGAACAATGAGAATGGCATGCTTGGCTTTACCATTTCTCAGATATAATTTTTTCCATCTGCATTAGTGGGAGGAATACCAGGGACATTGTAGTATGCTAGTACTGAATTCCAGACATCTACTCCCAAGGACATAAGATACACTTCCATTCTCACTTTCCAAAAAGTATAGTTCCTCCCATCAAATATTGGTACTCTACTTGAGTAAACTTCTTAACTCTCTTTCCTAGACATAATTCCTTATAGATCTACCTTATAGTTTTTAAACTGTTGTTGAAGGAACCTAAGCTATGATACTAATTGTCAGAATAAGGAATTGTTGAGATGGTGGTGAGTCAGTAATTAAGAAACTCTTTTTTTCTTTTTGTTACTATGTTTACAGTCCCTTCTTAGGTTCTTTAACTTGTGAGAGAATTCATTCACAAAAGAGTGAACCAATAATATTTCAGACACACATATTCAAATAACAATCACCTGAGAAACAAACATTTGACATAGTGTTTTTCACGTGGAAACCCAAAGGGAAAAAACCACCAATTTTTTTATTTGTTTTAGATGTAAATTAAGCACCCACTTAATTACATCTATTTTTTTTGTGAGCACCCACTCATAGGAGGCACCAACGCCCTTTGTTTAGCAGGCACCAACTTTCCAAGAGGCAACAACCTCTTTAGTATGTAGAAACCAACCTGCCTTTGGTTAGCAAGATCCAACTTGTCAAGAGGCACCCAACCTCTTTAATATGTAGGAATCAACCTACCCTTGCCACTGTTCTACTATTTCATACAATTTTCAAATTGAAAATAGAGGCATACAATTACACAAGTAAAATACCAATAAATGGTTGTTTGAAGATTCAAATTTTGCACTCTGCTTTCTGTGCTTACTTTCAGCAGATCTCCTCTTACTGCTCACAACAACACTTCCTTTGCACTTTTCCTTCATTGTCTAGTGCTCTTCACTAACTTCTCTCCAGCACTACCCTCGTCATTCTACACACAACATACTCGCTTCTCTTGCTGCACTATCAGACAAAGTCCTCTTAGGTGGTTCAACCTCTCTCTCACTATGCGCTCTACTCATAGCTCAATAATCTCACACATATTCTCAACTCCCACATAGCTCAATGGAAATTTTAAGTTTTGTTTCGATGCTTCACTGAGCTTAATGGATTCTTTGTCGCCATCCACATTGCCTGAGAGTGTACTCTTGGCATGTCACTCCATTCTTCTGTTGCATCACTCTTTACAATTTTTGTTGCTACATTAAAACATAAGAATGGGCTTTGTTCACTTCACCATCTCACTGTGTGACTGTCCATGCTAAGAATTTAATCTTAGTCCACCTGCACACTCCATTAAGACTCCCCCTCCCTACTCATGGCTCACAAATCTTGACTGTACTTCTCCATAGCTTCTTTCTTTTTCATTTATTTCTATAATATATGCACATGATATCAAAGATGGCTTTCTTTCAACATTGAGGTGAGCCTAAATAGTTATTTGGCAGAATCCATTACTCCTGTGACCAACTCTTCTTTTCCACATTCAATCTTGTAGATGCTAACCCATACACCTTTAACTCTCTATATTACACTATATCAGAGATTTTCCTTATCAAAGATTTATTCTTAAGATACATTATGAAAATAATGAGTATCGATGTCCTTGGCCCTTTTTGTATAACATACATATATATATATATATATATATATATATATATATATATATATATATATGTTATACAAAAAGGGCCAAGGACATCGATACTCATTATTTTCATAATGTATCTTAAGAATAAATCTTTGATAAGGAAAATCTCTGATATAGTGTATATATATATGATGTTTCATGTCTAATATATCATGATTTATATGTTGATGTGATTTACAAACATGTTTATTATGTACGCACTTTGAACTACTTGCTGTATATATGCTTCTCTGAATTGTGCTACAGGTCTGATCACTTTGGAAGAAGCAGAGGGTTTGGACCCTATGGGATCGACATCAAACATAGGACCTACGGGTACTTCTCTTAAACCCAGCTTTAATAGTTTCTAAATTTTTCTTGCTTGAAAGTAGGCTTCTTGTTGATAGTCTCTTCAATCTATTGAGGTTTTCAACCCTTACCTTAGGGAAGTTTTTCCCGCTAATAGAATTGGTGGCTCACTAGTCCAACATCTGCATCAAGATCAAATAATCTTGTAATATTTTTGTTAGACAAAAAATATTTTTAACTTCTTAAGATCATATTCAAATTCAAAAAAATCAAATAATATAAAAATTTAAATTGTTTTTACCGATCTCTCCCCATGCAACACCCTCAAGAAGGGCCAAATCTGGGTCGTCTCAATAGTCTATGCCTGTGTAGGGTTAGTCATATATAGCTATTATTTGTTCCTCCCACCAAAGGAAGAACTCTTCATCGAATGTTGCTCGAGTGACTTCACCCCCGCCTTGTCGCCTAATCAGGTTTACCCATCTGGCCATCCTCGGATCTCCAGAACTGTTGTTGGTGGTAGACACTCTGGGTCAGAGTGTTGGCACTCTCTCAAAGAAAAATGAACAAAGGATGCTACCGTAGCCAAAATTATTTGTTTTCCCTCATCTCACTAATGATAATTTCTTCTTCATACAGGTCAAGAGACTTGTACACTAATCAAAGACTTTCAGATGGAGGTACACTACTGCCAAGAACATGGCAAGTTGAGAGGCCTAGTGTGGAGATATTGAGCCTACCACTATAACAATGGTAAAGAGAATGATTTTGATCAACAATATTCTCACATCGTTGATTGGAATTTGAGATCTAACCTAGTTTTCCCCTTGTGTGCAGTAGATATCTATGTAATTAGGGACATTCAGGCCTACCTGAGCCCTCTATTTTAGATCAACGTCATCCCATTTTAGGGAAAGTCCTATAACGAAGCAAATATATTCTACATTAAATGGTAAAGGCATTTTATCTATCATGACGACCTCCTACTTTGGATCCCAGTAATGGACAAGAATTTCTAGCAACTGAGTTTGGCTTTTCATATTTGACATCATGAAAAATTTGAACAATACATAATTTATTAATGTATCTAATGTCATTGGATCTCCTAAAACCTCATTTTCAAGTTCACTATGCTCTCTCTCCTTCCAAGCAATTGACATCTTGCAATTTTAAGAAGTTTCATCCATTAGAAATTGGGATTTTCAAATCTGTCCACGCATACACAACTTTTCTAAATGGCAGTCATGTGTACACATGAATTTGCCTTTGAAAAATCGTGTTTAGGAGTTTCTATATGCAACTTTCAAAGGGTCGACCCACATACAAGAAGAGGTAAATTTTAAATTAAAATTCCTACGGTGAAAAATCATTTGAATCCATTCAAAATGCATGAAAAGGATGACAATATGAGTTTAGAATTACTTGGAAGCCTTTGGTTGATGAATTGGTTGAGGAAATCATGGAATGAGGTTGCCCAATTGTTTCTCCCAAGATCTCAAGATCTCAAGCTCTCAACGCTTGCAAGTCAAAAATGAGTTGTGGTGAGTTGAAATGTGTTTTCATAATGAATTTTTAAAAACCCACTTATATAAAGTTCATAATTTTTAATTTTTATTATTTCATGAAATTTTTAATTTTTTTCTTGAAGTGTTGGGGGAGGTTATTTTTCAGGGAAAATGAAGACTTTGAGACATATTTCAACACTTTGACTCCACGATTGCAGACCTTTCACGGTAGGTATCGTTTTTATCACTAGCACATAGGTTAGGATATATCATTTTTTCCGCTGCATTATGTACCTTAACCTAATACTGCAATATTTTACCATAGGGTCAACCCCATTATGTTTTGCTTTTCAAACCACTTTCACTCCCCATCTTATAAAATTGTAACATAATGGTAGATCCATTCCTTACATGTTATTCCTAGTTAGATCCTTGCTAAAATATGTTTCCCATGCTACAAGAATTGATTAAGCTTGGGAGTCCTCTTTAGTCCCGCCATGAATTTGCGATGAAGCCTCATTTCTCTTCTTCTTCGCTATTATTCTAGCTATATACCCTAGAGGCTCCCATATGTTAAGTTGAATTGCTGCATTGCATAGTGACTACTGGTACCATTTTGGCGTTAAGCTAACTTCATTTGGACTCATGTATAAGACACTTTTGACCATGACCTTTTTGCAAGTTCAAACTATGCATTAATTAGCCTCTGTGACTTGAAACCTTTTATACTTGGAAAGAACATTACTTTGAGTGTTGACGACCAGTTTCACCACCTTTCATTAAGCATAGGAATGTTCTAGTCCTAGGAACTAGAACATATGTTTTTATATACTCGTTATTTACATTGTACTATAGGCATTATTTTATTCTTTTTCAAGCTTTAAATATGAAAAATACAAAAATAATTGTATATTCCAAAAAGAGCGAGAGCTGGACATTTACTTCCATATTTTATGGCAGCACGAGTTAGTTATGTCGCCCTTGAACAAAGCACTCAAAATAAGTCTTTCCTTCATTGGGATGTGACTTAGTTCGACTTTGGAAGAGTGATAACCTTGTTCTTGAGTCAGGCCTCCTCCAGTTGGGTATCTCTTCCAATCATATTGAGAGTTTGTTAATGCCTCCTGCATTACAAACTTATACAAAGTTATTTTATGCTTCCATATAGTCACATATGAGATATTATTTTGTTCAAAGGAATTAAACCTGTGTCGGCCATTTTGCAGTGTCTCTTGACTCATTTTTATTCAGCCATACCCGGTCTGTCAAGTTACCTTCAATACCACATCAATTATTTTGTCCTTTGCTCGTGCTAGTTAAGAAGGTCTACATTGACTTCTTTCTGGCGGGTTTTCTCTAATCAACTCTAACAAATTTCTCTGAGAGTAGGTCTAGAGCTGCACCCAAGCCCTATTTACATCATTGATAGGTGACCTTGTGCTCAACATTGATCAGTATCATGGGGATTAAACTGAGTGGTTTCCCTTGTTTTCGACGTCAGATTAAATTATCACAAATTGGGATTTGTGTAGTACCTTGGTTTCCATTTGACCCTATTGGTGGATTCCTCGTCTTTGTGTCAACTTTCATTATTGGTTTGTTCAGAGGGTTTTTGTCTTGCGCTAGCCACATCTTGTGTATGCTGGAAATGTCCTTCAGAATGGCGACTTAATCTCTTTTCATCATATTTCTTCCAAATTATTGGCCTATGGGTTACACTCGCACTGGTTTATGTGGGATGCCTTAATGCCCTCCTTCTAGTAGATTGTTTCCCATCGACTCCAACTCATTACTCTAGGAACAAGATCTAGAGCCCTTTTTTCACTACCCTAGGGTTTTGAGTCGTCAATGGAAGACTTCTTTTTTATTGATAGTGAGAAGACATGAATGTCTCCTAATTGATAAATTCTCTCGAGTGTTCAACTTCAACACATTTATTCACACTTTTTATATTGTACTAGGGTACCTTGACTTTCATCATCATTATTAGTGAGTTGTATCGCTTTTGTTAACAATATACATCAATGACTGGTAATCAAACGATTTCTCACATGGTCGACTTCACCGCATTTATTCCCATAGTGTAAAAATGTATCATCTGTGGTCTGTGAAGACCTCGGGTTGTGTCAACATCTTGGATCACTTGTCAATTCCTTCAGTTTTCTTCCAATTCCACCAGCCACCATTATCTATTGTAGTTCATCTCAACAACATTCTATATGTTGACACCTGAGTTTTATGTAGTACCACTATTCCACCTATATGACATGATACTATTATGAGGATGAATTATGCAGCATCAATGATCATACATTCTTCAAGCATCATTGATAAGTTTTTCTTCTATATGTGATATTGAGACATAGTTTCACTATGTTCCTGTGTGGTTATGATCGAGCGATCCACTATGTATTCTCTAGTATTCTTTGTACACTTATGTATACATGATGGATCCAATTTGTACTTGGTAAACATACAAGATTTTCCATTTATGAGCATGGTAATGGCCACCTCAGACATGAGTCTTATTTTTGATTCCTTCTACAGGTATTCAATGGTCTGGAATCTGGTGATCTCCTCTTAGGTTCTCTTGTGACCACCAACAACCCCCCTACTTCTTTTAGTATTAGAAATAACACTAAATAAGTGGGGACCCTTAGTAAAAAATCCAAAAAGATTTTATAATTTTTTTTTTGCATTATACTCCTCAAAAAATACATCACACGGAGAAGAGTGAAGCATTTCTTTATGAGCACATTAAAACAACTGCGAAGAAGCGGCGCTAAATTCATCACATCGCATACATTAAGAAGCGCCCATAAATGAGAATCTTAAGAAATCTCTGATGGCCGATATGCGACATCGCATATCGCAACGTCGCATAAACAACACACGAATAACTTAACAAATTGCAGCGATCTGCGATCTGTGATGCTGCGATAAAAGCGATCTACGATCTTGCGATCTATGATAACTGCGATTTGCGATCTTGCGATGTTGTGATCCGCGAGTCCCAGAAATCACCCATCACAAATTTTCCTCGGCTCAGCATTCAAGAAAAGTTGTCCCTAAACCAAAAATTGGGCGTGCGCCTTAAAGAAGATTAATGAATGTATGCCAAAGTATTCATGAAGGATAGTTTTGTGTTTTTCGAAGAGTCAGTTCACTGTGGGTGTCATGATTTTATACATTCATAGAGATTAAAGCTTTCGTGTCAAAATTTACTATCATTAATCTTTTCCTTGCGTGAACTGGAGGAAACATTTAAGGAAAAAAGGGAAAGTGCCAATGCTCGGAGAACAGAGAAGAGATGCCCTCATAAACAGATATCGCATGCAACAGAAACGCAGATTTTAGAGTGTTACTGAACAGATGCTGATATCAATAGGTGATTCGACACTCAAGGTCAAAAAAAAACTCACAAAAGCAGCATGTTTGCAAAATTCCGAAGCTCATGCCCGGTAAAGGAAAAAGCGCTAAAGGCGGAAAACGCACCAGAAAGGCCCAGATCAAAGAACAGAGGCAGTTTTTTGATGCACGATTAGCGCCTAGCGCTAATCGCGCATCACTAAGAAAATTGTTCAGAAAGCAAAGTCCCTAACTTGCTTAGTCATCCACAAGTTCGGAAGCCGAGATAGCAAAAGCAGAGGCAATTTAAGAAGAATCTGGGTTGTTACCAAGCATACACGCAGTAAATTCGCCCAACCAGAAGATGATTCTCGAAAATATCTTCTAGTTTACTAAAAATAGGTGCCAGCGCTTGCCATTTCTATTTTCGTAGCTCAAACAAAAGCAGAAGACGACCAGCCGACTCTTCCCAGGAAAATGTTGCATGCTCACAGCACTAAGGAGAAAATGCAGAAATAGTTACAAATTATATTCAATTTTTAGAAATAAGTTTGCTTAGGTAAAGGGCAGTCATTTTAAACCGTATCCGAAATTTATGTAATTAAGTTATTTAGTTAGCAGTATTTAAACCCTTCTCAGGCATTTAGAGAAGGGTCCAGAAATTTGTCAAAAACTTGTCCTCAGAACATGCACTTCTGCACCCTCAGAGGAGGTTTTGATGAATGAATGGATCGAGGTTTATTAATGTTTGCATTTGATATCTGCTACTGATGTTGCACTTTTGTACTCTTAGTAGATGTTATAACAAGTAGAGATAAATCATTTTTGCTTGAAGCTTATGAGTAGGACCAGTCATAAATGGTACTTTTATCTCTTGGCCATTTCTGATTATATTCTTAAAGTGATATACAGTTTTAGTTGTTTATATGTCATTGCATGAATGCATGAGTTACCATTTGGCACTTTTGTATGGTGGAGTCATTTGTTTATGTTTAATATATGAATAACTTATTATGCGATATGTTGTTCACAACTATTTTGCCTAACTTTTTATGCAAAGTGGTTCATCTTAATTGATTTCCATTCTTATGATAGCTGAATGATATTTATTACCAGTTATTGTTTGAAATCTCTTTAAATCGCATAATAGAAGAAATACACCCCGGGTTAGCATAGATTAGATGTGCTATTTTCATTAGATTACAATAGCATAGAATTAGATTAAAGTAGCTTAGATTAGAACTCTTAGATCAACATCATCCAACTTTGCACACACACACACCCTTAGATTGGGAAACTGGTCCCATTATCCCCAGTCGGACTCTCTATACCAAACGGATAAGAAGCTGCCAACCAAGGTCCAGACTGGGTGGGTATCCCCCTTGTTGTCGACCTGATTTTCGGGGCTTCAACATATTTGGCGCTAGAAGGAGGGCCTGAACTATGAATGGTACTTAAATCAAAATCTAAATACCATTCTGAGAGTAAATCGCCCTTATCATCTCCCCCGACTTCTCCAGTATATTTAAATCCAGAGTCAGAAGTCGCTCGATTATCAATCGCTGTTACACACCCTGATATTTCAGACCAATTTACCATTAAACCTCCCGGAGTCGAATCCCTGATTCACAAACTTCATGGATTTTCCATTTCTCCTCAGAGGTCTGATAAATCTCAAAGCAGTGTGACTTCGCAGTACAATCCTGCTCATCCCCTAACCAGATTGAAAAGTGAAAAATTTGGCATCCAGCCAACTGAGTTGCCTCTTCCCACCAGGAAAAGATCGAGGAAATCACCACAAGAGTCTGACAGTGAGACTCTTTCGTCTACATCACCCATTTCAACTACCTCACTGCGAATTCAACCACCCACACCTCCATTCCAAACCATCATTCATCCGTCTACCACAATCCCTCTTCAATCATCCATGATCATAGTATCCTCACCTTCCCAACCACAAAGATCATCTCCTGCACTTTTCTCTACTAACAGCTCAACGATGGCCCAATCTCCATGGAACAACCCTGGGGTAGTCTTGATGCCTGCACCCTTGAGCCCAATACCAGCCCATCCTGAGAAATGGCTACCTAAATTCAATCCAGAAGGAGGCATGCTAGCAGAAGAACACATAAACAATTTCATGCTTTCTATCAATCTCAACAGAGTTACTAATGAAGATGTTGTTGTTCGGCTTTTTCCCTACACACTGCAAGGAACAGCCAGGTCATGGTATTTTTCATTACCTTCCGGGTCTATCACAAGTTGGGATATCTTCCACAATCAATTCCTTATCAAGTTTGGTGATGACAGATCAACAACAACATTAATCAATCACCTATCCAATCTTAAGGCCCAAGCTAAAGAACCTATCAAAGATTTTGATTTACGGTTCAATAAGATTCTCAACAAAATTCCTACTGCTTCCCAACCCAGCGAAGAAGTACGATGTGAATGGTATATTACTGCTTTACCATCAAACATAGCAATCTTCATGGATAGAGCAAATAAAACAACCTTAGTTGAAAACATGATAGAGGCGATAGCAGTAGAGAAACGCGTAATAGCCCTGGAAAAGAGATCCGCGATAGAGGAACGAAAGTCCAAAAAAGTCACCTTCAAGGAAGACTCCAAGAAGAAACAAACAAAAGACCCTTTCGATTTGGAAGGATTGCAGAAAGTATTAAACACCATGTCTAATGAGATGATTAACATAAAAAAACAAGTAGCAGAAACTTCTTTAAAAAAAAAAACCCTACAGAACTTTTAGAAGAGGTCCTTCAAAGGATGAAAAACCACCCAATGCCATCTGCAATGCTGAAACTGAGGAAGAGGAAGAAGAAGAAAGTGCCACTGAAGGGCAAACCGATGACGAAGAAGTTGTGGAATTACAAGGAATGTGGGATTTCATCCTCCCACAAGAAGAAGATCAAGAAGTATTTCCGGTTAGCAAACGAAGCAAAAATCAGCTTGATCCTCCCCAAACTACCCCTAAGCAGAAGGGCACAAGCCCTACAACAAAAGATAAAGTCGCAACAAAGAAAAAAACAACTAAAGCGACTCAATCTAGCCCAGTCCGAGCAGATCAAACAACTCCATCAAAAACATTGATAGTGTCGGATGAAATGGAGTACAATATTGTTGATGACATGAAAAATACTAGGGCTAATATTACCCTTTATGAATTGAGCAAATTGAAGCATCAACAGAAGATAATGATGAAAGAATTACATGTTGTGCCTATTGTACCTTTGCCTGCCGCTGTACTCTCTCAAGCTTCCCATAACATGGGAAGACCTCCAACTAACGTGATCAATAAGATTGATCCAAATGATATCGCCTTAATTGGAGGAAGATCAAGATCTCACACTCCCCTGTTTCTCCTCACTTACAAGATTTTCAACAAAAATGTGCACAATTGTTTGGTAGATTCCGGTGCTTCTTCAAATATTTTACCCAGATCAATATGTGCTAAGCTAAATGTTCAACCACAAAAATCCGCAGTGCGTATAGTTCAGCTTGATCAATCTCAAGAAATTAATCAAGTAACCATAAGATTGTCATCTAACCCGAAGGTATGTCAGGTTATTGACATTCTAGTGGCCGATATCCCAGAATTCTATGGATTAATTCTTAGCAGGGATTGGTCCGAGAAACTCCACGTATACTTTGCAACCGACTGATCGCACATGTGGTTACCCTATAACGGTAAACCGAACTAGATAAAGGTTGAACGAGAGTTACACCAGAAGTACATAGTAACAGAATTAGAGGGAGAAAATGAAGCAGTATCGTATAACAACAGTATCATAGGAAATTACTCGGTAGATTCTTTTCTCGGTAATTTCAATGCTCACCCATCACCTTACTTAGAAAATTCAGTTTTGTCCTAAGTCGAAATTTTTTCCCAAACTGATAGTTCAAAGTGTGTTAATTTTTTAGATGAACCTGTAAATACATCTTTGTTTTGGAAATTATATTTCAATGGCTCTAAATCTAACGAAGGAGCAGGAGCAGGATGCGTTCTGATTAGTCCAGAAGGAAACATGACCATGCTTACATGCAGACTCGAATACAATTGCACAAACAACACAGCAGAATATGAGGCCTTGGTGCAAGGCCTATACAAAGCAATCGGGTTAAACGTTAAGTATCTTTAGGTCTTTGGAGACTCTGAGATTATTGTCAAACAGGTACGTAACACTATACATTGCCTATCAGGTCATTTAAAACACTATCAATCTTTAGTACAAGATCTGACTGAGCATTTCATAGCATTTAATATCTCTTCAATCCCGAGACTCCAAAACGCGAGCGCAGACCTTTTGGCTAACGTAGCCTCTAGGCTTATTCCCTCCGAAGATTTTAGTCCAGATAGATTCTCAATAGAATTAATCTTTAGACCATCCATCCCTGACAACATTACAAATTGGAGGGTATTCAATGACGATCCTGATATTGTAAATTTCCTCACTTCTGAAGGATCCTACTCCAATCAGATAATTGACGAAGACCATCACGATCGACAAACACAACAAAATAGCACTGATAATGCTATACCTAAATTGGTGGTTAAGTTAGAAGACTTGTACGATTTGAAAAATCGGTTTAAAAGGTCTACCAATTCAAAGCTCTACAGTTCAACTCTGAACTACGAATTAGTAAACCTAGGAACCGATGATAAACCACAAAACATTAATCTAGGCATAGGCCTGGCCCCTGAAGAAAAACTAGCGTATATTCGTCTTTTGAGACAATATAAAAATGTTTTTGCTTGGAATTACGATGAGCTGAAGACGTACGACACTTCTATCATTCAACACACTATTCCTATGATTGACAATGAAAAACCTGTCCAACATAAACTGAGAAAGATCCACCCCAATTTAGAAAATCAGATAAAAACTGAGCTAAATAAGTTATTAAAAGCCAGAATAATTTTCCCCGTCATACATTCCAAATGGGTCTCCAATATGGTACTCGTTAGAAAGAAAAACGGAGATATTAGAATCTATATCGATTTTTGGAATCTTAACAAAGCCTGTCAAAAAGACAATTTTCCTCTTCCACCTATGGAACAGATATTACAGGCAGTAGTAGGCTCAGAACTGATGTCTTTCTTGGACAGATTTTCAGGATATAATCAAGTGCTGGTGCATCCCAATTATCAGTTGAAAACCACATTCAGAACTAAATGGGGCACATACGCATATCGGAAGATGCCATTTGGTTTGATTAATGTCGACACTACATTTCAAAGAGCCATGGACATCGCATTTAAGGGTTTAGTCAACAAATATGTAGTGATTTATTTGGATGATATAACAGTATATTCCAAGAAGCGAAGCGACCATCTCAGAGATTTAAAACAAATTTTTCAATGATGTTTAAGGTATGGGATTTCACTTAACCCAAAGAAATCGTTTTTCGCATTAAGTGAAGGAAAACTTCTAGGATTCATAGTGTCAAAATCCGGCATTCACATTGATCCTGACCGAATCAAAGAAATCTCTGAAATATCCCTACCGCATAATAAAAAAGCCATGCAATCTTTCCTTGGTCAAATCAATTTTGTAAAGAGATTTGCACCACATTTTTCACGAATTGTGTCTCCTTTGCAAACCATGATTAAAAAGAATTCAACTTTCAAATGGGGTCAAGATGAACATGAAGCATTCAACCTGATCAAACAAGCTATTATTAATGCTCCATCTTTAGCAACCCCGAATTTTTCAGAATCTTTTGTTTTATACACATTTGTCTCAGAAAAATCATATGCTGCGATTCTAACCCAAGAAAATCAAGAAAAAACAGAAGCTCCAATTGCGTTTTTTAGCTCAAATTTACAAGGTGCTGAACTCAATTATTCAGATGTAGAGAAACAGGCCTATGTTGTTTTCAAAGCGGTGAAATATTTCAGACCTTTCTTACTCAAAAACCATATTAAGATCATAGTACCGTTTCCAGCGGTAAGAAATTTTCTAGTACAAAAGGATATGGGCGAGAAAAGAGAAAATTGGATCACTGCTTTACAGGAATACGATTTTGATATTAAACCAGCAAACATTGTAAGAGGTCAAGGCTTCTGAAAAATGTTTGCTGGAGCATCGTAAATCCCTGAAATTTCATTCGAAGAGGTACAAATGTATGAGGTAAGCCTAAACGATGCAGAATCATTGTATGCTGATATCATTTATTATCTTAAGATCGGGTATGTTCCATCGCACCTTGATCACACTAAGAAAAGAGCTCTGAGATTGAAAGCTAAACAATATCAGCTCATAAATGATATTCTTTTTAGAAAGAATTATGATTCTGTTCTTCTTAGATGTCTTGAAAAAACTGAAGCCGAAAAAGTTTTGCAGGAACTCCACAATGGACCAGCAGGCGGACACTATGCTGGAGATGCTACTGCACATAAAATTTTACATGCAGGATATTACTGGCCTACGTTGTTCAAAGATTCACACAGTTACGTGAGGAAATGTCAAATCTGCGAAACAACTGCTAGAAGACAAAAGAAGCCGTCCCTGCCACTACAACCGGTAAACATCGAGCAACCATTCAGCCAGTGGGGCTTGGAGATAATAGGTGAGATCGTTCCTCACTCTTCTAAGCAGCATAGATACATCCTCACGGCAACAGATTATTTTACTAAATGGGTTGAAGCAGTTCCTCTCAAGACAGCTAATTCTGAAAATATTATCGAATTCATAGACCAATTTATAATCACTAGGTTTGGATTTCCAACGGCTTTAATGTTTGATAATGCGTCATACTTTTCTGGAAATGCAATGGCTGAGTTTGCACTTAAAAGAGGATTCAAACTAAAATATTCAGCCAATTACTATCCGCAAGGTAATGGGTTAGCTGAGTCAACAAATAAAAACCTAATCAGGATTATCAAAAGAACGGTTGACCAGAACCAAAAGAATTGGCATAAAGCTTTGATAAATGCTTTATGGGCAGATAGAATAACAAAAAAAGCTTCGATCGACACTTCCCCCTTTAATTTAGTTTATGGGAAAGAAGCGGTTCTTCCAACTCACTTAGTCATTCCCTCTTTGTCTTTAATACAATACATTGATGAAGTACCTACTTCCTCCATACAACTAAGACAAATGGAAATAATTAAATTAGAAGAACAACGAGAACAAGCTAAGAGAACCCATGCTCATAATCAAGAGCTAATAAAATCCTCTTTTGATTCAAACAAAATGACCAGCAAAATTTTTCAAATGGGAGATTTAGTTTTAAAATGGGATAAGGCTCATGAAGAAAAGAGCAAACACACAAAATTTCAAAAGATGTGGCTTGGTCCTTTTCAGATTGTTGAAGTCATAGGTCCATCAACGTTTGTCTTAGAGGATCTAGCAGGTAGAAGGGATTCTTTGCCTGTTAATGGTCAAATCCTTAAAATATATTTTCCATAGAAGATTATTCTTCTATTTTGTAGAATATTTTTGTCTTTTTTTTTTTTTTTTTTTCCCCTTTTTCATAATAAAACCGGTTATTAATGGTTACTATCGGTATTCGAGAAAAGACACCAATTCTCTTTCATATTTTGAGCTTTTTGCTTGTATAAATAGAAAATTTTTGAAAATATGATCTTTATTATTGACATATACAGTTAAAAACTTTAGCCTAGATATGATATTAGTTTCAACTTCAAAATTTTTTGATGAAAGCAACCTTTAGCGAAGGAATTGTTTTATATCAGCACAATGAAAGGTATCAATAACAAAATAAAGATTCTCTGTAAAACTATTGTTTTCAAACTCTATTATTGTCGCCCAGATCTTTCTTAAGGAAAACAATGATATCCTCCATGTTAAAGAAAATCACAGCATTCAGAGGTACAATCCAAGAAACACTATATCTCAAAGAATAAGAGGTCTCATCACGAGCCGGCTTATCATGATCACAGATATTATAACTTTGCTGACTTTGCCAAACACTGTCCATCAAAACAGGGCAATGACTCAAGATTATTGAAATCAAAAGACAAGGGGTCTCATCACGAGCCAGCTTGTTCAACAAAAGTGTAAATCAAGTGAATGACTGTGTCATAATTTGGCTACCAAACCAGGACATTGTTCTTTAAGAATAAAAAAGGAAAAAGTGTCAAAATGGATTTTTCTTTGAGGGTTGTAGATAACCTTAAACAGGATAAAGGATCATTGCTGGATAACAGGTAACCCTGTCGAGGCTATGGACGCCTGCTGGCAGCAGAGGCTCTACCTACGACAAACGAGCATATTTTAAGGCTAGCACACAGAGAAGACTTTATTTTATCTTTACATGACCAAGTAATGGCTGATGTAGATACAAGGACAAGCCTGAGGAAGCAAACAATTAGAAAAGAAAGAAGTTGAAACAAAATATCATTGATAGAATGAGGCATAATGTACTCTATCTGTCCATAACAAAGTTTATATTTATGACAATTTTTCTTTTTTGGAAGTTTAAAGAATTCAATAGAAAAGCAGAGATAATTGGTTCTTCCAAGTGAATCGCCATTGTTGTGACCACCAAAAACCCCCCTACTTCTTTTAGTATTAGCAATAACACTAAAGAAGTGGGGACCCTTAGTAAAAAATCCAAAAAGATTTTATAATTTTTTTTTTGTATTATACTCAAAAAATACATCACACGGAGAAGAGTGAAGCATTTCTTTATGAGCACATTAAAACAACTGTGAAGAAGCGGTGCTAAATTCATCACATCGCATACATTAATAAGCGCCCATGAATGAGAATCTTAAGAAATCTCCAATGGCCGATATGCGACATCGCATATCGCAACGTCGCATAAACAGCACACGAATAACTTAACAAATTGCAGCGATCTGCGATCTACGATGCCGTAATGCTGCGATAAAAGCGATCTATGATCTTGCGATCTGCGATAACTGCGATCTGCGATAAATGCGATCTGCGATAAATGCAATCTGCGATCTTGTGATGCTGCGATCCGCGAGTCACAGAAATCACCCATCACAAATTTTCCTCGGCTCAGCATTCAAGAAAAGCTGTCCCTAAACAAAAATTGGGCGCGCGTTTTAAAGAAGATTAATGAATGTACGCCAAAGTATTCATGAAGGACAATTTTGTGTTTTTCGAAGAGTCAGTTCATTGTGGGTGTCATGATTTTATACATTCATAGAGCTTAAAGCTTTCGTGTCAAAATTTACTATCATTACTCTTTTCCTTTGCATGAACTGCAGGAAACATCTAAGGAAAAAAGGGAAAGCGCCAACGCTCGGAGAACAGAGAAGAGATGCCCTCATAAACAGATACCACATGCAACAGAAATGTAGATTTCAGAGTGTTACTGAACAGATGCTGATATCAATAGGCAATTCGACACTCAAGGTCAAAAAAAACTCACAAAAGCAGCATGTTTTCAAAATTCTGAAGCTCATGCCCAGTAAAGGAAAAAGCGCTAAAGGCGGAAAACGCACCAGAAAGGCCCAGATCAAAGAACAGAGGCAATTTTTTGATGCGCGATTAGCGCCTAGCACTAATCGCGCATCGCTAAGAAAATTGTTCAGAAAGCAAAGTCCCTAACTTGCTTAGTCATACATGAGTCCGGAAGCCGAGATAGCAAAAGCAGAGGCAGTTTAAGAAGAATCTGGGTTGTTACCAAGCATACACGCAGTAAATTCGCCCAACCAGAAGATGATTCTCGAAAATATCTTCTAGTTTACTAAAAATAGGTGCCAGTGCTTGCCATTTCTATTTTCGTAGCTCAAACAAAAGTAGAAGACGACCAGCCGACTCTTCTCAGGCAAATGTTGCATGCTCACAACACTAAGGAGCAAATGCAGAAATAGTTAGAAATTAGATTCAATTTTTAGAAATAAGTTTGCTTAGATAAAGGGTGGTCATTTTAAACCGTATCCAAAATTTATGTAATTAAGTTATTTAGTTAGTAGTATTTAAACCCTTCTCAGGCATTTAGAGAAGGGTCCAGAAATTTGTCAAAAACTTGTCCTCAGAACATGCACTTCTACACCCTCAGAGGAGGTTTTGATGAATGAATGGATCGAGGTTTATTAATGTTTGCATTTGATATCTGCTACTGATGTTGCACTTTTGTACTCTTAGTAGATGTTAGAACAAGTATAGATAAATCATTTTTGCTTGAAGCTTATGAGTAGGACCAGTCATAAATGGTACTTTTATCTCTTGGCCATTTTTGCTTATATTCTTAAAGTGATATACAGTTTTAGTTGTTTATATGTCATTGCATGAATGCATGAGTTACCATTTGGCACTTTTGTACGGTGGAGTCATTTATTTATGTTTAATATATGAATAACTTATTATGTGATATGCTGTTCACAACTGTTTTGCCTAACTTTTTATGCAAAGTGGTTCGTCTTAATTGATTTCCATTCTTATGATAGCTAAATGATCTTTATTACCAGTTACTGTTTGAAATCTCTTTAGATCACATAATAGAAGAAATACACCCCGGGTTAGCATAGATTAGATGTGCTGTTTTCATTAGATTACAATAGCATAGAATTAGATTAAAGTAGCTTAGATTAGAACTCTTAGATCAGCATCAACCAACTTTGCACACACACACACACCCTTAGATTGGGAAACTGGTCCCATTATCCCCAGTCGGACCCGCTATACCAAATGGATAAGGAGCTGCCAACCAAGGTCCAAACCAGGTGGGTATCCCCCTTGTTGTCGACCCGATTTTTGGGGCTTCAACAGGTTCTCAAATTATCTCTCCATGTACTTAATACATTTCAGTCATCATGTATCCCTATCGACTTCATATATTAGGGGACATCTATTATAACATCATTCAACACTTTGGTAGTTATGATGCTCTGATATGGCCTTGGGCAGCCCTTTCCCATTCAAACTTGATCATTTATTAAAAAACAATATTTTCAATTCTAAATGCGACCCTACCCTTGCAAAAGTGCGCACACACCCGGGTACTATAGTACAGAACCCACATACATAATTTAAAATATGAGAAAAAAATATTTCCTATTTTTTGGGTGAAGTTTACAGGTTTCATCAAAAGCCCACCTACAAGAGACCATGGCTAACTGAATCAATTGATTTTTGGTGGTATTTATACACCTCATGGGAAGGCCTAAATCATAGAAGAAGAAAGGATATCGACATTATAGCCCTTTTGTCCCCAAATCAAGTCTGATTTTGTAGAAATTCTTACTGTAGATCACCTGATAATGCAATATACTAAAGTAAAATACTTGATCTACTTCTACAAACAAACTTGCAGAAGCTTAACCGATTTTGAGCAAGATCAAATAGAACACATATAATAGAGAATGAGAAATCAATCACACATGAACACAGAAGAATACTCTGGGGAAAACCTCAACTAAAAACCCTACTATTTGTATTATCATACAGGTTGAAATATCTCCGATTACACAAAGATTTAGCTCACAAGCTATCCAGCTCTCAGTACAATCCCTCACCACTGCTCATAGATAGAATAGACAACACATATGCCTTCCTTCAGTCCTCCAAGCATCCTATTTCCTTAAGCAGTTTCTCCTGGGTCCTTTGGTTTCCACCTGTGTGAATTCTCCTCTCACACAACTCAGCAAACTCATAAATAATTGTGCAATCATCAAGAAATGAATTCCTTCTGCATGCAAGAGATATCCTCAATGGAATATTCCTGCAACTAATAGTACACTATCCCATCCTCTGATCTCAACTGGGTCTCTGACTGAACTGACATGCATGAGTTATTTATGAGAGAATATTTAGTTATTTGAAATACACTACTTACATGCATGCATGCATTAACTAACTGAACTCACAATCAGTTCCACAAACTGTTGGAACTAATCTAACTATAATTAACTCAGTTAATTGAGCTAACTAATTACAACTCAAAGTACAACTCCTCCTGATCTCCTTAATTAAGGGATAAATTCCTCAATCAAGGGGAAAATTGTTGCATGTCTTCACATAGACTTCATGTTTGATTTTCTCCAACTAATTAACTCAAGATGAATTAATTAATTATTTTTCAAATAGCTGCTAAGATCAAAATCAAATTTTAATTCTCAATTTTAGTTCAGGGACTAACTAAAATTGCAATGTATCCCAAAATGTTATTTATAGCAATGCTATTTTTAGCACTTCTATATTTAGCATTTCTTGTTTCTATTTTCAACACTCCCTCTCAAAAAGAAAGGGATTATCTGTCACCCCAATCTTGTCTCTGTGGATCTCGAATTTGCATTTTGACAATGCCTTAGTTAAAATATTTGCATCCTGCTCCTTGGTCAAAACATACAGCAACAACATGATTCTCTTCACCACACAGTCTCGAAGATGATGATACCAGATATCGATGTTCTTGGACCTATCATGAAATACTGGATTCTTAGAGAGTTTGATACAACTCTAATTATCGCAATAGATCACAGTTGGATCCATCCTTTGATTAAACAATCCAACTAGAATTTTCCACATCCAAATGGCCTCACATGCTGCCTGACTGGCAGCCATGTATTTAGCCTCGGCTGAGCTAAGTGCAACTGACCTCTATTTCATGCTATACCAAGAAACTGTCGCTGAACCAAGGTTGAAAACTTCTCTTGAAGTTATCTTCCAATCTGATGGACTCCCTGCCCAATCAGCATTTGTGAAGCCCTGAAGCTTCACTCCCTCTATCCATCTGTACCATAATCCATACTGAGATGTGCCTCTAAGGTATCTCAGCACATGCTTTACTACCTTCCAAAACAACTTAGTAGGTTGAACCATATCTTAACTCAGCTAGTTCACCGTAAAGCACAAATCTAGTCGTGTGTTCATTCAATACATCAATGAACCCACAAGCTGCCGATAAAGAGTAGCATCTACTACCTCACCTGAAGTAACATCCTCCTTCCTCTAGTTACCTGCTAGAGGAGTTTGCATGGTGTTGATGCCCCGAAATTCGTTGCAACAACATCGGGGAAACCACCCGGTCCGGAACTTAGTGCAGCTCCTTTTCCATTTGGAATAGTGGCTCCGACTGGGGATAATGGGACCAGTTTCCCAAAGATTATAAGTAAACGGGATGGATGAATGATTTACGATGTAAGGTGATAATAAATAAATAACTAAACTACAAAAGAAATATAATAACTATAAGCTAATCCCGGGACTTATCGATTCATTTGAATACAGCGTTTGATAATTTAGGCTTACTGGCAGGCATATAGATGACACTAACAATAAGCATAAATGTTTAAATCATTTAAGATTGCTCTGCATAAGTAGTTATGCAGAGCGATAATAGCGAATTACTGTACTCAGTCATTTATATCATTGTTACACGCATGATTAAAAGAGATAACAAATCACAAAACATTCAATAGTGATATGAAATGCAGACTTGCTGTTATATCGCATACATGTAATCAACAATAGCAAAAGTAATAACACAGCAATTCATATAATAGAAAAGAGAACAGATACAGATAATAGTACCATGCAAGCTGTTTGATCAATCCAATATATTAATCGCTATGTCGCGGTTCTTCCTTCAGACCAAAAAGCATTCCAAGCAAACGACAATAGTGCACAATTTACTTAAAACAGCCTTCCAAGTAAAATTAAGAACCAGTGGTCGAGTTTCAAAAAAGAATATAGACTGAAGCACAATAGTGCAAACTTCAGCCTTTAAGTCTTTTACAAAATTTTACGACCCTTTCCAAAACAATGAAAGGATCTATAAATACTATGCTAATCTAAAATATCTAAATATCTAAAACTGAAAAACAACTAAATCGGCATTAACAAATATCATTTTGTATTTTGGTGATTCGGCATTCGGTGGCGATGTTTCAGTCAGAGGTCTCTTTGCCTTTACTCCTTTGCTGACATATCGCCAGCATTGGCTCTACTTCTGGTGGAGTATTGAGGCGTGAAGTCAGCTGTGCATCATATGTGGCATCTCGAATATCAGCAATCAGGTATCGGAGAACATCTGTTAGACAATTAAGAGCCGACCTTTGAGAATGTGGTTTAATCAGGAAAAGCCAGTATGAATCGGCGGTCAAGGTATTTACTCCAGTAATTAACCGCCCTTGTTTCTCCAGATCAGGGTAATTCCTGAGCTCCAGCATATTTGCCGTTGTTATGTTTCCAGGTGTGCATTGTGAAATCATGTTTGCCAGATACAATGTATCATTGACTAGATTGATCATGTTACTGGCAATCATTTTGCATCTGGAGGCTGCTCTTTCTGCTTTCATCATCTGTGTGTTCCATTCCATGAAGAGTATGTCCTTGTATGTTACACAGATTCGGGAGAAATTTGCGGCTTGCCCTTCTGGAGAGTCTTGCCATTCAATATATTCTGTTATATCGTCTTCAGCCTGATCCAACTTACTTCTGGCTTTCTCGATTTGTTGACACACTGCTGTAGATGTTTCACACAGTGACTCAGCTTCAACAAGTTGTTGGCATAAGATCCTGATTTGAGATATCAGTGCGCTGTTTATTCGAGTTGCCTCTGCTCTGAAATCATTGATACTCTTGGCGCTCTTAATACCTTCAAGCTGAGCTGATAGTTGAATTATTTGCTCGTCTTTAGCTTGTATCATCAGCTCATTCGATGCCTTCAACTGGGATAATGCCTCTGACAATTCTTTTGCTTTCTGAATGTCACTTTGGTCTATCCTCAGTTGTTCAATTTGCTGGGTTAACAAATGATTCTCTTGTTGTTGGGCCAGCAATTGTTCCTCTGCCTGTGCTGCCTTATTCCTTGCCTCTATCACTTCTGCTTGTAATGCGTATATCTCATGCTCTTTAGTCTTCAAAAGAAGACTTACTTCGGATGCTTTGTCAATAGTTGCCGCTGAATAAGCTCCCACAAATTGCGATAGCTTTGTCAGATCTTCAGAGGGATCCAATTCTCCCTTCCAGACCACATTGCCCGTGATTGTTTGCTCAGGCAAAATAGAAGGTTGATCAAGCCTTCGCCTTTTCCTCGAGCGCCTTACAACGGCTCTATGCTTTGGGCTGTAGAAAATGTCTAGAGGAGGAATTTCCTCCACCTGAAGATCAATTTGATCGGATGGGTCTTGAGTGATTACCTCTACATTTTGTACCATGGGTGAGCCGCTGGTTCCTTCTAGAACCGGAGAAGAAGTAGTATTGGGAGTCTTAGAGGCGTCTGAGTCTTTGGAGGCTTCCTTACCACTTATGATGGAATCGAATTGGTTCCATTCTTTAATTAATTCAGGATCAGTAGAGACTTGCTCACTTTGTTCTGTTTGAGCTTTACTTTGTTCTTTCTCCCGTTCACTCCTCTGCTGTTCCTCCAATGCCTTCCGCCGTTGCTCCTCCTGTGCTCTTTGCTGTTGTTCCTCCAATTCCCTTTTCTGCCTATCTTCCAGTTCTTTCTTTGCTTTCTCTTCTTCTTCTCTTTTCCTCTGTTCTTCTAACTCCTTTTGTTTTCTTAGCTCTTGATCCTTTTGTGCCTTTTGCTGCCTTTCTATTTGATCTTTTCTATGTCTCTCTGCTTGCAGCTTGTTTTGCCTTTCCTTCTGTTGTCTATCATATTCTTTAGTTGTAACAGGAGATAGGTGTATTTGCTGCTGACCAGGCTCGCTTGAGGAGGATGTTTGGGCTGTGGATAATAAATCTAGAGGCAAAGTTTGCAACCTTTGCTTTCTAAGTTTATTAAATTCAGTTAACTCCTCATCTTCATAACTCAATTTAGCAAGTTGTTTGACTTGGCTTATTGAATCGGCACTCATGAACAGGTCGTCAAACTGGTCTTCTTGATGAACAACCTTTGACAGTTTGGCCTGTTCCAAGGCAATGAAAGCAGTCTTTTTTGGATCATAGAGTCTATTTGGAATAGAAGCCAGGGATATCAATTGGAGTTTTGCTGCTTCCTTCTCTGCATGCTTGTAATTCAGCAGCGTATAAACTCCAATTCTTAAAGGAAAAGAGGGCCATCCTCTCTTTTTCTCCTCTTTGAGAGTTTGTGTGACACCCTCAGACATAATCTGGTAGGAGATTTCCCGGGCTAACAATTTATCTGGGACATACAGGGGGAGGACATGTGGCTTAGCTTTGCTTCCAAAAACTCTAATATAGGTAAAATGTTCTTCGCCGAACCAATGGGCTACGGCTGGGAGATCAAAAGAAGCTTCATAGGAAATTCTAGGGATAGGTCTGTCAAAAATAGAATAGTGAACGGGAACCATAAAACCATTGCAGATTTGATATAAATGGTCTTTGTGAGAGGGTTTCCACAATTTCCGATGGTACAAGTGAATGGGTGTTGGGTCATGGGTTGTCCATCTCCAACCAAGGACAGGAAACTCAGAATTAAAACAAAGGGTATCCATAATGTAAGCAGAGTAATAGAATGGTGGGATTTTTCTCTCAGTGACTCTGGTTTTGGCCCTAAACTCACGAATAGCCATGACCAATTTATCAGACAAAATAGTGGCCCAATCCATGATTATACTATTGACGGCTGCTTCCATTAAAGGAACCATATCAATATGAATATTTGCAGAGTCATGAAATCCCCACAATCTACACATCATAATCCCGGCGTAGCAATAAGGTGAAGCCAAAGAAGCATTGGAGTAGTTACCCGACATATCATGCTTGTGTTTAGTTGGATTCTGCCTCCATTCTCGGAGAGGTTCGGATGGCGATTCATTCTCCTTCGCGAATTTCTCCAAAAAGGCTCTATTATAGACTAGCTCGGGTTGAGGCAAATGATACATCCGTCTCAAGTCATCAGGCTTGAAGGAACCGAAAATCCTTCCATCCTTAGTATGGAAGGTTCTATCAGTGAGAGTAATTTCTTCAATTGCCCAATGTACCACATCAGTATAAGGCAAGACTTGTTCTCTGGCTGCTATTCTGTGCAGAAAGGAGTCAGCCAAATCTTTAAGAGTTGCCTCAGACTTTCTTAGTTCATCCACACTAGCCTCCGTTACTGTCTGTTCTGGTTGTTCTGCTTCTAGCAAATTGTATGTACCTTGCCATGTAGTACCAGGAAGACCAGTGCATGTAGTATCTGAGATTAAGCCTTTCTTTGAAACCATAGCAGCTTGGCCTGAGACAGGTGTTGGAGTAGAACCTGCCACCTTTTTGAACTTCTTTCCCATCATATTCAGACTCCTCTCGGTTGAATTCTACACAAATGCAAGAGAAATCGTAACAAAGAAATAACAATGACGATCCATAACGGGATAGATATATAACTTGAAGCGTGGTGAGATTAATTCTAAAAGTGGCTGCGGATCTAATGATTTGAGAGGGCACCGCAGATGCAATGATGGTGATTTTACGGCCTGCAGCTTCATAAATGACCATTACTTAAGTTATTAAACCGAATGACCCCTTAAAGCGTGCAATAGATTTCTTCAAAGGTCTAATCGTAATTGCTCGTTAATTCGAAGGGGCAAAGCTTTAAATACGCATGCATTACCTTATCCCTTTACTTAACGGCATTTTGAAATTTGTGCTTTTGTCAAATCGGATTTAAATATAACTTTAATGCTTTGAAATAATCATCCTTTTATTAGGAGTTCTGGTCATCATTAAGCGTCATCGCATCGCATCGGGAGTGTGAGTGACATTATCATTTGGGAGAGATCTTGGCGAATGCCGATTGCGACATTGTATCATATTAGCGCGCGAACATAATCCCTAAATGCATATCAATTGATTTACCGACTACCGATAGCGATATCACATCGCATCGGGAAAAAGATCTGAACGTCTTATGAAGATGTATGGGATTTTGCCGACTACCGATAGCGATATCGCATCGGGGAAAAGATGTGTGCTTTTTCTGTGTGTGCATTGGCTATCGCCGATGGCCGATAGCGATATCGCATCGGAAAGAACCAAGGTAGCAAACGGTATTGCGATTGCCTTTTCGGACTTAACCAAAAATTGCTTATTATTTGTTCAAAAAGGCTTTTGTTAACAAATTCATTTGATTATCATACCTTTTTCGAACAAATTCATTAATGCCAACTAAAATTTTTAAAAGGGACCCATTTCATATGTTAATTGTTTGTGATAAAAATATTATGAAATGGGGGGTTGTTGTAGGGCACAACAATTGGCGATTCGCTGGTAGAACCAGTTATCTCTGGACTAATAAATATACTTACACCTTTTCAAATAGAATCTTTATAAAGAAAGGAAACTTCTAATATAACTAGATGTCTATTGATTCTGAATAAAACAGGTTTCTTCATTTGACTTCCTCTTTTTATAAACACACTTTGAGTTTTGAAACAAGTCCTTATTGGTTCATAAAAGTAAAATAGAAAACTTCTCCATATCAGCTTTTTAAAATAAACTCCTCTGTCACAGGTAGAGCCTCTGCTGCCAGCAAACGTTCATAGTCTCGGCAGGGTTACCTTTTAACCATGTCATTGTCCATTGTTCCATTCACTTAAGAGTGTGACTAAACAGAATGAATTCAAAAGATATTTTTGTATTTTTTGAATTTCACTTTCTTCTTTGCTTAAGATAAAAGCCATTGTCCTGGTTTGGTGGCCAGATAACGACAATGCCATTCACGGGTAGTAATCAAACTGAACAAGCTGGCTCGTGATGAGACCCCTTGTCTTGAAATTTCAAGCCATTACCCTGTTTGGTATGCAGTTTTGGTAATGTCAGTTAAATTATTTTCCTATGAACATGGTAAGCAGGCTTGTAATAAGACCTCTTATCTTTGATCTTTTATATTTTAGAATTACACTCTGAGAAATCATAAACTTTTAGTGAATGGGATGAACAACTATCTTCTTAAGAGTAAACGGATGACAGGTTTAAGAGTTAAAGATGCTGAAGATGGATTAGCCCCTCTTTTAATATAGATAACCTTTGGAGACTTATTTTGAAAACTCAAGATGACTCATAGAACTTCGTTCAGAGTGAAGTTTACAAAAGTTAGACTGTGATGTTCAGAATAAAAAGATGTCTAATTTCCTAGAAATGATCTTTCTTGGTTTAAGACGCTATTATCTAAAAGTAAATATTAATAGTGTAGTGGCAAGACAACTTTTAATTACAGCGAAAGGTCAATGGAAGATGTCCCACGTGCTTATTTCTACAAATCCTACAAACTATATAAAAACTATCAAACTACATAGAGAAGGGGTTACCTCCTCAATTAAAGAATTTCTTCAAGATCAGACCATTGACAGGGAGAGAATCCCTCACCCCTGATAGATTTTGCAGTATAAAATTGGAATGGCCTACTTTTTCACAGATCTGAAATGGTCCGAGCCACATCTTTTGAAATTTGGAATGTTTACCTTTGTCTTCATGGGCTTTGTCCCATTTCAGGACTAGATCTCCGACTTGGAATTGTTTAGGACTAGATGAGGCCAGATCAAAAGCTGCTTTAATGACTTGCTGATGTTTAGCGTGTGTAACCTTGGCTTTTTCCCTTTCTTCTTCAAGTTTAAGAATTTGATCATATCTAAACTGGATAGAGGAAGAAGGAGTTTCGTCAATAAATTGCACTAGGGCTAGAGATGGAAAAAGAAGATTGGTTGGTACGATTGCTTCTTTTCCATAGACAAGATTAAACGGAGAGGTCCCTATGGAAGCTTTCTGTGTTATCCTATCAGCCCATAATGCAAATACCAAGGATTTATGCCAATTCTTATGATTCTCTTCGATTGTTCGCTTAATGATTTTGATTAGGTTTTTATTTGTTGATTCTGCTAGGCCATTACCCTGAGGATAGTAATTAGCAGAATACTTTAATTTAAATCCCCTTTTGATAGCGAAATCAATCATTGCATTACCTGAGAAGTAAGAAGCATTATCAAAGACGAGAGCCTTTGGAACACCAAACCTGGTAATGATGAACTGATCTATAAATTCAATGATCGCCTCAGAGTTTGTTGTTTTTAACGGAACTGCTTCTACCCACTTTGTAAAGTAATCAGTTGCTGTAAGAATATATTTGTGCTGCTTGGAAGAAGAAGGATGAATTTCTCCAATGATGTCCAATCCCCATTGTTCAAAAGGCTGCTCAATATTGATTGGTTGCAAAGGGAAAGCTGGTTTTTGTTGTCTTCCACTGGCAGTTTGGCATTTGATGCATTTCCTTACATATTCGTGAGCGTCCTTAAACAAAGTAGGCCAATAGTATCCAGCATGAATGATTTTATGAGCTGTTGTATCAGCTCCGAAATGTCCTCCTGCTGGTCCGTCATGTAGCTCCTGCAAAACCTTTTGAGCTTCAGGTTTCTCAAGGCATCTTAATAGGACAGAATCATAGTTTCTTCTGAAGAGCACATCGCCAATAATGGAAAAATTCTTAGCTTTCAATCTAATGGCTCTTTTGTTTTTGTAGGACAAATTGGTAGGTGCATAACCATTCTTTAAATAGAAGATCAGATCTGCATATTGAGATTCGGATTCAGGAATACTTAGCTGATTAACTTCTTGGGTTTGCTCTGTGTCACTTGATTCCGGAATGTTTGATGCACCTGCTAATATCCTGCAAAAACCTTGACCTTTAACAAACTTTGCTGGCTTTATTTCTAGATCATATTCTTGGAGAGCTGCGACCCAATTTGCCCTCTTTTCTCCCAATTCCTTTTGGATTAATAGTTGCCTAACTGCTGAGAAAGGAACTATCACTTTAGTATGGGTTTTTAAAAGGAAGGGTCGATAATGTTTGACTGCTTTAAAGACAACAAAAGCTTGTTTCTCAATATCGGAATAGTTTAATTCAGCGCCTTGAAAGTTTGAACTGAAGAACGAGATGGGCGCTTCCAAATTGTCATCATTCAACTGGGTGAGCACTGCTGCGTAAGATAAGTCGGATGCAATGGTATATAATATAAAATGATTAGAAAGATTTGGAGTATTCAGAGCTGGGACATTGATTATTGATTGCTTAATATCATTAAAAGCTTGCTTTTCCTCTATTCCCCATCTGAAGGTTGAATTCTTTTTAATCATCGTTTGTAGTGGTAGTACAATCTGTGAAAAATCTGGAACGAATCGTTTAACGAAATTAATCTGCCCTAGAAACGACTGCATCGATTTTTTGTTGTGCGGAAAAGGAATTTCAGAAATTTCCTTAATTCGATCAGGATCTACATAAATGCCATCTTTAGATACAATAAACCCTAGAAGCTTACCCTGGTTGAGAGCAAAGAAAGACTTTTTCGGGTTGAGAGAGATACCATATGTTTTGCATCGTTGAAAAATCTGTTTTAAATCATGCAAGTGGTTATATCTCTTTTTAGAATACACAGTAATATCATCGAGGTAGACGACTACTGTGCGATTAATTAACCCTCTAAAGGCTGTATCCATGGCTCTTTGGAATGTCGCTCCTGCATTTATGAGTCCAAAAGGCATCTTTTGATATGCATAAGTTCCCCATTTTGTCCTGAATGTAGTCTTTAGTTGGTCATCAGGATGGACCAACACTTGATTATATCCTGAGAAACCGTCGAGAAAGGACATTAATTCAGATCCTGCTACCGATTGGAGGATTTGTTCCATGGTAGGCAGTGGGAAATTATCTTTCAAGCTTGCCTTATTCAAGTTTCTGAAATCAATACAGATTCGAATGTCGCCGTTTTTCTTCCTAACTGGAACCATATTGGAGACCCAGTTTGAGTGTCGGACAGGGAAGATAATCTTAGCTTTTAGGAGCTTATTAAGTTCCGACTTTATTTGGCTCTCCAAATTCGGGTGTATTTTTCTTAACTTCTGCTGGATAGGTTTTTGATCGGGAAGCATAGGAATAGTATGTTGTATGATAGATGTATCATATGTCTTGAGGTCGTCATACTTCCAAGCAAAAACTTGCTTGTTTTTCCTTAAGAGTTTGATGAATGCTTCCTTTTCTTCTATAGAAAGTCCTAGTCCTAAGTTGATATTTTGAGGAGCTTGATCTGTTCCCAAATTGATTGATTCAAACCTAAGAGTAGAGCTTTGGAGTTTTGCATTAATTACAGGTTTGAACCTATCTTTAATGTCATAAAGGTCTTCGAGCTTTACTACAGGCTTAGGAATCGCGTTATCTTGAGATGTTTCTTTCATTTGAGAATCATGGTCATGCTCTTCAATGATTTGATTGTCATAAGACTTTTCAGAGGTTAAGAATTGCAAGATGTCCTCGTCATGGTTGAAAACCCTCCAGTTAGTGATGTTATCGGGAACTGAAGGTCTGAAAATTAATTCTATAGAAAATCTATCAAGGCTATAGTCTTCGGAAGGGAGGAGTTTGGAAGCTACGTTGGCTAGTAAATCAGCTGCCGAGTTTTGTGATCTTGGAATTGAAGAAATGTTGAATGCTGAGAAATGCAAAGTAAGATCTTGCACTAGCGATTGATAATGCTTAAGGTGGCTTGAAAGACAATGAATTGTATTTCTTACCTGTTTAACAATGATCTCACTATCACCGAATACTTTTATATATTGGACTTTAAGGTCAATTGCCTTATATAGTCCCTGCACTAGAGCTTCGTATTCGGCCGTGTTATTGGTGCATTCAAATTCTAATCGACAGGATAGCATTGTTTTTTCGCCTTGCGGACTAACCAAGATGCAACCTGCTCCTGATCCCTCACTGGACTTAGAGCCATCAAAATACAAAGACCAAAATAAAGGAGAATCAACAAAAGTATTTACATCTTTTTGATTTTCGTTGAAGCATTTGGATAAATTGGTTTGTGAAAAATTTTCTACTTGAGATGTACAATGGTTAACTAAAAAAGGGGAAGATTGGGCAACAAAGTTGCCAAAGAATGATTCTGAGGAATAATTTCCCAAAATGTTGTTGTTGAAGGCCACAGGCTGGTTTTCTTGTTCGAAGTCGGTTACTGTGTGAGTCATGTGTTTCTCACGGTCGATCCTTATTTGATTTGGCTTACCCTTATAGGGGAGCCACATATGTGACCAATCTGTGGAAATGTATCCATGCAGTTTCTCAGACCAATCTCTGCTCAAAATTAAACCATAGAATTCAGGTATGTCAGCAGTCAAAATATCTATTCTCTGTACTATTCTGGGATCAGCAGACAACCTGATAGTCACGGAATTAATTTCTCCAATAATCTGTACTTTGGTTCTGTCTAACTGTACAATATGAATTGCGGACTTCTGGGGTTCTATGTTCAGTTTAGAACAAACTGAAGCTGGCATAATATTAGATGAAGCCCCTGAATCAATTAAACAGTTATGCAGATTTCGATTATAGATTTCATAGGTGAGCAAGAAAGGTGGGGTATGAGAATTGGATCTATCTCCGATCAGAACCGAATCAGTAGCTTCGACCATATCTGGAGGGGGTTGTCCTGAATCATTAGCAGCTTTTGAACTGGGAAGAGGAGAAGAGGGGACAGCGTTAAATTCTCTTAGGAGCAATTTCTGCTGATGTTTTAACTTACTTAGTTCAAACATGGTTATGTTTGCCTTAGTCTTTTTCATATCATCAACAATATTATACTCCATGGAGTCAGATACCACTAGTGTCTTGGATGTTGAAGGAGATTTAGAAATCGGAGGCTGGTTTTGAGGGGCTGCTACTGGAGACTTCTTTGGAAGAACTTTTTCTTTTGGTGTGGCAGCACCTGCACTCCTCTTTTTTGTAGTTGTTTGAGTAGGTTCAGAAGCGATTTTACTTCTTGTAGTAACAGGAAAAGCTTCTTCTTGATTCTCGGTGTCAGAATTTGGGAGTATGAAATCCCACATGCCGTGACACTCAACTACTTCTTCTTCATCATCCGTTTGAGAGGTTGATTCCTCTTCTTCTTCTTCCTGTTCAGAGTCTGCATTAGATACAACATTGGGTGGCTTTGTTTCAGTTTTCTTGAAAGTTCTAAATGGTCTTTTGTTCGAAGTTTCGGCCACCTGTTTTTTAATTTCAACCATTTCATTAGACAATGTTTTAAGGACCTTTTGTAAACCTTCCATGTCGTATGGGTCCTTTGGGGTCTTTTTCTTAGAATCTTCTTTAAATGAAACTTTTTTGGATTTTCTATCCTCCAAGGCAGCTTTCTTCTCTAGAGCATTAATACGCTTTTCAACTGCAAGTGCTTCCTTCATGTTTTCAGCTAAGGTAGGTTTTCCAGCCCTGTCAACAAAAATAGCTATATTGGAAGGGAGGGCAGTAATGTACCATTCGCTCCTAATTTGTTCTCTTGGTTTCGAAGCGGTGGGGATTTTATTTAGGAGTTTGTTGAATCGAGCATTAAACTCCTTTATTGGTTCCCTATGCTCTATTCTCAAATTGGAGAGGTCGTTTATTAAAGTCGCTAGAGACCTGTCATCTCCATATTTGGTAAGGAACTGCTCTTGGCATGTGGTCCAGCTGGTAATAGAACCAGAAGGTAATGAGAAGTACCAGGATCCTGCCGATCCTTGCAGGGTATAAGGGAAAAGTCTGACAACAACATCTTGTTCTGTCACTCCTTTTAAGTTAACTGCTAACATGAAATTGTTAATATGTTCTTCAGCTTGTGTTCCGTTATCTGGATTAAATTTAGGCAACCATTTTTCGGGAGCATCAGGTAGATCATGTAATGGTCCGGGCATATTGACTGCACCTGGCGTAGTCCATGGATCTGCCATTATGCTGGCGATAATAGTTGTTACTACTATTGGTATTCCAGATGACTGAGGAGAAGAAGTTGTTGGAGCGAGAGTAGCTTGAGATGCTGTAGTACTTATTCCCTGATGAACAACAATGTGTAACGGAGGAGTGGACGATTGACTTCGCAGAGGAGGAATTGAGATGGAAGATATGGAAGAAAGATCTTCACTATCAGATACTTCAGTAATCTTCTTAGCCTTTTTCCTTTTCGGTAAAGGGAACTCAGTAGGTTCGATACCGAGTTTTTCGCTCTGAAGTCTGGTAAGTGGATGGGATAAGTTTAACTGCGAGGTCACACTGCTTTGTGATACTTCAGATTTCTGAGGTGAAATCGAGAAGCTCTGAAGTTTATGGATAAGAGACTGAACTTCAGGGGATTCAAGACTTAAATGTTCTGAAATATGATGGGTATGAGCAGTGGTGGTTGATTCCTCTTTTTCTCGATTGTGTGCCGGAGAACCAGCATGTGATTGAGAAGGTGAAGAGGATTTGGAGGGAGAATTACTCTTAGAATGGTTTGCAGATTTGGACCTACTTGCCATTCACAGTCGATGGCCCTCCTTCTAGCGCCAAAAATGTTGATGCCCCGAAATTCGTTGCAACAACATCGGGGAAACCACCCGGTCCGGAACTTAGTGCAGCTCCTTTTCCGTTTGGAATAGTGGCTCCGACTGGGGATAATGGGACCAGTTTCCCAAAGATTATAAGTAAACGGGATGGATGAATGATTTACGATGTAAGGTGATAATAAATAAATAACTAAACTACAAAAGAAATATAATAACTATAAGCTAATCCCGGGACTTATCGATTCATTTGAATACAGCGTTTGATAATTTAGGCTTACTGGCAGGCATATAGATGACACTAACAATAAGCATAAATGTTTAAATCATTTAAGATTGCTCTGCATAAGTAGTTATGCAGAGCGATAATAGCGAATTACTGTACTCAGTCATTTATATCATTGTTACACGCATGATTAAAAGAGATAACAAATCACAAAACATTCAATAGTGATATGAAATGCAGACTTGCTGTTATATCGCATACATGTAATCAACAATAGCAAAAGTAATAACACAGCAATTCATATAATAGAAAAGAGAACAGATACAGATAATAGTACCATGCAAGCTGTTTGATCAATCCAATATATTAATCGCTATGTCGCGGTTCTTCCTTCAGACCAGAAAGCATTCCAAGCAAACGACAATAGTGCACAATTTACTTAAAACAGCCTTCCAAGTAAAATTAAGAACCAGTGGTCGAGTTTCAAAAAAGAATATAGACTGAAGCACAATAGTGCAAACTTCAGCCTTTAAGTCTTTTACAAAATTTTACGACCCTTTCCAAAACAATGAAAGGATCTATAAATACTATGCTAATCTAAAATATCTAAATATCTAAAACTGAAAAACAACTAAATCGGCATTAACAAATATCATTTTGTATTTTGGTGATTCGGCAGTCGGCGGCGATGTTTCAGTCAGAGGTCTCTTTGCCTTTACTCCTTTGCTGACATATCGCCAGCATTGGCTCTACTTCTGGTGGAGTATTGAGGCGTGAAGTCAGTTGTGCATCATATGTGGCATCTCGAATATCGGCAATCAGGTATCGGAGAGCATCTGTTAGACAATTAAGAGCCGACCTTTGAGAATGTGGTTTAATCAGGAAAAGCCAGTATGAATCGGCGGTCAAGGTATTTACTCCAGTAATTAACCGCCCTTGTTTCTCCAGATCAGGGTAATTCCTGAGCTCCAGCATATTTGCCGTTGTTATGTTTCCAGGTGTGCATTGTGAAATCATGTTTGCCAGATACAATGTATCATTGACTAGATTGATCATGTTACTGGCAATCATTTTGCATCTGGAGGCTGCTCTTTCTGCTTTCATCATCTGTGTGTTCCATTCCATGAAGAGTATGTCCTTGTATGTTACACAGATTCGGGAGAAATTTGCGGCTTGCCCTTCTGGAGAGTCTTGCCATTCAATATATTCTGTTATATCGTCTTCAGCCTGATCCAACTTACTTCTGGCTTTCTCGATTTGTTGACACACTGCTGTAGATGTTTCACACAGTGACTCAGCTTCAACAAGTTGTTGGCATAAGATCCTGATTTGAGATATCAGTGCGCTGTTTATTCGAGTTGCCTCTGCTCTGAAATCATTGATACTCTTGGCGCTCTTAATACCTTCAAGCTGAGCTGATAGCTGAATTATTTGCTCGTCTTTAGCTTGTATCATCAGCTCATTCGATGCCTTCAACTGGGATAATGCCTCTGACAATTCTTTTGCTTTCTGAATGTCACTTTGGTCTATCCTCAGTTGTTCAATTTGCTGGGTTAACAAATGATTCTCTTGTTGTTGGGCCAGCAATTGTTCCTCTGCCTGTGCTGCCTTATTCCTTGCCTCTATCACTTCTGCTTGTAATGCGTATATCTCATGCTCTTTAGTCTTCAAAAGAAGACTTACTTCGGATGCTTTGTCAATAGTTGCCGCTGAATAAGCTCCCGCAAATTGCGATAGCTTTGTCAGATCTTCAGAGGGATCCAATTCTCCCTTCCAGACCACATTGCCCGTGATTGTTTGCTCAGGCAAAATAGAAGGTTGATCAAGCCTTCGCCTTTTCCTCGAGCGCCTTACAACGGCTCTATGCTTTGGGCTGTAGAAAATGTCTAGAGGAGGAATTTCCTCCACCTGAAGATCAATTTGATCGGATGGGTCTTGAGTGATTACCTCTACATTCTGTACCATGGGTGAGCCGCTGGTTCCTTCTAGAACCGGAGAAGAAGTAGTATTGGGAGTCTTAGAGGCGTCTGAGTCTTTGGAGGCTTCCTTACCACTTATGATGGAATCGAATTGGTTCCATTCTTTAATTAATTCAGGATCAGTAGAGACTTGCTCACTTTGTTCTGTTTGAGCTTTACTTTGTTCTTTCTCCCGTTCACTCCTCTGCTGTTCCTCCAATGCCTTCCGCCGTTGCTCCTCCTGTGCTCTTTGCTGCTGTTCCTCCAATTCCCTTTTCTGCCTATCTTCCAGTTCTTTCTTTGCTTTCTCTTCTTCTTCTCTTTTCCTCTGTTCTTCTAACTCCTTTTGTTTTCTTAGCTCTTGATCCTTTTGTGCCTTTTGCTGCCTTTCTATTTGATATTTTCTATGTCTCTCTGCTTGCAGCTTGTTTTGCCTTTCCTTCTGTTGTCTATCATATTCTTTAGTTGTAACAGGAGATAGGTGTATTTGCTGCTGACCAGGCTCGCTTGAGGAGGATGTTTGGGCTGTGGATAATAAATCTAGAGGCAAAGTTTGCAACCTTTGCTTTCTAAGTTTATTAAATTCAGTTAACTCCTCATCTTCATAACTCAATTTAGCAAGTTGTCTGACTTGGCTTATTGAATCGGCACTCATGAACAGGTCGTCAAACTGGTCTTCTTGATGAACAACCTTTGACAGTTTGGCCTGTTCCAAGGCAATGAAAGCAGTCTTTTTTGGATCATAGAGTCTATTTGGAATAGAAGCCAGGGATATCAATTGGAGTTTTGCTGCTTCCTTCTCTGCATGCTTGTAATTCAGCAGCGTATAAACTCCAATTCTTAAAGGAAAAGAGGGCCATCCTCTCTTTTTCTCCTCTTTGAGAGTTTGTGTGACACCCTCAGACATAATCTGGTAGGAGATTTCCCGGGCTAACAATTTATCTGGGACGTACAGGGGGAGGACATGTGGCTTAGCTTTGCTTCCAAAAACTCTAATATAGGTAAAATGTTCTTCGCCGAACCAATGGGCTACGGCTGGGAGATCAAAAGAAGCTTCATAGGAAATTCTAGGGATAGGTCTGTCAAAAATAGAATAGTGAACGGGAACCATAAAACCATTGCAGATTTGATATAAATGGTCTTTGTGAGAGGGTTTCCACAATTTCCGATGGTACAAGTGAATGGGTGTTGGGTCATGGGTTGTCCATCTCCAACCAAGGACAGGAAACTCAGAATTAAAACAAAGGGTATCCATAATGTAAGCAGAGTAATAGAATGGTGGGATTTTTCTCTCAGTGACTCTGGTTTTGGCCCTAAACTCACGAATAGCCATGACCAATTTATCAGACAAAATAGTGGCCCAATCCATGATTATACTATTGACGGCTGCTTCCATTAAAGGAACCATATCAATATGAATATTTGCAGAGTCATGAAATCCCCACAATCTACACATCATAATCCCGGCGTAGCAATAAGGTGAAGCCAAAGAAGCATTGGAGTACTTACCCGACATATCATGCTTGTGTTTAGTTGGATTCTGCCTCCATTCTCGGAGAGGTTCGGATGGCGATTCATTCTCCTTCGCGAATTTCTCCAAAAAGGCTCTATTATAGACTAGCTCGGGTTGAGGCAAATGATACATCCGTCTCAAGTCATCAGGCTTGAAGGAACCGAAAATCCTTCCATCCTTAGTATGGAAGGTTCTATCAGTGAGAGTAATTTCTTCAATTGCCCAACGTACCACATCAGTATAAGGCAAGACTTGTTCTCTGGCTGCTATTCTGTGCAGAAAGGAGTCAGCCAAATCTTTAAGAGTTGCCTCAGACTTTCTTAGTTCATCCACACTAGCCTCCGTTACTGTCTGTTCTGGTTGTTCTGCTTCTAGTAAATTGTATGTACCTTGCCATGTAGTACCAGGAAGACCAGTGCATGTAGTATCTGAGATTAAGCCTTTCTTTGAAACCATAGCAGCTTGGCCTGAGACAGGTGTTGGAGTAGAACCTGCCACCTTTTTGAACTTCTTTCCCATCATATTCAGACTCCTCTCGGTTGAATTCTACACAAATGCAAGAGAAATCGTAACAAAGAAATAACAATGACGATCCATAACGGGATAGATATATAACTTGAAGCGTGGTGAGATTAATTCTAAAAGTGGCTGCAGATCTAATGATTTGAGAGGGCACCGCAGATGCAATGATGGTGATTTTACGGCCTACAGCTTCATAAATGACCATTACTTAAGTTATTAAACCGAATGACCCCTTAAAGCGTGCAATAGATTTCTTCAAAGGTCTAATCGTAATTGCTCGTTAATTCGAAGGGGCAAAGCTTTAAATACGCATGCATTACCTTATCCCTTTACTTAACGGCATTTTGAAATTTGTGCTTTTGTCAAATCGGATTTAAATATAACTTTAATGCTTTGAAATAATCATCCTTTTATTAGGAGTTCTGGTCATCATTAAGCGTCATCGCATCGCATCGGGAGTGTGAGTGACATTATCATTTGGGAGAGATCTTGGCGGATGCCGATTGCGACATTGTATCATATTAGCGCGCGAACATAATCCCTAAATGCATATCAATTGATTTACCGACTACCGATAGCGATATCACATCGCATCGGGAAAAAGATCTGAACGTCTTATGAAGATGTATGGGATTTTGCCGACTACCGATAGCGATATCGCATCGGGGAAAAGATGTGTGCTTTTTCTGTGTGTGCATTGGCTATCGCCGATGGCCGATAGCGATATCGCATCGGAAAGAACCAAGGTAGCAAACGGTCTTGCGATTGCCTTTTCGGACTTAACCAAAAATTGCTTATTATTTGTTCAAAAAGGCTTTTGTTAACAAATTCATTTGATTATCATACCTTTTTCGAACAAATTCATTAATGCCAATTAAAATTTTTAAAAGGGACCCATTTCATATGTTAATTGTTTGTGATAAAAATATTATGAAATGGGGGGTTGTTGTAGGGCACAACACATGGGCTTGCACTTCTCCATGTGGAATCTCCTGAGTATCTCATTGGCATACTTGCCTTGAGACACAAATACTTCCCCATCCTTCTGCCACACTTCCATGCCTAGAAAGTAGTGCATGACACCCATGTCTTTCATCTCGAACTCTCTTGCAAAGTCCTCCTTGCAAGACTTGATCAACTGATCATCACTTGTCAATATCATATCATCAACATAAAGAACAATGATCAATGTCTTACCTTCTACCATGATGTGGTAAAGGTTCACTACTTCACTCTTTGTGAAGCCCAACCTGGTGAAATAGCTGTCAATCCTGGTGTACCAAGTGTTGGGCTTGTGTTATATTCTTTCCATGACTAGACCACGTAGTTAACCAGGGGGTTAGAGGGGGGGTGGATCCCCCCTTCGTTGCATCGATTGTGTAGTGGGGGGAGGGGGTGTCACAGGGGGTTTGAGGCGTACCCATAACCCCACTTTATGGGGTTTTCATTAGTGCCCCAGAAAATTTTGGTTTTGGACCCTATGTTAGGTTGCGTAGACCCACCTATGGTTTTGTGCATGATTTTCGCACATTTTTTTGGACGCGATGGTTTTTTGGTCCATGGTTTTGGATGTGATGGTTTTCGGTCCATGGAATTGGATGCTTTAGCATGTATAAATATGTATTGTAACATTGAAAGGAACATAATGAAAAATCAAGCTGGTAGTCTTAGTTTTGGGATCCATGGGAAAATCTCTGTGTATATTTGTTTTATGTGTTATTCTCTCGCATTGTTTATTTTCTGTGTTTTAGAGTTCGTATGCACGGAATTTCTATATGGGGTTAAAACCTACAGTTAGGGACTTTGTAGCAATATAAGTCTCGAGTGAATAAACTGTTCTTACAAAAAAATATGTATAACCTGAGGATGAAAGATGGAGACTCGATGACAGAGCATATGACTTGTTGTTTTCTTTCCATAGAGGGTCACAAGAGAGCTTAGTCATTTTTCCATCACTGAAATGCCCATTGTCTCTCTACACCAAGAGAACTTCTTAGAGCTTGTTAGTGTCAGTCCTTCCAGCCTTCCTCCAGTGATCAAATATGCTCTTACAAAGTGGTCTCAGAGTTTCCAAGTCAAATTTTGTCATTTCAAAGAGTTTTCAAGCAAAATTTGGTCACTAGCCATTAGGTCTAGGGTTTGCTTTAACTCCGTCTAAAGTTGTCAAAATGCCCATCAATGTCACTATTCAGCTAAGTCTATCATCATCCATAGGGTTTTCATTATCATGTCAGTGTCTAATGAGTTATTTGACACCTTGTTCATGCTTCGGTTGCGCCCAGGCAAGGTCATTTCCCTCTCCTAGGGTTTTGAAGGCAATTTCTCTTGGACGGTCAAATCATCAGCAAAAATTGTTTCCAGATGTTCATACACCTTCCCCTATCCTTAAAGTACCTTACCAAATGCTTCCCATCCCTTAGATCTGCCAAATTCCTCATTTTTGCACAAACCCTAGTTTCTAGCTACAACCTGGCAATTTTCTAGGTTTGGCCTGTGTTTTGCCCTTTTGGACCCCTTCCCCTCACTTGATCTCCACGATTCCACTTTCCCCTGCTTCCTAACATCCCTCCCCACTCCCAAAAATTTCCCCAAGAATTTAGAAGCCCCCTATCCCCTTCATTTCGCTCCATTTCGACAAAATTCATTGTTTCACACATCGGGACAAGTCGCACTCAAATGATGTTCCAGAGCAATAAAAGATGAATTTTGGAAACCTGGGAGAGGTTTTTCTCCATAACATGCCAAAGAAGAAAAAAATCCTTCACTTTTTGCACAAGTGTCATGGTTTTAGAGAAATGTCAAAATTGCAATCGCCAGATCCAAGGCGGTTGGCCAAGGCACAAGAAAGGAGAAAGAGGCCCGATCCCCTCCATATCTTGGCCGAGGCTTCACTGAAGGAACAAGGCACTAAATATCCCAGCCAAAGTACAAATCCCAAGAAATTTTGAGCATTTTTGGTAAATTTTGGTTTTTTCAAGCAATTTATAGGTTTTCTCCATTAACGGGTCTCACCCCCCGCGCGACCCTTCATCATGGCAACTCCATTTTGCAAAAACTCAGCATTTCCAGCTTTTTCATGAGAAGTTACATATGCTCATTAATGGACAAGAGATTTTATGAAGTTTTGGGCCTCCAGAAAGTCAAAAAACAAGCAAAAAATGACTTTCTGCCACATTTTTGAGACACAGAAAGCAGTCTTGGGAGATTGCAATTTTGGAGGGGCAAATGACCACCAAATTCAGAAATTCCAATTGGGTTGGAAATTAGACTCACATACCTTTCCAACAAGCCTACTCTTGCTCAATTTTGCCACCGGGAAGTGCCCCAAAAGTGGTCCCAAAGGCGCGCGACCCGTCAGGCAGAGGCGCACGACCCGTCAGGCAAATTTCTCCAAATTTCAGTGTACAGCTCAGAAAAACGCAGTTTGACCCTGTTTGACTTTTTGGGGTGGATTATTATCCTCTTTGATGTAATTAATGTACTTTTATGACACTTTTACACTTATGTACCTCTTCTAGAAGATTCATTCATGAAAAAGGTGAAAATTAAATGAATGAATTGGTTTCCTAGCTTATAGAGGCAAGTTGTTTTGACTGCCTAGTTTGTAGTGCTTAGTTTAGAAGTGGTTGAAACAACTCCTAGGATAGTGAGCTCAACCCATGGAGGCAGGGAAAGAGGTTAGATGATCTATATTATGTACTTCCTTGCTCATTTTCATGGTTGGACTCTTGAGGGAGAAGCTATCATTGTATTATTCACTGTATCTCTGCAATTTTTGGCAAAGGAAGACCAGGGTTTCGCAGTCCTTTTTGGGATTCTTGTGGTTACATGTATTGATGGTGTGTTTCTCTATGTACTTTTAAGTGTTTTATGTGAATCATTTCCTTTCTTTCCCTTCTGCACATTAAACAAATGAAGTGTTAAAGTAGAATTCATGACTATCATGCTTTGCTTTTAAGTTTGTTTAATTTCAATGTTTTCTACTGTTTAAGGAGAATTCAAAGTTATTGTTTGCTCTCCTTAGCTCCTCACCTGTCTTTCTCATCCATTCACCTCAATCTAAGGCATCAATACTGTATCCTATCTCGTCCCAAAGAACCCCCTGCAGAAACTGTGTCCTATCCCCGCACCCAAAATTGCCACTCCTCAATTTGCCACCAAAAACCCTAAAAATCCCAAATCAACCCTTTCGATCAGTTTACTAGCCTAAAATCAGTGTTACCCTATTGGTCATCTCATCCATTGAGGATTTCACCGAGATAGACCGGAGAGAGCCCTCTCCAGCCCCGTAGGGCTAGCTACGAGGCTAAGTGGTTTGATGTTGCCTTGAGGTTTACCTTTCTCAGCCTGAGGTGAAATTTCAAGTGCTAACATATTGGCGACCATACTGGGGAGAACAAACTTGTTTATGGATTGATGTGTTTGCTTCATAAGTCTTAGACGGAGCCTGAAGTTATGCCAGGTAGCCTTCAAAAACGCTCTTGTTTTACATCAGCGTTAGTAGATAAACGCTGCTTCAGTCAATCTCCGTGAGCTTGTGAATACAACACTTCATTTGCATTTCACGCCAGTACATGTATCAAGTTCAGATCTGATTGTTGATGGTGAACAACGATCAGACACTTGAAAGGCTGAAATCATTCACCTGGCGACTCTTTTCACTAAGGAATCTAGCAACCTGTACTTCATGGTGACTTCACTGCAGAGAGATCAGTAGCTGTGAGATTTTCAAGATGGACCGAATCACAAGAAGATATGCTCCCTTGAGCCAAGATCACATCCCTGGTTTTCCAAATAAAATTCCAAAGGTATATTGGTCAAGGAATCTGCCTATATTTAATGATGATGGTAAGAAGGATGCTGCTTTACATCTAGTTAAATTTCATATGCATATTCGCAAGTTGAAGGTGGATTTTCCTGAAGATTGCTTGATGAAGATATTCTTGGCCACTTTGGAAGGTAAAGCCCAATCATGGTATGAAAGTTTGCCACCTGCTTGTATTTATTGTTTAAAGGATTTTCATGCTATGTTCATTGAATGATATAAGGACTCTTATCCATCATTAAATTTAGTTCAAGACTATTGCAAGCATGCTTATAGTTTTATTGAAAGCCTTGAGACATATTATGAAGATGATAATTTTATGGATGTTGAGATCATGGAGGCTCTGTATGAGAATCCATTTCAGCAACATGAAGAAAACCTAGTGGATACCCATCAAAATGATCAGGACATTTTGCAGCAGAATCAAGATCAGCAGGTTGAAGATGGTCATATGGCTGTAGTTGATGAAAGAGAAGAGCTTGTTTCAGATCTGCCCACAGAAGAAGACCAGATTGAAGAATGTGATAATGTTAGGACAGCTACTTCAGAACTACATTCAGATTGTGATGACCAAGAATACCTTGTGCTGAATCCTGAAAAGGAGAGCTTTGTTGTTGAGATCATAGACAGAGTTTTGGATTCAGATGTTCATGAACAGCAAGGTGAGATCTTTGTGCAAGTAAGTGATGAATATCCTTTCAATAACTCAGTAATAAATGATAGTTTGAGTGCCCTATCATATGAAGATAATTACTGTTTAAGCAGAAGAGAACAAAAGGCATTGTCTCCTTTGTCTGAAGAGGAGATAGATCAGCTTTTGAAAGGTCTTGTTACAGCCCAAGCTACAACAGATTTGCAATGCACACATAGTCAGGAAAGTGTTGAGGAAACTTCTTCCTCTGTTGAAGAAGATGATTGTCTTGTAGATCAGCAAACAGATAATGTTTTCCTTCACAAAGATGATACTCCGGCTGTCATATCATATGAAGATGACCTACCATATTGTCAGACTACAGAAGATCATAGCATACAGGATTACCTTTCAGATTCTTCATATGTCTCATGTTTTGAAATGTTATTTCAAGAGGAGATCTGCTCATCTATTTGTTCAGAGTTTTTTGAAGCCCATGAGCATACTTTCACCGAAGCACATGATGAAGGCAGATCAAAATTTGAAACAAAGGACACCTTGATCTTTCAGCAGGAGGTCGCAGTGGCAAATCTTCATGTTTTTCACGATCCTCTAGCAAGTTTGTTGCAGCCAGCAGTGCTAGTGTTTATTGCAGTGTTTAGTGATGAAGGAGATCATGGTCAGCTATGTTTTTGGATGCTCAGTTATAGGTTGTACTGTTGACCAGAAGATCTGATAAGAAGAATCAATCAAGAAGGCATCTGCTTGATTGGTTGCATTGGCATTTTGATATAGTTTGATGGTATATTGTCTTGTAAGAAACAAGGTGGTTGTCATCATGATTTCAAATCGTGATGGACTGCTGCCCTTCAATAAGCTTTGTAAGTTCTTGTTTTCGTTAAGTCAGTCATGAGTCATTGTGAGTCAGTTTTCAGTCATGTAGGTTTCATAATTGTGTCGGCTTGAGTCAGGTTTCAGTCAATAAATGAGTCAAAGTCTTGTATTGTTTGTCAAATAATGACTCCATTGCCCAATGGTTGAAAGCACTGGTCTGCTCTCCCAGAGGACTGCGGTTCTTGGCATCTCCAAGGAGCTACCATCCCCATTGGAGCCAATGTTAGTGTCAGTCTTTCCAGCCTTCCTCCAGTGATCAAATATGCTCTTACAAAGTGGTCTCAGAGTTTCCAAGTCAAATTTTGTCATTTCAAAGAGTTTTCAAGCAAAATTTGGTCACTAGGCATTAGGTCTAGGGTTTGCTTTAACTCCTTCTAAAGTTGTCAAAATGCCCATCTATGTCACTATTCAGCTGAGTCTATCATCATCCATAGGGTTTTCATTATCATGTCAGTGTCTAATGAGTTATTTGACACCTTGTTCATGCTTCGGTTGCGCCCAGGCAAGGTCATTTCCCTCTCCTAGGGTTTTAAAGGTAATTTCTCTTGGACGGTCAAATCATCGGCAAAACTTGTTTTCAGATGTTCATACACCTTCCCCTATCCTTAAAGTACCTTACCAAATGCTTCCCATCCCTTAGATCTGCCAAATTCCTCATTTTTGCACAAACCCTAGTTTCTAGCTACAACTTGGCAATTTTCTAGGTTTGGCCTGTGTTTTGCCCTTTTGGACCCCTTCCCCTCACTTGATCTCCATGATTCCACTTTCCCCTGCTTCCTAACATCCCTCCCCACTCCCAAAAATTTCCCCAAGAATTTAGAAGCCCCCTATCCCCTTCATTTCGCTCCATTTCGACAAAATTCATTGTTTCACACATCGGGACAAGTCGCACTCAAATGATGTTCTAGAGCAATAAAAGATGAATTTTGGAAAACGGAGAGATTTTTTTGTCCATAACATGCCAAAGAAGAAAAACCTCCTTCACGTTTTGCACAGGTGTCATGGTTTTAGAGAAATGTCAAAATTGCAATCGCCAGATCCAAGGCGGTTGGCCAAGGCACAAAAAAGGAGAAAGAGGCCCGATCCCCTCCATATCTTGGCCGAGGCTTCACTGAAGGACCAAGGCACTAAATAGCCCAGCCACAGCACAAATACCAAGAAATTTTGATCATTTTTGGTAAATTTTGGCTTTTTCAGGCAATTTACAGGTTTTCTCCATTAACGGGTCTCACCCCCCGCGCGACCCTTCATCCTGGCAACTCCATTTTGCAAAAACTCAGAATTTCCAGATTTTTCATGAGAAGTTACATATGCTCATTAATGGAAAAGAGATTTTATGAAGTTTTGGGCCTCCAAAAAGTCAAAAAACAAGCAAAAAATGACTTTCTGCCACATTTTTGAGACACAGAAAGTAGTCTTGGGAGATTGCAATTTTGGAGGGGAAAATAACCACCAAATTCAGAAATTCCAGTTGGGTTGGAAAGTAGACTCACAGAAATTTCCAACAAGCCTACTCTTGCTCAATTTGGCCACCGGGAAGTGCCCCAAAAGTGGTCCCAAAGGCGCGCGACCCGTCAGGCAGAGGCGCGCGACCCGTCAAGCAAATTTCTCCAAATTTCAGTGTACAGCTCAGAAAAACGCATTTTGACCCTGTTCGACTTTTTGGGGTGGATTATTGTCCTCTTTGATGTAATTAATGTACTTTTATGACACTTTTACACTTATGTACCTATTCTAGAAGATTCATTCATGAAAAAGGTGAAAATTAAATGAATGAATTGGTTTCCTAGCTTATAGAGGCAAGTTGTTTTGACTGCCTAGTTTGTAGTGCTTAGTTTAGAAGTGGTTGAAACAACTCCTAGGATAGTGAGCTCGACCCATGGAGGCAGGGAAAGAGGTTAGATGATCTATATTATGTACTTTCTTGCTCATTTTCATGGTTGGACTCTTGAGGGAGAAGCTATCATTGTATTATTCACTGTATCTCTGCAATTTTTGGCAAAGGAAGACCAGGGTTTCGCAGTCTTTTTGGGATTCTTGTGGTTACATGTATTGATGGTGTGTTTCTCTATGTACTTTTAAGTGTTTTATGTGAATCATTTCCTTTCTTTCCCTTCTGCACATTAAACAAATGAAGTGTTAAAGTAGAATTCATGACTGTCATGCTCTGCTTTTAAGTTTGTTTAATTTCAATGTTTTCTACTGTTTAAGGAGAATTCAAAGTTATTGTTTGCTCTCCTTAGCTCCTCACCTGTCTTTCTCATCCATTCACCTCAATATAAGGCATCAATACTGTATCCTATCTCGTCCCAAAGAACCCCCTGCAGAAACTGTGTCCTATCCCCGCACCCAAAATTGCCACTCCTCAATTTGCCACCAAAAACCCTAAAAATCCCAAATCAACCCTTTCGATCAGTTTACTAGCCTAAAATTAGTGTTACCCTATTGGTCATCTCATCCATTGAAGATTTCACCGAGATAGACCGGAGAGAGCCCTCTCCAGCCCCGTAGGGCTAGCTACGAGGCTAAGTGGTTTGATGTTGCCTTGAGGTTTACCTTTCTCAGCCTGAGGTGAAATTTCAAGCGCTAACAGAGCTCACAGATTTTGTCAATGCATCTACAATATTATTCAATGTGTCCACCTTTACCAGCAACACCCTTTTGTCTTCTATCATATCCCTTACAAAGTGATACTGAACATCAATGTGCTTTGTCTTTGAATGATATGTGGGGTTCTTTGCCAATAAAATTGCACTTTGGCTATCATAGTCTATCCTTATAGCTCCCTGTACTAACCCCATACTTGAACACAATCTCTACAACCAAACTACTTCCTTGCTTGCATGAGTGGCTGCCATGTATTCTGCCTCTGTAGTTGATAGTGCCACTATAGATTGTTTCTTACTCATCCAACTAACTGCACCTCCAAATAGGTTAAACACATACCCACTTGTAGATCTTATCTGATCCAGATCTCCAGCCCAGTCAGCATCAACAAAGCCATGAATATCCAACATTCTATCCAATCTCGATCTTCCTTGGTAGCATAAACCATAATCACTAGTGCCACACAAATACCTGAAAACCCGCTTCACTGTTGTCTAGTGCTCCTTCCCTGGTTTTGACATAAACCTGCTTAATACTCCCATTGCATGTGCAATGTATGGTCTAGTATAGACCATTACATACATCAGGCTACCGACTACACTTGCATATGGAACATGGGACATATCCTCTTCCTCTTCTTGTGTCTTGGGACACTGTTCAAGAGATAACTTTACACCTACATGAATAGGGACCTTCACCAGTTTACTATCCTGCATATTAAACCTCTACAGTATTGTCTCAACATACTTCCTCTGGTTTAACCAGAGCTTCCTCTTTGCCTGATCTCTTTTAATTTCCATGCCCAAAATATAGATTGTAGTACCAAGATGTTTCATGTCAAATTTGGAGGACAATTGGGTCTTCAAATCCTGGATAATTTCTTTGTCATTTCCAACTAGCAACATATCATCCACATACAAGACCAAATAAATAACACCGTCACCAATTAATTTAAAATACACACAGCGATTTGCTTTGCTTCTCGTGAAGCCAAGTCCCCGTATAAATGTATCAAATTTTTGATACCACATCTCGGTGACTATTTTAACCCATACAGAGACTTCTTTAACTTGCATACCAGTTCTTTCTTACACTTCACCACAAAGACTTTAGGTTGCTTCATGTAAATCTCCTCTTCCAGATCCCCGTAAAGAAATTTTGTCTTCACATCCATCTGTTCTACCTCAAAATCAAAAGCAGCAACAACAAATAAAAGTAACCTAATAGAAGTTACCATGGCAATAAGAGAAAAAATATCACCAAAATCAATTCCCGGCACCTGGGAATAACCTTTTGCTACCAACCGAGCTTTGTATTTCTCCACCTTTCCTTTTGTATTTGTCTTCTTCTTGAACACCCATTTGCTGCCAATGGGTTTCCTTATAGCTAGCAACTCCACTAGATCCCAAGCCTCATTTTTATGCAAAGATTCCATTTTATCAACCATGGCCTCTTTCCAGAGTTTTCCATCCTCTGAATCTACTGCTTCCTTCACAGTTCTGGGATCATTGTCAGTAATAGATAAAGAAAAATTTGAACAAAAAGTAGATGGACTATACCTTTCTGGCTTCCTTCTTTCTCGAACTAATCTTCTTACACCTGGAGTTTATGGCTCTTCATCTTCTAATTCCTCCTCTGCTGTAGCGTCTGATTCTTCCTCCTTTAGCTCAAACTCTATCTTCTCAAGTTCCTTTGGTTGGACTTCATGTTTAATAACATCTTTTACATCTCTAAACACCACATCTCGACTGTACACAACCTTCCGTGTGAATGGGTTCCAAAGCTTATAACCCTTTAAACCATCCTTATACCCAATAAATATGCACTTTTCAAATTTAGTATCCAACTTGGTTTGTTTCTCCTTTGGAACATGTACATACGCATCACATCCAAATACCCTTCGATGTGAAAGAGAGGGTTTCTTACCAGTCCATACCTCTTGTGGAGTCTTATCCTCCAACGTTGATGAAGGTGACCTGTTAACCAGGTAACATGCAGTATCCATCGCCTCTGCCCAGACTTCCTGTCCTAACCCAACACCACTGAGCATGCTACTTTCCCTTCCATCAATGTCTTATTCATTCATTATGAAAATCCATTTTACTAAGGTGTATATGGAGTAGTCTTCTATTGTGCTATACCACACTTCTTACATAATTCTTCAAATTCCTTGCTACAAAACTCTCCACCGTTATCTGTCCTCAACACCTTTATCTTCTTCTCTGTTTGGTTTTCCACCAGAGCTTTAAATTCTTTAAACCTGTCAAAGACTTCAGATTTCTTCTTAAAGAAATATATCCATGTATTCCTTGAAAAGTCATCTATAAATGATACATAGTACACAGACTTACCTAGTGATGGAACCTTCGCAGGTCCAAACACATCATTGTGCACAAGGTCTAATATATGTTTCACCCTCTTACCACCAGAGGGGAAACTCAACCAATTCTGCTTCCCATATACATAATTTTTATAGAAATCAAAATCCAGAGAGCTCTTACTCATACCTTCTACCATACCTTTACCATGAAGTATTCAAATGCCCTTATCTCTAATATGTCCAAGCCTTTGATTCCACAACATGGTATTCTCTCCAGAAACCACTAGATTTTCTGCTCGACTTTTAGAACCACAGAAATGTTGCACCCATCAATAACAATGCTACCTTGTAACTTGTACAGAATTCCAATTCGAACTCCCCGCATCAATACCAGTGCTCCCTAAACCATTTTGCAAGTATCCTTCTCGAACATTGTTTTTATACCTGCATCATCTAGCTTGCTTACAGAAATCAGATTTTTGGCCAATGCAGGAATATGTAGAACACCCGGAAGTGTTCTAACCCTTCCACCTTGCAACTTCAACTTTAATTTTCCACAACCAATGATTCTAGCCTTCCTGTCATCCCCTAAGAAGACATCACCACCATCGTATTTCGCATGCTTGCAGAACCACTCTTTATGGGGAGTGAAGTGAAAGGATGCACCTGAGTCAATCAACTATGCCTCATGATCTGCATGTGTACTTCAAGAAGCCAAGTACAGATCCCCACCTTCATCTGAGGTGGTTTTCACCTCTGCAGAAGGAGCATCATCAGATCCCTTTCCGTTATCAGGAGCTTTAGATTTACAGTCCCCTTTGTAGTGCCCTTCCTTTCTACATTTCCAGCACACCACCTTTACAAGTTTTCCTAGAGATTTAGATCTCCCACTCGATGACTTATTTTTGTTTATGTTCTAGGACCGTCCTCATACAGACAAGGCATCACCATTCTGGCTCTCCATATTTTTCCATCTCATCTCCTCCGTCAGCAAGGCTGAGACTATTTCATCAAACTACAAGGCAGTTGCATTGCTACCTATTTCAATAACCAGACTATCCCACGAATCTGGTAGAGAACACAACAAACTGATGCACTTATATTCATCTAAAATTTTAATATCAACAGATGCTAACTGACTTACCACAGTATTAAATGCATTCAGATGCTCTGTCACCGAGTCTCCATCTTTCATCCTTAGGTTATACAGCTTTTTCTGCAGGAACAGTTTATTCACCAGAGACTTAGATTGGTACAAAGTCCCTAACTTGTCCCACAAAGCCTTCGTCGTAGCTTCCCCTGATACATTTAGCAATACTAAATCTGAGACACACAATCGTATTGTGCTCTTTGCCTTCTGATCCAACTTCTTCCTTTCTTCATCTGACACTCCCGTTGGTTTAATACTCGGATCTACCGCAATCCTCTGATCTTTATCCACCAACAAATCCTCCATCTTGAGTTTCCACAACTCAAAACTCTGACCATTAAATTTCTCGATCTCTATCTTTCCACTTCTCGCCATCTTCTTTCACCACCAGAATCGATCTTGTAGATCTCCCACTGAACAGGGTCTACCATGGGCCCGTGCGAAACCCCTCAGCAACAAAGGCGTCCCCTTGAAGCCAAAATTGTTTTGATACCAAATGTAGGCTTTAACCTCGTATAGAAATTACGTGCACCAAGCACGAGGTTCTTGATTTAGCTCATACAAAGCTCTCTTAAGTCGGCACACATGCGACTCACGATCGAAGGTCTCAAATCCTTCTGGTTGCTCTATGTACACCTCTTCCTCAATCTTGCCATTGAGGAACGCAGTCTTCACATCCATCTGATGGATCTTCCAACCCATCTGTGCTGATAGTGCCAACATCGATCTGATAGATGAGTACCTTGCTACAAGAGAAAAAGTCTCATCATAGTTGATCCCCTCGACTTGTGAGAAACCACGAGTAACAAACCTTGCCATATGTTTCTCCACACTGCCATCAGCTGCTTGCTTTACCTTGTAAAGCCACTAGGAATTCACCACTGACTTGTCCTCTGGCCTTGGGACAACATCCCAAACACTGTTTTGAACTATGGAGTTGTACTCCTCGACCATAAAAACAAGACAGACTGGCTATCGCAGTGCTTCCTCAAAGGAAGATGGTTCGGTCTCTACACACTCCCCAACAAGGGCCATATAACCAGTGTACCGCTCAGGTGATCTCCTCTTTTCATGCTATAAGGATGGTTGTCCCACATTCTCTCTTGCACCCATCACCAATCTGTCAGCTTCCCTTGAGAGTTTCCACCCATCTCTGGAAGACTTTGCATGATTGGATGTCTCCACTCCTGGATCCTCTGCATGCAGCTGCTTCGCATCAGTCTGAGGCTCCTCCTCCTTAGGAACCAAAAGTTCCTCCTTTGCATGCAACTTGAGCTCCCTCTCAAGGGAAACTCGCATGGCCTTATGCTCGTCGAACTTTAGATCTCTACATACAACTATCCTTTGACTGATAGGCAAGAACACCCGATAGTTGTGGGGTGTATCAGTGTACCCCACAAGTATCCCCAACTCAGCTGTTGGCTCTAGCTTCTTCCGGGCATCTTTGATCACATGGAAAAATACCAATGAGCGAAAGATCTTGAAGTGACTCACATCTGGTCTCTTCCTAGGAAAGGTCTCCACTAGAGTCTTCATCCCCAGTATATGAAGCGAGCTTCTATTCTACAAGTATACTACTGTATTGCATGCCTTAGCCCATAAATGAAGTGGTAGGCCCTAGTCACACAACATCGCCCGAGTTGCTCCCACAATCATTCTGTTCTTCCTTTGAGCCACCCCATTTTTCTGTGGGTTATGGGGTGTTGTCAACTCCATCTAATTCCTTCTGCTGCACAGAAGTCCTTAAACTATTGAGAGACATACTCTCCACCATTGTAGCTTCATAAGGACCGTATTTTCTTTCTAGATTATTTCTCAACCAAGGCTTTGAACTCACAAAACCTTGATAAGGTTTGATCCTTCTTCTACATGAAGTAGATCCAACATCTACGAGAAAAATCATCAATAAAAATAACATATTACCTTTCTTTAGCAGTGGAGGCTGTTGAGAATGGTCCACACACATCTATATGAACTCGCTCCTAGATTGCTCTAGCTCGACTGCCTCGATCCTAAAAGGAAGATTTTGCATACTTACCCAAGGTATAACCTTTGCATGTATACACTTGCTCCAGTTTACCCTTGGGAAGTCCGATAGAAATCTGTTGCATGATCTTCAAGGCCCCATGGTGCAAGTGGCCCAATCTTCTATGCCATAGCTTGCAAATATCTTGGATTTGCACCAAATATTCTTTGGAACTCAATGTAGCACAGTCATCAACCTCTAGCTTGTAGAGATTCCTTACTCGAATCCCAATCCTTGTGGTCTGTCCAGTGCCGATGTACCTCAGGAATGCCTTTCCTTTACTAAAGACTACATCATAGCCTTTGTATTCCAACATAGCGATGGACATGAGGTTCTTCTTCAGTCCAGGAACATACTTTACATCATTCAAGGTGAGAGGAGCTCCATGCTCCCTCTGAAACACAACCGTACCTTCACATGAAACACGATACTTTCCATCATTGCCCATCCCTATGCGCATCTAGAGGTCCTTCTCCTCCAAGGTAATAAATAAACTCTTGTCTTCGGTCATGTGGAATGAGGCTCCACTGTCCAAGTACAAAATACAACCCACCATCGATGAAACCATGCATGCAATGAGGGTGAAATCTAATTCGAACTATGAGGTCAGTGCCTCACCATATGATCCTTTCGAGGATCCCTTCTTGGATTTCTTTTGTTGACAATTTGTTGCATAATGGCCCACCTCATGACAATGAAAGCATCACACTTTTGATTTGTAAATCTTCTTCCCACCATGGGAAGAACTCGATTTAGAATGGGAAGCATTCCCTTTCCCTTTCCTTGCCTTACTCGCTAAGGCTATACTTTCTTCATCATCATGCTTTGATGAAGATCCATCTCTGGTGCTTCTCCTTATCTCCTCCTAGCAGTTTCTCTCTTCCATTTACCAAGTCTTGTAGCTATGCCAGCTCTTAGGAAGGCCGAGGAGAGTAAGAGTCACCATCTCATCATTGGCTATCATGATTCCTACACTTCCAAGCTCATCCCTGTAGGTGGTGAGCTTGTTCAGATATGTAGAGATCGTCTCGCCCTTTTCACACTTGATTTTTCGAAGCTTGTCTTTCAATGCTAGCTTCCTCTGATCGATTTTGTTCTGATATAGATCCTTCAATGTTTTCCACATTGAAAATAGTGTCTCCTTCACATGGAGACTCAAGACAATGTGGTCTTGAACTCCCTCTAGAAGAATCCTCCTTGCTCTAGCAACACATTTCTTCCATTCTGCCAATTCTTCGGCATTAGTAGCTGTTGGCCTGGGAACTTCTTGATCAATGAAGTCCTTCAAACCGTAGTCCTCTAATACCGCTTCCATGTGATCCTATATATAATTCGAGCTGCCATCTAGGGCATACTCGAGTCTCAAACCGTTGAACGTCATTGGTGAAATTTGAGATGTGATAAGAATTCATTTTCTATAATCAGGAACTTCAAAACTTTGAACTTATCCGTTGTTTATATATTTTTCTCTGCTTTGATCACCTTTGCTCTGATACCATGTAGAAATTCTCACTGTAGATCACCTGATAATGCAATATACTAAAGAAAAATACTTGATCTACTTCTACAAACAAACTTGCGGAAGCCTAATCAATTTTGAGCAAGATCAAATAGAACACATATAACGGAGAATGAGAAATCAATCACACATGAACACAAAAGAATACTCTGGGGAAAGCCTCAGCTAAAAACCCCACTATCTGTATTATCACACAAGTGGAAATATCTCCAGATTACACAAAGCTTTAGCTCACAAGCTATCTAGCTCTTAGTACAATCCCTCACTGCTACTCATAGATAGAATAGATAACACATATGCCTTCCTTGAGTCCTCCAAGCCTCCTATTTCCTTGTGCAATTTCTCCTGGGTCATCTGGCTGCCACCTGTGTGAATTCTCCTCTCAAACAACTCACCAAACTCAGAAATAATTGTGTAATCCTCAAGGAATGAATTCCTTCTGCATGCAAGAGATATCCTCAATGGAATATTCTTGCAACTGATAATACACTATCCCATCCTCTGATCTCAACTTGATCTCTAACTGAACTGACATGCATAAGTTATTTATGAGAGAATATTCAGTTATCTGAAGTACAGTAGTTACATGCATGCATGCATTAACTAACTGAACTCAAAATTAGTTCCAAAATTTGTTGGAACTAATCTAACTGGACTTAACCCAGTTAGCTGAGCTAACTAATTATATCTCAAAGTACAACTCATCCTAATCTCCTTAATTAAGGGATAACTTCCTCAATCAAGGGGAAAAATGTTGCATGTCTTCACATAGACTTCATGTTTGATTTTCTCCAACTAATTAACTCAAGATGAATTAATTAATTATTTTTCAAACAGCTGCTAAAATAAAATTCGAATTTTGAATTCTCAATTTTAGTTCAGGGACTAACTAAAATTGGAATGTATCTCGAAATTCTATTTATAGCAATGCTATTTTTAGCACTTCTATATTTAGCATTTGTTGTTGCTATTTTCAACAGATTTTCCCTATGCCTCCTGCACTCCCTGTCATAGGAAAACCTTGTTTCCTTTAGATATGTTCATCTTCCATTATATGTCATCCTTTTGAACATGCTTGAGAGGTGATATTTGAGGTTTGGGTTGGATGTATCTAGAGGAAAGTTTTGTTGGTGTTGTGGTCGGATCAAGTTGTATTATTCCACTCCTATTTGATGATATCAATCAAGAAGCTTTGTCTTCTTCCTAAAATGTTATGATTTCATATATATATATATATATATATATATATATATATATATATATTCATTTCTAATATATGATGATTTATATGTTGACGTTTGATCATCTAACAATTCTTATTATGAACAAACTTTGAACTACTTTCTATGTATATGATTCTTGGAATTGTGTTCCAAGTCTGATCACTTTGGAGAAACCAGAGGGTTTGGACCCTACGGAATCAATATCAAACGTAGGATCTATGGTTACTTCTCTCAAACCCAACTTAAGTAGTTTTTATAGTATTTTTTCTTGAACGTATGCTTCTTGTTGATAGTCTCCCTTTGATCTGTTAAGGTTGTCAATTATTACCTTAGGGAAGTTTTTACCCGCCAACAAAATTGGCGACTCATTGGTCCAACATCTGCATCAAGATAAAATAATATTGTAAGATTTTTGTTTCAAGAAAAATATTTTAACTTAAGATCATATTCAAAGTCAAAAAAATCAAATAACATATTTTTTTTTTTACCCATCTTGCCCCATGCAGCGCCCTCGAGAAGGGCTAGATTTGGGTCCTCTTAGTAGTCTATTTCTGCATAGGGGTATTCATCTATAGCTATTATTTGTTCCTCCAACCAAAGTAAGAACTCGTCATTAAATGCTGCTCGGGTGACTTCACCCCCACCTTGTCGCCTGATCAGGTCTGCCCATCTAGCCATCCTTAGATCTCTAGGACTGTTGATGGTGGTAGACACTTTGGTTCAGAGTGCTGGTACTCTCTCAAAGAAAAAGGAACAAAGGATTCTACCATAGCTAAAATTAATTTTTTTCCCTCGTCTCACTAAAGGCAGTTTCTTCTTCATACGAGTCAAGATCCCTGCACACCAATCAAATAATTGCGGAGGAAGGCACTTTATTGCTGAAAATGTGGTAGGTCGACAGTCCTGGTATAGAGCTGCCAAGCCTACCACTCAAAAAATGGTAAAGAGAATGATCTTGATCAGCAAGCTTCTCACATCCTTGATCATAATTTGAGATCTGACCTTGTCTATGCCTGGTGTGTAGTATATATGTATGTAATCAGAGACATTTAGGCCCGAGCCATCTCTTTTATATCAACTGCATCGTCTTTTTGGGAAATTCCTGTAATGAATTAAATATCTTCTACATCAATTGGTAAAGGAATTTGATCTATCATGAAGACCTCTTGCTCTGGATCCCATTAATGGACAAACATTTCTAGTAACTAAGTTTGGGTTTTCATATTTAACATCATGAAAGAATTGAGAAATCCACAATTTCTTAATGCATCCAATGCCATTGGATCTCCTAAAAATTCATTGTCAACTTCACTATTCTCCCTCTCCTTCCAAACAATTGAGGTCCTAGAATTTTAAGAAGTTTCATCCATTAGAAATTGGGATTTTCAAATTTGTATGTGCTTACACAACTTTTATAAATGACAATCACATGCACATATGGCTTTGCCTTTGAAAAATCATTTGTAGGGATTTCTATACACAAATTTCAAAGAGATAACCTACATACACGCAAAGCTAAATTTTAAATTAAAATTCCTACAGTGAAAAATCATTTGAATCCATTCAAAATGAATGAATAGGATGACAATATGAGATTAGAATTCCCTGGAAGCCTTTGGTTGAAAAATTGGTTAAGGAAGTCGTGGAATGAGGTTGCCCAATTTTTTCTCCCAAGCTCACAATCTCTCAACACTTGCAAGTCAAAAATGAGTTGTGGTGTGTTATGGTTAAATCTAGCACCCTGTGGCACAAGTGCTGCAGGGGAGATAGAAAGCCTCCTAGAGACAACCTTTGGGTTGATTGTAGACCAAGGCCTAGGACATCTTAAATAGAGGAGTGATTGTAGGGTTATATGTGAGAGGTTTGCAGCACTCCAATTGTCACGTAATGAAAGATAATGAGAGGGCTTGGTTCATTCCTCCAAATCTATGAGTTATGGATTTGAGGTACTCCCTCACACACACAGTTCCCAATAGTATCACATAGAACAACGGAAGTTGATTACTTGAAAGGGGATTACATCTTAATAGGATTTGTTGAGTAAATGAAAGAGGATTAGGAGAGAGCATAATTGGTCATATAGAGCCCAAAACATCCAAAATTCTATGTTGAAAACACAAAGCCACAAGCAATGGGAAATTATACACTTGTTTGAGTTACAAGCATAAATAATGGACTGAAGAGAGGATGGGTGATATGATTCTTATAGAGAAGTTTAAAGATACTTAAACCCTTCATACATGCATTATGCATTAATAAATCAACACACATAGATTTGTAAGGAAGCATGAAATAATTTCTAGCAGCTATTGTAGCACGCATGCAGAGAAGAATATGAACATAATGGAATTAACAAAAGGAAAAACATATTGTAATGCTAAGAAGGAGGAATCAACACCATTTTTGTGATAGTCTGAAAATATTCCTGTGTAAAGTTATACAATCTAAGATAACAATATTTCACTTACATAGTTATGATCCAAAATATGGTATCACAGAGTTTAGCCCTCTCGGGTGAGAAATTCTAGAACCTCTATTATAGATTTCATCCCCATATTTATAAGAAGAGGGGGAGAGCTTTGAGTTACAATTAAAATATCTCAACTCTAGCCCTAACTTTCATGCTAGACTAGCTATCTCAGCTCTATAAGGCTCTGCTATCACCTACCTAAAGATTACAACAAAGATCAAATCCCTTTCTTCGAAAAAATGCAGAAATAAATGCACAAAGAAAGAAAATCGAGAGAAGAAAGAGGATTCATCCCCTTGTTGCTTTAGTGGAGGCCTTCGATAGGGCCCCATTCCTTGTATCATCAGGCTTCTTTTTGAATGCTTGAGGTGGTTCACTACTGCTTGTCTGGTTTCTGTCAATTCTGCCTTAACTGCCTGAGTGACTTGTTCAGTGGAATAGGGAGCGGAGTGGGAAAGGCATGTGTCCAAGTGGACATTTTCTGTATAGAGGGAATGGAGCACCATGTTGTTCCATTAAGTCTTCCCAAGTTCCCCCCATATAGCTTTACAACTGCGCCAGGCTCCATTAAAGTCCTTAGGTGCCAGCCCATCCGCCCATCTAAATCTCTGTGACAATTGTCTCTGCGCAACATGGTAGCAGGATTTTAAGATTAAAAATAGATGAATAGGCAAGTGTTTCTAATTTCCCCTTTGGCCCCCTTTATCATATCCCCTTGTGTGACATTCCTCAATATAACCGAGGGTTGGGACTAGGGGTTTAGTCTTTTGAGTTCCAAGGTTTTGAGCAGTCATGCGAGGGGCATTTTCCTTTATAGTTCGAATTTGCCTCTTACACCACATCAGCCGATCTGCCGTGTTAGAAAATTATTTATTACAAAGAAATGGAACACATAAAATACTATAGACTTATAAACATAGAAAATGCATAAAACAAGAGAGACACAGATATACGTGGTTCACCCAGTTGGGATATGTCCACGGAGAAATAACCAGTCCTTCCTTTTATATTATCCAACAAAATGAAGAGATCAACCTACAGCGGATCTTCAGTAATTCCCTCTTCACTTTCAATCTCCTCTCTCTTCCTCACTCAGAATACTTATCTACATAGATGCAATACAATTCCCTCATATATAGTGAGGGGTTGCCTTCTAGGGCAAAAAAACCCTAAATTAAACATAACTTCTACCGTCAGATCTCCACCTAATGAATGACCCATATTGACTACAAAATTACGACATTTTATAAGCCAATTTTACATCTATTTTTAGCTTCAAGGGTGTTTCCCCCAATCCCCCCACCAGGGGGGGCTCCCAAAGGTCGAAGCCACCCCCCTAGACCCCCCATGCAGTGAATATATTATGGGCAGCATTGCCGCCCCATTACGAATTGGGGTCCAATGCGGCGATAGCTTTGAATACAAAAGATAATCAAGCTCCACACCCAACAATCTCCCACTTGGAGACTGATTATAGCAACTCCATCGCTGCTTCATTTGTTGGAAAATGGCTCCACTCTGGACCTGGCTATTTCTCAGCTTCTTCATCATACTTGAAGACCAATTGAAACTGAGCGTACTCTTAGTTTCTCCCTGGTTACAGCTTTTGTTAACATATCTGTAGGGTTCTGGCTAGTGTGTAGCTTTTCCAGCTTCAGCTCTCCATCATCCAATGCTAACCATATGAAATGGTAATTGAGATGTATATGTTTAGTCTTGGAATGAAATGCAGAGTTCTTTGCAAGATGTATGGCACTCTAGCTGTCACTGTCTAACCTGCCCAACTCCTACTTCTTACCCAATTCATCCAAAAACCTTTGTGACCAAATCATTTCTTTACTAGCCTCTGTAGCAGCAACATACTCTGCTTCCGTTGTTGAGAGTGCAACAAAACTTTGCAATTTTGAGACCCAACTGACAGCTGTTCCACCTACAATGAACACATACCCTATGGTGCTCCTCCTATTATCTATATCACTCGCCATATCTGCATCAACATATCCCTATAAAGTAATGTTTGAACCACCAAAGCATAATGCTTGATTTGTGGTACCTCTAAAATCCTTGAGAGTCCACTTCACCGCCTTCCAATTTTATTTTTCTACATTATTCATGTACCTGCTTACAATTCCCACTGCATGTGCAATATCAGGCCTTGTACAGACCATTGCATACATTAAGCCTCCAACTACTGATGCATAAGGAACTTTAGACATATGAGTCATTTCTTCCTGAGTCTTGGGACACTCCTCCTTACTTAATTTGAAATGGCTAGTCAAAGGTAAGTTATTCTCATACTAAGGATTTGTTTTGCAGCACCCAAATCCTTCATTGCAAATGAGTTCGCCAATTTTATTTTGAGCACATTTATTTCCTGCATGTTAGAACGTGAAACAAGCATGTCATCTACATACAATAACAATATAATATAGCTGCCATCATTTTGCCTTCTAAGATAAACACAATGATCAGAGTGAAATCTAGTATAACCTTGTTCAGACATAAACCTGTCAAATTTTAGATACCACTACCTTGGAGCCTGTTTTAAGCCATACAAGCTCTTCTTCAATTTGCACACTAGTTTGTCCTTCCCTTTTACCTCATATCCTTGTGGTTGTTGCATATATATCTCCTCCTCCAAATCCCCATTGAGAAAGGTTGTCTTTACATCTAACTGCTCAAGGTGCAAATCTTCAGCTGCTACTAGACTTAAAATAACTCTGATTGAAGTCATTTTAACAATAGGAGAAAATATCTCATCAAAGTCTATACCCTTTTTCTGTGCAAACACTTTCAACACAAGTTTATCTTTATACCTTTTTCTACCTCCATCTTCTTCCTTCAACTTGTAAACCCATTTATTCTGCAATGTTGTTTTACCTGCAGGAAACCCGACTAATTCCCAAGTTTGGTTATGTGCTAAGAATTCCATCCCTTCTTTCATGGCTTGCTCCCACTTCTTCCTGGTTTCTACTTGTACTGCTTCTTCATAACATTCTGGTTCACCAGAATCAGTCAACAATACATAATATAGTGAAGGAGAGTATCGTTCAGGGGGTCTACTTATCCTGATAGATCTTCTAACACCACTTTCAGGTGTTTGAGGTGCTTCTTGTTGTTGTGGTTGTTGTTTTGGATGTTGATCATTATGATTTTCAGGCACCATCACTTTTTTTGTGATCTCGTCAAGCACTGTGTATTCTCTGTTTTCTTTTTCATGTTTCTTTTCCTACAGCTGATCCTTATACAGAACCTCTTCATTGGATATGACATCTCTAATCCTAATTATTTTGTGTTTTTCATAATCATTAAAGAGATAACCAAAATCATTAACAGCATATCCAATAAAGGTACATTTCTTTGATTGCGCCTCAAGCTTTGTTCTATTTTATTTATTAATGTGGACAAAGGTTTCACAACCAAAAGTATTTAAAAAAGAGTAGTTTACCTTTCTACCTGTCCATGCCTCCTCTGGAATACCACTGTCCAAGGAACTTGAAGGCCCTCTATTTATTAGATAAACAACAATATCTACAACATCTACCCAAAATTGTAAAGGCAATCCTGCATGCAATCTCATGCACCTTGCACGCTCAATGATTGTCTTGTTCATCCTTTCTGACACACCATTTTCTTGTGGTGTTCTTGGAACTGCCTTCTCTCTGTGAATTCCATTCTCTGAACAATACCTATCAAACTCTTTGCTGCAATATTCACCTCCATTGTCTGATCTGAGACACTTCAACCTTTTTCCTGTCTCATTTTCAACCAAATCTTTCCATTTCTTGAAAGTATCAAATACATCAGATTTATTTCGAATACAATAAATCTAGGTTTTTCTGGTTGCATCATCAATAAAAGTAACATAATAACGAGAGCCACCAAGAGATGATACCTGAGCAGGTCCCCATGCATATGTATGCACAAGCTCTAATTTTTCACTCTTCTTTTCTTTCCCAACTCTGAGGAATCTGACTCTCTTCTGTTTTCCATAAACCTAATTCTCACATAATTTTAAATCAACATGCTTCAAACCTGGCAACAAATTTTTTGAGTGAAGAATCTGCATCCCCTTTTCACTCATGTGCCAGAGCCTATGATGCCACAATGTCGTATCTTCTCCTGTAGAGGTTAAAGCATTAATAGAATTAGAAATACCATTGCATAAATACAATGTACAAACCTTTTCTTGCTTTACTATTATCAGGGATCCTTTAGTGACCTTCCAAGTTTAATCTATAAAAGTAGTCACACAACCTTCACCTCCCAACTGCCCTGTTGAAATCATATTTTTCTTCAAATCTGGAACATGCTTTACCTCCTTCAATAGCCATTGATTTCCATTCTGTTGTTTTATGAAAACTATACCCATTCCAATGATTTTACAAGGTTTATCATCACCCAATCAAACTTGTCCAAAACATCCTTGAACATAATCATGAAAATGTTTCCTATCAGGTGTGGCATGGATTGAGGCCCCTGAATCTACCACCCATGCATCAATAATATTTTCTAAATAAAGAATCAAAACATCTTGGAACACATCACCTGTTACATTTGCTTCATGATTATTTTCTTGTTGCACGTCTCTTTCTTTTCCCTTCCTAGACTTGCAGTCTTTCTTTAGGTATCCTTTTTCCTGCATTTCTACCACACTATCCCCAATCTAGACTTGGATCTACCTTTTCTTGACTTACTGTGATATCCAGGGCTCTTTCCTCTTTCCATTTTTCTTCCCCTAGTTTTTGCAACCAAAGCATTACCTAATGTCTCACCGAAGCTTTTCTGTCGTATTTCCTCGCTAAGGATTGCACCGACAACATCATCAAACTTTAAAGTACTAGATCAAGAGATAGAGTTACTAATGGCCATAACTAAACCATTCCAACTTTCTGGCAATGCACATAGAAATAATAGAGCCCTAACTTCATCATCAAAAGTTACCCCTACAGAACTTAACTGACTGGTAACTGTATTAAATTCATTTAAATGATCAGAAATAGATCCACCTTCTGACATTTTCATAATAAATAAACGCTTCATATGAAATACCTTATTTGAGGCTGAGGGTTTTTCATATAGTTTGGAAAATGTCAACATTAAACCCTTTGTTGTCATTTCCTTTAAAATATTTAACGCTACCGACACCACTAGGCACAATCGTATTGTTCCAAGTGCCTTCCTGTCAAGAATATCCCATTCTGTGTCTGTCATACTCATCGACTTCTTTGCCTTTCCGCTCAATGGTTGGTATAGATATCTCTCATATAGATAATCTCCCATCTGCATCTTCCACAACTAGTAGTTTTGGCCATTAAACTTTTCGACCCTAAACCTACCATCTTCTGCCATTGCTCCCACTCGAAGCAGGAACACTTTTCTCCTGCGATTTTATCAGCCAAATAGACCTTTAGCTCTGATACCAGTTGTTAGAAAATTATATATTACAGAGCAATGGAACACATAAAATACTACAGAAATATAAAAACAAAAAACGCATAAAACAAGAGAGACACAGATATACGTGGTTCACCCAGTTTGGGCTACGTCCACGGAGAAACAGCAAGTCCTTCCTTTTATATTATCCAGCAAACTGAAGAGATCAACCTATAATAGATCTGCTATAATTCCCTCTTCACTCTCAATCCCCTCTCTCTTCCTCACTCAGAATACAGATCTATATAGACTCAATATAATTCCCTCATATATAGCGAGGGGTTACCTTCTAGGGAAAAAAACCTTAAATTAAACATAACTTATACTATCACATCTCTGCCTAATGAACAGCCTAGATCGACTACAAAATTAAAACATTTTACAAGGCATTTTTACATCTATTTTTAGCTTCGGTGATGCTGCCCCCGATTCCCCCACCATGGGGGGGCTCCCAAAGGTCGCAGTCGCCCCCCTTGGACCCAACCTGCAACGAATATTTATGGATGGCATTGCTACTCCATTACAAACTGGGGTCCAATGTAGTGATACCTTTGAATATAGAAGATAATCAGGGTCCACACCCAACATATCGGACGCAAAAAATTTATGAAATGTGGCTTATGAAATATTGCATCTGGGGCCTTTTCCTTCTTTCTCGCAAATCCCACATATTGATGCTTTAAACCTTGCTTTACTCTTTTGACTGGGGTGGGCCGACAGTCTGGATGCGAGGTCCATATAGACCATGACGTAATACTCTATCACATCTAGGGGAAGTTCTCGCATATCGCAATCGCCTGTTGGAGGAGAAGGACCCTTACACTTTTCTTTGGAGAGGGTCGATAGTCCAGGCACTAGGTCCTTTCCATAATACTTTATCATGACTGAAAGGGAAGTCCCACATATCGCGATCACTTACTAGAGGAGAAGGCCCCTTACCCTTTTCTTTGGAGTGGGCCGATAGCCCGGATGCGAGGTCCTTATAGACCCTGCCATAATACTTTATCGTGTCCGAAAGGGAAGTCCCGCATAGCATGATCTCTCAGCACTAATGTATTAAGCCTTTTCCCCTTAGACCCTATGATCGCTAGTCCACGGGGTGATGTCATCATTGCCACGTGTCACCCTATGAGTGGTGACACGTGGCACCCATAAATGGCCCCATGTCACCCTTGAAAACACTCAAACCAGGTGACACGTGTCCTCTGCCATGTCATCAACCATACTACCATGTCACTGATGATGTCAGCTACCTTGTCAGCTCAGAGGACCAATCATAGGATGCCACATGGCCCCCTAGAGGAGAGAGAAAAGGGGTTTCCCAGCCTTTTTTTGTAAGCCTTTCCTATGTTAAACTTTTTGACTCCCTCTCGGTGATACAACACTATATCGAAATATTGGCCCTTGCATGGTCTATCAAGTTTGGAAGTCCACTGATATGACTATCTTGCAGGATGGAGGGTTGCTGGAATGTGGGAACCCACCACATGGAGAAGAGAGAAAGGGGAAGCCCGAACCTTGTTCATCCATTTCCTTTGTATTTGGTTTTCTAAGCCCCCCGACGATGCACCAATTTATCGCATGATTAGTAGTTTGTGAGTCTTTTGAATTGTGAACCGTGCTGATCCACCGATTGTCAATATTGTAGGACTGCAGGACTATGATATCGGCTCTCGGTGTTGGGAACTGCCGATAATCCTTAAGTGTAAGCCTCGGGACTTCACCAATAGCCGATCTACAATATATGTTGTGTGCGAACCGACCAACTGCCGATATGAAATTGGTGGGTCCCTGTTTTTCATTCTTCTCATGTTCCTTGCCTGCTGGTAAGCCTGATTTATGATTGCGATAAGCCTCTTAGGTCCCAATTACGATTTACATTGAAACTTAGTCATTTTATTGGTTTGCTAGGCTTTTCCAAGGTAGACTTCAAAATGCCTTAAATTTTTCTCTAGGAGTCCATTTTTAGACTTCCATATACCATTGGAAAGCTATTTCCGACCACTACATAATAGAGAGGGGAATGTCAAGCTCTGATAGCTTCTATGGCTCAAAAATTGGCATCAACTTCACTATTGTTTGGCGCTTGAGGCAACTGATAACTTGTGAAGCAATGAGTGACAACATTGGCTCCTACTGGTGACTGTGCCTTGCTGGCAAGGGGATGAGAACCTACAAACCAGTATCCTTCACCATTGGGCATGGAGTCAGTAATAAATGAATCTTTGAAATCAACAAAATCTCCATGGGACTTTCCTCCTCAATCTAATATGCAGAAATAAAAAACTGTAACAACTGGAAAGTAATTGCTCAGCTGGTGAGCTTATTTATATACACTCCTACTTATGAACAGGGCTTAACTCACCTAAGTGAGTTCAACCCTCCAATGGAGCTAGGCCAACATTATAGTACTGGGCGTTATGCCTTCACATTGCTGAAAAAAAAAAATTAAAATGAGCATGCACCATAAAAAAAGTCAAACATGGAACCTGATACATGCTCTTGAAATGACCTCTGGTGCTGACTTAAGAATAGGCTCATGTACTTAGCCATAGGGTCTTGGAATAGATAAGGAATTTTTGAAGCAGCCTCTTCTTTACATACAGTCTACTGGCTGATGGATTTTTGGTTATGGCAGCTACAACCACCCTTCAGCCCCTCAACTCCAGTCTTTCCAGGAAAAACTGACTCCTGCTCTTTAACCAGACATTTTTCAATTTGACTATTGTCTTGGAAATATGCAATGGACTCTTCACTGTCAAAACTATAAGAGTCATAAATTGGAGGGTCTTTTGAGAAGGCTTGATAGAAATCTTTCTACAACAATTCATCTTTGGGCTATTCTTGAAAAACTTTTTGTTGGTAGATTTCTCCCCACTGACTCGTAAAAAACTCCTTCTATACTTTCATGACAATTTCCTCCTCCTCAGAACCACAAATTGGAGGAGGGTCTTGGTCTTATTCCCCATGTGAAGGGTGTGCTTTGTGCACTGGAGCCACTTTGTTGACCTCCTGATCAACCTCCTTTTCTTACGCCTTTGGTGATGCTTCTTGATGAGAGTAGATGTTTTCTTGGAGAGGAGCTCCACAAACATCTTCATCATATTCATCAACCTCGGGACTGTTTTCATCATTACAAAATTTTTAGAAATCTTCAAACATAGAATTCAGTAAATAAAATGTCTTGTAATATTGATGGAGTGTTGTATGGAAACATTTCAAGGAAGATATGCTTCCCTGAGGTGGTTTTTTAAACCAAACCCTAACATCCCCCTCTAAAGACAATTTGAACAAATTCATTAGTACATCTTCAAGAAGAATACCTTGTTGCTCAATGCATTCATGAAATTCTTTGAGGTGTTGGTTAGGTCTTCTCTCTGTGTTCCCATTGAATTTAGGCAAATATCTATCCCACTCATGAAATGAAGGAACATCGTTAGGATAAACAACAATGGAAGAGAAATCTAGTGGGGCAAATTGGTTGATCAGGAATGCAAGAAGGGCCATCTTGTAAACTTCCCTATGTGATTGATTTCATTTTCGAAAGCAGGGAGAGTTTTCAACTGTTGTAGCATCAGAGTGAGTATGGGGTTGCTTAAAAGCCAGGATGATTAAAATAGATATATGGACAGTGGAGTCACCACGATGTTTACCATAGAATTGGCAGTGGAGTCGCCAAGGTGATAGATCTTCAACCCACACTTTCCTAGCTCACCTAACAGGGGAAACGTAAAACTTTGTTGTACCCAAGGAAAAATATTATAATTTGTTCGCCGGCAATGGTACCAGAAAGATGTTTTAGCTAAATCTAGCACCCTGTGGCACAAGTGCTACAGAGGATATAGAAAACCTCCTGGAGACAACCTCTAGGTTGATTGTAGACCAGTAGCTAGGACATCTTAAATAGAGGAGTTCTTGTAAGGTTATATATAAGGGGTTTTCAACACTCCAATTTTCACGTAATGAAATATAATGAGGGGGACTGGTTTATTCCTCCAAAGGTATGAGTTATGGATTTCAGGTACTCCCTCACACACAGTGCCCAGTAGTATCACATAGAACAGTGGAGGCTGATTACTTCAAAGGGAATTACAACTTAATTTTTTGAGTAAAATAAAGAGGATTAGGAGAAAGCATAACTCATCATATATAGCCCAAGATATACTTCAGCCCTTCATACATGCATTATGCATTAATAAATCAACACACATGGATCTGTAAGGAAGCACGAAATAATTTATAGCAGCTATTGTAGCACGCATGTAGAGAAGAATATGAACATAATGGAATTAACACAAGGAAAAACATACTATAATGATAAGAAGGAGGAATCACCACCATTTTTCTGATAGTCTGAAAATCTACATGTGTAAATTTATACAATATAAGATAATAGTCATTCACTTACAGAGTTATGAGCCAAAAGATGGTATCACAAAGTTCATCCCTCTTGGTTGAGAAATTTTGGAACCTCTATTATAGATTTCATCCCCCTATTTATAAGAAGAGGGGGAGAGCTTTGAGTTACAATAAAAAAATCTCAACTCGAGCCCCAACTATCATGCTAGACTATCTGTCTTGGCTCTATAAGACTCTGCTACCACCTACCTAAAGATTGCAACAAGGATTGAATCCCTTTCTTGGAAAAAATGCACAGAGAAAGAAAATTGAGAGAGGAAAGAGGAGGTGTCCCCTTGTTTCTTCAGTGGAGGCCTTGGATAGAGCCACGTCCCTACTATCATCAGGCTTCTTTTCGACTGCTTGAGGTGGTTCACTACTACTCAATTGGTTTCTCTCAATTCTACCTTAATTTCCCGAGTGACCTATTCAGTGGAACAAGGAGCGAAGTGGGAAAGGCATGTCTCAAAGCAGTCCTTTTCTGTGTAGAGGGAGTGGAGCATCATGTCATGCCATTAAGTCTTCCTGAGTTCCCCCCATAATTCTCTGCAGCTGCACCATCCTCCATTAAAGTCCTTAGGTGCCAGCGCATCCACCCATTTAAATCTCTGTGACAATGCTCTCTGCGCAACATGGTTGCAGGCCTTTAACATTAAAAATAAATGAATAGGTGGGTGCTTTTAATTTCCCCTTTGGCCCCCTTTATCATAGCCCCTAGTGTGACATTCTTCATTATAACCAGGGGTTGGGACCAGGGGTTTAGTCTTTCGAGCACCATGGTTTTGAGCAGCTATGTGGCGGGGGGGGGAGATTACCTTTATAATTCAAATTTTCCTCTATTTGCCTCTTACACCGCATCGTTCGATCTACTAGACGTGAAAAAATTATGAAATGTGGCTTATGAAATATCACATTCAGGGCCTTTTCCTTTGTTATCACAAATGCCACATATTGGTGCTTTAAAACTTGCTTTACTCTTTTCCTTGGGGCAGGCTGACGATTTAGAAGCGAGGTCCATATAGATCACGATGTAATACTCTATCGCATCTGGTGGTGGAAGGGGGGGGGGGGGGGTTCCCACATATCACAATTGACTATCAGAGGAGAAGGTGCCTTACCCTTTTCTTTGGAGCGGGCCGATAGTACGGACGTTATGTCCTTATAGACCCTATCATAATAAGTTGTCGCGTCCATAAGGGAAGTCCTGCATATCGTGATCATATGCTGGCCCCTCACCATTTTCTTTGGAGTGGGACAATAGTCTAGATGTGAGGTCCTTATAGACCCTGCCACAACACTTTATCGCATCCAGAAGGGAAGTCTCGCATATCACGATCGCTCAGCACCAATGTATTAAGATTTTTCCCCTTAAACACTGTGATCACCAGTTCGTGGGGTGACATCATCACTGCCATGTGTCACCCTGTGATTGGTGACAAGTGGCACCCAGAAATGTTCCCATGTCACCCTTGAAAACATTGAAACTAGGTGACACGTGTCCTATGCCATGTCATCAATTGTACTTCCACATCACTAATGACATCATCTGCCCTATTAGCTTAGAGGACCAATCAGAGTCTGCCATGTGGCCCCTTAGAGGAGAGATAAAAGGGCCTACCTAGCCCTGTTTTGTAAGCCTTTCATGTGTTAAACTTTTTGGCCCTCTCCCAGTAATACAACACTATATCGTAATATCGTCTCTCGCATGGTCTATCAAGTTTGGAACTCCATCGATATGACTATCTTGTGAGTTGTGGGGTCGTTAGGATGTGGGAACCTACCATGTGGAGGAGAGAGAAAGGGGAGGCCCGACCCTTGTTTTGTTGGCCATTTTCTTGGTATTTTGTTTTCTTGGCCCCTCGAAAACGCACCACTTTATTGCATGATCAATGGTTTGCGAGTCTTTTGAACTATGAGCTGTTCTGATCTACCGATCGCCAATATCATGAGATTGTGATATCAGCCCTCGGCACCAAGAACTGCCAATAATCCTTAAGTGTGAGCCTCAAGACTCCACCGATATTTGATCTGCGATAAGTTGTGCCCGGACCCGCCGACTGCCGATATGTGATATTGGTGATCAGCGGATCATTGTTTTTCATTCCACTTGGGTCCCTTGTCTGCCGGAAAGCCCAATTTGCAATTGCAATAAGCCTCCTGGGTCCCGATTGTGATTTACCTAGACACTTAGTCATTTTCTTGGTTTGCTGGGATTTTCTAAGGTAGACTTAAAAATTCCTTAACTTCTGCTCCAAGAGTCCATTTTTAGACTTCAATATATCGTTGGAAAGCTCTTTCCAAGCACTATGCAATGGAGAGGGACCGATTAAGCTATGATAGCTTCTTTGGCTCAAAAATTGGAATCAACTTCATTTTTGTTCAGCACTTGAGGCAACTAATAACTTTTGAAGCAGTGAGTGACAACATGGTGAGTTGAAATGTCTTTTTATAATGAAATTTTAAAAACCTGCTTTTATAAGGTTCATAATTTTTAATTTTTATTATTTCGTAAACTTTTTAATTTTTGGCTTGAAATGTTGGGGGATGTTATTTTTTAGGGTAAATGAAGAATTTGATACATTTTTCAACACTTTGACTTGACGATCGTAGACATTTCGTGGAAGTTATCTTTTTCTCTACTGGCATATAGGTTAGGATATATCACTTTTTCCGTTGCATTATGCACCTTAACCTCATACTGTGATATTTTTCCATAGGGTCAACCCCATTATGTTGTGGTTTTCAAACCACTTTCACTCGTCGTCTTATAAAATTGTAACGTAATGGTAGAGCCATTCCTTACATGGGCTTCCTAGTTCAATCCTTGCTATCATATGTTGCCCATGATGGAAGAATTGCTTACGCTCGAGAGTCCTCTTTAGTCCCGCCATGACTTTCCGATGAAGCTTCATTTCTCTTCTTCTTCATTATTATTCTAGCTTTATACCCTAGAGGCTCCCATGTGTTAAGTTGTATTACCACATTGCATATTGACTACTTCTACCCTTTTGGCCTTAATCCAACTTCATTTGGACTCGTGTATAAGCCACTTTTGACCATGACCTTTCTGCAAGTTCAAACTATGCATTAATTATCCTCTAAGACTTGACACATTTTATCCTCAGAAAGAACATTCCTTTGAGTGTTGATGACCAGTTTCTCCACCTTGCATTAAAAATAGGAATGTTCCAGTCCCAGGAACTAGAGAATCTGTTTTTAGACACTCATTCTTTCTATTGTACTATAGGCATTCTTTTATTTGTTTCCAAACTTTAAATATGAAAAAGACAAAAACAATTATATATTCATGTTGGGCATGGAACCCCCACAAGGCATGTTTTGGGGCTCAAAGCCCAAGTTTGGACCCAATATTATTGTAAAGACTCCGTGAATTATGGGCGCAGAGCGTGAAATGTATGATAGAGTCACAGGGTTGTCTGCCCTAGTTTTGTAATGTAATGTCGGCCTACCCATGGTCCGTGGACCATGGGATTGTATAAATAAAATGAGGCTATAAGTGTAGAAATAGGAAGGAAGCAATAAGATAGAGTCTAATTGACTAAGTGTGTCTTGGGTCATAGAGTAGGAGAAGGCTCTGTAGCTGAGTGCGCAGAGGCCTAGTAGTCCACAGCTGAGTGCACGGACCCTTGCAGCTGAGTGCGCAGGGCAGAGTCAAGTCTATAATCGAAGAAGAAAATAATAAAGAGAAGTTTTATGTTAATTCTGTGTATCTGTTCTTGGGTTATTACATGCTTGATATAAATTGCAAATATATTGTTTATTTACTGCGCGTACCTGTATGAATGATTTATATTGATAAGTATAACTTAATGCATACAAATAGGCTAAGATAATCAACTAATAGTCGAATACTATTAAGTACTTGGGTAATAATAGCATTCGGGCCCCGAGTAGGGCTGCGTGAAGGTAGCATCATAGACTGCAAGGTAAGGGAAAGCGCATGTAGCAACGTATGCACAGGGTCGAACTGCAGAGCTCTTGAACTCATCAGACATCTCCAGTGTGTGGAAACCTAGTTCTAGCACCCTCCCATACTACTTTGGGTGAGACCTCAGTCTGCGCTCCATGGACTATTGCCGAAAGGGCTAGTAGTACTGAGATTTGTTTGGCTAACTTAACTTTGAACCTAGGTCGGGCCCCATAAGCCAACAAATGGTTCCATTTCCTGGACCAAGATCTCCATAAGAGATGTCTAATGTCATGTCACTGGAATCTGATGAAGAAAGAAATTGAAGGGTGGTTGGACAGAAATATTCACAAGTTTGCGGCGCAAGAAAATAAGAATCTGTGAGTATCGAAGGAATTGTAGTCAGAGTGATACATATATATGGAAATCCATGAAATTTTCTTTGCATCTTTCCCCTCTAAGCTATACGAGTGGATTGCGAAGCTTGCAGACAGTCAAGGAAGGTGTAGGCTTGACAAACCTATTGTGTGGACTCCAGAGTTGGTGCGCAGACTATAAGCATCAGGAGATAAGATCACGCACATTATAGAAAATTGGCTCAATCAAATTATAGGAGGGTTTATCACTGAATTCATGGTAGATGCATCAATCAGCTATAATGAGGCGGAATGACACTTCCTCAAAGGACCACGAGGTAAGTACAATAAATCTTTGAACACTTGGATTAAAATGCTACAGTGTGAAAAGCGGGTTATGCTAATAAATTGATGTTTGGGGCTACACAAAGTGGGAGGATATATATAAATGAAAGTAGTGAAGAATTAGAGACTAGTCCCTTGATTTCACCTCCGTGAGAAAGTGAGGAGGAGCTCGCGAAAGTTTCACCAAGGAGTGCGATCATTCTAATAAGACAATGAATTCTGCGCATACCACCCCCACCTACACCACCACCAGTTTCACCATCTTCACCCCCATCTTCTCCCACACCACCTCCGCCACCACCATAGTTTAATATGGCGCACACAATAAAATTTTCGGTATTCAAAGGGATAGGGAATGAAGATCCAGACCAATTTTGGTTCGTAGTAAAGGCTGTATTGGAAGCACAAGGAGTCAGGGATGACAATATAAAGAAGGCAACACTGGTGAGTGCATTGTAGGATCGTGCATTGACGTGGTACATTAAGCATTCCAATGACAATTCGGACACATGGATCACTGATATCCAAGCTGCGCTAAATAGGGAAACTAGTAGGCCAAAATCAGAGACACAGTCGATTATCAGATTTAAGGAAATCACGATGCTTCTAGGTGAAACCCCCTGGGAGATGGATCAGAGACTGAAGTGTATGATTCATGAAGCAACCATGACCTTGATGGATGGGCAACACTGCACATGGTTTTTAGCTTTGCGAACGCCGCATTTAAGGAACGCGTTGTCCAACAAAAGCTGTCAACTCAGGTCGACGTTTTGGAGATCAAAATGAGACTGCACGAGACCCCAATACAAGATCCTAATTTAGGAGTCCAATAGGTCCATGTGCAGTTGAAAAAATTGTGTCTCAAGATGCAGAGCTTGAAACAAGAAAGGACAACTCACCTAGAAACACGTGAGTAGGTATAGTGCATAAAGTGTAAGGGCCAGGGGCATGACAAGGACCATTGTCCAGTCTTTGCAAACTACCTAGCAAGAGGAGGGCCAATGCCATTGAGACTAGAGGCACAAGCAAGACTGAGCGTGGCACCTGCGTTATGGTGTGTGATTTGTTAGATAGGAGGGAAGCATGCTACAGATAACTGTCATCTATTACAAAAGTATATGCAGACATCTCAACAATTATTTTTTAATTTCAGTAGGTCAGTAGGCCATGATGAGCATACCTATAGAAGTTATGAACTGATGATGGATCAGTCTCCTACCTACAGGTTTCAGACCAAAATGCAAGCCCTTGATCAAAATACAAGGATGGCGTGCACCGGGTTTCAGGGGCGTGGATGAGGTCGACGTGGAATGGGACCATGAAGGGGTCGCAAAAAGCTGATCTATTACAATTGCAGAGGGCTAGGGCATTATGCCCACAATTGTACAAATCCAATGAGAGCATCATGTTTATATTATACCCACTTTGATCATGAGACAGAGGACTTCCCCACACTGATAGCGAGGTTATGCGATAAAGGAACACTCTAGCCTCCCCCAACTCGAAACATACAAATGATGAGGTCCAAGCCACGCGAGGAGGACCCGAATGTAAACATCAAGCTCCGAAGCAGTATCACGATAGAAGATGACAAGGGAAAGCAACCCGAAGAAAGTGCTTGGGTTCACAAGGCTCCAACAAAGGAACGAGAGTTCGATTTGGAGCACACGAAGGAGACATTTATGGAAGATAAGAAGAGCTTCACGAAGGCCTCCACTTCAGGCAGTAAAGAAAAACTAGACCCTGAGATGGACCCGTCAATGCTCACTACCTTTCTGGAGACATGCATGAAGCTGGTGCATGACAAGAAAGTGCTAAAAGGGCTGCAAGAACTCATCACTAGACGTACAGTACCTAGATAACTGCGCGTAGTCTAGAAGCTCGAAAAGCACGCGACGCGAATAGGAAGGGAGATGAGATTGACTATGAAAATCGAGTATTATGAAATGGATCAAGTGATTTTGGATCTAGGATCAGATGTGAACATCTTGCCAAAGAAGACATGGGAGTGCATGGGCATAACCACATTACAATGGTCTCCTATTTAATTGAGAATGGAAAACCAACAAAAGATCCTACCGATGGGAAGATTGTAGAGAATAACAGTAGATATCGAAGGTGCGAGCGTGATTGAAGATTTTGAAGTAATAGAGATTGTTGATGATAACAATCCTTATCCCGTGCTGCTAGGAATAGATTGGACCACTGATATGAATGGAGTGATAAATCTAAAGAAGCACAAGATGATTTTTGAGAAAATGTTACTGCGCGTAGTGGTACCTTTAGACCCTACAGAAGGATTGCGCTACACAGAGCCAGTGCGTGACTGCGACAGTTACGACAATATAGAATGTATCTACAAGATAATTGCTCAGGGGTAGGATTGGGTGAATCCTACAGTGGATGGTAGGATTTCGTGGGAGCGAGAAATCTCCTACACATCAAATTCAGACAAGGAAATAGAATGATGGCAAAATTGGTTACACGAGGTTAGCACACTCAATTGAAACATGATGATAAAGTCACTAAATTGTGTAGCAATAGAGGCAAGAGATTTGCCTATGTATGAAATATTGACTGTGGTAGATGATTTCCTGAACAAATTTGAAAGAGAAGTACCAGAACAGCAGCGTTTCGACACTCTGAAATGGGCACCGAGAGCTATGCCCGCAAGGTGGTGGGGTGCGCACCAGCAGAATTTTGAGGACTGGCGGGGATGCAGAAGGATGATGCACCTATGATTTGGAAAATTGCAGATACGGCTAACAGACAAGTATGACGGATGGATCCACGTGTACACCTCGCGAAATGGACCAAGGTATACGGGGAAGAGCCACAAGCTGAATGGGTGCATTTGTTCTGTCATATCCTGGATGTCATATGCATGAATTGGTATACTGAGATGGAACTCTGCCATGGCACGAGTGAATGGGATATCCTAAGCGAAGGATTCTTGTTAACCTTCACATTTGAAGATCATTGGTGGGATACTATTGATGATACATTACAAGCAGTAAAAGCAACGATCTTCACGATACCCCAGGAGCCAACGGAAGAGCTTCAATCGGAATGGGCGACCCAGCTGAGCTGTGCGCTGGAGTGTTATAATGTAAATATTGAGGAGGATGATGAGGATCGCCATATAATTAACATTCTAGAAACTGAAGGCTGTCGCAAGGTTTGAGGACCATTAATCAAAGATCCTGACATCACCACGCCGCTAAAAACAAAATAGGTAAACATTGGGACAAAAACTAAACCAAAATATACAACACTCGGTGATTATTGGGATGATGCCATGGTGGATAAGGTCGTTGAGTTACTCCACGAGTACCAAGACTTATTCCCGACCAAGATTACTGAATCAAAAGGGATTGTTGGTGACTTAGGGATGATGAATATCACCCTGAAACTTGACACGAAGCCGGTTAAGCAGAGGCCTTACTATTTGAATCCGAAGTATAACGAAAAAGTCCATGTAGAACTAGACAAAATGCTCACAGCCAGAATTATTGAGCCAGTGGAAGAATCTGATTCGGTGAGCCCTATGTTAGTACAGGAGAAAAACCAAAAGGGAAAGATAAGAATATGCGTGGACCTTAGGAAGCTGAATGACGCCTATGTACACGACCCATTCCCAACACCATTCACAGAAAAAGTACTGGAAAATGTTGGCGCACAAGAAGCATACTCTTTCATGGATGGGTTCTCAGGGTAACAGGAGATCAAAATCGCACTGGAAGACAGGAGCAAGACAACCTTCACAACGGAATGGGGCTGCTTTCAATACACCATTATTCTGTTTGGGTTAAAGAATGCGCCAACCATATTTTTGCGCATTGTTGTTGGTGCATTCAAAGAATACATCCAAAAGTTGCTAGAGGTCTATTTGGATGACTAGAATGTCTTTATACTAGTTAAGCACCACGTAGCAAGCTTACACTTGATGCTGGATACTTGCCGATGACACCAGATTGCACTAAACCTTAAGAAGTGCACATTCCTCGTTACCTTTGGGAACCAGTTAGGACATGTGGTCGACAAACAGGGACTAATGGTGGACCCCACAAAGATTGTAGTGATTCTAAATTTGGAAGCATCGCAAAGAGTTAAACAGCTGCATGCTACCTTGGGACACATAGGGTACTACAGGAAGTTCATCAAAAGCTATGCCCAAATCACTGCGTCGATGGAAAAACTATTGAAAAAGGATGTCACATTTTGCTGGAATGATGATTGTATGAAGAGCTTGGAAGTCCTAAAGGGTAAATTGGCCTCCGCTCCAATCCTGGTCTTCCCAAAATGGGATGTGGAGTTTCATGTCCATGTTGATGCGACGTGTATCGCGCTAGGAGCAGTGCTCACACAAAAGGGCAGAGAAGGCTTGGATCACCCTATTGCGTTTACAAGTCGAAGATTGTCCAAAGCCGAGAAGAACTAATCCACAACCGAGCATGAAGGGTTGGAGATGGTGTATGTGCTCCAAAAATACCAACACTACTTGCTAGGAGGACATTTTAAAATGTATGCAGACCATTCCACACTAAAGTACTTGGACAATAATCCTGTGTTGGGGGTGCGCATATGTAGGTGGCTCTTATTATTCCAAGAATATGACTTTGAGGTTGTGGTAAAACCTCGACGCCTAAATGCAAGATCGAATCACTTGTCACATATTGAGACAAGTGAGGAACCTACTAGTTTGGAGGAAGGATTACCTAACGCACAACTCTTTGTTGTACATGTTGTGGATGGGCACTTCAAAGATATAATCCACTTTCTAACAACAGGTACTACAGCGAAGGAATACTCCGTCCAACAGAAGAAGGAATTGGTGGTGCGCGCGATGGACTTTTCTGTCATCATGGGGCACCTATACAAAATGGGAAATTATGAGATATTGTGAAGGTATGTACCTGAATTTGAATGAAATCAGATCCTTGTGGAAGCACATGGGGGCACTGCAGGAGGACAATATGTAGGACGAGTGACTGCACAAAATATTCTTCGCGCAGGGCTATGGTGGCCAACCCTTCACCAAGATTTGAAAGCACACTGTAAGGCCTGCGATATCTGTGAAAGGATCAGAAAGCCATTGCGGAGGAACTAGATGCCGTTGAATCCACAAATGACACTGCAGTCATTCAAGAAATGGGCAATCGAATTTGTGGGACTGATCAAACCTCAAGGAAAAACGGGTGCGCGTTTCATCATCACCGCGATGGAGTACCTGACACGATGGGCGAAAGTGAAACTGGTCAAAGATTGCACAACTGCTACAGCTGCGAAGTTTTTGTTTGAACACGTGTTGACCTGATTTGGATTTCCTAAGATATTAATGAGTGATTGCGGTACACATTTCTTGAATGAAACCATTTGTTGGGTTGTTTTATATTCTTTCCACAACTAGTCGACGTAGTGAACCGAGGGATTAAAGGGGGGGCAGAGCCCCCCTTTGTTGTGCCGATTGTCTAGTAGGGGGGGCCACAGGGGGTTTAAGGGGTGTAGGTAACCCCACTCTATGGGATCAGGGGCAGCACCCCAGGAAATTTTGTTTTTGTACCCTATATTAGGTTCGGCGAACCCACCTATAGTTTTGTGCATGATTTTTGCACATGGTTTTAGATGCGATGGTTTTTGGTCCATGGTTTTGGACGTGATGATTTTTTGGTCCATGGTATTGGATGCTTTGACATGTATAAATATGTATTGTAACATTGAAAGGAACATAATGAAAAATCAAACTGGTAGTCCCGGTTTTGGGATCCAGGGGAAAACTTCTGTGTATATGTGTTTTATGTATTATGCTCTCGCATTGTTTATTTTATGTGTTTTGGAATTCACATGTAGGTAATTTATGTACGGGGTTAAGACCTACATTTGGTATCAAAGTTGTTTTGGCTGCAAGGGGACACCTTTGTTGCTGAGGGGTTTCGATCAAGCCTGTGGTAGAATCTGTTCAGTGGGAGATCTGCGGGATCGATTCTGGTAGTGAAAGAAGATGGTGAGCAGTGGAAAGATAAAGATCGAGAAATTTAATGGTCAGGGTTTTGAGTTGTGGAAACTCAAGATGGAGGATCTGTTGGTGGATAAAGATTAGTGGATCACAGTAGATCCGGGTACTAAACCAGCAGGAGTGTCTGATGAAGAATGGAAGAAGTTGGATCGGAAGGCAAAGAGTACAATACTATTTTGTGTCTCAGATTCAGTATTGCTGAATGTATCAGGGGAAGCTACGAAAAAGGATTTGTGGGACAAGTTAGGGACTTTGTACCAATATAAGCCTTTGGTGAATAAACTGTTTCTATGAAAAACGTTGTATAACCCGAGGATGAAAGATGGAGACTTGGTGACAGAGCATCTGCGTTTAATACTGTGGTAAGTTAGTTATCGTCTGTTGATATCAAAATTTCAGATGAAGATAAGTGCATTAGTTTATTGTTTTCTCTACTAGATTCGTGGGATAGTTTGGTTATTGCAATAGGTAGCAATGAAAATACTTTGCAGTTTGATGAAATAGTCTCATCCTTGCTGACAGAGGAGATGAGGTGGAAAAATATGGAGAGCCAGAATGGTGATGCCTTGTCTGTACAAGGACGGTCCCAGAATAGAAACAAAAATAAGTCATCGAGTGGGAGATATAAATCTAGAGGGAGATCTAAATGTCTAGGAAAACATGTAAAGGTGGTGTGTTGGAAATGCGGAAAGGAAGGGCACTACAAAAGGGACAGTAAATCTAAACATCCGGACAAAGGAAAGGGATCTGATGATGCTCCTTCTACAGAGGCGAAAACCACCTCAGATGAAGGTGGGGATGTGTACTTGGCTTATTCAAGTACACATGTAGATCATGAGGCATGGTTGATTGACTCAGGTGCATCCTTTCACTTCACTCCCCATAGAGAATGTTCCTGTGAGTATGAGAAATATGATGGTGGTGATGTCTTCTTAGGGGATGATAGGAAGGCTAGAACTGTTGGTCGTGGAAAAGTAAAGTTTAAGTTGCAAGGTGGAAGGGTTAGAACACTTCCGGGTGTTCTACATATTCTTGTATTGCCTAGAAATCTGATTTTTGTAAGCATGCTAGATGATGCAAGTGTAAAAATAGTGTTCGAGAAGGATACCCGCAAAATGGTTCAGGGAGCACTAGTATTGATGCGAGTTCGGATTGGAACTCTATACAAGCTGTAAGGTAGAACTGTTGTTGATGGGTGCAACAGTTCTGTGGTTCCTGAAAGTGGATTAGAAAATCTAGTGGTCTTTGGAGAGAAGACCATGTTGTGGCATCAAAGGCTTGGACATATTGGAGAGAAGGGCCTTCAAATACTTCATGGTAAAGGTGTTATGAAACCAGCTCAAGAAAAGATAGAATATATAGATCAACGCCTTAGAATTCAGCCTCTTTGAGGGGGCAACCTACTTTACATTACATAAATGAACAATTCTTGGATGATACAAATGAAAAGACCTCCTTTCTATATATAGGAGTCTAAGGGGTCATAACATAATTAGAGCCGACATAACAATAATAATGTAAGGGCACAATAATAACAATAGTGGGCTTCTATGGGGCACAATAGTAACAATATGGGCACTACATGGGTACATCAATATAATAAGTGGGTTGTACTAATAACAATAAGGGGTTACACTAGTAGTATAGGGGCCTAACATGCCCCTCTCCTTCAAAAAGCGTTGTCCTCAACGCTTGAGTAGTTCTTGATGCTTCTGTATAAAATTCTTGTCCTCCCATGTGGAATATTCAGCGAGTAAGTTCTTCCACTTGATGAGATACTCTGAAATTGATTGATTTCATAGTTGTCGGGTTCTTGTTTTTGTGAATACTCCAGGTTCCAATATGATTTTTCCTTCCTCTTCAATTTCTAGCAATATTGTTTGAATTGGGATCTTTTGCAACTTTTGAATAAGTGGCCATACTTCTTCATCCTTCTTCCATTCATCCCTTGCTTCATTTATCTAATCTGGTTGGATAATAGAAATAGCACAAAACAATGCTTCCACATCCTCATCCTTGAAGAGTCTTCCCTTTCGGTAAGGTTATGAGCCCCAATTTTTGGTACAATTTGGGCTCATTTGGCCTACTTACCTTGCTCAACCATTCATCTTTTATCACTTATGCATTCATTTCTTAGTATATTCATGTTGTTTGTAGGAAGAAGGGCAGGCATTATATCTATGTGGCTAATACATGATGATTTCAGGTTTTTGGCATTAAAGAGAGCAAAAGACCACGCAGAAGGAGACAAGGAGACAGCAAAGGTGGCATTGCAGGTTTATAGGGAGGTTGTCTACAACATTAAATAACCTCCCTCGTGATTTTCACCTTAACTTCGAGCTCCAACAGCTCTCCCCACCGAGCTTAGAAGCAGCCAACAGATTCTACAGGATCAGCAGTTTGACTTTCAGTTGGACAGCCAAGCTCCACGAATGGAGGAAGCCAGCTTGATCTTCATTGTGTATAAATATGAAGGCCGTAGCCTTTGATAGGAGCTTTTTGAACTTTTGGACTGATATTGTAATTTCTGAGCACAGCTCGGTGTTTGTTTTTGTAAGCCAGTTTTGGTATGACATTAGACTCTTGATTATGAATAAAGGCAAGCAGATTTGGATCTAATTCTGAGCTTTTAAGGGAGCTATAGCTCTCAGGTTAGGGCCCAACCTGAGAGCAATAGACCTCCTCTTCATTGTATTGTTACTTGTGTTCTTGCAGCACTTTATTTCCTCTTTTTTGAGATGCATTTAGAATTTACATTCTGCTGATTTGATTTCTTGTATGTGATTGAGTAGGATTCATTTACAGTTCAAGTGCTTTCAGTTGCGTAGATTAGAGTAGGAGGATTGTAATTCATTAGAGCTCAAAAAAGGTTGATAGTGCACTCGCTGCCATCTCTGTCTAGAGATTGGGGGTGTGGGCTGTACCAACCACCAAAAACGCAGTCTTATGCTTTCATGCAAGCTGCCACACAGTCATTGCAATCGTAGATCCTTCCATGCATTTTTCTCTAGAGCCATACTTCTTCATTCTAACTCCATGCATGACTTCTCTTCATGATTTACATTGCTGTTCACTGGTTTAATAGCACAGGTAGCACAGGTTAATGGATTCTCGTTTTTGGTGCAATACATAAGCAATTTGTTTTATTTACACTGCTTAGTATCCTTCCACTTCCTTATTCTTCTTCTTAACCACGCCTAAAGCCACCTACTCGACCTCTGTTCAGTTCGTTTACCTTCCAACTATTCCATTGCCCACGTAGCTCCATTTTCTTGACCTTTCGTTGCTTCCATCCTTCTATCCTCCAACCAACTCTGTGCACTCTTTCTCCATCTTATTTCTCTGCCCCTGAGCCATCACAAGCTCCATCTCCATCTTACCTATCCACCCATACCACGCCATCACTTCACCATCACCCAAAACTCCCACGGTAGAACATCCTGTAGAAGTTAGCAGACTTCCTGTAGAATCCCTGAGTTTCCTGTAGGATCCCCTGCAGACATCCTGTAGAAGCCTGCAAACTCAGTTGCCGAGCACCTGAACGTTGTGGACTTCTGTGGACTGATGCTAGGGACCCTCTGGGACCTCTCCTAGGCCTCCTGACCTTTCCCAAGCTTTCTCTCCCTTCGCACCACCTCTGCACAGCCAAACCCTAATAAGAAACACGATCATAATCACTCCATCCACTTAAGCAAAAATACAAAAACAATGTTCTTTTCAATGGAAATAGTTTAAGTTCATGCATTTCACATCACTAGAAGTAATGGCATCATTTTTAGACATTGGCACTCTCACTATTGCATCATAGAGGTTAAACTAGTCAGATTAGGGTTTACTAGGGTTTCCATGTTTTGGTTGGCTTTCAGTTCATTTTTGCAAAGTAGATTAATCTCCTTTGAGATAGCCTTCGTCCATCATTTAGAAAGCTTCTTCTGAGAACATATAGAAGTTGGCTTGAGCCCTAGCGGAATTATGCCAGCTGACCAATTGACAGCTGCGACAAGAGCTAGTACTTGTGCATACAGCACCGTCGCTTCCAAGTTTGTACGAACTACCGGGTTGATAAAATTAGAGATAGGAAGCCCCAGGAGTTGTAGCATTATTGGTACAATACTGGAGCCCACCATCTTTTTGGCACCGTTGCTGGGGAAGCGTCAGAGTATTAGTAATTGTTTCTTTTCTTCTATTTTCTTACTCTTGCCTTCTGCTACGTAGTTTATTTCATTTCCATTCTGCAAAAGTAGCATAGATATTTCCTGCTTTCATAGATTAGCATTTCCTGCTTTCATAGATTAGCATTTCCTGCTTTCATAGACTAGCATTTCATTTCTGCAAGCGTAGACTAGTGTTTCAATTCTGCAAGCGTAGACTAGCATTTCCATTCCTGCAATTTCATTTGAGCAAAGTAGATTAGTTCTTTCCTGCTTTCATTTTAATTCTGCATCTTTATAGTTAGTTGTAGATCAATCTGTTTTAGTTTTGCAGGTACCAAAGAAAAAAGCAAAAGCAATCAAAAAAAAAAAAAAAGTCTTTTCCATTTCATGCCTCGTAGAAACCGAGATAAATCAGGCAAATTCCTACCCAACACCCCCACCACATCACTGAGTCACCCTTCTCTCTTCTTTGGTGACAGTGATCCAGAAGAACCTATAGGTGAACATCCAGAGATATACAAAGGTCCTATAGAAGAAGAAGAGTTAGAGACCACTCCATCTGAAGCTATGGCTGACAATAGAAGAGAAGATGAGAGAATAGAAGGTGCCTTCCCCATCCGAGAGACCAATGGAGAGATGAAAATGAAGAACATTAGCCCCTCCACCTTACCTCACTTCCATGGACTGACTACTGAAGATCCTGATACCTTCCTGTTTGAGTTTGTTGTCCTTTGTAGAACCTATGACTATACTGAAGATGAGCAAAAGCTGAAACTCTTCCCTTCAACTCTTAAGGATGCAGCATTACGCTGGTTCATGGGCTTACCTGGGAATAGTATCACAACTTGGGCTCAGATGCAACAAGCTTTCAATACCAAGTACAGGGATTATTGTAGGTCTAAGGAAACCAAGGGAGAAATCTTTCGGATGACCATGGGAAATGATGAGTCCTTAGAGGATTATGAGGAGAGGTTCCAACTTAGCTATAAGCGGGCCAGGTGCACACTTGACCCTGAATCCCTCAAGTTGGTCCTGCTCCGAGGAGTCCCTGAAGACCTCTTAGATACCCTTCACATGTTAGCTGGGGGGGACATTTACCAACTGCCTTATGAGGACATCAAGACTGTGTTTAGAAACCACTCCAGGGCAGCACGGAAACGAGGTAGAGGAAACCTCCTCTCAACTAGTGTCCCTTTCTCCAAACATGAGCTTGCAAATCAATTAGAAGATCTTAAGAGTGAGGTGAGACAGACCATTGCCATGCAGCTGGACACATTCAAGATCCAGCAGAAGAAAGAAGAAGCTGAGAGAGCCTTGGCTGTCTTCTGCCCTGAGTGCACAAGGAGACACCCTAAGAACGAATGCCCATTGCATTCGGTTGAAGTATGTTTCGTTTGTGAGGAGGACCATCCCACAAATCAGTGTCCAACCTTACCTGGGTTTAAAGCCATGTACCAAGGGATAGAAGCTCCCATTGAACCTCTCTATTACCTCAACCAAAGGAGGCCGCAAGGATCTAGACCTTATCAGCAGGGAATGCAAGGGGCACCTCAAGCTTATTACAGCCCCAACCAATCGACTCCTATGCCTTCCTGGGGTCCCCCTGCTCATCCTTCCTGTTCCATGCCTCCTCCATGGTCTTATCCACCTCAGTACTCTACTCAACCTACTTCTCATTCATATCATTCACATGCCCAGCCACAGCCTCAGTGGAATGCACCTCAGTCGGGGTGGAGGCCCCAGTACAATGCTCCTCCCGCCATTTTGCCTCCACCACCAGTTCAACCTCAGCCATTACCTCCTGCTCCTCCAAGGCAACCTCAAATGCCTGCTCAACCGAACCCAAACCCCAACAATAGACAGGCCTAGCAGGTATACACTAGGGAAACCTCATGCCCTACCTATGCCGTGGAGATCCAGGAGATCAATCTTCAATCTGGAAAGACTCTACTAGATCGCCAACCTCCTCCCCCAGAGGATGAGGAAGATAAACAGGAAAGTGAACCAAAGGCTATTCCCCCCTTTCCTGAGAGACTGACCACCACCACACAACCCAACCCAGAGGAGGATGAGCTTCTGGGTGAGCTCAAGCAGTTGTGTGTAAGAATACCACTTCTCCAAGCCATCAAGGATGTGCCAATATACAACAAACTGGTTAAGGAAAAGTGTTTCAAACACCCAGGCAGGCGGAAGAAAGATGCTTCAACCATCAATGTCATAGGACAACTGTCTGACCTTATGTTAGGAAAAGTCATCTGCCCAAAGTACCTAGATCCTGGAAGTCCTGTAGTAGATGTCCACATCAATGGCACCATCATACCTCACACCTTGATTGATCTGGGGGCTGCCATTAATGTGATGACCAGGGATACCATGCTCAAACTCAATCTTCAGGGTTCCTTGAGGAAGACCTCGACAGTACTGCAATTAGCAGATCGCTCCACTGTGACTCCCGAAGGGATTGTGGAGGATGTCTTGGTCTCTATCGACTCTTGGGAATACCCTGCAGATTTCTTGGTTCTGCAACCCAAGGCAAAGCTTACTGGATATCCTCTCATTTTGGGAAGGCCTTGGTTAGCCACTGCAGATGCTTACATAAGTTGCCGTGCAGGAAATATGACCATCAAAAATGGTCCTATGTCCAAACAGCTAGTCCTATACCCTCCTGCCCAACCCTCCTTAGAGCATGACTTACCACTCTGGTTAGAGGAAGGAGAGGAAGACGAGGTGTACTCAGCACCTCTGTGCACCTTAGATACCACTAGAAGAGACCCCCCAACCGAGGATGACTTGATCGAGACCTTGATCCAGAATCCACCTTCCAGTGCTCTATCCTTAGAGAAATTGGTGGAGGATGCCCAAGCTAGCACCCTAGTGGATCTTTGTACAACCAACCCTATCACTCCCAGAGTCAAGAATGTGGAGTTCAGCCCTGAGAGAATGTTAAAGATCAGCTCCTCCCTATCTCCTTCCCAGGAAAAGGAGCTGTGTAGCCTGTTGGCTAGTCACCTAGATGCTTTTCCTTGGAGCTATAAGGAGATGAAAGGAGTCCATCCTTCGGTCTGTACCCATCACATATACATCAAAGAGGATTGTAAGCTGGTTAGGCAACCCCAGAGGAGAATGAATCCAGCCCTTAAGGACATTTTCAAGGAAGAATTGCAAAAACTGTTGGATGCCGGATTCATCTACCCCATCTCAGATAGTTGTTATAGACATTTTTGTGCCTCGCAGCATGGAGCATGAAATGTCAATAATTACAGGGATCCTCAGTCCCTAAACATGTTGTTCTTACCCCTAGAGGAACAAGGTCAGCAAACCACAGCACTTCCTATCAGTTCTCCACCTGAAAACACTCAAAAACATGCTATTTTTGGATCATGTCAGCTGCTCCACTGAGCATCTGCGCTGAATGTCAACTGCTCCTCCTTGTACCTGCGCTGAAAGTCAAAACCAATGAAGGCCACCTGCGCTGAGCGAGAAAGGACAAGTGGCACAGTGAGTCATTGCTTTGGAATCTTCCAAAAATGACACTTGGATCAGGTATTTCGCCTTGTGATGAGTCAGAGGCTTTGTTTCTCCAAGTGGAAGCAAGGTTCACCAAGTGGACTCAAGAACTGAAGATCAACTAAAGATTAACTGAAGAGAGAGAGGACACAAGGCAGCTACACATCAGTTGCAAGCTGACTCATCCTTTCTCAATTCATCTATATATTGAGCTCTCTCCTATGAGCTCAAGAGGCTGGAATTTTGTGCAAAGCGAGGAAGTGCTGTTGGTTCACAGTTAGAGCTATTGGGTGATTGCTTTTATAGAGGGGAAGAGGAGATTTCTTGCTGCTGGGGAGGTGCTGCTGGATTGGAGCCATTTATGGTTGTAACCTTCTCAGAACCTTTTTCTTCTATCAATAAAGCTTTGATGTTCTCCTATATACTCGTATTGCAATGATGTATTGTTTTTATCTGTATATTTGATTCATTCTAATCCATGCATCAGTTATGAGTACATGTTTCTTGTAGTTTCCCTCTCTTGTTTTTGCAGGATCTTTGTGTAGCTGGGCTGGCAAAAGGAGCAAGGAGCTGGGAACAAGAGGCAAAGAGAGAAGACAGGATCGACAAAAGCGAAAGACATCGGTTGGTCAATCTTTTCTTCCTTCTCTGTACTTTCATAAAGGAAAAATATCAAAGCTTTACTTTCAGTTGTTGCTAAGGAACTATCACCCTTAGAGTAGGGATAGGGTCATTCCGAGTCGGATACTTTTCCCCACAACAAACTGGCGACTCCGCTGGGGAGCTAGTATCTTGTTGGTTTATTGTGTTTCTTGCTATTCATCTCATAAACAAGGAGAGCACCAAATCGAACTGCAATTGAGTCCTTCAATTGCAAAGTAGAGGGCAGCTGCTCTGGCTCAGTTTCTGAGCAAGTTTATGATTTGAAGAGCTGATCCACAAGGACTCTTGTGCTCTTTGTGATAGATTTTCATCCTCTTGATCATCCCTTAGCTTGTACTTGACCTATAGCTTTTTATTTCAGCAAAAACAGTGAATTTTTGAGTTTTTTATGACCCGGAAACCCTTGTAAACGCAACTCTCGTGTCTCAGTGCAGGCTGTCCAAAGGCAGTCTGCATTTCAGCGCAGGTACTCCCTTCAGGAACTGCGCTGAGAGTCAATTTGACAGACCAGAGCCTACGCTGAACCAGTTAGGCTATGTCTTCCTGAGGTTTCCCACTGAGTCTTAACCCTGTTTTCACTGTTGTTTTGTTGCTGATTGCTTGTCATTTGTACTTGCTGTAAACCAACTTTCCTTGACATTATTCCGCCTCAGTTGTGTGATGAAACTGTGATTGTTCTTTCAGTATTTCTTGTTTCAGTTACATTTTCCCATTGTGAAAAGCAAACCAGTATCGCTGTGACCTCTTAGATCCTGAACTGTAAAAGTGTCTTTGTGATCTTAAGAGCTAGTTTTATTACTGTTCATGGCTGTTTGAGTTTGTTTGTTTTTCATTTTATGGTTTGAATTCATACATTTTTAGTGTCGAAACAAGTACCTATAAGGCGTCTTTTGATTTTAGACAAAACTTGTTTGTTTACACTTCAAATTGAATTCAGAAATTATACGACAGTTTCCTTTTGTCTACATCAACATTAAAGGAAAAGAAAAGAAATACATGCATCTTGCATTTGCATTTTTTGATAAGTTTGCGTGATTGATCTAGGGGAAAGTGCATTAGTTTGTGCTTTGTGCTCTGTGTGGAAAGATAATGTTTTTCTCTCCCCTCAGTAGTTAGGATTTTCAAAGCTAAAAAGATTGTAAAGCTTGCTTATCATTTTAGCTACATTTAGGAATTTGTACCAATACATCTCGTGGTGATCCTGAAAGACAAACTGCTAAACAAGATCAACTTAAAATATATTGAATGAATCTAAAAACGCTTTGTAACATAATGCTCACAATAGAGGTCTAGGTAGAGACGTGTTCCGGCGTCGTTAAACGTAGTGATTGTCGATCTCTACGAAGGTGGGTGATTCCTCCTAAGGGATGATAACACTAATACGGACTTGTGCTCCCGCGTACCGTCGCGTATATTGGGAGACCCCTATAGGCATTTATCCTTTATCCTTAGGAAGCCGTGTCGGCCGCCCTACTGATCGCGATGCAGTGAACACAGCATTCACGAAGATCGACCACCCGTACCGTAAAACGTATTCTGTGGTTTCGCGAAAGGTTTGGCACACCCTCTGCCTAGATCTCCAAAGCAGTTTCTTTTGGCCTTTTTCAAACTCTATAACTGAAAAAGTCCATCCGAGCATTTGTCACTTCGGGCTCGTTAAAACATCGAAGGAGACTAGAGTCATCTTTAGCTTTTTCTCGACTCTTAAAACATGAAAAAGCAAAGTTGTGTCTAAAGCGTCGTTAATAAAATTTATTTTAAACGGAACATAATCATCACCCTTCCCTCGTTGATCTTCGAAGTTAGTCCACCACAAGTGGAAATTCCTGTAGAATCGCTAAGAAATCTTTTGGATAGACTAGATATGTCTGAACAACCGTCGACATCTAGGACTGTGTCGTCCGACACAGCTGCAGCAGAGCCTCCTGCTGCTACTCCAACGATGTTCGCTGGTATACCATCTGTCCTGGCAAATTGTCAACAACAAGCCGGAGTCCAATCAGGGACAACGACATGGTTAGTTCCTATTTCTTCATCTGGATTATCATCTGGTATTTCTTATGTTGAAACTCGCCAAATTGATCCATTTGGAGATCAATCTGGGCAATCGATCCCCTTGAGTTCCGGATTGATACCATATGGGGGGCAGTATGCCCTTTCATTACCTCCTCCGGGAGGGTGCCCATCCATGAGTTCACAACAAAGTTCAGGTCAAACTGGAATTACATCCAGCGGTTGGGTACCAATACTGCCTCAACAACCAGGAGTTGTATATTCTATGCAACCAGTCCACCCTGTGTCGAATGTTGCCACTATACCTGGTATGGTAATTGCGTCGCAAGTACAAGCGCTGCCTACTGTATGTCAACCCCAAGTTTCTCAGGTTGCCATACAACAGCCTCTTGTCTCGACATCTCAATCGCAACCTCAGGTCAGTGCCTCCTTATCTGGAGTGACTCAGGATCAAACAAGTACTGTGACTCCTCATCTTGGTCAATCATCTAGTATTGGGCATCAGCAAATGGTCCAACAACCAGAGCTGGTTCGAACTCAACAACCGCAATTCCAGCAATCATATCAAGGACCTGAGCAACAAGTCTTTGTAAGTAATGGGCAACCATACTATAATGGTTATACCCATCAACCTTGTCAAAGTTGCCAACATTATGCTGGTATGCAAAGACCCACTGCTCAGGCGATTCCATCTTATCCTGGATATGCTTCGCCTAACCTGAATCAACAGTTGCCCTTTGTAGCAACTCTAGAATTACCAGATCTAAACCGGCTGACGAATGATCCAATTGCTTATGCCCCTTGGTGGCCAGCGATTCCACACAAACTTCCATCAGACATTCCTAAATTTAATGGAAATCCAGGTGAAGACCCGTCGAATCACGTGATGACATTCCATCTATGGTGTTCATCAAACACCCTGAATGATGATTCGATAAGACTTCGCCTTTTTCAGAGGACGTTAACGGGTCCAGCGGCAAAATGGTATATTGAATTGCCTAGAGCTTCGTTCGACAACTTCAGTACCTTAGCTACAACCTTTTAACCCATTTTCAATTACCGATAAGGTATGAAACGAGAACAGAACTCCTTACCAACTTCAAACAGACGACTGCCACCCACATATCTGATCATATACATGAGTGGCGTCGTCGTCGTAGGATGGTGAAAACATATGTTCCCGATCAGCTATTAGCTGAATGGTTTATAAAGTCGTTACTTCCGGCCATAACGGAAGATGTGGCCAAGGGGGGAGTCGTAACAGAAGAGCAAGTTATAGCTCGTGCGCAATATCTAGACTTGGTTTATACTCAGTCTGGCACGCTCTACGACAAAATACCTGACGCCCCTAGACCGGAATTCTCAATTCCTCCTCCTCCTAAATCAAACAATGACTCTCACGCCGGCGATGACGTGATTGGCAAGCACAAAATTTACAGTCAAAATGCAAATGAAAAACTTCTTGCCTCAGAAGTAAATGCCATGTCGACCGACAAGGGCAAACAACTGAAGCAACCAGGGGGCAAGAAGAAAAAGGAAACCCCCGGCAGGGTGTCATATATGCGATGAGGATCATTGGAAGAAATATTGTCCACATATAGCTGAAGTTAAGAAACTCTTCAAGAGTTCAAAAACCCCAGCAGTATTGACTGATCCATTTCCTAATCCAATTCAAAATCTGGTTTCTAATCAAAATGCTTCCGGATCCCAAGTGCTTATGTTGTCTACCTCGAAGCAACAGAATAATGCTTTGACAAGGAGTAAAGATTACGGGAATCCAAAGCTGTCGAACAACAAGGTTAATGAACGACCTAGTAGTTCAACAACAACTTTGACCGAAGTTGTGCCACCCATCGTTCCTGAGCCAATGATAAAGTCGCCAAAGGGAGTAGTACACAAATCGACATTTAATCCTCGTGCCAAAGGAGCACAGAATTATAATATAGTAAAGGACCTGGCCCAATTGCCGTCCACTATGTCGACACTTGAAGTACCACAAAATTGCCCCTCCCAAGAGCAAGCTTTATTATCAGCAATAGGTGGGATTGCCCCAATGGATTCCAATCTTGTGGCCTTTGATCATAAAGGATATGACCCTCAGTTACCAGCTCAACTAGCTTTCCTTATTCAAGTGAAAGCCCTCAACAAAACTGTTCATCGAACGATTATTGATGAGGGGGCATCTACATGTCTTATGTCGATGAGTTGCTGGAAAGATTTAGGCTCACCACCCTTGTCGAAATCATCAACGACGTTAAAAGCATTTAATGGACGATCATACACTCCATACGGGATTTTAAGTAACTTGCAAGTTGAACTGGGGGGCAAAACAGTAGGAATTGATGTTGAAGTAATTGATGGAAACCTCGATTACAACATCCTACTAGGAAGGCCCTGGATCTATGCCATGGCCGCGGTTGTGTCGACCTACTTCAGGAAGATTGCATTTCCCTTCCAAGAAGGAATTACAATCGTCGACCAACAAACTTTTCTCCCCAACAGTTCACAAGTTACAGGAAGCATTCCAATGATCCACGGAAGGAATCATTTGCTTCAAAATATCGGAATAGGTCTCCTAAAAGACCCTGCCTTAATGGGTACTTTCACCCTACCGCCTCCAAGTAATCTGGCAGGAGTGGCCAAGGTGGAAACCTACAAAATGAAATCTAATCCAATCTTCTGGTTGGATTCGGAAGATTCCTAAATATTTTGTCGGCTCCGAGGACAGTTCTTATCTCGTGTCAACCTCGTTAAAAAATGAAACAAGGAGTTATGAGGATAGTTCTTTTACTATGTCAACCTCATTAAAAAATGAAACAAATCCCCTTTTCAAAATTCAAAGGTAAACCTTCATTCCAACCACCAAGTTGAATGCAATGAAGCTTGGGGGGCACCCTCCTTTGACATGCGTCATTATGATGCTGGGGGCATGCAAATAATCGAGCAGTTTTAGCACATGGTTCATGCTCGTTAAAAAATAAACGCAAGATCCGAGCAGTTTTAACGCGGTCTTCATGCTCGTTAAAAAATAAATAAAAGCAGTGAGCAATGTTCCCTCCAGAGTTCAAGCTCATTAAAAAATGAACCTATCCCGGTAAATAACCATTGCGATCGTAAATTTATCAGCCTTAAAAGCCTTGGTCGTGTTTTCATCCATCACCTCCACCGTCATTTGGCCGGTCGTTCACCCCCATATGATTGTTTACCCATTTTGAGGAACAGCTGCGAAGAGTGATTTCACCTAGCCATCCTTGTGACACTGCCGTGATTGGAAAATTCCAACCTGTACCTGGAATCTGCTGCTATCCCTGTTCATCACTCGTTCCTCAAAAGACGAGTCTTCTTTGAGCTCTTTTCACTGACTCGTAAAATATGAAAAGTTTGCCGAGTTTTGGCCTTCCAGCTCTTTAAAGCGACCGGAAAGCTATCCCTCCTCTAGATTTTAATCTTTTTGGACCTGAGGGATTATTGCACAAAAAGATCGAGCGCTTGTTTTGTTCGGCTCGTTAAAGCAACCGAAAATTCATCCCTTCTGTATTGTTTTAAACTTTTTCGGACTTAAGGGATTAGATGACGAAAAAGGAATTTTGGAGTTAACTTTTCGTGCCTTTTCAGACTCTCTAAAAATGAAAAGGACCGAGTTTTCCTTGTCGTTAGACTCGTTAAAATGATTAAATAGCGACAAACTTGTCTTTAGATGAGAACGAGTTTCCCTATCGCTAAGCTCGTTAAATCATAGCGATGGGCTTGCCCGAAGGGCAGGTTATAGAACAAGCATATGTTATCCTCCTCAAGCTTGACAAAAATAAAGAGGTACTGGTCAGAAATGACTGGGGAAAAATTGGGAGAACATCAAAGCTTAATGGTAGCAAGTCGCTCTTGAACATGACACTTTTCTTCCGTACCACATCGGGTTGGGTTGTTTCATTCACCGGTCTCATCACCATGGTCTTCGCCAAACCATCCACATTTTGGGGTAATGCTACCGATCCATCGCATCAGTGTCGTTATATGTTCAAGAGAGGTCATTCTGAAAGTGTCAACCGTGTCCCATCCACTGCCATACATTATCCTTCATCCATTCATGATCGCCACCCTGAATCATATGTCACAGTTTGTTTTCACCTCCACTAAAATCATTAGCTCCGTTCCGTGTCATTGATGTGGGATTCATTAAGGCCCTCCTTTGACGGATCGCTTCTTGTCGACTTCAGCTCATTATCCAAGAAGTTGATCTAGGAACAACCCCATCAGTACTTTGAAGCTTGCATGCCTCAATGGCAAGTTTCTCACTTCCGGCGACAGGTATACATCAATGACCTTCGACCAGAAGATTTTGCGTGGCGTTCGACGCCAAGTCCTTTATTCACGCCATGTGAACTGTACTGCAGTACCTTGAGGGTCATCATCCTTATCGGTGATTCCTCTCGCGCTTGTTAACGGTTTACATCATTGACCGGTAATCAAGCGATGTCTTTCCATGTTCGACTTCAAGAAATTCTCACATGGATCGACTTGTACATCGAGTGAAGATCGGAAGAGATTGAAGACCCCGGATCTAGTTTCATCCATCCGGGCTGCGATATATATTCAGGACATAAAGACATTTGATATGTACATCATTACAGCAGATGATCATCCTCCTCAAAGGATGATAATTTCAGCAGAAAATTATCAGTCTACCATCAGACGATCGTCTGTTCTATGTACCAAAATGTATTTATAAAGCTGAGCATGGGAATGCCCGCCTCAGCTAGATCATGAAAACAGAATGAAAAATAATGTATTGTATTGTATTGTATTACAGGGCACCTCTCAGCACTTGAATGAACTTCGGACCCTCTGGATAAAGCATTTCACCCGATAAACGGCCTCATACTTTAGGGGGCAACTGTTATAGACATTTTTGTGCCTCGCAGCATGGAGCATGAAATGTCAATAATTACAGGGATCCTCAGTCCCTAAACATGTTGTTCTTACCCCTAGAGGAACAAGGTCAGCAAACCACAGCACTTCCTATCAGTTCTCCACCTGAAAACACTCAAAAACAGGCTATTTTTGGATCATGTCAGCTGCTCCACTGAGCATCTGCGCTGAATGTCAACTGCTCCTCCTTGTACCTGCGCTGAAAGTCAAAACCAATGAAGGCCACCTGCACTGAGCGAGAAAGGACAAGTGGCACAGTGAGTCATTTCTTTGGAATCTTCCAAAAATGACACTTGGATCAGGTATTTCGCCTTGTGATGAGTCAGAGGCTTTGTTTCTCCAAGTGGAAGCAAGGTTCACCAAGTGGACTCAAGAACTGAAGATCAACTAAAGATTAACTGAAGAGAGAGAGGACACAAGGTAGCTACACATCAGTTGCAAGCTGACTCATCCTTTCTCAATTCATCTATATATTGAGCTCTCTCCTATGAGCTCAAGAGGCTGGAATTTTGTGCAAAGCAAGGAAGTGATATTGGTTCACAGTTAGAGCTATTGGGTGATTGCTTTTATAGAGGGGAAGAGGAGATTTCTTGCTGCTGGGGAGGTGCTGCTGGATTGGAGCCATTTATGGTTGTAACCTTCTCAGAACCTTTTTCTTCTATCAATAAAGCTTTGATGTTCTCCTATATACTCGTATTGCAATGATGTATTGTTTTTATCTGTATATTTGATTCATTCTAATCCATGCATCAGTTATGAGTACATGTTTCTTGTAGTTTCCCTCTCTTGTTTTTGCAGGATCTTTGTGTAGCTGGGCCGGCAAAAGGAGCAAGGAGCTGGGAACAAGAGGCAAAGAGAGAAGACAGGATCGACAAAAGCGAAAGACATCGGTTGGTCAATCTTTTCTTCCTTCTCTGTACTTTCATAAAGGAAAAATATCAAAGCTTTACTTTCAGTTGTTGCTAAGGAACTATCACCCTTAGAGTAGGGATAGGGTCATTCCGAGTCGGATACTTTTCCCCACAACAATAGTGAATGGGTGTCCCCTCTGGTGTTGGTTCCCAAGAAAAATGGGAAATGGAGAATCTGTGTGGACTACCGAGAACTGAACAAAGCTACCAAGAAAGACCATTTCCCTCTACCTTTCATAGATCAAGTGTTGGATGGACTGGCAGGAAAGAAGTTCTTCTCTTTCCTGGATGGGTTTAGCGAGTACAACCAAATCCAAATCAGCCCGGAAGACCAAGATAAGACCACCTTCACTTGTCCTTGGGGCATCTTTGCCTACCGAGTCCTTCCCTTTGGGCTATGCAATGCTCCTGCTACCTTCCAGAGAGTTGTCTTAAGCATCTTCTCGGAGCTGGTCCATGATGGAGTGGAAATCTATATGGATGACTTTACTCCTTATGGGGCCAACTTCCAGGAAGCATTGTCCAATCTGGGAAAAGTCCTAACCAAATGCATTGAGATGAACTTGTCCCTTAGCCCTGAAAAATGTGAATTCCTAATGACTGAAGGGACCGTGCTAGGCCATACCATTTCTTGCCAAGGGTTACAGGTGGATCCTAACAAAATTGCTCTCATCAAGAAGGTTCCACCTCCTCAAAAGGTAAGGGATGTTCGGAGTTTCTTGGGATTAGCAGGATATTACCGGAGATTCATTAAAGACTTCAGCAAGCTAGCCTCGCCATTGTTTGGCCTGTTGGCAAAAGATGTGGAGTTTAAATGGACTGACGATTGTCAGAGGGCTTTAAATGAATTGAAGGACAAGTTGGTGTCAGCCCCAATCCTGAGAGGTCCAAACTGGGCCCTACCTTTCCACATCCACACTGATGCCTCGAACAAAGCCATAGGTGTAGCTTTAGGACAAGTTGAGCAAAAACTTCCATATGCCATTTACTTTGTTAGCAAAAACTTGTCCAAAGCTGAGCTGAATTACACTGTAACCAAGAAAGAATTCTTGGTTGTGGTCCATGCACTGAACAAGTTACGACATTATATTACTGGCTATCAAACCTTTGTACATACAGACCATGCTGCAATTAGATATTTAATGAATAAACCAGATGTGAATGCTCGTATTATTAGATGGTTACTTTTATTGCAGCAGTTTGATTTGACCATTGTTGACAAACCAGGTAGAGAAAATGTTGTTGCTGACTTTTTATCTAGATTGGATTTGTCTGCAGATGAGGATGGAACAGTGGATGACCAGATGCCCGATGAACATCTGTTTGCTATTTCAGTACTCTCTCCATGGTTTGCTGATATAGTAAACTACCTTGTTTCAGCACAGTTCCCTCCGCACCTATCTTCAAGAGAGAAGAGCAGAATCATCAGAAAAAGTGCCTCATTTACTTGGATCAGGGGCAATCTGTTCAAGCTTGGCCCCGATCAGATCTTAAGGCGTTGTGTAAGGGAGGAGGAAGTCTTTGATATCCTCCTCACTTGTCATGATGGGCCTTGTGGAGGACATTTTGCAGCAAAGAGAACTGCCTTCAAAATCCTGCACGCAGGCTACTATTGGCCCACACTTCATCAAGATGTCAGAAGATATGTCAGCCAGTGTGACCAATGCCAAAGAATGGGGAAACCGACCCAAAGGGATGAGATGCCTCTCCAACCTCAGGTGACTCTTGAGCCATTTGAGAAGTGGGGTATGGACTTTGTGGGCCCAATCAACCCTCCTTCGAGGCAAAGGTCTTACATCATTGTGTGCACTGACTACCTGACAAAGTGGGCAGAGACCAAAGCAATCAAAGCGGCAACAGAAGAAAAGGTGGCCGAGTTCCTAAGAGAAAACATCTTCTATAAGTTTGGCTATCCAAGAGAGCTGGTCACCGATCAAGGGAGCCAGTTCACCTCCAACCTGGTTGAAGATCTACTAGCTCATCACAAGATCAAGCATAGGACTTCCACCCCCTATCACCCTCAAGCAAATGGGCAGGTGGAAGTCACCAATAGAGCATTAGAAGGGATCTTGACTAAGGTGGTGAGCAGCAGCAGAAAGGACTGGGCAGATCGCCTGGTTGAAGCCACATGGGCTTATAACACCACTTGGAAGACCACCACCGGCTTCACACCTTATGAGCTGGTCTATGGGAAGAAGGCTTTGTTGTCCATTGAGTTTGAATACAACACTTTGAGGATGGCAGCTCAGCTAGATCTAGATCTCAGCCATGCACAACAAGAAAGGTTATTGCAGCTGAATGGACTGGATGAGCACCGAATGCAGGCCCTCCTTCACTCAGAAGTGGTTCAACTTCAGAGAAAGGTGTGGCATGACCAACATCTCCATGACAAGCAATTTCAGTCGGGAGATTGGGCCTTGTTGTATGACTCCAGATACAAAGATTTCAAGGGGAAGCTGAGAACCAGATGGCTAGGGCCATATTCAGTGGAAAAATGTCATGACAATGGATCTTTTCTTATTCGGACCATTGATGAGGAAGCCATCCCCATGCTTGTCAATGGGCATCGATTGAAGATCTACAGGAAGTCTCTCTCAAGACAGGAGTTCATCAAAACTATGGAGAAGGCAGTGTTGGTCATAGAGAAGGGTTCTGCCCCTGCTTTGGGCATACCCTGAAAAATCAAAAAAATCTAAAAAAAAAATAAAAATAAAGAAATAATAAAGATCCTTGGGTGAAAACCTTTCTGAGGCACCCAAGGCAGGTGGTAGGGGTGAAAACCTCATTGAGGCGCCCCTATTGTCTTTTAAAAAAAAGGAGATTGGAAAAAGATCCTTGAGTGAAAACCTCTTTGAGGCGCTTAAGGCAGATGGCAAGGGTGAAAACCTCAATGAGGCGCCCCTGTTATCTTTCAAAAGAAAAGAGAGAAAAAGAAAAAAGAAAAAAAAAAAGAAAACAAAAAAAACAAGGTCAGCAGATTCATTATGTAAAATTGCATGCAGGTTGCAGGTGTTCTATGGAGGAGAGGGAGCCTCTCAACTCAAAGCCAAGGGTCCTCATCATGTAGTCAGGACACCTCACTAGCACCTCCTCCTGTAACAGTTAAGCCTGCTAGAGTGGATACCATTCACAGCGCAGGCCATATGCAATGAAACGTGGGCGCATGCAACTAAAGCATCCCATCCATCGTCGGCAGCTTGTGAACATGGACCTCTGGGCCTGTGTAAGTTCGCCAACAGCAGGTAAATCCACTCATCAACGTCCAAAGAACCGAAACATCGTGTGCAGCCGCGCAGGTAAGTGTCTCGACCCTTCCTTCCATCAGATTGCATGAATGTTACTTTGATTGATTGCAAAGTGTAAAGGTGAATGGGTTGAGCGGCTGTATGGCCATTCGCCCGGCCACGTCGGCTAGTTAATGGTCTAGTTGGATGTTTGGGTGGCGGCCATGACAAAAAGAATGGGCAGCACGCACGTGAGAGCAATCCCGTCGAAAAAAACGAGTTTAACAAAAGAGGCGGCGGCAGATCTGTGGGAATTGATGCGGCAGCAAGTGAACGCGCAGTTGAATGATGGGATGACGTCACACAACGGTCCGGCGGGGACAGCTCACCCCCGCGCCACGGATTCCGCCGATTCAAAATCTAATCGGCTAGATTGCACTCATGCATTTATCAACCACCGTTTTGAACTCGAGCAGCTATCCTGATCTTTCTGCAGTTCGATACGCCGAGCCTTTGGCTATCAGAACGAATATGAGGCACACCCAAGGTGCAGACAGACTGCAGTCTTTCCCAAAAATCGCGCGCTGCATTCTACAGGAATGCTGTCATTCTACAGGAACGGTGTCATCCTACAGGAACGCAGTTTCTACAGGAAGGCGGGTGCCTCACGTAAAAAGGTGGCAAACTAAAAAGGTAACCCTGAACTCTTCATGCAACTGGTTTTTAAAGGTGGCAGAATTGTCGTCCACAGTCTGGTCATAGAAAAATGGTGAAATTGTTGTCTGTTGTGCCTATACTGTCATTCTACAGGATGTCAGGGTAATTAAATTGTGTTAAGTTCCTCAGGGATAAGTTTTGTGGATTATGTGCATAACATTCTACGCTCTGTCTCAGTAGACCAAATTTCTTCCACAATCACCACCTCTGGTTAAGGAAACTGTTTTATCATGCCGGGTGGGTTTATTAAACGAGAACCCACTGATTCAACCAAGTTAAGGGAAAACCAGGAGGTGGTGGAGCTCTTCACACAGATTCAATGGATATCTTTTTGTGACAAATTGCAGGGTTACGACGATGAAGTGGCAGAAGAATTTTTGCAGGCTCTGAGGCCGAAATCAAAGACACTGGCCACAGTGAACTTCAGGGGTCTAAGCCTCAAGCTCACCCCACAATATATCAGTCGAATTACTGAACTTCCAATGGGTTTGCCATGGGATAAGGAAGAAAGGAAGTTGAGCCAGCAGGCCAAGAAAGAATTCTTTCCACCTGAGGAGGAATTTTCGGAGGACAAAAATGGGGTGCAAAGAACCAGCTTGCTGCCACCATGGAATGAAGTTAGCCTGCAAATCATGAAGCATATAACCTGTGAAGGCCATTTTAGCATCGTGTACGCGTATCACTTTTGGTTGCTCACTGAATTGAGGCACTCGGTTGATCTTCCTGTAGAACAGAAACTGAGCATTCCTTATTTCCTGCTACAGTCCCTAATTGAGTGTGCCACAAAGTTAAAAGAAGGCATACCAGATCAGGTAGCCCACCATGGGTTGATCAAACTTCTTGTGGAGGATGCGCTCCATTCATATAAGGTTCCCCTCTCATGGGAATCATTCCGGAATTTGACAAGAGATGGAGACATAAGAATGCTAATTGAAGAAACGGGTTCCTCCAGCAGTGAGGAAAAAGAATCAGTGGCCGAGGGAAAGAAGGAAACAGGCCAGAAGACCCCGACCACAGTACAGAAGAAAGAACAAAAGAAGAAGCATGAGAAAAAGGATGACAAAGAAAAAGGTGATACACCCATCTTGTCAGCAAGAGAAAAGAGGTTGCAGAGCAGAACAGACAAAGCTGAATGGTCCACATCAGCCCAAGTACCTCATCAGCACCCGCAACCCAACCAAAAAGCAAAACCCATGCAGCAAAGAAAGCAAAGGTGGTGACACCTATGTCTACAGGAAAGCAGAAACAGGCTTCTACAGGAAGCCCGAAAACAGTAAAAGGGTCTTCTACAGGAAGCCCGCAAATCATTGACAAAGGGGCTTCTACAGGAAAGCCGAAAATTACCAAAACAGGGGCTTCTACAGGAAGCCCGAAATTGGTAAAGAAAGGGTCTTCTACAGAAGGCCCGAAAGTGGGTAAAGCAGGGTCTTCTACAGGAAGCCCGGAATTAGAAAGGAAGGGGCCCTCTACAGGGAGCCCTGAGAAAGCAAAACGCAAGAAAGAGAAGGCTGGCATTCTTGAAAAGGAGGCAGCAGCTGCACTGGCCGCCCTCAGTACACCTCCAAAGCCACAAGAGAAGAGAGAGAGGGAGATCCCTCTACCTTTTGAAGCTAGGAGAAGTAAGAGGATAAAAACGGGCAAGCCGGAGCCTCCACCCAGCAGCCAAACCATTTTAGGGGGTGTCCCTACTTCACCCAGTGAAAGATCCCCCTCTAAAACATTGGACACCCCCGAGAGGGGAAGTCCAAAAATAACTTCTTGGACATGAAGGATAGGCCAATCGGCTTCCGAAGCTCGGCTCAAGGAAACAGGAAAGAGGGAGGAAGCGCCACCCTCATCACCGCCAGGGGAAGAAGAGGCAGGGCCACCAAGAACAGGAAAGGAAGAGCATGCACCGGGCCCTAGTTCTCAGCCAAGGACAAGGAGCTGGAGCAAAGTTGCTCAAGGATGAGCAAATATTTTAGCTGGGGGTGATGATGAGCCCCAATTTTTGGTACAATTTGGGCTCATTTGGCCTACTTACCTTGCTCAACCATTCATCTTTTATCACTTATGCATTCATTTCTTAGTATATTCGTGTTGTTTGTAGGAAGAAGGGCAGACATTATATCTATGTGGCTAATACATGATGATTTCAGGTTTTTGGCATTAAAGAGAGCAAAAGACCACGCAGAAGGAGACAAGGAGACAACAAAGGTGGCATTGCAGGTTTATAGGGAGGTTGTCTACAGCCTTAAATAACCTCCCTCGTGATTTTCACCTTAACTCCGAGCTCCAACAGCTCTCCCCACCGAGCTTAGAAGCAGCCAACAGATTCTACAGGATCAGCAGTTTGACTTTCAGTTGGACAGCCAAGCTCCACGAATGGAGGAAGCCAGCTTGATCTTCATTGTGTATAAATATGAAGGCCGTAGCCTTTGATAGGAGATTTTTGAACTTTTGAACTGATATTGTAATTTCTGAGCACAGCTCGGTGTTTGTTTTTGTAAGCCAGTTTTGGCATGACATTAGACTCTTGATTATGAATAAAGGCAAGCAGATTTGGATCTAATTCTGAGCTTTTAAGGGAGCTATAGCTCTCAGGTTAGGGCCCAACCTGAGAGCAATAGACCTCCTCTTCGTTGTATTGTTACTTGTGTTCTTGCAGCACTTTATTTCCTCTGTTTTGAGATGCATTTAGAATTTACAGTCTGCTGATTTGATTTCTTGTATGTGATTGAGTAGGATTCATTTACAGTTCAAGTGCTTTCAGTTGCATAGATTAGAGTAGGAGGATTGTAATTCATTAGAGCTCAAAAAAGGTTGATAGTGCACTCGCTGCCATCTCTGTCTAGAGATTGGGGGTGTGGGCTGTACCAACCACCAAAAACGCAGTCTTATGCTTTCATGCAAGCTGCCACACAGTCATTGCAATCGTAGATCCTTCCATGCATTTTGCTCTAGAGCCATACTTCTTCATTCTAACTCCATGCACGACTTCTCTTCACGATTTACATTGATGTTCATTGGTTTAATAGCACAGGTAGCACAGGTTAATGGATTCTCGTTTTTGGTGCAATACATAAGCAATTTGTTTTATTTACACTGCTCAGTATCCTTCCACTTCCTTAGTCTTCTTCTTAACCACGCCTAAAGCCACCTACTCGACCTATGGTCAGTTCGTTTACCTTCCAACTCTTCCATTGCCCACGTAGCTCCATTTTCTTGACCTTTCGTTGCTTCCATCCTTCTATCCTCCAACCAACTCCGTGCACTCTTTCTCCCTCTTATTTCTCTGCCCTGAGCCATCACAAGCTCCATCTCCATCTTACCTATCCACCCATACCACTCCATCACTTCACCATCACCCAAAACTCCCACGGTAGAACATCCTGTAGAAGTTAGCAGACTTCCTGTAGAATCCCTGAGTTTCCTGTAGGATCCCCTGCAGACATCCTGTAGAAGCCTGCAAACTCGGTTTCCGAGCACCTGAACGTTGTGGACTTCTATGGACTGATGCTAGGGACCCTCTGGGACCTCTCCTAGGCCTCCTGACCTTTCCCAAGCTTTCTCTCCCTTCGCACCACCTCTGCACAGCCAAACCCTAATAAGAAACACGATCATAATCACTCCATCCACTTAAGCAAAAATACAAAAACAATGTTCTTTTCAATAAAAATAGTTTAAGTTCATGCATTTCACATCACTAGAAGTAATGGCATCATTTTTAGACATTGGAACTCTCACTATTGCATCATAGAGGTTAAACTAGTCAGATTAGGGTTTACTAGGGTTTCCATGTTTTGGTTGGCTTTCAGTTCATTTTTGCAAAGTAGATTAATCTCCTTTGAGATAGCCTTCATCCATCATTTAGAAAGCTTCTTCTGAGAACATATAGAAGTTGGCTTGAGCCCTAGCGTACTTGTGCCAGCTGACCAAGTGACAGCTGCGACAAGAGCTAGTACTTGTGCATACAGCACCGTCACTTCGAAGTTTGTACGAACTACCGGGTTGATAAAATTAGAGATAGGAAGCCCCAGGAGTTGTAGCATTATTGCTACAATACTGGAGCCCACCATAAGGTCGCCATTTTTTAAGTGCATGTAGTATTGCCAACATTTCCTTCTCATAAATAGCTTGCTTAATATGTAGCAATAAAAATACCCAATCACCTACATCAAAACATTTTTCACTACGATGTTGATCTACCTGTTGTTTCGTTTGATTTTGCACTGAAGTGGTGTTATCCTTTAAAATTTGGAGAACTTGTTGTTGATGCTCGATGTGATCTTTCACTGCTTGAACCTTTTTCTTCTTGATATGTCCATCTATCTCTAGAGTTTGAAGAGTGATAATTTCTTCCAATCCTTTACAAGATATGGTCGGATTCATTTCTTGATGCTCGATGTGATCTTTCACTTCTTGAACATTTTTCTTCTTGATATGTCCTTCTATCTTGATAGTTTGAGGAGTGGTAATTTCGACCAATGAATTACAAGATATGGTTGGATTGATTTCTTCTTTCTTGATGTGATCTTTGACTTCTTGCACCTTTTTCTTCTTGATATGTCCTTCTATCTTGAGAGTTTGAGGAGTGGTAATTCTTGCCAATGCTTTACAAGATATGGTCTGATTCATTTCTTCTTTCTCTGGGGTGGGGTCCTAGCATATATCTTCTTCTTTTGATGTTTCTTGATCCTTTTCTTCCTCCTCTTCATATTCTATGTAAAATAATTTATTCTCAGCACACTTATGACCTTTAGTGCATTTGTTATCACAATTGTAAGAAAGCCCTTTTTCTCTTTTTTCTTCCAATTGTTGTGGTGTAACCCTTGTAGGTTGTGGAAGGTTAGGAGAAACAACACTCCCATCTATATAGTTGTCAGGGGTATGCTTCCTGGTTTCCATAATTTTTCTTTCCACTATGTGACAAAGCCCTTTTACTCTTTCCAATTTTTGTGGTGTTGCTCTAAAGAAGGTGTTGCTCTTTGTATCCTCATAATGTGCTATCATTTCCTCCGTGAAAATTGACCACGTAACACGTTGTTTACGAGAACAAAGCCCTTCATACCATAAAAATTGATCTGGTTCTAAATATGAAGATGCAATACATACATTTTGTAACACTTGTACACCATATAGATCAAAATATTGCTCCATCTGAAGTATCCAATTTACCGGATCCTTGCCATCAAACTTCCTCATCTTGCTTTTTCTTGATTTTAGGAGCTTGATCTTGAAACGACTATAACTCTGTACTTTCGGATCTTTAAGTTCTGAAATTGTGACTTGTGGTAGCCCTCTGTGTTCTCTTTCCAATGCCATCAGTCTGATCCAAATTGGATTCTCCAAGGAAGAGTTATGCAAAATCTCCCAAGATGACCTGATTATAGACTAGTTCAGTAGAGCAAACTTGTACGATGTGCCATGAGTCACTGTTTCAAGCTTTGGATATGAAAAAGATATCCAAGAAACTAAAATCTGTCCTCTTTCTATACCTTCTTACGAAATTTCAATCCGATGCTCAGAGATAAAGATATGATGATTTTCCCCAGGTCACCTGTTTTGAATGTAATTCAGGAGTCTGCAAAAAGACCAACTTCCTCAGATCATATCTCCGCAAATATCGCGCAAAAAGATCTGAAATTTGGAACCAAGGTTTAGCGCGATTTCTTCTCAAATGGGTATTTTTTGCGACTTCTGAAACATCAAAGAAAAAAAGTTATAGCGAAAATTCCACGATGACCTGTTTAGAGCAGCGAAACCCTAGAATCCAAAGCTCTGATACCAAATGTTATGAAACCAGCTCAAGAAAAGATAGAATATATAGATCAACGCCTTAGAATTCAGCCTCTTCGAGGGGGAAACCTCCTTTACATTACATAAATGAACAATTCTTGGATGATACAAATTAAAAGACCTCCTTTCTATATATAGGAGTCTAAGGGGTCATAACATAATCAGAGCTGACATAACAATAATAATGTAAGGGCACAATAATAACAATAGTGGGCTTCTATGGGGCACAATAGTTACAATATGGGCACTACATGGGTACATCAATATAATAAGTGGGTTGTACTAATAATAATAAGGGGTTACACTAGTAGTATAGGGGCCTAACAAAAGGTATGGTAGAAGGTATAAGTTATAGCTCTGGATTTTGATTTTTGTCAAAATTATGTATATGGGAAGCAAAATCGGGTGAGTATCCCCTCTGTTGGTAAGAGGGCGAAACAGATATTAGATCTTGTGCACAGTGATGTGTTTGGACCTGTGAAGGTTCCATCACTGGGTATGTCTTTGTACTATGTATCATTTATAGATGACTTCTCAAGGAATACATGGATATATTTCCTTAAGAGGAAATCTGAAGTCTTTGATAGGTTTAAAGAATTTAAGGCTCTGGTGGAAAACCAGACAAAGAAGAAGATAAAGGTGCTAAGGACAGATAACGGTGGAGAGTTTTGTAGTAAAGAATTTGAAGAATTTTGTAAGAAGTGTGGTATAGCATGGCAAAAGACTACTACATTTACACCTCAATAAAATGGAGTTGCAGAAAGAATGAACAAGACATTGATGGAAAGGGAAAGAAGCATGCTCAGCGGCGTCAGGTTAGGACAGGAATTCTGGGCAGAGGTGGTGGAGACAACATGTTACCTAGTCAACATATCACCTTCATCAGCGTTGGAGGATAAGACTCCACAAGAGGTATGGACTGGTAAGAAACCCTCTCTTTCACATCTGAGGGTATTTGGATGTGATGCATATGTACATGTTGCAAAGGAGAAATGAACAAAGTTGGATAGTAAATCTGAAAAGTGCATCTTTATTGGGTATAAGGATGGTTTAAAGGGTTATAAGCTTTGGAACCCAGTAACAAGGAAGGTTGTGTACAACCGAGATGTGGTGTTCCTAGAGGTGAAAGATGTTATTAAACATGAATTCCAACGAAAGGAACTTGAGAAGATAGAGTTTGAGCTTAAGGAGGAAGATTAAAACTCTACAACAGAGGAGGAATCAGAAGATGAAGAGCCACAAACTTCGAGTGTGAGAAGATCAGTTCGAGAAAGAAGGCAACCAGAAAGGTATAGTCCATATGCTTTCTGTTCAAATTTTGCTTTATCTATTACTGACGATGATCCTAGAACTCTGAAGGAAGCAGTAGATTAAGAGGATGGAAAACTCTAGAAAGAGGCCCTGGTTGATGAAATGGCATATTTGCACAAAAATGAGGCATGGGATCTGGTGGAGTTGCTCGCTGGAAGGAAACCCATTGGCAACAAATGGGTGTTCAAAAAGAAGACAAATGCAGAAGGAAAGGTGGAGAAATACAAAGCTTGGTTGGTAGAAAAAGGTTATTCCCAGGAGCCAAGAATTGATTTTGGTGATATTTTTTCTCTTGTTGCCAAGGAAACTTCTATTAGATTACTTTTATCTGTTGCTGCTACTTTTGATTTTGAGGTAGAATAGATGGATGTGAAGAAAACGTGTCTTCACAGGGATCTGTAAGAGGAGATCTACATGAAGCAACCTAAAGGTTTTGTGGTGAAGGGTAATAAAGAACTAGTATGCAAGTTAAAGAAGTCTCTGTATGGGTTAAAACAATCACCAAGGATGTGGTATCAGAAATTTGATACATTTATACGGGGACTTGGCTTCACCGGAAGCAAAGTAGATCACTGTGTGTATTTTAAATTAATTGGTGACCGTGTTATTTATTTGGTCTTGTATGTGGATGATATGTTGCTGGTTGGAAACGACAAAGAAATTATCCAAGATTTGAAGACCCAATTTTCCTCCAAATTCGACATGAAAGATCTTAGTGCTACAAACTGTATTTTGGGCATGGAAATTAAAAGAGATCGAACAAAGAGGAAGATTTGGTTAAAATAGAGGAAGTATGTCAAGACAATATTGCAGAGGTTTAATATGCATGATAGTAAACTGGTGAAGGTTCCTATTCCTGTAGGTGTAAAGTTATCGGCTGAACAGTGTCCCAAGACACAAGAAGAGGAAGAGGGCATGTCCCATGTTCCATATGCAAGTGCATTCGGTAGCCTGATGTATGCAATCGTCTGTACTAGACCAGACATTGCACATGCAGTGGGAGTATTGAGCAGGCTTATGTCAAAACCAAGGAAGGAGCACTAGACAGCAGTGAAGTAGGTTTTTAGATATCTTCGTGGCACTAGTGATTATGGTTTGTGCTACCAAGGAAGACCAGGATTGGACAGAGTGTTGGATATTCGTTGCTTTGTTGATGCAGACTGAGCTGGAGATCTGGATCAGAGAAGATCAACAAGTGGGTATGTGTTTAACCTATTTGGAGGTGCGGTCAGTTGGATGAGTAAGAAATAATCTTTAGTGGCACTATCAACTACAGAGGCAAAATACATGATAGCCACTCATGCAAATAAGGAAGCAGTTTGGTTGCAGAGATTGTGTTTAAGTATGGTGTTAGTACAAGGAGCTATAAGGATATACTGTGACAGCTAAAGTGAAATTTTCTTGGCAAAGGACCCCGCATATCATTCAAAGACAAAGCACATTGATGTTCAATATCACTTTGTGAGGGATATGATAGAAGACAAAAAGGTGTTGCTGGTAAAGGTGGACACATTGAAGAATACTGCAGATGCATAGACAAAATTTGTGAGCTCTAAGAAGTTCTCTTCGTGTAAAGAAAAAATGGGCATTGCAAGGCTGGATAAATGACTAAGCTCTCCTGTGGCCCCCTGTGGAAAGAAAACAACAAGCGAGAGAATGTTGGGTTGTGTTATATTCTTTCCACGACTAGTCGACGTAGTTAACCAGGGGATTAGAGGGGGGGTGGAGCCCCCCTTTGTTGCACTAATTGTGTAGCAGGAGGGGTCACAGGGGGTTTGAGGGGTGTAGGTAACCCCACTCTATGGGGTCTAGGGAAGTGCCCTAGAAATTTTTTTTTTGGTACCCTATATTAGGTTGGGCAGGCCCACCTATGGTTTTGTGCATGATTTTCACACATGGTTTTGGACGCGATGGTTTTCTGGTCCATGGTATTGGACACTTTGGCATGTATAAATATGTATTGTAACATTGAAAGGAACATAATCAAAAATCAAGTTGGTAGTCCTAGTTTTGGGATCTAGGGGAAAATCTTTGTGTATGTGTGTTTTATGTGTTATGCTCTCGCATTGTTTATTTTATGTGTTTTAGAATTCGTATGCAGGTAATTTCGGTACAGGGTTAAAACCTACACCATCAACGCACTCACAGAAGAGTTCCAGATGTATCATCAGAAAAGAAAATTGTATCACCCACAAGCCAATGGGATAGTAGAAGCGTTCAACAAGATACTGGAGATTGCGCTAACCAAAGTGTGCAATGCACATCGAACCGACTGGGACCTATGTGTACCTGTAGTACTATGGGCTTATAGGACAACGTACAAGAAACTGACGGGAAAAACACCCTTTCGATTAGTTTATGGCGTGGAAGCTGTAATGCCGATGGAATATATTGTACCTAGTCTGCGCATAGCAGTGCTCATAGTTTCATCAGCAAGTACAAAAGCAGCGTGAAAAGGCCTAGCACAATTGGCATATTAAGTTGCACACATTCAAGGTGAATGACCTAGTACTACTATACGATAGTAAGTTTGAAAAATTTCTGGGAAAATTTAGAATGCATTGGCTGGGACCATAAGTGGTTAAATAGGTTACGAATGGCAGCATGATCCAACTAGTCAAACTAAATGGAGAACACTTCCCAAGAAAAGTGAATGGCAACCTCTTGAAGCCTTACACGGGTGGGCTGGCTATCTGACTAGCCGGTAGAAGCATAGTATTCGCACTCTAGGGAGCTGAAAAAAGTCGTGGGACTATAAACATATACCGGTACAAATGTATGGAAATAGTTAAGAATTAGAGGACTCAAAACAATGGATGCAGCAGATTCAACAAGCAATAGCTCAGTTCACTGTTGATCTTAACACGGTTCGATAACAGTTGGAGGGACTCCACACCCAGATTACAGTGCCTACAAAGTGACTTGAGGGCGAGTCACGATGTTTGTGTTCGGGGCCTGTTGGGAATGGAATCTCCTGAAGGCATGTTTTGGGGCTCAAAGCCCAAGTTTTGACCCAATATTGTTGTAAAGACTCCGTGATTTGCGGGCGCGGAGCATGAAATGTATGATAGAGTCACAGGGTTGTCCGCCCTAGTTTTGTAATGTAATGTCGGCCTACCCATGGTCCACAGACCATGGGATTGTATAAATAGAGTGAGGCTCTAAGTGTAGAAGCAGGAAGGAAGCAAGAAGATAGAGTCTAAGTGACTAAGTGTGTCTTGGGTCGTAGAGTAGGAGAAGGCTCTGCAGCTGAGTGCGCAGAGGCCTAGTAGTCCGCAGCTAAGTGCACGGACCCCTACAGTTGAGTGCGCAGGGCAGAGTCGAGTCTGTAACTGAAGAAGAAAATAATAAAGAGAAGTTTTATATTAATTCTATGTATCTGTTCTTAGGTTATTACATGCTTGATATAAACTGCAAATATACTATTTATTTATGGTGCGCACCTGTATGAATGATTTATATTGCTAAGTATAACTTAATGCATACAAATAGGCTAAGATAATAAACTAACAATGGAATACTAGTAAGGACTTGGGTAATAACAACATTTGGGCCCCGAGTAGGGTTTCACAAAGGCAGCATCATAGGTTTCAAGGTAAGGGAAAGCACGCATAGTGACGTGTTCGCAGGGTCGAACCACAGACCTCTTGAACTCATCAGACATCTCCAGGGTGAAAAAACTTGGTTCTAGAACCCTCCCATACTACTTCGAGTGAGACCTTAGTTCGTGCTCTGCGGACTATTGCCGAAAGGGCCAGTAGTACCGAGATTTGTTTGGCTAACTTAACTCTGAACCTGGGTTAGTCCCCAACAACCCAACAATTCCAAAAAGAGTGAGAATGGGACATTTACTTCCATATTTGATGGAAGCAAGAGTCGGTTATGTTTCCCTTGAATAAAACACTCAAAATAAGTCTTTCCTTCATTCGGATGGGTTAGGAGAGCCATAACCTTGTTCTTGAGTCAGTCCTCCTCCGGTTGGTTATCTCTTCCAATCATATGGAGAGTTTGTTAATTCCTCCTGCATTGCAAACTTATACAAAGTTATTTTATGTTTCCATATAGTCACATATGAGTTTTGATTTTGTTCAAGGGAAGTCAACCTGGGTCAGAAATTCTACAATGTCTCTTGAGTCATTTTAATTCAACCATACCTGGTCTGTCAAGTTATATTCAGTATCACATTAGTTATTTGTTCCTTTTCTCATGTTGGTTAAGAAGGTCTCCATTGACTTCTTGCTAGTGGGTCTGCTCTTATCAACTTCGACAAATTGCATTGAGAGTAAGCCTAGAGCTACACCTTTGCCCTATTTACATCAATTATAGGTGACCTTGTTCTCAACATTGATTAGTATCATGGGTCTTTGACTGAGTGGTTTCCCTTGTGTTCGATGTCAACTTATATTGTTACACATTGGGATTCGTGCAATACCTTAGTTTCCATTTGAACCTATTGGTGGATTCCTCGCCTCTGTGTCAACTTTCATTATTGGTTGGTTTAGAGGGTTTCTGTTGTGCGCTAGCCACATATTATGTATGCCTGAAACATACTTTAGAATAGTTACTTCATCTATTTTTGTCCGAGTTCTTCCAAATTATTGGCCTGTAGGTTAAACTCGCACTAGTTGATGTGTGATGCCTTAATGCCTTCCTTCCAATAGATATTTTTCCATCAAATCAAATTTATTTCTCTGGGAACAAGATCTAGAGTCCCCTTTTTACTACCTTAGGGTCTGCAGTCATCAGTGGTAAACTCCTTCACTATCAAAAGTGAGAATACTTTAATGTATCCTAATTGATAGATCCTCTCAATTGTTCAACTTCAACACATTTATTCACACTTGTTAGATTTTACTGAGGTATCTTGACTCTCATCATCATTATTGATGAGTTTTGTTGTGTTTTTTAGTGGTATACATCAATAACCAGCAATCAAATGATTTCTCACATGGTCGAATTTAGCTCATTTATTCCCATAGTGTAGAAATATGCCATCTGTGGTCAGTGAAGACTTCGTGTTGATTCAACATCTTGGTTTACTTTTCAGTTCCTTCAGTTTTCTGCCAGTGCTACTAGCCACCCTTACATGTTGCAGTTCATCTCAGTAGAATTCTATATGTTGACACCCAAGTTTTATACAGTCGGTGAAGACTTTGAGTTGATTCAACATCTTGATTTACTTTTTAGTTCCTTCATTTTTTTGCCAGTGCTACCATCCACCCTTACATTTGCAGTTCATCTTACTAGCATTCTATATGTTGACAACCAAGTTTTATGCAGTACCACTATTCCACCTATATGACATGGTACCATTATGAGGATCAATTACGAAACATCAGCGATCATACATTCTTAGAGAATCATTGATCATTTTTTCTTCTATATGTGATATTTGTTGGCTTAGTTTGGGCTAACCCAGGTTCATCTTTTATTGTGCACCAAAAAATCCCTAATCACTGGCCCTTCTTGTTATAGACATTTTTGTGCCTTACAGCTATAAGCATGAAATGTCCATAATCCAAGGGATCCAAAGTCCCTAAACATGTTGTTCCTACCCCTAGAGGAACAAGGCTAACAAACCACAGCAATTCACAGAAGTTCTCCACCGGAAACTGCTCAAAAACAAGTCAATTCAGGATCAATTCAGAAGCTCCACTAGCTGCCTGCGTTGAAATGCAGAGGCTACACTGGCTAGTTGCATTGCAACGCAGGTGGAAGCACTACCAGGGTGCGCTGAGCGGGAAATGACAAATGTCAGGGTCTCTTCTGAGAGGTTTCAAGACTGTGGAAGCTTCCAAAATCTTCCTCCATGATACTTGCCTTGCTGAGTTCGACTAAGTGATGAGTAAGAGGCTCTTAGTCTCCAAGTGGAAGTAAGAACTGACAGAGAGAGAGGACACTAGTCAGATCACAAGCTGACTCATCCTCACTCCAAACATCTATATATGGATCTCTTCTCCATGAGATCTAGAGGCTGGAATTTTGTTATTGCAAAGAATTGTTGTTGGTTTGAGATTGGAACCATTGGGCGCTTAATGCTTTGAAGGGAGGTGAAGATAGGAATTTCATTTGCTGGGAAGGAGATGCTGGATTGGAACTCTCTTGGTTGTATCTCCTCCTGAACCTTGTTATTCATCAATAAAGCTATCTTGGTTTCTCCTATATGCTGATGTGTCTTTGATGTATGATTGCATTAGTGTATTTGGTTTATTTCTAATCCTGAACTAGTTATGAATATGAATTTATGTCTTTGCATAGTGTTCCCTTCTTGTGATCTTGCAGGAACCTGTTGAAGTTGGGCGAGCGAGAAGGCAAGCAGCTGGGAACTCCCAAAGAGAAGAGAAACCGGATCGAGGGACAAACGGAAGACACCGGTTAGTCTATCCATCTCTCTTCATTCTTAATTCATAAAGGAAGAATACTAGAATAGCTGTTTCTGTTTGTTGCTAAGGCACTGTCACACCTTAGGTGGATAGGATCGTCCTACATAGGCATTTTTCCCCACAACACTTCCTGTCAGAAATAATACTGAGAGGGGGGAGTGAATCAGTATTAGCAAGTCAATAATTTTTCATTTCCATAATCATATTCATATATGCTAATTCAGTTAATGGAACTCACGTGTATAAACAACTGTGTTTAAGGCAACTAGCGTATATCCTACAGACTTATGATTCAGTTAATTCATCATATGTTGATCTTTAATCAGTGCATCAGAACCATATAAACAGTAACCAGGTGCAGTAAAAATAGAACAAAAAATCACACACACGAACACAAGATATAAGGTGGAAACCCAATGTGGGTGAAAACAACCTGTTGCAATCGTCTCTATCTTCTTTTTAAATTTGAAACTTCTTTTTACAATTTTTGTATTGGTGCAGTCTTATACCAATATGCAGGCTTCTACCTACAGAAGGCTACAACCTTCTCTCATTCTCCAGCTTCTCTTGGAAGGGAGCTACAACCCCCTAGCTCTTGTACTAGCTGATATGTGTACTAGTACGTAGGTGTCAACCTACAGAAGGCTACAACCTTCTCTTTTCTTCCAGGGACCACGTTTCATAAATTTTCAGACTGGATCCATCAATAACATCAATCAAACATCAAATATATCTGCATCAACCAATCTCCTTTGCACCAATCACAACTGAATCAATCAATCACTTTTCAGAATGTTGTAACCAGAATACAGTAACCAGAGCATAGTAACCAGAACTCAGAACACTGCAACAGCAAACAGAAGCAGCTAAAACATATTTTATGAGGTATACACTACTTCAATGTGTCAAACCTGCATGCATACGCTCTTTTCTCAAGGCGAACCTGTGTACAGATCTGCAAATCAAATTTAAGATGCATATGCTGTTTTGATATGCAGAACTAGTGTGTATACGCACCTTTTCTAAAGTGAACCTACTTACAGATCTATAAATGATGATTTAAACTTTACAACAATTTTAGACTTCAGTTATACCCAGATCATCATATTTGCAGACTACAACATGCGCCAATTATTCAAATAAATGATCAAAAACCACATAAAGATACTTCACTTCAAGCCTTAAGATGATGACCCATCATTAGATCTTATCCTTCATCAAGCGCTAAGGTTCATCCCTGGTTTAGATCTAGCTATGCACCATAACCCAATAACCTATATGCTAGATCTTTCTCTTCATCAGATATTCAATCCTTGAGAGTCTTTGCCTAATGAACTTCTCCTCCTTTTATAGTCTTAGGCTTTACTCAATACCATGGATCAAAACCACTTAGGACCAATACCTTGGACCAAATACTTGGGGTCAACACTCCAGACCAGATACCTTAGACCAATACCATGGATCAAAATACCATGGACCAAATACCATGAACCAAAACTTAGTTTTCCATCATGTATGTGCCTTTTCTTTTGTGAAAGTGCGTGTGTACGTTATACACTCATTTTGGTCTACTGGCCCGTGTGTACATGCAGCTTGGTCAATGGGGAACCTGCATATACCTTTCTTTCTTCATTCTGTGAGTCTAAACTATGATATGTCATCAGAGTGAATTACCATCAAGGACAACACCTGTGTCATAGTACCAAATTTGTGTCATAATGCCAACAATCTCCCCCTTTGGACTTGAAGGCAACCCCAAGTCTCTCTCCCCCTTTGTCATCAAGGGCAAAGGGTTATGCTCCCCATGAGTTCATGCGGATTTCTCTGATATGCTAAAGTGAGCTCCATGCCCCCCTGAATATCTACAAAAAGATGTTCTAAAAGAAGAACGTGACTCTATACGTACATCATAAATGACCTTCCTATCACCAATGACTCATACATACATCCATCTCCAACCAAATGGGGATATACCAATTGTTTATACTTGTTAAAACAAGAACATTACATCATCCATCCCAGGGATAGTGGGGTAACTAAAATACGTCGTTTCATGACCTTGACATTTAAAAAAAATACATGACATAGAGACCAAATATCTAAAACAAGACCATGATAGTCATCAACAACTATCATCAGCAACATTTGTTAATCAGCATCCAGACCAACAACCATGATCTCCCCCTCAACCTATTCCAACTGAATCAAAAAAAACTATGAATTTGTCCCAAGATCTTCTAAGATAATGCCAACAATGCATTATTAGAAGTATATTCTCCCCTTGAACCCATTCTAGATGATCACTGTCAAACCCATATCAAACTCCTTTTATCCTGAGTCTGGCCCACTGCTTTTCTTCAAACCAACATATATGCGATTGTATCTACAGAAACCTGCGTATGTACGCAGCTACGCTTCATGAAACTCGCATATAACCACTTTTTTCTGAAACAGATAAGTTTTAATAGCAGGATGATGCATCAACTACTCCCAACTTCTGTCTGAGATATTCAAATGTCTCTCTGGGCAGTGGTTTGGTGAATATATCAGCAACCTGTTCTTTGGAGGGACATACTCCAATTTGACCTTTTGTTCAAGCACTTGTTCACGTAGAAAATGATATTTGATGGGTATGTGCCTGGTCTTGGAATGCATGACTGGATTCTTTGAAATACTAATGGAACTTGTATTATCACATGGAGATGGGTGGAGTACATGTGATCTGAATGTCTTGCAATGTTTGCATCATCCAAAGGAGTTGTGTGCAACAAGTTGCAGCTACAGCTTTGAACTTTGTTTCTCTCTAAACCAAGACACTAATCTAGAACCCATATAGAATGCACCACCACTATGCTTTTTCTGTCATCAACGCTTCCTACCCAATCTACATCTGTATATGCATGAAGTGTAAGATCTATATCTCTAGGATACCATAAACCAAAATTCTGTGTTCCTTGAAGATATTTGAAAATCCTTTTGACTGCCTGAAGGTGTGATTCCTTTGGATTTGCTTGGAATCTTCCAACTATTCCCACTACATGCATGATGTCTGGTCGGGTACCTCTTAGATAAAGCAGTCTGCCAATCATGGATCTGTAGGTTGGTTGATGTACTGCTGTTGATTCATCATTTGAGCTGAGATTGCATCCTGTTGTCATTGGGGTACATACTGGTTTCGAATCTTCCATGCTGTATTTTTTCAAGATCTGTTTGAGATATTTGGTTTGTGACAGAAATATACCATCTTTATTTCGTTGAACTTGTAGACCAAGAAAATATGTAAGCTCACCAAGCAGGGACATTTCAAATTCTTGTTGCATTACTGAAGAAAAATTCCAACTCATGGCTTCTTCATTGCTACCAAAAATGATATCATCAGCATACACAACAAGTATTAGCAATTTATTATTGTCAATATTTGTATATAGATTGCTATCAGCTGATCCTTTTGAAAAACCTTTTTGATGGAGGTATTTGTCAAGACAGTAGTACCAGGCCCTTGGAGCTTGTTTTAGACCATAGAGAGCCTTTCTGAGTCTGCATACAAGTTTTGCATCATTTCCAAGAATGAATCCATCTGGTTGCTTAATATGTACTTCCTCTTCTAAGTCTCCATTAAGAAAGGCAGATTTTACATCCATTTGGTATACTTTGAATTTCTAAAAACTAGAAAGAGCAAGGAACATTCTTATGGCTTCAAGTCTAGCAACAGATGCAAAATTTCCTTCAAAATCTATACCTTCTTGTTGAGCATATCATTTACAAACAAGTCTAGCCTTGTTTCTAATAACTTCACCATTTTCATTCAGCTTGTTTTTGAATATCCATTTGGTTCCTATGATATTCTTATCATGAGGTCTAGGAACTAATTCCCAAGTATTATTCTTTTCAATTTGCTCAATTTCTTCATTCATGGCCTTGACCCAACATTCATCTTTGCATGCTTAATTTACATTTTGAGGTTCGATGGAGGAAAGCAATGCTAGATAACTTGAAGCTTCTATAATAGTTCTTCTTGTCTGCACACCTGCCTCTTTCTGTCCCAGAATTTGAGCCTCTGGATGTTTTTTTTGAACATACCTAGATGTAGTCTTTTCTTCTGTCGTTATTTTTTCTTTTGGTGCTTCATTGGTTTCTTCTTTAGAATTAGTCTGATTTGATGTGGGAAGATAATCCTCATCTTCTCCACAATCTTTGGTTTTTACCTGCTTTGTATTTTTTCATGCTTCATCAACCACAACATCAATACTTTCAATAATTTTCCCTAGTCTTTTATTATAACACTTATACCCTTTACTTTGGGAAGAGTGACCAAGGAGAATGCCTTCATCTGCTCTAGGTTCAAACTTGCCATGTTTTTCATCAGTCCTTTTAATGTAACGTTTGCTTCCAAAAACTTGAAAGTATTTTATAGTAGGAGTCTTACCATACCAAAGTTCATGTGGAGTTTGAATTTTGTTTACCCAAACATTTTCTTGGTTGAGAATGGTGACAGTAGCGAATGCAGCTTCACCCCAGAAGGTTGCAGGAGTTCCGAACTCATCTAGCATAGCATGAGCCATTTGTTGAATAGTTCTATTCATCCTTTCTACCACTCCATTTTGTTGAGGAGTCCTTGCAGTGGAGAATTTCCTTTTTATTCCATGTTCTTCACAAAAGTCAAATAATTCATCCGAGGTAAATTTACCTCCTCGATCAGATCTGAGGCATTTGATTTTGTGATCTGATTCATTTTCAACCAAGGCTTTAAAGGTTTTGAATTTTTCAAATGCTTCATCTTTATGCTTTAGAGGCCCTATCCAACACATTCTAGAAAAATCATCAACGAACAATATAAAGTATTCCTCTCCACGAGGTGAATTTTTCCTTGATGGTCCACATAAATTAGTATGAACAAGTTCAAGAGGCTTACTAGCTGATCCTTCCTTTTCAGGGAAGTGCGCTTGTTGTTGGGAAAAGTATCCAATACGGAATGACCCTATCCCACTCTAAGGGTGATAGTACCTCAGCAACAACTGAATACAAAGCTATTCAAGATTACTTCTTTATGAGATGAGAGAGAGAAGAGAAAAGGGATCCACTAACCGTTATCTTCCGCTAATGGTTGATCCAATCTTCCCTCTTGCTGCTTGCTCCTAGCTCCTTGCTCTTTCACCGGCCCAGCTACACAAAGATCCTGTAAAAGCACAAAGAAAGGAAACTACAAGAAGCATACATCCATAACTGATTCAAGGATTAGAATAAATCAAATATACAAGCATCAATTCACCATAGAGACACATGCATATAGAAGAACCTCAAATACTATATTAATGGAAGAAGTAAAGTTCTGAGAGGGTTACAACCATAATAGGCCCAATCCAGCAACACCTCCCAGCAGAAAGAAATCTCCTCTTCACCTCCTTCAAAGCAATCACCCAATAGTTCTATACACAAACCAACAGCACTTCCTTACTTGCACAAAATTCAACCTCCCTAGACCTCATGAGAGAGCTCTATATATAGGAGATTTGGAGAAAGGATGAGTCAGCTTGAGGCTGGCATGAAGCTGACTAATGTCCTCTCCCACTTTAGTTATACTTCAGTTCTTGAGTCCACTTGGAGTTTCTTGCTTCCACTTGGAGATCTAGATCCTCTTACTCATCACAAGGCGAATTCCCTGATCCAAGTGTCAGTTTGGAAGCTTCCTGGGCATTTGACACCTTGTAGAATGACTGTGCCACTTGGCCAATCTCGCCCAACGCAGGTAGCCTTCATTAGATTTGACATTCAGCGCAGGTACAGAGTGGAGCAGTTGACATTCAGCGCAGATGCTCAGTGGAGCAGCTGACATGATCCAGAAACAGCTTGTTTTTTAGTGTTTTCAGGTGGAGAACTGATTTTCAGTGCTGTGGTTTGCTGACCTTGTTCCTCTAGGGGTAGGAACAACATGTTTAGGGACTTTGGATCCCTCAGATTATCGACATTTCATGCTTCATGCTGTAAGGCACAAAAATGTCTATAACAGTTGCCCCCTAAAGTATGAGGTCGTTTATCGGGTGAAATGCTTTATCAGGAGGATCCGAAGTTCATTCAATCGCTGAGAGGTGCCCTGTAATAAAATACAATACAATACATTATTTTTTCATTCTGCTTTCATGATCTAGCTGAGGTGGGCATTCCCATGCTCAGCTTTATAAATTCATTTTGGTACATAGAACAGATGATCGTCTGATGGTAGACTGATAATTCTCTGCTGAAATTATCATCCTTTGAGTAGGATGATCATCTGCTGCAATGATGTACATAACAAATGTCTTTATATCCTGAATATATATCGCAGCCCGGATGGATGAAACTAGATCCGGGGTCTTCAAACTCGTTCGATCTTCACTCTAAGTACAAGTCGATCCATGTGAGAATTGCGCTGAAGTCGAACATGGAAAGACATCGCTTGATTACCGGTCAATAATGTAAACTGTTAACAAGCGCGAGAGGAATCACCAATAATGACAATGACCCTCAAGGTACTGCAGTACAATTCACGTGGTGTGTGAATAAAGGACTTGGCGTCGAACACCACGCAAAATCTTCTGGTCGAAGGTCATTGATGTATACCTGTCGCCGGAAGTGAGAAACTTGCCATTGAGGCATGCAAGCTTCAAAGTACTGGGGGGTTTGTTCCTAGATCAACTTCTTGGATAATGAGCTGAAGTCGACAAGAAGCGATCCGTCAAAGGAGGGCCTTAATGAATCCCACATCAGTGACACGGAACGGAGCTAATGATTTTAGTGGAGGTGAAAACAATCTGTGAAATATGATTCAAGGTGGCGATCATGGGTGGATGAAGGATAATGTATGGCAATGGATGGGACACGGTTGACTCTTTCTGAACACATCTCTTGAACATATAACGACACTGATGTGATGGATCGGTAGCATTACCCCAAATGTGGATGGTTTGGCAAGGACCATGGTGATGAGACCGGTGAATGAAACAACCCAACCCGATGTGATACGGAGGACAAAGTGTCATGTTCAAGAGCGACTTGCTACCATTAAAGCTTTGAGGTTCTCCCAATTTTTCCCTAGTCATTTCTGACTAGTACCTCTTTATTTTTGTCAAGCTTGAGGAGGATAACATATGCTTGTTCTATAACCTGCCCTTCGGGCAAGCCCATCGCTATGTTTTAACGAGCATAGCGATAGGGAAACTCGTTCTCGTCTAAAGACAAGTTTGTCGCTATTTAATCATTTTAACGAGTCTAACGACAAGGAAAACTCTGTCCTTTTCATTTTTAGAGAGTCTGAAAAGGTACAGAAAGTTAACTCCAAAATTCCTTTTTCGTCATCTAATCCCTTAAGTCCGAAAAAGTATAAAACAATACAGAAGGGATGAGTTTTCGATAACTTTAACGAGCCGAATAAAACAAGCGCTCAACCTTTTTGTGCAATAATCCCTCAGGTCCAAAAAGATTAAAATCTAGAGGAGGGATAGCTCTTCTGGTCACTTTAACGAGCTGGAAGGCCAAAACTCGGCAAACTTTTCATATTTTACGAGTCAGGAGAAAAGAGCTCAAAGAAGACTCGTCTTTTGAGGAATGAGTGATAAACAGGGATAACAGCGGATTCCAGGTACAGGTTGGAATTTTCCAATCACGGCAGTGTCACAAGGATGGCTAAGTGAAATCACTCTATGCAGCTGTTCCACAAAATGGGTAAACAATCATATGGAGGTGAACGATTGGCCAAATGAAATGGAGGTGGCAGGTGCAAACACGACCAAGGCTTTTATGGCTAAGAAATTTACGATCACAATGGTTATTTACCGGTACTGGGTTCATTTTTTTAAAGAGCTTGAATGCGCCAAAACACTGCTCAAAAGCTTATGTTTATTTTTTAACGAGCATGAACTATGACGCTAAAACTGCTCGGATCTCGCTTTTCTATTTTTTAACGAGCATAAATTCCGCGGTAAAACTGCTCGATATAGCTTTGTATGCCCCCAGCATAATAATGCAAACGAGGCACATGCCCCCTAGTCTTTAGGGGGTCGTTTCATTTTTTAATGAGGTTGACACCGTAAAGAACTATCCTCTTGACTCTTTATTTCATTTTTTAACGAGGTTGACCTGAGATAGGAACTATCCTCGAAGTTTTAGATCCATTAAAAATAGAAGGTTTCATATTCCGCTGTGGCCATTTCCGCCAGATTAATTGGAGGCGGTAGGGCAAAAGTACCCTTTAAAGTGGGATCTTTTAGGAAAATTACTCCGATATTTTGGAGAGAATGATTCCTTCCGTGGATCATTGGAATGCTTCCCGTAATAAATGGTGGCACAACTTCTGTCGAAGTTGTCGTCGAACTGCTTGGTTGATCTTTTCCCTTGCCGTTCGACAACTGCGGATTGCCGTAATCTTTGTTCCTTGTCGAAATCAAAGCATCATTCTGTTGCTTGGAGGTCGACAACATCAGAACCTGGCTTGGGGAAGCATTTCCACTATCAACCATATTTTGACCTGGGTTGGGAAACGGATCAGTCAACACAGCTGGATTTTTCGGACTCTTAAAGAATCTTTTTATTTCAGCTTTGTATGGACAGTCTGTTGTCCAATGATCCTCGTCACATATAAAACATGGACTTTTTGGTTTTCCTTTCCTAGGAGAGTTTGAAGAAGATTTTTTAGGAGATGATTCTCCTTGTTCCTTCTTCTTCCCTTTGTTTTGTTTCTTCTTGCTTCCTGGTTGATTGGTTTCTTTGCCTTTATCTTCTGATACGGCATTTACTTCCGAAGCAAGAATTTCTTCTTTTGCATTTTGATCTGAATTCTTACAGGCTTTCTTTGACGAAGCCTTTATCGATTTCGCGTTTGCTGTGCCAATCACGCCATCACCGGCATGAGCGTCACTGTTTGATTTAGGAGGGGGAGGAATTGAAAACTCTGGTCTAGGGGCATCAAGTATTTTGTCATAGAGTGTGCCGGACTAAGTATAAACTAAGTCCAAATATTGTGCACGAGCAATCACTTGCTCCTCTGTTACGACTCCCCCCTTGGCCACATCTTCCGTAATAGCCGGAAGTAACGAATTTATAAACTATTCAGCTAATAGCTGATCGGGAACATATGTTTTCACCATCCTACGATGACGACGCCACTCATGTATATGATCAGATATATGGGTAGCAGTTGTCTGTTTGAAGTTGGTTAATATTTCTGTTCCCGTTTCATACCTTATCGGTAATTGGAAGTGGGTTAAGAAAGTCGTGGCTAGGGAACTAAAATTGTCGAAAGAGGCTCTTGGCAATTCAATATACCATTTAGCCGCTGGACCTATCAATGTCCTCTGAAAAAGGCGAAGTCTTATCGAATCGTCGTTAAGGGTGTTCGACGAACACCACAGATGAAAAGTCATCACGTGATTCAACGGGTCTTCACCTGGATTTCCATTGAATTTAGGAATGTCAGATGGAAGTTTATGAGGAATCGCTGGCCACCAAGGGGCATAAGCAATCGGATCGTTGGTTAAACGGTGTAAATCGGGTAACTCTAAAGTTGCCACGAATGGTAACTGTTGATTCAGGTTAGGCGAAGCGTAACCAGGGTACGATGGAATCGCTTGAGAAGTGGGTCTTTGCATACCAGCATAATGTAATTGATGTTGGTATGATTGATACGGTTGGTGGACTTGACCACTGTAAAGTGGTTGGTTTTGACCGTTTTGGATATACGGCTGTCCACTATTCGCAAAGATCTGCTGCTCAGAACCTTGGTACACTTGTTGGAACTGTGGTTGTTGGTATTGTACAAGCCATGGTTGTGACGCCATGTTCTGTTGCGCCATGCTAACCATTGGACCAAGGTGTGGGGTAATTGTACCCGTTTGTACTTGTGTCGTCCCACCAGTTGGCGATTGTGGTTGTGACCCATGGTCAAGCGACTGTTGCATTACAACCTGAGAAATCTGAGGTTGACATGTAACAGGTATTGCTTGAACTTGCGACACGGTTACAATAGCCGGGGTGGTTGGGATGTTCGTCACAGGTACACACTGTTGCATAGAATATACAATCCTTGGTTGTTGAGGTAGCATAGGTACCCAACTACTTGATGCAATTCCAGTATAACCAGAATACTGTTGAGAACTGCCATATGGATATCCTCCCGGAGGAGGTAATGAAAGGGCATACTACCCCCCATATGGTAGCAATCCGGAACTCAGAGGGATTGTTAGTCCTTGAGGACTAGATGGCCCAAATTGACCTCCATGAGGGTCAATCTGTCGAGTTTCAACATAAGAATTACCGGGTATTACTCCGGATGAACAAACTGGAACAGACCATACTGTCGAAATAGTCCCTTGGTGGACTCCTTCTAGCTGTTGAGAGCTAGTTGGGACAGCTGGTATGCCGGCAAACATCGTTGGAGTGACGGCAGGGGCTTCTGCTGTCACTGTGTCATTTGACACAGTCCTAGATGATGACGGTTGTTCAGACATTTTAAGTCTATCCAATAGATTGCCTAGCGATTCTACAGGGACTTCCACTTGTGGTGGATTAACCTCTGATGAAGGAAAGAGAGTGACCCCTACTCCAAAATGTGTTGGAGTACTTGCTTGCGGATCCTCTGCAATTTCCTCTATCGCAATCAAACCTGGTGGAAGAGGAAGACCGTCAGGTCCGTAAAATATTTCTGGTGCCGAAGAAGTGGTTGTTTCGACAGCGACAGTTGCTTGGGGAACAAAACTTTCTGGACCGGTTACAGATGGTACTGGTTCAGTTACACAAGTATTTTCCCCCAGACTAGGATCAGTATTACTGTCCTTTTGTGGCTGTTGAACTTCTTCTATAGAGGCAGGGTTTCCATAAATGTTAGGAGTAACCGGAACCTCAGTTGCAGTTGGAACACTTGTTCTAACTTTCAAAGGAGATTTTGAACCGGTTAAACGAGTTCGCTTTGCCCGTACTGTTTTCGATTCCGGGGACAAAGACGGTTGACTCGTAAGCCTCCGCGAACGACGGGTTTTCAATTGACTTTCTTCCACGGTTCCGGATTACTCGATCAACTAAAATATTAAAAGGGGAAATTTGTGTTTCCGAATTGAATAAATTTTATTAGACGCTTTTAGACACAACTTGCTTTTTCACTTTTTAAGAGTCGAGAAAAAGCTAAAGATGACTCTAGTCTCCTTTGATGTATTAACGAGCCCGAAGTGACAAATGCTCGGTTGGACTTTTTCAGTTATAGAGTTTGAAAAAGGCCAAAAGAAACTGCTCTGGAGATCTAGGCAGAGGGTGTGCCAAACCTTTCGCAAAACCACAGAATACGTTTTACGGTACGAGTGGTCGATCTTCGTGAATGTTGTGTTCACTGCATTGCGATCAGTAGGGCGGCCGACACGGTTTCCTATCGGATAAAGGCTTTATTCCTATAGGGGTATCCCAATATATACGCGACGGTACGTGGGAGCACAAGTCCGTATTAGTGCCACCGACTCTCAGGAGGAATCACCCACCTTCGTCGAGATCGACAGTCACTACGTTTAACGACGCCGGAACATGTCTCTAGCTTAGACCTCTAGATGTTTGCGTTATGTTTCAAAGCGTTGTTAGGTTCATTCAATATATTTTAAGTTGATCTTTTTTAAAGTTTGCCTTTCAAGGTTCACCACGAGATGTATTGATACAAACTCCTAAATGCAGTCTAAGATGAGAAGCAAGCTTTTTCAATCTTTTCGACTTATGAAAATCTTAACTACTGAAGGAAAAGAGAGACAAAATCTTTTCACACAGATCAAAGAGCACTCGCTAATGCACTTTTTCCTTAAATCAACATACAAACTTATATGCAAAATGCAAAAATGCAAGTATTTCTTTTCTCTTCCTTAATGTTGGTGCAATGCAAAAAGAAAGCTGTTGTATAATTTTGAATTTAATTTCAAGTGAAAGCAAACAAGCTTGTCCAAAATCAAAAGGCACCTTAAGATTTACTTGTTTTGACACTAGAAATATATAAATTCAAACCAAATGACGAAAGAAAAAGCTCAATCAGCTATGAACAGCAAACAAACTAACTCTTAAGATCAAAACGACACTTTATCACAGGTCTAGATCTAAGAGGCCACAGCAAGACTAGTTCACTTTCGTTATGGGAAACTATAAATGTACAAGAAATACACAAAGAACAAACACAGTTTATTTATACAACTGAGGCGGAATAGTGACAAGGAAAGTTGGTTTCAGATAGGCCCACTGACTGGTAACAAACAGCAAAAACAAGAGTGAAAACAGGGCAAGAAACAGCAGGAAACCCCAGCAGCACAAGGCAGGACTGGTCCAGCGCAGGTGGAACACTGCCTGTTTGACCTTCAGCACAGGTAGCCCCTTCGGGAACTGCGCTGAAATGCAAACAACCTTTGTACAGCCTGCACTGAAGAACGAAACTTTCGTTTCTGGTGGTTTCCGGGTCACAGATTGCTCAAAAATTCACATTTTTTGCTCAAATCAGAAGCTATCAGTCAAGGACACACTAAGGGATGACAAGGAGGATGAAAAGCTATCACTAAGAGCTTATTAGAGTCTTTGTGGATCAGCTCTTCAAATCATAAACTTGCCCAGAAACTGAGCTAGAGTAGCTGCCCTCTACTTTGTATTTGAAAGATTCAAACACAGTTCGATTCGGTACTCCCTTTGTTTATGAAATGAATAGCAAAAACACAAACAACCAACAAGATACGATCCCCAGTGGAGTCGCCAATTTTTTGTTGGGAAAAGTATCCAATACGGAATGACCCTATCCCACTCTAAGGGTGATAGTACCTCAGCAACAACTGAATACAAAGCTATTCAAGATTACTTCTTTATGAGATGAGAGAGAGAAGATAAAAGGGATCCACTAACCGTTATCTTCCGCTAATGGTTGATCCAATCTTCCCTCTTGCTGCTTGCTCCTAGCTCCTTGCTCTTTCACCGGCCCAGCTACACAAAGATCCTGTAAAAGCACAAAGAAAGGAAACTACAAGAAGCATACATCCATAACTGATTCAAGGATTAGAATAAATCAAATATACAAGCATCAATTCACCATAGAGACACATGCATATAGAAGAACCTCAAATACTTTATTAATGGAAGAAGTAAAGTTCTGAGAGGGTTACAACCATAATAGGCCCAATCCAGCAACACCTCCCAGCAGAAAGAAATCTCCTCTTCACCTCCTTCAAAGCAATCACCCAATAGTTCTATACACAAACCAACAGCACTTCCTTACTTGCACAAAATTCAGCCTCCCTAGACCTCATGAGAGAGCTCTATATACAGGAGATTTGGAGAAAGGATGAGTCAGCTTGAGGCTGGCATGAAGCTGACTAGTGTCCTCTCCCACTTTAGTTATACTTCAGTTCTTGAGTCCACTTGGAGTTTCTTTCTTCCACTTGGAGATCTAGATCCTCTTACTCATCACAAGGCGAATTCCCTGATCCAAGTGTCAGTTTGGAAGCTTCCTGGGCATTTGACACCTTGCAGAATGACTGTGCCACTTGGCCAATCTCGCCCAGCGCAGGTAGCCTTCATTAGATTTGACATTCAGCGCAGGTACAGAGTGGAGCAGTTGACATTCAGCGCAGATGCTCAGTGGAGCAGCTAACATGATCCAGAAACAGCTTGTTTTTGAGTGTTTTCAGGTGGAGAACTGATTTTCAGTGCTGTGGTTTGCTGACCTTGTTCCTCTAGGGGTAGGAACAACATGTTTAGGGACTTTGGATCCCTTAGATTATCGACATTTCATGCTTCATGCTGTAAGGCACAAAAATGTCTATAACAGCGCTCTATTTTGCTTACCAAATTGACATCATTTGCATATTGTATTTTCTGGGATGTTGATATCAGGAAGATCACGAACAGCCTGGAATTTGCATGCTTTTCTTATTTGAGAGAAGCTTAGATGCCCCAATCTTCTGTGCCATAGCCAGTGTTCATCATTTTTGCTTATATATAACTGTTGTTGTCCTCCCTTGAGTATGTATAAGTTGTTTGGAGTTCTTATACCTTTGATCATGGTTTCTCCTGTATCAAGCTCACGAAAAACACATCCATTTGATCGAAATACTACTTCATTTGCTTGATCACACATTTGACTGACACTCAACAGGTTATGGTTTAGACCATCAACATACATAAAATTCCCAGCTTTAAATTTTTCTTTTAAGAGAACATAACCTTTACCTTTTATGACAGCAGGAGTGTCATTTCCAAAAGAGACCTTCTTTTCCTTTTCTAAGGCATTATATGACTGAAGTTTTTCTTTATCACCTGTCATGTGTTTTGAGCATCCACTGTCGATGCACCACTGATTTTCTTGTCCTTCTGCATACAAGGCTATACCACATCTTTCTATTTGCGATTCTTTCTTTCTCCATATTTTGGGATTTAATGAAGTTTTCTTCTTCTGAGATGTTTGCCAAAATTTTCTCTTGAATTCATATTCTTCATGACCAAAGTTGTTGCAGATATAGCATTCTGTTTCATTTCAAGAAGAGAAAAGTTATTGTAGGTCCGTTTCATGATCCCATCACATTCCTTTGATTTCATGCTTCTCTAGTCATGATGGTATTGAAAGCAACACATTGAGCGGCTTTGTGTCCAAAGTTATGACATGAAAAACATTGGCCATTAAAGAAGTTCTTGCGTTTATCGAATCTACTGACCCAGTGATTGTAGTTACTATTGATATTCATTCTTGAAACAGATTGAGTATGATTTACCTGAGCTTGGTTGTAGCTTCTCATCCTTGAAGTAAAGTGAGCCTGATTTACATAGTGATCTACTTTATGCCTTTTTTGTCGATTTTCAAATTGTTCACTGCTCTTTGCTGCATCAAGATAGCTTTTAGTGGAGGTTGACAGCTTCTGTGCTTGGGATGCTTCTTCAGTATATCCAAGACCTGTCTTTATCAAAGGAGAATACTGAACTTTGATAATTTCATTTAAGGTTTTTGATCCTTTAGCAAATCTAAGATTGAGAGATTTTATTTTCTCAATATACTTTCTTAGACCCACAATTTCACATTCTAGTTTTTCATTGTGTTTTTCTCTTTCAGCAAGTTGGAATGCTAGAGTATTTATAATCATATTCTTTTATTCTAAATAGATTTTGAGTTTAGATATTTCTTCATAAAGGTCATCTTCATCTAAAGCGTCTAGGAAATCATCATCTTCAAAAGCCATCAGAAGTCTATAGTCATTATTATTTTCATCTTCATCACTATTTTATAAACCATCGCTATCTTCATGCGTATAGTAGCTGTTCCTACTTACACTTTGTTTTCTATTCCATTTTGCTGATTCCTTACCTTTATCAAGATTATCTTTATGAGGACATTTGGTAGCATAATTACCGACTCTTCCACATGCAAAACATTTGAAGGGTAGTTTACCTCTGAATCTTCTAGAACCCCGTTGAAGGTTCTTAACAAAGTTAGCTTCTTCCTCTCCTTCTGAAATATGTCTTGATTCATTGAGTTCTTCTCTTCCTAAAGCTTTGGATGTGACTTCTCTCATATCCGAGGGACCTCCTTTTCTCATTTCAAAAGCAGTTAAGGTTTCGTGTAGCTGTGTCATAGTAATAGTCTGAAGATCCTGCTTTTCTTCTATGGCAGATACTTTTGATTCAAAATTAGTAGACAAGGATCTTAAAACCTTTTCAACTAAAGTAAATTCTTTTATCTCTTCACCCAAGTTCTTCATGCATATAACAATCTCATCTATACGTAAGAAGTAACTAGCTATACTTTCATCATTGTGCATTTTGAGAGTTTCATATTGAATTCTGAGAGTTTGCAGTTTTGCACGTTTTACCTGATTGTCTCCTTCATACCCTAGAACAATCTTGTCCCATATTTCTTTGGCGGTTTTGAGCTGCATAACTTTGACAAATTCTGATTGTGACAGACTCCCCAGTAATGTATTGACAACCTTGGCATTGGTTTCATATTTCTTTTTACCTGTCGTATCTGTAGGAATTGCTGATGGAAATGTATATCCTCCTTCCACGATTTCCTAGACATCTACTCCAAGAGATTGAAGATAGGCTGTGGTTCTTACCTTCCAATAAATGAAGTTGCTCCCATCAAAGATAGGTAGTCTAATGGATCCCTCTCTTTCGTAGTTACTCATGATGATAGATCTTCCTTCAAGTGATCAAGCTTCTTCTGAAGGACCTGCTCTGATACCAATTGTTGGAACTAATACTGAGAGGGGGGATGAATCAGTATTAGTAAGTCAATAATTTTTCATTTCCATAATCAGATTCATATATGCTACTTCAGTTAATGGAACTCGCATCTATACGCAATTGTGTTTAAGGCAACTAGCGTATATCCTGTAGACTTATGATTAAGTTAATTCATCATATGTTGATCTTTAATCAGTGCATCAAAACCATATAAATAGTAACCAAGTGCAATAAAAATATAGTAGACAATCACACACAAGAACACAAGATATAAGGTGGAAATCAACGTGGGTGAAAACCACCTACTGCAATCGTCTCTATCTTCTTTTTAAATTAGAAACTTATTTTTACAAGTTTTGTACAGGTGCAGTCTTATACCAGTATGTAGGCTTCTACCTGCAGAAGGCTACAACCTTCTCTAATTCTCCAGCTTCTCCTGGAAGGGAGCTACAACCCCCTAGCTCTTGTACTAGCTAATATGTTTACTAGTACGTAGGTGATGGCCTACAGAAGGCTACAACCTTCTCTTTTCTTCCAAGGACCACATTTCATAAATTTTTAGATTGGATCCATCAATAACATCAATCAAACATCAAATATATCTACATCAACCAATCTCCTTTGCACCAATCACAACTGAATCAATCAATCACTTTTTAGAATGCAGTAACCAGAATACAGTAACCAGAGCACGGTAACCAAAACTCAGAACACTGCAATAGCAAACAGAAGCAGCTAAAACATATTTTATGAGGTATACGCTACTTCAATGTGTCGAACCTACATGCATACACTCTTTTCTCCAGGCAAACCTGCGTACAGATCTGCAAATCAAATTTAAGATGCATATGTTGTTTTGATATGCAGAACCAGCATGAATACGTGCCTTTTCTAAAGTGAACCTGCTTACAAATCTGTAAATGATTATTTAAACTTTACAACAATTTTAGACTTCAGTTATACCTAGATCATCATATTTACAGACTACAACATGTGCCAGTTATTCAGATAAATGATCAAAAACCACATAAAGATACTTCACCTCAAGCCTTAAGATCATGACCCATCATTAGATCTTATCCTTCATCAAGCACTAAGGTTCATCCTTGGTTCAGATCCAACTATGCACCATAACCCAATAACCTATATGCTAGATCTTGCTCTTCATCAGATATTCAATCCTTGAGAGTCTTTGCCTAATGAACTTCGCCTCCTTTTATAGTCTTAGGCCTTACTCAATACGATGGACCAAAACCACTTACAACCAATACCTTGGACCAAATACCTGGGGTCAACACTCTGGACCAGATACCTTGGACCAATACCATGGACCAAAACTTAGTTTTCCATCATGTACATGCCTTTCCTTCTGTGAAAGTGCGTGTGTATGTTATACGCTCCTTTTGGTCTGTTGACCCGCGTGTACACGCGGCTTGGTCAATGGGGAACCTGCGTATACCTTTCTTTCTTCATTCTGTGAGTATGAACTGTGATCTATCATCAGAGTGAGTTTCTATCAAGGACAACACTTGTTTCATAGTGCTAAATCTTTGTCATAATGCCAACACTTCCTGCAACAATCTATAAGTAGATCGCAGTCTCACTCGATTTGGCTATGGGAGGTTGCAGAACCAGGTTTCTGCAACCTTGAAGGATAATGCAATGTGGTCTTCTTATTCTATTTTTACTTTTATTTTTCTTAATACTTTATTATTTACTTTGCAGTACTTGAATCATTTACTTAACAATTCCATAAACAACTTAAACAATACTTCACGAAAGTAGAATATAACCAAAATACTGAGCATAAATAAAAGATACATAATAATCATACTTAAGATATGGCCATCAAAAATGTACTTCTTTATATTAACTATTTGAAATTGAGTACAATCCCTTCAACCTGCGCACCTAGCTGCAGGTATCTATGCACTCAACTGCATAGTTTAGGCCTCCACGCACCTAGATGCGGAGCCTTTCCTTCAAGACCCAATAATAGATAGAGGTATTCACTTGCTACTATCTTATTACACATATCACTTCGACTTACATATTTTCTCTTTATATACTAATTACATCAAAAGTACCATGGTTCTCCTAAAAACAAGAAACTATTTCCCAAAATCCATTACAAAAAGAAGGGGTAGTGACCCACCCAAAAGCCCCTAAAACACCGCGCGCTATATAGCTCTGCGGTATCGCACACTCCTCTCCTTAAAATGTGGAGTTTTGAACAAAACTTGGACCAAGTTGGGTTGCGCCCATCGGGCCCCCAACACTCACATGTGACTCATCCTAAGTAACTCAGCTTCTTTGTCTTGAATCATTGCTACAATGTTGTTGTAGGCGATTTTGTACTACTGTATTATTTCTACATCTTGCTTTTCTTCTCTGCACACTTCTTCTAGTAGTGATTCTATCACTAGTTTATCAATCTGTTTCAACACTAATTCTTCTTTAATCAAAGCTCCTAGAGCTTCCCATCTTCTTCTTGTGATTGTTGGAGAGCCTCATCTTGCCATGGTTGATTTATTTCCATCAAAATTAATTCTTTCCTTCGGAGTTGTTCGATCTACTTCTGAAGTGCCTTGGATTCATTGATTCTGGTGAGCTTTTGCAAGACTGGTAGAGTCTTCACAGTTGCCCACATTTCCTCTAACTACTTCTGCTTCTGCTGGATGTCATCTTCTATCTTTTGTATTTTTGAATATTCCTGCAGTGAAGTCCAAATCTGCACTGTCTCATCCAATACTTTACCACATTCTGGCACTATCTCAGAGACACCTTTCACTACAGTATTTAGGTCTATCTCCCTTTGTTCATGCACTTCTGGTGGTGTGGCTGGTTGTAGCTTCATTTTCAGCTCGACGATCTTGATCTCATACTCGAACTGCACATCCATGATCTTTTTCGTTGATTCCTTGACTACAAGTCTGAGATTGGCGACCTTATACTCTACTAATTCCTCTTCACTGACATCCATGTCCAGAACTTCCCTACAAGTGGCTTTGACCACTTCTTTCAACCTCTACTACTGTAGCTCTTCCTATTCCTTGTCCTTGATGGCCTGGTCCAACTATTTCTTCAGCGCAGTACACTCTTTGTCTATGTGGATATTTAACTATGTTGTGCATTGTTCTCACTCCTTTAACTCATGTATGATGCCTTGGTGCATTTCATGTAATACCGGATTGGGAAGTGCTTCCATGTTCATGCTAACATAATCCCAACCTTTTTCCTGTTGATTTACTTCACTAGACTCGAACTGCAGAGCTTCAACAGATATCTGCATTATTTTCATCCCAAATGTTGTGTTAATTACCCTTTGTGGGTGGAGTACTTGGCCTATCTGCACTATTGATCTAGATGTTTACACCAAAATATTCAGCTCTGCAATACTCTACTCAACCCTTGTTAAGATTGCATCGTAGCAATCCTCTATTCTATGCTAGGACTCTGTTATAACTTCTTGGATTTTGTCCCCAATTTCATCTAAGCCCGCCTCAGTAAGGGCTAGTGGCTCTGCACCCTTTGATTTATATTATTTCTACTTCTTTCTAATCTTTGGTGAAGCTCCACTTTGCATCTTCCTATTTCCTTTTCTTGTCTTTGTCTGGTCTTTGGGATATTCTTTGTCATGCTCCTACTCCTATTCTAGCTCTTGTTCATCATTGTCTTTATCTTTTCCACTTGGTTCCACATGCTACAAAGTTTCTTCCTCTGTTTCACTGTCTCCTACATCCTTCTCCTTCACAGTCATCTATTCTGTTGGCCAATGTTGTATTAATGTCATCAGATCATCGTTGGTGACCAAGTATGGTAGAGGGTGCCATGTCTTCATTTCATCCTTTCGAATCTATATATAAATCCTATGAAAGTCTACTTTGAACTTCATAACAGACTTATATTGCTTGTACAATCTTAGTGATAGTCTAGGGTATTGATTTACCACCATGTGTAAATCCATGTGATACAAAACAAAGAATATCCTATTCCCCTGAGCTCGCGATGCCTGCTTGGTATACAAGTGCAAGGCATACCACACACCTTCACATACATCTGATTCTACTAGAGGAAACTACGTATCCTCCAGATCCTTCCATGATAACAATGCTATGATCAATATGATGCGTAGTAAAAGGTCTTACCCTCCTCTGGGCTTCATGGCAATATTCTAAGAATTCTCTAAATAGATGTCTGACCCAATTGTACTGGACCCCATTGTTGAATTGCACAGCTAAGCCCAGAATTATTGTGGGGACTTCATTGGCTCTGTATTTCCACATAATCTTCCCAACTAAGATATGTGCGACAAAGAATACTCCTACTTTTTCTTCATTCTCTACTCTAGAGTCATCTTCCTCCTTGGTGATCTTCACTGCGAGATGGATGATGTTGCGGGTGTACCAGATGTTATTGTGGCTTCCATAACCCCTCCTATACCTTTCTCTTTGAATAATCGAATGAGATATTTAGTGTTCATACAGTAGTGCAACTACAATTTTTCAATACTTAGCTGCTTTCGAGCTCTTAGATAGCAAATTTCCAAAATCTGGGTGGGACTTGACCTTTATAGTGCTTTGGTTATTATAACCTCATTATTATCCTGCATATTACACAGATTTTGTTTATTAACTGCATATCTATCCCTAGATTCTTGCCAACATTGTAGAAATTTTGAATAATTTAACACATATTCATAGAGATTATCCTAATCATACAATTATAAGCGGAACATGTATAATACATAATCTCCTCTACGTTGATCATCAATTTACAGAAGCAGAAACAGTTCACAGGCACACATAGAAGCATCAATCAAACTCATAAACACAATATGTATCCCGGGGAAAGCATCTCGCTAAAAACCCCAACTATCTGTATATTATATTGATTGAATCATGTAACATTACAAAGTACAATTCTTATCACAAGCAATTCAGTACCATCTCCACCTGTTACACACAATACAGCTAAGATCTGATCTTCAAATCTATTCCACTGCTTGCCTGCCTCCACTGCTCAATACCTGCTCAAGAACTGATGAGAATAGCTTCCCAAACTCAATTTTCACCTGCAAAATAGTCACTCACTCTTTGTGGACGTGAGAAAAGGCTAAAATGTGGGCCAAATACGTGAGCAAACTCATTGGCATACTCAATCCTTTGATTGTGCAAGATCTGATGCACAACTATAGTCACAACTGATAGCAATCTGATTCTCTACCACTTGTCCCTGTTGAACTGAACATGCACTGACATGCAACTGAGTTAACTGATGTATTCTTTAGTTGTATTATGAGTTAATAACTTGTGAATTAATTAATAACTAATTCACCCAACTCATCTCTAGTCTATTGATCAGTTAGACTAAATACAACCAATTTAACAAAGCTAAACTGAACACAACTCCATCAACTGCACCTCCAGTCCACTAAACTCAACTCACTTGAGTTCTAACTGAAGTCCTGCATGCAAATATTAGTCATCCCATAGGTAACCACGTATTTCCCTCTGGGATCTGCATGTACCACATCCGTAGCTCATCCTGAAGTGCTCCAAGAGAATAAGATCAAGTTTATAGTCCAAATATTATTATGAGACAATAATATTTGACTTTTCTATTTTTGACAGCTAGTCTAAAAATAGACTTTGATCACTCACACTGTGATCACTCACACTTTCATCAAAAACAGAAGTCCATCTATTTTTCCCAACTTGACCAATCATCCATAAACAGCAACCTGCAATCCATAGACATGATCCATATGTCTAAAAATAGACATAGTCTAAAAATAGACTTGCGCCAAAAATAGCCTGCGGGCCCACTTAGTGAAGGCGACTCTTTTCACTAAGCTCCATCATCTTGTTGTATTCTCAACAAGCATTTCTTGTTGCACACTTTTCAACAAACATGTCTCCAGAAATGCACTTTCCTGCTACTCCAACGACCATTTTTTGTTTCAATAATCATATTTGCGGTGAACTTCGATGCACCTTTCATTGTAGCAGTCTTACATACCTCATCATACTTCTCACTGTAGTGTGGTAACCTTCCCACATCGAAACTCTTTTTTGTAGCATAGTTTGTAGTCCAGTGCCTACTTTCAACTACCGGTGGCACTAAGACTTTCCTCTTTTCTTTTCATAGTGAAGCTACCATGGCAGGGTTGTCCCTATACAGTTTCAACCTATTGACATTCACCCTCCTGGCATCAATTTTCCATTAAACTTCACCAACTGAAATGCACCTCTGTCTATGATATGCTTGATGATATAGGTGCCCAAAAAATGCATTTTAAACTTTCTTGGAACTTCATGAACTTAATATCATGTAGAAGGACAAGATTTCCTTCCTGGAATGCCTTCTGTTTGATATGTCAGTCATGCCAAGTTTTTTCTCTCACTTTCTACACCTATTGATGAAATCTTGCTATAAATATGTCTTCCTCTAATGTGAGAAACCACGCCATTCTTTCATTCATTATGTCGGGTTCGGCCATGTCTATAAAGGCTGCGATTCTTAAGCTCGACACAATATACTCCATGGGCATAACAACTTCTTGCCCATAAACCAATCTAAAAGGTGTCTGACTTGTTAGCTTCTTGCATGTGGTTCTATAAGCCCATAACACCACTGGAATTTTTAGATCCCAATCATCTCTGTTCACATTGCATAATTTAGTCAGTGCTTTTCAAGAATCTTGTTAAAAGCTTCAATTGTGCCATTTACCTGAGGGTCATATGGAGTGCTCTTCTAATGATAAACTTGGAATTCTTCAGGCAACGCCTCAATGGCCTTATTCAAGAAATGTGATCCTTGATTGCTCATCAAAACCTTTGGACACCCAAATCTAGACAAAATATATTCAAAAATGAACTTCGCAGTAGCTTATGCACTGTAATCCTTCACTAGTTGTGCTTCAGCCCACCTTGTCAAATAATCAATCGCAGTGATTATATACCTCACACCAGTTTTCTTCCCAAGTGGGTTTATGGGTCCAACAAAATTAATGACCCATTTGTTGAAGGCCTGCGATGTCACCTGTGGTACTAATGGAATTTCATCCCTCCTTGATGGTTTCCCAGTTCTCTAACATACATTGCATACTTGACCATGCTTCTTTTCATCCTTGTGTAGTGTAGGCCACCATAATCATGCTCTTAAGACCTTCTGCACAATAGCCTTCCCTACATAATGTCCACTAGCTACGCCTCCATGAGTTTATGCCAAATTAGTATGTATTTCATGTTCAGCGACATACCTACACAGTATTTCATCTGGTCCCATATTATACAAATGTCCTACAATCAACAAAATATTAACTGCATTTACCACCAACAACTTGTTTTGCTGCATAGTGTACTCTGCAGAGGCCATTCCTGTAGCCAAAAACTAAATAATATCTGTTAAGTGATCATCTACAATATTGATTACAAACAACTACTCATTGGGAATACTATATTCAGTGCTCATTGGTTCTTACCCTGTTTCTAACCTTGATAGGTGCCTGACATTCTACCATTCTGGATTAACATCCACTTCAATATCATACTCCTGAAACAACAACAACCATCTACAAATTTTCCCTCCTAGGAGAAGCTTATTCACCAGACATTTCAATGCAGAATGATCTGTGAACATCTTAAAATTTTATCCCAGCAAATAATGTCTGAATTTCTGCAACGAATATACCATAGCCAAGCCTTCTCTTTCTGTGGTAGTGTAGTTCTCTTTTGCTTTAGACAACTTCCTGCTTGCAAAAGTTATAGGGTGATCGATTGCTCCTACGTCAGGTTGTGCCAATACTCTTCCCAAAGCTATGCAAGATGCGTCTAAATGAACATGGAATTCCTCATTCTAGTCTGGGAAAACCAAGATAGGCGCAGTTACCATATTTTCTTTCAATATATCAAGCCTTTTCTAGCATTCTTTATTTTATTGAAAGGCCACATCTGTCTTCAATATCCTCTCCATTGGTGCAATTATCTACGCATACCCCTTAATGAATTTTTTGTAATATCCAGTGTGTCCCAAAGTAGTGCACAACTATCTCACTATTTTTGGTGGAGGTAAGTTCACAATGACAACTATCTTCTCAGGATCCACTATCAAAGCTTTCTTGCACACAACATGCCCCAATAGTATGCCAAAAGGCACACAAAATATACATTTCTTTAAGTTCAATGAGATATGGTGCTGCCTACATATGTCCAACATAAGCCTTAAGCTTGCAACATGATTTTTCAACAGTATGTACTCCTTGAATGCTGCGACCACAACTCTTGAAAATATAGTAGGGGCGTTCTTCAACCCAAAAGGAATCATTGTATACTAATATGAGCCCCACTCCATTGCAAATGTGGCCTTATGCCTATCCTCTAGTGCAATCCCAATTAGATGATAGCCAGAAAATCCATCTATGAATGAATAGGCTTCATATCCTCCTACATTATCTAGTACCTCATATGTAAAGAGTTTAGGGAAGGGATCATGCACACATGCATCATTTAGTTTTCTTAAATCCACAAAAATTTTGATTTCTTCTTTAGTCTTATTTTTCTGGACAATAGTAGGACTTATCCACTAGATTATTCCATAGGTTCAATGATCCCTACTGTCATCATTTTATCTAACTCCTCTTTCACCTTTTCCTTATATTTTGGGTTCAATCTATAGGGTCTTTGCTTGACAGGTTTCACATCAAGTTTAAGGGGAATCCCCATGACTCCTAGATCCCTTAATATGCCCTCCATTTATGAAAATTTTGTAGGGAATAGCTCTCGGTATTCGTGTAGCAGATATGTAACTTTACTAACTGTATCTTTGTCCCAATAGTCTCCAATATTTGCAAACTTTAGTTCCTCTTCTGATCCTATATTCACCTTCTTTTTTTCACTAGCTTCGCTATATTCGGTATTTCTGGCTCAGGTCTAGTGACTTCACAGTGTCCTTGTTATTCTTCTATGTTAATATTACGTGGATCTTCATATTCTTTTGCAATAATGTTATAGCATTATAGTGAACATTCTAGCTACATAGTCCAATCTAGTTGCTTCCATGTCAGCGAAGTCGCATTCCCAAAGATATTTTCTCTGACTATATGAAGAGTTGAGTCTATGCATGGGCCATCATCTTCAAAAATGAATGTTAATATAAACCCTTCAACCAAATCTTCCTAATTTACAGTACCATGGCAAAGTTTTGTTTCTAGGTACCAATTCATAAGAATTGTTTCTAATGTGTGGATAAACCCATGTACCCATTCTTGTTATGGAATCTCTTCCCATACTATAGTGCATCGGCGAATATGCTCCCTAGGGTCAATTTTACCATCATACTTCACCTCTATTTTGGTATCTATTGACCCAAACCTGATCCACATTAATCTTCGATAGTATTGTCAATCTGCTATATTTTTCTTATGTGCACCCCACCATCTAGTAGGCGTAGATCTCAGGGCTACATCCAAAGCCAACAACATTTTATGTTATGGTATTTGTCTTTAATAATCATCAAGGAAAGTAATTACATTACCCAAACCATCATAGTAAGGAAAATTACATACCTCAAAGGTTATACAATGAAGTGATTTAGTGATCCTTGCACATCGTCTTGTAGTCACTTCGTGTAGCCTATTTTTCCAATTTTCCAATTCTTCTTCTGAATTTGAGATACAAGAATTGTCTTGTTCCCAACTCAAATTGTTATCTGTAGTGGGGTTAGTCCATTCCTCTTCTTTGGCTTTAATTTGATAGATATTCTCTATATCTGCTACGCAGTACTCATCTTTGACGGACTCTGTATATCTCGCATCTTCTAATGGGTCCAATGGAACATTTATTCTCATGTTTTCCTTTTCAAACAACATTTATCTTTTCTTTAAGTTTATTATAGCCAGATTATCAAATGCCCAATCCAGTCCAAACAATGTTGGATAGGGATTGCTTTCATCCATAATTTCTATCACTTTAAAGTCTACAATAGTGCGAACTCCTTCAATGTCTACTACCACACTTGATAGTCTTCCTAAGGATAAGATCTTTTGTTGGTTGGTCATTCTCAACTGAATTGATGACCATTACATTAGGGGAATTTTGATGTCTAAAATGGGCCTCCTAAGAAAAATGTACAACCAAAATAAAATTTATAAGAACCAATAGGATTCAAGATGATGATGTCAACCATGATAGATGATTCACCATTTTTGGAGTAAAAAAGTAAAAGTATTAAAAAATAATAAAATAATAAAACTACTTTTTCAACTCATATTTTTAACTTATCTCCCTAAGGTTTTACTCAAATTTCAGGCAAGAGTACTCATTGGATGCAAAATTTAATTCCTCAGCCAAGGGTACCCATGTTGCATACTTGCGATGGACCTCGATACATGAAAAATGAGAAATACATGAAAAAACGTAATTGCAGTCACATTTTTCATGTATTTCTAATTTTTTATGTAGTATGGTCCATCAAAAGTATGAAACATGGGTAATCCATGGATGAGGAATCAAATTTTTCATCGAACAAGTGTTATCGCTTGAAATTTGAGTAAACCCGTAGGGAGATAAGTTGAAAATACGAGTTGAAAAAATAGTTTTTTCTTTTTTTCCTCTAAAATTTGATGATGTAATATAATCTTATTTTAATATTTCCTCTATTATTTTATACTTTCCTTAGGAGGCCCATTTTAGACCTCAAAAATCCCCTAATGGTAACTTTGTCTTACCCATCAATTCCCAGGTCGAATTTGGTAAAACATTAGCATCAGATCATAAATCTAGAAAACCCTGATCCATGTCATATTCTCCAATCTCTGTAGTGGCTCTCATTTATTTTCTAGTCCTTCTCTTATGTTGATTTAAATTTTTAATTGTGCATAACTCACTCTACGACACTTCTTAGATGCACATGAATCTATCAATTCCTCTAGCCCTTCTACTATTATACAGGAAAATGACCTCCTCATCAACTCAAAGGAGAAATACACATTGGCTAAAGACTAGAACAAAATCATAGTGCTATTTTCCAGGGTAACACACCCCAGAAATAGAAAAGACCCTAAGTTAACGCACTATTTTTCTTAAAGGGAAACATTACCGAATATTTGTGAGATTCTGGAGGTCAAAGCGCGTGTTGACTAACTGACACTCTACTTTTCACTCAAATGTCAACTTGAAAAGTAGGAAACATCTACCTCTTACCAAACTAAGGACATTTCTATTCCTAATGGAGTCTCATGGAAAGGGAAAGAACAATAAAATGAGGAAACACCCTAGCTTTTGCCTCAGTGGAACTCAAGAAAGAATTGGAAAGGATGAACCTCTCATCATCTATATATTGGAGGCTTGGTCATTGTGAAAGAGGTAAAATGGTTGTTGAAACTTTGCAAGAGATTTAGATTTGTTATGTTGCCAAAACATTGAGAGAGAGAGAGAGAGAGAGGAGCTGAAGGACTAGAGGAGGCTTGATGCAGCCAAGATGGTTGTAATAATTCTTCTTCTATCTAATAATATAGACATGTTTCTTTGTTGGATGGCATTGATGTTGTGTTTCTTTACATGTTGATTCGATTCTATAATTAATAAGTAGATTTGATGCATGCTAGCTTATATCTTCATTTATATTAATGTTTTTATTATCAACGTTTATATTTTGTAGGACTACGCTTTATCTTGTTTATGTGTAGGTTCTGATCTAGGAGTTGGCAAAGAGGTCTTCAACTTTGCTACATTGAGTTCTCTAGTAGGGCTACACCAAGGAATGAGGTAATCCATCTTCCTTTGATTTTTTTATCATGCATTAATATGGATATATGTATGTTTCTTTGTGACAAATGTAGCTAATGTGAAACAATCTACCTTAGAACTCGCGAAGATCCAAAAGAATATTTGATCCACAACCACCCATGCATTAATCCCTATAGCAAAATTGGCGACTTTGCTAGGGAATATACTTCGTTCGCAATTTTTACCTTCCAAGTTCCCAAATCTCTCTTTCTTTCCAGACCTCCCTGTTCTTCTTAGTTCCCATTCTAACCACTTAGGATGCTTCACAATCTCCTCTGCTCTGCATAAGCTTTGATTAGACCCTGAATGACTCTTTTTACAACCTTTTCTTTTGTAACGCACCCTATTTATGCAAACCAGTGAGTTATAATGCCCCCCAGGCTTGTGCACAAAGTGTTAGTCCTACCATTAATGCTTTGTACCTTCTTCTAAGGAGCGTTAGCCAACCAATATCTTGATAATTAGCCTATTCTGTGAATTCCTAGGTTGGGAAGCTGCTTAGAGCCTATTTTAGGGATCTACAATTGTGCACTGTTTTTAGTTGCCTGTTTTTCTGATCATTTTTCTTTTTAGGAAAATAGCTTAAGTGCATTTGTTTTTTAGGAAAAGAAAATGAAAAAAAATACTTAATTTTTTTTATGTTTTAGTTGGTTTGATTCTGCATATGTATATTGGGTTAGTTGTTAGAGAGCATTTCATGTCTGCAAGTTTTGCATGTGTTTACTGCATTGGATGCATGGTACTGAATTGATGTATAGATAACTCTCTCCTTGTAGAAATAACTTACTCATCGAATTGAAATTGAAAAGCATATTTTCTGCATGGTTTGGGTCAGAGTCTCATAAAACTCCATATGTCAACACCCCTTCCGAAGACATTAATACAATACCTTTAAAATCAATCTCGTAATAAAAGTAGTCAACAAATATTTTTTAGCATATGCACATATTAGTCTAAGTTAGGATCTTGGGCTAGGCAATGGTGAGTAAACTGCCCAAGATCACAAAACTGAGACTAGTGTTGTTAAAGAGAGTAAAATCTTGTTGCACTGATATCATCTGGTATTTCTCCCTTCAGAAATGAGTTAAATGCGAGACAACGTTGGAATGTGAAAGAAGGTATCCTACCTTCGATTACATCCCCATTGGGTAATATATGTATTGAGGATCCCTTCGGTGATATGAGAGATGAGTTGGGGACTGAAGTATCTTGCCCACACAATTTATTATCTATGACCATGTCCCCCCTATTGGTGTATGTGATTTTAGGTAACCTTAGTGGCCATAATTTTTTAGGGACGGACATAAGTTGACTGGGGCGGGCTATCCTAGTACCTAAATAGATGAACCTACTCTATCTTTGGTTTTTGGGAGGGTGCTCATCTTAATGAGAGTACTTGGCTCCTTAATCTGAGGTTTAGGCAAAGCTCAAGAGTAATCATAACTGTACATTTGGCCATCTCTCTCTTTTCGCCATTGTAATACTGGATTTCATCTCTAGTAATCGATGGTTATTATACAAATTCATATCCCCTGACTGCTTGCTGATTTAATTTCAGAGTATTTTTTATTTTTAGGTGTTAGTTTATTATCAGTGAAACTATAATATAATATCAATGTAAAACTCTTTGATAAAATCTGTCGGTCACCGTGGCTACATACAACCCTTATCATCAATCTAGGCGATAACAAGGTCTTCCTCTGCTGACTTTGGAGGATCACCTGAGCCTTGGTGACCTAGATTCTCCCTCTTCAGGAAATCAATCTCTAGTATCTAACATTGAATCGCATAACACCTCCCAGGACACTATACTACTAGAGGAATTTTTAAGCGAAGTAGTTGTACCTCTTTATAAGCCTCCCCTCACCAATCTTCTTGGGCCAGTGTTGATTAAGGTAGCACCTGTACCTATCATGTCTTCAATAGTACCAACAACCCCCTGACGACTAATGGATTGTGGTATTTTGTGGACAACTTTGGTCCACCATCTCTTCCCCTACCAATAGTCAAAACACAACTGAATGGTTACCCTGTTATCCAAAAAATGCCAAGTCCGAGCAACCTAGTTACACCTACTATGAGTGGAACCCAATACATGTTGGTTTCTACCCCTTTTGTGTCTGCTCCTAGACCTTCGTCTATCACTCCTAATAGCGTAGTCAAGATGACTACCTTCAGTAATTATTTTGGTTGGAACCCTTTGCTAAGTTATAACCCCCAGGCTCATATGCTTGGGGGAAATGTTCCCAATATGCACACACCAGTCGGGGGAATCACTATTCCCCCTCCACCTATAGGACAATCTAGACCATGATTGATTGACTTACCTCCCCCAAGTGGACACTATTCTATTTTCAGTCATGTACCTACGAAAAATTATATGGCTAGCAAAATCCCTCAACTAGGTTTTCTCTATCTATCTAGGAACCCCCTCCCCAACCTCAATTGAGTCAAGGGGGCACTTTTTAACTTGGGGGAAACTAGTTCCCCCCCCCAAGCCTAATATCCCTTATGGACCCCCACCATATATGAATCTTCCACCACAACAAGGAGGCTATTATCCAATAAATCCTATGTATCATGTTGGAAACAAAATCATGGGAGGACCCTAGCGTCCTTCAATTCATTCTTCATCACCCTGGTCATACTCGGGGGCACCAAACACTTTTCCTTTTTTGGCAACACTCAATATCCTCGATCTGTATAAACTAAATAATGACCCCATCTACCATAACTTTCATTGGCCCCCAATCCCACATAGAATACCTTCCGACATCTCGAAGTTTGAAGAGAAACAAGTATATGATCTGGGTATACATGTCACCACCTATCATCTATGGTTCGTATCAAACTCCATGGTGGATGATAGTATCTGGCTACAACTCTTACCTGCACCCTTACTAGAAATGCTGTCAAGCCATGTGCATCAGTTAATACCTTTGGTGCCCTAGAAATGGAATCTTTAAAGCACTTTCAGCTTCACATCCGCTACAAAACTAGAATGGAAATTCTTACTACCTTCCACCAAGACACCTCCACCCACATCTCTAATCACATTCATGAATGGAGATGTAAGAAGATGCTAGTAAAGGCCCCCATTTTGGATTGCCTATTAGCAAGTTGGTTCTACAAATCTCTTCTTCCCCAAATTTCCAAGGATGTTGCCTTAGGTGGTGCAGTCACCAAAGACCAATTCATTCATCGTTCCCAACACTTATATTTGATTTATTCATAGTTTGGCACACTATACGACGTAATCCACAATTTCCCTCAAACTTCTAATGCTCCCTCTACTCAGTAACCTAGTGCGTAGGCTGATGGTCTCATCGATTCTACCTCCGGGGCTGATGTTAAACAACTTAGCGAGCACATTGCGCAGTTGTCTGTTGATATTGCTACTTCTACCCAATCGACTGCTCTTCCAACCACAGCGATCAACTCTATGTAATCTACATAAAATCCCAGCAACAAGAACAAGAAGAACAAGAAAAATACCTCTCCTTCTGAAGAGCAGCCTACTACGCAACCCAATCCCAAATAGAAAGTGGCTGCCAAATTTGACAGTGGAAAGGAAAAAGTTGTCAATTTTCCTTGCAAAATATGTGCGAAGGACCACATGACACACAAATGTCCACATCTCCAAGATTGCACAAATATTCTTGGTCAAAAGGACATTGGTTGGACCCAGTGGTCCTACACAACCCTTTTCTTGCTCAGTAGAAAAAACATCTTATTTCAAACCCACCGTAACCCCCGCAAGAGGGAAACGCCAGTTCAAACCATTCTTCCTCTGGTGAAGGATCATTGACTGTTTACACCTTTGAAATCATTAATATTCAAACAGGAGCCAAAACTTATGGAACTTCATTCGTTAATTCTCTGGACGTTGCCTTGAGTTCAAATCCACTACTGCCTAATGATCTTCATATCAAAAGGCCTATTTATGATCTTGTGATTCACCCCCGTAAAGGGGTATTTCACCGTATGACACACAATACCTCTACACTTGCTGCCCTGAACTACAATATTGTAAAATATTTGGCGCAAGCACCATCAGCCATGTCTGCACTCGAAGTATTTCAAACCTATTCAGCACAACGAAAATATTTGCTTTCAACCATTGATGGAGTTGAACCTCAGGATTTGATGCTAGAAATTTTCGACATGGAGAAATGTAAGCCTCACCTTTCCCACCAACTTGCATTTTAGGTGTAGGTTATTTCGAAAGGCAGAGTTATCCATCATTGACTAAGGTGCTTTGACTTACATCATGTTTAATTCATGTTGGCTTGCCTTGGGTCTCCAACCCTTTCTCCACTCTCGAGATCCCTTAAAGCATTTGATGGCCATACATTCATCCCAAAAGGATATCTTTCCAGCTACCCCATCACTCTCGGTGGGAAAACCATAACTATGGACAATGAAGTCGTAGATCGTCATCTCAAATATAATATATGCTTTTTGGCCACAGTTGGACTTATGCCATGACTACCGTTGTTTCTTTGGTATTTCGCCTCATCCTCTTTGCATTGGATGGGAGAATAGTCATAGTGGACCAAATTTCCTTTTGTACCCTGGATTACTCCACATTACTTAGTGGTAATGTGCCCTTAGTGGGTGGCATACTTGACTCTTACGTCAGTGTTGGTACCAGTCTTCTGAAGGGTTCCTCCCTATTGGGTTTCTTTCCTCTCCCGCCGCTAGAGGTTCCATAGATAGTTTCTATGGTCTCCACCATTCCTCATGACCCAACCAATCCCTGGATCCTCCCGACCCCTTCATACATTGACTTTTATGGAGAAAAAATGTCGCTTTCACCAGCTGAATTGGCTTATCAAGCCATTCCATCTACATCTGATTCTTCCACTACTTTGGTTACAACCAACGGTACCACCTCCTCTCCCATAATGGATCCCTCTAACGATATCTTCGAAAAAGTACTAACTTTGGATGAATCTATTCGAGAGATCATGTCTTTAGAAATTTACCTTGGGAAATCTCTCACCATTGTGCTTCTATATATGATTCATACGCGACATCAGTAGAAATCCTGCCTTTTGAGCCACCTGAGGTTGTTCCGTCGATTTATACGACTGTCCAAACTTTGGATTCATAAGGGAACATGGGAAATGTTTTAAAAATTATGCTCATTGATATGTCAGTCAAAACATGTATCGTGGAAAACATTTAGATTGGATTCGATTGCAATCCTAAGGAAATTGCAAGATTCACCTGCCTTTTCAAGGAATTCTGTGATGTATTCGCTTGGTATTATGAAGAAATTCCCAACATAGATACTTCTATTGTCGATCATGAGATCAAGGTCTATGAAAATGTGAGGCATGTTTTCCAAAGACTTTGACCATTCCACCCCCTCAAAATTACTGCTATCAAGACTGAGGGGGAAAAATTATTACACGCTGGTTTTATCTACCTCGTTCCCTTGACGAAATGAGTTTCCAATCTGGTTCCTGTAGACAAAAAATAGGGTACCATAAGCTTCTGTGTCAACTACCGTGATTTGAATGCCACATGTCCAAAGGACAATTATTCGAACCTATTCATGGACCAGATCATCAACGATTGTGCTAGTTATGAATATTTATCTTTCATGGATGGTTTCTCAGGCTACAACCAAATCGCCATAAAACCTGCGGACCAGCAAAAAGCACCTTCATTTGTCCTTGGATCATATTTGTGTATCGGAATCTCCCCTTTGGTCTGAAGAATGCAGAAGAAACCTTTCAGATGGCCATGGATTATGCATTTCATGATATTAGGTGCATTGTTCAAGCTTACTTGGATTATCTTCCGACTCACTCCAAGAAGCGAACCCAACACCTAGTTCATCTTCGAGCAATATTTCTTAGGTTTAGGTTCTATAACATCTGTCTAAATCCACATAAATGTGTATTCTTTGTCGAGTTTGGATGCCTACTTGGTTTCATTGACTCCAAACACGGGATAAGGGTTGATCCCAATAAGGTAAAGGAAATTATTGAATTTCCCATGCCACAACCCATCCAAAGTTTGCAAGGGAAGGAAAACTTCTTACAATGATTCATTGTGAATTATGATGAAGTAAAAAAAGGTTTTATGTGCCTTCTAAATAAAGGAGTACCATACTTGTGGGATGATCAAGCCCAATGATCATTTGATGCCTTGAAAGAGGCACTCATATCTACCCCACTACTTAGTCCTCCCGACTATTCACATGAATTTCTATTATACCTGGTATCTTTGCCATCCTCCATTGGTATGGTGTTGGTACAAACCCATGATGGTCTCAGTGAGCATGTGATCTATTATCTCTTGAAAGGCCTAGCTAGGCACAAACTCTGATATTCACATGTGGAAAGTTATCCTTTGCAGTCATCTTTGTTTTTAGTCTCTTCCAACATTATATACTGTTGCGGCAGACTACTATCATCACCTTAGAGAATCCCATGAGACACATTCTATCTTTTCAGATAATTGGAGGAAAATATTCCAAATGGATTGTTATCTTCCAACAATTTGATTTATTTTTCCGCACCGCCAAGGCTAAAAAATCCTTAGTCTTCGCTAAATTATTGTCAGACCTTCCCAGAGTCAATCCAGATGAGGTAGCCCATGATCCTCTTCTACATGAATCTGTCTATCTGGTCGACTCAACTGATCCTTGGTATGGAGACATTATTGTCTACCTCCAAATGCAACGGTTCCACCCATACCTCTTGTCAGACGACCGTCATCGCATCCACCACCAAGCCAAGCACTATTTAGTACTAAACGATACTCTATATCATCATGGAATTGATACATTTCTTCGATGTTACCTGAATCATGTTGAGGTGGAACACGTTCTAAATGAATGCCATGCTGGGGAATGTGGTGGTCATATTTTTGGCATGACTACTGCCCATAAAATATTACACGTAGGATACTACTAGCCAACCTTATTTAAAGACTATATTATTGCAGTCCAAAAATGTCATACTTATGAAATATTTACCAAAAAAATGCACACACCCCCAACCCCCCTTCACCCAGTTATCTTCACCGACCCCTTTGCTAAATGGGGCTTTAACTTCATCACCTGCAACCCCACTTCCTTTGATGGACAAGACTTCATTATTGTTGTTGTGGACTACTGTACAAAATGGGCGAAATCCATTCCCACTTTTTGGGCTGATGGAGAAACCATTGCATTATCCTTGTTCAATCAGGTAAGTTGTCATTTCAGGGTGCCCCGCATGATCATTCCAGACCGTGGTTCCCACTTTTAGAACCATATGATATCTAACTTAACATCATTGCTAGGTTTAAGGCAAGAGCATTCTTCCTCCTACTACCCACATGCTAATGGCCAAGTGGAAGCCGTCAATGGCATCCTAAAAACCATGATCTGTCAGTTAGTAGGGAATCATAAAACCCACTAGCACTGCATGTTATATCTTTCTCTTTGGGCATATCGAACGTTAGTCAAAACTACTACAGGCTTTACACCATTTCAACATGCATACGACCTGGAAGCAATTCTTCCTATAGAGTGCCAAATTCCTTCCCTAAAATTAGTTGTTGAACTCTTGCTCGACACCACAACTGAAGAAGAGTGCTTAATATCACTCAATCAACTAGATGAGACTTGTCAAGATGTCTCACTCACTCTTGAATTCCATAAGGGTCGAGTCAAAGCCTAATATGACAAAAATGTCAAGCCTCATTGTTACCAAGAGGGCGACCTCATTTTACTTTACGATCAAAAGCATGATCTCCTAGGGGCAGGTTCGCTTCAACCATTATGGGTAGTTCCATATATTGTTACTAAGGTCCTATCAAAAGGTGCCTATAAGCTTCAGGACTATGATGGAATTCCACTTGGGGAGCCCCGCAATGGGCTCTATCTAGAAAATTATTATACCTAGTGTTCCGCTAGGCATTTCCTTTGTAATTTTATGTATATAAGTTTTGCTTATTTTGATGTGTCTGGAGTTTTTTGGCTCTTTATGGGTATTTGTCTCATACATGTGTCTCATTTCACAGATTTCTTCGTCACCCTTACCATATGTTGAATATGCACATGGTGCTAATCATCACATATGACACTTTGCATCAACCACTTGGGTCTTTTACACACTTGAGTTGGAACTACTTAGTCCGGGGGAGTTTTTCTTGGCACTGCCACCAAAAAAATTTTTGAGTTCAAGTCCATGATCGAACCCCTTACTGAAGCCTCATCTGGGGACATCTCCAATTTGGTGTTCAGGTTAGACTCTCAGCTAGTCGTTATGAAATTGACTAATCACTATCACATTTGCAATCCAATCTTGTTACATCATTATTTAAGGGTACGACTCTTCGAACATCAGTTTGATTTTATCACATATGAACACATTCCTAGATAATCTAATGCATTAGCTGAATCATTGGAAAATTATGCATTAGATTGTCATTTGTCTCATTCTTTATAGTTACATGTATGAAAGTAAATTTTTTCATAGTTAAAAAAATTACAAAAAATCAAAACAAGCATATACACCATGAATCACCAAATATATATATATATATATATATATATATATATATCGCTTCCAGTCTTTTACATCAAAAATTCCCAAAACTTGGGTGTTTTAAAGTACAAAATGGCTCTAGTAAGCCTCACAATGACACCCGCTGGATATTCCCTACTCCTGGTGAGCTTGCAGCTCATGATAATTAATGACAACTCTAACTAACCTCTTGAGAGGAAATAAAAACTACTCTAGCACACCCACTGTGTGTCGTTGAATATGATCTGGTATCTCCCTCACAGGAAGAGGAAGCACACCCATTCTCAACCCTTCGAGGTTCCTAGCAACCTTGCGGAGACTATGGGTGTCATATCTCTCTTCGGCGGTTACCACACCTATTGTTGTTCCAACCCTAGGTAGTTGATCACCCCACCTAGAATGGCGAGGCATACCTAGAAGACATATCGGTTCCACATCTTTGTCAAGCAAACACATCATGTCAATACTTTTTCACCCATAAACAAAAACATCTCATAAATTTCAAAAGTAAAAAAATAATTTTTGGTACTTTAACCAATCCTCTTACCTTATGCCCCCCATTGAGTGCTAGGTATAAATATCAGTTTTGGATCCCTTGTATATTACATGCTTGCATAATCATAATAATGAATCATCAGGATCTCCCCACTGAGCCACTCAAAGAATTCATCCTCGAAGAAGTGTCTAATTAGTCGCCCTACAATACAAGGTGCCAAGGAAGCCCGTCGCTCCTGTCACAAATCCTTGGGACTGGCTATGCCCAGACTCATGCACGATCTCATCATGGGCACTCTCTCAAGGATAATGTATATGATAAAGGTACCATACCCAAACTCTCTTTCATCCTGATTCTTACAAGCTATCAACTCTAGTTTCACCTGACAAAGGGCTCCCTCACACTAGTTGAATACATATGACTATAAGTAGTCTATTGCTAGTAGCAACTAGGCCTTTGTAGCTACATGCTAGCTCTTAGACACTACCAAGTAGACGATCATCCATAAAATGACCCTCATTGGCCTAATTCTGATCAGCTCAATTGGAATCATGTTTCTCACCACCCCACTGCCTACTCTACAGTGTGTATGGACCAATTCCATGGTGGTTCTTAGATCCACTCTCCCTCCTGTCATGTTTACTCATGCACCTCTGCATGATAAAATAGTGAGGAAGTAAATTTCGTCTCTTTTGATCAAGAGCTCATGATCCCCGATCTTGAACACACCTTTCCATTCATCCCACTGTTGGATAATCCAGCTAAGGAGATCCTCCTCACCCTTCATCAGGTCAAGTTTAGCATATTTCAACAACCCGTATCTTCAAAAAGTTGTTAGGAAAGATGGATTGTTTAGCATTTGTAGTTCCTCATCACCATGGGCTATTTCCCTCCATAGAATCATTTTTCATTCTTAATTCCTGCACAAAAACACCCTTGAATCATTCTTTTGTAGGCTAAAAACACTGGGAATGTAAGAAACATTATTTTGCCTTGCGTTTAGCCAACTAACGCGACCCTCCCGAACCCACAAGGCATGCTAACACCCCTCCCTTTCACAGGCAGAGAATTTAACATGACCCCTAGCCTAGGCGACCGCGTTAGCTAGCCAAGCCACCTAGCGCTTGCCCAAAACTTAAAAATTATCCTAGAAATTAGCTTAAAAAGGTATTAAAATTCAAGGTAAGGATTAGGCAATATACTTGGAACTAACAACGCGTCAGATGGTAGCATAGATTTCTTGCAATCACTCGGGAATGTTTTAATCCCTTTTCTCTCCATAACACTCTCACAGAACTCAAAACAGTGAAAATGAGGGCCCATAATCCTTCTTATAGTCACTTTGGAGGTATGACTCACTCTAGCTAGTCATCTAAATTGAAGTTTTTAATTCCATTATTTTTTTATATGTTGACAAACTTACTTATGCTTTGATGATAGTTTAGCGTCTTTCTACAAAATTGACCAAGTTTGACTCCGGATGAGTACTTTCTTTTTTGGGACCTTTTATCGCTCTTAAAATGAAAAATCCTAGAGTTAACTTCTTCGGGCTCGTAAAAATCCTACGAAGAGGATATGAGCACTTTCTTTTTTGGGACCTTTTCTCACTCTTGAACTGAAAAAAATCCCCGAGTTATCTCCTTCAAACTCGTAAAACTCCTACGAAGAAGACCTAAGTAGCTCTTTTATCTCTTTTTCCTCACTCTTTAAATTGAAAAAGACATTTCAAGTTTTATTCATCTGACTCATTAAAATTTTATTAAGATTTATTGAGTTTTTCTTTGTCTAACTCATTAAAATTTCATGAAGAATATCGAGTGTACTCTTTCCCCTCATACTTGTAAAAAAAATGAGGCATACGTCTATTGAGCATAAGTTTATCACTTTATCCAGACTCAGTAGACTAACTTACAGAAAAGGAACTGTGTTTAGTATACTATTAAACCTTTGTTGCAGTAGGTTATCAACCATGAGGGACCCTCCTGGAGTTGCTCTTTAAGATATTTTCAGCCTCTCTAAATATGAAAATACCATCGAGTTTACCCGTTTAGACTTGTTAAAATTAATCGGATGGGGAAAAATTGGAGAACACAATGACTCAATATTTGTATTCAGAAGGAATTTTTGGCACCAGTCTATCCCTTGAACATGACACTCCCTCCGCAAACCCCTTCTTTTCATCCTCTCACTGAACCTTACCATCATATGAGTTTATCCTTCATACACTGATGTTCTTGCATCCCTGTATCCTAACACTCTTTGGTGTTCATGAGTCTAAATATGCCTAATAAACCTTTGTGTCATGCCTTCTATTGTTCAAGGGACCCATTTAAAATTGACTTCTTGTATTGACCATCCATCATATACTTCAAAAATCCCCTCCGTCTGTTTGACCCATGGCTCAAACTTTATCTCCAAAACAAATCATTCTTGTCTTATTTCATGTCAATTGATGTAGGACACCTTATTTCCTACCTTTTGATAGATCTCTTCCTATCGACTCCAACACTCTATCTAGGAAGAAAATCCAGAAACTTATCAATACCTTAGAACTTGTAATAATTAGTGGTAGGTTACCTTATGTTTGATTGGGGGTTTTCATCATTGGCTCTAGGTTGAATGATTCTACGAGTGTTCAACAACAACATCCTTCTCACATTCACTAGATTGTACTAGGAATCTTCAATACCATCATCCTTATTGGTGGCCATCCTCGTGTTTGTTAATGTTGATTAGTGGTTGTCATTGGTGTCAACCCAAGTAGCACCAAGGTCTACCTTGACCTTGCATGGGAATTTAGACTTGGAAAATCATCCTATTCTAAGTCAAAGATATTCAATATGGATTCTACTCGTCAAGATGTTTCCATTGATATATGGCACAACACGTAATTCTTCACGGTTTGAGAGATATTCATGTTTGAAGTTAGTAACCCCAATTAGTAGGCTAAACCCCATGGGATTGTGGCATGGCAGTCATCATTGGTTGTGGTCATTTAATAGTCAATCATTAATAATTTTTTACACTCCTAAAATCCATCCAATGTTCACTTGTGGAGGACTCTCTGAACTCAATACATTTCTATAAATAGTGACCCTCATATCCTCCTCTTGCAAGCACTTTTCAACGAACTATCTTGTGAGAAGACCTATGTAATTTTTCGGCATGCATGAGCTTCTAACACATGATCTGTTACAGGGAGTGTAAGGCTTCCTTGAGGCCTATTTAGGGCACAAAATTACAGTCAGGAACTATGAACACTCACCAACCAACCCCAAATACTTTGTCTAGGGGGGTATTTGTAAAAAACATCAAAATATTTTACAAAATATCTGAAGAAGATAATATCTGATGACAATTAATGCTTCTTTTACAAGAGATAGAGATGAACAGTCTTGAAAACAGGGGAACAATAAATTGACGATGTGATGGCTGTTCCATCTTTATGAGATGTACCGGAGGTAGGTGCTGCGAGTTGGTTTGCAGCTATCTTCCACTGATATTCCGCACTGGCTGCTCCGTCATTGCTGGACATCCTTTGACCTTGATCAAATATACTTTGGCATGCTTGAGCCTCGTTTATCTCTTTTTGTCTCTATCACAGAAAAATAGACCAAAATGTACGTCTTATCCAAGAGGAATTTAGAGGATCCCCAACATGTCTTCCCACCACTATTGATCTAGAAATTTATGCCTCTGAAGTTTTCTCAGTGTTTCATCAGCTTCTGTATATCTAACAAAATTAGGCTGGAGATGAAACAGATGTTTCACCTCATGTTCAATATAAAATAAGTTTTCTAAATTATCATAGAGACTCTGGCCTGAGGGAAGTGATTTTTGTCCTAAAGCACTTGTTGATGAATTAATTTGATCAATAGAATATGTGTTCAACTTATGTGTATAATCTGTGTGTCTCATTAGCCTGTCATTATTTCCTAAAAGACTTGGCAGTCCTTTATCCTGCAAAATTGTAAATCTTTGTATGAAAGAATTGATTTCTACTTGCATGTCCTCGCATCTTTTTTCTAAATTCTGCATTAGAGTTTTCTTGGTTATAACTCTTTTGATATCCAAAATGGTGCATGTCCTATCTGGGATGCCGAGCTGTTCCAGTTTTTCTCTGTTTCTATAATTCAAAAAATGAATGAGCCTGTTGGGTTGATCTGGAATTTGTCCTAATAAAGCTCTTGCTTTTTGGATCTCTCCTTGTGCTGCATTTACCAAGTCGATCTGTTCATAAATTGTCTGGATAGATGGCCAAAAATCACTAAGGGATTGAGTGATGTTGGTCCAAAGGATTCCCTTGATTTCTGCTAGAGGCTTGTCCATAGTGAGATCCTTCTCTAATGATCTGACTTTATTCTACAATGCTTTAACCTCTCTTGTTTTCTCTGCCACACTAATCTTGGACTTATCATAACTCTGTTCTATTTTTGCCAATTTTTCCTTTACTTGCTTCATCTTTGACATTTGGAGTTTCAGTTCCTCCATGGCTTTTATCAATTCTTCTGTGCTCATACCCGTACTGTTGCCTGGTGCTACTCCTGTTGATGTTGTACCTGTGATTACTACTGTTATAGCTACTGGGACACTCAGGGCCAATGTTGCTCTAGTTGTTGAGGGGACTGTACTTGTAACTGTAGGAATTACCTTAGGAGGTTGGGAGGTCACCTCTCCCTACTTCTCTTTTAATGCTTTTTCAAGTGCCCGCTCAGTATCAGTCAGTCTTTCATTGAGTTTCATGAGCAGGTCCATCATGTCCTCCTTTGATTTTTTCTCTATTATTTCTGCAATTTGAGGGTGTCTTGAAGGAGGTAGCTTCAATTGTTTCCTCAAGGCAGCAATGTCCTCTTCCTTTTTCTTGATAAGTGCCTTTATGCCCTTGGCATCTTTGGGGTCATGTCCCAGATCCATAATGATCTCTTCCAATGATTTGATTCTATTATCTTTGGCCATAGAAGAAGCTTTTTCCCAATATAACTAAGCAGTTGTGTTGTCTAAGGAACTCTGCAACTGGTGGGACAGCATTGCTTTGTCAGCCAGTGTAGAATAAACCATCTCTCCAGACTTCTTATGGAGCTCAATTTGGTCGAAGGGGTGAATGTCTTTAGCTAGGACCTCTAAGTTTGTCCTGATATAATCTACTGCAGACCAGGGTTGCTGCACCTTCGGCTTAAAATAACTCATGATCATTTTGCCTTCTTTGATGTCATATGCAGACATCAATCTTTGTTGGGTTGGGGGGGCCATTTTTAAGTATTGATTATAAATTTCAATTCTCACGGGATCATTCCTGGCCTTTATCTCTGTGAAGGTCCATTTGATGTCAGAGGGTTGTTTGCCTTGTGGCCTGGTAGATGATACCTCAACACTATGTTGTCTTTCTAGCTCTTGCCTGTGTGAGCTAGTTGATGTATCTATCACTGGGGAAGTCTGTTGGCTGATTACCCTCTCACCTCTTAGGCTGCCTGTTGTTTCTTCAATGATTTCCTCTTCTAACAGAGGATCCAATCTATGCCTTTTTGCACCTGGTTGCTCTGCACGTCCACTGATATGTGTGGCCTCTTCTCTGTCTCTCTTCCTGCCTTTTTCCTCATTTAGAGGAGTTTGTAGTGTTGGAATTTTAGGTGTTGTAGATTGGGCAGGAGGAATTTGTACTTGTTCCTGCTCTTTGGACCCCCCTAGTTGATCAGTCATGATTGGTTGCTCTGTAGTTTCTACCTCTTTTCCCTTTGAGGTGCCTGTGATTGATGTGCTGGTTCTTTGTGCAGGCTGTTGAGAAATTCTAGCAGAAGATGTTCCAACTGCTGGTTGTTGAGGCAGCTTGAAAGATACCTGTCCAAAAGAGTCCAGGTCAAGAGTTTTTTCAAGATCTTTCATAGCTTTTTCCATTTTTTCCTGTTCAATAATTTCTTCAACTAAGGTCCCTTCTACCCATTTTTCTTGATTTGCATACTGTTCAATTTCTGGGATCCTATGATGTATGTATACCGACAGCCTGCACCTTACCCTTCTGTCATTTATGAAACTACATGGATCATATGGCACCCACCCAAAACTCTTTTTCAATTTGAGGTGGTCTTCTAAGATCTGTTCAGCATCTTTCCATGTATCCCTATCATGGATAACATAAGGGCCTAACTGGTTTTTTATTCTCAGATGAGCCTTCTTCTTTACATTACAAAAGTGGGTTAAATCTGCATGGATGAGCTGCCTAAAATATTCTAATGCAAAAAACCTCATGGGTACATACCTAGGCAACTTGAAGGGGCAAAGTTGACATCCATATATTCTGATTTCTATGTGATTCTGGTAGAGGTACCAGTCACCTATTCTGTAGTTTTTGGAAAGCTGCAGAATCTTCTTCATATCACCAGAAATTCTAGGAGGGGGGGCTCCTATCAACAGAGTGGAGGCTGGGTGTACAAATAAGTCAATGAATTCACAATAGGTATAAGGGGAGTCACAGTCATGGAAGATTGAGCTCCAAAAGATCACAGACCTCTGGTTTCCTTTTGAATCTAATTTCCTGATGGGAAATGGAAAGTTGTCTGGCTGATAATATAACAACAGATGGTATATATAAGATGTGTATTTGAAGACACCTTCCCTCTCCAAATTCATGAACTGAGCATGGATTTTATTAGCAATGAAAGTGGCATATTCATACTTGACAGCAGGGGGTTGTCCTGGAGTAAAGGTAGATAATAGAACTAGGGTGATATCATCCACAAATTCACTGGATCTAAATCCCAAAATCAAGGATATCATGTCAAGAATGAGTTTTCCAGTCTCAGTGAAAAAGGCTCGCAAATAAGGAGGAGGGCCTGTAGGTTGGTGCATTGGTATCATGAACATCTGGGCAATGCGAGTTATCTCTAAGTTGGGAAATTGAGAAGATTTTTCAAGAAAAAAAAACATGGAAAGAGGAGCCAGAGGCTCAGTGGAGTGAAAATGTAACATCTCATTGATGGATTCAGCAGTTATGGAGAAAAGGACAGTGTTGGAAGGAGACATAACAGCTCTATGAACAGGGTCATAATTGGCACAGCACTGGTGAATGATGTCTGGGAAGACATGGACTGAGGGAAGAAAGTACATGGGAAGGTTTGATTCCCATAGTTCAAAAATGTCAGAGTTTCTTAGATGGTTGTCTCTGATTTTGCAGAAGCTTTGCAGATGATTCTTGTCACCAGTTAAGTCTTTTATTTGGAAATCCTTGTCGGCTAAGGGTAGAAAGTTCAATTCTTTATGAGGTGCATTGATGGGTGCGACATTGAGAGCTACGGGGGCTTCCATGTTTGGTTCTTGTGTTTTCAAACTGGAATTTAGAATTGTTGTGGAGAATTGGACTGAATAGCAGGTCTAAGAGTGTTTTTGTGGGCTAAACGGACTGCTCTTGACTCAAGTTTGGTTTCACAGGTAGAAATTTCAGTCGAAAAGCGGAATTTACAGGGTAACTGGTCGAATGGATAAATACCTGGCTTAAGGAGACGAATTGTTCAATTGCAGGTTGAAAGACGGAAGGCAGAGCGCGCTGTTGAAGGTTTCCTTGGTCAGGTGGCGGTTGAAAAGCTGATACAGCAGCTCCGGTCGTTGTTTTGCATGGGAGTGTGAACAGAGAGAATGTACAATGAAAATGACACTTCAACGTTTTTAATGAAATTTCGGGTTTGGCGGGTAATTTTAGCCTTTAATGAACATATGATGTCATTAGGACGGGTCACTTTGTCGCGTAGCGGAGGGTACGGAATGGTGACGTGGAGGTGACGTCAGCTGAGGGCCAGTGGGAGGGCGGTAAGCTGTTTGCCCCACACCACTTATGGGCCAGAGTGGTTTGGGGCAGAGAGGCAGCGATCATGGTGGGAATGCGCCACGCGTCCACGGTACGGGCGTAATACTGCCAATCCTCGGGACTTAACTTGCGGCCGATGAGGGGGTCACGATATGATCATGGGTCGTTGGATGAGTGGGCCCAGATCTGATGGTTGGCGGTCAATGGAGCTGGCGGAGAGTTACGGCACGGGAGGCCCATGTATTAAACACCAATAAATCATATCGGGGTGGCATTCATTGGTTGTGGGGTGGGTTAAATTATTAATTAACCAGGTGTTAATTAATCCTTGGGTTTTTGCTCAACGGGTTAGGTTATTTAAAGGTTTCAAATAAACAATTACACACTGATATGGTTTATAACTAAACCGGGGCGGGATATTAGAATATAGGGGTTTTTAAGTATATTAATAATATACGGGAAAGGGCAATTTATACAAGGGATTTTTGTAATAAAGTTATTGGTTAATATGAATATGATTGAAAGCAAGCGCTAAGTCTAATGTTAAGAAATTTAGGCTAAGGGAATGAAAAGGGTTTTTACACAAGAAATGTGGTTTTATGCCTAAGTAAAAATGTGGTTTTATTTAGGCCTTTTATGAAATAATATGGAGTGATTTGGGAATATTGAGCAGATCTCAACACCCTGGGGGAAGATTAGTAAGTGATTTGGGAAAATATGAAGGGGGAGTTAATCATGCTTCTGCCATGGTACCTGTGATAGAAGTAAGATTTAATCATTCTGAGAGACAAAACCTATCACAAGTTTCTTGCTGCAACACCAAAACTCTGTACCCAGTCTACTGTACCTAACATTTTTAATTATTTTTGGGTGCATTTGGACTGGCAAACCCTCATCAATTTTCTTTTCTTAGCATGATAAGCCTATCTAGATCTGCACTTATTTCTTCCAAGGGCTCAGATTAAACTGTTGAGCTCCTTTGCTTCTCTACTTATCTACTTATCTATCAAGTTTAAACAGTTTGGACAGATTTTATTCTCTATTTATAAACAGGAAATTCAAACATGAACTGGCCGAGATTGAAGTATTAGACCATTCATCAGTTGTGACAAAGAGTTCCACAAGCTGCACATGAAACTTTATTTACAGAACATGAAATAGTAGTGGCATTTGGACTTGCACACTTTCCTGGTCCTTTTTCTTTGGGGTTCGTTTCTTTCACTTTTTCCTTTTGACCATTTATCTTTTCACCCTTTGATTTTTCTTTTAGGGTATACCCTCTTTTCATTTTTTAATTTTTTGAAATCTTCATAATATGGAAACCTTTATAAAAAAGGAAAGGGATGAACATATTGCAGAGCTAATTCATTCAATCATGAAATATGACACCTATTGGTATAGGAGCATAACATGTTTCATCAATTTCCTTGATTATAACACAATTTACTATTTTTAGAAATTTTTTGGGTCCTGAACTCTTGGAGTTGTTTGACCCCCTAAACAATTTTTTTTGAGGTTTGCAATAGGATTTCCCATTGTAAATATTTTATTACTTAGAGATACCTTTCTAATGATCTATTGTACGTGCCAAACGGAAATGATATGAATAAGTTACAACCCCAAAAATTTGGTTGCCCAACTAACCCCAATGGGGCCCACAAACTCTAGGAATTCCATCTCGTAGGGTTAGGGTTTTGGTTGTTTAGGGTTTCCCTTTGTTTTTCAATAATAAAAATGCCCTTGAGCCTCATTGTAACATAGTTCAGATGCATTTAGCCGCCACATCTCTTCTAAGAGATAAGCTACCATCGCCTGAGCTAGTTTATTTCCATTCTATATGTAAGCATATTTAAGTTCTTTGACATTAATGAAATGAAGATTTATTCTTGTTTCATATTTGTTTTTATGTTTATATTTGTATTATGTTTCATTCCTGCATAAGTTTGAATCACAATTAAAACATTCTTCTTCTTCATCACATTGGATTGGGGATTGTTAGAATCTTATGGGGCACTATAGAAGAGGATAGTGGAAGCGAAGCCCTATCCATCATGAGCCATGTTTGAGTAAGAAGTAAGTGTAGAATGTCACCTGATTAAGGGCTAAAATAAAGTAAGGGTACCCCATTGGATGCCTATCCTATAAGAGGGGTGGTAATCCCTCCCAGATATCATGTGCCACCAAGAGAGCCTCAAAGGGATAAGTGCATGATAGCTCGTGATATTATGTGGTAGCGTATCGTTGGTTGTGTCGTATGGTAGCTAAGTCACAAGGGTTTTCTCTTAGCCTTTCCAAATCATTGATAACAAGACTGGTTAATGGGTATTCTTCTCAAACCATCAATCTAGCCTCCAATTTGTCTTTGCATAAAAGTTTGAGGCCTTTTTTCCATTTAAATAGGTTGGTAATGTAGTACATAAAAGCCCTAAGTTGAAGGTCCCCAATGAAAGGGTTGGCATTTCAACAAGAATTATCCTGCATAATGAAATTAAATAAATGTAATTCACAAAATAGATTTTGATCAATTATGTTTAAATTATGATATACCTCAATGGAAGTCTTTGGTTGATTGATTTCATAAGGTTGGTCATCTTTGATTTTCCTCAGTCTGAAGGTGACTAATGAATCATGTAAATAGACAAGGTAAAACCAAGAGGTTACCTACCAGGTGGAAATCTTAACACCAATTTCACAAGTTTCTTTCTTAAGTCTTCGTTCTTTTTATAGAGGTATTTTCATTTTCCAATTTAGGTTTTCCATTTTTCCTCCTTAGCTAAAATACATAGAAAACCATATTTATTTTAATTTCTCTATAACATGTCGATGCCTTTCTTTTTTAATGATCCTTAGGTCAAAGAGATCATTGTTGGTTTGACATTGCGGCATGTCAAGCTTCAACTGGAGAAAATCATAAGTATTTGTAAGGATATCATCCAAAATAACATTAATGACATGTTGGGTCTCTTCTGTATACCTATCAAAGAATTATTTAGCCCTAATTGTAGGTTCTTCCTCTTGCTTAATAGCATAAAGAAGGGCTCCTAAATTATTCATTTTAGTCCTCTGTTGGTGTAGTTTTTCTTTAAGCTTTTCAATTTCCAAAATCAACTTTTTGTTTTATTTAAGAAGGGTCTGGTAGCTAGGGCTACATTATTGAAAAAAAATTGGGGCTATACTCTTACCTCTACTGTGCTTGACTTATTTGGACTTTCCACTGCTAGTCCCAATTTTGAGGATTGATGGTAGCTCCTCAACAATAGTTTATTTAGTTCCCTCTACCTGTGATGGAGCTACAGGCTCAACATTCTCCTCATATACAAAATTTTTAAACTCCTTTGTAACGGCTTCTGGCATGTTACACTAGGAGTGAATCTCCGTGGTTAAAAATCTTGTTATATGCTTAACTTATATATTAATCCTTTTTTATCATTAATAATTATAATAATAACAATAATAATAATAATTATTATTATTATTATTATTATTATTATTATTATTATTATTAGTTCTATCAATTCTAGGCTTCAAGATTATGCATTGGCTTGTCTTTCTTTGCTTTCCTCTTTTGAACATCTATCCAACCCAAGGGATTTTTTGAGACAACCACTTCCTTTCCTTGAGATGCTTCCATTGTCGAGTGCTCTGACATATTTGTTGGCTCCTTGTCACTATCTGAATGGTCTAATTCATGGGTACATTTTTGCCCACTCTTTGCAGATGCCAAAATTATAGCTGAATTTTGTGATTGTTGGTTAAGCTTCCTCCCCTGATGGTTGAGATAACATATGAATTTTGTGTCGTACTAAATGCTGGTTAAGCTTCTTCACTGATGGTTGAGATGACATATCATGAGCCTTAGTTGGTTCTGCAAGAGTAGTGTTGGCATATCATGAGGCTTAGTCGGTACTGCAAGAGCAGTGTTGGCATCAAGCGTCTTCTGATTCTGAGAATTACTCGACGGGTGAGCCTAGTGGACATAAAACCATTGAGTAATTTTGGATCTTGTTATCCATGATTTTTCTTCTTGGCTTCAAAATGTGAAATGTACCTTGTGAATATAGGAAAACATTCTATAGATATAGAAATTGCTAACAAAATCTATAGGGAAAAACTTTATTTTCATAATCTACCACTTAAAAATAATTTTTTTAATTTTAACCAAATGAAATATATGGTGAAGTAAATATTTAGATGTTTATTATACTCATTTATTTAATTTATATGACTACCTCCGGTTACTAACCTAAAAGAATTTATAAATATATAAACACTGATATAGTAATTATTGAGAATTTTATTTTAATAAAAATATAACAGAGGGTCAAAATCCAAACTGTTGCCATAGGTCTTTCTCAGAAAGAATGACCTTCATTCGCTTTCTTTTTTAAATCCAATCTATCCAGGGCAGGGAATATATACATTTTGGAGTCGATGTTGGCAATAACTGAATGTCAACACAACCAGATCTCCATTCACATCTCCACTGTCTCTGAAACAATTAAATGCTTTCCAAATCCAGAAAAAGGCAATGAATATATGCTTCACGTTTAACATATTCTTATGTAAGGAATGCTGCCAGGACAGAGTATTCTGCATAACCTTGCAGAATATGGTGCTGTATTGAATGCACGCAGAGCTCATAATAATATTCACAGCTCCAACGGTTACATGTGAAATGATAATTTGCAGAACATTGAGATTCTTTTGTTTATTTAGCTTCCAAGTTATTAACCACCATCAGGTCCAAGGGATGATATCATTTTCTAATCAATATATTAATTTTTTTTTAGTATAGAGATGGAATTCAGAATCTCTTCGTGCAATTTTTTCTTCACTGCCTACCTTAAAATATGTGTAGGGATCATGGTTGGCATCAAATCCTTCCAATATTTATGTTGGTATCAAATTCTTTACATTATTTATGTTGCAATAGTTTCCCGGCTTTCTTTCCGAGTGAAGGCTATTTCTAGCTTTCATGTGACATGTGCATTATGGTCTTTTTTAGTAATTAGAGACAATTAAATATAGTTTTTTTTAGTACTTAGAGATTACTAAATAAATATAAAAAAAAAATTATTGTGTTTAGTTGTCTAATACTATTTTAGATTCATTTTAATTTTAGATTTATCAAGGATCTAGAGATATAAATCTCTTTTAAAATAAAAAGAAATATGATTTTTTTTTTAGCTTGGTAGATTTAGAGTTAAAATGGATCTAGGGTGGTTTACTTTTTTCTTTTAAATAGATTATATTTAACATAAATGTCATGGGTTCTCATAAACCCAGAGCTCAAAAACCAACAACTTGATCAAATCAAGTTTACCTTATTATTTTAGTTTAAAGCTATTTTTATTTTTATTATTTTAGTTTAAAGTTATTTTTATTTTAGCATAAGGTTATTTTTATTTTAGAGAACATTACATTACATTAAGGGCTGAAGAGCACATCTTCAGCCAGCTGTTCAGCCCCTCTCTACCAATCTCTACCAAGCGTTGAGGGATCAAATCTTCTTTCACTATAAAATTTTTGAAATAAAAATGGATCTAGATTATTTTTATTTTATTTTATTATTATTATTTTTGTGTAATTTGATAAATCCAAATATTTAACAACTAATATATTATTTCACATTTTTACTTATCAAAATAAAATAAAATAAAATATAAAATTAACCATTAATAATTTTATTTATAATTTATTAATTTATATTTATAATTATAATTATAATAATAATAATTATAATTAATAGTTAAATCAGTCTAAATTTATTTTATAAAAAATAATAAATTTACTTTTTAAAAAATTATTTTTTTAATTTTCTTGCCTTATATTATTTGATCTTTATACACTGATCTTCAGATTTTCTTGCCTTATATTATTTGATCTTTATACACAGATCTTCAGATTTTCTTGCCTCATATTAATTTCTTTTAATTTTCTTGCCTCATATTATTTAATCTTTGTACACAGATCTTACACAGATCAAGATCTTCAATATTTGATCTTTATACACAGATCTTCAGAATTTTCTTGCCTCATATTAATTTCTTTTAATTTTCTTGCCTCATATTATTTAATCTTTGTACACAGATCTTACACAGATCAAGATCTTCAAAATTAACATACAGATTCAATCTGAGTGATGCCTCATATTATTAAATCTGCGAATACAGATTTTGTGCTCCCCTTCCAAGAAATATAACCACCACATTGGCCGAGAACTGTTAATGTTCCTGCTTGCTATTGCATGTGGGATAATTGTAAAATATATTTTTTCCAATAACGACAAATATTTTATATTGATGTGGAGACATGCAATCCGTTCAAGTTCAGTGAACTCCTCCGTTCTTGCTTGCGATTGCAACTGGGATTATCATAGAATACAATTTTTTCATAACGGGGAATATTTTATATTAAACTTGATGTTTGGAGTTGCAGTATTATACAGAGGAATATTTTATATTAAAATTGATGTTTGGAGTTGCAGTATTATAGCAAAAATACAGAGATTGTAGTTCATGTAAATTAATACAATCTTTCCATTAACTTGATTTCTAATCAAAAGTTCTTTCCATTAAATTTAATTGTATTACCAATTATATATCTATATATATATATATATATATTTGTTTCCAATCATGGTTTTTGTATTCGATCTATATGGACTTCTCCTCATGGATGTAATTTCTCCTTATCTCTCCTTATGGTATGGTCCTCTGGACCTCTTTTGGATCTGCTCCTCCTTTTTTGCGGCTCTGTGCAGCCCATCTATTGTCATCAAGAACAGCAGGCATGCATCTGGCTTTTCATGTATCAGCTCATTATATTTCCTGAATATAATATACATATTGATTTTCTCTCTGAAAAAAAAAGTGGCTGCTATATCCATAGGTGGTCATCAAGAATCTAGGTAGATCTACGTAGGGATCTATTGGGCCTTACCCCAAGGGCGTCAAGGAAATTTGACCCTGTGACCTTCCAATTGACAAGGTACTTAGCAACGGGAACTTGACCAACTAAACTATCTCTTAAAGCTAGTTAATTATACATATATTAGTTATATACTCTACCATTTAATATAAGGTCAAAACTCAATAAAATTTGATTTTCATATAAATTAATTATACACATATTATTTATATACTCTATCAACATATGCAAATCATGCTTATATACTCTACACACATGTTTGATTTTCATTTAAATTAATTATACACATATTATTTATATACTCTATCAACATATGCAAATAATGCTTATATACTCTACGCACATGTTGTGGTTCCATATCAGTGGCAACAACATTCAAGTCAACAACAACATGCAGATTTTGTCTTCTTTATGTTGAACATGTGCCCTTTGGTCCACTAGAATTTCTATGGTGGATGATAGGCTTGTTTCCAACTACTTGTACCTTATTTGAAGCTAAAAAATATCCTCATGTAGAGATTGAATCTCTTGCTCCACCCTGCATTTGTGATTACCTTGCTACATGCTCGAATTCTTAGGCATAGCCCAAATTTGTCCTTTGTGTAGAGAGCTTTCCCAAGCTCAAAGCAAGTTACCACTAAGTAAATGGCATACATTTCCATCAAAACGACATATCACATAATGATTACCAAAGAGAGAAAGTTGATTATTAGCATTCAAAGGGATGTACTTTCCTATCGGTGTTCCAAAATTGACTTGCAGAGAGGGAGCCCTTATGATGGAAGCCTAAATACTTGCAAAATACAATAGCTACAATTGCCTCACCCACTCCCCCATCCCATGGTTCCCCTCACCATCACTTACCACCCCCAATTTCCTTACAAAGTTAACCACAACAACTAATATAATATCCCAATCACATGACCAGTAAACCTCCCATGCAATGCTTGGCTTATCCATTATGTGAGTTGATGGAGGATGGTGTTTCAAATCTCCATAGATCCCCCACTAAATATGAATTGGGCCAGCTTAAATTCTATACTGCCACCAAGAGGAATTGGAGGCATGTGACTCGCATGTCTTCCATGTCCAAAATCAAGCAATACCAATTGAACCATCTTTTCCACTAAATAGCACATTAAACACAATCATGCTAGACTATCCTACGACAATCCTACTACCACCATGATGCTTGCAAATATCATGTTCCCCATAATTTCAACTAGCTAACAACACAAACCACCCTCCACATGCTATCCAATTACCTTAGATAGATATGACAACATCCACCACTACCCCTTGCTTATATACTTGAGTTAAAGGGTAAAATAGAGATCTACCCTCTGATTAATGAGAAGCATGCCAAATTCTAATGTGGTGCCCTTATTCACAAAGGGGTCAAGTTCCTTATTATTTTGTCTTAAGAAATGGTTCCAAGAGTGATTTGTTAAATGTTTTAATAGAAAATGAATTATTTTTAAGACTGTTATTATTTTGTTCAATTTTGGTGAGGATACCTGAAAAAGGTCTTAATAAAGGACTTCTTCCTTTGCTTGGTAGCATGCCTAAAACTCCAAGAAAATGATAAATCTATTTTTTCATGGGGGGCTAAGATCATCCCCCTTCCCCTAGCCATAAATGGATCTTTATAAAGTATTACAAAATGAATTATATATTATAATAATATATAATTGAGCCAAGAGGTGCTCTCTAGTATGGAAAAGATGTTGTAATGTTATGTAAACATTTTGACTTGGTCGAATTAAAATTTGAGAGGTCAAATTATTTAAAATTAAATTAAAATTAAAAAAGTAAAACAAAATAATTCTTATTACAGTGGCTCGGGTAAAATTGAGGTCATAGTGTCAACCATTGCAAGTTTCTAGGCTCCACAGTTTGACAACCCATGGTTTTCCTAATGTTATTGTTATGTAATATAGTCTATTTAAATGCGTGAAGACTCCTTTGTAATTAGCCTTTGGGATATATATATATATATATATATATATATATATATATATCTTAACTTCAAATCTATCAAGCACCTAGAGGAATCAAATCTCTCTAGGTGCAAACCTTTTCTCAAGTTTTGCATTCAAAAAAGAGGTTTGCACCTTGAGATATTTGATTCCTCTCAGTGCTAGCTAGATCCGGAGTTAAGATGGATCTAGAATGGTATATAATGTATATAACAAGCCTAGATTCATTTTAATTCTAGATCTATAGAGATGTAAACCTTTTTTATAATGAAAAGAAATATGATTTTTCTTTGAGCTTGGTAGATCTAGAGTTAAAATGGATTAGGGTGGCTTAATTTCCTCTTCTAAATAGACTATATTTCACATAAAGACAATGGGTTCTCATAAACGAGCTCACAAACCAACAACTTGATCAAATCAAGTTTACCTTATTATTTTAGTTTAAAGCTATTTTTATTTTTATTATTTTAGTTTAAAGTTATTTTTATTTTAGCATAGGGTTATTTTTATTTTTTATTCTGAGGTTTAATTTCCTCCTTTAAATAAGTTATATTTCACATGAATAGCATGGGTCAATAGCATGGGTTCTCATAAATGTGGAGCTTTACCTTATTATTTTAATTTAAAGTTATTTTTATATTGGCATAGGGTTACTTTTCTTTTTTATTTTATTTTTACGTTGTAAAAACGTCTAACGTAGGGTTATTTTTATTTTATTTTATATTCACTGAGTAAAAATGTTTAGAGGACATTACTTGGTAAAACATCTCTATATCAAGTGTCTAGAAGGATCAAATCTTTTTTCACTTTAAAATATATTTGCATTTGTGGAGTTAAGATGGATCTAGGTTGGTTTTATTTTATTTTATTTTTATTTTTATGTAATTTGACCAAGTCAACATGTTTAGAAGACATTACATTACCTTACATCTCTACCATATTGCGCTGGAGAGCACCTCTCTACCAAGTTGGAAATGTTTAGAGGACATTACATTACATTGCATTACCTCTCTACCAAATTGGAAATGTTTAGAGGACATTACATTACATTATATTATGGGCTGAAGAGCACATCTTCAGCCGGCTTTTTAGCCCCTCTCTACCAAGCGTTTAGGGATCAAATCTTTTTTCACTATAAAATTACCAAGCGTTGAGGGATCAAATCTTTTTTCACTATAAAATTTTCGAAATTAAGATGGATCTAGATTGTTTTTATTTTATTTTTTTATGTAATTTGATAAGTCAAAATATTTAACAAATAATGTATTGTTTCATAGTTTTAATTACCAAAATAAAATAAAATAAAACAAAAAAATTAATAATTTTATTTATAACTATAATTATAATAGTTATATTTACTAGTTAAATAAGCCTAGATCTATTTTGATCCGAAAAAAAGTTTGTATGCTAAGAGATTCCACTTTATAAAAAATTATAAATTTGCATTTTAAAAGATTCTTTTTCCAAATTAACAAATTTTACTTTATAGAAAATTTAGATTTTCTTAAAAAGATTACACTTTCTAAAAAAAATGATTCTTTTCCAAATTAAAAAATTCCACTTTTCATTAAAAAATTTAGATTTTCTTAAAGAGATTTGTTGGCATTAGGACACAGGTTTGGCAGTATGACGCAGGTGTTGTCCTTGATGGCAACTCGCTCAGATGACAGATCACAGTTCAGGCTCTCAGAATGAAGGAAAAAGATATATATGTAGGTTCCTCTTAACCAAGTTACGTATACACACAAGATCGACGTTCAAAAGGCGCGTATACGTATGCACGCACTTTCATGCAAGGAAAAGCACATACATGTGGGAAAACTTATTTTTGGTTCATGGTATTTGGTCCTTGGTTTTTGGACCTATGGTTTTGGACCATGGTATCTTGTCCAAAGTGTTGAACCCAGGTATTGGGTCCATGGTATTGATTCTTTATGGTTTTGGACCGTGGTATTGAGTAAGGCCTAATACTATAAAAGGGAAGGAGATCATTAGGCAAAGGAATTCACTTAAGCATTGAATATCTTATGAAGAGTAAGATCTAGAATTGGGTTATGGTGCATAGCTGGATGAACCAAGGAGGAACTTGAGCGCTAGAAGAAGGATAAGTTCTATTGTTGGGTCAAGATCTTAAGGCTTGGATAGTAGTATCTTTGTGTGATTTTGATCTGTTATATTTGGTGCATGACTTGATCTATAAATCTAATAATCTGGGTATAACTGATGTCTGAATAAGTGAAAAGGGTAAATTATCTTTTATAGATCCGTATGCATGTTCGACACAACATAGGTGCATATACACGCTGGTTCAGAAAGTCAAAGTTGCGTATATGCTTGTTGGCCTTAATACAGAAGCGTATGCATGCATGTTTTACATATTGAAGTAGCGTACATCTCATGAAATATGTTTTAGCTACTTCTGTTTATTGCTGCAGTGTTCTGGGTTCAGGATTGGTTTCTGGTTACATCATTCAGAAAAGTAATTTGTTGGTTCAGTTTTGATAGAAGCAAAGGAGATTGGTTGATGTAGATGTATTTGATGTTTGATTGATGGATCCAGTCTGAAAATTTATGAAACGTGGTCCCTGGAAGAAAAGAGAAGGTTGTAGCCTTCTGTAGGTCGACACCTACGTACTAGTACATCAGCTAGTACAAGAGCTAAGGGGGTTGTTTCTCCCTTCCAGGAGAAGTTGGAGAATGAGAGAAGGTTGTAGTCTTTTGCAGGTAGAAGCCTGCGTCCTGGTATAAGACTGCACTAGTACAGAAACATTGTAAAAAGAAGTTTCTTATTAAAAGAAGATAGAGACGAATTGCAGCAGGTGGTTTTCACCCACATTGGGTTTCCAACTTATATCTTGTGTTCTTGTGTGTGACTGCCTGTTCTGTTTACTGTTCCTGGTTACTGTTTATATGGTTCTGACACACAGATTAATGATCAACATCTAAAGAATAAATTAAATTATAAGTCTGCAAGTTATACACGAGTTTCCTTATCTGAAGTTGCGTATATATGCCGTTTTCACTAATTGAAGTAGCGTGTGCAAATCTGATTATGAAATGAAAAATAATTGACTTGATAACACTGATTCACCCCCCCTCTCAATATTATTTCCAACAAGATTCCACTTCAAAATTTAAGCCTCATATTATTTAATCTTTGTACACATATCTTAAAAATTAATATACAGATTCAATCTGAGTTTTTAATCTTTGTACACAGATCTTCAAAATTAATATACAGATTCAATCTGAGTTAAGCCTCATATTGTTAGTCCCTGCCATCTGGCAATGGCATGGGACTATAGTAATTGGTTGGCGATGTTAAACAATTAATTCACCTGTTTGTTATTAGTCAGGATCACTTATAAACCAAAGTTTTCAGGCGCATATCGTTTCACCATCTTATTTGGCCTCTTCCCGAGGTGGAGAGGCCAAAAGCATATATTATGTGTACTTATTTCGGAAAGTTGTTTCACTATGTTTCACTGTGTTTCGCTAATGTAATCATTAGTTTCGCAGTTTAACAAATATTGAATGCTATACTACTAAGCTAAAGTAAGTTTCCATGTTGAAGTTGCCAAGTTGCTAGGTGGTGCATGTTGTTGAGGTGCCAACTGTTGAAGTTGTTAGGTGTTTCCAGGTGTTGAAAATTGTTGAGGTGCCAACTACTGCATGTCGTTGTTGTGTCTCGCATTGTATATTGCAACGTGTTGTGTCTACTGTAGACTGTAGCGCATACCGAATGTGAGCTTACCTTTGAGCCTTCGTTGCAAATGAATTGCTCCTCCCTGCGAATGAACTAGTCCTCCTTCAACTCGAACTTCCATCCTGAATGAATATGCCAGTTCCACCTCTTCAACATCTTTTGTGGGACGCGTTGTCGACTCCCCTCCCTCTGAGCCCTCATGGACAATGCCCTAGAATGGGAAGGAAAATGATGTGAATCACTTATTTTCTGGGGTTCTTGAAGCAACAAGGAGCGCCATAGGCATGGGTTCAATGATCTATGTAGAAGCAAGTTGTAATTACCCCCACGGTGACGAGATCCATGCTCCCCTCCGCTCCTACGGTGCTCTCCAACTCCTCCACTGACATTTCCTGGGGAGTCACCGCGTACTTTACGTTGGGATGCCTGGAAGTGTAACTGATTTGCTTCTCGTTCACATCTATTGCTGTTATGTTCTCGAATATCTCTGGCAACTGTGAACAACAAAATCAAGAACATAACAAATATTAAGCCTTCCTATTGACTAGATTCGCTTTTGATGGACTTACCTCAGTCCCACACTTTGTTTGTTGCATCTGCTTCCCAGAGAGCTTTTGGTTGAAAGGACTGCTTTTTCTTGCAACTGGCGGTCTAGTCAAAGAACCCCGACTCACTGCTTGTTTGCTGGTTGGTTAGCTTCTTGAGCTTGCTGACTAGAACTCACAAACTGAGGCTAGATAAACCCATGAACTACTACTTTGTTCTTTGCTAACTCAAGGATTTCTGCTTCCTTTCATACCATAATAGCGGGAGTTGCGTGAGGGAAAAGGAGGCAGAGAGGGTTGTCCCTTCCTGTTCAATTTTGCTATGCCCTGGTGACGATCCTTAATTAAGAAGAATCCCCCCATTCTTGCTGTCGGGGAGCTGACTATTGGTAGTGCCACAACTACCATTAATAGATGGATATCTTTTGAATTTCTTAATAGCTATATTGAATCACCTTTTGAACATCTGATAGGGATCGAGAATCATAGATGAAAATTATAGACTCTCTACCCCGATTTGGAAGGCTTTAACTCGTGTTGTAGGGTAATTATCGCAGAATTGGTCTTCTTCCTCTTCCTAACAACGATCTTATTCTTTCGTTGTTGGCACAGGGCTATCTTCAGATCTCTTTCCCAATCTGGTATATATTCCGAATGCAGGGGATATAAAATTCAAATCGCTCACCATTGGCATTGAGAGTCCATATTTTTCCCCTCGACTCTCGAAAGGGTTGTAACAACACTCACCAATTCAATTTTATCTGTCGTATGATCTGGATTTACACCCTCATCTCATCTGTTGCTTTCTCTCCTGTTGGTGGGATAGGATCTGCCTATGCGACTGAATATGGAACCATGCTTGTATGGCTGAATTGACCAGCTATTGTAATCAACGAACTCAAATAAATGAACAGAGTTCTAATCGACTGCGTAATATGCTCACTTCAGATCTGCTACTCGTGCTTATGCTGTAAGATCCAAACCAACTGATTCAGAGATAGGATCAAAATCATAACTAGCATAATCCATATCATGATTACTAACAGCATAAACTGGTGCTTTTGGTCAGTCAACATCAACTCCTCAACCTTAGGGCCGCAGAAGCTTTCAATATAAAAACAATCAAAGTTGTTTCTGGTCTCACAAAGAATACTGGCTATGAAGCTGCTACATGTAATCTGAGTTTGCTGGTCTCTTGACTGTGCCTTGACTATGCACTACTCTCTGCAAAGTTTCATGTTTTTTGCCTTCACACCGATCTGGTTGTCACATTATTTGGTATGCATGCAGGTTGGCGTTCATCAAAACTGACAGAGAAGCCTCCCAGATCCAGACATTTGGTATGCATGCATCCCAGATCCGGAATAAGGCATTTGGTATGCATGCAGGTTCGTGTTCTCATGGCATGAGAGATACGTGGCTCCATCTAGTACACCCAAGTAACCACATTCCCAAGGCTCCATATTGCTATAGGTTGAAGTTCGAGGAAGAGTTTGAGGGTCACGGTTGGGTCAAATTCAAGGGTCTAGGTCAATGGCCATGGTTTCAACAATGTAATAGGGTATAGGTTGAGGGTTGTATTTCCAATTTTAGGATCAAGGTTTCTGTACGTGTAGGGTGGGGCTATGTAGCTACATGAATCCAGTAGGCATAAAAAGTGAATACCAATGGTCTAAATGTGGTGGTTTAGGGTCAACTTAACCCAAAGCAGGAACAGGCTTGGAACACCACGCTGAATTAGGATCTGTTGTTGCCATTGGTTCTCGAACTACCTTTACTTTGGCTACCTATGCCCATGTTGTTGTATGTGTCTCTGTTGCTTGCTCTGGTGCCTCCAACTTCATTCGATCACCAAATACATGCTTTCCCTTACTAGAATAACCTGAGTTGTAGAGCTAATTTCACAAGACTGGAACCGACAAACTTAATGAATGCATTAATAGGATCACGAAATAAGAAATTATCATAAGTAGAAACTAATGAAGAATAAGTCAAAAAGTGCAATAACGATCGGAATGAAAATAGTTGAATCGAGGCTCTTTCATGGGACTGTCATGAAAGCACTAAATAGTTTACAGTAGCAATCGACTACAATGTTGTTATTATTATTATTTTCAAGTAAACTATAAGGAAAAATACCAAGGCGGGGCCAGCTAATAGAGCTGCGAAATAGTGACAAATCATCGGGTTGGGCTGTCACATATCCCTTCTGTGAACTCAACTTGGCTAGGGCCCGATATTTATCCGCAATAAAAGAAAATAAGCTGGCTTATAAAACAATCATACTTAAATCATGTTTGATCTATAAACTTCTAGGCACTATCTGTGGACCATCACATGTGGTAGCAACTTATAGTATTTAGATTGCCAGAGTAGGTCTTCAAGCCTTCCTGGGTATCCTTCCCTTCGTTAGAGTTTCCTTGGTGGGTGCCTTATGCGGACTCGGTGGATTTCCTTACCTTGGAGGGTGCCTTATGCGGACTGGGTGGAATTCCTTACCTTGGCAGGTGATTTCTTATGTAGGTATCATCCAGACTACCTGTGAAAAGCAGTAGCCTTTTATGATTTGGTCGATCGAGAAAATTGGAAATCTTGAAAATGTCTAGTGAAAATTACAAGACAAGCAATCTTGGAAGTCACTCTTTTGAAACGTTGTGAGGATGCATTATTCAAAAAGAGAATTTCGCTTTCCTCAGATTCTGTATTACCAGAGCCTGCCCTATCTGCCCTGAATCTGCTTTATGGTCCTTCAAACCTTTTCTACGGGTGCTTCACGTGTATCATTCACTAGGCTCACTAACTACCTTTCCTACTACAAAATAAACTACTGAAAGGCCCCTCGACATTGAAGTGTAATGTCATCCACTCTTTCTTTTTTCTGTCGATAAACAAGGCTCATTATAATGAAACTCTAGCACCCAGGGCTATTTCTACAAAGCACGCAATATGAACCAAAGCTATACAATACCCCATTATTATGAATTTTGTATTCTTCCCTCTTGCCACAAGATTTGTTGTAGTAGCTCATATCTTACTAGATAATTTTGGCATGTAGTGAAAACCCCAGCAACCCAAGCGAGTGTCTCCTCTTCGTCTTCCTTTCAAGGCAGGGACTAGTTGCCACGCAGCCCCGTTGTTTAATTTGTGTACATAGATTTTGTGCTCCCCTTACAAGAAATATAACTACCATATTGGCCGAGTCAACTCACTACAAGCCTAATGGACGTTTCCTGCATATTTCAACCAAACCTTTGAAAAACCAATTTTGAACTCAAATAGTTAGCCTAAAATTTGAAGCGGAAATCTAAATCATATAAAGAGATCCCTCTCTGAAGCTGGAAGGGACAAATACCAACTTTAAAAGTGGTTTTGTGGTTACCTTGGTAGTTTTTTTTCCTCAGCTTAGGAAAATTACGGAGTGATAACAAAAGTGTTGCATCAAGATTTTTCCCCTCATGGATTTGTCGAGAAGATTTTCATTTTTCAAAGGTCTGGGTTAAGCTTTTGTTCAATATTCTTCAAGATAAAATGCATCCACAATATTAATTCAATGTATTCCTTGAAGCGGTGAAAATGAGGAGTTTGCCTCGGGAGGATGATTTAAAAACTTCAGAAGATGGATAAATTATATGTCTAATTACTCTTCTATGAGGTTGCATATTTAAGTCGATAAATGCACATATTGATCTCTCGAATTAGATCAATATAATGAAGTAAATGTGGCAGTAGTTAGGCGATTCAAGCGAATCGAATAAGCTGAAGAATGAAAATCAAAGCAAGCGAGTTGGACTCTTTAGTAAACACTCCTTTAGATATCATTGACTCTAGTAAGAATTGAACATTGTTTGACCATGGATAACAATGAATAGCTAGAGGATATAAGTGGCAGAATTTCCATATTTAAAGCGAGACAAGTGGCAATTAGTTGAACAAAATCAATAACCAGTAAATTAACTTCCAAACATCAAGGAAAAGAATTTTCCATTAGTTCTAGATTTCTTGCAATTATTTAGAGATTGTTTTATTTTTAGTGCATTGTTTAGATTTTTATTCCAAAAAGCTAGACACAATCAACTTGATGCATTTTTCTATATATTGTATCATTTGTAATGAAAAAGGTTGGATTTTGATGTCAAAACCTTGACATTTTTAAAAAATACTTTTACTACAAAATTTTCAATCAATTATTTTTTTTTACTTCTGTTTTATGACATAATTTGTTTTTGATGTATGTTATTTCCGATAATTCCACATCTTTATTTCTGGATGCATGTGGGGGTGTGTAGGTATTTGAGAAAGGTTGGGCTGAGTGTCAACCCCCTTGAAATCCCACCATGAAGTTATTTTCATTAATGAGTAGATCAGAATGACAGCGTGTCACTGTTGATCCCTCAACATCACAAGATTGTTGGTATCTAAACATTGCATGTATGTATTTTGTTTAGCTATTGAGAGTGCCTCTTCAAACTTTTTGATATTATTAGCTAACCTAAGTGTTTAGTGGGAATGTTAGGCTGCCTAATAACTCTTTCATTATTCTATTCAAACCTTCCAAGCTATGTTTTTTGGCCATATCTAAACACCTGCACTTTGATAATGCCTCTGCAAGAGAGGACTTTACTTGTTAACTATGGATTGGAGACTTGAGGCAACCACCATATACGAAAACCCTTAGATCTGGCCATCGTGCGTCATAGGCTACTGTTTAGTGATAGTGAACAACAAAAAGCCTCGTAACACTTGAGGGAGCCCCCTCTAGTTCGAGGGCTAGCTTGAACCTAAAGGCTAGTAGAGTTTGTTTCTCGGCACAATTTTACAACCAAGAAATGCCTTCAAGAAACATATACAACTCGGACAATGTATCAATGTTACTTGTTTCACACATTTGCATAACAACATAGCCAAATTAATATAGATCATAGTAATCTCTGAGCACTTTCTCTAGCTAGGTAAATTTCTACGTACAACAAAATAATAACAACTAGCACCTGCTTTATGCGGAATGTGGGTGGCCAAAAAAAGAAAACTTCCACACTCAGTGCATATACTTTCTCCTGTAGTTATCATACTCCCACACTTGAATTTAAACTTGAATGAACGAACTATGCAAACTGCGGAAGTTGTACGAAATTAGCTTTCTTCTGAATTCACATTGTCATTTCATTGTGCGCAAATATTTTACAATGCCAATAGATTTTACTATGCAAAGGGATTTCATTGTACTGAGTAACTGTATGAAGTTTTCTCTGCACTCCACACAACCTTTAATGAATTAATTGTCATAAATATTATATAGTAATGATTATTTGGGACAACTAAGTGGACAAAGAATGCAAAAGTTGTGCGGAATGCATAAGCTATGTGGACTTAGATTTCCTCTACATATGTACAACCTTTATTCAATTAAGAACTTTCACTATAAGGGATTTCCCTGTGAATAATTTTGTGCGAAGAACTTTCATTACGCTGTGTCAAATTAGCTTTCTTCCGTTTTTGCATTGTCATTTCATTGTGCGGAGATATTTCACTATTCAAATAAAACTTTTATTGTGCATAGAGATTTCATTATACAAAATAATTGTACAAACTTTCCTCAAATTCTTTATTTCAACTAAAAACCTAAGTGGACAAAATAATTGTACAAACTTTCCTCGAATTCCTTATTTCAACTAAAAACCTAAGTAGACAGAAAATGTGAAAGCTGTACAGACTTGGCTTTACTCCACATCCACACAACCTTTAATCAATTAAGAGATTTCTATGTATAGAAAACTGTATGCATAGCTTTCATTGTGCAAAAAAAACATGTAAAAAAATAAAAATACGAGCGAAATGCAGCACACTGAACTTAATCAATCAATTAACAATAAAAACAAAAATTACACTGCAGGACAGTTATACTAATATCTACATACGTTCACATTCAAAGTCATATGTCCCAATGACATTAATTAAATTTTAAACCAAAGTAGAGATACAATGTTATTTACTGCACGGGAAGATTCTCGCAAATATCGAGATCATTTTGCTGGGACGTGGAGAAAAAAAATGATTACATGTTATATTAAATAATTAAAGAAACTGTGATCATTTTATTTTAAAGAATAACCGGAGGTTACAATGAATTTGGTAAGTATAACGGCGCCCACAGTTTGAATTTTAACTTTGTGCTTTTCCTAATACCATCATATTATATATATATATATGATCATTTTATTTTAAAGAATAACCGGAGGTTACAATGAATTCGGTAAGTATAACGGCGCCCACAATTTGAATTTTAACCTTGTGCCTTTTCTAATACCATCCTATTTTATATATATATATATATATAAAATAAATTTAAGGTAACTCACTATTATAATGCTTTCTTAACATAATGAGATATGAGTTTAAAAAATTTAAGAAATATTTTATAGCTTTATCACCATCTCAATAATATCAATCACATGGTCCTGATAATTTTTTTTTTTCAAATACCAATGCGGTTTAACTTCATGTGGATATTTGGATCTGATTTGACAATGTCTTTTAAGTGACTGCTCAAAATGGCATTGCAATCACATTTCATTGGCTCATAAGCTTTATTTAGCCAAGCATCATTATTATTGTTTTCTAAATAAAAAACAACATTCCAGTGATGGCAAATGTGGGACATTATTAGTATATTTCTGTCACCTTAAAGCTATTAGGTTGCCTACAAGGGGTTAAGATCTAAACAAATCAATAACCTACCACTAATAAGTGAATCTATAGATTTAAAAATTGGCATTATTAAAGGATCATGTGATGGGTGGTTTCTTTTAGGATATGTTTAGGAAAGGGTAGCACTAAAGTAGGACCCACCCAAGTTACATATACGATCAGGAAGAAATCATTGGATGAGGTTGGTAGTATCACTGGAGATTAAGAAGATATGCATTTTAAAGAATTTTAGCAGACAAAAGGATTGGCATCATCAAAAGCCTAAGACGATTGATAAATGGGATATGCTTTTGTTATATGACAACAAATGTTTTAAAACATTTAAGTCCCAAATTGTATTTTTTTGGACCCTTTTATTGTTGTAGAATTCATAGATTTAGTTGTTGTAAAGTTATGTTATCATCCAAAACATTTAAGTCCCAAATTGAATTTTTTTTTTACCCTTTTATTGTTGTAGAATTCATAGATTTAGGTGTTGTAAAGTTATGTTAACTAGATGATAGGACGTCAAAGGGATAGGTAAATGATATCAATCTCAAAGCCTTTACCCCTTTTCATAATTGAAACCAGTTTCATTGTTAGAAGATTGTGTTGTTTCCTTTTGCTTAATGACATAGCACATCTTTGTGGTCAGAGATGAAGACATAGGTTTAAAACATGTAATTAAAATAAGTGAAGTTTGGTACAAAGGGATTGGATTTATTTTTTATTAATTGGTAAGGTTCAATTTATGTGAGTTTTATCTCAAGATTTATACGGTCATTTTGAGGCATTAGTCGAATGTGTGGTTGTGCTTAAAGAGATTATAGTAAAAATAATCTCATGATTGATGAACACATAAATAAATCAAGCCCACCTCCAAGCCCTTAAAATTTTAAGTTGAAGGGCTTGGATCTAATGGTAAAAAGAAAGGATTTTTTCACCTTCAAGCAAGGTTCAATTCTAGTGAGGGGTTTTTGTGGAGACATCTGGTCACTTTGAGTTAGTGGTTGAACATTTGATTGTACTTTGATGGATTATATTAAATGATCTCATGACCCATGCACACATAAATAGATCAAATACCAACCCCATGTCCTTTAAGTTTTATTCTATTGGGTTTATCTCAAGTGGTAGAGAGGAAAATATTTTGTTCATCCCACCCAAATTCAAATCCCACTTGTGACATGTTCTCTCTTTGTGATTTGATTGTTGACTAGGGATTTTCATGAGCTAGTTGTCAACTGGGTCTAGAAAGGTACTAGAAATATCATTCTCACCTATGGACTAGAGGGTGGGTGCATCACAACTTGGAAAAAAAATAACTTGAGATTGGTTAAGGTTCTTTTTAAGCTTTGATTCTACCAAGTTTGGATTAGGAAAGAGTCATAGAGGTAAAATTGTTTGAGTAGTGAGTTGCATTCTAGTATGGGTTACATTACATGTTTGAGGATGCAATAGGGTTGAGTTTTTGTCATAAAGATAGGGTAACATCAAGGTTGTAAGAGGTTAGATGATGCAATTAATGGGACACTTATCATTACACATTCATTAGAATTAAAGTTTATTTTGGTACGTTAAGTAAATTAATGGTTATAGGTTCAAGTTATCATGCACATGGGTTAAGTAACATGGCTTACTTACCCACATTTAATGGAGTTTTTGTAATAAGGTTTGAGACATGGCCACTTATCTTTATTTCTTTTGCACATGTGTTAACACAAGTAGATAGATTCATAGAACAAGGGTCGTGAACATATATGTCTACATTAGTTATTCACAATATCAACGACTACAATAAATAAGAAAATTCCTTTTAGAAATGTACTAAAGGAAATTTTCCTCGCAACTAACAATACAAATGGTGGAAATATTTATTTGTAGCAATAAACCAATCTTGAGCAAAAATGATGAGAAATCTACATACTACAAGGCCAAAGAGTCAAAGAAGAAGGAAGTAATGATAGATGAGGATGTTTTCCCTTGGTTTGAAATATTACAAGTTTGAAAGGAAATGTTGAGTAGATGAAGTTGATAGGCCTTGAATTCATGAATTCATATTTTTTTCTAACATGCAATATATAGTATACAAAAAGTATGCAATTAATTTGGATCTTGGGGGCTAAGATATAGAAGGATGGAAGGCCAAGAGACAAAGATAGAAAACATGCAAATATGCCATGAAACTAATCATAAAAATATTGATGAAACTACATGAACTGAATACACCACAAAAATATATAAAAAAGAGAGAAAGAGTTGGAGAAGATGAATTCCATTAAGAAGAACCATTACATGCAATGAGGCTAATATTTGGATCTCTTCTTCCCTACCTTCATTCTCTTCCTATTTCCATCTCATAGGGTGTCTTATTGATGAAGTAACATTTGATTGGGCTTGAAGCCATCAATTACATATCTACCAAGTTCCCTTTTACATAAAAATATGACTTTATCAATTATACATCCTAACTTGGACTATAAGCCCCCCCCCCCCAAGATTTAGATCAATCCTCCCTCCTTAGAAAATGATGGTCCTCATCATTTCATCCCATGTTAAAAATAAGAGGGACCCCACTATGTTTATTGTACCATCATGATCAAGGTTTTGTGTGGCCAACCCATAATCATGGGTTTGTGGATGACCCATAACACTAGTTCCTATTTTTATACTAGTCAAGCTCTAGCTACAATTTTCTTTATAGTTTTCCTTATAGCTGATGAAATCTATTGATATAAAATACTTACTTTGTTATATTTCGTGGAGTGAGAAAATCCTTCCTAGTACTCAATGTACATGTGGTTGTGTTGGTTTACATCCTATGTGACTTCAATCAATGATATCTATAAAACCGAGAAAGAAAATGAAATTAAGTAAAAAATCAATTTGTTCCAACAGAAAATCCTTTAAAATGAGATATCATGCACCCTCTAAAATACTCTATAGAAGTTGTAGAATTGCATAAATTTTTTTGAAGATGGTTTCCATGTGTCCTATTCATTATTTTGCTTCAATGACTATCGTATAGGTATGGGTACATTGAGAAATAGATAAAATTAGATCACTTAAGCTTCCACCTATTGCATTTAGATGCAACATGAGGCTCCTAGGGAGTGGTAACTTGATTTTGTTGGCCCAATGGTCACATTGAGAGGGGGGGTGAATCAATGTGAGATCAATTTTACCATTTCACAACTGTTCATAATCAATCAATCATATAGTAATGAATCATAACCATAAGCATCATATCATCAAATAGAACTATGCATCATCAATCTACCATCATATCAATAACACATCAAGAAGGCATCACATCACAAAGAGACACAATTTTTTATGTGGAAACCCATACGGGAGGAAAACCACAAATATTATTCTTCTTTATATTCAATTCATTTACATATATTTTTAGGCTACGACCTATTGGAGTATCGACACCTAATCTTAGGGATTGGGTGAACAACTGTAATTAGTGTAAATAAATAATAGAGGAAATGGAGAGTCATCGGGAGATGAACTGAACAGTCACTCCCTCTTGTATATAATAATGAACAACCTAAATGAATAACACAATTTCATTTGAGGAGTTACCTCTTGGCCTGACATGGTATTAGAGCCAACTCTATTTTTTAGCATTCCTGCCCTTGTAACTCCTTTCTGTCTATTCTGCCCATGTTCTGCATTTCTACAGCATGACACATCTGCCTTCTGCCAACACAAATTCCTCAACCTCTCATCAATGAACCAAACCTCTATTCGTTAACACTTCAAGCTTCAGCTAGATTCCTGTCATAGAGATTTCTTAACTCTGTGTATGGTTGAGAGCACGGGGAGGCACAACGACTGGTGGGAACACAACCTCCGCTTGCATTAAGGGGCATTGGGCTTGCTCACTTCGCACCTTGGCCCTGGCTGACATCAATTCAGAGGCTATTGAAACACGCCATAGATCGAGCCGGAGGTGTTTCTAGTCGAACGTGGGTCGTAGCGATTTGCAGCGTCTCCATACAGCCTCCGCTTGCAGCGTCTCATGGACAAGTGCTAATAGTTGGCAATGTTGCTGCCTGTAAAAGGCCCTCCATACCTCCCACACTATGCTGCTCCTCCCACGCTAGAAGCTGCTCGGCTTGGCCTATCCTCTACACATATATCCAGCAGGCCCATACCTCTCCATGTTGTTCCATATATATACAATGCTGGTATATATAACGTTGTCTCCACGTTGTTCCATATATATATAACGTTGTCTCCACACTGTTCCATATATATACAACGTTGTTTTCATATATTCTATTGTTTTCATATATTAACGCTCCTGCGTTTGGCTCCTAATTATTTGATATATAACGATTGTTTCATTGTTGTGTTTGGCTCCCAATTGTTTCATATATAACATTATTTCATTGCAGCTACGTTTGGCTCCCATGCTGTCACCCATATACCACCTCCCTAAAATTCTCCCCTCCCCATATACCACCTTCCCTAAATATTCCCTCCCCCATATATTACCTCCCCAAAATAATACCTCTGTTCTTAATATATCATAGTGCAATATTTGAACCACCAAAAGTGCATTTTAATATATTGGCAGCAGGGTACATTTAAAAAAAATGCATTCATTGATATCTATTGTGGTAGTGGTTCTCACCGGGAAGGAGAACTATCCAGAATGGTCGTGAAAAATCAAACACACTCTCATTTTTAATGAGCAGTGGAAAGGAGTATGTGTTGGAAATGGAGACAAAGAGCCAGAATAGCCTACCTCAGACAAATAATTTGCCATTTGGAAAAATAAGAACAACAAGGCTTATGCATTGATTGCAACATTAGTAAATGAAGAGGTGAGTCACCATATTTTTCCATTTTCAAATGCTTTCGAAGCCTTACAAAAACTGAAGGAACTCTAATAATGAATCACACTCTGCACTTGAAGTTGTTCAACTCATGATTAAATTGTTCACCCTTGAATTACAAAATGATGATCCTCTTGCTCTTGCATCAGAAGTAAAATCTATTATGCATGATATCAAAGTCACTAATATTGAATTGGACATTCCTTTGATAGCTTTTCTCAAGGCACTTTATCCCACTTACTAAAATTATCTTGAGTCATTGCAAGCAAATTGAAACCTCAAAGATATTACCTTTGACTCCCTTGTGAAAAAAATTGCTAAAAGAGAGAAATATTTTGGGAAGAAGACAACTCCTGAGTCTTCTGAAGAGGTTGTGTGCCTTGCACATAGAGAGAATAATCTTGCTCAAGATTCTTCCAGAGGAAGAGGTGGTCAAAGAGGAAGAGGAAGAAATTTTAGAGGTAGGGGGGTAGACACTCTTAAGGAGAAAAATCAGAATGCACTACATATATTGCAAAAGATATGGATCACATGATGCATCCACATGCAAGTTGCCTTGGGACAGAATTGAGCAGGAAAGAAACCAACCCAAAGGTAAAACTAATGACAGAGAGAAAGGTAAAGCACATGAATACACTCACTATGTTGTGGCACACTATAATATTGGAGTAAATGAAGACTTATTTAATGCTTCACTTGCTTCTTGGAAAAATGATTGGTTGCTTGATTCAGGAGCAACTTGCCACCTGAATTTTAGAAGAGATTGTTTTGAAGAATTTACTGACAATGTTGATGGAGCAGTATAATTTGTAGACAAATCAAAACTCAAGCCATCAGGGCTTGGTACAATTAGGTTTAAATTTCCTAGTCTTCTAGACTTTCTTCTGCATCATGTTTTATATCTCCCACAGCTGAGGAGAAACTTGATGTCCTTAGTCCACATCCACCAGCAAGGACACTCCATTCATACGTTTGATGGAAAGCTTGAGGTGAGAAAAGAATTAGACTACTCACTTGTCCTGACGAGGATAGAAGAAGGAAGGCTTCTCAAGCTGCAAGGTACCTCTTGTTACACAACATTTTGTCATTGTCCTTGTACTCCCCGTTCCTTGATCCTAGAGGACCTCTACAATGAACCTTGCATGCTTTTACTTCATGAAGAAACTCCCATTATGTCTCTCTTCATGAGCATATCATTTCCCTTTTGCACCATTTCCCCTGAAACTTCTGTTTTTCCCAGTTTAAAATATCGATGCTAATGGCTTTTGTCTCCCCCGCACCGATATGCAGAGATTAGCACTATTCCCCGTGCCGATCTGTGAGACTGAGCTGTGTTCCAATCACGCCTGTACTGTTACGGAAAGTTTTTTAACTTAGAGCCAAAGCTTCTAGCTCTAGAAGCTCCGTTATGGAAGTCTGGTAAATGGTTTAGCCGGATGGGGTCGAGGATGACAGTTTGGCTTTTTTCCCCTATAATGATGGAACTACCTCAAGGGATAAGTCCGTCTCCCATGAGAAGAGGATCTATCTCCCATCCATATTTCCTATATAAACCTCCCTTCTTCCCAAGAACAAGCTAGTTAGAGTGTTGGATGAGTGTGAGTATACTATTTCGATTAGACAAGAAAGCTATTACTAGTTGTAGCCATCTAGTTGTGTGAGGGAGAAGTGTGTTTGGTTTGGATTGAATTCTAAAGGGAAGAGCCTTAAAACTATTGTTGATTGAGGCCATCGTGGAATGCTAGCAGAAGTGTGTGGGAACCTGGTCTTGTCAGAGGAAAACTGCAACGTCAAGACAAATGGTTGTAATCTCTCTTTGATATTAATATATGCAACTATCAATTGATTTCCTACAGGTTTCGTAATATTACATATTCATGGCTTAATGTTTCTTGAATTGTTAAGTAGGTTGAATTGCAATTTGTCTACTATTATGTTTGTGTGTTGTTGTTGTTTACTTGTTTTAGGAGCTTGAAGAAGGAAGCGAAAGATTGCTAGAGCGAGAAAGTGAGGACATCATCAAGCAGGATAAGCGACCAAGAGGTAGGCCCTCTTGATTGATTCTAACCTAAGGAAATCTTCCATAGAATGTTTTTGTTGTGGTTAGACCCATTATTGGGCTAGATGAATTCGTTCGTGTCCGCACTTATAATTTTACTTCACCACAAATTGGCGACTCCGCTAGGGAGATCCCATCCTTCTGTTTGTTTTGGATTTCATGATTTTGTGAGAACTTTGCTAGTTTCGCGTTTTCCCTTTTGCTCTGTTGCTTTTCTCCTACTTACTGGCCTATGTCTAAAATCCGTAGTAGCAGATCTGGTCCTTGTTTTGATTTTTTTTTCCTTAGTTCCCTCAAGCAACGCATTTAATCGGTTGAAAATCACGCCGATCAGCGCGAATTGTGGAGGAACAGTTGTGCCGACCCACCTCTGGTGCTTGTTGTCAGTCAGGCAGTCACACTGATCCCTGTAAGTGAAGATTAGGGCTAGACCCCAATCTTGGCCAGTATATTCTGCTCTTGTGTTTTTGACCCTGTGAGCCTTTTGACTGTTTTCTCCCTGATTAGAAGGCTACTTTTCATTTGGTTTTTGCTTGCTTGTAGGCTTGTCGTTTGATTGATCGAGCCATTGAGTGGCCAACAACACTAGGACATCTAGTTAGTCATCCATTCAGCAGCTTGTGGAATCACCGAGTCCGGCTATAGGTGTGTCTGTTCCTTGCGTTTGGTTTTGGTCCTCTCTACGATTTTGACCTCTTTTTCACAAGTTTTTTGAAAAAGTTTCGTTTACTAAGCTGAACATCTTTTTCCGGCATAGATTACACTGTTGGTCTTGTGCTTGACAAATTCAGTGTTTCATTGATTTGAATGAACTTCTATTTTTATGTTTTCATCTGCTTGAAGAGCTCATAGTCTCAGAAACTTTTTCATTGAAGGATTGTATGCGAAAAGTTTGTTTCGTTGTTTCATGAGAAAGTGTGAAATTCTAGCTTGTTTCATCAGTATGATTCACATCTCTTAAAAAACTAGAATTGCATCAGCATTTCAATTTATTTATTTTTTTTTTTTTTTTTCATTTCGAAAGGACTAATAGATAAGTGCTTGTCAGGAAATTAGGAATTGAAATGCATTTTTCGTTAGTTTATTATATGAAAAGTAAAGTAGTGAAAAACCATTTCTTTTTCAGTTGCTTGATTGTTTGCATTTTGATTGAGCAGTTTCTACTCTCTCTAGTGTAAGCATTTCATCAAATTGAAAGGGTCTTGTCTCATTTAGTTTCATTTTTAGGTTTTTCAAGTACACCGCTAAGACCTGAAAACTGAAACTTAAATCAAGATCAACTCTTAAATGAATTCAATTAACCTAAGGCGCATTTGACATTAACAATCACATCTAGAAGGTCTAGGATAGAGACTTGTTTCGGTGTTTGTAAACCTAGCAGCTGTCGTTAGCTTCGACATTAGACAATGCTAGCACGATACAGTTGTGTATATAACGGGAGACCCCACTAGGCTGCAATCGTTTTATCCTTAGGAAGCTGAGTCGGCTGCCTTGTGAACGTGATACACTGAACACAGCGTTCGGGGAGATTGCCTGCTCGTACTTCTTGGTTCGCCAAGAGGTATTTTTTAGTTCACGGTTGCTTGGTAATCCTATTTACCTAGATCATCCATAGCAGTCATTTGATCTTTTTGACTCATTAAACTTAAAAGATCATCCGAGCACTTGTCCTTTCGAGCTTGTTTCCAATTGAAAGCGATAGAGTCATATTTGTTTCTTTCTCGACCCTTAAAAAATGAAATAACATAATTCATTTATGCATCTTAAATAATTTATTGCCCACGATCCAAAACATCCTATTAGATTTTTAACCAAATCATGAGTTCCCTTAAAAGGACATTTTAAAGCCTTGAAGTTATTTGTTTTGTCAACTAAGACAAGGTCATCGTGACTGAACCATCTTGTTCACCCATTTCCTCTTCCTCTCCTCCATCTGAAAGATTGTTTGAGGAGCCACTTCCTGAGTTATTAGAGCCATTTGAGGACCAAAATGTTGAACTCGTGATTGTTTTGAGTGTTCAACCATTATCATCTCGTCCTCCGCCTACTTTCGATTCAGGGTCATCTGTTGATCTTGATCCGGAATCTCCGGATAATCCCTTTTGAACTCCAGAAAACTCGCCGACCACTGACGGTCAGCTTGGACTGGCTATCTATCCTTTGAACCCTCTGTTTGATGCCATTGAGATATCACCATAGTGCCCTTACAGTCCATACAATCAACCGGGTGTTCCTTTGGAACTATCCCCTAGTACATGTTCAGCTGCTCGTCGTCGTTTGTTTTAAGACACGGAACCCGAAGGTGATGCTCCAATCACCTCTCCCGATGAGTCTGAAGTCTCAACTACACACACTGTCGAGGGGGAAGAATTGCAGTTGCAGTTCCCTCTTGAGGGTTTCCCTTATTCAGAAGGTATTCCTGCCAGCTTGCCACCCGGTTATGTGTCTTTGGGACACTTAGTTTCAGGCACATCGAGTGCCTCATCACTTTACCATAATTCTGTTTGGGTGTTAGGCGTCAGACTTACGTCAGGTCCGTTCGTCATGAACACGACTTCCCAACCAGTTTTTACTTCAGTCATGGTGCAACCCACCATCTTGAACACTCTTGTATCATTTATCCCAGTTACGTGTCAGTCTCAACCATCAGTTTCAAAGATTGTCTCTGCTAGTTCTTCTGTCCCGTTAGTCAGTAGCTAGATTGTGCCACCGCCTCAGGGGAAGAACGTGAATGTCTCTATGGTGTTAGGTGCCACTAATGTGAGCGGCTCACAAGCTTACATGCTTGGTATAAACCAACCCTCTTCTGGTATTATTTACAACCTTGCTGACCCTACTAGATCAAGCAATGTCCAGTACCAATAGGTTCAGAATCCTGGTGGTTCGTTTAGATCGAGCAATGTTCAATATCAGCAGTCCTATGGGGCTCAAGTCCAATACCAAAATCCTTACATTCCATATGGTTCTCAAGGATTGGTTAATCAACCTTACACCCTCCAACTTGGGTATTACATCTAGCCTAGCTACGACCAGATTTTGTTTGGTAATTTTTCAAGCACTGTTCAAGTGCCCTTGCAACAACAAGGAAAACTTTTGCAACAACCAGGGTAGCCTTTGTTATCGCAAGGGCACCCTTTGTTGCAGCAAGGGCTTTCTACGCAACAACAAGGGAAGATTATCTCGTAGCAAGGTCACCTGCAATAACTGCAAGGTTAGTCCTTTCAACAGTTGCAGTAGGCTGCGCAGCAGTAGATACAATATGCTTTGCATACCTCTCAACCCATACCCTCGCAGGGCCAATCTCTGCAAACCCAGGGATAAATTTTGTAACCGCAAGGTCAGCAAAACCAACTTGGGCAAAAACAACACTTGTATACCTATCAACAAGGGCAACCCTTGCAGGGATAGGTTCAAGGTCAAGTCTTGTAACAACAAGTGCAAAATCCTCTTGTCCAGGCCCAACAGGTTTAGAACCCTACTGGCCAAGGGCACCAGGTACAAAATACCTACATCCAAGGGCAACAAGTGTATCAACCTTATGCCTAAGGACTGCAGGACTAGAACCCTCTTGTTTAGGGATAAAAGGCCCAACATCCATATGTTCCAGGACAACAGGTCCCATACCCATATGTCCAAGGTCAACAGGCTCAACATCCTTTTAACCCATACATTACCTATTAGCAACCTATGCATGGACAGTTTCAAGGTATTCAAGGTTTGAATCCTCCCTTTGGTCAAGGTAATTCGAAATGGGGGCAACCTCACATGCCATATGGCCAAATTCCCCCACTGTGGGGTTAAAATCCTTACCAGCAGGGATGGGCTCCTCCTTATGGGCCCGTTTATCGACCTCCCATGTCTTTTAACTTTCTTGGCTACACTTGAGTTACCGAATGTATCGTTTCTTACAAATGATCTGATTCTTCATTCACCGTACTGGCCTTCGATGCCGTCCAAGATACCAAGTGATTTCCCAAAGTTCGATGGAAAAGCTAAAGAAGATCCTCAGGCCCATGTAATAACATATCACCTCTGGTGCTCATTGAGCTCATACGTGGATGATTCCATTTGTCTTCGTCTTTTCCAATGAACCCTCACAGGTGCCGTAGCAAAATGGTACATCGAGCTACCTCAAAGTACTTTTCATGGCTTCAATTCCTTAGCCATGGCGTTTCTCACGCATTTTCAGCTGCCAGTTCATTATGAAATGGGCACCTATCTACTCACATCACTTAAGAAAGACAATACGACGCACATCTTTGATCATATCCATGAATGGAGACATAGATGTTGACTGATCAAGTTCAAGATAGTTGATCAGTTGCTCATCGAATGGTTTACCAAATCGTTCGTAGCCATAATTTCTCGTGATATAGCCATGGGTGGATGCGTCATTGAAGAGAAAGCCATCGCTCATGCCCAGTACTTGGACCTGGTCTACTCTCAGTCTGGCACCTTATACGAATTATTACCCAATGCTCCACAGCCATCATCCGATCCCGCGACATCGAAGTCACCCGCTGTTCCTCCTATTGATGGAGTTATTGGTTCAGTATTCCAAGCTCCTACCAAAACTTCTTCCAAACAGAATTCGGTCTTGAATACTGCTCCCAACAGTTTATCTCAAAACCTTCCAGGCCCTGGTAAAGCCTCAGAGGTCCACGTTGTCCAGTCTACCGCAACGGACAAATCCTCAAAAGGAAAAAAGAAAGGCAAAGGCAAAGCTAAAGCCGATGCCTCGAAACAGGGTCCTCCCAAATCATCTGCTGGCGAATCCTCACAACAGAAACCCAAGTATCCCTATCTCATCTGTGAGGAGGATCACTATACTAAGGACTATCCACGATGATACGAAGTTATTAGTTTACTCAAAGGGACCCCTGCTTTCCTCAAAGAACCTTTTCCATCTCAGCAGACTCAGATGGTAGACCAACCCTGATCTTCTTCCTCTGGATCTCAAGTGTTCATGATGAGCATGCCCATTAATGTGGCTACCCGATTGAAGGATTATCAAACTCTAGCTCCCACAACAGGGAAAGAAAAAGAAGCTCCACCTTCTTCTTCTACCTCGAGTTTTGGCCCTCTGTAAATCGAGCGCCCTAACCCTAATTCCGCTACACAGCCACCCTCTCGAGGTGTGGTACGAAAATCCTCATATAATCCCAACGCCCGAGCTGCTCAGCATTACAATATTGTTGAAGATTTGGCTCAGGCACCATTATCTATATCGGTTCTCACGGTACTCCAAAGCTGCCCATCGCAGTGGAAATCTTTGTTGTGAGCTATCAAGGGCATTGATCCCACTAATTCTAATTTGATCTGTTTCGATCTAGAGAACCATGTTTTGATACTCCCTCATCAGATTTCCTTTCTTATTCAGGTACTCATTAATGAAAAGACCTTCCACCGCACTTTCATCGATGAAGGTACTTCTACTTGCGTCATGTCAACTGCGTGTTGGAAGGCTATTGGTTCCCCTACACTGAACCAGTCTTCGAACACATTGGAAGCTTTCAATGGGCACGATTCGTGACCCTTCGGTGTCATACCCAACCTTTCCATCACCTTGGAAGGCAAGACGTCAATCTCAATTATAATCTTCTACTCGGCCGAAGTTGGACTCATGCCATGCATGCCGTGGCCTCCTCTTTGTTTCATGTGGTCCATTTTCCCCATCAAGGGAGGATTGTCACCATTGATCAACTGTCTTTATTTTCCTCTTCCTCATCTGATGGCAACATTCCATATATCAAGCACTCTTGTTCTCCATTTGAGAGTGTGGGGGAAGGTCTCTTCAAAGATTCTACCTTAATGGGGATTTTTCCACTCCCACCTCCTTATGTTGCATCCATCAACATGATCTTGGTCAGATATGATCCCTGGGTCATACCTATGCCAGATCTAGTTGATGCCTGGGGTGACGTCATGCTGCTTAGTCCCGCCGAAGTCAATTATGTGGAAATTGTTTTGGCTACATTCGTTGATTCTCATATCTCAAATACCTCTCTCGATATGTATACTCAATCCCTCTGGCTTGGAACTTTGGAATCATTTGATCCCTTAGCTAAGACCTTCCTCACTGATGAAGGTATCATAGAAATCACGTTTCTTGAGGAATGGCCATGGGTCGATACCCATCATCGCTCCTCATTCCTGCCTTGCTCGGCGATCATGTATACCTCTTTTGAAGAGTCCTCTTCTCCATTTCTACCACTGACTATTACTCACGAAGTATGGTCAGAAGGAAATTTGGGTAATATTACCCAAATGATGCCGATTTACATTCCTATCAAACTTGGTGTCATTGAACACGTTCATATCGGGGTATCTTGTTCTCTATATGAGATCAAGACATATACTCGTCTTTTTTAGGAATTTTGTGATGTGTTTTATGAAGAAATGCCTGGCATTGATCCTAGCATTATGGTGCATGAAATACCAATGTATCCGAATGTGAAACCCTCTCACCTACACCCCATCATTACCGTTGGTCCCTTTGCCAAATGGGGCATCGATTATATGACATGTAACCTTCGTTTGGCCGGGGGGCATGGCTACATTATCGTTGCTATGGATTACTTCACGAAATGAGCCGAAGCGATGCCTACATATTCTACAGATGGTAGGACGACTACTCAATTCCTTTTTAACCATGTTATTTCCAGGTTTGGCGTACCCCAAGCCATTATCATAGATCATGGCTCCCATTTCAAAGATCACATGATGGAAGAATTGACATCTGCATTGGGCTTGTGCCATAATGGCTCGACTCCATATTACCCTCAAGCCAACGGCCAAGTTGAATCCATGAACAAAATTTTGGTCACCATGCTTCAACGTACTATTGGGATGCACAAGTCAAATTAGCATCTCATGCTTTTCTCAGCTCTGTGGGCCTACCGAACTTCAACCAAAGACACCACTGGTTCACACCATTCCAGCTAGTCTACAGTCTAGAAGCAACATTACTAATCGAATGTGAGATTCCTTCACTTAAGTTAGCTGTTGAAATCCTCCCTGAAACATCACCTCAAGAGGAACACCTCTTATATTTAGAACGACTGGATGAGACTCGCCATCTCGCTGCCATGGTCATCGAAGCACAAAATAAATGGGTCAAAACCCATTTCGACAAGTCGGTCTCCCTTCGCGCTTTCTCTGAGGGTGACTTGGTCCTGCTATACGACCAAGCTAACGATAAGATGGGGTAGGAAAGTTCGAACCTATGTGGCATGGGCCCTATATTGTAAAATGCGCTTCACAGAAAGGAGCCTATGAACTTATTGATTATGAAGGAAATCCTCTCGATAAGCCCCACAATGGGCTTTACCTCAAAAAGTAATATGCTTAGGTCATCTGGCATGGTTACTTATGTACATTAGTGTGTGATTCATTTCTATACAGCATGGTTTTGTGTGATAAGTTTACAAACATCCCTCTTGTTTACTATGCTTTTCTTGCTTTGCAGATGTTTGCATCTCCTCATGTTGGTTTCGCCGATGGTGCTTGCCGTAGTACCTGAAACCTATCATCCACGACATGGGCTATCTATGACCCTAACGGTGAGTTGATTGACCTTCAAGGTATCTGCCTAGGTCATACAACCAACAACATTGCTGAGTACAGTGCGGTCATCGAACTGTTATCATAAGCCATCGCTTTGGGTATTAGAGAATTGGTTGTCAACCTAGATTCACAGCTTGTCGTCCTTCAACTCAACGGGAAATATTCCGTTAGGAACCCTCAAATTTTACGAATGTATCTTTGTTTCCATCTGTTGGAAAGACATTTTGATTATATTACATATCATCATATTCCTAGACACATGGATACATTAGTAGATGCATTAGCTAATTACATGTTGGATGAACATTTGCGAAACATGTAAAAGATAAGACAAACCATTTGTACCATAATAAACAGGAAAATACAACATATATATATGTGAGAATGTTTGATACATCAAAACCCCAAAAAATAATATGTATTTCCATAATAGCATTGGAGGCTCGCAAGCCTTGAACGTCCGTGGCACACAGGCCTAAAAAAATATGTAAGTACTGGACCTAGGAACTACTCAGCGTGATGGTAATGATAGCATGAGACAGCTCGTATGACACGAATCAGCAATCGGTGGATTCGATTTGAGACTCCCACAGTGTGCCTCTGGTACCGCCGAGGAATGTCTCCTATCTGAGCATACTCCGGGATACCATGAGTCAACCCCTCGAGGTTCCTTGCCATGGAAAATTTTAGGGGCGAATGTTCACCCTTTGGCGAAATTAAGGGATTTTTAATTTTTAGTGGGCGAATATTTTGTATCATAGTACATTTTTACAAATCGCCTCAAATAGCCCACCTTATTTTAAGGGAGAGGGTAAAAAAGGTAAATTTAGCCCTTGAAATTAGGAGTTACAACCTTCCATTCACCCTAATTTTCAAGAATAGGTTTTATTTAAGTGAATCCTATGGGCCAAATACCATATTTATAAAAGAGGTATGGTAAATTAATAAAAGTATAAATAAACGAGAGGTATGGTAAATAAATAAAACATTTTTTATATTTACTCCATAATTCACCTTATATACATGCAAGGGTGTAAACAAATAAAAATATAAATAAAGTGGAGGTATGGTAAATAAATAAAACCTCTTTTTATACTTACTCAAAAGGTATGGTAAATAAATAAAAATATAAATAAACTAAACGTATGGTAAATAAATAAAACCTTTTTTTTTTTTATATTTAGTCCATAACCCTCTTTCTATTTATGAAGGCTCAAAAAAGAGGTTTTATTTAAGTGAATCCTATGGGCCAAATACCATATTTGTAAAAGAGGTATGGTAAAAAAATAAAAATATAAATAAACGAGAGGTATGGTAAACAAATAAAACATTTTTTTATATTTGCTCCATAAGTCACCTTATATTTATGAACACTCAAAAAATGCGTTATATTTAGGTGAAATCTATGGGCAAAATACTATGGGCCAAATACCATGGGCTAGATTATTATTAATACCATGCAAAAAACATTATTAACCCTAATATTAGTATTAATAAAAATAAAAATGGCACATGGTATTGACCCATGGTATTCACCTAGAATGTAACCTATTTAAATGGGGGAATTAAACGAGCATAGATCATCTTTACTCTGGATCTACTAAGACCCTAGAGGTATCAAGTATCAAATATCGTAATATGCAAACTAGCATAGAGTGAAAAAATATTTGATCCCTCTCGGGGATTGGTGGATCAAGAGTAAAAAATGGATGTTGTAATTTAATGTATGTTAAACATTTTAACTTGGTTAAAATAAAAAATAAAATAAAAAATCAATTACTAATTTTATTAATTTTTATAAATTACTAATAGTAATTTTTAAGCTCCAGGTTTATGATAACCCATGGTATTGACCCATGGTAATACCATGGTATTCATGTGAGCATAGACTATTTAAAGGGGAAATTCTATCATCTTAGATCCATCTTAATTCTGGGTCTACCAAGTGCTCAAAGGGATAAATAGATTTCATCCTCCTAAGAGTGGTAGATGTGGAGTTAAGATGGATATAGGTTGGATTTTATGATAATGAAGATATTAAATAGACTTGGGAAATTATATTGTACAAACATCTTAAGGTGAATAGTTAAAGCTACATTTAGTCACTTCACAAAATTTAGTAAAAAAATACCGATATTATGGATTGGGCCAAGATCTTTTCTGATAATCTATACACGGCTATTATCAATTACCAGTCTAAGAGATCCTTGTCTCAAAGGATCTATCCTCCTTTTTATCTATCTGCATATGTTATGGATTCTATTTGTTATGTGTCTAAATTTCTCATTATGGGTTGGAAATGGACTAACCAGGACCCATTACCTATCCATGTTTATCATAAGATACTGTGGGATTCTCAGTTCATCCCACATTTCTACCAGATTTGTCACGGGCTTATCTTACCCTTGTATAGAATGATGTATGATGAAGACCCCCGAGGTGCTCACCCGAGGCACAGATAGATATCACCCCCATCGCAAGATGGTTCGGGGAAGAATGGTTCACCTATATTAGAGTATTTGGAAGCACCGTCCCTCCTCATGTCCTACCCTTGTATATTCCTGACAAACTGCTGGCTCGAGAAATTGCTTATCAAACCTGTTCAGAAGGCGGCCTAACTAAAGACCTAAAAGACAAAAAGAAGGCCATATGGCCTCAGTTTCCTGTAGCTTGTGGGGCCTTTTCATTGTTCGATGTAGGTCACGCGTTCACCGAAGTGGAGAATGTGACGTGTCTACAATTATTTAAATTCCCAGCAAGGCCATTTGACCCTAATGAAGTTGCTCAAGATTTCACAATGAATGTCAAAATAAAGGTATTCGTTGGAAAGAAGGATTTATTTGATGATTTATTTCAAAATAAACGCTCACTCCAGGAAATTTTGCGGGAAGCTCAGTCAAAATTGTCTCCAGATGACCTCCAAAAATTCATGGTATACAGGGAAAGAAGACTGGCCAGTGTTCCTTTAGAAAAGTTGCGACTGCCTGCCAGAGAACCGACTCCAAGCGTTAGCCTCAGTGGGAACTCAAGCACTTCCAGATCTAAATCTAACACTGCGCAAGGAGTACCTGAACATTCTAAAGGGTCTGGAAGCGACCAAGGAAAGAACGAAGAGGCAGCTAAGGACACGGCTCAGTCAAGTGCAATGTCGCAATAGCATGTTATCGCCTCCCCGCCAAGAAATGTCCTCCCTCTCGTCATTAAAACGCCACCCATCACGACAAAATTAGACAAAGAATGGGAAACCTTCAACGAGCTGATCAATCTTGAAGGGCAAGCCCCAAGAACGCCTGTGAGCAATACACAGGTAGCACAAGAAGTAGTTTCGACCATAGTCAGCAGTGTCACAGAAACGGAGCACATTCCTATCGCTCCACCTTCTAAGCTTCTACTTAATGTAGAAGAAATTCCCCCACTGGACGTATTCTATAGTCCCCAACATAAAGCAGTTGTAAGAAGACAGAGAAAGAAAAGAAAACTAGAAAATACACTGTCACAAGATGCTGAACAATTGGACGTCTTATGGAAAGACCCCAACAATAACCCAACTGAAAATCTCACTAAGTTGTCTCAGATCGCAGGAGCATATGCTTCTGCAACTATTGACAAGGCATCGGAAGTTCAGCAACTGTTGAAAGAACAAGAAGATCAAATACAGCTACTACAACGACAATTGCAACAAGCCAATGCTAATATTGAAGCTAACAAATAGCTCGAGAAGTTGCAGGAAGACTTTCAGCAGATGCAGATAGGCTATCAAAGAAGTCTAGACGAGAAAGGAAAACAATTACAAATTTTCCAAGAAATGCATAAAGATGAGCCTAAGCTTACAAAATTTATTTCAGAGTCTATTGGCTTAAATGAACAACTACTGCAGCAACAGGAAGAGTTAGGATGTAAGATATCACAGTGGAGTCATTATTGCGAACTGAGCGATAAAATCACCAATCAAGTGGTAGACTTGCGGAGTGAATATTATCAGAGTGACAAATGGGTGACGAAGTACTTGGCTTGGCAGGATCAAGATGAAGGGAAAAGAGCAAGTGCACCCAGAATAAACAAGAATCATAAAGAATTTCTCTTTAATAAATGGGACGATCAGATCAGAGAGGCGGAACAAGCAGCAGAAACAACGGCCACGCAAGCAAGCATTCTTATCGACTGTGTAAATGAGAATTTGCACAGAGCAAATTTAATCGAAGAGACCACCCCAGGGTATCTACCAAATAAACTACGACTGGAAGAAGAATGGAAGCAGAAGGCGCAGGAAAAGGGAAAAGCGATCCAAGCATTAAACAGGTTAAATTGGGAGTGTTACTGGGCATACTTGGTCAAGCCGCATAGTCAATGGATGACTGTGAAATGCATCATAAACGAGGCCGAAAAAGTAGTGCCATCTCTCATAGATTCTGTTTTTGCAGCCCAGATCAGAGCAGAAGTCAGCCAGCCGACTCTCCTCAAGCCCATGATGAACACTTGCAGCTTTAAAGATCAGATTCAGAAGTAGATTTATTTAGAATGTTGTTTTTTCTTTAAAATTATATTAGAAAAAGGACGGTCATTTGAAAACCGCATCCTAAATTTTGTAAACAAACTATTATTAGAATTAGGAAGTAATATTTTAACCCTTCTCATTGCATTTGGAGAAGGGTCCAGAAATTTGTCAAAAACTTGTCCTCAGAACATGCACTTCTGCACCCTCAGAGGAGGTTTTGATGAATGGATGGATCAAGGTTTATTAATGTTTGCATTTGATGTCTGCTACTGATGTTGCACTTTTGTACTCTTAGTAGATGTTAGAACAAGCAGAGATAAATCATTTTTGCTTGAAGCTTATGAGTAGGATCAGTCATAAATGGTACTTTTATCTCTTGGCCATTTCTACTTATATTCTGAAAGTGATATACAGTTTTAGTTGTTTATATGTTGTTGCATGAATGTCTGAGTTACCATTTGGCACTTTTGTACGGTGGAGTCATTTATTTATGTTTGATATATGAATAACTCATTATGCGATACGTTGTTCACAACTATTTTGCCTAACTTTTTATGCAAAGTAGTTCATCTTAATTGATTTCTATTCTTATGATAGCTGAATGATCTTTATTACCAGTTATTATTCGAAATATTTTTAGATCGCATAATAGAAGAAATACACCCCGGGTTAGCATAAATTAGATGTGCTGTTTTTCATTAGATTACAATAGCATAGAGTTAGTTTAAAAGTTTGAATTAGATTAGCTTTAAGTATTCTTAGATCAGCAACATCCAACTCTGCACACACACACACACCCTTAGATTGGAAAACTAGTCCCATTATCCCCAGTCGGACCCGCTATACCAAACGGATAAGGAGCTGCCAACCAAGGTCCGGACCGGGTGGGTATCCCCCTTGTTGTCGACCCGATTTTTGGGGCTTCAATAGTCCCCAATGACAAAAATATCATGATTGATGTCCCAAAGGCTTAGGGTAGAGTAGAGGGTAGGGTAGACAAACGAAGAGGCGACAGGGTAGCGCGCGGAGCATGTGGAACTGTAGTAGGCTTTACTAGAATAAGCACAAATTATAGAACCACTTAACTGGAGACTAAGCACAATGCAACAATAGAAAGCCTTGGTGTTGAAACTTACTTCTGATCCAAATCGAAGACTATTAAAAAACAGATTTGAAGTGGGTTACTTCTCCTCAACCAAACATGCGCGTGCAACTATGACCTCTCTCCACGAGTATTTAAATGCCTTCACCTTACAGTTCCAAGTTCTTTTGGATGACAGAAACTGTCCTCAGACAAGCGGCCCATTAGGCTTCAATATTAATAAAGACAAGCAAAATACATAAGTCTTATTGCAACATGTGATATCAGAGTTCTCTGTCAAGCTATGTCTTGAACATCTGCTGATCTCTCTTTTTATAGACTCTCTAACTCTACACCTCTAAACTATAATGAAAAAGCAGAAATAATTGAGGGTCCTTTCGGCATATTTTCGCCGATGGTGTCTACTCAACTTTTCTGGTACATATATACAAAAGATTCTACCATGGTCCTTTCAGACTTCTATCTGAATCATAGTCATTATCAAAATCAAATTCTTCTGAAGAATCATGTGCTAGCCTGGACTCATCGAGCATCTTTTGGTAGTGATGTTCAATCAACTTAGAGTACTCTTCATCCCAATCTATATCTGCTGGGTCCTGGGCATCCGGATGCTCGTCCTGTAAAGTAGATTCTTTTGCTATTCCTTTTCCTTTGGCATCTTCATCTAAAATTATTGTCCTTCTTGATGATGCTCTTGATGACTCTCCCCTTTCCGTATTCGTCTTTATTTGGTGGAGACCCTGTTGCTGAGGTGTGTACCTAGCTGATTGTTTTCCCCACTTGGTAAGGAAAGATAGAGGACTGATCTCAATATCTAGGAGAGAATATTTAAAGTCATTTCTGATCATGGGTGACCTCTGTACTACCAATTTGATGCTGTTTAAAAGTTCCCATTTAAAAATTTGAAGCATATTAGTGGAACTTTCAATTGCATGCTGAACCCATTCTCTGCAATTATTACTCATAAACTCTTTGTTTTTCCAGCCTAATTTAAAAATCATAGATGTACAGATTCTATTTGAAATCATCAGACTAATAATATGGATTACATTGTTATTCCAATTACTTGAAATAACGCTGATAGTTACCAAAGCCTTTTGATTAATTATAAATCTTAATGCCTTTGGCTCTCCTTGTAAATCATCCATTTTTTGTAGAATCTGTATTTTTTCTAGTAAACTCAGATTTCTGAATTCATTGAACCATCTAGCATGTTTCTTAATCATTTCTTCATTATTGCTGGTCTGGATTTCCCCAATCCGCTCATGACTAAAAACCTGTGCAAAAGGATTAGGAGTAATACTTTCCCTTAGTCTGAGACTATGATAATCCCATGGAGATGAGAAAGCTTTCAGATATTGTAGCGTCCTTTGAATGCACTGAGATATCCTAGTGGTTGGCTTTTTTCTGCAGAAACCATCTTTTATCTCCCAATCAACAAATCCTTAAAAAATTTCATATTGAGTAAAAGTGTCATTTGGTGCATAATTCTCGTCAAACCTTTGCAGAAAGGTTGCTTCTAATTCCTCAAAAATGTCTGGTATTTTTAGAGATAGAATGTATTTCTCTATTTTAGGCTTAAAAGGAATGGTTTCAAGATCTAAATTTTTTTCTCCTGTGAAAATGTTGAGACAAAAATCAATTCCTCCAATAAGTTGATAAAAGTTTAGAACCTTTAGGATCCATATCATTTTTTTGGTATATTCACCAGACCATAGATCTGAGAGACTTCTGAAAAATAACTTTACTTTCATGTTAGGAAAAGGATATACCTTTACTAGTTTGGCATCTAGGCCTAAAGACATACCCACATTCTTGGATTGCCAAGCTTGGCATTTTTTGATCCAAGTGTTTCTTCTTAGTCTCATTCCCACAACTTTCTAGATTACTTCTGCAAGATGGTTTGCATGTCCTTCAAGTAATATGAATCTGTCAACAAATGTATGAAAACTATCGTCCTGTGGTCCTTTTCCTAGAATGGCAAAACAGGAACCTGAACAAGTAATGAATGCTTTATTCATATCCCTGGTTAATGAATCTATCAAATAATTTGAATTACCTGGGATCCATTCAACTTCAAAATCAAACTGTTGGAACCAAATCTTCCATGCAAGAATTCTTCCTTTTGCAATTTGTCTTGATATCTTGGCAGATAAAAAATATTTGAAATTCTTGGAGTCTGTTCTTATTAAGAATTTCACATGTGTAAGGTATAACTCAAACCTTTGTATCCCATTGAATATATCCTGTGTTTCTTTTTCTACTATGAAATAATTCTTCTGGCTGGGTGTGAATTCACCTGATGCATAGGCACATAGTCTTTCTTCACCTTTCTCCCTTCATTAAAAAAGAACGGCTGCCCAAAAATTTAAAGAAGCATCAGTTTGGAGTATAAGCAGACCATCACCTAGTGGTTGGTGTTTTGGCAGTTGTTGACATTCTGCTTTCAGCTGTTTAACTGTTGCTGTTGCTTCTGGTGACCATCCCTCTTTGAGATGTTTTCTGATTGGAGCTGTTTTCTCTGTCAATCTTGGGATGTACTTGTGAATGTAATTCAGGACTCCTAAGAACCTCTGAATTGTTTTTGTATCTTTCAATTCATCTAGAAATTGGGTTAATTTAGTCAACACATGTGGTTGCATTTGAATTGCACCATTGACTACATGAATTCCCAGAAAATCTATACTGTCTTGAAATAAAGACATTTTTCTTTCTGATAAAACTATGCCATGCTGCTGAACTTCTTTTAGAAAAATTTCTAAATGCTCTAGATGGGTTTTTACATCTGGACTATGAATAAGAATGTCATCAATATATGTAACAATAAAATCATACTTGGCAAAAATGAAATCCATTCTTTGTTGGAAGAATGTAGGGGCATTTTTCAAACCAAACGGAACAACTTTCCATTGGTAAAATCTAGCAGGACAAATAAAAGTAGTTTTATGCTGGTCCTCTTTCTATATTTGAATATGATAGTATCCAGACTTCATATCAAATTTGCTGAATACTTTGTTGTCCTGTATTTTCTGTATTATGGTTTTTGATCTTGCAAGTGGATAATTAAAATTCTGAGTGATTGCATTTAGAGGTTTGTACTTTATCACCATTCTAGGTTTACCTCTGACTATCTCAGAATGATTTCTTACCAGAAACGCTGAACAAGAATAATGAGACTCACTTGGCTCGATGAGCTGCATTTCTAACAATTATTTAATTTGTCTCTTTATTTCTTTCTCGTCTGAAGGAGTGCAAGGAATCAGTTTCCCTTTGACTCCATTATCATGCAAGGTCACAATCTCTTGCATTGGACTTTCTACTACCAAAAACTGTTGTGGATTTTCTGAACAGCTTTTTATAAGTATGTTATGGATAGCAATTTATTCTGTAGACCAATTGGGATCTATGCATGCCATTTGTTTTGATTTAGATTCTGCTCTTGATTCATAGATTTGCAGAACTTCCTGCTAATCATCAGAATCTTTTAATGGATTTCTGGCTCCTACTCTTTTCTGGCTATTTTCATGTCTTGCTTCTGAATTTGCTATAAACAATCTAGGTATAGCAATAGCCTTCTTCTTCAGATTTATAATCAGCTTATCTTGGTTGATTGTTACTGGAAGCACAGAATTTAAGAATAGGATTTCCAACATTAAACTAGTTGAGGGACCAAAATACTGTATTGCAGAAATCTTAACTATACTCCCTCCAATTTTTAATGGAATATTGTCTACATAATGAGTTAAACTCACAGATCCTCCTATGGTTTCAGACACCAATATATTTTGCAACAGTTTCCACAGAGATTTAAACAGAGATGGTCTAGCCAAATTGTTCGATCCACCGGTATCTATGAATGCATCAATAGATATCCATTCATTTTTTACTTGAACTTGAACCGGGATATAAATAAGGCTATTAGTCTTGACTATCTTTTTTAACAAAGTATTTTCTTCTATTCTATTGATCTCTGGTTTTGGAAGATTGGTCAAGGCTGTGGTTCTTTTCTGAAATGGATAGAAAGAATTTACTTCTGGGAAAGGTAACATAGAATTGTGCTTAGTCTCCAGTTAAGTGGTTCTATAATTTGTGCTTAGTCTAGTTAACCCTGCTACAGTGCTGCTACAGTTCTGCGTGCTCCGCACACTACCCTTTCACCTCTTCATTTGTCTACCCTAACCTCTACTCTACCCTCTACCCTGGTATCAGAGCCATAGCTCGCTCCTTGGACACGAAACATTCTATAGACAGAGTCTGAAGTTAGCTAGGAAGCCTTCGAAAAGCATTTGTAATACAAGTGTTGTGTAGATAAAAGTTGCTTCAGTCAATCTCTGAAATATATTGTAAAAGTTCAACATGGCCAATTTCTTAAGATCATTCTCAAATATCGATAGACGATCTATATCTGAAGTAGATTGTAGATCCCTTGAATCTGACAATGTAGAACATGAAAAGGTTGAAGATCCAGAAAGTTGGAACCCGCCAGTTTTGAGCTCTAAAGAAGTTTATCCTGTTCCATCTTTGTTTAGTCTATCCAAAAAAGTTTGGCTAAAAGAGGTTGAACTAAAGATAAAAATATCAGGTCCCTCTGTACAAATTGTTGGTCTCAATTTTTTTTTATTTAATTTTTTTTTCTTCTGAAGATGAAATTAAAAAATTCCGAAAATATGTTGCTGAAAAGAAATTCTCCTATTTGCATTTTTGGGGAATTAGAATTGGATTAGATCCATTATTCCGTCATGGTCTCAATACTCCTTGTATAGTAGAAGTATTTGACACTAGACATAATACATATGATCATGCCCGGATCAGAACAATACTTGGAAATATATCCTCGGGATGTCAATATGGCACTATCTATCCAGATTATGCCATTAGTTTGTCTAATGTTCACTTAAAAGATTGTTGGAAAGCATTAGTTGGAGTACAAGGTCTAGAAATGGTTCAAGACAGTGAATATTTATCTGTGTACATCCAAACCTCTTTCTAGCTGACCAATACTGTACATCCTAAACTAAGACAACAAGTTTTAAAAGATTGTGTTGCTGTAGGTGTGAGCAATGCTCAAGTAGAAGGTGTTCATTATGACAAAGAAGCTTTGCCTAATGATTGGTATATCCAATATAAATCTCTGGCATCCGCAGACAGTTCAAAGAGCAATATTAAAAGAATGTCTGTATCAGATGGTCATGTTAGAATTCTTCCAGACCGACCAAAAGTACCTTGGCCTATAGTCATGTCAGAAAAACATGTGTTACCAGCAATTCAAGAAAATGAACAACCTCCTGTCAGTGGTAGAAAATATTTTTATCGTCATATTCCTTCACTAGATGAAGCCAGTTCTTCCACTAGTATACCGCTGCCTACAAATCAATTGTACATACCAGAAGAAAAACCTTTCTTTGCTGTAAATAAGATGTTTTGAACATATGTTAGTAATACTCCACCTGTTGATGAATTCCAGTTTGCAAATCGTAGATTTGTAAAAGGAGGTAAATGGCTGCCTAAAACAAAATTCAGTACTTCTTCATCCAATACTAGACAACCAGCAACAAGAGCTGACTGCGCTCCTTTACTAGAACAAAATTCACAAAATCTAAATGATATGGACCAGGTATACCAGATAGGAAACTATCTAACCACTTGGTGTTCACACGTTGAAGATGTTCTAGATGACTTAGGCAAACAAGCAGATTTGATAAATGCTAATATGAAATTGCTCTATGATGAGCAACAATCAGAAAAGTTAGAAAAGGAAGAAAGAAGAAGAAGGAGACAGAAGAAAAAGGCCAAAGAAATCCCTAAGTTTCAAATAGATATGAGTGCACCCAATTTTTGGGATCAGGAAGAAGAAGAAGAATCAGAAGAAGCAGTAACTGCGACTAGTCTAGAAGAGTCCACTTCAAAGAACACTGGAAAACTAACCAGTGAAAAAAAGGAAGCATATAAAACAGATAAACCTTTTGTTTCAAAGAAAGAAGTGATGACCCTTGATCAAGCTGCCTCCAAATTTCCTTCTTTTATCTTGCCATCCATAAATAACCAGAACAAGGCTCATATCCTGAAAGAAGTAAATAAATATCCACGTGTTGAAGAAGATCTGTATGCTGCCAATACAAGTGGCTATATCCTAGATTTGGATAATTCTTCAAACCCTGGAGAATCAATCCGGATTTGGATAGGTGCTCTGTATCAGATGCAGGTTACAACAAAATTGGATAATGTATCCATTATGGTCCTAGCAGAAAAGCGCATGACTAGTATAGTCTATGATTGGTGGATGGGACCATCAGAAGAAGAGAGAAGAGCCGTCATGGAAGCCAGACTGTCTACATTAGAATTATTGCTAAAGACACAGTTCATGCCAGAACCAGTTGATGAGAAAAAGCAATTGATAACAGATCTTAGTCGAATGGAATTAAAAGATTTGAAGTACTTTGATCAATTCAGTAAATATTTCATGGCTAAGGTTTTCAAAGCTAATCTCTCAAACGATGTGGTGCAAAAAATTTCATTTTTGTCAAAATTACCAGGCAATCTAAGAGACCTCATTATGAAAGATCTAGATGTATAGAACAAAAGACTAGATCAAGTTTATTGGGTTGACCTTCTTTTCAGAATCACAGAGAAAGTTAAATACTTATGCTGGCAAAAGAAGGCGCATGACATCACACCTAGTTCAGATGTCTGCAAAATCATGCTACCATGGAGACCATTCAAAAAGAAAAAGAAAACAAAGAGGTATGGTAGATTTAAACCCAAAAGAGTCTCAAATCCAAGAAAGCCATTCTGAAAGTATAAATTTTTGAAGAAAAGATCAAAACCAAGAAACAATAATTGTTGTTTCATTTGTAAAAAGGAAGGACATTTCGCATGAAAGTGCCCGCAAAATTCATCAAGTAAACTTAAAGCTTGTATAGATATAGAAGAATTTCAAGATGATTGGTCTATAGTAGAATCAAAAGATGATATTTCAGATGTATATATTTTGACTGAAATATCAGATGCAGAAGAAGAAGAGTGTGTTCAGAAGATGAATATCTATTTATCCTGTTCAAATGATGATTTTTCAGAAGAGCTCCATTATAGTGAACAAGAAGAAGAAAGTGACATTGAAGTCACTAGTGAAACAACAGATGTTTCAGAAGACGAATCCGAAAGTTCACGATCAGAGCAACAGGGTAAGCAATCTGTGTTACCTTTCCTAGAAGTAAATTCTTTCTGTCCATTTCAGAAAAGAACCACAGCTTCGACCAGTCTTCCAAAACCAGAGATCAATAGAATAGAAGAAAATATTTTGTTAAAAAAGATAGTCAAGACTAATGGCCTTATTTATATCCCGGTTCAAGTTCAAGTAAAAAATGAATGGATATCTATTGATGCATTCATAGATATCGGTGGATCGAACAATTTGTCTAGACCATCTCTCTTTAAATCTCTATGGAAACCATTGCAAAATATATTGGTGTCTGAAACCATAGGAGGATCTGTGAGTTTAACTCATTATGTAGACAATATTCCATTAAAAGTTGGAGGGAGTATAGTTAAGATTTCTGCAATACAACATTTTGATCCCTCAGCTAGTTTAATGTTGGGAATGCCATTCTTAAATTTTGTGCTTCCAGTAACAATCAGCCAAGATAAGCTGATTATAAATTTGAAGAAGAAGGCTATTGCTGTACCTAGATTATTTATTGCAAATTCAGAAGCAAGACATGAAAATAGCCAGAAAAGAGTAGGAGCCAGAAAGCCATTAAAAGATTCTAATGATTGGCAGGAAGTTCTGCAAATCTATGAATCAAGAGCAGAATCTAAATCAAAACAAATGGCATGCATAGATCCCAATTGGTCTATAGAACAAACTGCTATCCATAACAAACTTATAAAAAGCTGTTCAGAAAATCCACAACAATTTTGGGTAGTAGAAAGTCCAATGCAAGAGATTGTGACCTTGCATGATAATGGAGTCAAAGGGAAACTGATTCCTTACACTCCTTCAGACGAGAAAGAAATACAAAGACAAATTAAAGAATTGTTAGAAATGCAGCTCATTGAGCCAAGTGAGTCTCAATATTCTTGTTCAGTGTTTTTGGTAAGAAATCTTCTGAGATGGTCAAAGGTAAACCTAGAATGGTGATAAATTACAAACCTCTAAATGCAATCACTCAGAGTTTTAATTATCCACTACCAAGACTAGAAACCATAATGTAGAAAATACAACACAACAAAGTATTCAACAAATTTGATATGAAGTCTGGATACTATCAGATTCAAATACATAAAGAGGACCAGCATAAAACTGTTTTTATTTGTCCTGCTAGATTTTACCAATGGAAAGTTGTTCCGTTTGGTTTGAAAAACACCCCTGCATTCTTCCAACGAAGAATGGATTTCATTTGTGCCAAGTAGGATTTTATTGTTACATATATTGATGAAATTCTTATTCATAGTCCAGATTTAAAAACCCATCTATAGCATTTAGAAATTTTTCTAAAAGAAGTTCAGCAGCATGGCATAGTTTTATCAGAAAGAAAAATGTCTTTATTTCAAGACAATATAGATTTTCTGGGAATTCATGTAGTCAATGGTGCAATTCAGATGCAACCACATGTGTTGACTAAATTAACCCAATTTCTAGATGAATTGAAAGATACAAAAACAATTCAGAGGTTCTTAGGAGTCCTAAATTACATTCACAAGTACATCCCAAGATTGACAGAGAAAACAACTCCAATCAGAAAACATCTCAAAGAGGGATGGTCACCAGAAGCAACAACAACAGTTAAACAGCTAAAAGCAGAATGTCAGCAATTGCCAAACCTCCAACCACCAGGTGATGGTCTACTTATACTCCACACTGATGCTTCTTTAAATTTTTGGGCAGCTGTTCTTTTTGAACAAAGGGAGAAAGGTGAAGAAAGACTATGTGCCTATGCATCAGGTGAATTCACACCCAGATAGAAGAATTATTTCATAGCAGAAAAAGAAACACTGGATATATTCAATGGGATACAAAGGTTTGAGTTATACCTTACACCTGTGAAATTCTTAATAAGAACAAACTCCAAGAATTTCAAATATTTTTTATCTGCCAAGATATCAAGACAAATTGCAAAAGGAAGAATTCTTGCATGGAAGATTTTGTCCCAACAGTTTGATTTTGAAGTTGAATGGATCCCAAGTAATTCAAATTATTTGATAGATTCATTAACCAGGGATATGAATAAAGCATTCATTACTTGTTCAGGTTTGTGTTTTACCATTCCAGGAAAGGGACCACAGGACGATAGTTTTCATACATTTGTTGACAGATTCAGATTACTTGAAGGACATGCAAGCCATCTTGTAGAAGAAATCAAGAAAGTTGTGGGAATGAGAATGAGAAGAAACACTTGGATCAAAAAATGCCAATCCTGGCAATCCAAGAATGTGGGTATGTATTTAGGCTTAGATGCCGAACTGGTAAAGGTATATCCTTTGCCTAACATGAAAGTAAAGTTATTTTTTAGAAGTCTCTCAGATTTATGGTCTAGTGAATATACTGAAAAAATGATATGGATCCTAAAGGTTCTAAACTTTTATCAACTTATTGGAGGAATTGATTTTTGTCTCAGCATTTTCATAGGAGAAAATTTTTTAGATCTTGAAACCATTCCTTTTAAGCCTGAAATAGAGAAATACATTCTATCTCTAAAAATCCCAGACATTTTTGAGGAATTAGAAGCATCGTTTCTGCAAAGGTTTGACGAGAATTATGCACCAAATGACACTTTTCCTCAATATGAAATTTTTGAAGGATTTGTTGACTGGGAGATAAAAGATGGTTTCTGCAGAAAAAAGCCAACCACCAGGATATCTCAGTGCATTCAAAGGACGTTACAATATCTCAGAACTTTCTCATTTCCATGGGATTATCATAGTCTCAGACTAAGGGAAAGTATTACTCCTAATCCTTTTGCACAGGTTTTTAGTCATGAGCGGATCGGGGAAATCCAGACCAACAATAATGAAGAAATGATTAAGCAACATGCTGGATGGTTCAATGAATTTGGAAATCTGAGGTTAACAGAAAAAATACAGATTCTACAAAAAATGGATGATTTACAAGGAGAGACAAAGGCATTAATATTTATAATTAATCAAAAGGCTTTGGTAACTATCAACGTTATTTCAAGTAATTGGAATAACAATGTAATCCATATTATTAGTCTGATGATTTCAAATAGAATTTGTACATCTATGATTTTTGAATTAGGTTGGCAAAACAAAGATTTTATGAGTAATAATTGCAGAGAATGGGTTCAGCATGCAATTGAAAGTTCCACTAATATGTTTCAAATTTTTAAATGGGAACTTTTAAACGACATCGAATTGGCAGTACAGAGGTCACCCATGATCAGAAATGTCTTTAAAGATTCTTTCCTAAATATCGAGATCAGTCCTCTATCTTTCCTTACCAAGTGGGGAAAACAATCGGCTAGGTACACACCTCAGCAACAGGGTCTCCACCAAATAAAGACGAATATGGAAAGGGGAGAGTCATCAAGAGCATCATCAAGAAGGACAATAATTTTAGATGAAGATGCCAAAGGAAAAGGAATAGCAAAAGAATCTACTTTACAGGACGAGCATCCAGATGCCTAGGACCCAGTAGATATAGATTGGGACGAAGAGTACTCTAAGTTGATTGAACATCACTACCAAAAGATGCTCAATGAGTCCAGGCCAGCACATGATTCTTTAGAAGAATTTTATTTTGATAATGACTATGATTCAGATAGAAGTCCGAAAGGACCATGGTAGAATCTTTGTATATATGTACTAGAAAAGTTGAGTAGACACCATCGGTGAAAATATGCCAAAAGGACCCTCAATTATTTCTTCTTTTTCATTATAGTTTAGAGGTGTAGAGTTAGAGAGTCTATAAAAAGAGAGATCAACAGATGTTCAAGACATCGCTTGACGGAGAACTCTGAGATCTCATGTTGTAATAAGCCTTATGTATTTTGCTTGTCTTTATTAATATCAAAGCCTACTGGGCCGCCTGTCTGAGGATAGTTTCTGTCATCCAAAAGAACTTGGAACTGTAAGGCGAAGGTGTTTGAAGACCTATGGAGAGAGGTCATAGTTGCGTGCACATGTTTGGTTGAGGAGAAGTAACCCACTTCAGATCTGCTGTTTAATAGTCTTCGATTTGGATCAGAAGTAAGTTTCAATACCAAGGCTTTCTATTGTTGCATTGTGCTTAGTCTCCAGTTAAGTGGTTCTATAATTTGTGCTCAGTCTAGTAAAGCTTCGGGCTGGGCCCACATCCCTGGTGTAAGGACAAATTTGAGGAGCTCGTAAGCGCTCAAAGCCTACAGGAAATTTGGATCATTCAATGCTTGGGTGTCCACATCTTCGTGTTCTCTTTCCTTCCAATCCACCATTTTCAACAATTTCTCTCTTGCAAAAGCCATTTATTTAAGTTAGTGATCAATTTTGGCACATCAAATCCAAATTTCAACGGCTAGTTCTTGAGGAAAAATGTTTTTTCCCTTTTCACGGTGTTGATGCCCATTTTTTAAAAATAGCCGCATCATTCAGCACAGATGGTTATGCAAATAACCCTCGGCTGGCGCGATCCTGTGCCCGAAAATCACGCCGACCGAGGGCGAAATTTTTTCTCAAAAACCTCCCTAAAATTCATAAAAAATGGCTAAAAACATAAATGAATAGCATGAGAATGGAGCTCGGGGCTTCAGCTATTACCTGGAACTGACAGCTCGTCGATTGACCTCCCAGATCTCCCGTAATCTGCTCTGGAAAAACTAGGGCAAAAGTGGGTAACAAGTCTTCACTGCAAAGGTAAAATGGTAAATGGTAAAAATATATTTACTTTTTCCATTTTTATTCATTTTTCATGAAAATATTAGGTTTTGTAAATATTTTTGACATATTTTGCCTCAAGTACTAGATAATACACTTTGCCTTGTGCAGCGACAGGTGATGGATGTTCGAAGATGGTGATGAGTCATATTTCAGCGCTTTTCTCGACTCGTTAAACTCATATGAAAATATCGCCTAGTACTTTTCCTTTTTTGACTCATTAAAAAGAATAAAAAAGGGGGGTCCTCTTTCAACTCTTTTCCAACCCTTTAAAAACGAAAAGATGGCCAAGCCCTTGTCATTTCGAACTCGTTAACAGATGTGAAACGTCATATGCCCAGTATAAGTTTATGCCTTTTTTGGGCTGGGAGGCACTATTTACGAAAAAGGTACTCCTTGATTGAAATGGTCAAGTGTTCTCTCAAGTATTGTTTTCTACCTTTGCGGGCTTGAGAGACACAAATGTATGAAAAGGGACCATGTGGAGTTTTCTTTTACGTGTCTTTTTCGAACTCTCTAAACATGAAAAAGATACTGAGTTACACCTTTATCAGACTCATTAAACTATTAAATGACATTGGATTCGTCATAGTGACGAACACAAGCTTCTCCTTCCTAGGGCTCATTAAACTTACTAGGTTGGATTCGTCCGAAGGATGAACTTACAATGCAAGCATATGCTATCCCCTTCAAGATTGCAATTAAAAAATAATTGGGATACTCGCCAGAAATGGTGGGGGAAAATTTGGAAATCTATCGAGTCATGTTGACAGATCACTCTTGAACATGACACTCTTTGCTTCATGTTGGGTTGGGATATCCTCCTTTGCATCATTGACCTTCCTGGGTTTGGGATATTCATTTTTGCCTTCCATTTGATCTCTGCCACATCATCATGACCACCGATCCTATGGATCCAAAAGCTACCAAACTTCCAGTTGTGTCGTCGATATGTTCAAGAGTTGTCCTTCTATAGTTACACTTACCTCTGATTCTTTGTATCGTCTAAAATCATTTGCATCCTCTCATCTCGCATCGATGATGTGGGATTCATTATGGACCTCCTTCGACACGGTCACTTTCTATCGACTTCAACTCATTATCCGGGAAGTTGATCGAGAGACTCCCTTCTAGTACCTTAGGCAATTTCTTCGCACTCGATGACAAGTTCACATCATTGGCTTTCGATCGAGTGATTTCATGGGTGTTCGATTTCAGTTCCTATATTCACATTCCATGAATTGTGTTGATAGTACCTTGAGGGCCATTGTCATTATTGGTGGTTTCTCTTGTGCTTGTTAACAATTTACATCATTCACTGGTAATCAAGTGACTTTCTAGCATGTGTGATGTCAACACATCTATTCGTACGCTAGAATTTGTACTTTGAGCGGGTCTTGTTGGAGCGCAAGACCCTGGACTCAGATCACAAAAGTCCAGGTTGCGAAGCAATGTGACATGGTTATGATGATATGCATGTCTCTATCAGATGGTTGGCTGCGACCACACCATGAGTTATCATATGTGATCCTTCTCATTATTGGACGGTTGCGGCCATACCTTGGTTTCGTTATGATCCTCTTTGACGGATGGCTATGCCCATACCTGTATCCATTTACATGATCATTCTCTGGATGGCTGCGTCCATGCCACGATTCATGTATCATTTGACAGAGATCTCAGTTTATGTATATGTATCTATAACTGTTTGCAGGTTTTCCAATAGCAGACCAGTTCTCCGCACTGATTTATAAAGAATTTCATCCCTCACTCCGGCTCGGCCTTCACGCTTTAGGGGGCATCTGTTACATAGCATTTTGTCAGTGTCCCTATACTCCCCGTTCCTTGATCCTAGAGGACCTCTACAGTGAACCTGCATGCTTTGCCTTCATGAAGAAGCTCCCATTATGTCCCTCTTCATGAGCAGATCATTTCCCTTTTGCACCATTTCCCCTGAAACTTCTGTTTTGCCCAATTTACAAGACCGGTGCTAATGGCCTTTGTCTCCCCCGCGCCAATGTGCATAGATTAGCACTATTCCCTATGCCGATCAGTGTGACTGAGTTGTGTTCTAGTCGCGTCAGTCTTGTTATGGAAAGTTTTTTAAATTAGAGCTGAAGCTTCCAGCTCTAGAAGCTCTGTAACGAAATTCTGGTAAATGGTTTGGTTGGATGGGGTCGAGGATGACAATTTGGGCTCTTTTCCCCTATAATGATGGAACTACCTCAAGGGATAAGTTCATCTCCCATGAGAAGAGGATCCATCTCCCATCCATATTTCCTATATAAACCTCCCTTCTTCCCAAGCATAGGCTAGTTAGGGTGTTGGCTGAGTGTGATTATACTATTTCGATTAGACAAGCAAGCTATTACTAGTTGTAGCCATCTAGTTGTGTGAGGGAGAAGTGTGTTTGGTTTGGAGTGAATTCTAAAGGGAAGAGCCTTAAAACTATTGTTTATTGAGGCCATCGTGGAATGCTAACAAAAGTGTGTGGGAACCTAGTCTTGTCAGAGGAAGACTGCAACGTCAAGATGAATGGTTGTAATCTCTCTTTGATATTAATATATGCAACTATTGATTGATTTCCTACATGTTTTGTAATATTACATATTCATGGCTTAATGATTCTTGATTTTTTAAGTAGGTTGAATTTCAATTTGTCTATTATTATGTTTGTGTGTTGTTGTTGTTTACTTGTTTCAGGAGCTTGAAGAAGGAAGTGAAAGATTGCTGGAGCGAGCAAGCGAGGACATCATCAAGCAGGATAAGCGACCAAGAGGTAGGCCCTCTTGATTGATTCTAACCTAAGGAAATTTTCCATAGAATGTATTTGTTGTGGCTGGACCCATTATCGGGCTAGAGGAATTCGTTCGTGTCTGCACTTATAATTTTACTTCACCACACCTCTACTCATGCACAAAATTTCTCATACAATTCTCGTTATGAAGAAGGTACATTTCCATCAATTTTATTATGGCATTCTAGATTTGGACACTTAAACTATGACAACCTCCACTTGTTGAAGAAAAGTGGTGTTATTGGTTTGCCTACAATTCCTAGGAAACTTAAGCATTGTGATGCTTGCATTCTAGGAAAGCATAGCAAACAATATTTTCATGATTCACATTCCAGAGCACATAGAAAACTTGAACTTATTCATTCAGATTTATGTGGTCCAATAAATTTTTCCTTCTGCAAATGGAAATAAATATATGATGACATTTATTGATGACTAAACCAGAATGTGTTGGGTTTATTTATTGAAGAACAAATATGACGCTTTTCAAACATTCAAAAACTTTCATACATGGATTGAAAATGATGCACAATCTCATATTGGCTCTATTTGCACTGATAAAGGAAAAAAATACATTTCAAATGAATTTGAAAACTATCTTTGCCAACACGGGATCAAACATCAAACAACTGTGCCTTATAATCTCCAACAGAACAGAGTAGTTGAAAGAATGAATAGGAAAATCTTACATATGGTGTGCTCCATGATGTTTTTTAAAAATGTAAAATTGATGTTTTGGGATGATATAGTTATATGTGTTGTATATGTCAAGAATAGAAGTCCATCTAATGCTATTAGAAACAAGACTCCTTATGAAATGCGGTATGGGCACATTCCTTCGGTAAAGCATCTCAGGGTCTTTGGTTCGACATGTTATGCCCTGATACCAAAGGTACATAGAAACAAACTTGGTGCAAGAATTCGTAAGTGTATCTCCCTGGGGTATTCAAACACCTCCAAAGCATATTGTCTCTATGATGAAGTCAATAAAAAGTTTGTTGTATCTAGAGATGTAATCTTTCTTGAATCATCCAAAACCGATAAGGTTGTTGAGCAAAAACTTGATCGCTTGGATAGATTCGAAAATGCAAAATCATTTCAAGAATTTGCTAATCAGATTCCACATCTTGAAGGGGGGATTCCTATACTATATCAACCTTTGGAATCTTCTTCTGAAGCACTCTCTCCCCCGCATGAAACTCCAACAACGGATGATACTTTGAGTGATGTGATTGATAGAATTGGGAGACTCAATATTGATTTAGTCCCAACTAAATCAACGGAGCAGCCTGGATAATCTCAGAAAGGTCCCCCAAAGTGGCTGACAAAGACACTTGAAAGTGTTCATCCTGATGAGGATGGAAAGACAGGAACTAGAAATTCAACCCGACAAAATGGAGGTGATGTAGATGACTCTGATTCACCTGTTGATATGGATGTTTCTTATGATTGTGAATTGAATTTGTCTACGTTTGAAACAACTTCCTTCAAAGAAGTTTCTTCTCATGATGAATGGAAAGAAGCAATGAAAACAGAGTATGATTCCCTAATAAAGAATGAAACTTGGAAGCTGGTTGATCCTCCATTGGGAACCAAACCAATTAGCTGCAAGTGGGTCTACAAGAACAAGTATAAAGCTGATTGCTCACTTGAAAAGCACAAAGCCAAGCTTGTGGCAAAATTTTTGCATAGAAGGAAGGGGTCGATTATCAGGAGACTTTTCCCCCCACATCAAAATGGGCTACCATCCAAACACTCTTTTCCCTAGTAGCTCAGAAAGGTTGGAAAATCCATCAAATGGATGTAAAATATGCTTTCTTGGATGGAGATCTAAAAGAGAATGTTTTTATGTCCCAGCCTGAAGGATTTGCTGTGAAAGGACATGAACATAAGGTATGAAAACTTGTGAAATCCTTGTATGGCCTCAAACAAGCACTATGAGCTTGGTATGAAAAACTAACTGAGCATCTTCTGAAACTCAATTTCAAACATTATGATCTTGATGATGCAAATATGTTTGTAAAGAAGGTTGGAAAAACAATTCTATATCTTATGGTATATGTAGATGATCTTTTGATGACAGGGAACAATGAGAGCTACAATGCATCCATAAAGAAGGAATTGAGGAAAGGTTTTGAAATGATTGATCTGGGCTATGTTCATTACTATCTTGGTATTGAAGTAACTCAACATCTGAAGTCCATATTCCTTTCTCAAAAGAATTAAATTAGAGATCTATTGAACAGGTTTGGCATGACTAAATGCAATCCTCTGACTACTCCAATGGAACAAAACTTAAAGCTCACATCCATTGAAGGAAAAGAATTTAAGGATGCAACAAAGTATAAACAACTCGTAGGAAGTCTCAACTACCTCACTACTACTAGACCAGACATTTGGTTTGTTGTTGGAATCCTCTCCAGGTTTATACAAAAGCCTTGTGAGGGACATTGGTCTACTGCAAAAAGAGTTCTAAAGTACTTGAAGGGAACTCAAGACTTTGGACTCAAGTATACACAGGTGGGCGACTTCAGCTTGATTGGATATTCTGATTCAGACTTCGATGGAGACAAAGAAGCTGGGGTATCTACTTTGGGTTATGCTATGAGTCTTGGATTAGGAGCTGTCTCTTGGAGATGACACAAACAATCAATTCCAATAGATTCCACAGTAGAGGCAAAATATGTGGTAGTAGTTGAGGCAACAAAAGAAATTGTGTGGCTCAGGAAAATTCTAGAAGATTTGCAGGTAAAACAAGTACAATTGACTCCACTCATGATTGAAAATACATCGGCAATAAAGTTGGCAAAGAACCCAAAGTTCCATGATCGAACGATGCACATCAATACAAAATGTCATCTGATTCGATATCATGTTGAGGCCAAAACAATTCATCTTCGCCATTGTTCCACTAATGAGCAGATTGTAGTCATCTTCACCAAAGCTCTTGGAAGAGAAAATATTTAAAGATTCAGAATGATGCTTGGACTCACCAACATCCCTTCAGATTAAAGGGGGGAATGTTGACACCTAATCATAGGGATTGAGTGAACAACTGCAATTAGTGTAAATAGATAATAGAGGAAATGGAGAGTCATCGGGAGATGAATTGAACAGTCACTCCCTCTTGTATATAATAATGAACAACCTAAATGAATAACACAATTTCATTTGAGGAGTTACCTCCTATCCTGACATGGAGGAAACTACCCCTAAGATATGGAAGCTTCCACATGTGGTAGGCTACAACTTGATTGAGGTACCAATTGTGAAAATATCCAAGCAACTACTCACTATAGGCTACAACTTGATTGATGAACCAACCTCAATGATGAGTAGGAACCAACCTACTCAAGGCTCCAACATGATTCAGGCTCTAGCCTCAATGATGAGATGACTCCAACCTGCTCTAGGATCCAACCTCCTTCGACTTCTTGTTGACCTCTATTTCATACCATTTTCAAATTGGATCCATTGTCATCATAAAGAGAAAGTAATCACATCCTATAAACAATGTTGACATCATCACAATGTGTACATGTTATCATAATCATCTCAACCTACACACACTTCCATTGCTATCGCTGCCACTACAACCTGTAAATATTTTCATTGTAATGATCATTGTCATACTCTATGAATACTACTACCACTACGTGTTAACACCCAGGTTGTTCCCTATGACTCCCAAGGGAATACGGCCGGGGTAACCACTAACCAATCTTTGGGTTACAGTTCCTAGCCTAACTGCAACCAGAGAGGGCTCTCTCTTTATGATTTGTCTATGTTATGATGGTGTTTTAGGCTAGCTATTATGCTCAGGTTTTGGTTTATGTTTTGGTTGAAGGATTTCTTTCAGGTCTTATGATGCAGTGTTTAGACAGTATAATACCATTGGGCAATGGAGTCTGAAGTTGTGAAGTGATCTGATACGCTGGTTTGGTGGTGCTCAAACTGCAGGGCCTATTGTGTATTTTAAACAGACAAACTAGATCAAATGGTGATGTATGTCGATCAACAGAAAGCAATTAAGAATTTTCTATTGAGCTGGTGGATGGAGGTGAACTGCACAGGAGCAAAACTTGAATTCCTGTGACAAAGGTCACTGTGATAGATGTATTCTGAAAGTGTAGCATTTAAGAATTACACTTAACTAGATTACAGCTGAAGAAAACATTGATAAACAACGCAGATTGAACTCAGGTTACTCAATGAATAAATCCTGAAAGCTATTCTTTTTCATTGTTGCTTAGTATTGAAAACAGATAACATATATGGATTTTAACAAAACAACTAATTAACAGAGAGAGATACAGAGACTTATTGTATGATGAAATACACAGGGATCCAGTAGTTATCAACAGACACCAGAACGCATCCAACACCTCAGAAATCCGAGAAATTCCATTGCTTTGCTCTATTAACTTCTGAAAAGGATTACAGCATAAGAACTTCTTCAGGAGAAATCAACAACAACCCTTGCAATCTTATGCGAAGGGGACTTTATAGAAATGCGTATACAAAATATCTCAGGCATTGAGTCATCTGAGAGAGAAAATATCTTCATTATTACGTTCAGAAAGTAGGCAAGGAGTTATTACAATTTTAAATGCAGCGTAAATGCCCTTTATGTCTGTCAGAGGATTGTTTTGACTTTTGAGAGTCACAGAGTCGGTTGCATTACTCTGTTTTAATTCTGGAAATACGCATTTACTTTTGGCTGCGCAGTGCATTCTCGGGTTTGCCAGCTGTGGTTTCCTTTTTCTGCTTTGTTGGCCGCTACATCCGCTGAGTTGGCTCAGCTTTGATTTATGCTGCATGCTGACTTTGCTGAACTGTGCTTTTTATAAAAATTGTAATAAAACAGAAATTTGGTGAATGCCTTACTGATTACAAAATTCTGTGTATTGCATCTGTCCACCATTCCTGTGTAGGGAGCTGATGCTTGAGGATGGCCTCCATTGTCTCTTCAGCTTCTGTATATTTGAAAAAATTTGGGGCCACATCAAACAAGTGATTAATTTCATTCATTATAAAAAGTAGATTTTCTATCTTACTATAGAAAATCTGTCCTGTAATAGGCCCTGTGTCTTCTGAAGTGCTGGCCTTCTCATTGACCTGTGCTGAGGCAAAAACATTTACTCTTTTAGCATACTGTTCATGGGTGAATAATTTCCCTCCGCTGTTCAGTAAGCTAGGGAGTCCTCTACTTTGCAACACCTGAAATTTCTCCATGAACTTATTTACCTCTGTCTGCATATCCTGGGTTCTTCTGTCCAATGTCTGCACCAGATTTCTAAGAGTAAGAACCCTCTTGATCATTTGAATGGTCTCAGTTCTATTTGTGATTCCAATGGTGGCTAACTGAGAACTTGTTTTGTGGTTAAGCACATTGATCATTCTTGTAGCAACTTCAGGCATATTTCCTAATAAGGCCCTTGATGTTCGGATTTCCTTCTGTGCCTTTGGGATGAGCTCTAGTTGCTCATGGATTGTCTCAATATATGGCCATTGGTTGTTGATGGATTGGCCGATATTGGACCATATCATTGCTCTGATCTCAGATATGATTTTATCTAGCTTGAGCTCATTCTCAAGCTCCTTGATCCTGTCTTTAAGGGCTTTGATTTCCCTGGCCTTTTCCCCCACCTCTCTTTTTGTCTTATCATGCCTTTCATTGACCTTGGCCAGCTTATCTCTGGTTTCATGCAGCTCTGTCATCTGAGCTTCCAGGACTTGTATCTCATTCTTTAATTTCTGCATGTCTAGGCTATGTGCCTGTTCTGTACTTGTAGGTGCTGCTGAAGTGGATGTAGCTGTTTGTTCAGTTTGTTGAGGTGGAGGCACAGTGGAAGGAGGAGCATCCTCAAGATTGATAACTTGAGGAGGAGGCTGAGAAGTCTGACCCTCTTGTCTTTGCTTTAGTGCTGCTTGTAAGGCAGCTTGAGTAGCCTCAGACTCTCCTAATTTCTCTTGTGTCTGCAGGAGTTGTTTATAAATAGAAATCAATAAATCTGTGGTGTCCTTCTCCTGTCTTTGTTTGGCTACCTCATCTGTTTGAGGGTGCATAGTGGCTGGTAGTTTCATTTTCTTCCTCATGGCGGCCAAGTCAGCATCCCTCAACTTCAAAAGTTCCTGTACCCCTGACAGATCTTTGGGATCATGCCCAATTTCAATAATTATGTCTTCCAGGGATCTTATTCTGTTGTCCTTTGCCTGGGATGATGCCTTTTCCAGTTCTAGTTGAGAGGCTGTGGCATTGAGACTGCTTTTTAGCTTATAATTTTCCAATGTCTCATCTGCTAATGAGGCATACACCATTTCGCCAGTTTGTTTATGCAGCTCAATTTTATCCATTGGGTGTATGTCTTTGGCCATGACCTCCAGGTTAGTCCTGAGGTAATCCGAGGTAGATTGGGGTTGTAATGCAGTAGGCATGAAATGGCTCATTATCATTTTGCCTTCACTTACATCAAAAGCAGACATAAGTCTCTGCTGATTGGAAGGAGCCATGTTTAGCAGGTGATTGTACAGTTGTACTTTAATAGGATCACTCCTCCTCTTGATGTCTATAAATTGCTGCTTGATGCTTACTTGTCCTTCTTTTTGCTGGCTGGAGGAGCTAACCTCTCCTCCCATGGTCCTGTCCTGTTCCTGCTGGAAGGAACTTGCTGAAGCTTCTCTGCTGGGTGGGCCCATGCCCAATGCCTCTCTTATTGCTATATCCTCCTCTGGAAAATCATTTAGTCTCTGCCTTTTCTCTCCCTGGTTTATAGAAGATGTCAGGGGAGTTTCTCTGTCCCTTTTTCTAAAGACAAATGTATCCTCCTTTTGAGGGGTTTGGAGGACCGAGGCATCAAAGGTAGTGTCTTGTCTTGTAGGCACCGTTCTTTCAGTGGTTTGAGGAGTCTCCACTGTTTCCTTTTGCTGGGCAGACTGCTCCTGCCTTTGTTCTTCTTGATGTTGTCGCTCTTGCTGTTCTGATTCTTCTTGCTGCCCTTGCTGCAGCCCTTCTGCTTGCTGCTGTAACTCTGCCTGCTGCTGTAACTCTTGTTTATTTATTGGCTCTGTCTCCATTTCCGTCTCTTTGCCACTGCTGGATATATTCTCCGTTACCTTGGTATTTTGCTGCTTGGCAGTTGAGGAGGATTCAGCCGCTCCCGTTTGTGTACTGGGAAGTGTGAATACCTGTGGACAAAGCTCAAGGTCAGCCAACTTCTTTAGATTCCTTAGTGCCCTCTCATTCAGCTCTTCTTGTGACAAGGGCTCTTCTAAGGTCCCTCTCCTCCATTTATCTTGGTTTGCATATTTTTCAATGTGAGGGATGCTATGGTGATCATAAGCAGACAACTTATATTTGAGCCTCCTTGTAGTTATGAAATGGTTAGGGTCATAAGGTACCCATAGAAAACTGGTTTGTAGGCCAAGGGCCTCAAGCATTCGCTCTGCTTCCCTCCATCCTTGTTCTCTCTCATTATAGATAATATGGCCAAGTTGGCTTCTGACCTTCAACTGTGCCTTTTTGCCTTTTCCTGAAAAATGAAGCACATCAACTCTGCCAAATTGTCTAAAGTACTCTAGGGAAAATAGCCTCATAGGCACATACTTGGGTAGTTTGAAAGGAGGAAGATCACACCCATATATCCTGATGACAGTGTGGTTTTGGTAGAAGTACCAATCCCCAATGCTATAAGCTTTTGACAGCTGAAGAATCCTTTGCATATCCTCAGTGAGTCTTGGTGGGGGTGAGCTCAGCAGCATTGCCATGGCTGGATGGATGAACAGATCCATGAATTCACAGTATGTGTATGGAGACTCGGGTCTGATATGGAAGACAGAGGACCAATAGACTATTGATCTGGGATTGCCTTGGGCATCCATTCTTTTGATTGAAAAGTGAAATTTCTGATGTTGATGATATAAGATCAAATGGTAAATGTAGGAGGTGTATCTGAACACCCTATCTCTCCTTAAATTCATCAATTGCTCATGAATCTTGTCTGATATGTAGGTGGCATAGTCATAGCAGATTGGTGACTTGCCAGGAGCAAACATAAGCATTAATACCAGCACAGTTGTATCAATATGCTCGACTGAACTATACCCCAAGATGGGAGAAATCATATCTGCAAGGTCTCTGCCCAGCTCATTGAGATATACATGAAGAATTGGAGGGGCCATTACAATATTGGTTTTGATGTATAGTTGATTGAATTTAACAATTTGAGCATCTGTGAGTTTATCCCCTTGTTTTATCAGATTTATCAGTGATAAAGGAGCCAATTTCTTCTGAGGGTTGAAGCAGAGCATGTCTCTGATAGCCTGAGGGGTAACATAGAAAAGTACTGCACCAGATGGGTCAAGAACAGCTCGCTGAGAAACATCATATTGTTCAGCACAGAGGTGGATTAGTTCAGGGAACTGGTTGACCTGAGGGAGCTTAAAGATAGGGAGAAAAGAATCCCATAAGCCCAGTATATCTGTCCCATTTTCATGCTTGGCTTTTAATTCATTTAGCAGACGAAGGTGGAATTTGCTGCTCATAAGCTTCTCTTCCTCAATTTCGTAATCCATATCTGCTAAGGCTTGCCATTTCAAGTCCTTTTGAGGAGCATTCAGAGGTTGAACATTTAGCACTACAGGTGTCTCCATTGCACAGGAGGATTTTGAATCAAGTGTAAAGTGATTTTGTTTTGAGCAGGACATCACAGGGGAATGCCTCTGTACCAGGGAGGTTAGATTATCAGGAATAGAGAGGGATTCTAGAAAATAGCAGTTGAAATACTATTTATGGCAACTGGGACCAATATTTGGCTTTTCCTTTCTCTCTCAATGGCGAAATTTGGTTTAAATGAACCTGCCGCGATTGCGCAGACAGAACTTAGTTTTTCCACAGAATGTAGATAGAACAAAGCTCAGCTGGTGTTTTTCGAGGTGGTAGTTGGAAATTGGAAGCTCTGCAGAGGAATCCACTGGTGAATTTATAAGTTTTAACGTCCTTTAAGCTTTCGGAGTGATTTATAGAGAATTGCAGGCGCACGGAGGATAAATGATGAAGAATACCTGGTAAAACAGTGAGCAGAGGTCGTATATGCAGGCTGGACTCGTACGCTGGAGGCCTCCTGGTCGATTTAGCAGGTTGACAGCAAGCTCGGACGTGAACCGCATGCAGCAGAGAGAACGAAAAATGAATGAAAAGAACGTAAAAACGCGATTTTTGGCCATAATATAGACTTTTAGCAATTTGGCGCCTTTTTGCGATGACGTCAGCATGACGTCATTGGTGGGGTCAAGGTCGGATGACGTCATCGGGTGACGTGGCGAGCCCTGACTGGCCCACTGGGATGATGAGGTGGCGGGACAGATCGGTCAACGACTGGAGCGAAAGTTGACGTGGCGGCATAGGTGGCGGTGACGTAAGGCGACGGTGAGCTGACACGGCGAGGACGTAATGCAAGCGGAATGGGGAAACCGGAAACCGGCAGCGGTTTCGTATCGCACCGCTTACGGTACGGTGGCGGTAAATATCAGTTGTACCTCCGACGCGCTGTGGCGAGGGCGCGTGGCAGCGGAGTGACGTACCCAAAATACGGCCGTCGGAAGGTATCGCCCGGACAGAGGACCTGCTCCGATATGGATGCTGACCGTCGGATCTGGAGGAGCAAGATCCAACGGTTATCGGGAGTTTGACGTGACAGGAGGATAGTACGGTTAATGGTCGGGCGTCGGAAGGGGTCCGATGCGATAAGGGCCGTCAGATCTGGAGGGCCTGATCCAACGGCCATCGGGAAGGTGACATGATCAGTGTATACGGCAGCGGGCGGAGGCAAAAATACGTGTTTTGAAAGATTTTTCCAATGTATTTCAAAAATCAAAGTGTATGCGCAAACTTTGGTTAGGGAATAGAAAGTGGGTTTTTTGGGAATTTTGGCAGTTTCAACGGGTTTTCATGGGTAAAAGGGTTTTTATAAGGTTTCTCTTGGCAAATAATGGTTTAGCGAGTGGAATGACTTGAGGAAAGGGAGGGTAGATGAGTTGTAGGTTCATCCAAGTGGCCAGATGCCACCTTGATCCCTGATATAGGACTTATTGGCTATATTGCCAAGGGGATGGGTATTTATATAATGCTTGGGGTTTATACACCATGGTGTTAGTATTAATAGGGGAAAAGGTAATATAGGGGATTTACATAGTAGAATTAGAGTTAGTATGGATGAGGGGGTAAGTGGAGGGGAAACCATTAAGTTTATGTGAAACAAACTTGGTTTTAAGAGTAGATCAAAATGAAAAGATTTTTAGACAAGAAATGTGGCTTCTAAAGATTAAGAACCACCATGAAACCTTAGTCTTTTCCATGAATCTTAGCTGATGGGGGAATGTTAGAAATGAAATTGGAGGGGAATGAGGGAAATTAGTCATGCTTCCTGCTGCAATTCGATGAAGAAGAACACCTTTGTCAATTAATTGACTTTGCTTTGATGCCCACAGTTACCATCTCTGCAATGGTAGGGAAAACCTTTCTGTGACCCCAACTACTTACCCAGCTATTTGCCTAGCATTTTTATTTCTTCTTGGAGGGTGCACTTGGACTTGCAGACCCTTACTTGCCTTTTCTTTTCTTTGGCTTTTTTCTTTTGCTTTTTCTATCTACTTCTACCCTTATTTCTTCCAAGGTCCCAGATTAAGCTGTTGGGAGCCTTTTCTTCTCTACCTGAACTAGTTGTCTGCCAAGATTAAGCAGTTTGGACAGACTTCTTTCTCTATTTTATAACTGAAAATTGAAAACATGGCATGATCCAGATTAAACTGTTGGATCATCCACCAAAATTGACATAAGGTCATCAACATTGAAACACTTTACACACCTCTTGTTCTCTAGGAAATATGGGATCTTTGTGATATCAAAGCAGAGCATATTTGGACTTTCCCTTGCCAATCATGAAATATGAAACCTATTGGTATAGGTATCCAACACTACGAATGAAATCATATAAATCTCTTTCATTGCCTATCATGATGTTTTCCATACTTTGCTCCAACTTATTCATTAATTTGGTTACTCAAACTTCTTCTTGGAACCAGTTCTAGCATTACTTCCAAAACCACTTCAATTAGCTCATAAACCCTCAAAACATATAAAGGGAGATTCTGGTGATAAATAAGTGTCGATAAGACATTACATTTTCTTGGTTACATCCATCTCTAAATCTTGATCACCCAACATCTTCCATAATTCAATTTGGACAAATATTGATCCCATAAACCCATAAAATCAAAATAAAACTTTATATTAAATTAGTCATTCTACAAAATATCACATTTTGGTCATGCTTCTAAAATTTGTCTTAACTGGGGGATAGAGAATAAGATTCTTGGTAGTGGCCCCATCTGATATGGTCATAAACCCAGATTTGCATTTACTAAAAGCATATGTAGTGGCCAACTAGGGTCTTCCTAAGATAAAGGGATGTGATCCTAGGTGTGCCTTGGGTTACAACACTATAAAATCCACTGAGTACTCCTAGTAATAAATTGAAATAACTGTCCTCTCATATTCCTTCAAGATGAATTTTAGACCTATCATCCATTTCTAGCTCAATAGGTTTTGGTCTTAAATTGGTAAACCGAAATAGTCAAAAGTATCTTTGGTCATTATATTAATTTCAACTCCCAAATCAACCAGGATATTTGGAATGGTTGTTCCTCCAATAGAAACTATTGGGTTCCCAAGATCCTCATATTTGGTAGGTGGAATCTCTCCTAAAATTAGTTCTAATAGTTTTCCTACCACATGCACAATGGGTTGATGTTAGGGTTTCCAACCAAGTTTCTTTACACACAATTCCCTTATTGTTTTTGCATAAATTGGAACATCTCAGATTGCTTGGAGTAGTGGGATTTGGACATGTAAATTTTTTAATTCTTTTAGAAAATTGGACTCAGGATTAGGGGTAGTGTTGACCACAATTAATATTTCAGGATATGGTGGGGGTAGAGAGGTATTTGTATTGGTCTTAGCTTTGGCTATTACAAGCCCTATAATAGTAGTGGCAACAACTATTTCATAAGGTCTAGCTGTTATAGTACTCTTAGTTGTAATAATGATATCAATTGTTACAACAATACCTGTTGTTATAGTGGTATCAATTGTAGCAGTAGTATTATTGGATGCTACATAAGGTTCAACCTGTTTCTTATCAAATGAATCTTGAGTTGGAGTTTCTTCCCTTAGCGAATTGTCTTCCTTATTTTATGTGATAACAGGGAAAACTCTTAGATTTACTATTCTCCCTAATAATGCTATGTCCCTATAATAATAGTGTATCCCCTATATTATTATTTTTTGCGCCATAGAATCCAACTATTTTTATTGTTGCATCCTTAAATTCTTATTATTATGTAGGCCCTAATTATATTTTGACCCTTTAGACCCCTATATATACCAAGGAGGTATTTTCATTTGAACCATCTAAGAATTGTTCATTTATGTGATGTAAATGGAGGTTTCCCCCTCAAATTGGTTTATTATCTAGTCATTGATCTATAATTTCTTATGTTTCTATGCTATTTTTGATCTGGATACATAACATTTGGTATTAGAGTTCTTGATCCTAGGGTTTTTCTACTTCAAAAGGGTAATCATGGAATTTTTGCTATAATTTTTTTTTTTTTTTTGCAAAACTTTAGACAATCAAATTCACTATATTTTTAGACATATGGTCCAAGGAAGTTAGGTTTTATGCATGCTCCAGAATTTAGTCTCAAACATGTGTTCCGAGGAAAATTGTCATAACTTTCCCTTCGAGCAACAGAGTTTAATTTTGTCAAAAGTGAATGAAATTTCACGAAGTGTGTTTTCTTTGGTATTATTGTTAGGTCTGGAGGTTAAAATAATGACGTGTGGCATTCAATACATATTTTCTCTACTAAACTAGCCCATAATCATGTCATTGCAGGAGATTTGGCATAACTTCATCTTGAATAATCCAATTTCGGTCTGGGCTTGGAAAAAATACATAGATTATTACCGTGGGATACAATTTCAGATCTCGGGAGTCAGAAACCATAAATATACAACAATTTCAAGGTCATCCCTATCAACAAGCTGAAAATCAAACTCTTAAAAGGTGTGTATTCTTAAATTTGCATAAATTTTGTTTGAAAAAATAGTTTGAAGTGGTTCAAAGGGAATATTGAAGCATATACATCATTGATTTATTCCAAAATGCCTCCAAAAAAAATAAATATACACACATTAAGACCTATTAATGGTGATGGACCCGCCAACATGTTAAGGGATCTCCCTGGTAAGAAGTCCCAATTAGACCTCAGACAGTTTGGTGTAGGAGTCCCGACAATGGGTCGTACGGTAATGCCTTGACCGCGATTTCGCATAGAGGCAAGTAAGATGTCCTTGTTGGTAGCAAGAACTACTGTGAGTTAAGGAAGGTGCATGACTAGTTCTAACACATAGAAAGTGGGGTGAGTGCGCCCCTTGGAAACATGTAATAGTACTCGACTTGGAAGGGAACACACGAGAAAAGATGCATCACCAGCTGGAAAACAAGTTAGCGAGCAATCCAAAGCAATGTTTAAACCAACAACACATCTGAAACATGATTTATACAATTTCATACAAAATAGTTCATACAAAAATGCGTAAGTTAAATAACACACATTGCTAAAGCAACCAGAATAGTCCAACTACAGTAACAACATATGCATGAAAACGTGATAGCTATATTTTATTAAGAAGTGTAAGTTCTAGTCATACAATACATCCATGTCCAACCACTATCCCTCATAGTGGGACATTACAGCCACAACTACCTGCTCCTCCAAAGAGATATACTAGCTCTGCATAGTGGAGAAGCCAAGGCACGTTACAATATTGTCCAAGATTTCTTTAAGATACTCCTATCGAAGCTTGGCTGACCAAAAGCCTATACAATGAGTTATGAGGTGTTATTTATAGCAAAGGGTGGGGCGACCCTTGACATTCCCCTTCGTGACAGTTCATCCACCCTCATGACTCTTCATCTACTCTATGACTGTTACATCCAACTATCAACACTTGAAATTCCACTTGAAAAGACATTACATTACAATGCACATGCGCCCATGTGAGACAAAATGGCTTGAGCAAGCCATGCAAGACATCACTGACACTCGGACCGTTGTGGTGAGACCAAATATTTGACATGCTTGTGATGGTCGAAGGTGATGAGTTTATGCCAAGCTTGGTTGTTCGTGATGTCGTCCATGCGCTCAATGGTGATGTCTTGTTGAAGCAAACTTTTGCCTTCATTGCATCTGGGTGCACTGATATGGCTCCTCTGTCCAACTCATTTGATAGCATGCACATGGTCATCTTGGTGTGATCGGACCGGTAACATGTTGATGCATAGTGTCTATGTTGCTCTTCAAGCATGTGCTAGTGGCTATGCACATCAACTTTTCAAGGTACATGTTTAGCTCCAATCAGACTTGCTTCTTGTCTTCACCTTGATAGTGTGCTGAATGGATGTGATCACATGCGTGTGCACAATGACATGCATGCTGCTACATTCCCTTGCATGCGATCAACAACAATGCTCACCTAGTCTACTCTGTGCCAATTGCTGGGATGGATCTATAACTTGTACGGGCACAGTTTCATCCGTGAGTGCATGTTGCGCCCCCTGCTATACCCATTCTTGTTGCAACTCAGTCTCTCATCTATGCAGCTCCTGATCTTCCTTGAGTTGATGCTTCAACACATGTAACTCCTTATCTGTTCCATTCTCTGCCTTCGCGTGATCTTCAAGTCGCACCGTCACCTCATAGCCTGAGTCTCCAAAGTTGCTTTCATCATAGGTGGATCTGATTGAGCTTGCAACTTTGTTTCACCTTTATGTTGTCAACAAACCTCCTCTTGCATTCGTTGCATCTAGTATGCTGCCTTTAGCTACTGTTGATGGTGCTTCTTGCTGTGATGTTGCTTCCATCATATATTGATGTCCTTGTCTATGAACAACTCGATGTATTCGAGGGTAGGCAAGTTCATGGACACTTGATCCACTACATCCCCAAGTGTGCTCTGAACGTGTCATCAAATCTGCTCTCCTAGAAACCATTATACACGTGCTTCTGAGAGGAAGATGAACACCTGCGATACTTGGAGACATGGCAACACTCATGGCAAGCAATCTATTAGTTAAAAACCAAAACGAACTTGCAAACTGACTTGCAACATACGTATGTGATTGATCATGAATGTTGCGCAACTTCTGCTGGGAGGTTAGTGGACTGACTGCCAAAATTGCGCAAGGCACAGTTTGGGCTATCAGCATACTGATTGACTATTAGAACTGTACAATGCACATTCTAGCCTAGCTTGCTAAGGATTGAAACTACGCAATGTGCAATTTCAGTCAGCAGTGACATGCAACCAAAAAACTGCATTGTGTAGTTTCTGGGGCCAATAGGACACTGTCTCCAAGAATTACGCAATGCATGCCTGGAGGTCAGTGTCTGGCTAGACTTGCGCAATCTTTGGAGGGAACACAAAGCCTTTGCTTTCGGAAATGTGCAGTGCTAGCCAGGCAAGGCACAGTTCGGGCCAAGGTAGCCCAGTTCGGCCGATGGGTGACTGAAAACATGAGAAGTGTGAATGCATGATGAGATGAGTGCAAACAAGAGTGAATGATCATTCATGCAAACAACAAGCACAGGATTCAGAAAATAGGAAAGCATGCATGTGTGTGAAGCGAGTTGCCGCAACAACGACCGTCTGTGCAAAACAGTGTCATGCATGCGACATTAATGAGATGCGAATGAAAACTAAAACGATGCTTCTACAAGCTAACATGCATTAAAATGACAACAAGTGCTCACTGAAATAAAGCAGATGAAAATCACACAAAGAGAAACACAGAAAGCAATAGAAACGCAACGTAAGACATGAAAGGCGGGCTTACCCCAAGCCAATTGAGCTGAATGTATTAACGACTCCTAGATGCAATGTGGGATGTCAAAGCTACAAATTCGATGTGAGGAATGAGACATGCAACGTCTAGTTGATGAGTTTTGATCACATCAAGGTTGTGATGCGCATGCCACAAATCTAGGAAAAGTGACAATTGGCAGGAGGTTTCTGAAATGATCCTTGCATGTAACCTCCAGTTGCTAAAAATAGATCCCTGAATCAAGGGATACGTTTGCATGCTACCTTGGGAGGAGCAGTCCATGCATGCAAATCATTTTTGCTTGGTCCCGGAGGGGACTAGTCAACCTGAAGGCACACGCATCGGTCTGTGGGCTTGGGATGAAAATCTGCATAGTGTCTGGGCTGAGCAGAGATGGTTGTCCCAGAGGGATTATGCAATTTTAGGGAGGAACAAGTGACTGTCTCCCAGGATTGCGCAATTTCTAGGCTGAGTAGCTTTCCTAGTTCAGACTACACAATTTTATCAAGGAAGCATGTCAGACAGTATCCGTAATTTCGCCCAGCAGGGTGTCCTGGGTTAGACCTCACAATTTTCTCAAGGAAGCTTGTCTGACTACATTGCACAATTTTTGAGCTGAGCAACTATCTTGGGTCAGACCTCACAATTTTATCAAGGTAGCCTGTCTGACTGTATTGCGCACTTTTTGAGCCCAGGACGTTGCTTGGCTAGATTTGTGCAATTTCTGCTAACTGCTAGGCTGGCTATCCCAGAGGTATTGCACAACTTCTGGGAGCAGCCGATGACTACTACCTAGATTTGTGCAATTTCTAGTCTGAGCAGCTGTCCAGGGATGAATTGCGTAATTTTTGGGAGGAAGACTGTTAGGGAGAATTGCACAATTCTGGAGCCCAACTAGGTTTGCGCAATTTATAGAGGGAAGACTGGTTCCCCTCTAGAATTGTGCAATTCCGAGAGGGAGCTACTTAACCAGCAACAGACACAAGTCCAGTGAAACAACCTATGAGGGGGATGCAACAAGCTTGATGGACAAGCTATCATTCTGCAAGAAAATCATGGAATCTTGTGTACTTGACAAGGCAAGACATGTTGCTATGAAAGGTTTGTAGGGAGGCTCCAAAACGAAGTTAAGGAAAAATTTTGGAGGGTGGTTGTAGCCGCTACAACACTTGGCGACACACTGGTAGAACTCAAGCTTTCTAAATGGACCTTGTTCGTGAAAAGCAAGTATAACACCTCTGGAAATATTGTTCAGTTCTCAGTTTGTCTTGGTTTCCACACTTGCTTGATTGTAAGATGTAGCATCTGCCAAGCTCTTAGTCAATAGACACACATTCCAAGCCAAGTCAACACATTTGTTTCGATTGGGGTTGAGGGGTATATTGGTGCAGAAGCAGTATAGTCGTTAGAGTCTTAGTTTCATCTCTGGTGTTGCTCTACTGCCAACAGGCCTGGATAGTAACAAGAATCACTCCACTTCCAGCGAGCCTGGTTAGTACCCCGACGGATTTACTTGCATCACCTCTCTGTGTAGGAAGCCTTTCTCTTCTTTTTCCTTATTCATTTTTTATTTCTTTCATTTTTCACTTTTCAATTTTTTCATTTTTTCATAACTGTGCATAACACTTATTCATTTCAGAGGTAGAAGAGGGATCCTGAATTATTAAGAGCACAAGAGGTTGCTCCTTCAGAGAAGTAGTTTATTATATACCTCTGACATGCCTGTTAAGGTTTTCCCCCTCACTTTACTCTACTTGACTAAGCTGACAAGGGTTAACCCAAAAACAACCGACTAGAGTAGGTGACACTAGTTAGCGCGCAAGCATTGTGTTTTCACCAAGGTTCATTTCAAACAGTACGTATTTTCCATCAACGTATCATGGAATAAAAGTAACAAGTTCTTTATACAGAGGCAGGATGACAGATAACCAAGTAGTGATAGTTGCACAAGGCCTTGTCTATTTTACCCAGCCTGTTTCAGGAGTCATGCATGGTTTCATGTGAAACTAACCTATGAACGCAAACAAGAAAACAAACAACAAATAAAAGCAAAATCAGAAGTAAATGTGAAAGAAAATTGATTAAGAAAACAAAAAACTAGACAAACAAACATACAAAGCAAGAAATCAAACAAGCATGCAAGCAAGAAAACTGAAAGCAAACACTACTCCTACTCCTAAGCTAACGGTGCATGAGTTTGATAACGTGAAGTGACATTTCCAATGCAGCCACTGACGCATTGGTTGACCCATGTTGGTGAAGGCTTGGTCCGCGAGCAACCCAGTTGTGTGAACCAGCAAATGTGAAAGATACAACAGTGAAAATAGACACATTTCGAGATTACAAGTGTCCACAAAACAAAAATGAGTGAAAGCGCATGACATGCACTCTGTGGACTTACCATGATGCTGTGTGACACTATGTGTAGATGTTAAGCATACACACACTGTTAACTATGACATGCAACCACACATGAGGAAGGTAGACCAATTTCGTTGCTGAAGTGTGCTTTTTGAGTAAGAGTCCTCCAATGCATGAGCGATGGGATCGTGTAGTTCGAGTGGAGGAAGTGAAATCTGAGTGTTGGATTGTTCTTTGGTGCATACAGATGAGTGATGAGTAGCCTTGGGTGTTTGAACAATTTCCTTATTAGAAGTGAAACCAACGTCAGGATAGCGAGGGCCTCACGTAACCATCAACTTGGGCTGAAGTGGCTCGATAGTCTATGGGGCTTCAAATTCGTTGATAGATGGATCATCGTAGACCAGTGGCTTAGATGGATTAACAGTGAGTGAATCAACATCATGATCAGATGATGAGGTAAAGAGATCACAACAACCAAGATTAGAAAATTCAGGATGTTGGTCGACATCCTCATGATTTAATGAATCACACAGAGGGGTAGATGAGAAGCAAGAATATTCATCCTCTGCATTTCCGGAAAATCTAGATGAAAAATCAAGTGGATGTTCAAATAATGATTGGTCCTCTCCATTGTCGGAAGATGGACTAACATCCAGTGTGTCCTACGAATGATCAATAATGGGTGCGTCGATGGACGAAGATACACATGAAAAATCTGGGATGGTAGGATCACCAAGGAGGTCAGGAAAAAATGGAGGAGGTATGGATAGACAGGGATAGTCCCCTACTGCTGGTGGATGTTCAAGCTCCCAATCATACTCTTCATGAATTCCAATGCATGTTGGTTGTGCAACACCAAATTTGTTGATAGATTGATCCTCGTTCAAAACAGGTGTAGAGTTCAGAACGGAAGAACACAAGACAATGCAATCTAGAGGATGATCAAAATACGAGGACAGAGGTTGAGGTATGAAATACATGTGATAACCCATGGGATTTGTTAGAGTCAGTCTTCGCAGCCTATCACTAGGGATCAACATGAGCTCTTACTATGTTTGGTTTGGTTAGATGTTTTGTACATGATAATCAGCACAAAACATGTCATAAGTCTGTTCATCAGGAGCAGCTCGGAAAGATTTTTCCAATGGTATATCACACTCCCGTAATTGGCTCCCGGATTAGAAGATATGATCGAAATGAATGATTGATTCTTGGTTATGCATGTTTTGAGGTCAGTTGCTACACACAGGGACAAGTTTATAAAAAAATCAGTTTGGACAGGAATTTTACAAAAGTGGAAGAGGCTTTTGTCCATCACATATAAATAACAAAAACCTCCTTCATTTTATGCACAGGTATTACTATGTGAGAGATATGAAGTGATATTTGAAGCTTACATTAAAACAAAATAAATTTTGCAGTTATTTTACTGTTTTAGTCATTTTAGTGCGGTGCCATTTTACAAAAAATTGAAAGTAATTTTGAGAAACCCAAAGACATTTTTGTTAACCACGAGCCATATAATAAAAACCTCTTTCAGTTTATTCACATGTGTCGTGAATTTAGATATGTGATTATATCTTTACGGTTCATTTTCATAGATTTAAATTTTTAATGATTTTCTGTTTTAGAGATGATTTTGTGGCATAGATTGCGAGATACTGGAAACGAATTTCCAAACTTTGAGAGAGGTTTTTCTCCAACATGACCTTATCTGCAAAAACCTCTTTCAATTTTGTAACAGGTACTATGGTTTAGGAGATACAAGTTCATCTTCAACACCTATTTTTAGAAATTCGGTCCAAGTTTAATGTAACTGATTCTATTTTGAAGAAGATGGTTGAGCTCAATTCCCTTAGTACAGGGATGAGAAGATGTATATATTTTATGAATTTCATAGTGTAGAGGTTTGATTTTTTCAACAGGAAGAAGCATTTGGACTGTGTAAAGTTTTATTGAATATCATAATAAAGCCGTTTTTGCCTTTTAGGCCTAGGATTCATCACGGTGCTTAAATGTTCAGTATATTTTTTCTCCTGTAATTCATTTACACATTATGTTTTTCTTCTTTTTTTTCAGTATTATATAAGTGATATGTTAGGAATTCATCCATAATGATGCTCCTTTCATGATGATTTTGCTGTTAGTTGTAATGGTAGTCTTAGCAGAATTCATCCATTGCAAGATGCTATGTTGAGCAGACTCGTTATTCTCTTTCATCTAAAGTTGTTGCTGCAGATCCATCCTTGTTTGATGCCTACAGGGCAGCGGGATTTCTCCCTTATACTTCTCACATTTACAATCTTCACTTGGTTGAACATGGCACTTAATTTTCCCCAAGTTTGCTAGCAGAAACTGACATCGATTCCATAATCCAAATCATCCTTTCTCTTGCTGTTTCGATCCAAAACAAATACAATAAAATCCTTTGAGCTACTATACCTAGCCTAAAATCCATATTCACAGTCATCTCAATTGCGATTGATAAGGAGAGAGCCCTCTCCCGACCTGGTAGGGCTAGCTACCAGGTTAAGCTTGGTTTGTGGTTATCCTAAGATTGCCTCCCTTCAGCCTGAGGTCGATCTAGGCTCTAACATAGTGGCGACCATACTGGGGAAGAGGTGATGGATCTTCTCCGGGAAAGATCATTCAAGTTGTAGATCTGGTTGCTGATGGTGGACAATAGTCAGACACATATGAAGGCTGAAACATTCACCTGGCGACTCCAACTCAATCCAGAGATTCCAGTGCTCACTGATCCATTCATGCACTAAAATAAAATGGTAGGGTATGTGGCAAACCCTGTGTTTTGTGAAGTTTTAAAAGAAGTTAAAGATCAGTTAGTGGATATTGAAATTGATGAAGTATTTTTCATTACCGTGCTTTAATGTTTGAGATCTTTGAAGTTTCCTCCTAAAGCTAAAACTGGTTTCTTTGAGTTAGTTGTTGAAAATTTTGAGAAGGAGATTCAGTATTTAAATGATCAGATCCAATCATATGAATTTCGAGATCCCAAAAAGTTCTTGGAAACTCTCCCTCCTTCAAAACAAGAAACAATAGAGCTGCCCGTGGATGTTTGCATTGACAGTTTGCAGTTGGAGGTCTGTGTTGAGGAGTTAGGGCAGCAAACAGAGTCTGGTTTCTTTGATCCTATTGTCGCATATATGGAGTATTTTTTCAGTTTGAATGATAAGTCAAATTGTCTTTCACACAACCAAATTCAGTTTGTGCATGGATGGCTATTAGCATTTCCAATTGTGTCCTGGTTCAAGCACTTCCAAGCAGCATCCTTGTCACAGTTACTTGATTGGTTGATCTGGCATTACAACGTTACTTGATCTATCAATTTTGCAGCAGAGTAGGTTAGATTTTTATATAAATAAGATGCCCAAGGCAGCATTTCAGTTTCCAGTGTTTATCTATGTACAGGTTGCAGTATGTGTATGTTTTGGATTGGTATGAGTTGTTCAAGTTTGTAGTTGTTTGACCATATTTCCCAATGGATGAGGCACTTGGTCTACGGTGTTCTTGACACCTCCAAGGAGTAGTCATCCCCAATGGAGGAGTCAGTCTTCGTAGCTTGTCACCAGGGATCAACGTGAGCTCTTACTATGTTTGGTTTGGTTAGATGTTTCGTACATGATAATTAGCACAAAACATGTCATAAATCTATTCATCAGGAGCAGCTCGGAAATATCTTTCCAACAATATATCACACTCCCATAACCGGCTCCCGGATTAGTTTATATGATCGAAATGAATGATCGATTCTTGGTTTTGCATGTTTTGAGGTCAGTTGCTGCACAGAGGGACAAGTTTACAAAAAAATCAGTTTGGACAGGAATTTTAAAAAGTGGAAGAGGTTTTTTTCCATCACATACCAAATAACAAAAACCTCCTTTAGTTTATGCACAGGTATTACTATGTGGGAGATATGAAGTGATATTTGAAGCCTACATTAAAACAAAACAAATTTTGCAATTATTTTATTGTTTTAGTCATTTTAGTGCGGTGCCATTTTATAACAGATGGAAAGAAATTTTGAGAAGCCCAAAGAGGTTTTGTTAACCACAAGCCATATAACAAAAAACTCTTTTAGTTTATTCATAGGTGTCATGAATTTGGATATGTGACTAGATCTTTATAGCTCATTTTCACAGATTTATAGCGGTTCTAACACACAGAAAGTGGGGTGAGTGCACCCCTTGGAAACATTTAATAATACTTGGCTTGGAAGGGAAAACACAAGAAAAGATGCAACACTAGCTGGAAAGCAAGTTAGCGAGCAATCAAAAGTGATGTTTAAACCAACAAAAATTCTGCAACAAGATTCATACAATTGCATACAAAATAGTTCATACACAAATGCGTAAGTTAAATAACACACATTTCTAAAGCAACCAAAATAGTCCAACTACAATAACAACATATGCATGAAAATGTGATAGCTCTGTTATATTAAGAAGTGTAAGTTTCGACCATACAATACATCCATGTCCAACCATTAGCCCTGATAGTAGGACGTTACAGCCACAACCGCCTGCTCCTCCAAAGAGATATACTAGCTCTGCATAGCGGAGAAGCCAAGGCGTGTTACAATACTATCCAAGATTTCTCTAAGATACTCCTATCAAAGCTTGGCTGACCAAAAGCCTATATAATGAGTTATGAGGTGCTATTTATAGCAAAGGGTGTGGTGACCCTTAACATTCCCCTTTGTGATAGTTCATCTACCCTCATGACTCTTCGTCTACTCTATGATTATTACATCCAACTATCGACACTTGAACTTCCACTTGACAAGACGTTACATTACAATGCACATGTGCCCATGTGAGAAAAAATGGCTTGAGAAAGCCATGCAAGACATCACTGACACTTGGACCATTGTGGTGAGACCAACTCTTTGACATGCTTGTGATGGTCGAAGGTGATGAGTTGATGCCAAGCTTGGTTTTCTGTGATGGTGTCCGTGCGCTCAATGGTGACATCTTGCTGAGGTAAACTCTTGCCTTCGTTGCATCCAGGTGCACTGATATGGCTCCTCTGTCCAACTCATCTGATAGCATGTGCATGGTCATCCTAGTGTGACTGCATTGGAAACATGTTGATGCACAATGTCTATGCTGCTCTCCAAGCATGTGCTAGTGGCTGTGTGCATCAACTTGTCGAGGTACATGTTCAGCTCCAATCGGACTTGCTTCTTGTCTTTTCCTTGGTTACTGCACCGAATGGGTGGGATTGCATGTGTGCACACAATGACATGCATGCTACTGCATTCCCTTGCATGCGATCAACAACACTGCTCACCTAGTCTCCTCTATGCCAGCTGCTGGGATGGATCTATAACTTGTACGGGCATAATTTCATCCATGAGTGCATGTTGTGCCCCCTATTGTACCCGTTCCTGCTGCAACTCATTCTCTCATCTATGCAACTCCTGTTCTTCCTTGAGTTGTTGCCTCAGCACATGAAACTCCTTCTCTGTTCCGTTCTCAGCCTTTGAGCGATCTTCATGTCGTGCCGTCACCTCATAGCCTAAGTCTCCAAAGTTTATTTCATCACAAGTGGATCTGCTTGAGCTTGCAACTTTGTTCTACCTCTGTGTTGTCAACAAACATCATCTCGCATTCGTTGCATTTGGTATGCTGCCTTTAGCTTCTATTGATGGTGCTACTTGCTGTGATGCTATTGTCGTCATATCTTGATGTACTTGTCTACGAACAACTTGATGTCTTCATGGGTAAGAAAGTTCATAAACACTTCATTGACTGCATCCCCAAGTGTGCTCTACATGGTGTCTTCAACTCTACTCTCTTGGAAAGCATTGTACCTATGCTGCTAAAAGGCAAATGAACACCTGCGATACTTGGAGACATGACAACACTCATGGCAAGCAATCTCTCAGTGGAAAACCAAAATGAACTTGAGAACCGACTTGCTGTTGGGTTGTGTTATATTCATCCACGACTAGCCCACATATTTAACCAGGGGGTTAGAGCGTGGGCGGAACCCCCCCTTCGTTGCGCCTATTGCGTAGTGGGGGGATCATAGGGCGTTTGAAGGGTGCAGGTAACTCCCCTCTATGGGGTTTGGGGAAGACCTACCTATGGTTTTGTGGATGATTTTCACACATGGTTTTGGACGCGATGGTTTTTTGGTCCATGGTTTTGGACGCGATGGTTTTCGGTCCATGGTATTGGATGCTTCAGCATGTATAAATATGTATTGTAACATTGGAAGGACTATAATGAAAAAAATCAAGTTGGTAGTCCCATTTTTGGGATCCAGGGGAAATATCTGTGTATATGTGTTTTATGTGTTATGCTCTCACATTGTTTATTTTCTGTGGTTTAGAATTCGTATGCAAATAATTTATATACAAGGTTAAAACCTACATTTGGTATCAGAGCTATTTTGGCTTCAAGGGGATGCCTTTGTTGCTGAGGGGTTCTGCTTGGGCCTGTGGTAGACCCTGTTCAGTGGGAGATATGCGAGATAGATTCTGGTGGTGAAAGAAGATGGCAAGAAGTGGAAAGATAGAGATTGAGAAATTTAATGGTCAGAGTTTTGAGTTGTGGAAACTCAAGATGGAGGATCTGTTGGTGGATAAAGATCAACGGATAGCAGTAGATCTAGGTACTAAACTAATGGGAGTGTCCCATGAAGAATGGAAGAAGTTGGATCGAAAGGAAAAGAGCACAATACGATTATGTGTCTCAGATTCAGTATTGCTAAATGTATCAGGGGAAGCTACGGCTAAGGCTTTGTGGGACAAGTTAGGGACTTTGTACCAATCTAAGTCGCTGGTGAATAAACTGTTCCTGTGGAAAAAGATGTATAACCTGAGGATGAAAGATGGAGACTCGGTGACAGAGCATCTGAACAAATTTAATACTGTGGTAAGTCAATTATTATTTGTTGATATTAAAATATCAGATGAAGATAAGTGCATCAGTTTGATGTGTTCTCTACCAGATTCGTGGGATAGTCTGGTTATTGCAATAGGTAGCAATACAAATGCCTTGCAGTTTGATGAAATAGTCTAATCCTTGCTGACAGAGGAGATGAGACAGAAAAATATGGAGAGATAAAATGGTGATGCCTTGTCTGTACGAGGACGGTCCTAGAAAAAAACAAAAAGAAGTCATCGAGTGGGATATATAAATCTAGAGGGAGATCTAAATCTCTAGGAAAACCTGTAAAGGTGGTGTGCTGGAAATGTGGAAAGGAAGGGCACTACAAAAGGGACTGTAAATCTAAAGCTCCTGATAAAGGAAAGGGATCTGATGATGCTCCTTCTGCAGAGGTAAAAACCACCTCAGATGAAGGTGGGGATGTGTACTTGGCTTCTTCAAGTACACATGTAGATCAAGAGGCATGGTTGATTGACTTAGGTGCATCCTTTCACTTCACTCCTCATAGAGAGTGGTTCTGCGAGTATGAGAAATATGATGGTGGTGATGTCTTCTTAGGGGATGATAGGAAGGCTAGAATCATTGGTCATGGAAAAGTAAAGTTGAAGATGCAATGTGGAAGGGTTAGAACAGTTCTGGGTGTTTTGCATATTCCTGCATTGGCCAGAAATCTGATTTCTGTAGGCAAGCTGGATGATGCAGGTGTAAAAATAATGTTTGAGAATGATACCTGCAAGATAGTTCGGGGAGCACTGGTATTGATGCGGGGAGTTTGGATTGGAACTCTATACAAGATGCAAGGTAGCATTGTTGTTGGTGGGTGCAATAGCTCTGTGGTTCCTGAAAGTGGAGTAGAAAATCTAGTGGTCTCTGGAGAGAAGACCATGCTGTGGCATCAAAGGCTTGGACATATTGGAGATAAGGGCCTTCGAATACTTCATGGTAAAGGTATGGTAGAAGGTATGAGTAATAGCTCTCTGGATTTTGATTTCTATGAAAATTGTGTATATGGGAAGCAAAATTGGGTGAGTTTCCCCTCTGGTGGTAAGAGGGCAAAAGAGATATTAGAACTTGTGCACAGTGATGTGTTTGGACCTGTGAAGGTTCCATCACTGGGTAAGTCTATGTACTATGTATCATTTATAGATGACTTCTCAAGGAATACATGGATATATTTCCTTAAGAAGAAATCTAAAGTCTTTGACAAGTTTAAAGAATTTAAGGCTCTGGTGGAAAACCAAACAGAGACAAAGATAAAGGTGTCGAGGACAGATAACAGTGGAGAGTTTTGTAGTAAGGAATTTGAAGAATTATGTAAGAAGTGTGGTACAGAACGGCATAATACTACTCCATACACACTTGAGAAAAATGGAGTTGCAGAGAGGATGAACATACCTGTGTGACTAATCATGAAGGTTGTGAAATTTCCGTCGGGAGATTAGTAGACTGACTGCCAAAATTGCGCAAGGCATAGTCTTGGGTGTCACTAGGTTAACTAACTCATGGAACTGTGCAATTCACAGTTCAGCCTGAGTTGCTGAGGACTAAAACTGTACAATGCACAATTTCAGTCAGCAGTGACATGCAACCAGCAAACTGCATTGCGTAGTTTCTTGGGCCGACAAGGCACTGCCTCCAAGAATTGCACAATGCATGGCTGGAGGTTAGTACCTGGCTAGACTTGTGCAATCTTTGGAGGGAAGGTAGAGCCTTCGCTTCCGAAAATGCACTGTGCTAGCCGGGCAAGGCACGGTCTGGGCTAAGGCATCCTAGCCCGGCCGACGGGGGACTAAAAACATGAGAAGTGTGAATGCATGATGAGATGAGTGTAAACAAGAGTGAAGGATCTTTCATGCAAACAACAAGTGTAGGATTCAGAAAACGGGAAAGCATACATGTGTGTAAAGCGAGTCGCCACAACATCTATCGTCTGTGCAAAACAGTGGCATGCATGCGACATCAGTGAGATGCGAACGAAACTAAAACGATGCTTCTACCAGCTAACATGCATCAAAGCGACAACAAGCACTCACTAAAATCAAACAGATGACAATCACATAAAGTGAAACACAAAAAGTGATAGAAACACAACACATGACATGAAAGGTGGACTTACCCCAAGAAAAATGAGATGAATGTGCTAACGAATCCTAGATGCAATGTGGGATGTTAGAGCTACAAGGTTGATGTGAGGAATGAGCTCTGCAGCGTTTGGTTGATGAGTTTTGATCACATCGAGGTTGTGACATGGATGCCAAAATCTAGGAAAAGCGACACTTGGCAGGAGGTTTCTGAAATGATCCTTGCATGTAATTTCCAGCTGCTAAAAATATATCCCTGAATCAATGGATACCTTTGCATGCTACCTTGGGAGGAGCAGTCCATGCATGGAAATCAGTTTTTCTTGGTCTCGGAGGGGACTGGTCAACCTGAAGGCACATGCATCAGTCTACCGGCTTGGGATTAAAATCTACACAGTTTTTGGGCTGAGTAGAGATGGTTGTCCCAGAGGGATTGCACAATTTCTGGGAGGAATAGGTGACTGTCTCCGAGGATTGCGCAATTTCTGGGTTGAGCAACTGTCTTGGTTCAGATTGCGCAATTTTCTTAAGGAAGCATGTCTGACAGTATGCATAATTTTTGAGCCCAGTAGGCTGCCCTGGGTTAGACCTCAAAATTTTCTCAAGGAAGCTTGTCTGACTACATTGTGCAATTTTTGAGCTGAGCAGCTGTCCTAGGTCAGACCTCGCAATTTTCTCAAGGAATCCTGTATGACTGTATTGCGCACTTACTGAGCCCAGGAGGTTGGCTAGCTGGATTTGCGCAATTTCTGCTAGCTGCTAGGCTGGCTGTCCTAGAGGGATTGCACAATTTCTGGGAGTAACACGTGACTGTTGCCAAGATTTGCACAATTTATGGGTTGAGCAATTGTTCATGGATGAATTGCGCAATTTTTGGGAGGAATACTATTAGGGAGAATTGTGCAATTCTGGAGCCCATCTGGGTTTGCGCAATTTCTGGAGGGAAGGCTAGTTCCCCTCCAGAATTGTGCAATTCCCAGAGGGAGCTGCTCAACCAGTAACTGACACAAGTCTGGTGAAACAACCTATGAGGGGGATGCAACAAGCTTGATGGAAAAGTTGTCATTTTGCAAGAAAATCATTGAAGCTTGTGTACTTGACAAGGCAAGACCTGCTGTTGTGAAAGGTTGGTAGGGAGGCTCCAAAATGAAGTTAAGGAAAAATTTTGGAGGGTGGTTGTAGCCACTACAACAAGACCTCAGAAATATCTATTATGATACATGAAGAAGAAGAAATCCAACATGATGTATCAAAATTACAAGGCCAAGTGCAACAATTTTCACTCTCAAAAAGAGAAACGAAAAATGAATTGGAAGCAATGATGAATGTTAATATGGATGGTTTATAAGAAAACATAAAAGGATAAATGGGTAGTTTAAAAGTAGACATTGTAGGTGATGGGCCTCCAAACTAGACATAAATTAAGGTCCATCTGACCATCCTTCAACACATTAAACCTCTCCTTTTTTCATTAGACGACATATTTTTAGATTTAATATGTTCATTAGTAAGGTTTAGAGATAATTGCATATTTGTGCCTAATATTATTATTTTTGTAGAATATTGTGAGAATGTTGGACAAATTATGAAGATTTGGAGGATGAGATAATCTAGGGACTTTCTCCCCGCTATAGGAGGATCAAGATTGGATAATAAATGAACAAGATATTATGAAATTATTTCACAAGTTATGGAGCTCTAGTGATTGAGAAAATATAGGAATGTGTTCCTTGTGATTTAATGCAAATTCCTAGTGTTAGGAACCAAATCAACTATTTGAGGGATTTTGGAGGGGAAAGATTCCTCCTTTCAAGGAAAATGCTTCCCCATCAATTTGTATAAGTACCAATTCGAATTTTCCTTTAGGGGCATGTATTTCTTAGTCTTCTTGTAGAGAAAACTTGTTATCTCGCAGCTCCACTTTCATTTCTAGTAGGGATGTACTTGGATTTCTTCAAATAATGAAGTTTGGTGCTATTTTTAGCTTCTAAAGATTGGTTGCCTTCATAGGACTTTGAGTTTACTTGGGCTTGACCATCCTAGGAACCTCAGAGCTCTCTTATAAAATTTATTTATTTCCTTTGAATGTATTTTTCACTTGCATCTCTTATTTCTGCATTTACTATTCATGCATCTTTTGTTGTAGGTTACATTGGTTTAATGATTTAAGTTGGCCTTTTGTTTTGTTTTTTTTGTTTTTGTTTTGTTTTGATTTGTTTTTTAGTTTTTGTTTTTTTGTTTTGTTTTTGTTTTTTGTTTTGTATTGTTTTTTGTTTTGTTTTGTTTTTTATTTTTTGTTTATTTTTTCTTTTTTGTTTTGTTTTTGTTTTTGTTTTTTGTTTTTTGTTTTGTTTTTTATTTTTTGTTTATTTTTTCATTTTGTTTTGTTTTTTGTTTTTTGTTTTTTGTTTTGTTTTGTTTTTTCTTTTTCTTTTTAGGTTATTTAAAAACTCAAAATCATGATGTAGCCTTAGAACAACTCTGAAAATTCATATTCATATTCATCATTTAGTTACTTGGATCTGTTGACTAGTTCATGATTCTAGAAGTTATTCAAATCTCTTGTAGCAAAATAGTAGTATTTTTCTGTTATTTTTTAGAATATGTTAATGAGATTCATTTGAGTTTATTCCACTTGTATTGGATCATAAAAACATTCAAATTAATAAAAAAGGTTACCACATAGAATTTTTACTTGATTAGGTTAAGCATTTGGTAGGTTGACTAGCTCACCTGTTGGGCATGGAATCCCTCCAAGGCATGTTTTGACCTGATATTATTGTAAAGACTCCGCGAATTATGGGCGCGGAGTGCGAAATGTATGAGAAAGTCATAGGGTTGTCTGCCCTAGTCTTGTAATGTAATGTCAGCCCATGAAAGGTTGGGAGGGTTTGCAAGGGAATAACTTTCATAGGGGCATTGGCTACTGGGTCGAATATGGGGTATTCCAATGTTGAGGTCTGACCTTGAGGTCCTTGGTTTGCCATTTGGTCGAAAATGTGCCAATATCCTTTGGGGATTTCAGGGGATTCTATTTGAGTAAGTGGAGGATTCTCAACCTGAGATGGTTTTGCAGCACTACCCAGATCTAGGATCACAGGAGATCCTAGTTCAGACAACTGTGGTCCTGCCTTAGTAGTTCCATTGGTTTCTCCCTCCCCTTCTCTTAAATTGCATGATTTTCCCTCTTGTAAAGGATTAGAATGTAAATTTTATGTACCCTGAAAGCTCTGTTCAGATCCTCCAATTTGGCTATACATATCAATGTAAGCTACAGATGGTGAGACTATTTCTTGAGGTTTTATAGTAGGGCTTTTTCCAGACACAGTCCGGGGTCCCACTGATGCTTGAGACTCTACTTTTCTTATGATTTAATTGTCTATAAAAGTTGATCTCCCAAAGTTCACCGATCCTTTGGGTTTTGTGGATTTATGTGGAGGGTTTTAATCTTTTTCTATCTTTTATTCCTAGTCATTCATAAAAAACCTATTCTTATTTAACCTCTATGCATTTGCTGAAAAGCGGGCTGATGCGAAAGCACTTTACTTGCTGGTTACGCAGGTTCTTACCTCCCGTTTTTAAAAGCCAATTCTTTTACAACAAAATTAAAAGAAATCATTTTGAAACACTCTCCCCAAAAATGACGCCAAAATGTTGGTGCACTAAGATGTATTTTTTTAAAATCAATCTTAATACCTACAATAATCATCATCACATGGTAATTCTGTCTATTTCAAGAGTGTCATCATTGTATATGCAATGAATTCAAAGGTCAATTCATAATGAAATGATTTGGAATCATTGAAATCACTAATATTAAGTTCAATCCAAACAATTATGAAAGAAACCTTTAGAGCATTCTCAAATCTACTTAATCTATTCTACAAGAAACTAAATCAGAATGCAATTAGAAAGAATCACTCTCAGCAATCTAACTAGTATTGATACTAATTCATTTAACATGAAGGAAAGCTATAGAAATTGAATTAGCAAGTAACTAGGTAAACATCTCATGGAAAGCAATCAACTATAACCTTGAGATCTATGATAATATTGCTTTAGAATGAACAACAATCAAATGCTTAAATTAACATAATCAATTCGATAAAGATTATCATGCAGATGTAACACACGACTAAATCTAGAATCTCGTCTGAATAACAAACACAAACTAGAATCTCAATTCTCATAGCAATCGGAATAATGCTAACTTTACAGGCTAACAATAATGAACAACTATAAAAATAAACATAAATTCTTATAACACAATTGAAAAAATAGATCTCCTATCGATTGGGCCCAAGTCTCTAGAAGTCCCTGCTGAAAGATATTCAGAATACAATTATAGATGAAACACAGTCTTCTTCACTAAAATTAAATACAGAGTTACAACATCAAAGTAATGAAATTATATGTGTCCAAAAAGAATAGTTACAATCTCAAAATTCCTAACTAACTGTTCAATTTTCCTCATGGATTTATATAACTTTTGGAAAAATGAATGGATAGAAGCGAATCCTCAGTATCAGGGGATCCTGAGGATTTTGCAACCATCGATTTGATTTCATCATAGAATAGCATTGGTCCTCTTGGTCTTCCACTATCCTTCCTACTCAAGACGTTGTCCATTTCCTTTCTTGGTTGCTGTTGTTCTGTTGTTTGAACAAAAATCATCCAATCCACGTCACTGCATATAAAGATGGTGAAATTTAGTTTTTCATGCCCAGATCTATACAATTTGTTAATAATCGCTTTTACCTAGCTTCTACTATTTTTTATTCTATATTTATTCCTAAAATGAAGATAAACACATGAAGACAAATTCTTAATTAAGCTATTACGAGGAGAAAACATACCTTTTCCTTGGCCCAACAGTTGTCTGGGATAGATGGTTTATAAAAAATATCAATAGAAAAATTGTCCCTTAATGGTAACATCCTAGCAGTAGCATTTGCCAAGGTATCTGCATCTACATTACGCATTCTTGGCACTAAAATAATATTGAAATCTTGGAAATGAGAAATGAGTCACGATACCTCTTGTTGATAACTCCTAAGATGTGGTGACACACAATATACAGTGTTACATACCTGACGCACCATGATTTCAAAGTCACCTACCACTTTTAGAACAATAACCTTGAGGTCAATGGATTTCTGTAAGCCCAAAACAAGTGCTTCATACTCTGTGGTGTTGTTCATGCACTCGAACTCCAAGTGACTAGAGAGCATATGTTTCCTCTGTAGCGGGTATATTAGAACACAACCAGCTCCAGATCCCTCTTGCGTTTTGGATCTGTCAAAGTACATGGTCCACATATCATTTGTACAGGGACCACTTACAACACTAGTACTAATACTACTACTACTTATTGTACAAGTTTCATTTTCACCATTTGGGCATGGAAGGAGGCCCAACTGTGTGTCTGGTGGGATAGGGGATGTCTCTACAAGATAACACCCCAACTGTGTCTCTGAAATGATTTTCCGAACATGAGTTATGTGAAAGCCAATGATTCCTTTTCTCCATTCAATGGAGTCACGCTATGCTTCATGTATCTCTCTGAGAACACTTGAATTTGGTTTTTCCTTCCCTTATACGGAAGCCATAAGTGTGACCAATCAGTGGAAAAGTATCCTTGCAGTTTTCTTGACCAGTCTCTACTGAAAAATACCCCGTATGCTTCTAGGATTTCCACAATTACAATATTGATGCATTGATGAACTCACTCATAAGATGTTAGTCGGATGATCACATCCCTGAGTTCACTAATTGATAGCAAACAAGTTCTTCCTAGTTGGATGACATGTGCACTTCTCTTACTCCATTGAGCATTGATCTTCTTGGTAGTGGAGAGTGGCATGACATTAACCGATGCATAAGAATCAAGAAAGCAGTTGTGAACATTGAAGTTAAATATTTCAAACGATAACAAGAATGGTGGGCAGAGTGAGTTCGCCTTTTCCATGCGGAGCACATTAACCACAAATACGAGCACATCAAGAGACTTACTAGATCCCTTATTCAAAGAGGTGGCTTTTCTAGTAGATATTTCCCATAGTGCTCGTAGAAGAATGTCCTGCTGACTCGTGATTTTTGTAAGTTCAAACAGAGAGATATTTGCATGAGTCTTCTTCATGTCTTCTACAATGTTATAGTATATTGTGGGAAGGTTCAACGAGATGTTTGGGGGTGGAACTGCATTAATGGTTTCTGGTGGGATGGTTATGTCTTTTCTTCTGGGGGTGGAACTGCATAAATGGTTTCTAGTGGGATGGTTATGTATTTCCTTCTTGTGGAAAAACATTTTGTTGAAGATGTCCTCCCAAAATTGCTCTGAGTGTTATGTGTTGAGTCGACTGGAGGATCCACTTTTCTTAACATATATTGTCTTATTTTCTTCTTCGATATCTCAATCATAGTGGTGTCCCATGTACTTCTAAATTTATATCGGTTATTTTTCTTTGGGGTGAGACCATCACTCAAAAGATCCTTATCGGTGGTGGTCTTCTGGGTTGCAAGAGCGTACTGATTCATATTTACTACATGCCCAGTGCTTGGAACTTCATTAGGTGTAGGAACTTCTTCTTCTTCAATATTAGACTCAGCGTGCTCATCAACCATGATTTCTCTGGACAATTATGTAGCCAGACTTCTCATTCCATGGTTCCATTATAGGCACATTCTTTCTGAATGGGGTTCATGGTGAAACATGCAGTATGAATCTATAGAAATTTTATCAAGGTTCAGAACTAGGTTAGAGCTCTAGACTGATTTGGATAGATGGTTGTTGTTGTTGCTTCTATTGGAAGCTACATTCTTCTTTTGCGGGTACTTGGTGGTCCTCCTACTCACGGTAGTCTTGCTTGTCCTGTATTTAAGTTTTGCCACTTTGGTAGTCAGGGACTTGACGAGATGAGTAAGGTTATCAATATCACTCGCTTCCTTTTCCTTAACCTTGCTCACAGAGGTTTGGGTCATCTTTCCCATGTCTTTGGAGGCCTTTGTGAGTTCATCTTCTGCAATGACTCCAATAGTGCACAAGTCTTTCTCCATGGTAATAGCCTCTTCGTAATTATCTGTTAATGATGGTTTCACAACTCGCTTGATGATTTGCGCAATATTGGTCGACAGGATAGAAGTATAGTAGTCTACAAAGATGGAGTCATGAGGTTTAGTGTCATTTGAGAACTTTTTCAAAATACAGTTGAACCTCTGATTGAAATCTTTGACCTTTTTATTTTTGCTCCATGTTGAGACTACCCAACTCCAGTAACATGGCAGGGGTCTTGTCTTCATCAAAATTTTCAAGAAAGATCCTTTTGAATACTCCCTAATTCTAGATGGAATTTAGAGGAAGATTGTGGTACCATATAGCCTTTCTGCCATCCAAGGCACATGGAAACAATCTACATTTAATGTCATCATAACATACCTCGGGTGTTTGCAGATGTAGGTAGAAAGTGTCTAAGTGATCTTCTCCCTTCACTGTCTTTTCAGGGTCATATTTGTTAAGAGCTTGTCTGCGTGTCTTGGAATCTTGTGTAGGACACCCAAAAGTGCCAATAGGCCCTAAGCCATCCAATCCAGATTTTGTTCTTCCATGTTGTTCTCTTCGCTGTCCTCCTATTCCTCTTCTGAATTGGATGATTCCTCTTCTGAATTTGTTGGTTCCTCCTTTTCTTCTCCTCCTCCTTCATTCCCTTCCCCTCCGCCTCCTTCATCGGATCCTAAACTCGAGAGTAAGAGGTTATCCTCTTCTTCCTTTCAAAAAAGTGGGGGTTCCTCTTCTTTCTCCACAACTTCTGTTATCTCCTCAAGAGTGGAAAAGATCGCTTCTTCAACAGATGTAACTACTACTCCTGTGGGGGTAGTCTTGTTCTTCTTTTGAGATTATGGAAGGGTGTACACTCCTAGAATTAGTCAGACAACTTTTGAAAATTGAAGGGTGATGGTGCGGATGGTCTAGATTTGAGGTTACAAGATTTCATGTTAAGGTCTAGGAGGTGAGAAATTACCAACTCATAAATCGTGAGTAGGGGAGAGAGAGTGAATGTTACTGCCTTGACATGAAAATGGATGAGTGGGGTCGGTGGGACAATCAGCCATAAACTATTAGCAGTCCTCCTTCTAGCGCCATAAATGTTTATGGTGCTAGATCCACCAACATTCAGGGTATCTCCCTGGTATGAGGTCCCTGCTAGACCTCACACTATTTGGTGTAGGAGTCCCATCTGGTATGATGGCCCGATTGCCATATAATTAGAAATTTTCTTCAGCTCTTTTTGTTCAACACATGAGAGTGTTACACTGGTACCTTCAAAAAGAAATGTGAGTGTTCCTAGTGAGTGTACAATGTAACTGTGTCTAGGTTCTCTTACTGCAAAAGGGGGGAAAAAGTGAGCCTCTAAGTGAGAGGTAATAGTACCACCCAAGAATAGACACATGCGAACTAGGAAGGTTTATCTAACATCCAATGGAATAGTCCACAATGGACGTGACAATCGTTATAACTGGTAATCAAGAAAGGTCTATCTAATATTCCACAGAGTAGACCACAAGGATAAGACAACCGTGATAACCAATACAACACATTCCCAACAAAGTAAGTACTAAAACAACCGAAATAGTTCAACTATCTTAGTACATGTGAAACAAACATGAATTAGAAATGCTCAAAGAATAGTCTTACAAACATCTACATGTCATGCATGGAAATGTGTTGACCTAAACATGCTTCTATATTAAGAAAAAGTTCCAAGACACATATTTACATCATATATCACTTGCCCAAGTAGTGGGACATTAGAGCCACTCCTTGCTCCTCAAATAACTGACTGAAACTCTATGCTTTGTGGGATGAGCCAAGGTGAAAATTCCTTGCTCATACAATGAGGGGGGTATACATAACAAAGGGTGATGCTTGGTCCTTGTGACTCTAGGACTACCCTCATGACTGTTCAACTTCCTATGAATTTTTAATTGATATGACTCTTCACATTCATGTGTGTCCATTGGACTTTCACTTTATATTACATTCGATTTACAACATATATGGCCCATAATATTGATGTGGCCTTTGAAAACTCATGACACGACTTAACATGACACAACTAACATGGAATAGCTTGCTGAGGTGGTAATGTCAGGCCACTTTTGTTGTTGAGTGGTAGATGTGTTCATGGATGTGCTATCTCTTCTCCTACGCATAGCTTGATGATGCAAGGTCTTCAATGATCTTTGGTCTTGAGAAGTGGTTGCATGCATGTGCTCCCTTTGCTTGTTCTTGATAAGCTTCATTGTCCATTCAACTGTAAGTGAGTCTTTTAGCATGTTTTCTCCTTCCTCATCTTCTTCATCACTTCATCGTGATCTAACAGTGTACCTATTCTTGCAATTCACTCATGACAGGATGACATCAAATCCAAGAAACCTCCTAGTCTAAGATGATGCATTGTTATCCATGGACTGGGCCCAAGACAGGTGATAAGTTGGGAAAGAGGGCCCAGCAAATGCACATTGTGCAATTCCAGGTGACTGGGAGGGTGATTGGTTACTGAGACTGCACAGAGCACAACTCAAGCTTAGCTGATGAACTCTTGATCATAGTCTTCACTGCCGTGAAAAATTGTGTAGAGGCCACTGGGAGACAAGGTTGCACAATTGAGACCATTAGTGGCTCCTGCAAGGTGGGACCCTGGGAGTAAGGTCTATGAAGTTTGCAGAGGCAAGGTGGGACTGGGCAGCAGAGGGACCTGGGAGGACAAATCTGCCCAGTTCTTGGGATCAGTGAGTCTTGGCTGAGGGAGGACATTGGGAGATAGTTCTTCACAGTTCTGGGAAGCAAGGAAGGCTTGGGTCTCTATGTGTTGGCTTGAGATAATTCTTCACATTCACTTGCAAATCGTTAAATCCTCCTTACACAAGAAAAACCAAGAGCTCTGATACAAACTTGATCTGAATGGGAAAATTAGTTTGTTGTGCTAAATTCCTCTTTAGAATATGTAAAAGTACTTAAGGATTCATGAGTTAATTGCAAGTTTTATCATGGGTTTTTGAGTGTTTTTATGTTAAAATTTCATGTACAAATTAACATAAACAAATCACTGAACAACAACATACAACAGAAAAGAACATCACAAAAATAGTATCACAACATCGCATGATGAAGGAGTTCACCCTGGCTAGGATACATCTCCTTGGTCTAGCTTGCAATGGCTTGGTTCTCTCTATTATGCTCAAAAGTGTGAATACATATGTTGACAATGCTCAAATGGCTCTGAAACCTACTCCAATGGCTTGAGAATGTCCAAAAATGCTTGTCTAGCCTCTTCCTACTCCCAAATTGGTCAAAAACTGAAGAAGTTATGACTTCCCATAGCTCTTGCACTATTCGCTCTACAATTTCCCCAAAATTGGCACCATCCTACAAATTTGTAGGAGCAATTAAATGCCCAATGAGGCCTTATTTATGAAAATGCAGGCCACATGGGGGGCTAGGTTACCGAGGCTAAGGCTAAAAGCTTTCCCCCACCGGTCGGACCCCCACTCCGCTCCGCCCGTGGTTTTGTTGGGTTTCATGCACCTAGGGGCTAGGCCCTTTTCTGAATGGTGCATAACTTGGAGTTTAAATATAATCAACATGACTATATATAATAAGAAACACAGTCGCATGTTGGTACTTTGCAATGTTTGTTAGACGAAGGTCTGGTGTTCGATCCCCACCCGGTCCATTCGGCCCTTAACAAATTTTTGGTGGCCCCCATGCTACCATGTGGAGACCTCTGGTTGGGCCATGTGGTAGCCTCTAGTTGGCCACCAACCCACCAATGAAAATTGTCCAAATCAGCACCAATGAAATCATGCCACTTGGAACCATCTATTCGCTAGAGGAATACATTCAATGCATAGTCACCCTACCACATAGGTATGCCCAATCAATGCCACATCAATAGTACGGATTGTTGATTGGACTGTCATAATTTTTTTTTGCAAAAATTCTCCTGTTTAGGAAAACGAAAAGAATGTGTTTTTGGGAGCATATGGAATCCGTTTCGTGTGAAACGAGTTGCATCAAATTCAGGATGATGAGAAATACGCGGTCATTCAGGTTCCACACCGTTCCGACAACTTTGAATTTTGAGCCAATTTTTGAGCACCTGATCAAGCCAAAGGTGAAAAGTCCTTGCACATACAATGAGGGGGGTGTATATAACCAAGGGAAATGCTTGGACCTTGTGACTCTAGAATTACCCTCATGACCATTAAACTTCTTATGAATTTTCAACCAACATGACTCTTCATATTCTTGTGCGTCCATTGGATTTCCACTTTACATTACATTTGACTTACAACAGATATGGCCCATAATAGTGATGTGGCCTTTGAAAAATCATGACATGACTTGACATGACACTACTGACATGGAATAGCTTGTTGAGGTGGCAATGTCAAGTCGTTGTTTCTACTGAGTGATAGATGTGTTCTTGGATGTGCTCTCTCTTCTCCTTTGCATAGCTTGATGATGCGGGGTCTTCAATGATCTTTGGTCTTGAGAATTGGTTGCATGCATGTGCTCCCTTTTCTTGTTCTTGATAAGCTTATTTTTACATCCAACTGTAAGTGAGTCTTTTAGCATGTTCTCTCCTTCCCCATATTTTTCATCACTTCACCATGATATAACAATGTCCCTGTTCTTACAATTCACTCATGACGGGACGAAATCAAATCCAAAAAACCTCTAGTCTAAGATGATGCATTGTTATCCATGGACTATGCCTGGGATAGGTAAAAACTAGGAAAGAGGACCCAGTAACTGTGAATTGTGCAATTCCAAGTTACAGGGAGGGAAACTGGTTACTGAGACTACGAAGAGTGCAAATCAGGCTTGGATGAGGAACTCCTCAGCACAGTCTTCACTAATGGGAAACATTGTTCAAAGGCCACTGGGAGATAGGATCACAGAGTTGAGATGATCAGTGGTTGTTGCAAGGTGGGACCCTGGGAGGTAGGTCTACGCAGTTTGCAAAGGCAAGGAAAGACTAGGCAGGATAGGGACCTGGGAGGACAGATATGCGCTGTTCTTGGGATCAGTGAGTCCCAACTAAGGGAGGACATTGGGAGAAAATTCTGCACATTTTTTGGAGGCAAGCTAGGCATGGGTCTCTATGCATTGCATGATTCCAACAAGAAAGGAGGAAGCTTGATAACAGATCTTGTGAAATTCAAAGTTGAAGTTAGAATTGAAGAAGCTACTGCATAATTCTCGGGAGGAAGGCAGTTTGATCAACTCTGGAATTGCACAGTGAAACTATCCTGGGGGACAGTGAGTGCGCACTGTGTAGTTCTAGGAAGTAGGGTTACATAACTGAGGATTGAGACTACGCAACGGTTAGTTCAGTCAGGGTCTGGTGAACAAGATTTTTTTGGTCAGGAGGATTTTCAAAAATATGGCTAAGCATGGGAGACAGGTGAACATGTGAGGAAATTGAAATCGTGATCACACACTTAGCATATTTCGATGACATGACAACATAGACCACCAGAAAAATAAGACAAAGCATTACCCTCTGTGAGTCTCTCTATAAAAAAAAGCAACAAGTGAGACACTTGAGATAGACCCTAGGAGGACCATGATGACACTTGTGTGACAATGCTTAAAACTTTGTTAATGAGTGCAACTAATGTTTACATAGCTAGGACAACTTGAACACACAAAGGCAAACCTTTGAAAACACGAGAAAAGGACTGAAACCATGGTAAAACAATCAAACATGCCAAAAGACGACAGTTCACCAAAAAGGCAAAAGGGGTGAAAAGACTCTAAGAGAGCTCATGAAATGAGCTCAAGTGTTTGCAACCATAAAGGGAAAGACCAAGGAAGGCTCTAAAATTTAAGCACAAACCAAAATTTTGGAGGGTGTTGCAGCTGCTACAACATAGAACCAATCATATGCTGCCACGTGTCTTGCTAGACATAAGGGCTCACCACCTTTGGTTTTGCAATGAAATCCTTTGTTAATTCTCTTTTGGCATTTGTTGAGCGCCAGAGAAGGTATGTAATTACCACTTATTTTGTCATCTTTTCCTTGAATTCATAACTTCTTTACATTATGATATAGGTATATGGCGAAAGATTATGATAAAGTTTAGAAGATTTGTGTTCAACGTAAAACGACTAATAATTACCCTTTTCCTATGCAGAAAAAGAGGAAAATGGAAAATTGCCATTCTAAAGGAAATGACAAGACAAAATCAAATATTGTCCCTTTGATAGGGAACCGCATCCAAATGAGGCAATCCAGATTGGAGCATACAAGCCAGGAAAAGGAAGAGGAGATACCAAATCGGTGCAAGAGAACGAGAAGATCACCGAGAGTTAACAATATGGCGAATCCCTCAGGATCCTTTGATCCTAAGGGATCACTACCTTAACGATTCTCTGTATCGTTGATATCTTTGCTCGGCTACTATAAGAAGGGACAACATTGCTAGCCCAAGGGGATGGACTATTGTTGTTTTTATGAAATTCACTATTGTAACTGAAACTTTGATCATTGACTCTCTTTAAAAGAGCGATTACTGTAACTCTGTTTTGATGCTTAATATATAAACTCTGTTGCCATTCCATATTTGATTCTAGAGTAATCATAAGCAGTGCATCCCTGGAGGCTAAGGGCCTAGCCCTGGTGGATCACTTGCTTCCTATACCATTAATTCTCGATTCCAAGTCGTGTGTGGTTTGATTTCTTTTATCTGCCTTGATTCATTAATATGTTGTTCCTTGTTATTTCATGTATTAGCTCTGTTATATTTCATTCCTATTTGAATAGTAAGGTTAATCTTGACACAGGAATGTTATGCTACTCGTTCTAAAGTTATATCATATTTTTGTTCCTTTAACAAACTGATATTATTGTATAACATTGTTGTTCCTTACAGATTACCGTTACTGTTCGATTACAGAGTAACAGTGCTGTGTATTTATAAATCGGTATTATTGTCTATTTATCTATGGTTTACTCCCAAGTGTGATTGCTATTCATTGGGACTGTTTTTCCACCATGATTGTAATTGTTGTTTCTTCATAACCGTGATTAGTAATTGTTATGCCGAAACTCAGATTATTGTTTCTTCAACAGAAAAGTGTTGCGTGTAATATTTGATTTGGTTTTCTATGCATTTACATTTGATTTCGGTTGCTATTCAATATTTCATAGCTTCCTTTAGTTTGCTGCCCTATTTCTGTTTGTTGTTCAAATCATTTCTGAGTGAAGATTGCAATTACTACTTCATTTCCGTAGGTTAAAGCTTTGTTGTTTAATTGAGTTAAATAGATTAGTCGTTGTTCCATTTCCTGTTATTAGAATGATCATTGCTTTGATATGCATAGAACGATCTGAAACTGTAGTGAACATTGATAGTTGTTGTCTAGTTCCCAGGTTGATGATCTTTTCCCTTAAATTGCTTCTCAATTACATCAGTTTACAAAGGGAGGAGTTATTATTACTGCACCCTTGACTAATAAATTGTTGTAGTTTTCTGAGTGAATGATTTAAGTCTCAAAGTGTTAAGTTTCTTTTTGAAAGTAGATTTTATTCCAAGCATCCGTTTACTCTTGTATTTAAAGCACTATACTACTAGCATTAATCTGACAAATGACAGTCTCAGACTGAGTACACTCTTTGAGATAAAAAATTGTACTTGGATTAACAATTAATGTAGGGTAAATAGAGGTGAAAAAGACCCTTTTTACAGCTCGACATTTTGGTGCCATTACTGGGGAAGAGTGTAGCCATTTGTTTCTTTTCAGAGTAGTGTAAGTACCTACTAGGAGAGAATTGGGTTTTAAAAATGGAAGGTAAGAAACTGCGTATGAAGCATGTAACAGCCCTGCTCCCCTGCCCGCTTTCCTGCAGATTTGTTGCTGTAAAAATTAGAATTTGATTTGTGTGCATGACTAAGCAGAAAATGCCTGAAAAGAATCTGAAACCACTACCCAAGCCTGATAAATCTAAGAGGCCAGTGACCCTTGGCCGATCGACCTTTATAGACAAAATCCTTAAGAAAGCAGAATCTCAACCTTCAGTAGGGCCTAGAAAAGTTGCTTCTAGACAACCTACTAGTTCCCTTCAGTCCACAAGATCACCATCTACAGCTTTTGCTGAGGTGCATAGCCAAACTAAAGAGCAAGATTTTCAAGAAATTGAAAATTCTAGCCTAAAATCATTGCAAGAAGGGAACCTTAGCAACCTTTGCGAAGGAGGAGGAGAAATAGGGAAAACCGAAGAACCAAGATCTCCTCTTGGAATAATTCAGCCATTAAGCAGTCCAGATAAGGGAAGTGCTGCAAAAATCATTCATAGCAAAGCTAAAGAACCTCAAGAGCCAAAATCCCCCCAAACATTAGGAAATCTCATCATCCTAGACAAAGGGGTGCTGTTAAGGCCATTCCTGTTAAAGACCATCCCTGTTCTATCCAACCAACCTAGGAATACCCTCCTAGAAATCCCGAAAGGCTATTGGCACATATTTGACCAAATGGCCCAGAACCAGCCAAACACCCAAACCTCCACACTACAATATCCCATTGTAGATACTGCAGTCAATGCACCTATGAAGGAAATTCCTCTTCAGCATATCCCTACATTTCATGGCCTAACATTGGAAGACCCAGATGCATTTTTGTTTGAATTCGATGTGCTGTGTAGAGGATATGACTATACCACCGACCCCCAAAAGTTGAAACTATTTCCCTCTACCTTAAAAGAAGCTGCTTTACAATGGTTTATGGGGTTGGGTGGGGGTGTCATCAATGACTGGGATTAGATGAAAGGTGCTTTCTTGAAGATATATCATGATTATTGTAGATCCAGAGAATTAAAAGATGAAATATTTCAGATGGTAGCTAGACCTAATGAAACATTAGAAGAATATGTTGAACGTTTTCAGTATAATCTTCAAAGATCTCCTTATGCATCATTACCCTTACCTGATAATGTATTAAAAACAACATTAATTAAAGGTATGAAGGAACAATGGATTGAAACATTGAATATTATGGGAAAAGGAGATATCTATCAAGAAGATTTTGCTAACATCATTGATTTATGTATCAGGAGCTCACGAGGAAGCACAAGGCTAAAACCAGCAGAACATGACAGGTTTACAAGGGACAACAAGATCTCTGCAGAAGGAGTAACTCGCGCAGAAATTGGAAATTTATTAGAAAATTTCAAAACTGACATATTGGGGACTCTGACAACGCAACTCGATATTATGCAAGCCAAGCAGAAACAAGCAGAGGTAGAGCAAAATCTGGCAATCTTTTGTCCCAGATGCAGAAAGAAACACAGCCAAAAAGAGTGCCCATTGGATGTGATTCAAGTTTGCGCCATTTGTACAAAAGACCACTCTACAGAAAGCTGTCCCTCACTTCCTAGTTTGAAAGCGGTATACAAAGAAGCGGAAGAAGAACCAGAACCAGTGTACCTACTTAATCAGCGCTGTCAATGGCAGTCGCGATAATCAGGTATGTTCCCTAATCCAGCTTCTTCTTTTCAGCCTCCACAACATCATGCTCAGAAATATAATACAATGTGGCAAAATCAACCTCCCTTCTCAAATTGGTCACAACAACCATTTCCTTCATCATCACCGTGGTCGAATCAAACAAGCCAAGCCAATTGGCCAAATTTTCCCTATGCTCCACCATATTGGCAAAATAATGCGTATCCAGCACAATGGTTCCCTCCTACCTCACAGAGTCAAGCCTGACAAACAAATTGGCAAAGACCAATGAATCATCCAGTAGGAACCATTCCTCTCCCTCAACCTACACTACCAACACTACAACAAAACCCCTAGTCCAATTTAAGACCGCAACTCCCAGCCCAACCCAACCCAAACCCAAATAACAGACTGGTTCAATCTATTCAAATAATTGAAACACCAGAACTAGAAACCAATCTAAGGGAGTGCAATGACCTTCAATTAAGATCTGGGCGTATTGTAGAAATCGAGGGAGATAAAACTGTTCAAGTTGAAAATCAGTTACATGTAGAACAACCATCACAAGAAGAAGATATGATCAGACAACAGACTCATAATCAAACAACCACATCTTCTCCCTAATTCCCATAACGATTAATTATACCACGACCCATAGAACATCCTGACTTTGATATTTTGAGAGAACTTCAGAATTTGTACATAAAAATCCCGCTCCTCCAAGCTATCCAAGATATCCCAATATATGCAAAGACCATCAAAGAGCTATGTATAAAAAAACCAAGGAGGAGAATAACAAATAACCCAACAGTCCAAGTAGTTGGCACCTTATCTGACCTATTATCAGGAAGAGAAGCACCTGTCAAATATGAAGACCTAGGAAATCCAATAGTGACAGTAAAAATCAATGGGTAAACCTTTTAAAATGCCGTAGTTGATCTAGGGGCTACAATTAATATCTTAACAACCACCACTTGTCAAAAACTAGGAATTACATCAGTAGAACCGACTTCCACTTTATTGGAACTGGCTGACCGATTAGTGGTTAGGCCATAAGGCACACTACATGATGTCATGGTATCCGTTGATTCCTGGGAATATCCTGTCAACTTTCTGATAATAAACCCCAAAAACTGACTTGATGGACATCTGTTAATTTTAGGCAGACCTTGGCTTGCAGTCGCTTTTTCTTACATTGGCTGCCGACAAGGCAGTATGACCATAACTAGAGGGAGTAACATCAAGAATCTAGCCTTATACCCCCCCGCCCAAACAAGTATCACGATAATAAAAACTAACAAACATCCTGTATCATACCTTTCCGAAAACATTAGATCCCCATTAACTATAGAAGATGCCATCGATTTCAAAGATCAAACAGAGGATGATGTTATTAACAAATTTATTAACCAAGTTGAATCCAGATCCCACATACAATGTCACATGATAGAGGCAGCATTTGATAATGAATTAGAAGAAGATCCTCTCAGAGACACTCATGATCAAACAATACCTACTACCTCTGTGTCAAATAGCAAAACTATAGAGATTGAGCCAGGAAAAACTTTAAACATTAACAGTAACCTGACTCCCAAACAACAAGAGAAGCTAATCCAACTATTGAGAAAATACAAGGAAGAATTTGCATGGGATTATTCGGACATGAAGCGAATCGATCCCTAGTTATGTACACACCACATTTACACAAAAAAGGATGCAAGACCTGTTTGCCAACCCCAAAGGAGACTTAACTCTCATCTAAAAGACATTGTGAAAGCTGAACTACAAAAACTTTTAGATGTAAACTTTATTTATCCTATCTCTGATAGCAACTGGGTCTCTCCGCTTGTAGTGGTGACAAATAAGAATGGAAAGTGGAGGATTTGTGTAGATTATAGAGAACTAAATAAAGCAACACAAAAGGACCACTTTACCCTTCCATTCATTAACCAAGTATTAGATACATTAGCAGGAAAGAAATTATTTTCTTTCTTGGATGGCTTTAGTGGATACAATCAGATTCAGATTGCCCCTGAAGACCAAGACAAAACTACTTTTACTTATCCTTGGGGAATGTTTGCCTACAGAGTTTTACCCTTTGGCCTATGCAATTCCCCTGCCACATTTCAAAGGGCTATCCTCAACATCTTTTCAGATTTAATAAATGAAGGGTTCGAAGTATACATGGATGATTTTACACCATACAGAGATGATTTCGACCCAGTGTTAGACACATTGGAAAGGGTGCTGCAACAATCCATTGCCTCTGCTTGAGCCATGAAAAATGCTATATGATGATGACTGAAGGACTCATCCTAGGTCATTATATCTCAGCAGCTAGAATACAGGTAGATCCAGCCAAAATTCAAATAATTTTGCTAATAACTACTCCTACCACACAAACAGAGGTATGCAGTTTTCTTGGATTTTCTGGTTATTATAGGAGATTTATAGAACATTTTTCTCACATTGCTGCACCTTTATACGTACTGACAGGAAATGTTGACTTTGTTTGGACAGATAAATGTGACCGTGATTTTGAGGATCTGAAAAAGCTTGTTTCAACAACCCCAATACTTCGAGGTCCAAATTGGGACCTGCCATTCCAAATTTCATCAAATGCTTCGGAGACGGAGCAGTCCTTGGGCAAGAATAAGACAAAAAACCATATTCAGTTTATTATATTAGCAAGAATTTGTCTCATGCTGAGTTGAATTATATCGTTACTGAAAAAGAATTTTTAGCTGTAATACATGCTGTAAATAAATTTAGGCATTATATCATTGGATATCCTGTTGTTTTATATACAGATCACTTTGCCATAAAATATTTGACAAATAAACCAATCACAAACGGTAGAGTAACAAGATGGCTAATTTTATTGCAGGAATTCGACATCACAATAAAAGACTGACCTGGAAAAGAAAATCTTGTAGTTGACTTTCTCTCACGAATGCCAAAACTAGTGGACACAGCAGCAGTCAAAGATCAATTTCCAGATGAACATTTGTTCACTGTTACTGTCAAAACACCCTGGTATGTTGATGTTGCGAATTATTTAGCAGTAGGCAAATTACCAAAACATCTAACTCCCAATGAACGAAAGCAGATTGTCCAGTGTAGTACCCGATTTTCTTGGATTGGGGGCTACCTATTTCATATAGGGGTGGATATGCACATTAGAAGATGCATCCGTGAAGATGAAATTTTTGACATTTTGAAAGCCTATCACGATGGATCGTGTGGCGGACATTTCGCAGATCGAAGAACTGGTCACAAAGTTCTGCAAACATGGTATTATTGGCCCACAATCTTCAAAGATGCAAAGAAATTTGTTCAAGCTTGTGACAGTTGCCAAAGAGCAGGATGCCTTGGACAGTCCGACGAAATGCCTCTGAACCCACAACTAGTCATTGAACCATTCAAAAGTTGGGCACTCGATTTTGTTGGTTCAATCAATCCATCATCAAACCAGAAAACGTATATTTTGGTAGCAATAGAATATGTCACCAAATGGGTTGAAGCTGAGGCATTGCCAAGAGCTACAGAGGATTCCGTCATTCAGTTCTTGTTCCACATATTTGTGCAATATGGCCTCCCAAGAGACATAATCACTGATGGAGGACCATAGTTTGATGGTAATAAAATTATTGCAACATTAAAAAACTATCATATTCAACATAAAATTACTAGTCCATACCACCCATAGGCGAATGGCCAAGTAGAGAGAACGAATAAAGTAATAGAAGCAATACTGACAAAAACCATTGTGTCACACAGACGTGATTGGGCTACAAGATTGCTAGAAGCCTCGTGGGCATATAGAACAACATGGAGAAGCACTACTGGTTATTCACCATATCAGCTAGTATTTGGAAAGGAACCCATCTTTCCAATAGAATTCAAAATACAGACCTTGAGAACAGCACAAGAAGTCGGTCTAGATTTAAACGAGGCCTAGATTAATAGACTACAACAGATCAACGAGCTGGATGAAATTAGGCTCTCCACTCTTCAACATACTGCATTAATCCAACAACAGAGAGCCAAATGGCACGACGCCCTCATAAAAAAGAAAGTCTTTCACGAAGGAGATTGGGCGCTCCTATACGATTCCAGGTTTCAGGATTTTCCGGGGAAACTTCAGACTCGTTGGCTGGGACCATACGAAATCCAGAAGGTACATGATAATGGCACCATTACTTTAACCACCATCAATGGATCTGGACATACCTTTAAGGAAAACGGCCACCAACTTCGATTGTACCGCAAACCACTCACTCAGGAATCCTTCTACCAGCAACTCTAGGAAGACTTCGACATGTAGATTCTGGTTGAGGAAGAGAACTCTTCCTCACCTTTGGTTCATTAAGTGATTTGATTGCTTTTAAATTTTGTACATAATTCTTTTGTTTTGTTTGTGTAAATTATTTTCTGTACAGATTCATGCATTTTTTCAACCTTTGCATTTTGTTGTTCCTCTCGGATGAAACAACATTTTCACCATTCTGTTGTTCCTTTCCGAAAGAATAGCACTTCTGCATTTTTTCTGTTCCTTTCCGAAGGAACAACACTTTCGTTTTCTGTTGTTCCTTTCCGAAGGAACAATACTTTCGTTTTCTGCTGTTCCTTTCCAAAGGAACAAAACTTACATTTTTCTGCTGTTCCTTCCCAAAGGAACAACACTTTCATTTTTTGTTGTTCCTTTCTGAAGGAAAAACACTTTCATTTTCTGATTTTCCTTTCCAAAGGAACAACACTTTCATTTTCTGTTGTTCCTTTCTGAAGGAACAACACTTTCATTTTTCTGTTGTTCCTTTCCGAAGGAACATCACTTTCATTTCTCTGTTGTTCCTTTCCGAAGGAAGAACATTTTCACATTTTTTGTTTACGCTTGTTTTCTTTGCTGTTCCAATTAAGGGATAACTACTGTTCTCCTCAATGAACAAAATTTTCGAGCATATTTTTCCCTTTGCTCGCGCTTTTTGTACAGTAGTTGTTCTATCTTGAGAGCAACATTTTTAGAGTGCATTTTCTTCTTTGTGTGTTTTACCATTTAGATAATTTTTGTGAGTCATGGTCATTTAAATCACAACCATACATCTATGCAATGAATACAAAAACTAGAGGATAGTGAAATCAACAAATTACATAAAAATCGTTATCTTTAGAAGAAATTGCTTTGAATTGATAAGAGAAAAGAGGAAAGGACACAACTATTGATTACCTTACTGTCATTATTATACTAATATCAATATGATTGATTATTTTTATCATGATGGTTCTTCCTAAATCCCCATAATTCTCTTTGATCATTATTAATGAATAAGAATAAAGGGCATATTTTTCTATTGAGATGTTAAGACTTCTTCCACCATCCCTACTCTTAAGGAGTGTTGAACCACCCTCTGTATATAAATAGGAAAAGTGCTATATAAAAGAAAAAAGAAGGAAAAAATGTTTATATGATTGCTAACATGGTTTGTCAGATGAAGGATAGGGGGTCTCATCAAGAGCTAGCCTACCATGATCATAAGGAAGAAAGTGAAGTGGCATTCCCATTATGGCCACCACACCAGCGATATGATCCAAGAGGTACATCAGAAAAAATAAAAAGTCCTTGGAACAGGAGCTCTCATCATGGTGAATGGCATTATGATTTATCTGGTTACCAAGCCAGCATAATGGCCTCCATTCTGACATTGCACAACACTTTCCTAGGCATACACAAAGGATTATGGTTCCAAGGGTGAAATAAACAACTCTGTCAAGGTTATGGACACCTGTGGGCAACAAAGCTTTGTTGATGGTATTGAAGTCATATTTCTTATACACCAATAGCAATTATAAAACCCTTCTTCTTATATCTTTATAAATGGTTCAAATGAGATTATGTATATAACCCTTTCGAACCTTTGATACATGAAAATCAATTACAAATCAATTATGATGGTAAAAGTCGATAATGATCGCATAGGACCTTTTATGCACGTCAGCTGTCCTATCCTCCAATTCTCGCATCATATCACGAAATTTCCTTATTTATTAAGCGATTCTATTATACACCTTGATTTCGGAAATCCGCTCATCGTTGTAAACATGGAATTTTTGTATACGCTGTTCCTTTATGACTCTGTACTATGGCAGTTCAGCACGCTGCTCCTTCATTTGATGGCCAAGGACAGCTTGTCACATTGCAGGGGGGCGCAAGTGACCTCATAATTTGCTGGCATACGTGTCAGCTTATCATTCGGAGAATTATGACTTGGGAATAACAAAGATTAACGGTATTTTGTTTCCCAATTTGCATGGCTTGTTGTTCCAAAGCTATTTCTGTGTTTTGCTCTGCAAAAATTAGCAGTAAGTTTGAAATTCGAACAACTTGCTGTTCCGTCATCTTCTCTGTGTTTGCTAACAGTGAGCTAAAAATTTGAATAGCCTGTTGTTCCATTGCCGTCTCTGTGTTTTTTTTATAGTGTGCTAAGCATGGGAGGAAGATCAATTCGCAGAGAGCCACAGGTGTTGATGGTCTCTAATGCTGCATGAGAGATCCTAGCGAGGGCAGGATGGATAGTTTATCTTAACCATCTACAACAATCCAACGAGACAGTGGCAATTGAGTTTTTACAGAACTTGCAAGAACATCATTCCATGGTGAGAGGGAGATAGATAGCAGTCACTGACGACATAATTGCAGAGGTTTCAGGATTGCCAGCCATTGGACCTGTGTGGACTCTAAAAAAGGTGAGACTGCAAGATGCCATGAAAATCTTCCAGGATGAAGGGTAGAACCTGACTGTAAAAGGGAAGGGAGTTTTACCAGCAGCCTTGGGAGAGCCGTGGGTAGAGTTGACAAGAATTATCCAGAGCTACATCACTTGTGATGACAGGAAAGATGTGGTAAGACCACACCATCTTAAACTTTTAGCTATGTTAAAGAAAAAATGCACTGTGAATTTGCCTACATTTTAAAATTTTTTATTACACGATGTTACTCAAAGCATGAAGAAATCTCGCCATGTAGAGTCAGTGGTAAGCCACCATGGGTTAATATGACTGATAGTTACCTACAGTCTTGCTCAACAGTAGAGCAGTTTGGAAGAACGTATTTTCACGATAGACATGGTACTGCCTTTGCCAGCCCCAAAATGAAAACATATTGCCAGTACATCGAGCAGACCACTGAAACGAAGAAAATCTGTTAGATTGGCATGGATCAGAGGAATGCTGGGAAATTCCCAGGGGAACATCAGTCAACCGGTGGAAATAGATGATTCAGGAGATGAGCAACCCCCACAATTGGAAGGAGGGGAGAACGAAAAAGAATTGGAGGAAAACGATGAAGGAGAACCGGAGGAAGAGACTGAGCAATCTGGTTAGGAGGAAGAGGAAACAGAGCAATGCAGTGGAAGTCCACTGCAAAACCCATTACAAGAAGATGAATTGGTCTAGATTCTAGCCAATATGGGCGAACATGCCCAACCTCATAGCCCACTTAACCCCCACAACGAAGAAGAACCACAGGAGCACTCTACTCATGATAAAAGTGCATCCGAGGAACTGTGTGATGAGGAAGAAGGACCGCAGGAGCACTCTGTTCATGATAAAAGTGCATCCGAAGAACTGTGTGATGAAGAAGAAGAAGAAGAGGATCACTCTGCCCATGATGAGAGTGTATCTGGAGGGAAGAGTGACGAAGATGAAGAAGAGGAACAATTTGTTCCTAGTCAGAATACACCAGAAGAATTCCACGATGAAGAAGGGGTAGAAGAAGAAGTTACCCAAGAAACAGCAGAGCAAGCTAGGGTTTCTACCCCTGAACAACCCGATTAGCAGAACACTAAAGAAGCACCCCAAGAAGATAAGGAAATTGGCCAAGGCAAAGATACAATACTGGAGGTACAAAGCCTAGGCCCGAGTAAATGAATAGTTGTTCCTTCCAAGAAAACAGAGGAAATTAAAAGATTACGAAAGGAACAGTAGAGACTGCTTAACGTAATCAAGCAACTTCGACAACAGATAAGGGTTTTGAAAATGGGGAAGAAATCAAAAGGAACCTCTATGGTAAAGCATGCAACCGCCCAGGCGAAACCCCTTAAGAAAAAGATCAAGAGGACTCAAGTCCAACTTGCCATTCAAAACCGAAAGGAACAGCATCTGACTATTGCCCATGTCGAAGTACAAACAGAGAATGTATCGGCCTATGATAAGGAAATTCAGACAGAGGCACTGTCCTCTAAGGAAACTCAGACCATAAAGATGAGACGCTGTGATAAGAAGATCCAAGTAGATCTCCCACCTACAACTATTATGTTGGATAATGACCCAAGGACAGTAACTCTACGAAAAGATTTGGCACAAGCCCAGTAAACAATAGAGAAACTTACAGAGCAGACTGTCCCTCGAGAAAAATACGAGAAATTACAATAGCAGCTGAAAGACATTAATGCATCAAAAACTCAGGCCTTTGAAGGATGGCGAAAAGCAGAAGAAAGAGTCACAAAGGTAACCCATAGACTAGATGTAGTCAGCAAACAAATGGATACCTTATGCTCTTTTTATACTGACGTGCTAGCATGTAGGGCACCTGCTAGGAACTATGCTTTGTTTTTAATGGAAAGATATTTACAATTGAAAATTAAAGTTGTTAAAGCAGGAGTCCCTATAGAAATAAAAACCATTGATGACTTCATAAACTATTGTAAGCATTACGGGGTGAAAGTTTAGAGATTGTTATGTGAATTTTATTTGCACAATCTTGTATTAGATGGAGAAACAGAGAAAAATCCTAGTCCTTTTGTGGGTGATGTCCAACTGCAAGCATTTATTTCTTTTGGTGTTAATCAAATAAAGTGGCTTAAAGCCTACAATCTCTTTCAAAGACAAGAGAATGGATTAGACTTATGGGTGAGGGATGAACTTAGAGACCCACTGCAGTTATGGAATAAACATAGGAGCCTAATGAGAACTCAGGGAGTGATTGAAGCATTGGGACTTATTCACACAGCAGTCATCCAACAAGGGGTAGAATACTTCCTTGCCATCAAAGACCTTGCCATAGCAGCAGCCAAATTCCGATATCAGACTTCTAATCGGAACATCCAAAATAGGGAAACATATAATTATGAGAACTTTAAGCTAGCTGTTGACCACTTGGGTATCTCTGGTGACCTCATTTTGAGAGAAGGCCCGTCTTGGTTAGGCTGTAGGTTCTGAAGTCCAATCATTTGGCACCCTGGACCAGGATATCAAGCCTTATATGAAATTCTTGAAGGTCAGGCATGACATCTTTTTGAATTCCTAGCTAGGCATCATGGCTGTAGACCACCTAATGAGATCCCTTCTCTAGCCTATTCCCTAACTACCTTGCATGTCAATTACAATTTTTTCATGAGGGCATGAAAAAGGGTAAGTAGGGGGGTGTGTTGAGTGCCATAGAAGGTATGTAATTACCACTTATTTTTTCATCTTTTCCTTGAATTCATACCTTCTTTACATTATGAAATAGGTATATGGTGAAAGATTATGATAAAGTTTAGAAGATTTGTGTGCAACGTAAAATGACTAATAATTACCCTTTTCCTATGCAGAAAAAGAGGAAAACGAAAAATCTCCCTTCTAAAGGAAACGACAAGATGAAATCAATCGTTGTCCCTTTGACAGGGAACCACATCCAAACAAGGCAATCTAGATTGGAGCGTACAAGCCAGGAAAAGGAAGAGGAGATACCAAATCGGCGCAAGAGAACGAGAAGATAACTGAGAGTTAACAATATGGTGAATCCCTCAGGATCCTTTGATCCTGAGGGATCGCTACCTTAACGATTCTCTGTATCGTTGATATCTCCACTTGGCTGCTATAAGAAGGGATAACATTGCTAGCCCAAGGGGACGAACTATTGTTGTTTTTATGAAATTCACTATTGTAACTGAAACTTTGATCATCATCTCTCTTTAAAAGAGCGATTACTATAACTTTGTTTTGATGCTTAATATATAAACTTTGTTGTCGTTCCATCTTTGATTATGGAGTAATCATAAGCGGTGCATCCCTGGAGGCTAAGGGCCTAGCCCTGGTGGATCACTTGCTTCCTGTACCATTAATTCTCGATTCCAAGTCGTGTGTGGTTTGATTTCTTTTATCTGCCTTGATTCAGTAATCTGTTGTTCCTTGTTATTTCATGTATTAGCTCTGTTATATTTCATTCCTATTTGAATAGTAAGGTTAATCTTGACACAGGAATGTTATGCTAATTGTTTTGAAGTTATATCATATTGTTGTTCCTTTAAAAAACTGATATTATTGTATAACATTGTTGTTCCTTACAGATTACGGATACGGTTCGATTACAGAGTAATAGTGCTGTGTATTTATAAATCGGTATTATTGTCTATTTATCTACAGTTTACTCCCAAGTGTGATTTTTGTTCATTGGGACTGTTGTTCCACTGTGATCACAATTGTTGTTTCTTCATAACCGTGATTAGTAATTGTTATGCTGAAACTCAGATTACTGTTTCTTCAACAGAAAAGTGTTGCATGTAATATTTGATTTGGTTTACTGTGCATTTACATTTGATTTTGTTTGCTTTTCAAATCATTTCTAAGAGAAGATTGCAATTACTGCTTCATTTCCGTAGGTTAAAGATTTGCTGTTTAATTGAGTTAAATAGATCAGTTGCTATTACATTTCCTGTTATTTGAATTATCATTACTTTGATGTGCACAAAACGATCTGAAACTGTAGTGAACATTGACAGTGGTTGTCTAGTTCCTAGGTTGATGATCTTTTCCCTTAAATTGCTTCTCAATTAGATCAATTTACAAAGGGAGGAGTTATTATTACTGCACCCTTGACTGATAAATTGCTGTAGTTTTCCGAGTGAACGATTTAAGTCTCAGAGTGTTAAGTTTATTTTTGAAAGTAGATTTTATTCCAAGCATCCGTTTACTCTTGTATTTAAAGCACTATACTACTAGCATTACTCTGACAAATGATTGCCTCAGACTAAGTACACTCTTTGAGATAACAAATCGTACCTGGATTGACAATTAATGTAGGATAAATAGAGGTGAAAAAGACCCTTTTTACTACTCGACAACATTCCTTACGACTTTTGACATTAACGACATTTTAACCCTGTCATAACATTTAAAAGGTTCATCACTTGGAAATTTCTGATATTGTGATATACCAATTGTTTATACAGGTCAAAACAAGAACATTACATCATCCATCCCATGCATAGTGGGATAACCAAAATACGTCGTTTCATGAACTTGACATTAAAAAAAATACATGACATAGAGACCAAATATCTGAAACAAGACCATGATAGTCATCAACAACTATCATCAACAACATCTGTTAATCAGCATCCAGACCAGCAACCATGATCTCCCCCTAAACCTGTTCCACCTGAATAAAAAACAACTGTGAATTTGTACCAAGATCTTCTAAGATAATGCCAACAATGCATTATTAGAAGTATATTCTCCCCCTAAACCTGTGCTAGATGATCACTGTCAGACCCATATCAGACTCCTTTTATCCTGAGTCTGGCCCACTACTTTTCTTCAAACCAACATATACACGACTATATCTATAGAAACCTACGTATGTACGCGACTACGCTTCATGAAACTAGCGTATAAAAACTTTTCTCTGAAATAGATAAGTTTTAACAGCAGGATGATGCATCAACTACTCCCATCTTCTGTCTAAGATATTCAAATGTCTCTCTGGGCAGTGGTTTGGTGAATATATTATCAACCTGTTCTTTGGAGGGAACATAATCCAATTTGACCTTTTGTTCAAGCACTTGTTCACGTAGAAAATGATATTTGATGGTTATGTGCTTGGTCTTGGAATGCATGATTGGATTCTTTGAAATATTGATGGCACTTGTATTATCACATAGAATGGAGATGGGTGGAGTACATGTGATCTGAATGTCTTGCAATGTTTGCATCATCCAAAGGAGTTGTGTGCAGTAAGATGCAGTAGCCACATATTCTGCTTCAGCTATAGATAATGCAATTGAACTTTGTTTCTTGTTGAACCAAGACACTAATATGGAACCCATATAGAATGCACCACCACTAGTGCTTTTTCTGTCATCAACGCTTCCTACCCAATCTACATCTTTATATGCATGAAGTGTAAGATTTGTATCTCTAGGATACCATAAACCAAAATTATGTGTTCCTTGAAGATATTTGAAAATCCTTTTGACTACCTGAAGGTGTGATTCCTTTGGATTTGCTTGGACTCTTCCAACTATTCCCACTACATGCATAATGTCTGGTCAGGTACTGTTAGATAAAGCAGACTGCCAATCATGAATTTGTAGGTTGGTTGATATATTGTTGCTGATTCATCATTTGAGCTGAGACTACATCCTGTTATCATTGGGGTACATACTGGTTTTGAATCTTGCCATATTTTTTCAAGATCTGCTTGAGATATTTGGTTTGTGACAGAAAAATACCATCTTTATTTTGTTGAACTTGTAGACCAAGAAAATATGTAAGCTCACCAAGCAGGGACATTTCAAATTCTTGCTGCATTACCGAAGCAAAATTCCAACTCATGGCTTCTTCATTGCTACCAAAAATGATATCATCAACATACACAACAAGTATTGGCAATTTATTATTGTCAATCTTTGTATATAGATTGTTATCCACTGATCCTTTTGAGAAACCTTGTTGATGGAGGTAGTTGTGAAGACAGTAGTACCAAGCCCTTGGAGCTTGTTTTAGACCATAGAGAGCCTTTCTGATTCTGCATACAAGTTTTTCATCATTTCCAAGAATGAATCTATCTGGTTGCTCAATATTCATCTTCTAAGTCTCCATTAAGAAAGGAAGATTTTACATCCATTTGGTATACTTTGAATTTCTGAAAACTAGAAATTGCAACGAACATTCTTATGGCTTCAAGTCTAGCAACAGGTGCAAAAGTTTCTTCAAAATACTTGTTGAGCATATCCTTTACAAACAAGTCTGCCGTTGTTTCTAATAACTTCTCCATTTAAATTCATTCAGCTTGTTTTTGAATATCCATTTGGTTCCTATGATATTCTTATCATGAGGTCTAGGAACTAATTCCCAAGTATTATTCTTTTCAATTTGCTCAAGTTCTTCATTCATGGCCTTGACCCAACATTCATCTTTGCATGCTTCATTTCCATTTTGAGGTTCGATGGAGGAAAGAAATGCTAGATAGTTTGAAGCTTATGTAATAGTTCTTCTTGTCTGCACACCTACCTCTTTCTGTCCCAAAATTTGAGTCTCTAGGTGATTTTTCTAAACATACCTGGATGGAGTCTTTTCTTCTGCCATTATCTGTTCTTCTAGTGCTTCATTGGTTTCTTCTTCAAAATTAGTCTGATTTGATGTGGGAGGATAATCCTCATCTTCTCCACAATCTTTGGTTTTTACCTGCTTTGTATTTTTGCATGCTTCATCAACCACAACATCAATACTTTCAATAATTTTCCCAAGTCTTTTATTATAACACTTATACCCTTTACTTCGGGAAGAGTGACCAAGGAGAATGCCTTCATCTGCTCTAGGTTCAAACTTGCCAAGTTTTTCATCAGTCCTTTTAATGTAACATTTGCTTCCAAAAACTTTGGAGTATTTTACAGTAGGAGTCTTACCATACCAAAGTTCATGTGGAGTTTGAGTGTTGTTTACCCGAACATTTTCTTGGTTGAGAATGGTGATGACAGTGAATGCAGCTTCACCCCAGAAGGTTGCAGGAGCTCTGGACTCATCTATCATAGCACGATCCATTTGTTGAATAGTTCTATTAATTCTTTCTACCACTCCATTTTGCTAACGAGTCCTTGTAGTGGAGAATTGCCTTTTTATTCCATGTTCTTCACAAAAGTTAAAGAATTCATTCGAGGTAAATTCCCCTCCTCGATAATATCTAAGGCATTTGATTTTGCGATCTGATTCATTTTCAACCAAGGCTTTGAATTTTTCAAATTCTTCATCTTTATGCTTTAGAAGCCCTATCCAACACATTCTGGAAAAATCATCAATGAACAATATAAAGTATTCCTCTCCACGAGGTGACTTTTTCCTTGATGGTCCACATAAATCAGTATGAACAAGTTCAAGAGGCTTACTAGCCGATCCTTCCTTTTTAGGGAAGTGTGCTTTGGTTTGCTTACCAAATTGACATGATTTGCATATTGTATTTTCTGGGATGCTGATATCAAGAAGATCACGAACAGCCTGGAATCTGCATGCTTTTCTTATTTGAGAGAAGCTTAGATGCCCAATCTTCTGTGCCATAGCCAGTGTTCATCATTTTTGCTTAGATAGCACTGTTGTTGTCCTCCCTTGAGTATGTATAAGTTGTTTGGAGTTCTTATACCTTTGATCATGGTTTCTCCTGTATCAATCTCACGAACAACACATCCATTTGATCGAAATACTACTTCATTTCCTTGATCACACATTTGACTGACACTCAACAGGTTATGCTTTAGACCATCAACATACATAACATTCCCAACTTTAACTTTTTCTTTTAAGAGAATAGAACCTTTACCTTTTATGATAGTAGGAGTGTCATTTCCAAAAGAGACCTTCTTTTCCTTTTCTAAGGCATTATATGACTAAAGTTTTTCTTTATCACCTATCATGTGTTTCAAGCATCCACTGTTGATGTACCACTGATTTTCTTGTCCTTCTGCATACAAGGCTATACCACATATTTTTGTTTGCGGTTCTTTCTTTCTCCATATTTTGGGATTTAATGAAGTTTGCTTCTTCTGATTCTTCTTCTACATTCAGATTCTTCATGACCAAAGTTGTTGCAGATAGAGCATTCTATTTCATTTTCAAGAAGATAAAAGTTATTGTAGGTCCGTTTCATGATCCCCATCACATTCCTTTGATTTCGTGCTTCTCTAGTCATGATGGTCTTGTAAGCAACACATTGAGCAACTTTATGTCCAAAGTTATGACATGAAAAACACTGGCCATTAAAGAAGTTCCTGCGATTATAAAATCTACTAACCTGGTGATTATAGTTACTATTGATATTCATTCTTGAAACAGATTGAGTATGATTTACTTGAGGTTGGTTGTAGCTTTTATTCATCCTTGAAGTAAATTGAGCCTAATTTACCTACTGATCTACATTATGCCTTTGTTATCGATTGTCAAACTGTTCACTGCTCTTTGCTGCATCAAGATAGCTTCTAGTGGAGGTTGACGACTTCTGTGCTTGGGATGCTTCTTCAATATATCCAAGACCTGTCTTTATCAGAGGAGAACACTACACTTTGATAATTTCATTTAAGGTTTCTGATCCTTTAGCAAATCTAATATTGAGAGCTTTGGTTTTCTCAATATCCTTTCTTATACCCACAATTTCACATTCTAGTTTTTCATTGTGTTTTTCTCTTTCAGCAAGTTGGAATGTCAGAGTATCTATAATCATATTCCTTTCTTCTAAACAGATTTTGAGTTTAGAAATTTCTTCATAAAGGTAATCTTCATCTAAAGCATCCAGGAAATCATCATCTTCAAAAGCCATCAGAAGTCTATAGTCATTACTATTTTCATCTTCATCACTATTTGATAAACCATCGCTATCTCCATGCGTGTTGGGTTATGTTATATTCTTTCCACAACTAGCCCAAGTAGTTAACAGGGGTTAGAAGGGGGGGAGGGGTGGAGCCCCCCTTTGTTGCGCTGATTGTGTAGCGGGGGGGTCATAAGGGGTTTGAGGCGTACCCGTAACCCCACTTTATGGGGTCTGGGGCAGCGCCCTGGAAAATTTTGGTTTTGGACCCTATGTTAGGTTGGGCGGACCCACCTATGGTTTTGTGCATGATTTTCACACATGTTTTTTGGATGCGATGGTTTTCGATCCATGGTATTGGACGCAATTGTTTTCGGTCCATGGTATTGGATGCTTCGGCATGTATAAATATGTATTATAACATTGAAAGGAACATAATGAAAAATCAAGCTGGTAGTCCTGGTTTTAGGATCCAGGGGAAATCTCTGTGTATATGTGTTTTATGCGTTATGCTCTCACATTGTTTATTTTCTATGTTTTAGAATTCGTATGCAGGTAATTTCTGTACAGGGTTAAAACCTACATTTGGTATCATAGTTTTTTTGGCTTCAAGGGGACGCCTTTGTTGCTGAGGGGTTTTGCTTGGGCCTGTGGTAGACCCTGTTCAGTGGGATATCTACGAGATCGATTCTAGTGGTGAAAGAAGATGGCGAGCAGTGGAAAGATAGAGATCAAGAAATTTAATGGTCAAAGTTTTGAGTTGTGGAAACTCAAGATGGAGGATCTGTTGGTGGATAAAGATTAGTGGATCGCGGTAGATCCAGGTACTAAACCAATGGGAGTGTCTGATGAAGTGTTAGCGCTTGAAATTTCACCTCAGGCTGAGAAAGGTAAACCTCAAGGCAACATCAAACCACTTAGCCTCGTAGCTAGCCCTACGGGGCGGGAGAGGGCTCTCTCCGGTCTATCTCGATGAGATCTTCAATGGATGAGATGACCAATAGGGTAACATTGATTTTAGGCTAGTAAACTGATCAAAAAGGTTGATTTGAGATTTTTAGGGTTTTTGGTGAAAAATTGAGGAAATGGCAATTTTGGGTGCGGGGATAGGACACAGTTTCTGCAGGGGGTTCTTTGGGGCGAGATAGGATACAGTATTGATGCCTTAGATTGAGGTGAATGGATGAGAAAGACGGGTGAGGAGCTAAGGAGAGCAAACAATAACTTTGAATTCTCCTTAAACAGCATAAAACATTGAAATTAAACAAACTTAAAAGCAGAGCATGACAGTCATGAATTCTACTTTAACACTTCATTTGTTTAATGTGCAGAAGGAAAAGAAAGGAAATGATTCACATAACACACTTACAAGTACATAGAGAAACACACCATCAATACATGTAACCACAAGAATCCCAAAAAGGACTGCAAAACCCTGGTCTTCCTTAGCCAAAAATTGCAGAGATACAGTGAATAATACAATGATAGCTTTTCCCTCAAGAGTCCAACCATGAAAATGAGCAAGAAAGTACATAATATAGATCATCTAACCTCTTTCCCTGCCTCCATGGGTCGAGCTCACTATCCTAGGAGCTGTTTCAACCACTTCTAAACTAAGCACTGAAAACTAGGCAGTCAAAACAACTTGCCTCTATAAGCTAGGAAACCAATTCATTCATTTAATTTTCACCTTTTGTAGGAATTTACAGGGTAAGTTCCTCAGAAAGAACACCAAAAGGACACCGCTCACAACCAGATCATAGATCAATACACCAATATTTTTGACGTGGTTAAAACCCTCAAAGAGGGAAACAGTCCACAACCTGCGCCAACGTGGCTACTACAGGCAATTTATTAATCAAAGAATGAAAATTTACATAAGCTTCTCTCATGCACGGATTACCCGAACAATGACCCTCCATGCGCTTTAAATAGAACTCATGGACCAATCGGGTGTCAAGCCACGGATCAAGTGTCGGTAATACCGAGGAGAGAGTGAACCGTCGGATCACTACATATTGTGACCGTCGGATTGTAAGTTACAAAATGTACAACGGTAAAGAAACACACTTTACCTAACTCTATACCTAACTCTACACTAGACCAAGTTGAACTTAACTATATCCTATGTGTCGGAATATCCTAACATCCCCCTTAAGAACAACTTGGGATAGGATTGAAGGATTTACAAATATGACACAATAGGAGAAGGAAGGAGGCACTAGAGCCTATCCCCCCTTAGTGACAACTTCCTGAACTCCAAGTATATATCGAAGTTTAGTGAACTTCGCCTTTGTGAGAGCCTTTGTGAAGATGTCGGCAACCTGATCATCTGTTGGACAATATTGCACTTCAAGAACATGGTCATGAATGAGCTTTCTGATGAAGTGCATGTGTAGTTCAATGTGTTTGTTGCGCTGATGCTGGACTAGATCTTTGCATAGCTGAATGGCACTTTGATTATCACACCAAAGTGTGGTTGGATGCTGCTACTCAAAGCCAAACTCTGATAGGATCTGACGAAGCCACAAGGCTTCCTTAATGGCTTCCACGGCACCACGATACTCTACTTCTGCTGACGAAAGAGAAATGGCAGCCTGTTTCTTACAAGCCCATGTAATAGGTCCTGAACCAAGAGTGAAGACATAACCGGCAGTAGACTTCCGATCATCAGGGTCACCAGCCCAATCAGAATCAGTGAAACCAACTAATAGGGGAGCTGTTTTGGCACTGTAATGAATCCAGAACTGTACTGTACCTCGAACATAACGAAGTATTCTTTTAGCTGCTTTCCAATGACTTTCACGGGGGTTTTGCATAAAACGAGCAACAAGGCCAACAGCAAAGGAAAGGTCAGGACGAGTATGGGTTAAATACAAGAGTTTTCCTACAAGTTGACGGTATAAGGTAGCATCAACTTCAGGAGAAGTACAAGAGACTGAAAGTTTGACTCCAGACTGAAAGGGAGAAGGGGTTGGCTTACAGTCTTCCATGTGAAAATGACGAAGAATATCACAAGCATACTTGGACTGGGAAAGGAAAATACCCTCCTTGGATTGCAAGACTTGAAGACCGAGAAAATAGTGTAAGTGTCCTAAGTCTGTCATTTCAAATTTCTTTTTAAGGCTGGACTTCACATGGTTTATAAGGTTGGGATCACTACCAGTAAGAATAAGATCATCAACATAAAGAACAAGGATGATAAGAGAGTTGCCCACTTTCTTGGTGTAGACAGTATTGTCAGAATAACACCTAGAAAAGCCAGATTCTAAAAGAAAGCTATCCATTTTGGCATACCAAGCCCGAGGAGCTTGCTTGAGACCATAAAGGGATTTCTTGAGTCGACAAACAAGGCTGGAGTCTGTTTGTATGAAGCCAATGGGTTGTTCCATATAGATTTCTTCCTGCAAGTCCCCATGCAAGAAGGCAGATTTAACATCCATCTGATGGACTTCCCATTTTAAAGAGGCAACAAGGGAAAGAACAAGGGGGATAGAGTTCATTTTGGCAACAGGGGAGAAGGTTTCAGTGTAGTCAATGCCTTCAACCTGTGAAAAGCCCTTAGCAACAAGACGAGCTTTATGTTTATCAATTTTTCCATCTGGTCCATACTTGGTTCTGTAAACCCATTTACATCTAACAAGTTTGTGTCCCTTTGGTAGAGGAACAAGATCCCATGTATCATTTGCCAACAATGAATGATATTCTTCATTCATAGCTGCTTCCCAATGTGGATGGCCTGAAGCTTCTGCAAAAGTGTCAGGATCATGATTTACTGGAGCTTGAGCCAGTAAAGAAGAGGCTCTTTCAAACTGAGAACGTGTACGTCGCTGATCTGTAGGATCACCGGCAAGATCACCTGCTGCATCCCGAGTAGCACGGACCCATCTTGGAAGTTGAGGATCCTGAGACGGTGGGGGAGGATTGTCATCCTCACTTTCATCATCTGAAGAAGAAATGTTTTCAAAAGTAGAAGAGATAGGAAGAGGTGGCACATCCGCCGGACTAGGCTCGCAGGCCGATTTATTTTCATCAAATTTTACATCTCTTCTAATGATAACATTTTTGGACTTAAATGGAATAAGTCTATAACCTTTTACATCTTCAGAATATCCAACAAAATTACATTTCTCACTCTTAGGTTCTAAAGCTTTATGCTTTTCATCTGGAATATGGGCACATGCTTCACTTCCAAAAACACGAAAGTGACTTACATCTGGTTTAATGGAACTCCAAGCTTCTTCTGGAGTGATATTTTCTAGAACCTTAGTAGGAGTGCGATTGATTATATAATTTGCACAATTAATTGCTTCGGCCCAAAAACTAAGACTGAGTCCTTTAGATTGCAGCATACAATTAGCCATTTCCTTTAAGGTGCGATTTTTCCTTTCAGCTACACCATTTTGTTGTGGAGTGTATGGAACAGTATGTTGCATTTGAATTCCATTTTCGGTGCAAAAGTTGATGAATGTGTTTTTAACATATTCTCCACCATTATTAGTTCCTAGCTTAAGAATTTGATGTCCAGATTGTTTTTCAACAAAGGCTTTGAAGGCCAAAAATGTGTTAAATACTTCGCTCTTGAGATTAAGAAGTATACCCAAGTGCGTCTGGAGAAATCATCAATGAAAGTTAAGAAATACTTGCAGCCAAAGAATGAAGCAACAGGAAGTGGACCACATAAATCACTGTTCACAAGCTGTAAAGGGGCTGAGGCGTGCCAAGAGGCACGTTTGTCAAAACTGTCCCGATGATGTTTTCCGAGTACACATCCGGAACAAACACCATCTCTGCAAGATACCATAGGAAGACCTGTCACCATATTTTCTTTACATAGATGCTAAAGGGAGCGATAGTTTAAGTGCCCAAATCGCTCATGCCAAAGTTTGCTCACTTCATCATTATGAGCAACAAATACTGAGGGAAGATTTGATGACCCAAAGTTGTGAAACTTATACAACCTTGTGGAATCATCAGCAATACCAGTGGCTAGAATCTGTTTAGGATCTCTCAGATCCTTGATTACAACATCATGAGGTGAAAATTCAACAATTTTACCTTCACCTGAATGAGTTATCTGATATACAGATAGAAGGTTGCAGGATAAGGTTGGAACACATAATACATCATTAAACTAACCATTGTCTAGATGAACAGTTCCAGTCCCGACAACATTAAGAGATCTATCATGTAGGAATTTACAGGGTAAGTTCCTCAGAAAGAACACCAAAAGGACACCGCTCACAACCAGATCACAGATCAATACACCAGTATTTTTGACGTGGTTAAAACCCTCAAAGAGGGAAATAGTCCACGGCCTGCACCAACGTGGCTACTACAGGCAATTTATTAATCAAAGAATGAAAATTTACATAAGCTTCTCTCATGCACGAATTACCCGAACAATGACCCTCCATGCGCTTTAAATAGAACTCATGGACCAATTGGGTGTCAAGCCACGGATCAAGTGTCGGTAATATCGAGGAGAGAGTGAACCATCGGATCACTACATATTGTGACCGTCGGATTGTAAGTTACAAAATGTATAACGGTAAAGAAACACACTTTACCTAACTCTACACTAGACCAAGTTGAACTTAACTATATCCTATGTGTCGGAATATCCTAACACCTTTTTCATGAATGAATCTTCCAGAAGAGGTACATAAGTGTAAACGTGTCATAAAAGTACATTAATTACATCAAAGAGCATAATAATCTACCCCAAAAAGTCAAACAGGGTCAAACTACGTTTTTCTGAGCTGTACACTGAAATTTGGAGAAATTTGCCTGACGGGTCGCGTGCCTCTACTTGACGGGTCACGTGCCTTTGGGACCATTTTTGGGGCACTTCCATGTGTCCAAATTGAGCAAGAGTAGGCTTGTTGGAAAGGTATGTGCGTCTACTTTCTAACCCAACTAGAATTTCTAAATTTGGTGGTCATTTGCCCCTCCAAAATTGCAATCTCCCAAGACTTCTTTCTGTGTCTCAAAAATGTGGCAGAAAGTCATTTTTTGCTTGTTTTTTGACTTTCTGGAGGACCAAAACTTCATAAAATCTCTTTTCCATGGATGAGAATATGTAACTTCTCATGAAAAATCTGGAAATGCTGAGCTTTTGCAAAATGGAGCTGCCAAGATGAAGGGTCGCGCGGGGGGTGAGACCCGTTAATGGAGAAACCCTGTAAATTGCCTAAAAAACCAAAATTGACCCAAAATGTTCAAAATTTCTTGGGATTTGTGCTGTGGCTGATCTATTTAGTGCCATGCTCATTCAAAGAGGCTTTGGCCAAAATTTGGAGTGGATCGGGCCTTTTCTGTCGTTTTAGTGCCTTGGCCAACCTCCTTGGATCTGGCGATTGCAATTTTGACATTTCTCTAAAACCATGACACCTGTGCGAAAAGTGAAGGAGGTTTTTCTTCTTTGGCATGTTATGGACAAAAAAATCTCTCCGTTTTCCAAAATTCATCTTTTATTGCTCTAGAACATCATTTGAGTGCGACTTGTCCTGATGTGTGAAACAAGGAATTTTGTCGAAATGGAGTGAAATGAAGGGGATAGGGGGCTTCTAAATTCTTGGGAAAATTTTTGGGAGTGGGGAGGGATGTTAGGAAGCAGGAGAAAGTGGAATCTCAGAGATTGAGCGAGGGGAAGGGGTCCAAAAGAGCAAAACACGGGCCAAACCTAGAAAATTGCCAGGTTGTAGCTAGAAACTAGGGTTTGTGCAAAAATGAGGAATTTGGGGGATCTCAGTGATGGGAAGTGTTGGATAAGGTACATGAAAGATAGGGGAAGGTGTATGAACATCTGGATACAAGTTGTGCTAGTGATTTAACCATCCAAGAGAAATTAGCTTTCAAAACCCTAGGAGAGGGAAATTACCCTGCCTAGGCGCAACTGAAGCATGGACAAGGTGTAAAATGACTCATTAGACACTGAGATGATAATGAAAACCCTATGAATGATGATAGAATCAGCTGAATGGTGACATGGACCGACATTTGGACAACTTTAGAAGGAGTTAAAGCAAACCCTAGACCTAATGCCTAGTGACCAAATTTTGCTTGAAAACTCTTTGAAATGACAAAATTTGACCTTGACACTTCAAAATCACTTTGTAAGAGCATATTTGATCACTGGAGGAAGGCTGGAAAGACTGACACTAACATTGGCTCCAATGGGGATGGTAGCTCCTTGGAGGTGCCAAGAACCTTTGACCTCTGGGAGAGCAGACCAGTGTTTTCCAACCATTGGGCAATGGAGTCATTATTTGACAAACAATACAAGACTTTGACTCATTTATTGACTGAAACTCGATTCAAACCGACTCAATTATGAAACCTATATGACTGAAAACTGACTCCCAAATGACTCATGACTAACTTAACTAAAACAAGATCTTACAAAGCTTATTGAATGGCAGCAGTCCATCAAGATTTGAAATCATGATGACAACCACCTGTGTTTCTTACAAGACAATATACATCAAACTATATCATAATGCCAATGCAACCAATCAAGTAGATGCCTTCTTGATTGGTTCTTCTGATCAGATCTGCTGGTCAACAATAGATACTGGTAACTGGGCATCCAAAAACATAGCTGACCATATTCTCCTTCATCACTGAATACTGCAATAATCACCTTCACTGTTGACTGCAACAAATCTGCCATTGGATCCTGGAAAACATGAAGACTTGACATTGCCACCTCCTGCTGAAAGAACAAGGTATCCTTTGTTTCAAATTCTGATCTGCCTTCATCATGTGCTTCGGTAAAAGTATGCTCATGGGCTTCAAAAAACTCTGAACAAATGGATGGGCAGATCTCTTATTGGAAAGGCATTTCAGCACATGAAACATATGAAGAATCTGAAAGGTAATCCTGTATGCTATGATCTTCGGTAGTCTGACAATATGGTAGGTCATCCTCATAGGATATGACAGCCCGATTCTCATTACATTCATCAATCATGAGAAAAAAAATTTCAGATGTTTCGTAAAACCCAACACTAACATTTCTATCAGCTACCATAAATTCATCCGGAGAAACCTTTTCACTTACTTGAACGAAGATCTTGTCTTGTTTTTTACAGAGGCAATGAACTACCTCCTCATGAAGATCTAGTGTTGGTGAAATGAGAGCATTTAGGTCTGCTACTCCATTTTCTTCATTTGAGGCAGCCGCGACAATACAACTTTCTTTTATGAGATCCGAAACAACATGTTTTGCCTCATCACAATTTATCTCCCGATCTGATTTATCATCATCACTTTCTAAGATTGGAACATTACTTTCCTGCATTACCTGCATGCTGTCTTCTTCTATGGACAGATCTGAAACAACATTTGCTCTTTCCTCATTTTCAACCATATGGAAATCTTGAGCCTGCTGATCTTGATTCTGCTGCAAAATTTCCTGATCATCTTGATGGGTATCCTCTAAGTTTTCTATGTGCTGCTGAAATGGATTCTCATACAGAGCCTCCATAATCTCAACGTCCATAAAATTATCATCTTCATAATATTTCTCAAGGCTTTCAATAAAGCTATATGCATGCTGGCAACAGTCTTGAACCAAATTTAATGATGGATAAGATGCTTGATATCTTTCAATGAACAAGGCATGAAAATCCTTTAAACAGTAAATACAAGCAGGCGGCAAACTTTCATACCATGATTGGGCTTTACCTTCCAGAGTGGCCAAGAATATCTTCATCAAGCAATCTTCAGGAAAATCCACCTTCAACTTGCGAATATGCATATGAAATCTAACTAGATGTAAAGCAGCATCTATCTTACCATCATCATTAAATATAGGCAGATTCCTTGACCAATCTACCTTCGGAATTTTATTTGGAAAACCAGGGATGTGATCTCGGCTCAAGGGAGCATATCTTCTTGTGATTCGGTCCATCTTGAAAATCTCACAGCTACTGATCTCTCTACAGTGAAGTCACCATGAAGCACAGGTGGCTGGATTCTTCAGTGAAAGGAGTCGCCAAGTGAATAATTTCAGCCTTGTCAGTGTCTGATCATTGTCCACTATCAACAATCAGATCTGAACTTGATACATGTACTGGGGTAAAATGCAAATGAAGTGTTTTATTCACAAGCTCACGGAGATTGACTGAAGCAACGTTTATCTACTTCCGCTTATGCAAAGCAAAAGAGTTTCGAAGGCTACCTGGCATAACTTCAGGCTCCATCTAAGACTTATGAAACAAGCACATCAATCAACAGACAAGTTGTTCTCCCCAGTATGGTCGCCAGTATGTTAGCGCTTGAAATTTCACCTCAGGCTGAGAAAGGTAAACCTCAAGGAAACATCAAACCACTTAGCCTCGTAGCTAGCCCTACGGGGCGGGAGAGGGCTCTCTCCGGTCTATCTCGGTGAGATCTTCAATGGATGAGATGACCAATAGGGTAACACTGATTTTAGGCTAGTAAACTAATCAAAAAGGTTGATTTGAGATTTTTAGGGTTTTTGGTGAAAAATTGAGGAAATGGCAATTTTGGGTGCGGGGATAGGACAGTTTCTGCAGGGGGTTCTTTGGGGCGAGATAGGATACAGTATTGATGCCTTAGATTGAGGTGAGTGGGAGAAAGACGGGTGAGGAGCTAAGGAGAGCAAACAATAACTTTGAATTCTCCTTAAACAGTAGAAAACATTGAAATTAAACAAACTTAAAAGCAGAGCATGACAGTCATGAATTCTACTTTAACACTTCATTTTTTTAATGTGCAGAAGGAAAAGAAAGGAAATTATTCACATAACACACTTACAAGTACATAGAGAAACACACCATCAATACATGTAACCACAAGAATCCCAAAAAGGACTGCAAAACCCTGGTCTTCCTTAGCCAAAAATTGCAGAGATACAGTGAATAATACAATGATAGCTTTTCCCTCAAGAGTCCAACCATGAAAATGAGCAAGAAAGTACATAATATAGATAATCTAACCTCTTTCCCTGCCTCCATGGGTTGAGCTCACTATCCTAGGAGTTGTTTCAACCACTTCTAAACTAAGCACTGAAAACTAGGCAGTGAAAACAACTTGCCTCTATAAGCTAGGAAACCAATTCATTCATTTAATTTTCACCTTTTTCATGAATGAATCTTCCAGAAGAGGTACATAAGTGTAAAAGTGTCATAAAATTACATTAATTACATCAAAGAGCATAATAATCTACCCCAAAAAGTCAAACAGGGTCAAACTGCGTTTTTCTGAGCTGTACACTGAAATTTGGAGAAATTTGCCTGACGGGTCGCGCACCTCTACCTGACGGGTCGCGCGCCTTTGGGACCATTTTTGGAGCACTTCCAGGTGTACAAATTGAGCAAGAGTAGGCTTTTTGGAAATTTCTGTGAGTCTACTTTCCAACCCAACTGGAATTTCTGAATTTGGTGGTCATTTGCCCCTCCAAAATTGCAATCTCCCAAGACTGCTTTCTGTGTCTCAAAAATGTGGCAGAAAGTCATTTTTTGCTTGTTTTTTGACTTTCTGGAGGCCCAAAACTTCATAAAATCTCTTGTCCATGGATGAGCATATGTAACTTCTCATGAAAAATATGGAAATGCTGAGTTTTTGCAAAATGGAGTTGCCAAGATGAAGGGTCGCGCGGGGGGTGAGACCCGTTAATGGAGAAAACCTGTAAATTGCCTGAAAAACCAAAATTGACCCAAAATGTTCAAAATTTCTTGGGATTTGTGCTATGGCTGAGCTATTTAGTTCCATGCTTAGTCAAAGAGGCTTTGGCCAAAATTTGGAGTGGATCGGGCCTTTTCTGTCGTTTTAGTGCCTTGGCCAACCTCCTTGGATCTGGCGATTGCAATTTTGACATTTCTCTAAAACAATGACACCTGTGCGAAAAGTGAAGGAGGTTTTTCTTCTTTGGCATGTTATGGACAAAAACCTTTCTCAGTTTTCCAAAATTCATCTTTTATTGCTCTGGAACATCATTTGAGTGCGACTTGAGTCTGGGCCACTACTTTTCTTCAAACCAACATATACACGACTATATCTATAGAAACCTACGTATGTACGCGACTACGCTTCATGAAACTAGCGTATAAAAACTTTTCTCTGAAATAGATAAGTTTTAACAGTAGGATGATGCATCAACTACTCCCATATTCTGTCTAAGATATTCAAATGTCTCTCTGGGCAGTGGTTTGGTGAATATATTATCAACCTGTTCTTTGGAGGGAACATAATCCAATTTGACCTTTTGTTCAAGCACTTGTTCACGTAGAAAATGATATTTGATGGTTATGTGCTTGGTCTTGGAATGCATGATTGGATTCTTTGAAATATTGATGGCACTTGTATTATCACATAGAATGGAGATGGGTGGAGTACATGTGATCTGAATGTCTTGCAATGTTTGCATCATCCAAAGGAGTTGTGTGCAGTAAGATGCAGCAGCCACATATTCTGCTTCAGCTATAGATAATGCAATTGAAATTTGTTTCTTGTTGAACCAAGACACTAATATGGAACCCATATAGAATGCACCACCACTAGTGCTTTTTCTGTCATCAACGCTTCCTACCCAATCTACATCTTTATATGCATGAAGTGTAAGATTTGTATCTCTAGGATACCATAAACCAAAATTATGTGTTCCTTGAAGATATTTGAAAATCCTTTTGACTACCTGAAGGTGTGATTCCTTTGGATTTGCTTGGACTCTTCCAACTATTCCCACTACATGCATAATGTCTGGTCAGGTACTGTTAGATAAAGCAGACTGCCAATCATGAATTTGTAGGTTGGTTGATATATTGTTGCTGATTCATCATTTGAGCTGAGACTACATCCTGTTATCATTGGGGTACATACTGGTTTTGAATCTTGCCATACTTTTTCAAGATCTGCTTGAGATATTTGGTTTGTGACAGAAAAATACCATCTTTATTTTGTTGAACTTGTAGACCAAGAAAATATGTAAGCTCACCAAGCAGGGACATTTCAAATTCTTGCTACATTACCGAAGCAAAATTCCAACTCATGGCTTCTTCATTGCTACCAAAAATGATATCATCAACATACACAACAAGTATTGGCAATTTATTATTGTCAATCTTTGTATATAGATTGTTATCAACTGATCCTTTTGAGAAACCTTGTTGATGGAGGTAGTTGTGAAGACAGTAGTACCAAGCCCTTGGAGCTTGTTTTAGACCATAGAGAGCCTTTCTGATTCTGCATACAAGTTTTTCATCATTTCCAAGAATGAATCTATCTGGTTGCTCAATATTCATCTTCTAAGTCTCCATTAAGAAAGGAAGATTTTACATCCATTTGGTATACTTTGAATTTCTGAAAACTAGAAATTGCAACGAACATTCTTATGGCTTCAAGTCTAGCAACAGGTGCAAAAGTTTCTTCAAAATACTTGTTGAGCATATCCTTTACAAACAAGTCTGCCGTTGTTTCTAATAACTTCTCCATTTAAATTCATTCAGCTTGTTTTTGAATATCCATTTGGTTCCTATGATATTCTTATCATGAGGTCTAGGAACTAATTCCCAAGTATTATTCTTTTCAATTTGCTCAAGTTCTTCATTCATGGCCTTGACCCAACATTCATCTTTGCATGCTTCATTTACATTTTGAGGTTCGATGGAGGAAAGAAATGCTAGATAGCTTGAAGCTTATGTAATAGTTCTTCTTGTCTGCACACCTACCTCTTTCTGTCCCAAAATTTGAGTCTCTAGATGATTTTTCTAAACATACCTGGATGGAGTCTTTTCTTCTGCCATTATCTGTTCTTCTAGTGCTTCATTGGTTTCTTCTTCAAAATTAGTCTGATTTGATGTGGGAGGATAATCCTCATCTTCTCCACAATCTTTGGTTTTTACCTGCTTTGTATTTTTGCATGCTTCATCAACCACAACATCAATACTTTCAATAATTTTCCCAAGTCTTTTATTATAACACTTATATCCTTTACTTCGGGAAGAGTGACCAAGGAGAATGCCTTCATCTGCTCTAGGTTCAAACTTGCCAAGTTTTTCATCAGTCCTTTTAATGTAACATTTGCTTCCAAAAACTTTGAAGTATTTTACAGTAGGAGTCTTACCATACCAAAGTTCATGTGGAGTTTGAGTGTTGTTTACCCGAACATTTTCTTGGTTGAGAATGGTGATGACAGTGAATGCAGCTTCACCCCAGAAGGTTGCAGGAGCTCTGGACTCATCTATCATAGCACGATCCATTTGTTGAATAGTTCTATTAATTCTTTCTACCACTCCATTTTGCTAACGAGTCCTTGTAGTGGAGAATTGCCTTTTTATTCCATGTTCTTCACAAAAGTTAAAGAATTCATTCGAGGTAAATTCCCCTCCTCGATAATATCTGAGGCATTTGATTTTGCGATCTGATTCATTTTCAACCAAGGCTTTGAATTTTTCAAATTCTTCATCTTTATGCTTTAGAAGCCCTATCCAACACATTCTTGAAAAATCATCAATGAACAATATAAAGTATTCCTCTCCACGAGGTGACTTTTTCCTTGATGGTCCACATAAATCAGTATGAACAAGTTCAAGAGGCTTACTAGCCGATCCTTCCTTTTTAGGGAAGTGTGCTTTGGTTTGCTTACCAAATTGACATGATTTGCATATTGTATTTTCTGGGATGCTGATATCAAGAAGATCACGAACAGGCTGGAATTTGCATGCTTTTCTTATTTGAGAGAAGCTTAGATGCCCCAATCTTCTGTGTCATAGCCAGTGTTCATCATTTTTGCTTAGATAGCACTGTTGTTGTCCTCCCTTGAGTATGTATAAGTTGTTTGGAGTTCTTATACCTTTGATCATGGTTTCTCATGTATCAATCTCACGAACAACACATCCATTTGATCGAAATACTACTTCATTTCCTTGATCACACATTTGACTGACACTCAACAGGTTATGGTTTAGACCATCAACATACATAACATTCCCAACTTTAACTTTTTCTTTTAAGAGAATAGAACCTTTACCTTTTATGATAGTAGGAGTGTCATTTCCAAAAGAGACCTTCTTTTCCTTTTCTAAGGCATTATATGACTAAAGTTTTTCTTTATCACCTATCATGTGTTTCAAGCATCCACTGTTGATGTACCACTGATTTTCTTGTCCTTCTGCATACAAGGCTATACCACATATTTTTGTTTGCGGTTCTTTCTTTCTCCATATTTTGGGATTTAATGAAGTTTGCTTCTTCTGATTCTTCTTCTACATTCAGATTCTTCATGACCAAAGTTGTTGCAGATAGAGCATTCTATTTCATTTTCAAGAAGATAAAAGTTATTGTAGGTCCGTTTCATGATCCCCATCACATTCCTTTGATTTCGTGCTTCTCTAGTCATGATGGTCTTGTAAGCAACACATTGAGCAACTTTGTGTCCAAAGTTATGACATGAAAAACACTGGCCATTAAAGAAGTTCCTGCGATTATCAAATCTACTAACCTGGTGATTGTAGTTACTATTGATATTCATTCTTGAAACAGATTGAGTATGATTTACCTGAGGTTGGTTGTAGCTTTTATTCATCCTTGAAGTAAATTGAGCCTAATTTACCTACTGATCTACATTATGCCTTTGTTATCGATTGTCAAACTGTTCACTGCTCTTTGCTGCATCAAGATAACTTTTAGTGGAGGTTGCCGACTTCTGTGCTTGGGATGCTTCTTCAATATATCCAAGACCTGTCTTTATCAGAGGAGAACACTACACTTTGATAATTTCATTTAAGGTTTCTGATCCTTTAGCAAATCTAATATTGAGAGCTTTGGTTTTCTCAATATCCTTTCTTAGACCCACAATTTCACATTCTAGTTTTTCATTGTGTTTTTCTCTTTCAGCAAGTTGGAATGTCAGAGTATCTATAATCATATTCCTTTCTTCTAAACAAATTTTGAGTTTAGAAATTTCTTCATAAAGGTAATCTTCATCTAAAGCTTCCAGGAAATCATCATCTTCAAAAGCCATCAGAAGTCTATAGTCATTACTATTTTCATCTTCATCACTATTTGATAAACCATCGCTATCTCCATGCGTGTTGGGTTATGTTATATTCTTTCCACAACTAGCCCAAGTAGTTAACAGGGGGTTAGAAGGGGGGGGAGGGGTGGAGCCCCCCTTTGTTGCGCTGATTGTGTAGCGGGGGGGTCATAAGGGGTTTGAGGCGTACCCGTAACCCCACTTTATGGGGTCTGGGGCAGCGCCCTGGAAAATTTTGGTTTTGGACCCTATGTTAGGTTGGGCGGACCCACCTATGGTTTTGTGCATGATTTTCACACATGTTTTTTGGATGCGATGGTTTTCGATCCATGGTATTGGACGCAATTGTTTTCGGTCCATGGTATTGGATGCTTCGGCATGTATAAATATGTATTATAACATTGAAAGGAACATAATGAAAAATCAAGCTGGTAGTCCTGGTTTTAGGATCCAGGGGAAATCTCTGTGTATATGTGTTTTATGCGTTATGCTCTCACATTGTTTATTTTCTATGTTTTAGAATTCGTATGCAGGTAATTTCTGTACGGGGTTAAAACCTACATTTGGTATCATAGTTTTTTTGGCTTCAAGGGGACGCCTTTGTTGCTGAGGGGTTTTCCTTGGGCCTGTGGTAGACCCTGTTCAGTGGGATATCTGCGAGATCGATTCTAGTGGTGAAAGAAGATGGCGAGCAGTGGAAAGATAGAGATCGAGAAATTAAATGGTCAAAGTTTTGAGTTGTGGAAACTCAAGATGGAGGATCTGTTGGTGGATAAAGATTAGTGGATCGCGGTAGATCCAGGTACTAAACCAATGGGAGTGTCTGATGAAGTGTTAGCGCTTGAAATTTCACCTCAGGCTGAGAAAGGTAAACCTCAAGGCAACATCAAACCACTTAGCCTCGTAGCTAGCCCTACGGGGCGGGAGAGGGCTCTCTCCAGTCTATCTCGATGAGATCTTCAATGGATGAGATGACCAATAGGGTAACATTGATTTTAGGCTAGTAAACTGATCAAAAAGGTTGATTTGAGATTTTTAGGGTTTTTGGTGAAAAATTGGGGAAATGGCAATTTTGGGTGCGGGGATAGGACACAGTTTCTGCAGGGGGTTCTTTGGGGCGAGATAGGATACAGTATTGATGCCTTAGATTGAGGTGAATGGATGAGAAAGACGGGTGAGGAGCTAAGGAGAGCAAACAATAACTTTGAATTCTCCTTAAACAGCATAAAACATTGAAATTAAACAAACTTAAAAGCAGAGCATGACAGTCATGAATTCTACTTTAACACTTCATTTGTTTAATGTGCAGAAGGAAAAGAAAGGAAATGATTCACATAACACACTTACAAGTACATAGAGAAACACACCATCAATACATGTAACCACAAGAATCCCAAAAAGGACTGCAAAACCCTGGTCTTCCTTAGCCAAAAATTGCAGAGATACAGTGAATAATACAATGATAGCTTTTCCCTCAAGAGTCCAACCATGAAAATGAGCAAGAAAGTACATAATATAGATCATCTAACCTCTTTCCCTGCCTCCATGGGTCGAGCTCACTATCCTAGGAGCTGTTTCAACCACTTCTAAACTAAGCACTGAAAACTAGGCAGTCAAAACAACTTGCCTCTATAAGCTAGGAAACCAATTCATTCATTTAATTTTCACCTTTTGTAGGAATTTACAGGGTAAGTTCCTCAGAAAGAACACCAAAAGGACACCGCTCACAACCAGATCACAGATCAATACACCAGTATTTTTGACGTGGTTAAAACCCTCAAAGAGGGAAACAGTCCACAACCTGCGCCAAAGTGGCTACTACAGGCAATTTATTAATCAAAGAATGAAAATTTACATAAGCTTCTCTCATGCACGGATTACCCGAACAATGACCCTCCATGCGCTTTAAATAGAACTCATGGACCAATCGGGTGTCAAGCCACGGATCAAGTGTCGGTAATACCGAGGAGAGAGTGAACCGTCGGATCACTACATATTGTGACCGTCGGATTGTAAGTTACAAAATGTACAACGGTAAAGAAACACACTTTACCTAACTCTATACCTAACTCTACACTAGACCAAGTTGAACTTAATTATATCCTATGTGTCGGAATATCCTAACATCCCCCCTTAAGAACAACTTGGGATAGGATTGAAGGATTTACAAATATGACACAATAGGAGAAGGAAGGAGGCACTAGAGCCTATCCCCCCTTAGTGACAACTTCCTGAACTCCAAGTATATATCGAAGTTTAGTGAACTTCGCCTTTGTGAGAGCCTTTGTGAAGATGTCGGCAACCTGATCATCTGTTGGACAATATTGCACTTCAAGAACATGGTCATGAATGAGCTTTCTGATGAAGTGCATGTGTAGTTCAATGTGTTTGTTGCGCTGATGCTGGACTAGATCTTTGCATAGCTGAATGGCACTTTGATTATCACACCAAAGTGTGGTTGGATGCTGCTGCTCAAAGCCAAACTCTGATAGGATCTGACGAAGCCACAAGGCTTCCTTAATGGCTTCCACGGCACCACGATACTCTACTTCTGCTGACGAAAGAGAAATGGCAGCCTGTTTCTTACAAGCCCATGTAATAGGTCCTGAACCAAGAGTGAAGACATAACCGGCAGTAGACTTCCGATCATCAGGGTCACCAGCCCAATCAGAATCAGTGAAACCAACTAATAGGGGAGCTGTTTTGGCACTGTAATGAATCCAGAACTGTACTGTACCTCGAACATAACGAAGTATTCTTTTAGCTGCTTTCCAATGACTTTCACGGGGGTTTTGCATAAAACGAGCAACAAGGCCAACAGCAAAGGAAAGGTCAGGACGAGTATGGGTTAAATACAAGAGTTTTCCTACAAGTTGACGGTATAAGGTAGCATCAACTTCAGGAGAAGTACAAGAGACTGAAAGTTTGACTCCAGACTGAAAGGGAGAAGGGGCTGGCTTACAGTCTTCCATGTGAAAATGACGAAGAATATCACAAGCATACTTGGACTGGGAAAGGAAAATACCCTCCTTGGATTGCAAGACTTGAAGACCGAGAAAATAGTGTAAGTGTCCTAAGTCTGTCATTTCAAATTTCTTTTTAAGGCTGGACTTCACATGGTTTATAAGGTTGGGATCACTACCAGTAAGAATAAGATCATCAACATAAAGAACAAGGATGATAAGAGAGTTGCCCACTTTCTTGGTGTAGACAGTATTGTCAGAATAACACCTAGAAAAGCCAGATTCTAAAAGAAAGCTATCCATTTTGGCATACCAAGCCCGAGGAGCTTGCTTGAGACCATAAAGGGATTTCTTGAGTCGACAAACAAGGCTGGAGTCTGTTTGTATGAAGCCAATGGGTTGTTCCATATAGATTTCTTCCTGCAAGTCCCCATGCAAGAACGCAGATTTAACATCCATTTGATGGACTTCCCATTTTAAAGAGGCAGCAAGGGAAGGAACAAGGGGGATAGAGTTCATTTTGGCAACAGGGGAGAAGGTTTCAGTGTAGTCAATGCCTTCAACCTGTGAAAAGCCCTTAGCAACAAGACGAGCTTTATGTTTATCAATTTTTCCATCTGGTCCATACTTGGTTCTGTAAACCCATTTACATCTAACAAGTTTGCGTCCCTTTGGTAGAGGAACAAGATCCCATGTATCATTTGCCAACAATGAATGATATTCTTCATTCATAGCTGCTTCCCAATGTGGATGGCCTGAAGCTTCTGCAAAAGTGTCAGGATCATGATATACTGGAGCTTGAGCCAGTAAAGAAGAGGCTCTTTCAAACTGAGAACGTGTACGTCGCTGATCTGTAGGATCACCGGCAAGATCACCTGCTGCATCCCGAGTAGCACGGACCCATCTTGGAAGTTGAGGATCCTGAGATGGTGGGGGAGGATTGTCATCCTCACTTTCATCATCTGAAGAAGAAATGTTTTCAAAAGTAGAAGAGATAGGAAGAGGTGGCACATCCGCCGGACTAGTCTCGCAGGCCGATTTATTTTCATCAAATTTTACATCTCTTCTAATGATAACATTTTTGGACTTAAATGGAATAAGTCTATAACCTTTTACATCTTCAGAATATCCAACAAAAGTACATTTCTCACTCTTAGGTTCTAAAGCTTTATGCTTTTCATCTGGAATATGGGCCCATGCTTCACTTCCAAAAACACGAAAGTGACTTACATCTGGTTTAATGGAACTCCAAGCTTCTTCTGGAGTGATATTTTCTAGAACCTTAGTAGGAGTGCGATTGATTATATAATTTGCACAATTAATTGCTTCGGCCCAAAAACTAAGACCGAGTCCTTTAGATTGCAGCATACAATTAGCCATTTCCTTTAAGGTGCGATTTTTCCTTTCAGCTACACCATTTTGTTGTGGAGTGTATGGAACAGTATGTTGCATTTGAATTCCATTTTCGGTGCAAAAGTTGATGAATGTGTTTTTAACATATTCTCCACCATTATCAGTTCTTAGCTTAAGAATTTGATGTCCAGATTGTTTTTCAACAAAGGCTTTGAAGGCCAAAAATGTGTTAAATACTTTGCTCTTGAGATTAAGAAGTATACCCAAGTGCGTCTGGAGAAATCATCAATGAAAGTTAAGAAATACTTGCAGCCAAAGAATGAAGCAACAGGAAGTGGACCACATAAATCACTGTTCACAAGCTGTAAAGGGGCTGAGGCGTGCCAAGAGGCACGTTTGTCAAAACTGTCCTGATGATGTTTTCCGAGTACACATCCAGAACAAACACCATCTCTGCAAGATACCATAGGAAGACCTGTCACCATATTTTCTTTACATAGATGCTGAAGGGAGCGATAGTTTAAGTGCCCAAATCGCTCATGCCAAAGTTTGCTCACTTCATCATTATGAGCAACAAATACTGAGGGAAGATTTGATGAACCAAAGTTGTGAAACTTATACAACCTTGTGGAATCATCAGCAATACCAGTGGCTAGAATCTGTTTAGGATCTCTCAGATCCTTGATTACAACATCATGAGGTGAAAATTCAACAATTTTATCTTCACCTGAATGAGTTATCTGATATACAGATAGAAGGTTGCAGGAGAAGGTTGGAACACATAATACATCATTAAACTGACCATTGTCTAGATGAACAGTTCCAGTCCCGACAACATTAAGAGATCTATCATGTAGGAATTTACAGGGTAAGTTCCTCAGAAAGAACACCAAAAGGACACCGCTCACAACCAGATCACAGATCAATACACCAGTATTTTTGACGTGGTTAAAACCCTCAAAGAGGGAAACAGTCCACGGCCTGCACCAACGTGGCTACTACAGGCAATTTATTAATCAAAGAATGAAAATTTACATAAGCTTCTCTCATGCACGAATTACCCGAACAATGACCCTCCATGCGCTTTAAATAGAACTCATGGACCAATTGGGTGTCAAGCCACAGATCAAGTGTCGGTAATACCGAGGAGAGAGTGAACCATCGGATCACTACATATTGTGACCGTCGGATTGTAAGTTACAAAATGTACAACGGTAAAGAAACACACTTTACCTAACTCTACACTAGACCAAGTTGAACTTAACTATATCCTATGTGTCGGAATATCCTAACACCTTTTTCATGAATGAATCTTCCAGAAGAGGTACATAAGTGTAAACGTGTCATAAAAGTACATTAATTACATCAAAGAGCATAATAATCTACCCCAAAAAGTCAAACAGGGTCAAACTACGTTTTTCTGAGCTGTACACTGAAATTTGGAGAAATTTGCCTGACGGGTCGCGCGCCTCTACCTGACGGGTCACGTGCCTTTGGGACCATTTTTGGGGAACTTCCATGTGTCCAAATTGAGCAAGAGTAGGCTTGTTGGAAAGGTATGTGAGTCTACTTTCTAACCCAACTAGAATTTCTAAATTTGGTGGTCATTTGCCCCTCCAAAATTGCAATCTCCCAAGACTGCTTTCTGTGTCTCAAAAATGTGGCAGAAAGTCATTTTTTGCTTGTTTTTTGACTTTCTGGAGGACCAAAACTTCATAAAATCTCTTTTCCATGGATGAGAATATGTAACTTCTCATGAAAAATCTGGAAATGCTGAGCTTTTGCAAAATGGAGCTGCCAAGATGAAGGGTCGCGCGGGGGGTGAGACCCGTTAATGGAGAAAACCTGTAAATTGCCTAAAAAACCAAAATTGACCCAAAATGTTCAAAATTTCTTGGGATTTGTGCTGTGGCTGATCTATTTAGTGCCATGCTCGTTCAAAGAGGCTTTGGCCAAAATTTGGAGTGGATCGGGCCTTTTCTGTCGTTTTAGTGCCTTGGCCAACCTCCTTGGATCTGGCAATTGCAATTTTGACATTTCTCTAAAACCATGACACCTGTGCGAAAAGTGAAGGAGGTTTTTCTTCTTTGGCATGTTATGGACAAAAAAATCTCTCCGTTTTCCAAAATTCATCTTTTATTGCTCTAGAACATCATTTGAGTGCGACTTGTCCTGATGTGTGAAACAAGGAATTTTGTCGAAATGGAGTGAAATGAAGGGGATAGGGGGCTTCTAAATTCTTGGGAAAATTTTTGGGAGTGGGGAGGGATGTTAGGAAGCAGGAGAAAGTGGAATCTCAGAGATTGAGCGAGGGGAAGGGGTCCAAAAGAGCAAAACACGGGCCAATTGCCAGGTTGTAGCTAGAAACTAGGGTTTGTGCAAAAATGAGGAATTTGGGGGATCTCAGTGATGGGAAGTGTTGGATAAGGTACATGAAAGATAGGGGAAGGTGTATGAACATCTGGATACAAGTTTTGCTAGTGATTTAACCATCCAAGAGAAATTAGCTTTCAAAACCCTAGGAGAGGGAAATGACCTTGCCTAGGCGCAACTGAAGCATGGACAAGGTGTAAAATGACTCATTAGACACTAAGATGATAATGAAAACCCTATGAATGATGATAGAATCAGCTGAATGGTGACATGGACCGACATTTGGACAACTTTAGAAGGAGTTAAAGCAAACCCTAGACCTAATGCCTAGTGACCAAATTTTGCTTGAAAACTCTTTGAAATGACAAAATTTGACCTTGACACTTCAAAATCACTTTGTAAGAGCATATTTGATCACTGGAGGAAGGCTGGAAAGACTGACACTAACATTGGCTCCAATGGGGATGGTAGCTCCTTGGAGGTGCCAAGAACCTTAGACCTCTGGGAGAGCAGACCAGTGTTTTCCAACCATTGGGCAATGGAGTCATTATTTGACAAACAATACAAGACTTTGACTCATTTATTGACTGAAACTTGATTCAAACCGACTCAATTATGAAACCTACATGACTGAAAACTGACTCACAAATGACTCATGACTGACTTAACTAAAACAAGATCTTACAAAGCTTATTGAATGGCAGCAGTCCATCAAGATTTGAAATCATGATGACAACCACCTGTGTTTCTTACAAGACAATATACATCAAACTATATCATAATGCCAATGCAACCAATCAAGCAGATGCCTTCTTGATTGGTTCTTCTGATCAGATCTGCTGGTCAACAATAGATACTGGTAACTGGGCATCCAAAAACATAGCTGACCATATTCTCCTTCATCACTGAATACTGCAATAATCACCTTCACTGTTGACTGCAACAAATCTGCCATTGGATCCTGGAAAACATGAATACTTGACATTGCCACCTCCTGCTGAAAGAACAAGGTATCCTTTGTTTCAAATTTTGATCTGCCTTCATCATGTGCTTCGGTAAAAGTATGCTCATGGGCTTCAAAAAACTCTGAACAAATGGATGGGCAGATCTCTTATTGGAAAGGCATTTCAGCACATGAAACATATGAAGAATCTGAAAGGTAATCCTGTATGCTATGATCTTCGGTAGTCTGACAATATGGTAGGTCATCCTCATAGGATATGACAGCCCGATTCTCATTACATTCATCAATCATGAGAAAAGAATTTTCAGATGTTTCGTAAAACCCAACACTAACATTTCTATCAGATACCATAAATTCATCCAGAGAAACCTTTTCACTTACTTGAACGAAGATCTTGTCTTGTTTTTCACAGAGGCAATGAACTACCTCCTCATGAAGATCTAGTGTTGGTGAAATGAGAGCATTTAGGTCTGCTACTCCATTTTCTTCATTTGAGGCAGCCGCGACAATACAACTTTCTTTTATGAGATCCGAAACAACATGTTTTGCCTCATCACAATTTATCTCCCGATCTGATTTATCATCATCACTTTCTAAGATTGGAACATTACTTTCCTGCATTACCTGCATGCTGTCTTCTTCTATGGACAGATCTGAAACAACATTTGCTCTTTCCTCATTTTCAACCATATGGAAATCTTGAGCCTGCTGATCTTGATTCTGCTGCAAAATTTCCTGATCATCTTGATGGGTATCCTCTAAGTTTTCTGTGTGCTGCTGAAATGGATTCTCATACAGAGCCTCCATAATCTCAACGTCCATAAAATTATCATCTTCATAATATTTCTCAAGGCTTTCAATAAAGCTATATGCATGCTGGCAACAGTCTTGAACCAAATTTAATGATGGATAAGATGCTTGATATCTTTCAATGAACAAGGCATGAAAATCCTTTAAACAGTAAATACAAGCAGGCGGCAAACTTTCATACCATGATTGGGCTTTACCTTCCAGAGTGGCCAAGAATATCTTCATCAAGCAATCTTCAGGAAAATCCACCTTCAACTTGCGAATATGCATATGAAATCTAACTAGATGTAAAGCAGCATCCTTCTTACCATCATCATTAAATATAGGTAGATTCCTTGACCAATCTACCTTCGGAATTTTATTTGGAAAACCAGGGATGTGATCTCGGCTCAAGGGAGCATATCTTCTTGTGATTCGGTCCATCTTGAAAATCTCACAGCTACTGATCTCTCTGCAGTGAAGTCACCATGAAGCACAGGTGGCTGGATTCTTCAATGAAAGGAGTCGCCAAGTGAATAATTTCAGCCTTGTCAGTGTCTCATCGTTGTCCACTATCAACAATCAGATCTGAACTTGATACATGTAGTGGGGTAAAATGCAAATGAAGTGTTGTATTCACAAGCTCACGGAGATTGACTGAAGCAACGTTTATCTACTTCCGCTTATGCAAAGCAAAAGCGTTTCGAAGGCTACCTGGCATAACTTCAGGCTCCATCTAAGACTTATGAAACAAGCACATCAATCAACAGACAAGTTGTTCTCCCCAGTATGGTCGCCAGTATGTTAGCGCTTGAAATTTCACCTTAGGCTGAGAAAGGTAAACCTCAAGGAAACATCAAACCACTTAGCCTCGTAGCTAGCCCTACGGGGCGGGAGAGGGCTCTCTCCGGTCTATCTCGGTGAGATCTTCAATGGATGAGATGACCAATAGGGTAACACTGATTTTAGGCTAGTAAACTAATCAAAAAGGTTGATTTGAGATTTTTAGGGTTTTTGGTGAAAAATTGAGGAAATGGCAATTTTGGGTGCGGGGATAGGACAGTTTCTGCAGGGGGTTCTTTGGGGCAAGATAGGATACAGTATTGATGCCTTAGATTGAGGTGAATGGGAGAAAGACGGGTGAGGAGCTAAGGAGAGCAAACAATAACTTTGAATTCTCCTTAAACAGCAAAAAACATTGAAATTAAACAAACTTAAAAGCAGAGCATGACAGTCATGAATTCTACTTTAACACTTCATTTTTTTAATGTGCAGAAGGAAAAGAAAGGAAATTATTCACATAACACACTTACAAGTACATAGAGAAACACACCATCAATACATGTAACCACAAGAATCCCAAAAAGGACTGCAAAACCCTGGTCTTCCTTAGCCAAAAATTGCAGAGATACAGTGAATAATACAATGATAGCTTTTCCCTCAAGAGTCCAACCATGAAAATGAGCAAGAAAGTACATAATATAGATAATCTAACCTCTTTCCCTGCCTCCATGGGTCGAGCTCACTATCCTAGGAGCTGTTTCAACCACTTCTAAACTAAGCACTGAAAACTAGGCAGTCAAAACAACTTGCCTCTATAAGCTAGGAAACCAATTCATTCATTTAATTTTCACCTTTTTCATGAATGAATCTTCCAGAAGAGGTACATAAGTGTAAAAGTGTCATAAAAGTACATTAATTACATCAAAGAGCATAATAATCTACCCCAAAAAGTCAAACAGGGTCAAACTGCGTTTTTCTGAGCTGTACACTGAAATTTGGAGAAATTTGCCTGACGGGTCGCGCACCTCTACCTGACGGGTCGCGCGCCTTTGGGACCATTTTTGGAGCACTTCCAGGTGTCCAAATTGAGCAAGAGTAGGCTTTTTGGAAATTTCTGTGAGTCTACTTTCCAACCCAACTGGAATTTCTGAATTTGGTGGTCATTTGCCCCTCCAAAATTGCAATCTCCCAAGACTGCTTTTTGTGTCTCAAAAATGTGGCAGAAAGTCATTTTTTGCTTGTTTTTTGACTTTCTGGAGGCCCAAAACTTCATAAAATCTCTTGTCCATGGATGAGCATATGTAACTTCTCATGAAAAATCTGGAAATGCTGAGTTTTTGCAAAATGGAGTTGCCAAGATGAAGGGTCGCGCGGGGGGTGAGACCCGTTAATGGAGAAAACCTGTAAATTGCCTGAAAAACCAAAATTGACCCAAAATGTTCAAAATTTCTTGGGATTTGTGCTGTGGCTGAGATATTTAGTTCCATGCTCAGTCAAAGAGGCTTTGGCCAAAATTTGGAGTGGATCGAGCCTTTTCTGTCGTTTTAGTGCCTTGGCCAACCTCCTTGGATCTGGCGATTGCAATTTTGACATTTCTCTAAAAAAATGACACCTGTGCGAAAAGTGAAGGAGGTTTTTCTTCTTTGGAATGTTATGGACAAAAACCTCTCTCAGTTTTCCAAAATTCATCTTTTATTTCTCTGGAACATCATTTGAGTACGACTTGTCCCGATGTGTGAAACAAGGAATTTTGTCGAAATGGAGTGAAATGAAGGGGATAGGGGGCTTCTAAATTCTTGGGAAAATTTTTGGGAGTGGGGAGGGATGTTAGGAAGTAGGAGAAAGTGGAATCTCAGAGATTGAGCGAGGGGAAGGGGTCCAAAAGGGAAAAACATAGGCCAAACCTAGAAAATTGCCAGGTTGTAGCTAGAAACTAGGGTTTGTGCAAAAATGAGGAATTTGGGGGATCTCTGTGATGGGAAGTGTTGGATAAGGTACATGAAAGATAGGGGAAGGTGTATGAACATCTGGATACAAGTTTTGCTAGTGATTTAACCATCCAAGAGAAATTAGCTTTCAAAACCCTAGGAGAGGGAAATGACCCTGCCTAGGCGCAACTGAAGCATGGACAAGGTGTAAAATGACTCATTAGACACTGAGATGATAATGAAAACCCTATGAATGATGATAGACTCAGCTGAATGGTGACATGGACCGACATTTGGACAACTTTAGAAGGAGTTAAAGCAAACCCTAGACCTAATGCCTAGTGACCAAATTTTGCTTGAAAACTCTTTGAAATGACAAAATTTGACCTTGACACTTCAAAATCACTTTGTAAGAGCATATTTGATCAGTGGAGGAAGTCTGGAAAGACTGACACTAACATGAAGAATGGAAGAAGTTGGATTAGAAGGCAAAGAGCACAATACGATTGTGTGTCTTAGATTCAATATTTCTGAATGTATCAGGGGAAGCTACGACGAAGGCTTTGTGGGACAAGTTAGGGACTTTGTACCAATCTAAGTCTCTGGTGAATAAACTGTTCCTACTGAAAAAGCTGTATAACTTGAGGATGAAAGATGGAGACTCGGTGACAGAGCATCTGAATGCATTTAGTACTGTGGTAAGTCAGTTAGCATCTGTTGATATTAAAATTTCAGATGAAGATAAGTGCATCAGTTTGTTGTGCTTTCTACCAGATTCGTGGGATAGTCTGGTTATTGCAATAGGTAGCAATGCAATTGCCTTACAGTTTGATGAAATAGTCTCATCCTTGCTGATTGAGGAAATGAGATGGAAAAATATGGAGAGCCATAATGGTGATGCCTTGTCTATATGAGGACAGTCCCAGAACAGAAACAAAAATAAATCATCGAGTGGGAGATCTAAATCTAGAGGGAGATCTAAATCTCCAGGAAAACTTGTAAAGGTGGTGTGCTGGAAATGCAGAAAGGAAGGGCACTACAAAAGGGGATTTGATGATGCTCCTTCTGCATAGGCGAAAACCACCTCAGATGAAGGTGGTGATGTGTACTTGGCTTCTTCAAGTACACATGTAGATCATGAGGCATGGTTGATTGACTCAGGTGCATCCTTTCACTTCACTCCCCATAGAGAGTGGTTTTGCGAGAATGAGAAATACGATGGTGGTGATGTCTTCTTAGGGGATGATAGGAAGGCTAGAATCATCAGTCGCGGAAAAGTAAAGTTGAAGTTGCAAGGTGGAAGGGTTAGAACACTACCGATTGTTCTGCATATTCCTGCATTGGCCAGAAATCTGATTTCTGTAAGCAAACTGGATGATGCAGGTGTAAAAACAGTGTTCTAGAAGGATACCTACAAAATGGTTCAGGGAGCACTGGTATTGATGTGGGGAGTTCGAATTGGAACTCTGTACAAGCTACAAGGTAGCACTATTATTGATGGGTGCAATAGTTATGTGGTTCCTAAAAGCGGAGCAAAAAATCTAGTTGTCTCTGGAGAGAATACCATGTTGTGGCATCAAAGGCTTGGACATATTGGAGAGAAGGGCCTTCGAATACTTCATGGTAAAGGTATGGTAGAAGCTATGAGTAATAGCTCTCTGGATTTTGATTTCTGTCAAAATTGTGTATATGGGAAGAAGAATCGGGTGAGTTTCCCCTCTGGTAGTAAGAGGGAGAAACAGATATTAGAACTTGTGCACAGTGATGTGTTTGGACCTGTGAATGTTCCATCACTGGGTAAGTCTGTGTACTATGTATCATTTATATATGACTTCTCAAGGAATACATGGATATATTTCCTTAAAAAGAAATCTGAAGCCTTTGACAGGTTTAAAGAATTTAAGGCTCTCGTGGAAAATCAGACAGAGAAGAAGATAAAGGTGCTGAGGATAGATAAGGGTGGAGAGTTTTGTAGCAAGGAATTTGAAGAATTCTGTGAGAAGTGTGGTATAGCACGATAGAAAACTACTCCATATACACCTCAGCAAAATGGAGTTGCAGAAAGAATGAATAAGACATTGATGGAAAGAGCAAGAAGCATGCTCAATGGTGCCGGGTTAGGACAAGAATTCTGGGTAGAGGCAGTGGATACTGCATGTTACTTGGTCAACAGGTCACCTTCATCAGCGTTAGAAGATAAGACTCCACAAGAGGTATGCACTGGTAAGAAACCCTCTCTTTCACATATGAGGGTATTTGGATGTGATGCATACATACATGTTCCAAAGGAGAAACGAACCAAGTTGGATAGTAAATCTGAAAAGTGCATCTTTATTGGGTATAAGGATGGTTTAAAGGGTTATAAGCTTTGGAACCCAATCACACGGAAGGTTGCGTACAGCTGAGATGTGGTGTTCAGAGAGGTAAAAGATGTTATTAAACATTAATTCCAACCAAAAGAAGCTGAGAAGATAGAATTTGAGCTTAAGGAGGAAGAATCATAGTCTACAGCAGAGGAGGAATTAGAAGATGAAGAGCCACAAACTCCGGGTGTGAGAAGATCAGTTCGAGAAAGAAGGCAGCCAAAAAGGTATACTCCATCTACTTTCTATTCAAATTCTTCTTTGTCTGTTACTGATGATGATCCTAGAACTGTGAAGGAAGTAGTAGATTTAGAGGATGGCAAACTCTGGAAAGAGGCCATAGTTGATGAAATGGCATCTTTGCACAAAAATGAGGGTTGGGATCTAGTGGAGTTTCCGGCTGGAAGGAAACCCATTGGCAGCAAATGGGTGTTCAAGAAGAAGACAAATGCAGAAGGAAAGGTGGAGAAATACAAAGATCGGTTGGTAGCAAAAGGTTATTCCCAGGTGTCGGGAATTGATTTTGGTGATATTTTTTCTCCTATTGCCAAGGTAACTTCTATTATATTACTTTTATCTGTTGCTTCTGCTTTAGATTTTGAGGTAGAATAGATGGATGTGAAGACAACATTTCTTCATGGGGATCTGGAAGAGGAAATATACAGGAAGCAACCTAAAGGCTTTGCGGTGAAGGGTAAGAAAGAAATGGTATGCAAGTTAAAGAAGTCTCTGTATGGGTTAAAACAATCACCAAGGATGTGGTATCAGAAATTTGATACATTTATACGGGGACTTGGCTTCACCAGAAGCAAAGCAGATCACTGTGTGTATTTTAAATTAATTGGTGACCATGTTATTTATCTAGTCTTGTATGTGGATGATATGTTGTTGGTTGGAAATGACAGAGAAATTATCCAGGATTTGAAGACCCAATTTTCCTCCAAATTCGACATGAAAGATATTGGTGCTGCAAACTATATTTTTGGCATGGAAATTAAAAGAGATCGGACAAAGAGGAAGCTCTAGTTAAACCAGAGGAAGTATGTCGAGACAATATTGCATAGGTTTAATATGCATGATAGTAAACTGGTGAAGGTTCCTATTCCTGTAGGTGTGAGGTTATCTGTTGTGCAGTATCCCAAGACACAAGAAGAGGAAGAGGACATGTCCCGTGTTCCATATGCAAGTGTAGTCGGTAGCCTGATGTATGCAATGGTTTGTACTAGACTAGACATTGCACATGCAGTGGGAGTATTGAGTAGGTTTATGTCAAAAGCAGGGAAGGAGCATTGGACAGCAGTGAAGAGGGTTTTCAGGTATTTGCATGGCACTAGTGATTATGGTTTGTGCTACCAAGGAAGACCAAGATTGGACAGAATGTTGGATATTTGTGGCTTTTTTAATGCAGATTGGGCTGGAGATTTGGATCAGAGAAGATCTACAAGTGGGTATGTGTTTAACCTATTTGGAGGTGCAGTCAGTTAGATGAGTAAGAAACAATCTATAGTGGCACTATCAACTACAGAGGTAGAATACATGGTATCCACTCATGCAAGCAAGGAAGAAGTTTGGTTGCAGAGATTGTGTTCAAGTATGGGGTTAGTATAGGGAGCTATAAGGATAGACTGTGATAGCCAAAGTGCACTTTTCTTGGCAAAGAACCCCACATATCATTCAAAGGCAAAGCACATTGATGTTCAGTATCACTTTGTGAGGGATATGATAGAAGACAAAAAGGTGTTGCTGGTAAAGGTGGACACTTTGAAGAATACTACAAATGCATTGAAAAAATCTGTGAGCTTTGAGAAGTTCCCTTGGTGTATAGAGACAATGGGTGTTTTAGGGCTGGAAAACTGACTAAGCTCTCTTGTGGCCCCCTGTGGAAAGAAAGCAACAAGTGGGAGAATGTTGGGTTATGTTATGTTCTTTCCATGACTAGCCCAAGTAGTTAACTAGGGGGTTAGAGAGGGGGGGGGAGGTCACAGGGGGTTTGAGGCATACCTGTAACCCCACTTTATGGGGTCCGGGGCAGCGCCCTGGAAAATTTTGGTTTTGGACCCTATGTTAGGTTGGGCGGACCCACCTATGGTTTTGTGCATGATTTTCTCACATATTTTTTGGACGCGATGGTTTTTGATCCATGGTATTGGACACAATGGTTTTTGGTCCATGGTATTGGATGCTTCGGCATGTATAAATATGTATTATAACATTGAAGGGAACATAATGAAAAATCAAGCTGGTAGTCCCGTTTTTGGGATCTAAGGGAAAATCTCTGTGTATATGTGTTTTATGTGTTATGCTCTTGCATTGTTTATTTTCTGTGTTTTAGAATTCGTATGCAAGTAATTTTTGTACGGGGTTAAAACCTACAATGCGTATAGTAGCTTTTCTTACTTACACTTTTTTTTCTATTCCATTTTGCTGATTCCTTACCTTTATCATTCTTATCTTTATGAGGAAATTTGGCATCATAATGACTGACTCTTCCACAAGCAAAACATTTGAAGGGTAGTTTACCTCTGAATCTTCCAGAACCCCGTTGAAGGTTCTTGACAAAGTTTGCTTCTTCCTCTCCTTCTGAAATATGTCCTGATTCATTGAGTTCTTCTCTTCCTGAAGCTTTGAATGCAACTTCTCTCATATCTGATGGACCTCCTTTTCTCATTTCGAAAGCAGTTAAGATTCCGTGTAGCTGTGTCATAGTAATAGTCTGAAGATCCTGCTTTTCTTCTATGGCAGATACTTTTGATTCAAACTTAGTAGACAAGGATCTTAAAACCTTTTCAACTAAAGTAACTTATTTTATCTCTTCACCCAAGTTCTTCATGCAATTAACAATCTCATCTATACATAAGAAGTAACTAGCTATACTTTCATCATTGTGCATTTTGAGAGTTTCATATTGAATTCTGAGAGTTTGCAGTTTTGCACGTTTTACCTGATTGTCTCCTTCATAGCTTAGAATGATCTTGTCCGATATTTCTTTGGCGGTTTTGAGTTGCATAACTTTGAGAAATTTTGATTGTGACAGACTCCCCAATAATGTATTGACAGCCTTGGCATTGGTTTCATATTTCTTTTTACTTGTCGTATCTGTAGGAATTGCTGATGGAAATGTATATCCTTCTTCCACGATTTCCCAAACATTTGTTCCAAGAGATTGAAGATGGGTTGTGGTTCTTACCTTCCAATAAACGAAGTTTCTCCCATCAAAGAATGGTGGTCTAATGGATTCCTCTCTTTCGTAGTTACTCATGATGATAGATCTTCCTTCAAGCGATCAAGCTTCTTCTGAAGGACCTGCTCTGATACCAATTGTTGGAAATAATAATGAGAGGGGGGGATGAATCAGTATTAGCAAGTCAATAATTTTTCATTTCCATAATCATATTCAAATACGCTACTTTAGTTAATGGAACTCGCGTGTATACGCAACTGTGTTTAAGGAAACTAACATATATCTTGCAGACTTATGATTTAGTTAATTCATCATATGTTGATCTTTAATCAGTGCATTAGAACCATATAAATAGTGACCAGGTGCAATAAAAACAGAACAGACAATCACACACAAGAACACAAGATATAAGGTGGAAACCCAATGTGGGTGAAAACCACCAGCTGCAATCGTCTCTATCTTCTTTTTAAATTAGAAACTTCTTTTTACAATTTTTATACGGGTGCAGTCTTATACCAGTACGTAGGCTTCTACTTGCAGAAGGCTACAACCTTCTCTCATTCTCCAGCTTCTCCCGAAAGGGAGCTACAACCTCCTAGCTCTTGTACTAGCTAATATGTTTACTAGTACGTAGGTGCTGGCCTACAGAAGGCTACAACCTTCTATTTTCTTCCAGGGACCACGTTTCATAAATTTTTAGATTGGATCCATCAATAACATCAATCAAACATAAAATATATCTGCATCAACCAATCTCCTTTGCACCAATCACAACTGAATCAATCAATCACTTTTAAGAATGTTGTAACCAGAATACAGTAACCAGAGCACAGTAACTAGAACTCAGAACACTACAACAACAAACAGAAGCAGCTAAAACATATTTTATGAGGTATACGCTACTTCAATGTGTCGAACCTGTGTGCATACGCTCTTTTCTCAAGGCGAACTTGCGTACAGATCTGCAAATCAAATTTAAGATGTATACATTGTTTTGATATGCAGAACGAGCATGTATACGTTCCTTTTATAAAGTGAACCTGCGTACAGATCTGTAAATGATGATTTAAATTTTACAACAATTTTAGACTTCAGTTATTCCCATATCATCATATTTACAGACTACAACATGCACCAGTTATTCAAATAAATGATCAAAAACCACATAAAGATACTTCATTTCAAGCCTTGAGATCATGACCCATCATTAGATCTTATCCTTCATCAAGCACAAAGGTTCATCCTTGGTTCAGATCCAGCTATGCACCATAACCCAATAACCTGTATGCTAGATCTTGCTCTTCATCAGATATTCAATCCTTGAGAGTCCATGCCTAATGAACTTCGCCTCCTTTTATAGTCTTAGGCCTTACTCAATACCACGGACCAAAACCAGTTAGGACCAATACCTTGGACCAAATACCTGGGGTCAACACTCCAGACCAGATACCTTGTGTTAGCTACCTATACCAATAGGTTTCATATTTCATGATTGGCAAAGAAAGGTCCAAATATGCTCTGCTTTGATGATGCAAAGATCCCATATTTCCATGAGGAGACAAGGTGTGTATATAGCTTGAGGGGGACTCAATTTTGATGGATGGTCCAACAGCCTAATCTGGATCATGCCATGTTTTAAATTTTCAGTGGTAGAATAGAGAAAGAAGTCTGTCCAAACTGTTTAATCTTGGCAGACAAGTAGCTTAGGTAGAGAAGTAAGGCTCCCAACTGCTTAATCTGGGACCTTGGAAGCAATAAGGGTAGCATTAGATAGAAAGTCAAAAGGAAAAAGCCAGAGAAAAGAAAAGGCAAATAAGGGTCTGCAAGTCTAAGTGCACCCTCCAAGAAGAAACAAAAAATGCTAGGCAAATAGATGGGTAGGCAGATGGGGTTGCAGAAGTGTCATTCCTTACAATTGAAGGTGTGCTAACCTATTTCACAAAGCAAAATCAATGGATTGAGAAGGTCTTCTTCTCTATCAGGTTGCAGCAAAGCAAAGAAGCATGTCTAACTTCCCAATTTTCCCCTTTTTCATTCATTACTAACATCCCCTCATCAGTTGAGATTCATGGAAGAATTGGTGGTTTTATGATGGTTCTTAGTCCTTTAAAAAAGCCACATTTCTTGTCTAAAATTCTTTTCATTTTGATCTACTCCCCAAGCTAAGTGATTTTCAAATAAACTTAGCGATATCACTCCCCATCCACCCTTTTCATCTATATTAACTCCTAACATCTATTATGTAATTCCCCTATGTTACCCTTTCCCTACTATTATAACACTATGGTGTATAAACCCCCAAACATTGTATAAATATCCCTCCCCTTGGCATTATAGCCATATGTCCTCTGTCAGGGATCAAATTGACATCTGGTCAGTTTTAGAAACCTAAGCCTTTTTCCCCTTCCCCCTTCTAAATCCATTTGACCCATTAAACCCTTTATTTGCTAAGAAAAAACTTATGAAAAAACCCCTTTTACCCATAACCCGCTTCATTTGCAAAGAAGCACACAAAAACCCACTTTTTCCATTTTATCCAAAGTATCGGCGCGATATTATTTTTATTTGAAAATACATTGAAAAACCATCAAAATCCGCCACATCCCAAAGTCCCGCTGGGCACGCCTTTCAAAAGAAAATAATATTTTATTACTTCCCCGCTGCCGTATCGTCCGCACTATTCAGCGACCCGTCAACCGTCCGATCGGGCGCCTTTGATTGGACGGCTAATATACATATCGGGTTGGGCCCGACGTCCGAAGATTAGCACCCGAGAAACTGTCAAAGGGTGACATCAGGCCTCTGCCACGCGTCGCCCTCACAATTTCTCGGGTCGCCCTCTAACAAAACCGCGACCGTATCTAAGGCGGTCCGAGAAAAACCATTACCGCTTCTGGTTTACTGCCGGTCCTATTACGCCTACGTCATCACCACGTCAGACCCACGTCAGTGCCACCCCGTCGTCACGTTAGCACTCTTGTCCGCCCCTGCGCTGATATGTCTGCCACCTCATTATCCCCGTGGACCAATCACAGCTTGCCACATCACCCGGTGACGTCATGCTGACGTCATCCGACCTTGACCCCACCTGATGACGTCATGCTGACGTCATCCCAAAAACGCGCCAATATGCCAAACATCCATATTTTTGCCAAAAACTCGTGTTTTTTCCACTTTTTGCCAAAGAAACTATTGTTATTCCTGCATGCATTTCACGACGAAATCAGCGCCAACCTGCACAACTCAACTCTGAAACCGTGGGCGCCTCCGTCGTACTTGCATTTGCAACTGTTATCGGCAATTCGCAAGGTATTTCTCAAAATCATTCCCTGCACCTGGTTTTATCCATATTTCTGCAAGCAAACTGTTTAAGAGAGTGTGAAGCACTGAAATTACCATCAAGCATCCAGTGACCTGCACCCATTTCCGACTGGCGAGGCAATAAACCTTCTGCCAAGCCTGCATTTGACAAAATTGACCTGAATTCACAGGTAGTTCGCGCAGTCGTGAACTAGAAACCTCAATTACACAGATTCACCATAGAAACACTCTTGTCAGTCCTGCTACTGTTTTAATCAGTCCTATAAACGGTATTTCAATTGTTGTTTGCTCAATTCGCCCTCTATTCCCTGCAATTCACATTTACATTGTAAAGAAACTCCTCTGCGTTATTTTGCTCACTCAAAACAGTTTACATACAATTCAGAAGCCTTACTAGTCATGGAAACACCAATAGCCCTGAATATCCAGCCTTTGAATGCCCCTCAAAGGGAGTTAGAATGGAAAGCCCTGGGAGATGTAGATTATCAGATGATAGACTGGTTCCCAAAGGGTTCTAAATTTAATATTCACATGCTAAATCAATTGAAGGCCCAACACCTTGGTGGAGCTGATATTTTAGGGATTTGGGACTCAAATTTGCCCATTTACAACCTCCCTCAAGTCAATGCCCTTCCAGACTTGATCCACAGATGCCAGGAATGCTATGATCCATGCCAAAGAGCTATTCTCAGTCCTACAGGCTCAATCTTGTTCCATATCACCCCAGAAACCATAAATGAGATGCTGCATTTCCACACTGCAAGGCCATTGACTCCTCTCTCCATGCTGGACTTAGTGAAGAAGGGGAGTAATTTGTCAAGTGCCCAGATCATCAAAATTAATCAGTTATTCATATAGCCAAGCTCTGAAACAATGGAGAACTCCTCCTATTGGATATCACTACCTGAATGACTTGGGCATAATGCTGGTGGATTTGATCAGCTACGTCCTGGGGTACAGGGGAATTGAGGATGTTGATGACACTATAATGGCGATGCTGTCCATATTTTCTCCTAGAAAACCTCCAGCTTTACACTATGACTATGCCACATATATTGCAGAAAAGATCCATGAACAGCTAATGAATCTACAAGGGGAAAGGGTGTTCAGATACACCTCATACATTTACCATCTGTTCTTATTTTATCAACCAGACAGTTTCTCCATTCCCCTCAAGAAACTTAATGCCCAGGGGAGTCCAAGGTCAGTTGTGTTTTGGACTTCAGTTTTTCATGATATTTCTAAATCACCATACACATACTGTGAATTCATAGACCTGTTCATTCACCCAGCTATGACATTTCTATATGGTGTCCCTCCTCCAAGGTTGACCGATGACATGCAGAGAGTTCTCCATCTCTCCAAATCCTACAGCATTGGTGATTGGTATTTTTACCAACACCACACAGTAATCAGAGTATATGGCTGTGAGTTGGACCCTTATAGGCTGCCAAGGTATGTCCCTATGAGACTTTTTTCCCTAGAATACTTCAGGCAGTTTGGAAATGCCGACTGCTTCCATTTCCAAAGTAAGAACAAGAAGGTGCAGCTGAAGGTAAGGAGCCAGCTAGGCCCTTTTCTATACAACAAAAGAGAGGAGGGATGGAAGGAGGCAGATATGATCCTAGAGGGCCTCAAATTGCAAACCAGTTTTAAATGGACACCTTATGACCCTAATCATTTTATTTCCCTCAGGAGGATAAAATACAAATTGGGTAACTATGCACATCTAAAGCAGCCTCATATTGAGCAGTATGCCAATTCCTTGAGCTGGAAAGAGGGCACTCTAGAAGAGCCAATTACTAGAGAGCAGATGCTAGAAAGAGAGGCTAGGAATATGCAAAAAGAGGCTGACTTGGAAACTTGTGGACAGGTTTCCTTCTCTTATCAAAGGCAACTTGGAGCAGCTGCCTCTTCTTCAACAACACATCAGCAAGCTGCCATGGACACTCAACAGACATCCAGCAAAGGCAAAGAAAAGCAGGTGGAGCAGGAGCAGCCACCTCCCATGACTGAAGAGCAAACAGAAAAAGAGGTGGAACAGCAAGAAGAAGTGCAGCAGCAGGAAGTACATCAACAACAACAGTAGCAACAACAAGAAGAACAAGACAGGAGCAGCCTGTACAGCAAGAGCAAACAGTGGAAGCCCCAAAATCCACTGAGCAACAGCCACAACAAACTGTGCCTCCAAGGCAGGAAACATCAGCTGAAGCATCAATCCTCCAAACTCCACAAAAGGAGGATATAAGCAGAAAAAGAGACAGAGAGACTCCCCTTACAACATCGACAACGTATGGGGAGAAAAGACAGAGAATGAATCCTTTCTCAGAGGAGGAAATGCCAATGGGACAGACTTTGGGCATGGGCCCACCTAGCAGGGAAGCATCCGCAAGTTCCTTTCAACAGGAACAGGACAGAACAGTGGGAGGAGAAGTCAGCTCCTCAAGCCAGCAGAGAGAAGGTGAACTGAGCATCAAACAGCAGTTCATTGACATAAAGAGGAGGAATGAGCCAATAAAGATACAACTATACAATCATTTGTTGAAAATGGCTCCCACTAACCAGCAAAGACCGATGTCTGCGTATGATGTTAGTGAAGGAAAAATGATCATGAGCCATTTTTTGCCAGCTGTAGCACAGCCCCAGTCCCCTGCAGATTATATAAGGACCAATCTTGAGGTCCTTGCCAAGGACATCCACCCGATGGACAAAATTGAATTACATAAGCAAATGGGTGAGATGGTGTATGCCTCCTTGGCAGACAAGACATTGGATAATTATAGGCTAGAAAATAGCCTTAATAATACAGTTGTCCAACTTGAGTTGGAGAGAGCATCCTCTCAAGAAAAGGAAAACAGAATTAGGTCCTTAGAAGATATAATCATAGAGATTGGGCATGATCCCAAGAATATCAAGGGCATACAGGAAATATTGAAGTTGAGGGATGCAGACATGGCAGCTTTGAGGAGAAAGATCAAAATTCTAGCCACAATTCACCCTCAAACAGATGAAGTTTCCCAGCAGAGGCATGATCAAGATGCCACAGCCTTGCTGGTGTCTCTATATAAGCAGCTAATCCAGACTCAAGAAAAGCTGGGAGAATCAGAGGCTGCACAGGCAGCATTACAGGCAGCTTTGAAGCAAAAAGAAGAAGGTCAGACCTCCCAGCCTCCTCCTGAAATAATTAACCTTGAGGAAACTACTCCAACTACTGTTCCTCCTCCTCAACAAACAGAACAGGCAGCACCACCACCAACAACAGAGCAGGCCCCAAGCCTGGACATGCAAAAGCTGAGAAATGAGATTCAGGCCTTGGAAGCACAAATGATAGAACTAAATGAGGCCAGGGAGAAATTAGCCAAGGTAAATGAAAGATATGACAAATCCAAGCAGACTGTGGCAGAAAAGGGCAGGGAAATAAAAGCCCTCAAAGACAGGATAAAGGAGCTAGAGAAGGAGCTCCAACTGGATAAAGTAGTGGCTGAGATCAAGACAGTGCTATGGGCCAATATTGGCCAGTCTATTACTGACCAATGGCAGTATATTGACACAATCCATGAGCAGTTGGAGCTCATTGCAAAAGCACAGAAGGAAATTCAGAGATCAAGGGCAGCTCTAGGCAATATGCCTGAAGTTGCCACCAGGATGATCAATGTGCTCAATAATAGAACAAGTTCTCAGTTAGCAACAATGGGAATTTCTAACAGGACTGAGACTATTTTGTTGATAAAGAGGGTCCTTACACTGAGAAGCTTAGTGCAAACATTAGAGAGAAGGACCCAAGACATGCAGACCGAGGTGAACAGATTTATGGACAAATTTGTGGTATTACAGAACAGAGGTCTCCCTGGCTTACTGAACAGTGCAGGAAGACTGCTTACCCATGAGCAGTATGCCAAGAGGGTCAATACATTCGCCACAAGTCAGATCACTGAAAGGCCCAGCACCTTAGAGGAAACAGGGCCAGCTACAGGACAAAGTCTCTACAACAGAGTAGAGAATTTATTCTTTATAATGAATGAAATTAAACACCTATTTGAAGTGCCTCCTAACTTCTATAAATACACAGAGGCAGATGAGACTATGGATGCAATTCTTAGGCATCAACTGCCCACACAGGAATGGTGGACTAAGGCAATACAGATGATCTTATAGACCAGGAAGCCATTCACTAAGTTTTTTCATCAAAAATACAAGGTGGCATGCACAGGAAAAGTTAATAAAATCAGCATGCATAAAAGGTGAAGGCTGAGCCAACTCAGCAGAGATTTCGGCCAGCAAGTCAAGATGGAGAGCTACAGGTGACAGAGGCGAAAAGTTACAGCAGAGCAGCCACATGAGCGCATTTTCCAGCATTTAAAGCAGATCATTCCAACTGACTTGGTGGCCTCCAAAGGCCAAAATATCTTCTGACAGACAGAAAGAGCATTTATGTTGTATTAAAAGCAGCAATAACTTCTTATCTGCTATTCTGTACAAAGTTGGTGAAAACATTTATTTCTCAGATGACTCAACGCCTTAGATATTTTGTATTACCGTTTGTATATATTTCCCCCTCGCACAAGCTTGCAGGGGTTGTTGTTGATTACTCTTCAAGAGTTCTTTTGCTGTAAATTTTCAGAGTTTAATACAAAGGCCGATGGAATTTCCAAAGTCTGTGTTGTCTGAGGGATTGTGATGCGATTTGCTGAGTGCTACAGGATTCCTGCATGTTGTCATGGCTCAATAAGTTTCCTTTAAACTTTCGTTATGTTTCTTTCTGTTATTTTTCATAACTCATCCATGTTCTAGATTTCACAATTAATAGCAGAGAAAAAGACTAATTCCAGGATTTATTCTTACAATACCCTGAATTCAATCTATGCTATTACAAATGTTTTCTTCAGTTATGGTTATAAAGGTGTGATTCTTAATTGCTGCACCTCTACACTGTATCTTTCACAGAAATTATTGTTTAGGAATTCAAGTCTGCTCCTCTACAATACATCTCCTTCTCACAACCCAGCTTAGTGGAAAATTCTTAATTGCTTTTCACTGGTTGCACACATTTCATCACTATAATATCAAGTTTGTTTCATGAGATATTCAAAAGGCCCTGCAGTTTCAGCAATCATAATCTACTTCTCAAACAACCAGTAACCAAAGACTCCATTGCCCAATGGACTAAAATTATCTAAAGGTTTGCACCTTAGGTACATAATACATCCCTCAACCAAAACATAAAACCAAAACCTGAACATCACAGCTAGCCTAAAATACTATCCAAACATAGACAAATCATAAAGAGAGAGCCCTCTCTGATTACAGTTTGGCTAGAAACTATAATCCAAAGATTGGTTAGTGGTTACCCCGGCCGTATTCCCTTGGGAGTCATAGGGAACAACCCGGGTGTTAACATAATTGGCGACTCCACTGGGGACTGAGCATATTGTTTTTCAACTGTTGTCTGCCAAGACAGTGGTTTTAAAAGCTTGAGCAGTCCCTTAAAACAGTCCTAAAAAATATCTTAAAAATACCAAAAATAAGTTGAGAAGCTGGCTCCTAAAAGGGAAACTAGACACACTAGGTCAAATCCTGACCCAAATCCAGTAGTTGTGTTTGAGAACCCTAATATAATCCCTAGAATCATTAGGAAGCAGCAAAGGCAGGAAAATCCTGCTGATTTGACTCCTGAGACAGCCCACCCTGAACCAGTTCCAACCCCAATCAAGGTTCTATTTAGGTCTACCCCTGTCTCCCCCAGTTCACCATCTCCATCTCAAACCCCTCCTTTCACACCTTCCACTGCACAAATTCCCTTGACCAATACTCTAGTGTCCACCTTTCCCACTACCCCTGTTGTACCAATCGTCCCTGTTATCCCATTTGTCCCTATCAATCCCATAAACCCTGCAAATATGGCAATAGGTATGCACCCTTACAGTTACATGCTAATGCTGCAGCTCTACCCCAAGACTACCAAACTAAGCTCTCATATTTTGACTCTACTAGCCCTTTCACAGCTATTCAGCATGCCAAAAGGATGAAAGACCATTTTGAGACCTATGAAATAGATGATGACAGTGTGAGAATGAGGATGTTTGTTCAAAATCTGAATGGGGATGTAAGAACTTGGTTTAGATCCCTGAATGCAAATTCCATCACAACTCATGATGAACTTTATCAAGCCTTTACTAACAGATGGGAGAAAAAGAAAGATCCTCTGCACATACTTGGTGAATATGACACTATCAAAAGAGGTCCTCAAGAGACTGTTTTGGAGTATTGTGCAAGATTTAACAATGTATATAACGCAATCCCCCAAAATTTAAGACCTCCCCCTGATTTGGCCTTGTACAAATTTCCTGATGGTTTTGACCCTGATATGGCCTATTAGTTGAAGGAGAGAGACCCTCAAACCCTTGCAGATGCCCAAAAGGTTGTTATCACAGTGGAAGCTAACCTGATTGCCAAAAGAAACAGAGCAAGGTTGGAAAAGAGAACCACCTTCAAAGAAGAACCCTCAGCCTTTGATCAAAAACTGGATGCAATACTCACTGGTATGAAGAGATTGGGGGATAGAGTGGAATCGGTTGAGAGAAAATCATCATGGGAAGCACCAAAAACCAACCCTCCTAGGAATCCAAATTTTAGGAGAACTCAAAACCCAAACGTTGGCAAGGCCAGTGCTAACCAAGACATAAGACCCCCTTTCCAAGAAAACTATGCTGAAACTTCCACATCAAGTGAACCCAATGAAGATTTTCAGATTAATTTAATGGGTCTAGATGGTGAAAGTCAAGTCTTTTTGACACAAGAAGACCATGAGGATGATGTAATCAAGTTGTTCCCAACCAAATCAGGTGAGTCATTTGATTTCAAACAAGGCTATGACACAGCTGTTTATGAAGTCCATAAGCAATACAAGCTAAGGAGCAGAATTGTAAATGTGACTCAGCCTGAAAAGACAAAGGACAGCCAGCAGCCCAAAAGAACCATTGTCACAGAACCAAGTAACAAAACTGGTCCAAATACAGATGAGGTAACCGTCGAGGAAATAGCTGAAACCTTTTCCTCAAAACAGCAGCCAGTAGATCCCTCACCCTTGAAGCCCAACCTAAGTAACACCTCTCAAGAAGTGAGTAAGAAGGACAAGCTTCCAGATCAAGATAAGAAACAAGAGGAGGACCTGGTTAACAAGGAAAAGGCTGCCACTCACAACACCAAGACTCAATCTGATAAACCTTTTGACTTAGAGGCTGAAATTGGGAAATTAAAGATAGCAATTCCTCTCTCGGAATTGGCCAAACACAGCATCTACAAACAACAAATCAGGAAATCCCTCCAACTTACTAGCAACAAAGATAATGTCAATGTGCTGGATGATACCCCAGAATTACTTTTCGGCCCAGAGGTGGATGGAAAGACAATAGGTGTAGGCATTTTACCTTTCTATGTCAGCCTGCATGTTCATGACAAGATATTACACAATGCAATGTTTGACTCAGGTGCCCCTCACAACCTAATGCCCAAATCAGTCATGGAAAGACTAAACCTGGATATTACAAGACCATACAAGGACCTGTTCTCCTTTGATTCCAGCCAAGTCAAGTGCTTAGGCCTAATAAAAGATCTATGTGTGTCTCTTGTTCAGTACCCAAACAAAACAATTCTAATGGATGTTGTAGTTGCTGACATCCCACCCAAGTATGGGATGCTGTTATCAAGGTCATGGGGGGCTAAACTTCAAGGTTCCCTGCAGTTAGATATGTCATATGCCACCATCATTGTTTTTGGGCAACCAAAGAGATTATACAGAGAAACATTAATGAAATACATGGTCAGCAGTGAAGAAAAGCCTCAAAACTTTCCCATATATGCTGTCCATTCAGACATAGACTCATACATTCTCTTCAATGATAATACAACTCTCTCAGATAATGAGGTTGAACCCAAGACACTCATACAAGAGGAAGACACCAATGAGCAAACTACTACCCAAGAAACAATGATTAAGCAAACATTAAACACAGTTGCTGCTCAAGAAAGCGAACAGGTTCCATCAAGTGAGGAGACTGCCCCAGAAAGCAAACCAGATGGCAAACCACAGCTTCAACTTGCAATTCCAGCACACAAGGAGGTCATTAAGTTCTCCCCGGAACAAGAGATCCTATGGTTCCTTGAATTTGATGGGTCAGTCAACAAAGTAGGGGTGGGAGCTGGAGTTTGGATACATAATAAACAAGACAGCCATGCAGAAGGTCGAGCCTATAGACTGAATTTCAAGTGTACTAATAATATGGCAGAATATGAAGCTCTTTTACTAGGCCTCAAGCTAGTAAAGTTCTTACAAGCCACAAAAGTCTCAATTATGGGGGATTCAGATTTAGTCATCCAACAAGTGAAGGGAAATTTTGTCACCAATGACAAGAGACTGAGGTCTTATAGGTCTGCTGTGGCTGAAATACTAAGCTTCTTCTCTGAATTCCAAATCACCAAAATTTCTAGGACCCATAATCTTCATGCTCATAGTCTAGCCACATTTGCTAGTACCTGCAAGCTGCCTTTTGAGCCCCATCATCGCTTTACAGCTGAGGTAAAGCACAGACCTTCTATCCCAAACAATGTCAAAGACTGGCAGGTATTTGAAGATGATGAACAAATAAACAACTTCTTGACCTTGCAACAAGAATTTGAAGGACTAAATATTGACACTGAAAGAGCAAGTCAATCACAAATACAGTTTGAACAGACTAACCACCCAATATCACCCAAAATAGCAAAACAAATGCTAAATCCAACTATTTTCAACAAGGAGAACATACAACAAATTCAACAAACCAATCATGAGGAAGCAGCTGTTGTAGAGGCTGAAATCATAGAGTTGAAAGACAATTTTCTCCCAACAGGCCTAACTCCATTAGAAGACATCTTTGACTCAAATGACATCCCTAGAAAATAAAAAATGCAGCCCCTAAATACAGCCATTGAAGAGTGCAACATTGGCACTATTGATAAGCCCAAGATAATAAAGCTATCTGCATCTCTGCCTCCTGATCAAAAACCCAAATACATTGACCTTTTCAAAGAGTTTCAGGATGTCTTTGCATGGGGTTATGAGGATTTAAAATCCTATGACACCTCTGTTATCCAGCATATTATCCCTCTCAAGCCTAATCAGAAGCCATTTAAACAAAAATTGAGAAGGATTAATCCCATGCTCCTCCCTTCAATTGAAAAGGAATTGCAAAAAATGTTTAAAGCAGGCATCATAGCACCAATCAGGTTTTCTGATTGGATTTCAAATTTGGTCCCTACAAGAAAGAAAACTGGTGAAATAAGGCTTTGTGTGGATCTTAGAAATCTGAATCAAGTATCCCTCAAAGATAATTATCCCTTACCCAAGATGGATCACATCCTCCAAAGAGTGGTAGGTGCCTCAAGGATCTCACTACTTGATGGATTCTCAGGCTTTAATCAAATCCTGGTACACCCTGATGATCAAGACAAAACTGCATTTACAACCCCATGGGGAACTTTCAAATATGTAAAAATGCCTTTTGGATTGAAAAATGCAGGGGCAACATTTCAAAGAGCAATGGATATTGCTTTTTCCAAAGAGATTCATGACTTCCTTGTCATTTATTTGGATGATCTCACACCTTTCTCAAAATCAGACCAAGAACATTTGAAACATTTGAGACAGATCTTCCTAACATGTAGGAAATATGGAATCTCCTTGAATCCCAAGAAATCCTTATTTGGTTTGGAGGAAGGTAAGCTATTGGGACATATCATTTCAAAAGATGGCATTAGAATTGACCCAGATAGGATACAAGCTATCCTACAAATGCCCCACCCAAGAAATATCAAAGAATTGCAAGCATTCTTGGGAAAAATCAATTTCTTGAGAAGGTTTATCCCAAACTTAGCAGAACTGATCAGATTGCTAAATAACATGCTAAAGAAGGATTCAAAAGTGAAATGGACTGTTGAAGCAAATCAAGCCTTTGAAGGTATAAAATTGGCCCTTACTCAAACTCCAGTCCTAACAAATCCTCAATTTGATAAAGAATTCATCATTTTTTCCTTTGCCTCCCAACATACTATTGCTGTTGTTTTATTACAGAAAGATGACCAAGGAAATGAAAAGCCCATTGCTTTCTTTAGCAGAGCTCTTAGAGATGCACCTCTGAAATACCAAATCATGGAGAAACAAGCTTATGCTTTGGTCAAGGCCATCAAAGACTTTAGGATTTACATCCTTTATTCCCATGTCATAGCTTATGTGCCAAGTCCCATTGTTAAAGACATTCTCACCCAAGAGAACTTAGAGGGCAGAAGGGGAAAATGGATTGCAAATATTCTAGAATTTGACATTGAAATAAAACCTACAAAACTGATAAAAGGGCAAGGTTTGGCTAAATTAATGACAGAGGCAAACTTCCAAGCCTTAGACATCAACCAGCTGGACAGTGAACCGGAGCTGGCGACTCCAAAGATCAATGTAGCCTTTGAACAATCCCCTTGGTACTCTGATATATGTTATGTATTACAAAACCTGTGTGCTCCCCCAGGATTGTCCAGAACTAAATGTAGGTTCTTAAAAATGAAAGCTTCAAGATTTTGTGTTATGGATGGTAATTTGCTTTGGAAAAACCATGAAGGGATATTACTGAACTGCTTGATTGAAAATGAAACTAACAATATCATGAAAGAATTTCATGCAGGGGACTGTGGTGGACACTTGTATTGGAAGTCCACTGTAGATAAAATACTGAGGGCTGGTTATTATTGGCCCACTGTTTTCTCTGATGTCAAGAAATTCACCACCTCTTGTCACAAATGTCAAGTGTTTGAGGGAAAGAGACAGTTACTGCCACTTCCCTTAAGGCCTATTGCAACAGAGAGACCTTTTCAACAATGGGGCTTGGATTTCATTGGGGAGATTCACCCTCCATCTTCAGGCCAGCATAGATGGATTCTAACAGCTACAGACTACTTTACTAAGTGGATTGAAGCTGTTCCATGCAGACAAGCAAATGATTCCACTATCATTCAGTTCCTTGAGACCAATATCCTTTCTAGATTTGGCTGCCCTGATAAAATAATAACAGACAATGCTGTTGCTTTCAGATCCAAGAAGATGGTAAATTTCTGCCACAAATTTCACATTACCTTGGGCCATTCTACTGCTTACTATCCCCAAGGAAATGGCCTTGCTGAATCATCAAATAAAAGCCTTGTTAACATCATAAAGAAGGTGCTGGAAGAAAATAAGAAGAATTGGCATAAGAAGCTGGTCAATGCCTTATGGGCAGATAGGCTAACAACCAAGAGATCAATTGGGGTCAGCCCATATGAGTTGGTTTATGGATTAGAAGCCAAATTCCCTTCATCACTAGGAATTCCTGTTATGAAACTTCTTCAAGAAAGCCAAGCTGAATCAAATGATATGCAAAGAAGGATCAATCAAATAATATGTTTGCAGCAAACTAGAGATCAAGTCTACAGCAGAGTTCAAGTTTTACAAGAAAAATTAAAGAAGGCCTTTGACAGAAGGACTAAGGCAGAAGATTTCAACATTGGTGACAAGGTCCTCAAGTGGGATTCAAGAAGGGAAGATAAAGGAAAACATGGAAAATTCGATTCCCTTTGGAGAGGACCATTTGCTGTCCAAGCAGTACAAGGAAACAATACTTATTTCCTTAAAAGTCTTAATGAAACTGATTTGGATGAAGGTCCTGTGAATGGCAGGATGCTGAAGCACTATTTTGACTACTACCCATAAGTGCAGCCTGAGTTTCCATTGTACATATTCAAGTGTATATATTACTTTCTGTCAAAAGGTAAAAATGCAGTTTCTTAAGTTTTGTTAACTATCAGCAAAGGCAAATAGAATCAGAGATCTACAAAGATGGGAAGAACACAAATTTGGCATTTTAAAGCAGCATACTTCAAATGTTGGTGAAAGCAGGCAAAGGCCAAGGCATTCTGACCTGTTGTTCTTGGTCTTTCTAATGAAAAACCATCCCCATGTGGAGCCACTGTTAGCTACCTATACCAATAGGTTTCATATTTCATGATTGGCAAAGAAAGGTCCAAATATGCTCTGCTTTGATGATGCAAAGATCCCATATTTCCATGAGGAGACAAGGTGTGTATATAGCTTGAGGGGGACTCAATTTTGATGGATGGTCCAACAGCCTAATCTGGATCATGCCATGTTTTAAATTTTCAGTGGTAGAATAGAGAAAGAAGTCTGTCCAAACTGTTTAATCTTGGCAGACAAGTAGCTTAGGTAGAGAAGTAAGGCTCCCAACTGCTTAATCTGGGACCTTGGAAGAAATAAGGGTAGCATTAGATAGAAAGTCAAAAGGAAAAAGCCAGAGAAAAGAAAAGGCAAATAAGGGTCTGCAAGTCTAAGTGCACCCTCCAAGAGGAAACAAAAAATGCTAGGCAAATAGATGGGTAGGCAGATGGGGTTGCAGAAGTGTCATTCCTTACAATTGAAGGTGTGCTAACCTATTTCACAAAGCAAAATCAATGGATTGAGAAGGTCTTCTTCTCTATCAGGTTGCAGCAAAGCAAAGAAGCATGTCTAACTTCCCAATTTTCCCCTTTTTCATTCATTACTAACATCCCCTCATCAGTTGAGATTCATGGAAGAATTGGTGGTTTTATGATGGTTCTTAGTCCTTTAAAAAAGCCACATTTCTTGTCTAAAATTCTTTTCATTTTGATCTACTCCCCAAGCTAAGTGATTTTCAAATAAACTTAGCGATATCACTCCCCATCCACCCTTTTCATCTATATTAACCCCTAACATCTATTATGTAATTCCCCTATGTTACCCTTTCCCTACTATTATAACACTATGGTGTATAAACCCCCAAACATTGTATAAATATCCCTCCCCTTGGCATTATAGCCATATGTCCTCTGTCAGGGATCAAATTGACATCTGGTCAGTTTGAGAAACCTAAGCCTTTTTCCCCTTCCCCCTTCTGAATCCATTTGACCCATTAAACCCTTTATTTGCTAAGAAAAACCTTATGAAAAAACCCCTTTTACCCATAACCCGCTTCATTTGCAAAGAAGCACATAAAAACCCACTTTTTCCATTTTATCCAAAGTATCGGCGCGATATTATTTTTATTTGAAAATACATTGAAAAACCATCAAAATCCGCCACATCCCAAAGTCCCACTGGGCACGCCTTTCAAAAGAAAATAATATTTTATTACTTCCCCGCTGCCGTATCATCCGCACTATTCAGCGACCCGTCAACCGTCCGATCGGGCGCCTTTGATCGGACGGCTAATATACATATCGGGTTGGGCCCGACGTCCGAAGATTAGCACCCGAGAAACTCTCAGAGGGTGACGTCAGGCCTATGCCACGCGTCGCCCTCACAATTTCTCGGGTCGCCCTCTGACAAAACCGCGACCGTATCTAAGGCGGTCCGAGAAAAACCATTACCGCTTCTGGTTTACTGCCGGTCCTATTACGCCTACATCATCACCACGTCAGACCCACGTCAGTGCCACCCCGCCGTCGTGTCAGCACTCTTGTCCGCCCCTGCGCTGATATGTCTGCCACCTCATTATCCCCATGGACCAATCACAGCTTGCCACATCACCCGGTGACGTCATGCTGACGTCATCCGACCTTGACCCCACCTGATGACGTCATGCTGACGTCATCCCAAAAATGCGCCAATATGCCAAAAATCCATATTTTTGCCAAAAACTCGTGTTTTTTCCACTTTTTGCCAAAGCAACTATTGTTATTCCTGCATGCATTTCACGACCAAATCAGCGCCAACCTGCACAACTCAACTCTGAAACCGTGGGCACCTCTGTCGTACCTGCATTTGCAACTGTTATCGACAATTCGCAAGGTATTTCTCAAAATCGTTCCCTGCACCTGGTTTTATCCATATTTCTGCAAGCAAACTGTTTGAGAGAGTGTGAAGCACTGAAATTACCATCAAGCATCCAGTGACCTGCACCCATTTCCGACTGGCGAGGCAATAAACCTTCTGCCAAGCCTGCATTTGACAAAATTGACCTGAATTCACAGGTAGTTCGCGCAGTCGTGAACTAGAAACCTCAATTACATAGATTCACCATAGAAACACTCTTGTCAGTCCTGCTACTGTTTTAATCAGTCCTATAAACGGTATTTCAATTGCTGTTTGCTCAATTCGCCCTCTGTTCCCTGCAATTCACATTTACATTGTAAAGAAACTCCTCTGCGTTATTTTGCTCACTCAAAACAGTTTACATACAATTCAGAAGCCTTACTAGACATGGAAACACCAATAGCCCTGAATATCCAGCCTCTGAATGCCCCTAAAAGGGAGTTAGAATGGAAAGCCCTGGGAGATGTAGATTATCAAATGATAGACTGGTTCCCAATGGGTTCTAAATTTAATATTCACATGCTAAATGAATTGAAGGCCCAACACCTTGGTGGAGCTGATATTTTAGGGATTTGGGACTCAAATTTGCCCATTTACAACCTCCCTCAAGTCAATGCCCTTCCAGACTTGATCCACAGATGCCAGGAATGCTATGATCCATGCCAAAGAGCTATTCTCAATCCTACATGCTCAATCTTGTTCCATATCACCCCAGAAACCATAAATGAGATGCTGCATTTCCACACTGCAAGGCCATTGACTCCTCTCTCCATGCTGGACTTAGTGAAGAAGGGGAGTAATTTGTCAAGTGCCCAGATCATCAAAATTAATCAGTTATTCATACAGCCAAGCTCTGAAACAATGAGAACTCCTCCTATTGGATATCACTACCTGAATGACTTGGGCAGAATGCTGGTGGATTTGATCAGCTACGTCCTGGGGTACAGGGGAATTGAGGATGTTGATGACACTATAATGGCAATGCTGTCCATATTTTCTCCTGGAAAACCTCTAGCTGTACACTATGACTATGCCACATATATTGCAGAAAAGATCCATGAACAACTAATGAATCTACAAAGGGAAAGGGTGTTCAGATACACCTCATGCATTTACCATTTGTTCTTATTTTATCAACCAGACAGTTTCTCCATTCCCCTCAAGAAACTTAATGCCCAGGGGAGTCCAAGGTCAGTTGTGTTTTGGACTTCAGTTTTTCATGATATTTCTAAATCACCATACACATACTGTGAATTCATAGACCTGTTCATTCACCCAGCTATGACATTGCTGTATGGTGTCCCTCCTCCAAGGTTGACCGATGACATGCAGAGAGTTCTCCATCTCTCCAAATCCTACAGCATTGGTGATTGGTATTTTTACCAACACGACACAGTAATCAGAGTATATGGCTGTGAGTTGGACCCTTATAGGCTGCCAAGGTAGGTCCCTATGAGACTTTTTGCCCTGGAATACTTCAGGCAGTTTGGTAATGCCGACTGCTTCCATTTCCAAAGTAAGAACAAGAAGGTGCAGCTGAAGGTAAGGAGCCAGCTAGGCCCTTTTCTATACAACAAAAGAGAGGAGGGATGGAAGGAGGCAGATATGATCCTAGAGGGCCTCAAATTGCAAACCAGTTTTAAATGGACACCTTATGACCCTAATCATTTTATTTCCCTCAGGAGGATAAAATACAAATTGGGTAACTATGCACATCTAAAGCAGCCTCATATTGAGCAGTATGCCAATTCCTTGAGCTGGAAAGAGGGCACTCTAGAAGAGCCAATTACTAGAGAGCAGATGCTAGAAAGAGAGGCTAGGAATATGCAAAAAGAGGCTGACTTAGAAACTTGTGGAGAGGTTTCCTTCTCTTATCAAAGGCAACTTGGAGCAGCTGCCTCTTCTTCAACAACACATCAGCAAGAGGCCATGGACACTCAACAGACATCCAGCAAAGGCAAAGAAAAGCAGGTGGAGCAGGAGCAGCCACCTCCCATGACTGAAGAGCAAACAGAAAAAGAGGTGGAACAACAAGAAGAAGTGCAGCAGCAGGAAGTATATCAACAACAGCAGCAGCAACAACAAGAAGAACAAAGACAGGAGCAGCCTGTACAGCAAGAGCAGACAGTGGAAGCCCCAAAATCCACTGAGCAACAACCACAACAAACTGTGCCTCCAAGGCAGGAAACATCAGCTGAAGCATCAATCCTCCAAACTCCACAAAAGGAGGATATAAGCAGAAAAAGAGACAAAGAGACTCCCCTTACAACATCGACAACGTATGGGGAGAAAAGACAGAGAATGAATCCTTTCTCAGAGGAGGAAATGCCAATGGGACAGACTTTGGGCATGGGCCCACCTAGCAGGGAAGCATCCGCAAGTTCCTTTCAACAGGAACAGGAAAGAACAGTGGGAGGAGAAGTCAGCTCCTCAAGCCAGCAGAGAGAAGGTGAACTGAGCATCAAACAGCAGTTCATTGACATAAAGAGGAGGAATGAGCCAATAAAGATACAACTATACAATCATTTGTTGAAAATGGCTCCCACTAACCAGCAAAGACTGATGTTTGCGTATGATGTTAGTGAAGGCAAAATGATCATGAGCCATTTTTTGCCAGCTGTAGCACAGCCCCAGTCCCCTGCAGATTATATAAGGACCAATCTTGAGGTCCTTTCCAAGGACATCCACCCGATGGACAAAATTGAATTACATAAGCAAACGGGTGAGATGGTGTATGCCTCCTTGGCAGACAAGACATTGGATAATTATAGGCTAGAAAATAGCCTTAATAATACAACTGCCCAACTTGAGTTGGAGAGAGCATCCTCTCAAGCAAAGGACAACAGAATTAGGTCCTTAGAAGATATAATCATAGAGATTGGGCATGATCCCAAGAATATCAAGGGCATACAGGAAATATTGAAGTTGAGGGATGCAGACATGGCAGCTTTGAGGAGAAAGATCAAAATTCCAGCCACAATTCACCCTCAAACAGATGAAGTTTCCCAGCAGAGGCATGATCAAGATGCCACAGCCTTGTTGGTGTCTCTATATAAGCAGCTAATCCAGACTCAAGAAAAGCTGGGAGAATCAGAGGCTGCACAGGCAGCATTACAGGCAGCTTTGAAGCAAAAAGAAGAAGGTCAGACCTCCCAGCCTCCTCCTGAAATAATTAACCTTGAGGAAACTGCTCCAACCACTGTTCCTCCTCCTCAACAAACAGAATAGGCAGCACCATCCACCTCAGCACCACCACCAAGAACAGAGCAGGCCCCAAGCCTGGACATGCAAAAGCTGAGAAATGAGATTCAGGCCTTGGAAGCACAAATGACAGAACTAAATGAGGCCAGGGAGAAATTAGCCAAGGTAAATGAAAGATATGACAAATCCAAGCAGACTGTGGCAGAAAAGGGCAGGGAAATAAAAGCCCTCAAAGACAGGATAAAGGAGCTAGAGAAGGAGCTCCAACTGGATAAAGTAGTGGCTGAGATCAAGACAGTGCTATGGGCCAATATTGGCCAGTCTATTACTAACCAATGGCAGTATATTGACACAATCCATGAGCAGTTGGAGCTCATTGCAAAAGCACAGAAGGAAATTCAGAGATCAAGGGTAGCTCTAGGCAATATGCCTGAAGTTGCCACCAGGATGATCAATGTGATCAATAATAGAACAAGTTCTCAGTTAGCAACTATGGGAATTTCTAACAGGACTGAGACTATTTTGTTGATAAAGAGGGTCCTTACACTGAGAAGCTTAGTGCAGACATTAGAGAGAAGGACCCAAGACATGCAGACCGAGGTGAACAGATTTATGGACAAATTTGTGGTATTACAGAACAGAGGTCTCCCTGGCTTACTGAACAGTGTAGGAAGACTGCTTACCCATGAGCAGTATGCCAAGAGGGTCAATACATTCGCCACAAGTCAGATCACTGAAAGGCCCAGCACCTCAGAGGAAACAGGGCCAGCTACAGGGCAAAGTCTCTACAACAGAGTAGAGAATTTATTCTTTATAATGAATGAAATTAAACACCTGTTTGAAGTGCCTCCTAACTTCTATAAATACACAGAGGCAGATGAGACTATGGATGCAATTCTTAGGCATCAACTGCCCACACAGGAATGGTGGACTAAGGCAATACAGATGATCTTATAGACCAGGAAGCCATTCACTAAGTTTTTTCATCAAAAATGCAAGGTGGCATGCACAGGAAAAGTTAATAAAATCAGCATGCATAAAAGGTGAAGGCTGAGCCAACTCAGCAGAGCTTTCGGCCAGCAAGTCAAGATGGAGAGCTACAGGTGACAGAGCCGAAAAGTTACAGCAGAGCAGCCACATGAGCGCATTTTCCAGCATTTAAAGCAGATCATTCCAACCGACTCGGTGGCCTCCAAAGGCCAAAATATCTTCTGACAGACAGAAAGAGCATTTATGTTGTATTAAAAGCAGCAATAACTTCTTATCTGCTATTCTGTACAAAGTTGGTGAAAACATTTATTTCTCAGATGACTCAACGCCTTAGATATTTTGTATTACCGTTTGTATATATTTCCCCCTCGCACAAGCTTGCAGGGGTTTTTGTTGATTACTCTTCAAGAGTTCTTTTGCTGTAAATTTTCAGAGTTTAATACAAAGGCCGATGGAATTTCCAAAGTCTGTGTTGTCTGAGGGATTGTGATGCGATTTGCTGAGTGCTATAGGATTCCTGCATGTTGTCATGGCTCAATAAGTTTCCTTTAAACTTTCGTTATGTTTCTTTCTATTATTTTTCATAACTCATCCATGTTCTAGATTTCACAATTAATAGCAGAGAAAAAGACTAATTCCAGGATTTATTCTTACAATACCCTGAATTCAATCTATGCTATTACAAATTTTTTCTTCAGTTATGGTTATAAATGTGTGATTCTTAATTGCTGCACCTCTACACTGTATCTTTCACAGAAATTATTGTTTAGGAATTCAAGTCTGCTCCTCTACAATACATCTCCTTCTCACAACCCAGCTTAGTGGAAAATTCTTAATTGCTTTTCACTGGTTGCACACATTTCATCACTATAATATCAAGTTTGTTTCATGAGATATTCAAAAGGCCCTGCAGTTTCAGCAATCATAATCTACTTCTCAAACAACCAGTAACCAAAGACTCCATTGCCCAATGGACTAAAATTATCTAAAGGTTTGCACCTTAGGTACAGAAGACATCCCTCAACCAAAACATAAAACCAAAACCTGAACATCACAGCTAGCCTAAAATACTATCCAAACAGAGACAAATCATAAAGAGAGAGCCCTCTCTGATTACAGTTTGGCTAGAAACTGTAATCCAAAGATTGGTTAGTGGTTACCCCGGCCGTATTCCTTTGGGAGTCATAGGGAACAACCTGGGTGTTAACACCTTGGACCAATACCATGGACCAAATACCACGGACCAAAACTTAGTTTTCCATCATGTACGCGCCTTTCCTTATGTGAAAGTGCATGTGTACATTATACACTCGTTTTGGTCTGCTGAGCCGTGTGTACACGCGACTTGGTCAATGGGGAACCTATGTATACCTTTCTTTCTTGATTCTATGAGTCTGAATTGTGATCTGTCATTAGAGTGAGTTGCCATCAAGGACAACACTTGTGTCATAGTGTCAAATTTGTGTCATAATGCCAACACTTCCTGCAGCAATCTGCAAGCAGATCGCAGTCTCACCCGATGTGGCTATGGGAGGTTGTAGAACTATGTTTTTGCAACCTTGAGGGATAATGCAATGTGGTCTTCTTATTCTATTTTTACTTCTTTTTTTTCTTATTACTTTATTCTTCACTTTGCAGTACTTGAATCACCTACTTAACAATTCCATAAACAACTTAAATAATACTTCACGAAAGTAGAATATAACCAAAATACTAAGCATAAATAAAATATACATAATAATCATACATAAGATATGGCCATAAAAAATGTACTTCTTTATATTAATTCTTTGAAATTGAGTATAATCCCTTCAACCTACGCACCTAGCTGTAGGTATCTGTGCACTCAACTGCAGAGTTTAGGCCTCCATGCACCCAGATGCGGAACCTTTCCTTCAAGACCCAACAATAGATAGAGGTATTCACTTGCTACTATCTTATTACACATATCACTTCGACTTACATATTTTCTCTTTATATACTGATTACATCAAAAGTGCCATGGTCCATATACCATGGTTCTCCTAAGAACAAGAAACTATTGCCCAAAACCCATTACAAAAAGAAGGGGTTACGACCCACCCGAAAGCCCCTAAAACACCATGCACTATATAGCTCTGTGGTATCTCACACTCCTCTCCTTAAAATGTGGAGTTTTGAACAAAACTTGGACCAAGTTTGGTTGCACCCATTAGGCCCCCAACATTCACATGTGACTCGTCCCGAGTAACTCAGCTTCTTTGCCTTGAATCATTGCTACAATGTTGTTGTAGGTGATTTTGTACTGCTGCAGTATATCCGCGTCTTGCTTTTCTTCTCTGCACACTTCTTCTAGTAGTGCTTCTATCACTAGTTTAGCAGTCTATTGCAACACTAATTCTTCCTTCAATCGAAGCTCCTAGAGCTTCCCATCTTCTTCTTGTGAATGTTGGAGAGCCTCATCTTGCCATGGTTGATTTATTTCCATCAAAATTAATTATTTCCATCGGAGTTGTTCGATCTACTTCTGAAGTGCCTTGGATTCACTGATTCTAGTGAGCTTTTGCAAGACTGGTAGAGTCTTCACAGTTGCCCACATTTCCTCTAACTACTTCTACTTTTGCTGGATGTCATCTTCTATCTTTTGTATGTTTGAATATTTCTGCAGTGAAGTCCAAATCTGCACTGTCTCGTCCAATACTTTACCACATTCCAGCACTGTCTCAGAGAAACATTTCACTGTAGTCTTTAGGTCTATCTCCCTTTGTTCATGCACTTCTGGTGGTGTGGCTGGTTGTAGCTTCATTTTCAGCTCAATGATCTTGATCTCATACTTGAACTGCACATCCATGATCTTTTTCATTGATTCCTTGACTACAAGTTCGAGATTGGCGACCTTATACTCTACTGATTCCTCTTCGCTGACATCCATGTCCAGAACTTCCCTACAAGTGGCTTCGACCACTTCTTTCAACCTCTACTACTGTAACTCTTCCTATTGCTTGTCCTTGATGGCCTAGTCCAACTGTTTCTTCACCACAGTACATTCTTTGTCTACGTGGATATTTAACTATGTCGTGCATTGTTCTCACTCCTTTAACTCATGTATGATGCCTTGGTGCATTTCATGTAATACTGGATTGGGAAGTGCTTCCATGTTCATGCTAACATGATCCCAACCTTTTTCCTGTTGCTTTACTTCACTGGACTCAAACTGCAGAGCTTTGGTAGATATCTGCATTATTTTCATCCCAAGTGTTGTGCCTATTACCTTTTGTGGTTGGAGTACTTGGCCTATCTGTGCTATTGATCTAGATGTTTGCACCAAAATATTCAGCTCTGCAATACTTTTCTCAACCCTTGTTGAGAGTGCATCATAGCGATCCTCTATTCTATTCTAGGACTTTGCTATAACTTCCTGGATTTTGTCCTCAATTTCATCTAAGTCCCCCTCAGTAAGGGCTAGTGGCTCTGCACCCTTTGATTTATATTCTTTCTACTTCTTTCTAATTTTTGGTGAAGTTCCACTTTGCATCTTCCTCTTTCATTTTTTTGTCTCTGTCTAGTCTTTCGTATGTTCTTTGTCATTCTCCTACTCCTATTCGAGCTCTTGTTCATCATTGTCTTTATCTTTTCCACTTGGTTCCACATGCTACAAAGTTTCTTCCTCTGTTTCACTGTCTCCTACATCCTTCTCCTTCACAGTCATCTATTCTGTTGACCAATGTTGTATTAATGTCATCAGATCATCTTTGGTGACCAAGTATGGTAGAGGGTGCCATGTCTTCATTTCATCCTTTCGAACCTATATATAAATCCTATGAAAGTCTACTTTGAAGTTCGCAACAGACTTATATTGCTTGTACAATATTAGTGATAGTCTAGGTATTGATTTACCACAATGTGTAAATCCATGTGATACAAAACAAAGAATATCCTATTCTCCTGAACTCGCGATGCCTACTTGGTACACCAGTGCAAGGCATACCACACACCTTCACATACATCTGATTATACCAGAGGAAACTACGTATCCTCCAGATCCTTCCATGACAACAATGCTATGATCAATATGAGCCATGCGTAGTAAAAGGTCTTACCCTCCTCTAGGCTTTGTGGCAATATTCTAAGAATTCTCTAAATAGATATCTGACCCAGTTGTACTGTACCCCATTGTTGCACTATGCACCTAAGCCCAGAATTGTTGTGGGGACTTCATTGGCTCTGTATTTCCACATAATCTTCCCAACTAAGATATGTACAACAAAGAATACTCCTTAGTCACTGATGGAATTTATATTGTAGCCTCGCGTCTTCTTGACTAAGTTGAACTTTTCCTTCATGTTTTGCGCTATTGTTCTGTCCTGAGGTTTACCCATTAACTCTTTAACAGGGTCTCTTCCCCTGTATGACAATCTAGTAATTCACCATATCAACATCTCCCCAATGGGGATCCTCTTTCCCATTGAGAGGCATATGTCGTGCACCAACACGAGAAATTGTTTGATGCATGCTATATCTGGTGTACTTCTACTGAAGTGTGGCACATTCAACATGTTCAATAAGCTTGATCGCTCCAATCCTTTTGCCCACTAATGTGGTTACAATCTCGTTACTCCACTCTCTAGGTAATGGACCTGCTTCAGGTACCTGCTTGGTGTGAATTGCGGGTATTTTTTTTGGTTGTTGAATTCATAATCCTTGAACTTCAACTACGATATTTTTCCAAGAATTTATCCCTCAAATGGTATGTTTTCTGGTAGAAGCGGTCTAAAGGTTCCATACTTTACGTCATTATTGTGCTTGATAGTTTTGGCATTGGGTTTACTCAATGGTAAGTGTGGTGGAAACGAGGATGGAATCGTTGTGCTCTCTGTCTCCATTTGTTGGTGTTCTGCTTCCTCTTTCTTGTCCCTTATAGGTTGGGCTTTTATCTGTGGTTCAACCAACTTCTTTAGCTTCTTATCCTACTTTTTCTTCGTTCTCTACTCCAGAGTCATCTTCTTCCTTGGCGATCTTTGCTGCGAGATGGATGTTGTTGCGGGTGTACCAGATGTTGTTGTGGCTTCCATAACCCCTTATATACCTTTCTCTTTGAATAATCGAATGAGATATTTAGTGTTCATATAGTAGTGCAACTACAATCTCTCAATACTTAGCGGTTTTTGAGCTCTTAGACAACAAATTTCCAAAATCTTGGTGGGACATGACCTTTATAGCGCTTTGGATATTATAACCTCATTATTATCCTAGATATTACACATATTTTGTTTATTAATTGCATATCTATCCCTAGATCCTTGCCAACATGTCTCCATAAATGCACTTTTTTGCTACTCCAACGACCATTTTCTGTTTCAACAATCATATTTCCGGTGAACTTCAATGCACCTTTCATTGTAGCAACCTTACAAACCTCGTCATAGTTCTGACTGTTGTGTGGTAACCTTCCCACATTGAAACTCTTTTCTGTAGCATAGTTTGTAGTCTAGTGCCTACTTTCAGCTACAGGGGGCACTAATACTTTCCTCTTTTATTTTCATAGTGAAGCTACCATGGCAGGGTTGTCCCTATACAATTTCAACCTGTTGACATTCACCCTCCTGGTATCAATTGTCCATTAAACTTCACCAACTGAAATTCACCTCTGTCTATGATATGCTTGATGATATAGGTGCCCAAAAAATGCATTTTAAACTTTCTTGGAACTTTGTGAACTTACTATCATATAGAAGGACAAGATTTCCTTCCTGGAATGCCTTCTATTTGATATGTCAGTCATGCCAAGTTTTTTCTCTCACTTTCTACACCTATTGATGAAATCCTACTATAAATATGTCTTCCTTTAATGTGAGAAACCACACCATTCTTTCATTCATTATGTCAGGGTCGACCATGTCTATAAAGGCTGCGATTCTTAAGATCTACATAATATACTCCATGGGCATCACAACTTCTTTCCCATAAACCAATCTGAAAGGTGTCTGACCTGTCAGCTTCTTGCATGTGGTTCTATAAGCCCATAACACCACTGGAATTCTTAGATCCCAGTCATCTCTGTTCACATTGCATACTTTAGTCAGTGCTTTTCAAAAATCTTGTTAAAAGCTTCCATTGTTCCATTTACCTGAGGGTCATATGGAGTGCTCTTCTAATGATACACTTGGAATTCTTCAGTCAATGCCTCAATGGCCTTATTCAAGAAATGTGATCCTTGATTACTCATCAAAAGCTTTGGACACCCAAATCTAGACAAAATATATTCAAAAATGAACTTTGCAATAGCTTATGCATTGTAATCCTTCACTGGCTATGCTTCGGCCCACCTTGTCAAATAATCAATCATAGTGATTATATATCTCGCACCAGTTTTCTTCCCAGGTGGGTTTATGGGTCCAACAAAATTAATGGCCCATTTATCGAAGGCCTGCAATGTCACCTATGGTACTAATGGAATTTCATCCCTCCTTGATGGTTGTCCAGTTCTCTGACATACATCGCATACTTGACCATGCTTCTTTTCATCCTTGTGTAGTGTAGGCCACCATAATCATGCTTTTAAGACCTTATGTGCAGTAGCCTTCCCTGCATAACGTCCACTAGCTATGCCTCCATGAGTTTATGCCAAAATAGTATGTCTTTCATGTTCAGGGACATACCTGCACAGTATTTCATCTAGTCTCATATTATACAAATGTCCTATAATCAACAAAAGATCAACTGCATTTACCACCAACAACTTGTTTTGCCACATAGTGTACTCCGCAGAGGCCATTCCTGTAGCCAAAAACTAAATAATATATGTGAAGTGATCATCTGCAATATTGATTGCAAACAACTACGCATTGGGAATACTATATTCAATGCTCATTGGTTCTTACCCTGTTTCTAACCTTGATAGGTGATCAGGCCTGACATTCTACCTTCCTGGATTAACATCCACTTCAGAATCATACTCCTAAAACAACAACAACCATCTACAAATTTTCCCTCCTAGGAAAAGCTTATTCACCAGATATTTCAATGCAGAATGATCTGATGGTGATGGTTAACGTCCACTGAGAACAAATTGGTCTATCGGACCTATAATTTTCTTAGTTTCTAATTGTCTGGCTCCTCGTCTTTCTTGGCGAGATTGGTGTTGTAGCTTTCCTTTTTTTCTCTACGGTTTTCCAACTTTCTTTATCTTGCATCTCCTTCATCTCTTCTGGTTCTTGGGACATTGGTGTCTTAGCTTCGTGATCTATTGTGTTCATCCTTTTGAAGATAGTCGGAGAAGAAGTTTGGTCTAGGAGATCTGCTTTGTTGTTAAATGAAGATTTATTTTGTGCGGTATTCGAATCTTCATAACTGTTGATGCTTGAGGGGTTGTCGAGTTCACTCTTTTGTTGTTGGGCGGGGCTTTCCCCCTACTTGTCTTGAGAGTTGTTTCTTTCTTGCCCGATTTCTTGTGATTCAGAGTTTTCTTGAGAGTGTTCTTCTTTGATGACAGTGTAGTGTTCTTTTTGTGCTCCTTCCCACCATGTAGATCTGTGGTGATTTTTTCTAGCAGAATTTTTCTGGGAGGCTTTTGGGCAATTTTTGGCTAGGTGGCTTGTCTCAAAGCAGGATCGACATCTGAAGAGGACACTTTCATAATCGAGTTTCTGATTCCACACATAGTCTTTACTTGTTAGATGTATTTCAGCTGGGAATCCAGAGCTGAAGTCCATTTCCACACAGATGCATGCATAGGTGGTTTTGGCATATTCCTCTATTTCTAGGCACCTGCAGTAAAATTTCCCAATTTCATTTCCAATGGCTTTTAGCGAAGAGAAATTCCAGAGATGCAACGGTAGGTTTGGCAATCTCACCCAAACTGGTGCTGAGGTTATGACTGTTGTTGAGGGATTGAATGATGGGTTCCATGGCCTCATGAATAGCTCTGATTTTTCCCAAAACCAAGGGTCGAAATCTAGAATACATTGTCTGCTTTCAGGGTTTTCAAAATCTACTATAAAGAAACCCCTAGCACAGGGGTATATATTAATTGCATCAGGAATTAGAGGCTTCCATACCTCCGATATCCAACTGTGGAGAGTTGTTAGCCGTGGCCAAAAACCATTGAATCAGTAGATTATGGCACTTTCAGAGAACTTCAAAGCCTCATCGAGTGAAGCCTGGACCACCTGGATGGTGGGAGCTGGGGCTTCACTGATGATATGGGGAGGAGCTTGCCCCCTGAGGCAGACGAAATTGAGCCAGCAGCTATTTTTGCAAAGCTGGGAGCCATCTGGAGAAAAGGCCCAATCAATGAAGAGCCACGGATCTAACCACAAAAGGCCCAAGATCTAGTCACAGATCTAGCTGCAGAAGAGCCGCAGATCGTAGAAGGCCCAAGATCTAGCCGAAGATCTGGCTGCAGATGAGAAGAGCGCGCAGAAGAGCCGTAGATCAGAAGTGCCGCAGAACCTTTATTCCCAAACCTTTACCACAGATGAAGTAAATAATAAACCCATTCAAATTCTGATCTAACCGCAGAAAGCCCAAGATCTAGCCGAAGATCTAGCCAACTCACAGATCAGAATTAAAATCTAGTGGGCAGAAGAGCCGCAGATTATAAGGTGTATATCACTGGATTTGATTTGTGTAGAGCCGCAGATCAGAAGAGCAGGCAGAAGAGCCACAGATCTATATAAGCATAAGTCAGATGTCCATACCCTCGTGAAAACTACGTCACTGAACTTTAATCATTGCTATAGATCTAGCCGAAGATCTAGCCGCAGATGAGAAGAGCGGGCAGAAGAGCCGCAGATCAGTATAAAATGCAAATTAGTTAAAACATCTTAAAATTTTGTCCTAGAAAATAATGTCTGAATTTCTGCAATGCATATACCATAGCCAAGCCTTCTCTTTCTGTGGTAGTGTAGTTCTCTTCTGCTTTAGAAAACTTCCTACTTGCAAAGGTTATAGGGTGATCGATTTCTCCTGTGTCATGTTGTGCCAATACTCTTCCCAAATCTATGCAAGATGCATCTAAATGAACATGGAATTCCTTATTCCAGTATGGGAAAACCAAGATAGGCGCAGTGACCATATTTTCTTTCAATATATCAAGCCTTTTCTAGCATTATTTATTTCATTGAAAGGCTACATCTTTCTTCAATATCTTCTCCTTTGGCGCAATTATTTGCGCATACCCCTTAATGAATTTTTTGTAATATCTAGTGTGTCCCAAAGTAGTGCACAACTATCTCACTATTTTTGGTGGAGGTAAGTTCACAATGACAACTATCTTCTCGGGATCCACCATCAAAGCTTGCTTGCACACAACATGCCCCAATAGTATGCCAAAAGGCACACAAAATATATGTTTCTTTGAGTTCAATGAGATATGGTGCTGCCTACATATGTCCAACATAAGCCTTAAGCTTGCAACATGATTTTTCAATAGTCTAAATATTGTCCAATAATTAAAGTATACCTCCAGGATTTTTTGTATGTACTCCTTGAATGTTGCGACCACAACTCTTGAAAATATAGCAGGGGCATTCTTCAACCCAAAAGGAATTATTGTATACTGATATGAGCCCCACTCCATTGCAAATGTGGTCTTATGCCTATCCTCTAGTGCAATCCCAATTTGATGATAGCCAGAAAATCCATCTGTGAATGAATAGGCTTAATCCTCCTACATTATCTAGTACCTCATCTGTAAAGAGTGTAAGGAAGGGATCATGCACACATGCATCATTTAGTTTTCTTAGATCCACACAAATTCTGATTTCTTCTTTAGTCTTATTTTCTTGGACAACCATAAGACTTATCCACTAGATTATTCCACAGGTTCAATGATCTCTGCTGTCATCATTTTATCTAACTCCTCTTTCATCTTTTCCTTATATTTTGGGTTCAATCTGTAGGGTCTTTGCTTGACATCTTTTACATCAGGTTTAAGGGGAATCCCCATGACTCCTAGATCCCCTAATATTCCCTCCATTTATGAAAATTTTGTAGGGAATAACTCTTGGTATTCATGTAGAAGATATGTAAGTTTACTAACTTTATCTTTGTCCCAATAGTCTCCAATATTTGCAAACTTTAGTTCCTCTTCTGATCCTATATTCACCTTCTTTTTCTTTACTAGCTTCGCTATATCCGGTATTTCTGGCTCAGGTCTAGTGACTTCACAGTGTCCTTGTTATTCTTCTATGTTAATATTACGTGGATCTTCATATTCTTTTGCAATAATTTTATAGCATTATAGTGAACATTCTAGCTACGCAGTCCAATCTGGTTGCTGCCATGTCAGCGAAGTCGCATTCCCAAAGATATTTTCTCTGACTATCTGAAGAGTTGAGTCTATGCATGGGCCATCATCTTCAAAAATGAATTTTAATATAAACCCTTCAACCAAATCTTCCTAATTTACAGTACCATGGCACAATTTTGTTTCTAGGTACCAATTCATAAGAATTGTTTCTAATGTGTGGATAAACCCATGTACCCATTCCTGTTGTAGAATCTCTTCCCATACTATAGTGCATCAGAAAATATGCTCCCTAGGGTCAATTTTACCATCATATTTAGCCTCTATATCTGTATCTATTGACCCAAACCTGATCCACATTAATCTTCGATAGTGTTGTCAATCTTCTATATTTCTCTTATGTGCACCCCACCATCTAGTAGGCGTAGATCTTAGGGCTACATCCAAAGCTAACAACATTTTCTCTTATGGTATTTGTCTTTAATAATCATCAAGGAAAGTACTTACATTACCCAAACCATAATAGTAAGGAAAATTACATACCTCAGAGGTTATACAACGAAGTGATTTAGTGATCCTTGCACATCGCCTTGTAGTCACTTCGTGTAGCCTATTTTTCCAATTTTCCAATTCTTCTTCTGAATTTGAGGTACAAGAACTGTCTTGTTCCCAACTCAATTTGCTATCTGTAGTGGGGTTAGTCCATTCCTCTTCTTTGGCTTTAATTTGATAGATATTCTCTATATCTGTTGCGCAGTACTCATCTTTGACAGACTCTGTATATCTCGCCCCTTCTAATGGGTCCAATGCGACATTTACTCTCATGTTGTCCTTTTCAAATAACATTTGTCTTATCTTTAAGTTGATTATAGCCAGATTATCAAATTCCCAATCCAGTCCAAACAATGCTGGATAGGGATTGCTTTCATCCATAATTTCTATCACTTTAAAGTCTGTAATAGTGTGAACTCCTTCAATGTCTACCACCACACTTGATAGTCTTCCTAAGGATAAGATCTTCTGTTGGTTGGTCATTCTCAACTGAATTGATGACCATTAAATTAGGGGAATTTTGATGTCTAAAATGGGCCTCCTGAGAAAAATGTACAAGCAAAATAAAATTTATAAGAACCAATAGGATTCAAGACGATGATGTCAACCATGAGGGATGATTCACCATTTTTGGAGTAAAAAAGTAAAAGTATTAAAAAATAATAAAATAATAAAACTACTTTTTCAACTCATATTTTTAACTTATCTCCCTAAGGTTTTACTCAAATTTCAAGCGAGAGTGCTCATTGGATGCAAAATTTAATTCCTCAGCCAAGGGTACCCATGTTGCATACTTGCGAAGGACCTCGATACATGAAAAATGAGAAATACAGGAAAAAACGTGATTGTAGTCACATTTTTCATGTATTTCTAATTTTTCATGTAGTAGGGTCCATCAAAAGTATGAAACATGGGTAATCCTTGGATGAGGAATCAAATTTTTCATCTAACAAGTGTTCCCTCTTGAAATTTGAGTAAACCCGTTGGGAGATAAGTTGAAAATACGAGTTGAAAAAATAGTTTTTTCCTTTTTCCTCTAAAATTTGATGATGTAATATAATCTTATTCTAATATTTCCCCTATTATTTTATAATTTCCTTAGGAGGCCCATTTTAGACCTCAAAAAATCCCCTAATGGTAACTTTGTCTTACCCATCAATTCCCAGGTCGAATTTGGTAAAACATTAGCATCAGATCCTAAATCTAGAAAACCCTGATCCATGTCATATTCTCCAATCTGTGTAGTGACTCTCAGTTCTTTTCTAGTCCTTCTCTTATGTTGATTTAAATTTTTAACTGCATGTAACTCACTCTATGGCACTTCTTAGATGCACATGAATCTATCAATTCCTCTAGCCCTTCTACTATTATACAGGAAAATGACCTCCTCATCAACTCAGAGGAGAAAGACACATTAGCTGAAGACCAGACCAAAATCATAGTGCTATTTTCCAAGGTAACACACCCCAAAAATAGAAAAGAAGAGTTATAACACTCTCCATCTATCAGCTGAGGGAGTTAGACCCTAAGTTAATGCACTATTTTTCTTAAAGGGAAATGTTACTGAATATTTGTGAGATTCTAGAGGTCAAAGCGTGTGTTGACTAACTGACACTCCGCTTTTCACTCAAATGTCAACTTGAAAAGTAGGAAACATCTACCTCTTCCCAAACTAAGGAAATTTCTATTCCTAATGGAGTCTCATGGAAAGGGAAAGAACAATAAAATGAGGAAACATCCTAGCTTTTGCCTCAATGGAACTCATGAAAGAATTGGAAAGGATGAACCTCTCATCATCTATATATTGGAGGCTTGGTCATTGTGAAAGAGGTCAAATGGTTGTTGAAACTTTGTAAGAGATTTAGATTTGTTATGTTGCCAAAACATTGAGAGAGAGAGAGAGAGAGAGGAGCTGAAGGACTAGAGGAGGCTTGATGCAGCCAAGATGGTTGTAATAATTCTTCTTCTATCTAATAATATAGACATGTTTCTTTGGTGTCTACTTGATGGCGTTGATGTTGTGTTTCTTTACATGTTGATTCGATTCTATAATTAATAAGTAGATTTGAGGCATGCTAGCTTATATCTTCATTTATATTAATATTTTTATTATCAACGTTTATATGTTGTAGGACTACGCTTTATCTTGTCTATGTGCAGGTTTTGATCTAGGAGTTGGTAGAGAGGTCTTCCACTTTGCTACATTGAGTTTTCTAGCAGGGCTACACCAAGGCATGAGGTAATCCTTCTTCTTTTGATTTTTCTATCATGCATTAATATGGATATATGTATGTTTATTTGTGACAAATGTAGCTAATGTGAAACAATCTACCTTGGAACCCACAAATATCCAAAAGAATATTTGATCCACAACCACCCATGCATTAGTCCCTATAGCAAAATTGGTGACTCTGCTAGGGACTATACTTCGTTCCCGATTTTTACCTTCCAAGTTCCCAGATCTCTCTTTCCTTCTAGACCTCCCTCTTCTTCTTAGTTCCCATTCTAACCACTCAGGATGCTTCACAACCTCCTCTGCTCTGCATAACCTTTGATTAGACCCTGAATGACTCTTTTTACAACCTTTTCTTTTGTAATGCACCCTAGTTATGCAAACCAGTGAGTTATAACGCCCCCCAGGCTTGTGCACAAAGTGTTAGTCCCGCCATTAATGCTTTGTACCTTCTTCTAAGGAGCATTAGCCAACCAATATCTTGATAATTATCCTATTCTGTGAATTCCTGGGCCGGGAAGCTGCTTAGAGTCTGTTTTAGGGATCTGCAACTGTGCACTATTTTTGGTTGCCTGTTTTTTTGATCATTTTTATTTTTAGGAAAATAGCTTAAGTGCATTTGTTTTCAGGAAAAGAAAATGAAAAAAATTGCTTAAATTTTTTTATGTTTTAGTTGGTTTGATTCTGCATATGTATATTGGGTTAGTTGTTAGAGAGCATTTCATGTCTGCAAGTTTTGCATGTGTTTGCTGCATTGGATGCATGGTACTGAATTAATGTATAGATAACTCTCTCCTTGTATAAATAACTGACTCATCGAATTGAAATTGAAAAGCATATTTTCTGCATGGTTTGGGTCAGAGTCGAATAAAAATCCATATGTCAACACCCCCTTCCGAAGACATTAATACAATACCTTTAAAATCAATCTCATAATAAAAGTAGTCAACAAATCTTTTTTAGCATATGCGCATATTAGTCTAAGTTAGGATCTTGGGCTAGGCAATGGTGAGTAAACTGCCCAAGATCACAAAACTAAGACTAGTGTTGCTAAAGAGAGTAAAATCTTGTTGCACTCATATCATCTGGTATCTCTCCCTTCAGAAACGAGTTAAATGTGAGACAACATTGGAATGTGAGAGAAGGTATATTGCGTTAGATTACATCCCCATTGGGTATTCTATGTATTGAGGATCCCTTCGGTGATATGAGAGCTGAGTCGGGGACTGAGGTATCCTACCCACACAACTTACTATCTATGACCATGTCTCCCCTGGTGGTGTATGTGATTTTAGGTAACCTTAGTGGCCATAATTGTTTAGGGACAGACATGAGTTGACTGGGGCGGGCTGCCCTAGTACCTAAATAGACAAACCTACTCTGTCTTTGGTTTTTGGGAGGGTGCTCATCTTAATGAGAGACTTGGCTCCTTAATCTGAGGTTCAGGCGAAGCTCAAGATTAATCGTAACTGTACATTTAGCCATCTCTCTCTCTAGCAATCAGTGGTTATTGTACAAAGTCATATCCCCTGACTATTTGTTGACTGAATTTTAGAGTATTTTTTATTTTTAGGTGTTAGTTTGTTATCATTGAAACTATAATATAATATCAATGTAAAATTTTTTGATAAAATATATCCGTCACCGTGGCTACATACAACCCTTGTCATCAATCTAGGTGACAACAAGGTCTTCATCTGCTGACTTTGGAGGATCACCTAAGCCTTGGTGACCTGGATTCTCCCTCTTCAGGAAATCAGTCTCCAGTATCTAACATTGAATCACATAACACCTCCCAGGACACTATACTACCAGAGGAATTTTTAAGCGAAGCAGTTGTACCTCTTTATAAGCCTCCCCTCACCAATCCTCTAGGGCCAATGTTGATTAAGGTAGCACCTGTACCTATCATGTCTTCAATAGTACCAACAACCCCCTGACGACTAATGGATTGTGGTATTTTGTGGAAAACTTTGGTCCACCATCACTTCCCTCGCCAATAGTCAACACACAACTGATTAGTTACCGTGTTATCCAAACAATGCCAAGTCCGAGCAACCTATTTACACCTACTATGAGTGGAACCCAGTACATGTTGGTTTCTGCCCCTTTTGTGTCTGCTCCTAGACCTTCGTCTATCACTCCTGATAGCGTAGTTAACACGACTACCTTCAGTAATTCTTTTGGTTGGAACCCTTTGCTAAGTTATAACCCCCAGGCTCATATGCTTGGGGGAAATGTTCCCAATATGCACATACCAGTCGGGGGAATCACTATTCCCCCTCTACCTATAGGACAACCCAGACCATGATTGATCAACTTACCTCCCCCAAGTAGACACTATTCTATTTTCAGTCATGTACCTATGAAAAATTATATGGCTAGCAAAATCCCTCAACTAGGTCTTTCTCTGACTATCTAGGAACCCCCTCCCCAACCTCAATTGAATCAAGGGGGCACTTTTATTTTGGGGGAAACTAGTTCCCCCCCCCCAGCCTAATTTCCCTTATGGACCACCACCATATATGAATTTTCCACCACAACAAGGAGGCTATTATCCAATAAATCCTATGTATCATGTTGGAAACAAAATGATGGGAGGACCCTAGCGTCCTTTAATTAATTCTTCATCACCCTAGTCATACTCGAGGGCACCAAACACTTCTCCTTTTTTGGCAACACTCAATATCCTCTATCTATATAAACTAAATAATGACCCCATCTACCATAACTTGCATTGGCCCCCAATCCCGCATAAAATACCTTCCGACATCTTGAAGTTTGAAGGGCAAAAAGTATATGATCTGGGTACACATGTCACCACCTGCCATATATGGTTCGTATCAAACTCCATGGTGGATGACAATATCCGGCTCGAACTCTTGTCCCACACCCTTACTAGAAATGCCACCAAGTGGTACATTGAGTTACCATGTGCATCAGTTAATACCTTTGGTGCCCTAGAAATGGAATCTTTAAAGCACTTTCAGCTTCACATCCGCTACAAAACCAAAATGGAAATTCTTACTACCTTCCACCAAGACACCTCCACCCACATATCTCATAACATTCATGAATGGAGATGTAAGAGGATGCTAGTAAAGGCCCCCATTTTGGATTACCTATTAGCAGGTTGGTTCTACAAATCCCTTCTTCCCCAAATTTCCAAGGATGTTGCCTTAGGTGGTGCAGTCACAAAAGACCAATTCATTCATCATTCCCAGCACTTATATTTGATTTATTCATAGTTTGGCACACTATACGATGTAATCCACAATGCCCCTCGAACTTCCAATGCTCCTGCTACTCAGTAACCTAATGCGTAGGCTGATGGTCTCATCAATGCTACCTCCGGGGCTAATGTTAAACAACTTAGCAGGCACATTTCCCAGTTGTCTATCAATACCGCTACTTCTACCCAATCGACTGCTCTTCCAACCACAGTGATCAACTCTATGCAATCTACTTAAAAACCCAGCAGCAAGAACAAGAAGAATAATAAAAATACATCTCCTTCTGAAGAGCAGCCTGAGACACAGCCCAATCCCAAACAGAAAGTGGCTGCCAAATCTGACAGTGGAAAGGAAAAATTTGTCAATTTTCCTTGCAAAATATGTGCGAAGGACCACATGACACACAAATTTCCACGTCTCCAAGAATGCACAAATATTCTTGGTCAAAAGGACATTGGTTGGACCCCAGTGGTCCTACACAACCCTTTTCTTGCTCAGTAGCAACAACATCTTATTTCAAACCCATCGTAACCCCCGCAAGGGGGAAACACCAGTTCAAACCATGCTTCCTCTGGTGAAGGATCATTGACCGTTTACACCTTTGAAATGATTAATATTCAAACACGAGGCAAAACTTATGGAACTTCGGTCGTTAATTATCCAGACATTGCCTCGAGTTCAAATCCACTACCGCCTAATGATATTCATATCAAAAGGCCTATTGTTGATCTTGTGATTCACCCTCATAAAGGGGCACTTCACCGTACAACACACAATACCTATACACTTGCTGCCCTGAACTACAATATTGTAGAAGATTTGGCGCAAGCACTAGTAGCCATGTCTGCACTCAAAGTATTTCAAACCTATCCAGCACAACGAAAATCTTTGCTTTCAACCATTGGTGGAGTTGAACCTCAGGATTCGATGCTAGCAATTTTCGACATGGAGAAATGTAAGCCTTGCCTTTCCCACCAACTTGCATTTTAGGTGTAGGTTATTTCAAAAGGCAGAGCTATCCACAAAATGGTCATTGACGAAGATGCTTCGACTTACATCATGTTTAATTCATGTTGGCTTGCCTTGGGTCTCCAACCCTCACTCCATTCTCAAGATCCCTTAAAGCAATCGATGGCCATACATTCATCCCAAAAGGATACCTTTCCAGTTACCCCATCACTCTCAATGGGAAAACCATAACTGTGGACAATGAAGTCATAGATCGTCATCTCAAATATAATATATGCTTTTGGGCCGCAATTGGACTTATGCCATGACTACCATTGTTTCTTTGGTATTTCGCCTCATCCTCTTTGCATTGGATGGGAGAATAGTCATAGTGGACCAGATTTCCTTTTGTACCCTAGATTACTCCACATTACCTAGCAGCAACATGCCCTTAGTGGGTGGCATACTTGACTCTTATGTCAGTGTTGGTACTGGTCTTATGAAGGGTTCCTCCCTATTGGGTTTCTTTCCACTCATGCCGCTAGAGGTTCCACAGATAGTTTCTATGGTCTCCACCATTCCTCATGACCCAACCAATCCCTAGATCCTACTGACCCCTTCATACATTGACTTTTATGGAGAACAAATTCTGCTTTTACTAGCTGAATTGGCTTATCAAGCCATTCAATCTACATCTAATTCTTCCACTACTTTGGTTACAACCAATGGTACTACCTCCTCTCCCATAATGGATCCCTCTAGTGATATCCTCGATAAAGTACTAACTTTGGATGAAGCTATTCGAGAGATCATGTCTTTAGAAAATTGACCTTGGGAAATCTGTCACCATTGTGCTTCTATGTCTGATTCATACGTGACATCAGTAAAAATCCTGCCTTTTGAGCCACTTGAGGTTGTTCCATTGATTTATACGACTGTCCAAACTTTGGATTTAGAAGGGAACATGGGAAATGTTTTAAAAATGATGCTCATTGATATCTCAGTCAAAACATGTATCGTGGAAAACATTCAGATTGGAGCCAATTGCAATCCTAAGGAAATTACAAGATTCACCTACCTTTTCAAGGAATTCCATGATGTATTTGCTTGGTATTATGAAGAAATTCCCAACATAGATCCTTCTATTGTCGAGCATGAGATCAAGGTCTATGAAAATGTGAGGCATGTTTTCCAAAGACTTTTACCATCCCACCCCTGCAAAATTACTGCTATCAAGACTTGGGTGGAAAAATTATTACACGCTGGTTTTATCTACCTCGTTCCCTTGACGGAATGAGTTTTCAATTTGGTTCCTATAGACAAAAAATAGGGTGCCATTAGCTTCTGTGTCGACTACTGAGATTTGAATGTCGCATGTCCGAAGGACAATTATTTGACCCTATTCATGGACCATATCATCAATGATTGTGCTGGTTGCGAATCTTTCTCTTTCATGGATGGTTTCTTAGGCTACAACCAAATTGCCATAAAACCTGTGGACTAGCACAAAAGCACCTTCATTTGTCCTTGGATCATATTTGTGTATCGAAATCTCCCCTTCAGTCTGAAGAATGCAGAAGAAACCTTTCAGAGGGCCATGTTTTCATGATATTAGGCGCATTGTTCAAGCTTACTTGGATTATCTTCCGACTCACTCCAAGAAGCGAACCCAACACCTAGTTCATCTTCGAGCAATATTTCTTAGGTTTAGGTTCTATAACATTTGTTTAAATCCACATAAGTGTGTGTTACACAGTAATTTGTCACTGACTCCCTGTCAGTCACCCTACTGTGTCAAGAATTCACAATAATCAAGTCCATGCCTTCTGAACTGGCCCAAAACCCATTTTTCCAAAGTTTTCCTCATCAGCGCGTCTGTTTCTAAAATATCCGCGATGACTGGCAGCTCGTAGTGTATTCAGTGCGCTGCCAGCGCGGAAGCACATCACTTTTCCGCGATGGTCGCATTTCATGAGCCAGCGCACCTCTCCTTTGTATTAGGTCGCGCTGACATGACTTTCCTAGTTATTGAGGCGCGACATCAGCGCGACAGTTACCTTATAATCCGCGTTGATCCTGTTTGGGCGAATTTGTTCCAATAGCCAGCCTTCTAGATAACTCCAGGTGTGGTTGTTGGCTTTGTGAGTATCGACTCCCTTCTATGGCATGTCTGTTCGACCCTTTGTAACCATTTCCCTCAAGGATAAGCTCATCCTTCCACCCTTTTAGGAGGCTCCTTCTCCTATATAAACTTCCACCATTACCATGAGCAGCTAGTTTTTGAATAGCTTGGATTGTATAGAGCTTATAGTGCTCAGATTGCTGCTACTATAGGTATTTGGTGTGCTAGGTGTGGAAGTGATTGGTAGCTTAGGGAAGGTTCTTTTGTGTTGCTTGTGTGAGAGAGAGTTTCTTGTCTTGGGAGAATCATTTCCAAAGGTGAATGCTTGAGACGCTTGCTGACTGGCCCCTCCTGAGAAGGATACCGACGTCAGAACATTTGGTTGTACTCTTCTCTATCTTGATTAATAATAGATGACTGCCATTATTGTTCCATTCTCATTTGTACGTGCAATGATTAAATGTGAATTACATCTTTTCTGACCGATGTATGGTTGCTTTTATTAGATTTCACGCTTGCGTTTGTTTCCTCTTCGTGTGTGCAGGTGTCTATTCGCGGGGATCGCGGAGGATTGTGACCAGCCAAAGCGAAGGAGCGAAGGCAGCATCTCTTCGTCAAACGACAGCGCTGGAATCCAAGTAGGTGCTCTTTACCTCTTGTTTAATTGTAATTAGGAACATGCATGGCGGCATTGTGTGATTGTTGCTAGACCCTTGCTGGGCTAGTAGGGATCGCCTCTATCCGTAGAGGGGATTTACCTCTCCAACAATTTGGCGACTCCGCTGGGGATCAGCCTTTTTGTCTCTTGAGTCCACTTTTGTGTTTGATTTTGATTGTTCTCTGTTTTCGAGATTCTGGGATTGTTTCTATGTTTATAAACTTTCTGGGTGCATCTGGGAAGTGTTTTAACTGTTAAAAGGTCTTTACCTTTGGTTTGGGAAGTTTCTGCTTTGGTTTTATTGGCTTTTTACCCTCAGCGCGCTTTAATTCAAAACAGACTCGCTGACATCGCGTCCCCTCTTTTGTGTTGTCCTTGTCATCGCGCCTGTACCATCAATAGTCGCGCTGACCTCGTTTTCAGAGGCAGCGCGCTTTATCCGTGTGCTTCCGCGCTGACGTCGCACACTTGCTTCTTTGTCCTCCCTGTCATCGCGTCTGTGTGATTAATAGTCGCGCTGACCTCGTTTTTCTGAGACAGCGCGCTTTACCGGTGTATTTCCGCGCTGACGTCGCAAAGTTGCTACGGGACACCTCCTGTCAGCGCCGAGTTGCTGAAGGCCACCCGCGCTGATCCTGTAAAACCTGATTTTGTCCAGATTAGCCTCCTGAACTTGTTGCTTTAGCTTTCCCCTCTTCTCTCCACTTGGTTTATGACTTGTTTTTCATTATCTGAACTCTGAGCTGCTTGCTTGCGAAGTCTTGTTCCACAGGGTTTCGTTTTGCTCATTTTTTCGATTTTACAAACACCTTCCTCTTTGCTTTCGCTGCTTGGTTTGTGTTTCTGCCATCACTTTTACAGTTGCTGGATTGTGTCGAGTCTCTAATTGACTGGTTGTAACTCTCATCCTTCGGGTGTTTGCTTTTCTCCATTGATTTCGCACTCTAGCCCTAGGACATCTAGTGGCCGTGTGTGTGTCAAGCCTTCCGTCGGGATCTTGTTTTCTAGTTGAACCAGCCAACTTCAGATTTGTTGTTGCACTTGTTCAGTGATTGTTGAAGTGTCTTGGGTTGTGTTTCCGAGTGGTTTTCGCTTCCTACTTCCTTGCAATCCTTGCTTGTCTTGCCGAGCTTAGATCACATAGCTCGTGCACAACTTAGTTTTCCTTTTGATTTGGAAGCCTTTGTTGGATGTTTTGGGAACTTTGTGTGCTTTCATTAAGTGATTTTCTTGGTGTTCCGGTTCCTCCAAATTCATTTAGATGCTTTATGCCATTGAAAGAAAATCAAACTAGTAGCTTTGCTTTTGAAAATTGAAAAGGAAAAGAACATTTCGTTGATTTGCATTTTCAAAAGAAAAAGTTTCCTTTCCTCGCTTTTAGCTGCATTAAGTTGTTGGTTTGCTTGTATTCGTTTTGTTTGATCAAAAATTCTTTACCCTCTCATAGCTAGAATTCATCGAACAAAATGAAATTCTTTGGCATGTAGTTTGCATCTAGGTAATTGTGAGAGAACATACGATAGAGCCTGAAATCGAAACTTAATTTCAAGATCAACTATAAAATGAACCGAATGAATCTAAAAACGCATTGGAACTAAACACAAACATCTAGAGATCTAGGTTAGAGACGTGTTCCGGCGTCTTTAAACATAGTCACTGTTGTTTCACATTAGGTTGGGTGATTCCTCCTTCTGTGACTCGGTAGTGGTCTAACACGGACTGCGCTCCCACGTACCGTCGCGTATATAGGGAGACCCCACTAGGCTTTTATCCTTTATCCATAGGAAGCCGAGTCTGCCGCCTTGTGAACCGTAACGCACCGAACACAGCATTCGGGAAGATTGACTGCAGTACGGAAAGTCCTTGGCTCTTATACGATTGCTGAGGTGTATAAGCAGTTTTACGGGTTGCTTGGTAAACCTTATACCTAGAGTCTCCAGAGCAGTCACTTTTGATCCTTTTCGGACTCCCTAAATGAAAAGGTGCCTGTGAGCGTCTTGTCACTTCGTGCTCATTAAACATTCGAAGGAGACTGGAGTCATCTTTTCGTCCTTTTCTCGACTCTTGAAACATGAAAAGGTCAAGTTTGGTTCCTCTGTTTTAAAAATTTATTCGGCCACGATAACATCACCTGGTTAGATCTTGTGCGCGTTAGTTTGAGTAGGTTTCATTTTCGTTTGCTATGGCGACTTTTCCGGGATTCACTAACCCAGGTTCCCCCTCTGATGGGAATCCAGGACAATTCCCTCCTCTTGGGAATGTTGGTGCTCCGTATATGGCGACGTTGTCCCTACCAGGGTTAACTGTTGGGTTGCCTGTGTGGTTGTTTTCCACCTCTTTGGTCCCTACCGTATCGGTTGTTAGTCCATCAGTCCCTCCACCTGAACAAAATCATGTTGATCCTAAGGTGGATCTCTCCCCTTCGACGCCTACTTCTACGTCGTCCTCTTGTACCTCGCCTGGTGAAATTCTCGATGTGAGTAACCAGGTGGCTAAGAAGAAGAAGAGGAAGACCAAAAAGAAGAAGTCCCCTAAGGGAGAGCCTACACACACAGTCCCCCTCTCAAGTCCAGCCATCCACTCCAGTACACCTGAAGTCGGGTCACCTTCTGCTCCTCCGCGGAAGGTTAAGTTTCCTTGTCGATTATGCAGGGAGGACCATCTGCTTCGTGATTGTCCTGGCATTCCCAGGGTATTAGAAGTTTGGTCTCACGATCCGGCCCGCCTTTCATCGTCCACTGATTATCATGGCGATGCTACCTCATCAGTTGGGAATGGTAAGGAGAAAGGGAAGTTTCGAATCCCCTGTCGACTTTGTGAAGGCAAACATCCCCTTCACCTTTGTCCCCTCATGGATAAAGCCTCTGTTGTGTTGGAAAGTCTTGCTGCTCCTCCGAATCCATTTCCCGCTGGTTATCAACGTCTTTCCACAGCTGTAGATCGCACCCCTGTTGACAAAGAGATCGCTTCAGATTCCCCTTTTGTCCAGGCCCCTCTTCTCGAACCTGGCTATTCCCAGTCTGTTCCAGACCCGTCGTTGGTCGGAAAGTGTGTTGATTCGAGTTCACCTCCTCTCAAGCACTCTGTTTCGGAAGAGCAAAATTCTCATGTTCTTCTCGTCTCCTCAGATTCTCCTGAGCTTGATAAAGGTTCTCCTGAAACCTCTCCGGAGAATTTAGAGTCGGTTCTTTCCGAGTAGGGGGGCAAACATATGGTTCCCCCACCAAGTAGTTCGGTCATTTCCTTTGATTGGAGTCATTTGACTACCCCTCCCCTTCCATCCCACGTGCCTTTTTGGGTCACCGCCTATGCTTGCAATAAGGCGCTGCCCGGCACTGTGTTAGACGAAGGAGCAGCGGTTAGTCTCATGCCCATTACTACTTGGCGAGCTTTGGGTTCCCCATCGCTTGTACCTGTCGCACTGCATCTCACCACGTTTGATGGAGGAACGAGTCAGCCATTAGGGATCCTCCCGAAGTTTCCTATTACTTTGGGAGGCAAGACCGTCTATATAGACGTCTCGGTTACCCAAGGTTCTTTAGACTTCAGTCTTCTCCTTGGTCGTGATTATGTGTATGCCATGGGAGCCCTTGTTTCTTCACTTTTCCGTGTGGTTTGTTTTCCACACGATGGAAGAATCGTGACGTTCGATCAATTATCGTTCGTTCGTCCACAAGCCCCTCCGGCGCACTCGTCCTTCCCTCCTGGCTTTCATCCACAAGTTGCATCTGCCTCACCGCAAATCAACTATGTGGCCACCTACCCTGTGCCCGTACCCAGTGATAACACCATCGTGCATAGTGTCCTCGGGGCATTAGGTCCTGATTTCCAAGATGTCGGCCTTCCCTCTGGAGCCACTCTCTTGGAAGCCCCGACTTCCTATTCATTATGATGAAGTTCGGGCGGAGCATAGTTCACTTTCCTATGTCAAGCTCCCTAAAAAATGAAATTAGGTCTGGTTGGAGCATAGTTCCTGCTCTTGTGTCAAGCTCGTTAAAAAATGAAACAAGGGTTATGAGGATAGTTCTTTTACTGTGTCAACCTCATTAAAACAATGAAACACCTCCCTTTCAAAATCGAGTCTTTTGATTAAGATCTCGTAAAATACAAGTCGAGTCTTTCATCGATCTCGAGAGTGAACCTTCATTCCATCCACTTTGTTGAATGCAATGAAGCTTGGGGGGCATGTACCTCGATTTGCGTTATTATGCTGGGGGCATGCGAACTTATAACAAGCATAGTTTTTCGTTTCAAGCTTGTGTAAACATGAAACCGAATCCAAGCAGAGTTCTCCATGGTTCAAGCTTGTGTAAAAATGAACCCATACCCGATTTACATCTCGTGATTGCCATTTTTATCCGCTGAATTCTGCTAGATGAGCCTTGGTTGTTTCATTCCATTGCTACCATCTCTTTGGCCGATCATATGCTCTCACTTGGTTGTTTATCCTTTCCTGAGGAACCGCAGCGATGAGTGGTTTTGATTAGCCAGCCTCTTGACCATTACATGTTTTGAGCAGTTCCACCATCTCCGGAACCAGTTGCTACCTTTTATACCACTCATTCCTCTAGGACGAGTCACCTTTAAGCTCTTTTCTGACTCGTAAAATGTGAAAATATTGCCGAGTATTTTTCCCTTTTTGACTCGTTAAAGAAAATAAAAATGGAGGTCTGCTTTCAGCTCTTTTCTGACCGTTTAAAGATGAAAAGATTGCCGAGTCCCCCTCTCAACTCGTTAAAAAATGAGAGGCGGTCGCCTTTAAAGCTCTTTTTTCGACCGTTTAAACTCAAAAAGATTGCCGGGTTTTTGTCGTTTCGAACTCGTTATTGGCTCCAAAACGACGTACTTCTGACTGCTTTTCTACTTTTTCGAGTCGAAGTCACTACTTACGAAAAGTACTCCTCGATCGTAATGGTCGGGCGGTTCTTTCGAGCATTGTTTTATACTTTTTCGGGCTCGAGAGACACAACTTTATGAAAAAGGACCCCCCTGGAGTCTCCTTTTCCGCTGTCTTTTCAGACTCTCTAAACAAGAAAAGGCGCCGAGTTTTTCCTTTGTCAGGCTTTTTAAACACTTGATGACATCGGGCATTGTCGAAATGACACTTTTCAAGCATATGCTATCCCCGTCAAGCTTGTCACCCAAAAATAATCGGGGTACCTGCCAGAAATGGTGGGGAAAATGGAACTGTAATAATTGTCGTGTCGGCAGTATGTCGCTCTTGAACATGGCACTAGTCTGCATTCGTGTCTGGGTGGGGATATCTCATCTCGTTTCACATTAGCCTCCGTGGGTTTGGGTTACCCTGTTTTGACCTCTCATCTGCTCATTGCCCTGTCACCATGACCTCTGCTCATTTGATGTCAAATACTGCCAAATCCACCGTCGTGCCGCCAATATGTTCAAGAGAAGTTGACCTCTGCATTAGTACAACCTTCCTTTATATCTCACACAAATCATTTTACCTCTGTCTCGTGTCGATGATGTGGGAAACATTATGGCCCACCTTCGATCAAGGTCACTTCCTGTCGACTTCAGCTCATTATCCAGGAAGGCGACTTAGAGACTCCCTTCAGGTGCCTTAGAGCCTGCATGCCTCAATGGTAGGTTCTTCATGTTCGACGTGAGGTTTTCATCATTGGCCTCCGATCGGATGATTCTGCGGGTGTTCGACACCAGCTCATTGACTCACACGCCGCAGATTGTACCTATAGTACCTTGAGGACCATTGTCATTATTGGTGGTACCTCTCGCGTCTGTTAACAGTTTTCATCATTGACTGGTAATCAGACGATGTTCATGCGTGTTCGACTTCAACCCATGTATTCACATGCTTGAACTTGTACTTTGTTCGGATCGGGACGGAGCGCAAGACCCTGGATCCCTGTCTGTTATGGTCCAGGTTGCGATTTTGTGGGTGATCATTACATGACTCATTGATGGATGGCTGCGCCCATACCTGAGTCTTCATGGATGGCTGCGACCATACCTTATCATTATTCTGGTCTCTTTAGCTGGGTGGCTGCATCCATTCCACAGACCTTTTCGCATGTCTTTTGGATGGCTGCGCCCATGCCTAGACTGCATGTACTTGATTATCAGAGATTTTCGGTCCTTCCTGGTGGTGTTCCAGTTCGGCAAAGCGTTGTAAAGCATTTCACCCCTCCCACTCCCTCGGTCTTCATGCTTTAGGGGGCATCTGTTACACAGTAATTTGTCACTGTCTCCCTGTCAGTCACCCTACTGTGTCAAGAATTCACAATAATCAAGTCCATGCCTTCTGAACTGGCCCAAAACCCATTTTTCCAAAGTTTTCCTCATCAGCGCGTCTGTTTCTAAAATATCCGCGATGACTGGCAGCTCGTAGTGTATTCAGTGCGCTGCCAGCGCGGAAGCACATCACTTTTCCACGCTGGTCGCATTTCATGAGCCAGCGCACCTCTCCTTTGTATTGGGTCGCGCTGACATGACTTTCCTAGTTATTGAGGCGCGACATCAGCGCGTCAGTTACCTTATAATCCGCGCTGATCCTGTTTGGGCGAATTTGTTCAAACAGCCAGCCTTCTAGATAACTCCAGGTGTGGTTGTTGGCTTTGTGAGTATCGACTCCCTTCTATGGCATGTCTGTTCGACCCTTTGTAACCATTTCCCTCAAGGATAAGCTCATCCTTCCACCCTTTTAGGAGGCTCCTTCTCCTATATAAACTTCCACCATTACCATGAGCAGCTAGTTTTTGAATAGCTTGGATTGTATAGAGCTTATAGTGCTCAGATTGTTGCTACTATAGGTATTTGGTGTGCTAGGTGTGGAAGTGATTGGTAGCTTAGGGAAGGTTCTTTTGTGTTGCTTGTGTGAGAGAGAGTTTCTTGTCTTGGGAGAATCATTTCCAAAGGTGAATGCTTGAGACGCTTGCTGACTGGCCCCTCCTGAGAAGGATACCGACGTCAGAACATTTGGTTGTACTCTTCTCTGTCTTGATTAATAATAGATGACTGCCATTATTGTTCCATTCTCATTTGTACGTGCAATGATTAAATGTGAATTACATCTTTTCTGACCGATGTATGGTTGCTTTTATTAGATTTCACGCTTGCGTTTGTTTCCTCTTCGTGTGTGCAGGTGTCTATTCGCGGGGATCGCGGAGGATTGTGACCAGCCAAAGCGAAGGAGCGAAGGCAGCATCTCTTCGTCAAACGACAGCGCTGGAATCCAAGTAGGTGCTCTTTACCTCTTGTTTAATTGTAATTAGGAACATGCATGGCGGCATTGTGTGATTGTTGCTAGACCCTTGCTGGGCTAGTAGGGATCGCCTCTATCCGTAGAGGGGATTTACCTCTCCAACAGTGTGTATTCTTTGTCGAGTTTGGATTCCTACTTGGTTTCATTGTCTCCAAACACGGGATAACGGTTGATCCCAATAAGGTAAATGAAATTACTCAATTTCCCATGCCACAATCCATCCAAATTTTTCAAGGGAAGGAAAACTTCTTACGATGATTCATTGTGAATTACGATGAAGTAACAAAAGGTTTTATGTTCCTTCTAAAGAAAGGAGTATCATACTTGTGGGATGATCAAGCCCAATGATCATTTGATGGCTTGAAAGAGGCACTCATATCTATCCCACTACTTAGTCCTCCCGACTATTCGCATGAATTTCTATTATACTTGGCAGCCTTGCCATCCTCCATTGGTATGGTGTTGGTACAAACCCATGATGGTCTCAGTGAGCATGTGATCTATTATCTCTCGAAAGGCCTAGTTGGCCACAAACTCTCATATTCACATGTGGAAAAGTTATCCTTGGCAGTCATCTTTGTTGTCAATTGCTTCCAACATTATATACTGCTGCAGTAGACTACTATCATTGCCTTGGAGAATCCAATGAGACACATTCTATCTTTCAAGTCATTGGAGGAAAATATTCCAAATGGATTGTTATCCTCCAACAATTTGATTTGTTTTTCCCCACCGCCAAGGCTAAAAAATCCTTAGTCTTAGCTAAATTATTGTCAGACCTTCCCAGAGTCAATCCAGATGAGGTAGCCCATGATCCTCTTCCAGATGAATCTGTCTATCTGGTCGACTCAACTGATCCTTGGCATGGAGACATTATTGTCTACCTCTAAATGCTACGGTTCCACCCATACCTCTCGTCAGATGACCGTCATCGCATCCACCACCAAGCCAAGCACTATTTAGTATTGAACAATAATATATATCATCATGACATTGATACATTTCTTCGACGTTGCCTCACTCATGTTGAGGTGGAACACGTTCTAAATGAATGCCATGCTGGGGAATGTGGTGGTCATATTTCTGGCATGACTACTGCCCAGAAAATACTCCATGCAGGATACTATTGGCCAATATTATTTAAAGACTATATTATTGCAGTCCAGAAATGTCATCCTTGTGAAATATTTACGAAAAAAATGTGCACACCCTCGACCCCCCTTCACTCGGTTATCTTCACCGACCCCTTTGCTAAATGGGGCATTGACTTCATCACCTGCAACCCCACTTCCTTTGATGGACACAACTTCATTATTGTTGTTGTGGACTACTGTACAAAATGGGCGGAATCCATTCCCACTTTTCGGGCTGATGGAGAAACCATTGCATTATTCCTGTTCAATCAGGTAAGTTTTCATTTCGGGGTGCGCCGCATGATCATTCCAGACCATAGTTCCCACTTTTAGAACCATATGGTATCTGACTTAACATCATTGCTAGGTTTAAGGCAAGAACATTCTTCCTCCTACTACCCACATGCTAATGGCCAAGTGGAAGCTGTCAATGGCATCCTAAGAACCATGATCTATCGATTAGTAGGGAATCATAAAACCCACTGGCACCACATGTTATATCTTTCAACAATGTAAACTTTGAAACGGGAACTATAAACTCAAAACGGGAACTCTGGCCCAAAAACCCCAAAAAAACCACAAAAACAGTGCTCAAAACGAAAAGTGTGTATACTGGAACGATGTTTTTTTTTTTAGGTGTCAATTTTGCGGCTGTTTTAAAAATGGCAGTGACAACGAAATTTTCTACGAAATTTTCTTGCAAAATATAGCTTCAGAACGAAAGTGTTGATACTGGAATAATGATTTTTTTTTTAGGTGTCAATTTTGCGGCTGTTTTAAAAATGGCAGTGACTACGAAATTTTCTACGAAATTTTCCTGCAAAATATAGCTTCAGAACGAAAGTGTTGATACTGGAATAATGATTTTTTTTTTTTAGGGTCAATTTTCATACTTTTTAAAAAATGCTAATAAAACCAATTTTTTATGTCTCAAACAAAGTTAAATTTTAAGGAAAAAACACATTAATGTTTCTGGTAGAATATCATTTTGGGCCGCCCCCTCCCCCCCGCAGCCCCCCGCCCAGGCCGCCCCACCCTCCTCCCCCTCCCTCCCCTGCCCGGCCACCCCACCCCCCTCCCTCCCCCTCCCCCGGCCCCCCCCGCCTGGGCCACCCCACCCCCCTCCCTCCCCCTCCCCCTCCCCCTCCCGGCCCAGCCCGCCCTCCCTCGCCACCCCCGGGCCGCCCCACCCCGCCCGACCCGGCGGCGGGTCGATTCCCGAAATCAAGATGCAAGTTTGTGTATCATGCAAGATGCAAGAGACATGCCCAAAGTATTTATCATATAACATGAACCAACGTCAAAACAATGGGTAGAGGAATAGGTCATTTGATAGAGAAATCACCTAGTCACTAATTTCACCATTGTCTACTAGTGATTAGTCTCAATCTTGTACTGTGGGTTATGGGAACACTGCACCCTTTTACTACACCTCTAATCCATCCATGCATAGTCAATAAATAATTGCTTTTTACTTTTGTGCAAGCGAAAAAAAAATTTCAACTTTCCGTTGATTTCCCATCAAGAAAATCACAGAAAAGCATTAAATGGCGGGGGATGAAAAATTGGACCATATAAATTCACCAACACTTCTCACACCATTCAACTCCAACGTTCACCAAAAAGTGAAGTATGGACTAGAGAGTCTTGCAAATTATTGTGAAGCATGTTCCAGAAGCAGAGATCATAGAATTAGGAGATGGCACCTACAAAATCTGTCTGTCATATTGCTTCAAAGAAATAGTTGTGTATCGAGAGCTAAGAAGAGCTCTGAAAGAGTCCCCAACCAAGCCCATCTATTCAACCTTTTGTTCATAGAATACAAAGTTCAGATATTTTGAAGACAACTCCTCCAAGGTATAAATTCCTAGCCTGCAACAATCTCTTCACTTTTGGAGGAAAACAATACTACAAAAACCATAATGAAGCTAATGGTCAAGACCATCAGAAGGAGAAAAAAATCAACTCCAAAGATCATGATCAGCACAGTCTAGTTTCAAGAAAAAAATCAAATGGAAGGAGGTCGATTGCAGCAGCAGCAACAACAGAGCTGGTGACAACGACTACTAAGTGCAAAATGTGGAAACACTGAACCTAGTTAATTTGATAAATTATTTCAAGCAAGATGCACAGGATTTTGTTCAAACACAATTGGAACTATCCCAGAAGCCTTACTGGGCAAAAAAAAATTACGATGGTGATGATGAGGGATGGTGATGATGAGGGAGAGATGATATCTTGTGGATTCAGTAAAGTTGTGCCTCAACAATGTATGAAAGAAAAGGAAGGCGATCTTCAAGATGAGAAGAATTCTTTTGAACTGCAGTTATGGTTTTAACCAAATTATTGATTTGGGTTTTGAAGGATCTCAATTCTCACTCGGACGGATATATTCTGGTGTCACAGAAATTATAGTTTCATTAACTTAGTGCAAAGTGCCCATATAAATAATAAATTGTCCTATTGATATTCTTATCATTGTTGCTTTGATTATTCTATCATAGAAAGTGTTGGCCAGGATTGAATGTTGATTTTGGTTTTTGTTTGCTTCAGAATCAATAGAATTCATAAATTTTAATGACTCTTATTCTTGCATCTTAATTCCTTATGGTTTATGTTCACCCATTTTTATGTTATTATAGATTTGAGGAATATTTTGATATTTGGGAAATAGAGGGAGGTGAAACAATTGGGTTTGCTATTGTTTGTTCCTGTGATTATATTCATCGTATTCTGAAAATATTCATGAAACTTGTATAAAATTAACTCCAACTCTTATATTTTATTTATGAATTACTTTAAAAGATATCCACCCATTAAAACGTAAAACTGCCTTTTTGGACATGGACGTGGAGAAGAGAACTTCCTTTATAGTACATCAACCAGTTGCTCACACAGATAGCTTCAAAATAAAATACAGTATACGATATGCATTTCAAAACAAATGGTTAATTAATTAGATAATATGAAACATGCATCCACCCAGCCTAAAATAGAATGGTAAATAATTGAATTAACTAGATTGAAAAATTAACTTTCCAAAAGTTGTAAAAGAAATCAAACTGCAAAGGAAATAAAATGAACACACAAAAATAGAAATAAAGACTAACTAAAATACACAACACCTATTCTTATTCTTATTGCAGTGGATCTTGCATCCTAAAAATATAATTTCGACTTAAACCACAATAAACTAAGAAAACTCAATAAACCACACATTCACACAAGCATATATATTTATGAGACTGAAACTAGAATTGTGATTTGAGAAAAATCACCAAGAAATTTAAACCCTTTCATTCTCAAGTGGTTCTATATTTATATGTTCGTTATTATTGTCATAAGTAGTGGTTTTAACATGTTACTAACTTTATAGAGCTCACAACCAAACACACAAGTGGTTCCTGGGATTCTTGCTACATCGTATGGAATTTAGAATGTTGTAGACTGTATATTATAATATCTCACCCCAAATTCATCCAAGGCATCTATTGATGGCGTTGGTTTCCCGGATCTATGCATGCATATAGAAGGTAGTAAAAATGGATCTACAAATGTGGGATTATAGTAATCTTCCTTCCCTCTACAAATGTGGGATTTTAGTAATCTTCCTTCTCACAGTCAAAACCATGAATTGCATATTTTATTATCTTCCCCAAATGGTCCTAAGAATGAATTTGTTGCATTAATTTCACTGATTTAAATTAGGTCAGAAGCACGTGGAGGAAGGAAACACGTAAAGCAACGCTTTGTGTTTTTTTTTTCAAAATATTGTGGAAGTATCTTAATGGTAAACACCTTTTATTTTGATTATGAAAAATTAAATTAACATTATCAAACTTAGAAGCCAAGTGTAGTCCCTAGAATTATGACCAAATTTGTACTCAAATTATAGGGATCATAGTGTCACAGTTGAAATTGTGGCTTTTTAAGTAATACACTATGACCAAATTTGTACTCAAATAATAGGGATCATAGTGTCATAGTTGAAATTGTGGCTTTTTAAGTAATACAACGTGCTTTTGTAAACTGGGTCCTAATCAATACAATGGTGAGAGATAATCAAAACCTTGTGCGGATTGGGGAGCTATAGAAATTTTATTTCATTAATTTATTAGTGTACATATTGTATCATGTGGCAATATAACAAAGTTTTGTGTTACAGGCTTGAAATTATGTGGGGAGATATTTGTTAACATGGTTAAATTTAAATGCAACAGGACTTATAAAGATGGATGGAAATTATTGAAATTAATAATAACCTTACTATCTTTTATTAACTTTATAATTGGCCATTCAACTAGTGGTTTTCTAGCATCTTCCAATTAACTTTACAAGTGGTTTCTTCATTGGTGGTTCCTTGCATCCTCGTTGACAATGGAACCTCCAGAGGGGAATTTAAATGCAACAGGACTTATAAAGATGGATGGAAATTATTGAAATTAATAATAACCTTACTATCTTTTATTAACTTTATAATTGGCCATTCAACTAGTGGTTTTCTAGCATCTTCCAATTAACTTTACAAGTGGTTTCTTCATTGGTGGTTCCTTGCATCCTCGTTGACAATGGAGCCTCCAGAGGGGCGGGTCGATTCCCGGAATCGACCCGCCGCCGGGTCGGGCGGCGCCGCCTCGCAGCGCCACCCCGGGGTGGCGCTGCGAGGCGGCGCCGCCCGACCCGGCGGCGGGTCGATTCCGGGAATCGACCCGGCGGCGGGTCGATTCCGGGAATCGACCCGCCCCTCTGGAGGCTCCATTGTCAATAAGTTTTAAGAAGCATAGGAATGCACATTAAAATCGACCCGCCCCTCTGGAGGTTCCCCGTGAGAAATCTATTATGATAGTTGAACGCCATGATGGGCAAAGACAACGGAGTAAGCTATACTGCGACTTTTGGAATTGACGTGACCTTCATATGGATGATAATACATGCATAAATCTCCATATGGTTAAGGAGGCCATTGAAGTGTTGCCGATGAACACATTCCGTGGTAGTAATCCCCTGAGAATAGTGATTCTGCATACATCAACAAAATGAACATTGTGGCTAGATGGTTGGGTGGAAAATCTTGTGGCAGGATTGATATACTTGATCCTGAGCATGACATCGCAGGGTCTATACACATTATATCGAGCAGAAAACAAGCCTGGACCTGCAGAGAAGAAAACAAGAATTTCTATGCCCTTACAGTCTGTGCAGATCAACCATTCATACATTTGTGCCAGTTTCATCCCATTGTTGATAGTGACCAGAAATCGACCAATAATTGTTTGCACCGAAGACAATAAATGTGCTTCTGGTTCTTGAGGTTGCTTGGTGTCTGAAACACCGTGTTGCACTTTCCATACAATTAAACACATTGGTAACATCTCTGTGTTGCTCATGAATTCTTTGAGGATGCAGGCCATAGAGATTGGTTTTGGGGTTTCACGCTACCCAGCAAATTGAATCAACCAGCGATTAAGCAATCAGATCTATCTATCCTCTCAGAGATTCAGATCCAAAGAGATGTGACGCGTGAGGTTGTCGCTTGCTGTGATAGTAGAGGTGAAGAGGATGACATATTTGGATATGCCATTTAGGTCGATTATCGTTGTATAATGCATATAGATATAATACGTTGACAAAAAAATTTAAACAACTATTTCGAATGAATTTTATTAAATTATTATCCTGCGAATGAATTTTATTAAATTATTATCCTGCGGCAGGCAGGTATAACGCATATTAAAAAAACAACTACATTCTATTTGTATGAACTCCCAAACAATTGCATGCTTCCACGCACTTAAGGCGTTTTCTAAAAATTGTTAGAACACTGTTTGACATCCTTTAAAAAAATTGACAACAATATTCACATCCTTACGTAGAATTTTAAGGTGCAACACATTAGATATGCGTTGTCTAATGCATATAGGTATAACACACTGGATATGCGTCGATTATTAATTAATCAACCGTTGACAAAACAATTTAAACAACTATTTCCAAAATTCACATGTGAATTTAATTTATTTTTTACATATTTTCATTTTAGTTTTATTTGCACTTTAATTGGTTATGCCTTAGTTTTAGCGTCGATTCCGGGAATCGACGCTAAACGATTCTGGTATTGTTTGTTTAGCGTTGATTCCCGGAATCGACGCTCAGCAAGAAACTTACAAATGTCTGTCGATACAAATTCCTTTGTTTGTTTTTCTTGGATCGAATGATGGCCATATTGATGATTCTGACGTTTCCTGGTCGCAACAACAAAGAATTTCAAATGGACGTGAAAAAATTGAGCAAACAACAGTGACGAATTTCGCGAAACACCGAACACACACTCGCAAAATGAAAATACTCTCTTCGTATCTCCGAATTAGAAAATTTTGGAGGTGATTACTCTCGATGCTCTAGATTATATGTCAATTTATAATGTAAATCTTCTTGCAGGTCGACAGCCAGGCCTATAATGTGATAGATTGTAAAGTAATGTATTCTGTTTTTCGAAAATTAAATGTTTAAACTTTAATCGAAAGCCCAATTCACAGACAGTAATGCATTTCTTTCGTTTGGTATTGAAAAATAACGAACTCAAGATTTTCAGACATGTGCGCTCATTAATTGAAATTTCGTATCCAGCTCCAGTAACTGCTGAGGTACCTGTCACGTGAACATATTATATCCAAAGAGGGTTTGATTAGTTCTCAACCTATGTACATGGAGCTCTATGAGGACGGGAGATTCAAAGCAAAGCAATTTTTGCCATGATGAAAAATGAAAATAGCCTTTTCGTTAATAAATTGCAGGACTATTTGAGATTTTGCCAAGATGCTTCAGTCCCCAGTCGTCCTCAGATATTTACAGAACTGAACTTTTCTTTGGAATCCAAGAATGGAGAGAGGAGTAAGGATTGTTTAGCAGAAGAGCTATTTTAGTTGTGGAGATTGTTTAATACTTTTTTTTTTTTTTTGGGTTAAGTAGTTGTATTCTGTTTTGAGTTTCGAGGATGTAGTCTAATAATGAGATGCAGAGGTTTGGTCTGCCTAAGTATTGTGATCCAATTCTTAAAAAACTATATACACTTGAAAACTACTCCAAGCAATGATTTCTTCGGTTAAAAAAACAACTACATTCTATTTGTATGAACTCCCAAACAATTGCATGCTTCCACGCACTTAAGGCGTTTTCTAAAAATTGTTAGAACACTGTTTGACATCCTTTAAAAAAATTGACAACAATATTCACATCCTTACGTAGAATTTTAAGGGCAACACATTAGATATGCGTTGTCTAATGCATATAGGTATAACACATTGGATATGCGTCGATTATTAATTAATCAACCGTTGACAAAACAATTTAAACAACTATTTCCAAAATTCACATGTGAATTTAATTTATTTTTTACATATTTTCATTTTAGTTTTATTTGCACTTTAATTGGTTATGCCTTAGTTTTAGCGTCGATTCCGGGAATCGACGCTAAACGATTCTGGTATTGTTTGTTTAGCGTCGATTCCCGGAATCGACGCTCAGCAAGAAACTTACAAATGTCTGTCGATACAAATTCCTTTGTTTGTTTTTCTTGGATCGAATGATGGCCATATTGATGATTCTGACGTTTCCTGGTCGCAACAACAAAGAATTTCAAATGGACGTGAAAAAATTGAGCAAACAACAGTGACGAATTTCGCGAAACACCGAACACACACTCGCAAAATGAAAATACTCTCTTCGTATCTCCGAATTAGAAAATTTTGGAGGTGATTACTCTCGATGCTCTAGATTATATGTCAATTTATAATGTAAATCTTCTTGCAGGTCGACAGCCAGGCCTATAAGAATTTATACATTCTTCACAATGGTTCTTGCTGGTCTAGTCCAAGGTTGTGCTGGGCCTCCGAATTAATTTTTTCACGATGTGAATCGAACATTTCGTTAATCATGCATGATCCTCTCTTACAAGGGAGAAAGAATTGCTTTATTGCTTTTATAAAAATGCTTGATACTTCATTTTTTGTTTTCGGGTTCAATCCAAATAACTTTCACACTCCCATGATTGCAAATCAACAAAATGACTACACGACTAGATAAACACATACATCGTGCATCTTCTATTTCGTGGTTTAAGTGGACGTCCAGTACACGGAGAGATCTCATGTAGGAAATCGACGGAGTTTGTTTAAGTGGATCTCATGTAGGAAATGACTTTTATATTTTTATAATGTATTGGAGTAAGTCAAGGGTGGTGTGACAAATTTAAAAATTCATATAAATTACAGATATCATTACATGGTAGAAATGTATAAATTCCCATCATAATATCAAATTTCATGCATGAAATAATCTCAATGTCATTCAGTGATTAAATTCAAAGTTCGGTGCCGAACTTACAGTGTTTATAATCCTTATTAATTAAATTTATTGCAAACCTCAGCATCGTATTTAAATGTTTGCAGAGATAAGTCAATGCTACGTTATTTTTTTACAATTTCAATGACATGATTTATATTATGTAATTGGAGAAAGTTAATGTCATTGTGACCAATTTAATATGAAATTCATATAAAAAATACTCCAATGTCAATTTCAACTTGATAGCTACATTTTGGCTCGGATCTTTGGTAATTTTTTTACAGTTTCAGTGTTCAGAATATTATATATGTAATTGGAGTAAGTTAAGCTTGGTGTGACAAATTTAACATGAAAATCATATAAAGTTTAAAGGCCCCGCCCCGCCCGAGGGGCGGAGCGTCGATTCCGGGAATCGACGCTCCGCCTCTCGGGCGGGGCGGGGCGGCCCGGGGGTGGCGCTGCACGGGCGCCGCCTGCGCATCGCGGGCGCCGCCTGCGCATCGTGTCTGGTAATCTTAAACATGTTTTATGGTGAAGTTTGGAGAGCTTTGATGGTCGTAACTGTAGTTTTATTAATAAACTTGTTGTGTAATAACGACTTCGACTTGTTCGCCATGTGTGTAACAATGACTTCGATAGTTCAAATTATTGACTCAAATTTCGTAATAATAATGATTTTGTTAATTAAAATTATTATCAATTATCGTGCAATCGATATGGCTTTAAACTAAGTTAAAGGAATAATTTTGGTCTTCATTCATGGTAGCAATAATGACTTGGATAAGTTATATTATTGTGAGTTGTAATAATCATCTTTTAGAAAATTAAAAGCATTATCAATTTTCATCAATATAAAAGAGGTTTCAAAGATTCAATTAATTTAAGCGATATTAATTTAGGTATAGTTATAGGAGAGAAAATTATTTTTTAATAAAATAAGTTAGTTTACAATAATTGATTGAGAGGGGAGGGGGTTTGTAGAGTTCTTTCTAAAGACTTTTAAAAATATGTTGGATATTCACGCTGTTAGACTTTTTTAATGACTCTAATGAATATAGTAGGTATTTATGTTGTTTTTATAAATGTAGTGATTTTAAAGAGGGAGTTGGGCTTATTTCATATTTCTTGTTAATGCGGTTAACATTTTGTTGAGCTTGTGATCACTTTTTGAGTTCAAAGTGCTTGACTAGTCTACTACATTTAAAACCAAATCTTATTTTCAGGGCTTTATATTTTCAAGTATCCTTCACACTTAGTCAAGCTTCTTTCAATCTTGTAGCAATTAGCAATGTTTACAATGACAAAAACTTGATTGTTTCATTGCTTCCCAAGCTTTGTTCTAGCCCGGTTTTCAAATTGAGACCCTTGTGTACTTGTTTGAATGCCTTCTTTAGTTGATTCTCCAATCAACCTCCTCCAGACAATTTGATGTTTTCCTTGGTTGATCTTTGCATCAAGGCAAAACAAAACAACAAAACCCTCGAAAAACAAACATAAGTCAACACCGTTCGATCACCCCTCAAAGATCTGACGGATGAGGCTCATATCGGGGCGAGAACCTGCAACCACGTTAAAATTAGAATCGAACCCAATGAGGAAATACGGACCATTCTAAAAGGATTTTGGGTCTGAACGGGGGGATAACCCTCGAGCATGTAGTCCACCCGAAATCCACCGATTCCCACCATGAAGCACAACAAACTCAAAGGATAACACTCACCTTGACCTACATAGATATCCTTAATCGTCGAATCTCCTCGCTAGATCTAACGGCGGAGGAAGACATCGCTTGACCTACATACATATCCTTAATCGTCGAATCTCCTCGCTAGATCTAACGGCAATTGAGAAAGATCCATTACAATGCAATTTCATTCAGCAAAGAATTAATGCTCTTCAATTTCTTCGAGATGCAATGCAAGAAATTGGGTTGAACAAAGGGGACTTTAGTGAATCACGTGTGGCAAAAAAGGCAAAGGAACCCCAACCACCATTACATGGAATGTTTGGAAAGACATATATTGGGAGATTTGCAGACATCAAAGACCCATTAGAAGAGGAAAATGAGCAAAATGAAACATAAAATATTGTGGAAGAGGACAATGATGAAACTCTAGAGGACGAAGAATTTGGATTACGTGACATTGTTGATTAAATTTAAGTTATGCTTGTAAATCAAGCTTTGCAATGTTTTGACTTTGACATTTTATGAGAAGAATAAACACTCAATTAGGGTTGTTATATGTTCAATATTGGTAATATGTGATTTTTGCATTGATTTTTAAGTTAATCATTATTTTTTGAAAAAAACAATAGTTATTATTATCTTTTTGACATGTAATTCATAAAAAAAACTATTATTTGACCATTTTTAGTTAATATTTTTGTATAAAAATTGTGATTTTGACATGTTAATTCTAGCAAAAAATTATCAAAATGTTTAGTTTTTTTGTTATATTTATGTTAAAAATGGTTATTTTTTATGTCCATTGTTAAAAAATGTTGTTTTTTAGAAACAATTATTTCATGTGGATTGAAAAACTAATTAAGGATGTCTAAACATGTAGATTATCTAAAATTCAAACTATCGACTTTCTAATTTAAAAACGCAAAACAATAAAAACCCCACTAAAAAAAAAAAAAAATTAAGATAGAGAACAAGAAAATATGAATACAATGACGACTTCAAAAACTATCAAATTTAGAAAATAATTTTTTACATTTCACACACTAGAAAATTTAAAGTCAAAAAATAGGTCTTTTAAAAAAAGGGTGTGATGCAGAATACTCACTTTTTAAAATCAGGATGAAAATCACTACCATTCACCGAGCCTCATCCACTTAATGCACATGAAAAAAATTAAAGTTCCAAAAACCATGTTCTTAAAAAAACATGTGTATTCTGCATCAACACTTTTGAAAATCGGGTCATTTTTTTGCCACCTCTACAAAACGGGTAACAGTATCAGTTCCCGTTTCAAAGTTTACATTGTTTTTCTCTTTGGGCATATTGAACGTCAGTAAAAACTACTACAGGATTTACACCATTTCAACATGTATATGACCTGGAAGCAATTCTTCCTATAGAGTGCCAAATTCCCTCCCTAAAATTAGCTGTTGAACTCTTGCTTGACACCACAACTGAAGAAGAGTGCTTAATATCACTCAATCAAATGGATGAGACTTGTCAAGATGTCTCACTCACTCTTGAATTCCATAAGGGTCGAGTCAAAGCCCAATATGACAAAAATGTCAAGCCTCATTCTTACCAAGAGGGCAACCTCATTTTACTTTACGATCAAAAGCATGATCTCTTAGGGGCAGGTACGCTTCAACCATTATGGGTAGGTACATATGTTGTTACTAAGGTCCTGTCAAAAGGTGCCTATAAGCTTCAAGAATGTGATGGAATTCCACTTGGGGAGCCCTGCAATGGGCTCTATCTGGAAAATTATTATACCTAGTGTTCCGCTAGGCATTTCCTTTGTAATTTTATGTATATAAGCTTTGCTTATTTTGATGTGTCTGGAGTTTTTTGGCTCTTTATGGGTATTTTCCTCATACATGTGTCTCATTTCATATATTTCTTAGTCACCCTTACCATATGTTGAATATGCACATGGTGCTAGTCATCACACATGACACTTTGCATCAGCTGCTTAGGTCTTTTACACACTTGAGTTGGAACTACTTTGTCCGAGGGAGTTTTTCTTGGCACTGCCACCAACAATATTGTTGAGTTCAAGTCCGTGATCAAACTCCTTACTAAAGCCTCATCTGGGGACATCTCCAATTTGGTGGTCAGGTTAGACTCTCAGCTAGTCATTATGAAATTGACTAATCACTATCCATTTGCAATCTAATCTTGTTACGTCACTATTTAAGGGTACGACTCTTGGAACATCAATTTGATTTTATCACATATGAACACATTCCTAGAGAATCTATGCGTTAGCTGAATCATTGGAAAATTATGCATTAGATTGTCATTTGTCCCATTCTTTATAGTTACAAGTATGAAAGTAAAGTTTTTCATAGTTAAAAAAATTACAAAAAATCAAAACAAGAATATACACCATGAATCACCAAAAATATCTGTGTGTATATATATCCATATATATATATATATATAGATATCACTTCTAGTCTTTTACATAAAAAATTCCCAAAACTTGGGTGTTTTAAAGTACAAAATGGCTCTACTAAGCCTTGCTATGACACCCACTAGATATTCCCTACTCCTAGTGAGCTTGCGGCTCATGATAACTAATGAAAACTCTAACTAACCTCTTGAGAGGAAATAAAAGCTACTCTAGCACACCCACTATGTGTCGTTGCATATGATCTGGTATCTCCATCATGGGAAGAGGAGGCACATCCATTCTCAACCCTTCGAGGTTCCTAGCAACCTTGCAGAGACTATGGGTGTCATATCCCTCTTTAGCAGTTACCACACCTGTTGTTGTTCCAACCCTAGGTAGTTGATCACCCCACCTGGCATGGCGAGGCATACCTACAGGACATATCGGTTCCACATCTTTGTCAAGAAAACACTTCATGTCAATACTTTTTCACCCATAAACAAAAACATTTCATAAATTTCAAAAGTCAAAAAAAAAAAATTGGTACTTTAATCAATCCTCTTACCTTATGCCCCCCATTGAGTGCTAGGTATAAATATTAGTTTTGGATCCCTTGTATATTCCATGCCTGCATAATCATAATCATGAATCATCAGGATCTCTCCACTAAGCCACTCAAATAAGTCATCCTCAAAGAAGTGTCTAATCGGTCGCCCTACAGTACAAGGTTCCAGGGAAGCCCATCGCTCCTGTCTCAACTCCTTGGGACTGGCTATGCCCAGACTCATGCACAATCTCATCATAGCCACTCTCTCAAGGATAAAGTACATGATAAAGGTACCATACCCAAACTCTCTTTCGGATTGATTCTTACAAGCCATCAACTCTACTTTCACCTGACAAAGGGCTCCCTCACACCAGTTGAATTCCTATGATTGTAAGCAGTCTATTGCTAGTAGCAACTAGGCCTTTGTAGCTATATGCTGGCTCTTAGACACTTCCAAGTAGACAATCATCCATAAAATGACCCTCATCAACCTAATTCTGATCAGCTCAATGGGAACCATGTTGCTCACCAACCCATTGCCTACACTACAGAGTGTATGGACCAATTCCATGGTGGTTCTTGGATCCACTCTCCCTCCTGTCATGTTTACTCATGCACCTCTACATGATAAACCAGTGAGGAAGTAAATTTCATCTCTTTCGATTGAGAGCTCATGATCCTCGATCCTGAACACACCTTTCCATTCATCCCACCGTTGGATAATCCAGCTAAGGAGTGTTGGCATTATGATACAAGTGTTGTCCTTGATGGCAACTCACTCAGAGGTATGATACAGGTGATGGCAACTCAATCAGAGGACAGATCTTAGTACAATAGGTCAAGAGAGAGATATACGCAGGTTAACCTTGATGAAAGTGCGTATACACGCGGGTGAGAAGAACAAAAGGCATGTATGCATACACACGCAGGTTCACAGAAGGAAAGGCGTGTACATGTTGGAAAACTAAGTTTTGGTCCATGGTATTTGGTCCGAAGTGTTGACCCCAGGTATTGGGTCCAAGGTATTGTCTCTACATGGTTTTGGACCATGGTATTGAGATAAGCCTAAACCTATATAAGGAGAAGATCATTAGGCCAAGGGAAGGGAAGTGCGTGTTGAATTTTTGATGTAGTGTGAGATCTAATATACTAGGTTTGTGATGCTTGGCTCGATCTGAATCAAGGAGGTTCCTATGCGGTTGATAAAGGTTGATGGACCAGGATCTTGAAGACTAAAATGTATTATCAGTATATGGTATGATCATGAGTAGATTTGAGTACTGTCACATGTTTTATCCTTTATATCTTATTGTCTGGGTATATTTGAAGTTGGAAATTACACCGAAGGTATAAGTAATTATCTTTAGATCTGTATGCGAGTTCTCTCTGGTGAAAAGGCGTATACACACCGATTTGACACAGTCAAGTAGCATATACAGTATGAGATTTGATGTTTCAGGTTGTTGTTGGTTCTAATGGTTGTTGTAGAGTTCTGGGCTCTGGTCTGTGTTCTGGTAACTGTGTTTTGATAGGGTTTCAGTGATTCAGTATTGGGTGATTTAGAGATTGATGATGCAGGTATAATTGATTATTGTATTACAGTGGTGATTGTTTTGTATTTATGGATCCAGTCTGAAAATTTATGAAACATGGTCCCTGGAAGAAAAGAGAAGGTTGTAGCCTTCTGTAGGTCAGCACCTACGTACTAGTACTTTAGCTAGTACAAGAGCTAAGGGGGTTGTAGCTCCCTTCTAGGAGAGTCTGGAGAACGAGAGACGGTTGTAGCCTTCTGCAAGTAGTAGCATGCGTACTGGTATAAGACTGCACCAGTGCAGAAATATTGTAAAAAGAAGTTTCTTATTAAAAAGAAGATAAAGACGACTTGCAGCAGGTGGTTTTCACCCACATTGGGTTTCCACCTTATATCATGGTGTTCATGTGTGTTGCTTATGTGTGATGATCTGTTCTGTTATACTGCTCCTGTTTACAGTTCATATGGTTAATAATGTTCTGATGCACTCATTAAGGATCAACTAACTGAATCATAAGTTTACTTGATATACGCTTTTTGCATTACACACAGTTGCGTATACACGCGGTTTGTCTTAACTGAAGTAGCGTATATGAATCTGAGTATGAAAATGAAAAGGTTATATTGATTTGATAATACTGATTCACCCCCCCCCCCCCCCCCCCCCCCTCTCAGTATTATTTCCAACAATTGGTATTAGAGGGGGTCCTTTAGAAGAAGCTTGATCGCTTGAAGGAAAGATCCATCAGAATGGGTAATCAAGAAAAAGAGGCATCCATCAAGCCACCAATATTTGATGGGAACAACTTTGTCCACTGGAAGATAAGAACCACAACATATCTATAGTCGCTTGGAACGGATGTTTGGGGAATCTTGGAAGGAGGATACACATATCCATCAGCAATTCCTACAGATACAGCAGAGAGAAAGAAATATGAACTCAATGCCAAAGTGGTTACTGTCTTATTGGGAAGTTTGTCACAATCAGAATTTTTCAAGGTCATGCAGTTCAAATTAGCCAAAGAAATATGGGAAAAAATCATTCTAAGCTACGAAGGAGATGAATAGGTAAAATGAGAAAAGATTCAAACTCTCAGAATATGGTATGAAAATCTTAAGATGCATAGTAATGAAAGCATAGCTAATTACTTCTTGCGTATAGATGAGATTATCAATTGTATGAGGAATCTAGGTGAAGAATTTAAGGAAGTTGTCTTAGTTGAAAAGGTTTTAAGATCCCTGTCTGCTAAATTTGATTCCAAAGTTTCTTCCATAGAAGAAAAGGAGGATCTACAAAAAATCACTATGACGCAGCTTCACGGAATCTTAACTGCTTTTGAGATGAGAAATGGAGGACCATCAGATATGAGAGTAGCCGCATTTGAAGTGTCAGCAAATGAATCAGGATACATTTCAGAAGGAGAAGATGAGGTAAATTTTGTCGAGAATATTGAATAGGGATCTGGAAGGTTAAAAGGTAAGCTACCTTTCAAATGCTTTTCATGTGGTAGAGTTGGTCACTGCGCTGCTAGATGCCCTCATAACAAAGGAAAGATGTTTGATAGAAGTTATTATATCCATGATAAAAGTAATGAATCATCCAATAGTGATGAAGACATTAGACTTCTCATGGCATATGAAAATAAGAACGTAGAACCAAAAGAAGTTACCAGATTAAACGAACAGTTGGAGTCAGTAACCAGAGTAAGGGAGAAATTGCAGGATATAGTAAAAGATCAAAGCATAAAAATTCAAAGACTTGAATCAAAGATCCTCTCTCTAAAAGAAGATCTTAAAGAATCAAAGAAGTAGAATGAAGATGCTCTTGAAGAACAAGAACATGAAGTGATCGAATTAAGGCAACAAGTGGAAGAAGGAAGAAAAGTTGAAGAAAACATAAGGAAGCAGTATCTGGAAAAGGAAGAACAACATCAGGTTGAGGTAAATATCTTAAAAATTAAATTAGAAGAAAAGGATAAACTGTTACGATTTCAAGATAATATTAAGATTTTGGATGACATTCTTGGTAGTCAAATATCCCCTACTATCAAAACTGGTCTTGGCTTTTATGAATCTGTTGAAGGTGAATCTAGCTCACAAGGTGATGCAAGGAACTCTAAAGAGAATTTTGAAATGCTCAACAAGGAGATGAGAGGACAACCTCATCAATAGCCAAGGAAAGAAAATCCTCAAAGAAAATCCTTTACTCCTAACTATGGAAGTGATAGACAATTATTTCCTCCATTGAATAATGTTGAATGTTATGTATGTCATAATCTTGGACATGTTGCAGCTAGATGCAGAAGTAGAATGGTTCAAGACCGTCACACAAGATCATCACATTCCAGGTACTTCAAAGGATATTTTTTTGCTTGCAATATGTTTTGCCACAAATCAATTGACTGCAACGGAAGGAACATGAAACATGTAAGATGTTATGCATGTTATGCATGTAACAAGTTTGGACATAAAGCAAGGGAATGCAGGAGCAAAATTCAAACTCCAAAGCAAGAGGATTATACATCCCAAGAATTAAAGAAGACAGAATTAGAGATAGAAAGGTGTGACATAACTCAGTTAGCTGACATAACAGACATAGGGGAAACTGAAAGTGTAGACCTTTAGTATTCCATCTTGCATACGCTGATATAATGAAGATAAGTTGCATATATATGCGAGCTAGAGGTTGCAGAGTCGCGTATATGGAGCTCAAAAGAAAAAGGCAGCAGAATAGACTCAGGAAATGGTTCGGTCATGGTATATGATGCTTGGCAAGGGCTCAGGGGGAGCATATACTTCAAATAATGCATTGTTGGCATTATGGTTAGAAGTCTTTGGTGATGATGCTTATGTGGCTAAATGATACATCTTGCTGTTTGATCAAAAGAATGGTATTGCAGGTTACAGAACTGGATGCTGATGCTTATGGTGCAAATCATATATGGTGTATGATAGTGGCTAATGACTATCATGGTCTTGAATGGATTGCTGGTCTTTGTTATAAAGACCTTGTATGTGCTCAGGGGGAGCATGGACAGCTTGGTACATCTTGGCATATACAAAGGGGGAGCCCAATAAGAGATTTCAGCAGGTACTCAGGGGGAGTATGGACAGTAGAGGGAGAGAAATTCTTTGTCTGCCCTTTGCCCTTGATGTCAAAGGGGGAGAGTGACTTGGTGTGGTGGTTGCCATCAAGTCCAAAGGGGGAGATTGTTGGCATTATGATACAAGTGTTGTCCTTGATGGCAACTCACTCAGAGGTATGATACAGGTGATGGCAACTCAATCAGAGGACAGATCTTAGTACAACAGGTCAAGAGAGAGATATACGCAGGTTAACCTTGATGAAAGTGCGTATACACACGGGTGAGAAGAACAAAAGGCGCGTATGCGTACACACGCAGGTTCACAGAAGGAAAGGCGCGTACATGTTGGAAAACTAAGTTTTGGTCCATGGTATTTTGGTATTGGTCCGTGGTATTTGGTCCGAAGTGTTGACCCTAGGTATTGGGTCCAAGGTATTGTTTCTATATGGTTTTGGACCATGGTATTGAGAGAAGCCTAAACCTATATAAGGAGAATATCATTAGGCCAAGGGAAGGGAAGTGCGTGTTGAATATTTGATGAAGTGTGAGATCTAATATACTGGGTTTGTGATGCTTGGCTCGATCTGAATCAAGGAGGCTCCTATGTGGTTGATAAAGGTTGATGGACCAGGATCTTGAAGACTAAAATGTATTATCAGTATATGGTATGATCATGAGTAGATCTGAGTACTGTCACATGTTTTATCCTTTATATCTTATTGTCTGGGTATATCTGAAGTTGGAAATTGCAGCGAAGGTATAAGTAATTATCTTTAGATCTGTACGCAGGTTCTCTCTGGTGAAAAGGTGTATACACGCCGGTTTTACATATTCAAGTAGCGTATATAGTATGAGATTTGATGTTTCAGGTTGCTGTTGGTTCTAGTGGTTGTTGCAGAGTTCTGGGCTCTGGTCTGTGTTCTGGTAACTGTGTTTTGATGACAGGGTTTCAGTGATTCAGTATTGGGTGATTTAGAGATTGATGATGCAGGTATAGTTGATGATTGTATTACAGTGGTGATTGTTTTGTATTTATGGATCCAGTCTGAAAATTTATGAAACATGGTCCCTGGAAGAAAAGAGAAGGTTGTAGCCTTCTGTAGGTCAGCACCTACGTACTAGTACTTCAGCTAGTACAAGAGCTAAGGGGGGTGTAGCTCCCTTCCAGAAGAGTCTGGAGAACGAGAGAAGGTTGTAACCTTCTACAGATAGTAGCAGCCTGCGTACTGGTATAAGACTGCACCAGCGTAGAAATATTGTAAAAAGAAGTTTCTTATTAAAAAGAAGATAGAGACAGCTTGCAGCAGGTGGTTTTCACCCACATTGGGTTTCCACCTTATATCATGGTGTTCATGTGTGTTGCTTATGTGTGATGATCCATTCTATTATACTGCTCCTGTTTATAGTTCATACGGTTAATAATGTTTTAATGCACTCATTAAGGATCAACTAACTAAATCATAAGTTTACTTGATATACACTTGTTGCATTACACACAGTTGCATATACACACGGTTTGTCTTAACTGAAGTAGCGTATATGAATCTGAGTATGAAAATGAAAAAGTTATATTGATTTGATAACACTGATTCACCCCCCCCTCTCAGTATTATTTCCAACAAGGAGATCCTCCTAACCCTTCATCAGGTCAAGTTTAGTATATTTCGACAACCCGTATCTTCAAAAATTTGTTAGGCAAGATGAATTATTTAGCATTTGTAGTTCCTCATCATCATTGGCTATTTCCCTCCATAGACTCATTTTTCACGCTTAATTCCTGCATAAAAACACCCTTGAATCAATCTTTTGTTTGCTAAAAACTCTGGGAATGTATGAAACATTGTTTTGCCTTGCACTTAGCCAGCTAACGCGGCCCTCCAGAGCCCACAGGGCATGTTAACACCCCTCCCTTTCACAGGCAGGGCATTTAACATGACCCCTAGCCTAGGCGACCCCGTTAGCTAGCCAAGCCACCTAGCGCTTGCCCAAAACTTAAAAATTATCCTGGAAATTAGCTGAAAAAGGTATTAAAATTCAAGGTAAGGATTAGGAAATATACTTGGAACTAACAACGTGTCGAATGGTAGCATAGATTTCTCGCAATCGCTCGGGAATGTTTTACTCCTTTTTCTCTCCAGAACACTCTCACAGAACTCAAAACAGTGAAAATGAGGGCCCATAACCCTTCTTATAGTCACTCTGGAGGTATGAATCATTCTAGCTAGTCATCTAAATTGTAGTTTTTCATTCCTATATTTTTTTATATGCTATCAAACTTACTTATGCTTTGATGATAGTTTAGTGTCTTTATGCAAAATTGACCAATTTTGACTCTGGATGAGTACTTTCTTTCTTGGGACCTTTTCTCGCTCTTGAAACGAAAAATTCCAGAGTTAACTTCTTCAGGCTCGTAAAAATCTTGCAAAGAAGATATGAGCACTTTATTTTTTGGGACCCTTTCTTGCTCTTGAACTGAAAAAAATCCCCGAGTTATCTTCTTCAAACTCGTAAAACTCTTATGAAGAAGACTTGAGTAGCTCTTTTATCTCTTTTTCCTCACTCTGTAAATTAAAAAAGACATTTCAAGTTTTATTCATCTAACTCATTAAAATTTTATGAATATTTATTGAGTTTTTCTTTGTCTAACTCATTAAAATTTCATGAAGAATATCGAGTGTACTCTGTCCCCTCATACTTGTAAAAGAAATGAGGTAGACGTCTATTGAGCATAAGTTTATCACTTTATCCAGACTCAGTAGACTAACTTACAAAAAAGGAATCGTGTCGAATATACTATTAAACCTTTGTCGCAGTCGGTTATCAACCATGAGGGATCCCCCTGGAGTTGCTCTTTAAGATCTTTTCAACCTCTCTAAATATGAAAAGACCATCGATTTTACCCGTTTAGACTCGTTAAAATTAACCAGATGGGGAAAAATTGGAGAACACAGTGACTCAATATTTTTATTCAGAAGGAATTTTTGGCACCAGTCTATCCCTTGAACATGACACTCCCTCCGCAAACCCCTTATTTTCATCCTCTCACTAAACATTACCATCCTATGAGTTTATCCTTCATACACTGATGTTCCTGCATCGCTATATCCTAACACTCTTTGGTGTTCATGAGTCTAAATATGCCTGGTAAACCTTTGTGTCATGCCTTCTATTGTTCAAGGGACCCATTTAAAATCTACTTCTTGTATCGACCATCCATCATATACTTCAAAAATCCCCTCTTTCTATTTGACCCATGGCTCAAACTTTATCTCCAAAACAAATCATTCTTGTCTTGTTTCATGTCAATTGATGTAGGACACCTTATTTTTTACCTTTTGATAGATCTCTTCCTATCAACTTCAACACTCTATCTAGGAAGCAAATCCATAAACTTATTAATACCCTGGAACTTGTAATCATTAGTGGCAGGTTACCTTATGTTTAATTGGGGGATTTCATCATTGGCTCTAGGTTGAATGATTCTACGAGTGTTCAACAACAACATCCTTCTCACACTCACTAGATTGTACTAGGAATATTCAATACCATCATCCTTATCGGTGGCCATCCTCGTGTCTTTTAATGTTGATCAGTGGTTGTCATTGATGTCAACGCAAGTAGCACCGAGGTCTACCCTGACCTTGCATGGGAATTTAGACTTGGAAAATCATCCTATTCTAAGTCAAAGATATTCAATATGGATTCTGCTCGTCAAGATGTTTCCATTGATATATGGCACAACACGTAATTCTTCACGGTTTGAGAGATATTCATGTTTGAAGTTAGTAGCCCCAGTTAGTGGGCTAAAACCCCATGGGGTTGTGGCATGGCACTCATCATTGGTTGTGGTGATTTAATAGTCAATAATTAATAATTTTTTACACTCCTAAAGTCCCTCCAATGTTCACTTGTGGAGGACTCTCTGAACTCAAGACATTTCTATAAATAGTGACCCTCATATCCTCATCTTGCAAGTGCTTTTCAATGAACTATCTTGTGAGAAGACCTATGTAATTTTTTGGCATGCATGAGATTCTAACACAGGATTTGTTGCAGGGAGTGTAAGGTTTCCTTGAGGTCTATTTAGGGCACAAAATTATAATAAAGTTTGAAGGCCTGTTTTGAAGCAAGTTTAGAGCTTTGGATTTTAGGATTTCGTTGCATCAAATAGGTCATCGTGGCTGTTTCACTATAACGTTTTTTCTACGATGATTCAGAAGCTGAAATTAAAACCCATTTGAACTGAAATATTCTTGCACCTTGTGACCTAATTTCCGATCTTGGTTCGCTATATCTTCAGCGATATTATCTAAGGAAGTTATGGTTTTTGCAAGCTCCTGAATTCCATGTCAAACAAGTGACCTTGGGAATATCGTCATAAATTTATCTCTGAGCATTGGATTCAAATTTCGTAAATAGTGATAGAAAGAGGAAGGAATTTAGTTTTTTTATATCGTTTTTAGGGCTGAAGGTCGAAATAGTGACACGTGGAACTTAGTACAAGTTCGCTCCACTAAACTAGTCTATAATCAGGGCATCATGGGAGATTGGGCATAATGCTTTCTTGAAGACTCCAATATCGATCAGCACTGTGGGGTTGGAAATAAGACTCATAGAGATACCACAAGACACAATTTCAGACCTTAGAGATCTAAAATTACATAGATATAATAGATTCAATATCGAGCTCCTAGAAGGAAAAAAAAAAAGTATGCATTTAAGGATCACTACAGTAAGGACCACAGATCAATAGTCAAGGGTAAGTCTGCTACAGAAAGGTATGTATGATTAGTGTTTGGATTTCAATTTTGTTATCATCTCTGACCTTTTTTTCCAAGACAACGTAAGTATATTGTTTTGTATTTCTTTGGGTCTTGCTTGTTAATGCATATGCAGGAAGGATGACACTTTAGAACAACTCAAACACATACTAGAAGGGAATTCAGTGCCAAAGTGCCATTACTTAAAGCAAGCACAATAGTACCTCAATAGCTGCAAGTGATCCATGAAGCAATGTCGAGTCAAGTGATAGGTCTTTTCAAAAAGCCAATGCTGTAAAATTCATCATTGAAAGAGTCATTATAAAAGAGTCAATTTGCCTAGAGTCGAAGAGACATTGTTAGGAGGTATAGGAGTCACTGTTGGGATAATGTCATGGCTGGGTTGCAGGTCATAGTGTGATTGGGTGTTCAGTCAAGTACAATAAAATCATTGTAAATCATATTGTATCATGGATCATTGTCCCTGGTATGGGAGTCCACACTCTTGTCTCACTTCTAATCATTATAGGGTAGCAAGGAGGTGCTAGGCAAGTGCATGAAGTCACCTATAGGTTGGATCCTGTGAGCACATTAGGGTGGTAGGTTGGTATAAGATGTTGGGGCATCCATTCAGTTGACTACTAAAGAAACTAGGGCGTTGGTGTTGGAAATAATACTGAGAGGGGGGGGGGGGGGTGAATCAGTATTATCAAATCAATATAACTTTTCCATTTCCATATTAAGATTCATATACGCTACTTCAGGTAATGGAACCCGCGTGTATACACAATTGTGTCTAATGCAACTAGCGTATATCTAGAACACTTATGATTTAGTTAATCCATTAAATGTAGATCTTTAGTTAGTGCATCAGAACTTCATTATCCATATGAACAGTAAGCACGTGCAGTAAAATAGAACAGATCATCACACACAAGAAGCACACATGAACACCATGATATAAGGTGGAAACCCAATGTGGGTGAAAACCACCTGCTGCAATATGTCTCTATATTCTTTCAATTAGAAACTTCTTTTTACAATGATTCTATACTGGTGCAGTCCTTTCCCAGTACACATGCTACAACCTGTAGAAGGCTACAACCTTCTCTCGTTCTCTAGACTCTCCTGGAAGGGAGCTACAACCCCCTTAGCTCTTGTACTAGCCGATCCATTTACTAGTAAGTAGGTGCCAACCTACTGAAATGCTCCAATCTTTACTCGTTTTCCAGGTGCTACTGGAAGGGAGCTACCACCCCCTTAGCTCTTGTACTAGCTGATGTACTAGTACGTAGGTGCCGACCTACACAAGGCTGCAACCTTCTCTTTCTTCCTTCAGGTACCACGTTTCATAAATTTTCAGATTGGATACTCCTGAAGCACAACACAATAATCTAAAGGCCATGTTTCATCCAATTTTCATACTGGACCCATCAATATCATTGAAGCACACAATCAACCAACATAGCATCATCAATCTTTAAATCACTTCAATACTGAATCACTGAAACCCTATCAACAAACTACAGTCACAGAGCAGACAACAGAACTCTGTAATAACAATCAGACCCAACTGCAACTTCAAATATCATACTTCATAATGTATACGCTACTACGATGAACCAAACCCACGTACATACGCACTTTCACCAAAGCCAACCCACGTACAGATCTATAAATATTCAATCATGACTTGCAGCTATTTCAAACTTAAGTTATACTCAGTTCAGAACATTACATGCGTCAGTATATAGATCTAGAATAAGCATAATCAACCATATAGAGATAGTTCATTTCAAACCATTTGATCCCAATCTGTCCTTAGATCTTGTTCTCCATCAACCGGTGAGATTCCTACTTAGCTCAGATCAAGCAATGCATCATAAACCCATAACCTGCATACTGGATCTCATACTTCATCAGATATTCAAGACTTTCTCCATCCCTTACCTAATGATCTTCTTCTCCTTTTATTGTCTTAAGCCTTACTCAATACCATGGTCCAAAACCATAAAAAATCAATACCATGGACCCAATACTTGGGATCAACACTTCTGACGAGATACCATGGTCCAAAACCATAGGTCCAAACACCAAGGACTTAATACCACAGACCAAAAATAAGTTCTCCCACATGTACGCAGCTTTCTGTGCGTGCATACGCATACGTGACTTTGGAATGTCTAACTCGCGTGTATACACGACTTTGATAAGAGGAACCTGCGTATACCTTATTTTCTTCATTCTTTGTAGTTTGATCGTCAACTCTTTGCTACTGACATGCTGCACTATGATCTATTATCTGTGTGATTTGCCATCAAGGACGACACTTGTCTCATAATGCCAACAATCTCCCCCTTTGGACTTGATGGCAAAGCTAACTTGTGATTACTTGAGAACCGTCATCTGATTCCTTTGAGCTGTCCTGCATCCCATGCATTCAGTCACATCTGATATCTCTTCTGTAGATTCATCTAGTTATAAATAAGTGAGATGTTCTTCTATGAGTGGGTTGCCATCAAGTACAATACATGCATCATAATGCCAACAATCTCCCCCCTTGGACTTGATGGCAACAACACCAAATCACTCTTCCCCTTTGACATCAAGGGCAAAGGGTGGACCAAGATATTATCTTTCCTTGATAAACAACCCGCTGTCCATACTCCCCCTGAGTACCTGTTGAAATTTTTGAATGAGCTCCCCCTTTGTATATGCCAAGGTGTATCAATCTGTCCATGCTCCCTCTGAGTAACTGCTGAAATCTCTGAATGAGCTCCCCCTTTGTATATGCCAAGGTGTACCAATCTGACCATGCTCCCTCTGAGTACATGCTGAAATCTCTGCTTTGCTGAAGTGTGATGATCATGCTCCCCCTAACTGTAAGCAAGGTCTACAAAAGATGTTCTACAAGAAGAACATGACTCTATTCATCATAAATGACCTACCTATCACAAAAGACTCATACATACATCCATCTCCCAACCAAGTGGGGATATACCAGAATTGACTCATGTACCCAACCAAGTGGGGATACACCAGAAGTTTACATATGACAAATAAGTACATTACATCATTCATCCCAGGCATAGTGGAGAAACCAAAATAGGCCATTACATGACCTTGATAAGAAAAGATATACATGACATAGAGACGAAATATTTAAAACAATTCTATGAGAGTCATCAACAACATCTGTCAATCATCATTCAGATCAGCAACCATGTTCTCCTTCTGCACCTGTTCCACCTGAAATCAAACCAACATATACGCAACTGTATCCACAGAAATAGGCGTATATACGCAGATGTTCTTCATAAAACTCGCGTACAACCACTTCCAGATTAACAACCTGTAAATGTCCTGTAACAAGGTATATCAATTCATCCTTTTGAACATCATCATAAAATTATTCACATTATATCATATGTGAAAAACACCATAGTCATCTCATCATCATCAAGATCTGCATGATCTTATATACCATCCATGTAACATTACACGGGAATATCATCAATCAACATATGTGAGTATCCACCTATCATCATATAGGTAAGAACTCATCATCATCATATCTCCAACAATGCAACTCCATGTATCCAGCACTATGTATCTAGAGCTCAAGACTTCTTGATATCATCAACAGCCACAATCCTCATCCATGTGAGTGCCAAGAACTATAGGAATCCTGCATCATAACTGTATTACATGATCTTTATGCATATGACAACAGTAGCATATGAGTGGCCCATCACCAAGTACTTTGTACTTCTTCTTATCCTTATGAAGATCACCATGTAAGCACCATACATGCATCATCAAAGAATCAACCACAAATCTGAATTAAACACCAACTATGTAACCCCAAGAATCATATGAGATGGACAACTCATAACCATATCATAGCATCATCACCAAGGACTACTAACCATAATGCCAACAATGCATTATTCAAAACATAAACTCCCCCTGAACCTGTGCCATCTGTTTACTGTTAGATCTGATCATGCATATATCAGCAAGAAGTATCACGACATCGTCATCATCAAGTTAGGATCAAAAACACTTCTAAATATCTTATGAGTAGCAAGACATTTCCACACATCATTAGCAAATTGTAATCATTATCAAACAGAGCCAATAATGGACTGAATCATATCAGACCCTTTTTCTGAGCCTGTCCCTTCTGCTTTTCCTCAGACTGACATATACGTGATTGTGCATTGTCTAACTCACATAAATACGCGACTTCCCTTTATGAAACTTGCGTATGAGATTTAGGACACTGAAGTTTTACACTTTCAGCTCCCCCTGAGTCTGTTATGTCTGTATATGGTGCTGTGCCACATCTTTCTGACTGTACTTCCTTATTCTTCCATATCTTCAAGTGTGATGATGTTTTCTCCTTTTTGTGTGGTGCCCATACCTTGTTCCTGCATTCCTTTGCTATATGTCCAAGATTTTTACATGCATAACATCTTACATGTTTCATATTCCTCCTGTAGCAATCAGCAGCTTTGTGACCAAACATATTGCAAGAAAAACAATATCCTTGAAAGTACCTGGAATGTGATGATCTTTCTGTGTGATGATCTTGAACCATTCTTCTTCTACATTTGGCTGCAACATGTCCAAGATTATGACATACATAACATTCAACATTATTCATCGGAGGAGTAAAAGATTTTCTTTGAAGAATTTCTTTCCTTGGTTATTGATGGGGTTGACCTCTCATCTCCTTCTTGAGCATTTCAGATTTTGCATTAGATTCCCTTGTCTTATTTTGTAAACTAGATTCTCCTTCAACAGATTCATGAAAACCAAGACCAGTTTTGATAGCAGGAGACCTTTGACTACTAAGAATATCATCCAAGATCTTAGTACTATCTTGAAATCGTAAGAGCTTATCTTTTTCTTCTAATTTATCTTTTAGAATATTTACCTCAACCTGATGTTGCTCTTCCTTTTTAAGATACTGCTTCTTCATGTTTTCTTCAGCTTTTCTTCCTTCTTCCAACTGTTGTCTTAGTTCACGAACTTCGTTTTCTTGTTTTTCAAGAGCTTGGAGTAGTTATTTATTCTGCTTCTTTGATTCTTCAAGATCTTCCTTTAGTGAGAGGATCGTAGCTTCAAGCCTTTCATAGTAACTGGATCTATCTCTGAGTGTCTTGATTGTTGTGCTCCTTTTATTGACTTCATTTTTAATGATGTCACTTCATCCTGCAACTTTTGACATTGAACTACCTTTTCCTTGAAAACCTTCCTTACCTTGTTTCCTTCCTCTAGTTGAACTTTTAGTTTGGTGGCTTCTTCTTTGAAGGCACATTCCCTTTTGTTCAATAGATCTTGTTGATCTCTAATTTTGTCTGTAAGCCTTTTAAATTCTGCCTCTACTTGATATCTGTCTTGCTCACCCATAAGAGCAATTTCAATTGTTTCGTTATCACTTTCATCATCTTCAAATGGATAGATAATTGTATCACCAGAGGATAACAAATTCATACCTGATAGTTCATCATCATTCTGAAGTGATTCTGAATCTGAAGTGCTTCTTCCACATATTCGCCAATCGATACTCGCACTGTCATATCTCTTCTGAGATGTCTTCTTTTTCTTAGGTTCTTTCTTCTTAAGCTTCTTTCCCATTGTTCCACAGATCTCCTTCAAGCGATCAAGCTTCTACCAAAGGACCTGCTCTGATACCAATTGTTGGAAATAATACTGAGAAGGGGGGGGGGTGAATCAGTATTATCAAATCAATAAAACTTTTCCATTTCCATATTAAGATTCATATACGCTACTTCAGTTAATGGAACCCGCGTGTATACGCAACTGTGTCTAATGCAACTAGCGTATATCTAGAATACTTATGATTCAGTTAATCCATTAAATGTTGATCTTTAGTTAGTGCATCAGAACTTCATTATCCATATGAACAGTAAGCAAGTGCAGTAAAATAGAACAGATCATCACACACAAGAAGCACACATGAACACCATGATATAAGGTGGAAACCCAATGTGGGTGAAAACCACCTGCTGCAATATGTCTCTATCTTCTTTCAATTAGAAACTTCTTTTTACAATGATTCTATACTGGTGCAGTCCTTTACCAGTACGTAGGCTACAACCTTCTCTCATTCTCCAGACTCTCCTGGAAGGGAGCTACAACCCCCTTAGCTCTTGTACTAGCCAATCCATTTACTAGTATGTAGGTGCCGGCCTACTGAAATGCTCCAATGTTTACTCGTTTTCCAGGTGCTACTAGAAGGGAGCTACCACCCCCTTAGCTCTTGTACTAGTTGATGTACTAGTACGTAGGTGCCGACCTACAGAAGGCTACAACCTTCTCTTTCTTCCTCCAGGTACCACGTTTCATAAATTTTCAGACTGGATACTCCTGAAGCACAACACAATAATCTGAAGGCCACATTTCATCCAATTTTCATACTGGACCCATCAATATCATTGAAGCACACAATCAACCAACATTAGCATCATCAATCTTTAAATCACTTCAATACTGAATCACTGAAACCCTGTCAACAAACTGCAGTCACAGAGCAGACAACAGAACTCTGTAATAACAATCAGACCCAACTACAACTTCAAATATCATACTTCATACTGTATACACTACTACGATGAACCAAACCCGCGTACATACGCGCTTTCACCAAAGCCAACCCACGTACAGATCTATAAATATTCAATCATGACTTGCAACTATTTCAAACTTAAGTTATACCCAGTTCAGAACATTACATGCATCAGTATATAGATCTAGAATAAGCATAATCAACCATATAGACATAGTTCATTTCAAACCATTTGATCCTGATCTATCCTTAGATATTGTTCTCCATCAACCGGTGAGATTCCTGCTTAGCTCAGATCAAGCAATGCATCGTAGACCCATAACCTGCATACTGGATCTCATACTTCCTCAGATATTCAAGACTTTCTCCATCCCTTGCCTAATGATCTTCTTCTCCTTTTATAGTCTTAGGCCTTACTCAATACCATGGTCCAAAACCATAACAAATCAATACCATGGACCCAATACTTGGGATCAACACTTCTGACGAGATACCATGGTCCAAAACCATAGGTCCAAATACCAAGGACTTAATACCACAGACCAAAAGTAAGTTCTCCCACATGTACGTAGCTTTCTGTTCATGAATGTGCGTGCATACACATACGCGACTTTGGAATGTCTAACCCGCGTGTATACGCGACTTTGATAAGAGGAACCTGCGTATACCTTATTTTCTTCATTCTTTGTAGTCTGATCATCAACTCTTTGCTACTGACCTGCTGCACTATGATCTGTTATCTGTGTGATTTGCCATCAAGGACAACACTTGTCTCATAATTCCAACAATCTCCCCCTTTGGACTTGATGGCAAAGCTAACTTGTCATTACTTGAGAACTGTCATCTGATTCCTTTGAGCTATCTTGCATCCCATGCATTCAGTCACATCTGATATCTCTTCTGTAGATTCATCTAGTTATAAATAAGTGAGATGTTCTTCTACGAGTGGGTTGCTATCAAGAACAACACATGCATCATAATGCCAACAATCTCCCCCTTTGGACTTGATGGAAACAACACCAAATCACTCTCCCACTTTGACATCAAGGGCAAAGGGTGGACCAAGATATTATCTTTCCTTGATAAACATCCCGCTGTCCATACTCCCCCTGAGTACTTATTGAAATTTCTGAATGAGCTCCCCCTTTGTATATGCCAAGGTGTATCAATATGTCCATGCTCCCTCTGAGTAACTGCTGAAATCTCTGAATGAGCTCCCCCTTTGTATATGCCAAGGTGTACCAATCTGACCATGCTCCCTCTGAGTACATGCTGAAATCTCTACTTTGCTGAAGTGTGATGATCATGCTCCCCCTAACTGTAAGCAAGGTCTACAAAAGATGTTCTACAAGAAGAACATGACTCTATTCATCATAAATGACCTACCTATCACAAAAGACTCATACATACATCCATCTCCCAACCAAGTGGGGATATACTAGAATTGACTCATCTACCCAACCAAGTGGGGATACACCAGAAGTTTACATATGACAAATAAGTACATTACATAATTCATCCCAGGCATAGCGGGGAAACCAAAATAGGCTGTTACATGACCTTGATAAGAAAAGATATACATGACAAAGAGACGAAATATTTAAAACAATTCTATGAGAGTCATTAGCAGCATCTGTCAATCATCATTCAGATCAGCAACCATGCTCTCCTTCTGCACCTGTTCCACCTGAAAGCAAACCAACATATACGCAATTGTATCCACAGAAACAGGCGTATATACGCGGATGTTCTTCATAAAACTCGCGTACAACCACTTCCAGATCAACAACCTGTAAATGTCCTGTAACAAGGTATATCAATTCATCCTTTTGAACATCATCATAAAATTATTCACATTATATCATATGTGAAAAACACCATAGGCATCTCATCATCATCAAGATCTGCATGATCTTATATACCATCCATGTAACATTACACGGGAATATCATCAATCAACATATGTGAGTATCCACCTATCATCATATAGGTAAGAACTCATCATCATCATATCTCCAACAATGCAACTCCATGTATCCAGCACTATGTATCTAGAGCTCAAGACTTCTTGATATCATCAACAACCACAATCCTCATCCATGTGAGTGCCAAGAACTATAGGAATCCTGCATCATAACTGTATTACATGATCTTTATGCATATGACGACAGTAGCATATGAGTGGCCCATCACCAAGTACTTTGTACTTCTTCTTATCCTTATGAAGATCACCATGTAAGCACCATATATGCACAATCAAAGAATCAACCACAAATCTGAATTAAACACCAACTATGTAACAACAAGAATCATATGAGATGGACAACTCATAACCATATCATAGCATCATCACCAAGGACTACTAACCATAATGCCAACAATGAATTATTCAAAACATAAACTCCCCCTGAACCTGTGCCATCTGTTTATTGTCAGATCTGATCATGCATATATCATCAAGAAGTATCACGACATCATCATCATCAAGTTAGGATCAAAATCACTTCTAAATATCTTATGAGTAGCAAGACATTTCCACACATCATTAGCAGATTGTAATCATTATCAAACAGAGCAAATAATGGACTGAATCATATCAGACCCTTTTTCTGAGCCTGTCCCTTCTACTTTTCCTCAGACTGACATATACGCGACTGTGCAGTGTCTAACTCGCGTATATATGCGACTTCCCTTTATGAAACTTACGTATGAGATTTAGGACACTGAAGTTTTACACTTTCAGCTCCCCTTGAGTCTGTTATGTCTATATATGGTGTTGTGCCACATCTTTCTGACTGTACTTCCTTCTTCTTCCATATCTTCAAGTGTGATGATGTTTTCTCCTTTTGGTGTGGTGCCTGTACATTGTTCCTGAATTCCTTTTCTATATGTCCAAGCTTGTTACATGCATAACATCTTACATGTTTCATATTCCTCCTGTAGCAATCAGCAACTTTGTGACCAAACATATTGCAAGAAAAACAATATCCCTGAAAGTACCTGGAATGTGATGATCTTTCTGTGTGATGATCTTGAACCATTCTTCTTCTGCATCTGGCTGCAACATGTCCAAGATTATGAAATACATAACATTCAACATTATTCATCGGAGGAGTAAAATATTTTCTTTGAATAATTTATTTCCCTGGCTGTTCATGGGGTTGACCTCTCATATCCTTCTTGAGCATTTCAGATTTTGCATTAGATTCCCTTGTCTTATTTTGTAAACTGGATTCTCCTTCAACATATTCATGAAAACCAAGACCAGTTTTGATAGCAGGAGACCTTTGACTACTAATAATATCATCCAAGATCTTAGTACTATCTTGAAATCGTAAGAGCTTATCTTTTTCTTCTAATTTATCTTTTAGAATATTTACCTCAACCTGATGTTGCTCTTCCTTTTCAAGATACTGCTTCTTCATGTTTTCTTCAGCTTTTCTTCCTTCTTCCAACTGTTGTCTTAATTCACGAACTTCGTTTTCTTGTTTTTCAAGAGCTTGGAGTAGTTATTTATTCTGCTTCTTTGATTCTTCAAGATATTCCTTTAGTGAGAGGGTCGTAGCTTCAAGCCTTTCATAGTAACTGGATCTATCTATGAGTTTCTTGATTGTTGTGCTCCTTTTATTGACTTCATTTCTTAATGATGTCACTTCATCCTGCAACTTTTGACATTGAACTACCTTGTCCTTGAAAACCTTCCTTACCTTGTTTCCTTCCTCTAGTTGAACTTTTAGTTTGGTAGCTTCTTCTTTGAAGGCACATTCCCTTTTGTTCAATAAATCTTGTTGATCTCTAATTTTGTCTGTAAGCCTTTTAAATTATGCCTCTATTTGATATCTTTCTTGCTCACCCATAAGAGCAATTTCAGTTGTTTCGTTATCACTTTAATCATCTTCAAATGGATAGATAACTGTATCACCAGAGGATAACAAATTCATACCTGATAGTTCATCATCATTCTGAAGTGATTCTGAATCTGAAGTTCTTCTTCCACATATTCCCCAATCGATACTCCCACTATCATAGCTCTTTTGAGATGTCTTCTTTTTCTTAGGTGCTTTCTTCTTAAGCTTCTTTCCCATTGTTCCACGGATCTCCTTCAAGCGATCGAGCTTCTACCAAAGGACCTACTCTGATACCAATTGCTGGAAATAATACTGAGAAGGGGGGCAGTGAATCAGTATTATCAAATCAATAAAACTTTTCCATTTCCATATTAAGATTCATATATGCTACTTCAGTTAATGGAACCCACATGTATACGTAACTGTGTCTAATGCAACTAGAGTATATCTAGAATACTTATGATTCAGTTAATCCATTAAATTTTGATCTTTAGTTAGTGCATCAGAACTTCATTATCCATACGAATAGTAAGCAAGTGCAGTAAAACAGAACAGATCATCACACACAAGAAGCACACATGAACACCATGATATAAGGTGGAAACCCAATGTGGGTGAAAACCACCTGCTGCAATATGTCTCTATCTTCTTTCAATTAGAAACTTCTTTTTACAATGATTCTGTACTGGTGCAGTCCTTTACCAGTACGCAGGCTACAACCTACAGAAGGCTACAACCTTCTCTCGTTCTCCAGACTCTCCTGGAAGGGAGCTACAACCCCCTTAGCTCTTGTACTAGCCGATCCATTTACTAGTACGTAGGTGTTGACCTATTGAAATGCTCCAATCTTTACTCGTTTTCCAGGTGCTACTGGAAGGGAGCTACCACCCCCTTAGCTCTTGTACTAGCTAATGTAATAGTACGTAGGTGCCGACATACAGAAGGCTACAACCTTCTCTTTCTTCCTCCAGGTACCACGTTTCATAAATTTTCAAACTAGATACTCCTGAAGCACAACACAATAGTTTGAAGGCCACGTTTCATCCAATTTTCATACTGGACCCATCAATATCATTGAAGCACACAATCAACCAACATTAGCATCATCAATCTTTAAATCACTTCAATACTAAAGCACTGAAACCCTGTCAACAAACTGCAGTCACAGAGCAGACAATAGAACTCTGTAATAACAATCAGATCCAACTGCAATTTCAATTATCATACTTCATAATGTATACACTACTACGATGAACCAAACCCGCGTACATACACGCTTTCACCAAATCCAATCCGCGTATAGATCTATAAATATTCAATCATGACTTGCAGCTATTTCAAACCTAAGTTATACCCAGTTCAGAACATTACATGCGTCAATATACAGATCTAGAATAAGCATAATCAACCATATAGAGATAGTTCATTTCAAACCATTTGATCCCGATCTATCCTTAGATCTTGTTCTCCATCAACTAGTGAGATTCCTACTTAGCTCAGATCAAGCAATGCATCATCAACCCATAACCTGCATATTGGATCTCATACTTCATCAGATATTCAAGACTTTCTCCATCCCTTGCCTAATGATCTTCATCTCCTTTTATAGTCTTAGGCCTTACTCAATGCCATGGTCCAAAACCATAACAAATCAATACGATGGACCCAATACTTGGGATCAACACTTCTGACGAGATACCATGGTCCAAAACCATAGGTCCAAATACCAAGGACTTAATACCACGGACCAAAAATAATTTCTCCCACATGTACGTGGCTTTCCGTGCATGAATGTGTGTGCATACGCATACATGACTTTGGAATGTCTAACCCGCATGTATACGCGACTTTGATAAGAGGAACCTACGTATACCTTATTTTCTTCATTCTTTGTAGTCTGATCATCAACTCTTTGCTACTGACCTGCTACACTATGATCTGTTATCTGTGTGATTTGCCATCAAGGACAACACTTGTCTCATAATGCCAACAGTTGGGGCACCCTTCCAATGGGAGCTAGAGAATAATGCTTTCCTAGAATTCTACAAAGTTGTAACTTTCATTTCAGTTGGGGCTGAAGATTAAATTTCTTACTAGAAAAGCGTTCGGTGGTTTTTGACCCAAAGGGGGTTTTCCACCTAAACTTCGTATGCCTATTGTGTTCTTTTGTTTACTGTTGTTATTGGATAAACATTAATAATAATTGAAGATTAACTAATCCTCTAAAAATATTTAAAAGTGCTAATAGCTAAGGAATACTCATTCACCCCCCTCTCAGTATTTCCAACAATTCGTATCAGAGCTTGGTTCCTTCAATATTAGTCTAACAATTGGAAGGAGATCGTAGGGTATACTAAAAATAGAGTTCCTTTGTTCAATGGAAATAACTATGCACTTTGGAGTGGAAGAATGTAGGTTCATTTTCTAGCGCAAGGATACGAAGTATAAGAAATCATTGACAAAGGCTTCACATCAACCCAGGATGAACAAGGTAAGAAAAATATGGTATATGATGCAAAGGCTAAAGATCTTATTATCAAGGGGCTTACCAAATTTCTTTATCTTAAGGTATTGAGTTGTAAAATTGTGAAAGAGGCATCAGGTAAGCTTTAAAATATATATGCAGGTGACTCAAAGGTGAAAAAATCGAAGCTTCAAATTTATAGGGAAAAATTTGAACTCAAAATGAAGGAAGATGAAAATATTACTACATACCTTCATCTTGTTAATGAAACAACAAATCCATTGGAAGGTTTGGGAGAACCTGTTGACACAAAAACTGTTGTCTGAAAGATCCTCAAAACCTTGCTAACAAGATTCAACCCAAAGGTATCTTCCTTGGAAGATGGATCGAATCTGACCAATCTCAGCATAAACGAATTGCATGGAATTCTTACAGTATATGAAATGAGAATTGAAGAAGAGGGTGAAACATCTCACTTGGAAACAACATTTTCCACATCCAAGAAGGCTGATAAGGACAAGAAGACTCAAAAATCCAAAACTTGTAGTTGTAAAGATGAAGAAAAGTAAGGATATGAAGAAGAATTTTTAGATAAAGAATTTTCCTACTTCACACGAAAGATGAGAACAGGTATGAGAAAATTAAAAGGTAAACTTCAATTGATATGTTTTGATTGTGGTGAGGTTGGGCATTTTGCAGCTAAGTTTCCTCACAAAAATGAGGTTGTTATGGAAGGAAAGAAAGGCCCTAGGAAGTTCAACAAGCAAGGAAATAAGAAATGGTTTAATAAAAAAAAATTCTCCAAAGAAGATAGCTCCTCATCCGATGAAGACAATGATAATGAAGAAGAAATCAACAGAAGAGTTTTGTCTATGGACAAGCACAATAAACAAGAGGCATCTCCCAAAGAAGGAGACGAAGAAGAAGAGATGACTGAGGTTGAATTTCAAAATGAAGCGATCAGGGTTATCAAAGAACTCAATGCCAAGAAGAAGCACGTTGAAACTCTCGAAGACGAATTAAAGACAAAAAGAGAATATGTCCTAAATATTAAAATAAAGGTTGAAGAATACAAACTATTTGAAGAGTCTGTCAGGAAAGAATTAAAGGAAAGAAACAAGGAAAGAGAAGAACTGGAAGCTAAAAAAGTCTCTCTATGAAAGGAAGTAAAAAATTGAAAAACTCTTCAAAAATACGCCAACAGCTCAAAGGCATTGGAACAAATCATTAGCAATCAACAATCATGCAGTGACAAGACTAGTTTTGGTTACAAAGAAAATTTTGAAAAGGAATCAACTCCTTCTATGACAACAAAAGAAGATGGATATGCAAAATCTACTAAGAAGGCAGACTTCTCAACTAAATCAAGAGATCAAGACTCGCAGGAAGAACCTTGGAAGACAATTCCTCAAAGAAGATTTCCTCCCAGGTATCAACCTATCTTTTATGGTCATTGTTATTCATGTGGAAGGTTTGGACATAGATTTGTAGAATGTCACATGTATATTTGGAACGAATATAGTTATGGGAGATATTTCATAAATGGATATTCCAAAACTCAACAGAATATCAACAGATTTGATCATTTGAGAGATGATGTCAAATGTTACAAATGTAACAATTTTGGAAATCTGGCTAAAGATTGCAGACTTGGAAGCTCTTCAAAGGAATTCTCACAAAAATTGGAATGAACAAGTATGAAAAAGAAGATTGAAAAAGTGCTATCGCTCTCAAGGCTCAAAGAAACTGAAATGTTTGGTATGTTGACAGTGGATTCTCAACGCATATGACTAGAGATAAAAATAAGATTATATCCTTGAATGAAAATAAGGATGGAACAATGTCTTTTGGAAATAACAGGTCTTCAAACGTCATAGGAGCAAGTACGGTCACACTTGGAAGCAAGGATGCATTAGCGAATGATGTGTTGTTGGTTGAAAATATGAATCACAATCTGCTTAGTGTTGGAATGATGTGCGATCAAGGACCCATCATGCTATTCAACTCTAAGAAATGTGAAATCGAGAAAGGTAAATTTAGAAAAATTGTGGCTACAACAAGCAGAGCTCCAAATGACATATACATTTTGGATGAAACACCTAAAGGGTGCTTTTTGGAAAAAGAAGATGAAAGTTGGTTATGGCACAAACAAATGGGACATATAAATTTTGACAATTTGGTCAGGATAAGAAAAAAGGAAGCTATAAGAGAAATTCCTAAAATTTCAAAACCTACCAATATGATATGTGAATCTTGTCAGCACAACAAACAAACAAAATTTGAGTTCAAGACAAAGGAACACTTTATGTCACATCCATTATAATTAATACATACTAATCTATGTGGTCCTATGAGAACAAAAGGTTTAGATGATGAATTATACTTTATGCTAATGATAGATGATTACACCAGAATGACAACCATCAGTTTCTTAAAGAAAAAATATGAGGCATTCGAATGTTTCAAAATATACAAGGAATTCGTAGAAAATGAAACTGATTTGAAGATCAAATGTCTGAGATCAGATAATGGCGGGGAATTCATGTCCAAAGCATTTCAACAATACTATAACAATCATGGAATAAAAAGGTGAATTGGAAGAATAAGTTTACATTGAACAACCTGAAGGTTTTCTACTCTCTAACAGGGAAGACTATGTCTACAGATTAAAGAAGGCACTATATGGTCTAAGAAAAAGCTCATAGAGCTTGGCATGCTCTTCTTGATGGATATCTACATCAAGAAGGATTCAAGAAAGGAAGTGCTGAAAACAATCTCTATGTGAAAGTGGATCAAGATAACCTAACAATTATGGAGGTATATGTGGACGATATAATGTTTGGAATTAATGATGATATATTACGTAAAACCTTTTCCACAAATGCAAAGTGAGTTTGAAATGTCTCTACTTGGTGAGTTGACATAATTTTTACGGTTTCAAATATCTCAACAAGATAAAGGAATATTTATATATCAAACCAACTACATCAAGGAAATCCTCAAGAAATTCAAGATGGAAGATTACAAGCCTGTCCTTACCCCAATGGTAACAGGCTGCAAATTAAGTTTAGAATATTCGTCAACGGATGTGGAACGGAGGTTGTATAGATCTATGATTGGAAGTCTTCTATATGTGACAACTTCTCAGCTAGACGTACTTAAGGCAGTTGGACAAGTAGCAAGATTCCAAGTAGCACCAAAAGAATCTCATCTTATTGCCATCAAAAGAATTTGTTGATATCTTAAGGGCACAATAGAATATTTTTTATGGTATCCCAAAGGAAATGATATAGCTATCCAAGCTTATACAGTTGCAAATTGGGCATGAAGTGTTGATGATCGAAAGAGTACCAGTGGAGCAACATTCTATGTAGGTGGCTGCCTTGTTTCATGGTTAAGTAAAAAGTAGTCTTCAATCTTGTTATCCAAAGCAGAAGAAGAATATATCACGACAATAACCTATTGTACTCAATTTCTCTAGATGAAGAAAACTTTGCAAGATCTTCAAGTCAAGTTTTATGAGCCTATTCTCCTCTTTTGCAATAACACCAGTGCCATCAATATCTCCAAGAATATTGTGATGCATTCAATAACAAAGCACATTATGATCAAATACCATTTCGTTAGAGAGAAGGTCACCGAAAATAATATCAAGCTTGAATATGTTGGCACAAAGGAAAAAATTGCTGACATATTTACCAAACCATTGCCTCATGAAGAATTTGAGTATCTTTGCCAAAAGCTTTGGATTCTCTCAAGTTCTCGCTAGACTCTTTCTCTTATCTAATTAAGTAGAAAGGGGGAGTGGAGGTATGTATAGGTCTACAAAATGAAAAATTTTCAAGGGGGTTACCCTTTGCCAGTGATGACAAAGGGGGAGAGAAGGCAGTAGGAAGAGGTTTCATAATTGTAGGGGGAGTACTTGTGTTGTCATCAATGCCAAAGGGGGAGATTTTTGATCAATAGTTGTCATTGATGTCAACCCAAGAAGTACCAGGGGCTACCCCGAACTTGCATGGGAATTTTGAATTGAAAAATCATCCTATTCTAAGTCAAGGATCTTCTAGATGGATTCTACCCATTGAGATGTTTCTGTTGATATATGACACACCGCATAATTCTTCACAGTTTGGGAGATATTTGTGTTTGAAGTTAGTAACCCCAGTTAGTGGGATAAAACCCCATAGGGTTGTGGCATGCCACTCATCATTGGTTGTGGTCATTGAATATTCAATAATTAATAATGTTTTATACTCCGAAAAAACCTCCAAAATTCACTTGTTGAGGACCCTCTCAACTCAAGACATTTCTATAAATAGTGACCCTCATATCCTCCTCTTATAGGCACTCTTCAACGAACTATCTTGTGAGAAGACCTCTGTAATTTTTTGGCCCGCATGAGCTTCTAGTGTAGGATTTGTTGCAGGTATTTTAAGTTTTTGTTGAGGTCTGGTTAGGGCACAAAATTATGATCGAGTTTGAAGGTCTATTTTGAAGCAAGTTTAGAGCCTTTGATTCTAGGATTTCGCTACATCAAACAGGTCATCGTGGAATTTTCACTATAACTATTGTTATACGATGCTTCAGAAGATAAAATTAAAACACATTTGATATGAAATCGTGATGAACCGCATGACTTAATTTTAGATATTGGTTCGATATATTCTCGGAGATATTATTTGAGGAATTTAGGGTTTTTGCAGGCTCCCGAATTCCATGTCAAACAGGTTACCCTTGGAAAACCATCATAACTTTCTCTCTGAGAATTGGATTCAAATTTAGTAAATAGTGACAGAAGGAGGACTGACTATAGATTGGTGGATATCATTTTTAGGGCCGAAGGTCAAAAAAGAAACACATGGAACTTAGTACAAGTTCGCTCTATTGAACTAGTTTATAATTCGGTCATCGTGGGAGATTGGGAATAACGCTTTCTTGAAGACTCCAATCTCGATCAGACCTGTGAGGTTGGAAATAAGAATCATAGACATACCATAGGAGGAAATTTTAGACCTTAGAGATATGAAATTACATAGATACAACAAATTCAATATCGAGCTCCTAGAAGGCAAGAAAAGGTATGTATTCAAGGATCACTGTAGTAAGGACCACACATCAACAGCCAAGGAAAGTCTACTACAAAAGGGTATGTATGATTAGTGTTTTCATTTGAATTTTGAGTATCATCTCTGACATATGTTTTTGAGGGAGGTCATAGGTATATTGTTTTGTATTTGTTTGTGTCTTTCTTGTTAATGCATGTGCATGAAGGATGACACTTTAGAACAACTCAGACACATACTAGAAGGACATGTAGTGCCAAAGTACCATTACTTGAAGCAAGAAGAACAGTACCTCAGCAGTTGCAAGTGATTCAAGAAGTAATGCCAAGTCAAGTGTTAGGTATTTTCAAAAAGGCAGTTCTATAAAAGAGTCATCATTGTAATTTGTAAAAGAGTAATCATTGAAAGAGTCATTATTGTAAAGTTTCAATCTACCTAGAGTTGAAGAGGCATTGTTGGGAGGTATAGGAGTCGTTGTTGGGATGATGTCATGGTTGGGTTGTAGGTCATAGTGTGATTGGGTGTTTGTTCAAGTACAATAAAATAATTGTAAATCATATTATATCATGGATCATTGTCCTTGGTACGAGAGTCCACACTCTTGTCTCGCTTTTGATCATTATAGGGTGGCAAGGAGGTGCTAGGCAGGTGCATGAAAGTCGCCTACAAGTTAGATCCTGTGAATCAAGGTGGTAGGTTGGTCTAGTATGTTGGGGAATCCATTCAGTTGAATACTGAAGAAACCATGGCATTGGGGCGTCCTTCCAGTGGGAGTTGGAGAATAATTCTTTTGTATAATTCTAGGAAGTTGTAACTTTGATTTCAATTGGGGCTAAAGATTAAAAAAATATTAGAAAAGCATTCGATGGTTTTTTACTCGGAGGGGGTTTTCCACCTAAAATTCTTGTGCCTATTGTTTTCTTTTGTTTACTGTTATTACTGGAAAAACATTAATAATACTTGAACATTAACTAATGCTCTGAAAATATTTAAAAGTGATAATTGCTAAGGAATACCGATTCACCCCCTCCCCAGTATTTCCAACAATTGGTATCAGAGGTTGGTTCCTTCAATAGAAGTCTAACAACTAGGAGATCATGGAGTATACTAAGAATAGATTTCCTTTGTTCAATGGAAATAATTATGCACTTTGGAGTGGAAGAATGTAGGTTCATTTGCTGGCAAAAGGATACGAACTACGACAAATCGTTGACAAAGTCTTCACACCGACCCATGATGAACAAGGTAAGAAAAATATGGTATATGATGCAAAGGATAAAGATCTTATTTTTAGTGGGCTTATCCAATTTTTTCATCTTAAGGTTTTTAGTTGAAAAAATTCTAAAGAGGTATGGGGAAAGCTCGAAAATATATGTGCAGGTGACTCAAAGGTGAAAGAAGAAAAGCTTCAAATTTACAAGGGAAAATTTTGAGCAACTCAAAATGAAGGAAGATGAAAATATTGCTACATACTTTTAGCTTGTTAATGAAACAAAAAATACATTGGAAGGTTTTGGAGAACCTGTCGACAAGAAAATTGTTTTCCAAAAGATCCTCAAAACCTTTCCAAAAAGATTCAACCCAGAGTTATTTGTCTTGGAAGATAGATCAGATCTGACCAATCTCAGCAGAGACGAATTGCATGGAATTCTTATGACATATGAAATGAGAATTGAAGAAGAGGGTGGTACTTCTCACTTAGAAATAACATTTGTTGCATCCAAAAAGACTGGTAAGGACAAGCAGAATCAAAAAGCCAAAACTTACAACTGTAAAGATGAAGAAAAGGAAGAAGATGAAGAAGAATTTTCAGATAAAGAATTTTCCTACTTCACACGAAATATCAAAATAGTTACAGGAAAATTCAAAGGTAAACTTCCATTGATATGGTTTGATTGTGGTGAGGTTCAGAATTTTGCAGCCATGTGTCGTCACAAAAATGAGGTTGTTATGAAAGGAAAGAAAGGCCCTAGGAAGTTCAACAAGAAAGGCAAGAAGAAATGGTTTAAGAAATTTTTTTTCTCCAAAGAAGATAGCTCCTCATCCGATGAAGATAGTGATAATGAAGAAGAAAAGAACAGAAGGGTTTTGTTTATGGCCAAGCACAATAAGAAACAGGCATCTGACGAAGAAGGAGACGAAGAAGAAGAGATGACTGAAGTTGAATTTCAAAACGAAGTGATCAAGGTTATCAAAGAGATCAAGGCTGAGAAAAAACACATCAATACTCTTGAAGATGAATTAAAGACAAAAAGAGAACATGTCCTAGATCTTAAAATAAAGGTTGAATAATACAAACTAATCGAAGTGTTTCTCATGAAAGAATTAAAGGAAAGAAACACGGAAATAGAAGCACTGGAAGCTGAAATAGTCTCTCTATGAAAGGAAGTAAAAAATGGAAAAAATATTCAAAATAATTCCAACAACTCAAAGGAATTGGAAGAAGTCATTATAATTCAGCGATCATGCAGTGACAAGACTGGTCTTGGTTACAAAGAAAAATCAGAAATGGAGACAGTCCTTCTACGACAACAAAAGAAGATGGATATGAAAAATCTACTAAGTTGACACACTTCTCACCTAAATCAAGAGATCAAGACTTGCAGGAAGAACCTTGGAAGACAATTCCTCGAAGAATATTTCCTCCCAGGCATCAACCTATATTTTATGGTCATTGTTATTCATGTGGAAGGTTTAGACATAGAGCTGTAGAATGTCGCACATATATTTGGAATGAATATAGTTACGAGAGATCTTTCAGAAATGGATATTCCAGAACTCAGCAGAATATCAATAGATTTGATCATTTGAGAGATGATGTCAAATTTTACAAATGTAACAATTTTGGACATCTGGCTAAAGATTGCAGACTTGGAAGCTCTTCAAAGGAATTCTTGCAAAATCAGAATGAACAAGTATGAAAAAGAAGACTGAAAAATGTGTTGTCGCTCTCAAGGCTCAAAGCAACAAAAGGGAATGGTATGTTGACATTGGTTTCTAAATGCATATGACTGGAGATAAAAATAAGTTCATATCCTTGAAGGAAAATAAGGATGGAAAAATGTCTTTTGGAAATGACGGGTTTTCAAATGTCATAGGAGCAGGTATAGTCACACTTGGAAGCAAGGATACATTAGCAAAGGATGTGTTGTTGGTTGAAAATATGAATCACAATCTGCTCAATGTTGGACATATGTGCAATCAAAGGAAACATGATGCTATTCAACTCTAAGAAATGTGAACCAGGAAAGGTAAATCTGGAAAAATTGTGGCTACAACAAGTAGAGCTCCAAATGACATATACATTTTGGTTGAAATGTCTAAAGTGTGAATTTTGGAAAAATAATATGAAAGGTTGTTATGGCACAAACGAATGGGACATGTTAGTGTCGATATCTTCATCCCTCCATCAGTGATCAAATTTCTATTTTTGCATGCATATTAGGTGTCCCATCCGATCAGCTGCATTCCATTAGATCATGGATCAACTGATGGTAGTGGTTCATGGTCATTTTCCCTCATGGCATTTACTTGCTGGCCTGTTTTCACATGTTCAGGTCATTTACTGTTATTTTATTTCATTCCATTTACCAAAATCATTTTTAGGGTTTTAGGTCTCACTAGGTCTAGGGTTTGTCACCATGGTCATCAAAAACCTAATAAAAGGTCAGCAGGCACATGAGGAGGTCTTATAAGTTCAAAAAATCAAAATTTCACTAATGATATGCTCAATAAGTGATTTTTTACCTCAAAACTCTGTTTTGAGGTGGAAACAAAATTTTTATTTCCTGTGTACAAATATTTATGTAATTTGATATATTTTATATATGTAATAAGTTCCAGCTGCTGCCCTTGATTCATCATGTCAACTCCAGCCACTACAGACAAAATAAAAAGCATCAATGCATCAGTTTCCCAAGTGACCAAGAAAAGTTAATTTAAATGAAAAACAGAGCTAATGACCAAAAGTGACTTGGACATTAGAAAAGTGGGTTTGAATAAGTGAAAAATTAAAAGCCATCCAAATATAAAGTCAAAGGATTGCCATTCATCATTTCATTATGCAAAAGACCATTGGAGAGCAAAAAATCACGATTTGGAGCAAAGAAGGTCAAAAACCCTGTTTTTTTACCTAAACTTACCTGGTGTTGCGCATCAGAGGCAGTGCGTTGTGCGTCAGGCTAGCGCTGCACATCAGGAGCTTTCTGCCAGTGTTATTTTGCTTGGGTGCTACGCATCAGAAGGGTGCTGCGCATTGGGCCCAGTGCATTGCGCATCAGTCCAGCACTTGCTAAATCGCTCCAAATTTTCCAAAAACCCTCAAAAACGTTGTATTTCCATTCTACAAGTAAGTGATCATTGCCCTAGAGCTAAATTTGATGTCATGCTTGTGTCCTTCATGAGTTTTGCATATTGAAAGTGAAACCCTAGCTGTCTTCATTGTTTTCCATTACATTGTGCAATTTTCACTCCACCATCATAAAAAACATCATTAAACCCTTTTCCCTCTTCCATTTGCCTAAATCACTCCATTTATCCCATTTTTCATATCCCTCTCCCCTAAAACAACTAATTCCCTTCACTAAACCCTAAATCCCTCACTAAACCCTAGTTTCCCAAAACTCATTCCTTCATTCCCAAATTCCATTTCCTATTAGTAAATCTCTTCATACTCATCTCCCTTGTCCTCCCTCATTATCATTGTTCACCACATCATCATCATATCACTCTCCTAAGATAAGCACCAACACCATGGCAAGAAACAGTGAGTCAAGCTATGATGAAGAGGAGACACTAAGTGACAGTTCAAGAGAAAGGAATGTACAGCCTAGGAGACCTCACAAGGGTGGGAAAATTATCAGAGAGGAACCTATTAACATTTCTGAACTCCTTGCTTGCCCCCTTGCTACCACTTGTTTTAGATACCAATCTTGCTTTGAATTTTATAAGATGGTTGAGAGGGTTAAGTATCATCATGAATTGGCAAGGCAATTTGTCATCAACATGGAGAACAATATGGTAAACCTTGCTGGCATCAATTTCACACTTTCACCAGCCATTATTACAGAAGCAACTAGAATGCCAGATGTAGGGGAAAGGTGGAACAAAAGACAAAATATCAGCAAGCAACATTATGAACCATATATTAAGGCCAAATATCATGGTAAATTGAGTAGGGTGTTTCCTTTCAAGTTCTTGGAGGACTGGTATGTTCCACTCATGAAACTCATCATCAAATACTTCACATGTGAGGGAAGGTTCTCCAGACTCTATGCCTATCATATCAGATTACTTATGCATTTCACCAGGGTTAGAATGATGAGTATTCCATATTTCATTTGCAAAAACATAGAGAGGATGATTGTGATTGCAAAGAGAAAACCATACCCACAGCAGCTTAACAGTATTTATCACTTTTTTGTCATCAAGATTATTGTTGTGCATCAGCTTACTCAGTTGGGAGTGCCATGGGACACCTTCATTGCCCATGAAATCTTCAAGGGGCCTCAAATTTTTGCAGATCCTCAAGAGGAAGGTGGACCTTCCGGGCAACAAAAAGAACATGAAAGAAAAACAGAAGAGGCCCACATTACTGTGTTTATAACTTATGAAAAAGGGACAAGAAGACTTTTTGCAACTGCCAAACGAGTATTATCTCCACCAGGGGTGGAAGGGGTCTCGTTTCCTTCACCAGATCACAAGCAAATGCTATCTTCACCTGGGGTGAAAGGGGCTTTGCCTTCTTCTTTAATAGTACAGGTACATGACAAAGGAAAGCAACCTATGCAAGATGAAGGGCCTTCTGAAGGGCAAGATAGAGATTTTGTTTTGGTTGAGGAATAGGACACTGATTTGGGCTCCCAAAACTCAAGACTCAAGGAGGCCATCAAAGAGAAAGAAGCTGACATCCAAGCCTTATCACTTGACCTTGAGAGGGTTAAGTGGATCATTAACTTCCTTGAGCAAGAGAATAAGCAAATGGAGGACAAAAAAACAATCATGGAGCTGCAAAACATTAGGGAAAATCAACAAATGGCAAAAAGAAGGAAAATCAAGATGACATCACTAGAACAAGAAATAGAGGCTGACTGCGAATCATGGTTGGAAAGAGTGAATATCCACCTTGAGAAGCTACTTGATAAGGCTAACAAGGAGAAGAAAATGTTGTGCCACATGGCTTATCACTATTTGGCCTGAAACAAAATTTGCGACAAGGATAAGAAGCCTAAAAGCCAAGTTGAAGAGAGCCTTAGAAGCCAAAAGGGAGCAAGATAAACTTAGAATTTTGGCTGAAGCTTCCTTGGCTCAGCAAAGAAATTAGTAGGCTTGCATCTTGCCAAATTTGAGGAAATTTTGAGAATTTTTGTCATTTCATAAATTTTAGTTGCAAAACATAGGAATTTTCCTCTAATGCGCAGCGCTATTGGCGCTGCGCATTGAGCTGGCTTGGAATTTTGAATAATGGTCTACATTTTTGGATTCTTCATGGAAAAATACTGAAACCCAAAAAGTTTCATGAAATTTGGAGGATATCTAGGTCACCTAAAGGACAAAAAACACCTAAAAAATGCCCTCTCTGCCCCTTTTTGGACCCACAGGAAGCAGTCTAGGGATAAATGATTTTTGAAGGGGCAAATGGACTCCAAATCCAAAAAATCCAGTTGTACTAGAAAGTAGACAGACAAAGCTCTCCAACAAGCCATCTTGGAGCTAATTTGGTGAAGGGGAAGGCCTTCAAACTCAGCCTTGAAGTGGTGCTGCGCATTACGCAGATGGCGCTGTGCATCAGGCAAAATTTTGCTAATTTTGCTCAAAAACTCAGAATTTCGCCTAGTTTTCTACTAGTTTGACTTTTTCTTCTCTCATGGTCAAATTCATGATGTAATATGATGTAAATTGATGTACTATAATGTAAAAATGATGAAAAATTACTTAAGGAGGTAGATACATTAGTTTTAGTTGGTTTTGAGCTAAATGAATCAGTTTCCATAGTTTTAGAGGCAAGTTGTTCCACTGCTTGTTTTTCAGTTCCTAGTTTAGATCTTGTTGAAACAGCTCCTTGACTCATAGATTGGACCCATGATGGCTAGCATAGGTGGTTTGATGCCTATATCTTATAATTTCTTAGTCATTTGTCAAGGTTGGACTTTTGTGGATGCATTGAGCACTATTGTACATCACTTTTGTAGTTTGGCAAGGAAATAAACCAGGGTTTTGCAGCATTTTGTGGGATTCTTGTGGTAATGTGAATTATTATTGTTTTCTCCTCCGTTATTCAGTTTATCATATGTTTATATGTACCATCATCTCTCTCTTTTTCTGCATAACTAAATGAATCAAGTGTAAAAGGTGGAATTCATTGATGTTTTAGTGCTCTGCCTTAGGGTTTATTTAGTTTTAGATGTTTTTTGCTATTTGAAGAGGACTCATGACACTTTCTTGTCCTATCCAACTCCTCACTAGTATTTAGACTCACCATTACACCCAATTCAAAGTGTTAAAACACTTGCCTACCTCGCCCCACAGAAACCTCTGCAAATCTGAGTTGATTTCCCGGACCCAAAGCTGCCTTCCTCATCTAATCCAGCAAACAAATATTAAAACCAATCAAATCCTCTGAGCTACTATACCTAGCCTAAAACCCATATTTTATTCAGTCATCTCAACTGAGATTGACAAGGAGAGAGCCCTCTCCCGACCTGGTAGGGCTAGCTACCAGGTTAAGCGTGATTTGATGTTACCCTAGACTTGCCTTCCTTCAGCCTAAGGTAGATTTAGGCACTAACAGGACATATCAATTTCGATAATTCAGTTAGGATCAACAAAAAGGAAGCAGTAAGAGAAATGCCTAAAATTTCAAAACCTACCAATACGATATGTGAATCTTATTGGCATGACAAATAGACAAAAGTTGAGTTCAAGACAAAGGAACACTTTGTGTCACATCCATTGGAATTAATACATACTGATCTATGTGGTCCTATGAGAACAACATGTTTAGATAATGAATTATACTTTATGCTAATGATAGATGATTACACCAAAATGACAGTCGTCCATTTCTTAAAGAAAATGTATGAGGCATTTGAATGTTTCGAAATCTACAAGGAATTGGTCAAAAATGAAACCAATTTGAAGATAAAATGTCTGAGATCAAATAATGGCAGAGAATTCACGTCTAAAGTATTTCAACAATACTGTGATGATTATGGAATAAAAAGGTAATTCTCAATAGCTAGAAAGGCACAATAGAATGGAGTTTTTGAAAGAAAAACATAACCGTACAGGAAATGGCAAGAAAAATGTTAAATGACTCAAAATTAGATAATAAATTATGGGTTCAAGCAATCGATAGAGCCATATTCATTATAAACAAAGGTATGCTCAGGAACAAGTATAACATGAGTCAGTACGAACTATGGAAGGGAAGACCAGCTAACATCAAATACCTCAAAATATTTCAAAGTAAATGCTACATCAAAAGATAAGACCAAAAATTGGGCAAGTTCGATTCCCGTGTTGATGAAGGTATTTTCATTGGTTATTCACGCAAAAGAAAGGCTTATAGATGCTACAATCTAAGGTGAAATCAAATATTTGAAAGCATAAATGTTAGTTCCGATGAAGACTATGTTCTAAAGGATAACAATGAGATCATCTTTGAGGGGCTTGAGGTAATATCTATGAAGGATGAAGAAAAATATCCTTAGCAAGACCAATCAAATAAGGAAACAACAATCAACCAAGAGGAAATAATAAATTATCAATAGGATGTACAAGAAACTTCTCCAAAAGTTTTAAAATAATGGTGTCAAAAGAATCATCTGTCAAATCAAATCATTGGTAACATCAATGAAGGAATTATAACCAGAAGAATTCGATAGCTTCGTTCATCACAGCAATCCCATCTTTCTCTTTTAGCATATTTTGAGCCTAGCAATGTTGAGGAAGCTAGTCAAGATGAACACTGGGTAGCAGCTACGAATGAAGAACTAGATCAAATTTTGAAGAACGACACTTGGGAATTGGTTCCATGACTAAAGGATAAAATTGTTATTGGAACTAAATGGGTATTTAGAAACAAATTGAATGAGGATGGACAGGTTACTGGGAATAAGGCAAGATTAGTCTGCAAAGGATATGCACAAGTAGAAGGAATTAATTTTGAAGAAACATTTGCTCATGTTTCTAGAATGGAAGCTATCAGGATGTTTCTCATTTATGCATGCTTGAGAAAAGTCAAGGTGTACCAAATGGATGTTAAGTCAACCTTTCTAAATGGTGAATTTGAAGAAGAAGTTTACATTGAACAACCCGAAGGTTTTCTGCTCTCTCACAAGGAAGACTATGTCTACATATTAAAGAAGGCACTATATGGTATCAAACAAGCTCCTAGAGCTTGGTATGCTCATCTTGATGGATATATAAATAAGGAATGATTCAAGAAAGGAAGCGCTGACAAAAATCTCTATGTGAAAGTGGATCAAGATAACCTAACAATTATCGAGGTATATGTGGACGATATAATCTTTGGAAGAAATGATGACAGATTAAGTAAAAACTTTGCCACAAAGATGCAAAGTGAGTTTGAAATGTCTCTACTTGGTGAGTTGACATACTTTTTAGGGCTTCAGATATCTCAGCAGGATAAAGGAATATTTATATATCAAACCAAGTACATCAAGGAAATGCTCAAGAAATTCAAGATGGAATATTGCAAGCCTGTCCTTACCCCAATGGTAACAAGTTGCAAGTTAAGTTTAGAATATTCGTCAAAGGATGTGGACCAGAGGTTGTATAGATCTATGATTGGCAATCTTCTATATGTGACAACTTCTCGTCCAGACGTAATGTAGGCAGTTGGACAAGTAGCAAGATTCCAAGCAGCACCAAAAGAATCTCATATTAATGTTGTTAAAAGAATTCCTCGATATCTTAAGGTTAGAAAAAAATATGGTTTATGGTATCCCAAAGGAAATGATCTAGTTATCCAAGCTTATACAGATGTATTTTGGGCAGGAAGTGTTGATGATCAAAAGAGTACTAGTGGAACAACATTCTATCTAGGTGGTTGCCTTGTTTCATGGTTAAGTAAAAAGTAGTCTTCAATCTCGTTATCCACAGTGGGAGTAGAATATATCAGGGCAACAGCTTGTTGTACTTAAGTTCTCTGGATGAAGAAAACTTTACAATATCTTCAAGTCAAGTTTGATGAGCCTATTCCCACCTTCTGCAATAACACCAATTCCATCAATATCTCCAAGAATCCCGTGATGCATTCCAAAACAAATCAAATTACAATCAAATATCATTTCATTAAAGAGAAGGTCACCAAAAAGAATATCAAGCTTTACCAAGCTTGAATATGTTGGCACAAAGGAACAAATTGCTGATATCTTTACCAAACCATTACCTTGTGAAGAATTTGAGTATCTTCGCCAAAAGCTTGGGATTCTCCCAAGTTCTCATTAGACTATTTCTCTTATCTAACTAACTAAAAAGGGGGAGTGGGTGTGTACAGGTTCGCATGATGATAGCTTTTCAAGGGCAGTTACCTTTTTCCATTGGTGACAAAGGAGGAGAGAAGGAAATAAGAAGAGGTGTCATGATCTCAGGGGGAGTACTTGGGTTGCCATCAATTCCAAAGGGGGAGATCAGTTATCATTGGTTGTCATTAATGTCAACCCAAGCAATGTTGGGGGTGTTTACAAGGTTAATCCTCTCTATAGACACAGACGATCCCTCTTTCCCAATGAATGGGTCTAGAAACTGAAGTGACAATCAACTAGACATATTCCTATATTATAATTGAAAAATAGAACGAGAGAGATTACCTACCTCACTCTGATGCTATTCCTATTTCCTTTGTTGAGATCCTCGAACCGCTTGTGTCATAGACTTGTTACTACTTCTTTTAGCGCTTATGTACCTGCACAAGTGATCAAGAGACAACAAATCATGCCAAAACCAATAGAAAATCCAATAATAACCTACTTAGCTGATCAAGGAATGCCAAGCTAATACATACATGAAAATATATATTTTGGGAAGATGAACCAGCAGTTGTATATTATTTAAAGAATAAAGGGAAGACTACAACCATAGCCTTGATGTTGAAAGGCTCTCTGACGCACCCGCGTATACCCATAATGTGCATATAAAATGCATAAACTCTATTTGCCCCAGGAATTTCAACTCTGTGTTGAGTCAAATCTTCACTAAATAATGGTTTAAGGCCCCCTTTATTAAACCTCTGTAGAATGATTTGTTAACAACCACAGTGTAACCCTTCATTCATGTCCTTTCATCAGGACTCATTCACCCTCACAAACCTTTATTAATCCTTATTCCCGCACATATATCCAAACCCATCTTTACCTTTGGTTATATTGGACTTAACGCACAAAACCATCTATCGGCTTTATTTCTATTATAAACCTTTTATAATAGAAATCTTTCATAAGGCATACGTAACTTACCTTTACTGCATTTCCTCGCCTCTACACATTTATCAATGCTCCCTTTATCGCAATCGCAGGATTCCAAGAACTTAAGAACTTGGCATTTGAACTCTCAATCTGTGGGATGTGATCATACTATTCACCGTTACAACCTTTATATATTTCTCTGACGCTCCATATTTTGCATTCATCCTCCACCATTGGGTTTTACTCCATTAGATCCATTATTGTCACGTTTCTCGGATCACACCAACATGCCTCCTAAGACTCCTTTTGATCCAGATTTAAACAGGAACATAATAAAATACAGAGATAACCATAAACATAGAGATGTAGCGGAAATAATACTTCATTTCATTAATGGAAAATACTAAAATATGCTTACAACCAGAAATGGAAATAAACCAGCTAGGGTGATGGTAGCTTATCTTTGAGAAGAGATGTGGCGGCCACATGCCTCTGAACTATGTTACAACAAGGCTCGAAGGCCTATTTATTGTTGAGAAACAATGGAAAACTCTTCACATCCCAAAACCTAACCCTAGAAGATGAAACTCTAAATTGTGGGCCCTGTTTGGGTAAATTGGTACATCGATTTCCTGGGGTTGTAACTTTGGCACCCGATCTCCGTTTGACACGTACAATAGCACGTTAGAAAGATCTATCTGAGAACTATAACTTTGGGAAGAGAAACATCGGTCCATGGACCCATGTTGCTCCTAGATTTCCTAAAAAATGTTGTTTAGGGCCTTAAAACGGCTCTGGAAGTTCAGGACCTGAAAAAACTACTAAAAATAGTAAATTGTGCTACAATTACGAAAACTAAAAAAATGAAAAAAACAGTTGTGGGGGTCCAAATGGGATAGGTGGGTGGCCACCAACATCCACCTGGATCACCTTTCACATCTGATATGCAATTAACACAATGGAACTTCAAATACAATTAAAACCACGTCCATACCTTATTAGGTCTACTCACATCGCACATCGCACTTTCGCATATCGCAATGGCTTAGGGCCGATACATTTACCATGGAATATTTAGATGCAATCTAATCGTTGATCGCATCGGACATCGCATATCACACATCGCACTTGCTTGTGGCAAATGTTAATTCACTCACCATTGAAATGTTGCGATGCGAGATTTATTGCGATCCTTTACCATTTATTAGAGCACTCGATCCAACAGTTAGAAATGATCTCGTGTATCACAATTGCCAATCACTTAAAGCCGCTTCACTCACTCCTAAGATATGTTGTGATGCGCTATCAATTGCTCTGTTCCATGCAACTTAATCCTGTCCGTTGAGCATAAAGATCCAACAGCTCCTATGCATCGATACTTCATTTCTTTGTCCATCACTTTACTTGGGTTTTACGCCATTCCTTCAATGTTTTCTGTGGTTTTTGGGTTTCTTCAAGGTTTCTTATCCTTCCGTTGTTTTTTTGCATGACTCCCTCCTGAGCTTAACTCTGCATGATTCTTTAATCACGGTCACTCCTGGACTTTACCTTGATCCTTCAATCGGTTCAATGATCCATTACGATCCTCTGTGTCATTCTTCTCTCTGTGTTTTGCTGAACTCCGCCTGCATTCTCTGTTATGTAGAATACTCTGATTCACACTTAATTTATAATTCAATACTCAAAACACACACATGCAAACTCAGAATTGAGTTGCTTGTATTAATAAACAAGTATTTACATAAGATTCTCTCTCTCTTTGGCCTGATCTTCAATATCAGTGGCCTCTGTTTCACAATCTTCCCGTAGGCTTACAGTCACACTCTAACTAGCTTAATTATCTAACCTCTATATTTGCCTTTTAAGCTTACATTTATACAAAATGGTACTACAACCAATTCCTGGTTTAGATCCATAAACTCCTCAACAAAATCTTAAAATCTCTTCCTTATCTCTAAGGATCCTCTCCAATCCACAAAATCATGAAGTAACTCCTAATCCAAGATTTACAATTAATTCTCAAATCCCTCAATCTCTCAATTATCCTAAATCTATCATATTCTCCTATATTTGAGAATATTTACAAATATGTCTCACAATTCTTAATTAAATCCTATTCTCATTAAAATCTCTCAAAAGACTAAATAATTACATTAATTTAATACTTAGGAAACCAACTTCCTTAAAACACAAGACCCCATATGTCTACCAAAATACAATGATATTATTGAGCTGAATGCTCCTGCATCACTCTCCTTGAGTGATAATCCAAGTCCAATCCAAGAAACTCTCCAAACACTCCTTCTCCAAGTCTAATGAATAGCCTCTAAGCACAAGCTTAACATAGGGGTGCAAACTGACATAGACCAACCTGACCAACCATTTGGGAATGGGAGAGGAGGAATTTATAGGCTGGGAGAGGGAGTTAGGACTCCTCCAAAGATAGGATTAGGTCCACATCTCAAGGAGGTAGCTCACAGGGATAAGACAAAGAGGTCAAGTTAGGAGAATTCGACCTCATCTATGCGAAACCACCTCCAGCTCACCGCTCTGGAAGCTTCTAGATCATGAAGCTTCTCATCCTCTTTGGGAAAATTAACTTTTTGGGATCATCGAGGGTATGACAGGAAATAAAGTGATGCCATCACGGGTCGAACACAGTGCAATAGGTGACCATCATGGTTTTGAGCTTCATAAGAGAGATGACCCTCATTTTAGGGTTTTAAGAGTTATTTATTCAGGGAAAGCTCCAGACATTTTCCAAGAAAAGTTAAAGGAGGGATCTAAACTGTATACATGGATGAGTATAATATATGATGGTCATGTTTCAAGCACTTCAGGGTATGTCACAGGGAAGTGCAGGAGGCGTGACAAAATACTGTGTAAAAGATGCCCCCTAAAGCATGAAGGAAGAATGAGGAGTGATGGCTGAGATGCTTTACGAGCTTTTGGCACGGACGAGGACACACACTGTCAGGAGACCTGTAAATCAAGGACACATAAACATATACATATCTAATTTCAAAACATTGGATGTAGCCATCTAGATAGTAAGGACCATATGAAAGGATCCATGGCATGGGCACAACCATCCAATACAAAAGGATAATCTGTAATCTAAGATCTAATGCATGGACGCAACCATCCGACATAGAAGAATCATCATAAATGTAAAGTCCCACGGTATGGTCATAGCCATACATATAGAAGAAACATGTGTACGATCATGAACAATACATAGTAACATAACTCTACGCAACCTGAGTTATATCAGACAAAACTCAAGGTTTTGTGCTCCATACAACCTGATCAAGGTACGCATTCTAACATGCGAATGAATGTGTTGCAGTCGAACATGCTAGAAAACCACCTGATTACCGACCATTAATGTGGACTGTTAGCAGGCATGAGAGGAACCACCCATAATGACAATGGCTCTCAAGGTACAACAATACAATCCGTGAATGTGATAACGAAGCTGAAGTCGAATACTCATGGAATGATTTGATCAAAGGCCAATGACGAAAACCTATCATTAGATGCGAAGAACTTTCCATTAAGGCATGAAAGCTCTAAGGTACTAAAAGGGAGTTTCTAAGTCATCTTCCTAGATAATGAGCTAAAGTCGACAGGAAGTGACCCATCGAAGGAGGGTCATAATGATTCCCTCATCATCAACACGAAACAAGGAATAAAGTGGAATAATTTTCAAGACTGTAACAATGACTCAAACAGTGTATAGGTAAGTAACTATAGATTGGACTTCTCTTGAACATATTGGCAACATGACTCCGGAGTATGGTAGCATTAGACTCAACATAGGACCAAGGGTCATAATGATGAGGTGGAATAGTCAAATGAGAGGCAAAATGGATCACCCAAACCTGGAAGGAAAACTGGCTAAGTGACGATATCCCAAACCCGACATGAGAAACAGATGATTGTCATGTTCAAGAAAAACATGCTGCCTATACAAGGAATGTCTCATCTTCATTTTTCCCCCACTATTTCTAGTGAGTACCTCTTTATTTTTACACAAGCTTGGAGAGGATACCATATGCTTGTCGTATAAGTTCACCCTTCGGATGAATCCATCCTAGTAGGTTTTATGTGTCCTAGGAAGGAGAAGCTCAGTCTCATCATGGTGACAAGTCTTCCATCGTAAAAAAATTAATGATTCCGATGGAAGAACAACTCGATATCTTTTTCATATTTAGAGAGTTTGAAAAAGAGACAAAAAGGGAAAACTCCACCAGGTCCCTTTTCATAATTTGTCTCTCGAATCCGAAAAGGTAGAAACAATCCTCGAGAGAACCTCCTAGCCATGTTCAACTAAGGTGTTCCTTTTTCGTACAATAGTCTATCTCACTCCGGAAAAGGGTTAAAAATATACTGAGTAGATGTCAATTCATTTACTTTAACAAGTTCGAAATGACAAGCACTCGACAATCTTTTCATATTTTTGGAGTTTTAAAAGAGCTAAAAGAGGACTCCACCTGGAGGAATGAGTGGTATGAAAGGATAGAAACTGGTTCCAGCAATGATGAAACTGCTCAAAACCATTAATAGTCGAGAGGCTGGCTAATAAGACCACTCATCATATATGTTCCTCAAGTAAGGGTAAAACAACCAAGTGAAAGCATATGATCGGCCAAAAATATGGTGACGATGGAAATGAAAAAACCAAGGCTCATCGGGCAAAACAGGTTGATAAAAATGACAATCACGAGATGTAAAGAGGAGAATGGTTTGATTTTTACATAAGCTTGAAACATAAGAAACTATGCTTGAGTATACTTGAGGATGGTTTCATTTTTTCACAAGCTTAAAACATGAAAAAAAAAACTATGCTTGGATTTGGTTTCATTTTTACACAAGTTTGAAACGGAAACAAATTGTGCTTGAAAATGGTTTCGTTTTTACACAAGCTTGAAACAAAGATAATGTAGGTTTTAACCCTGTACATAAATTACCTACATATGAATTCTAAAACACAAAAAATAAACAATGCAAGAGCATAACACATAAAACACATATACACAGAGATTTTCCTCTAGATCCCAAAACCGAGACTACCATCTTGATTTTTCATTATGTTCCTTTCAATGTTACAATACATATTTATACATGTCGAAGCATCCAATACCATGGACTAAAAACCATCACGTCCAAAACCATGGACTGAAAACCATCGCGTCCAAAACCATGTGCAAAAAATCATGCACAAAACCATAGGTAGGTCCACCCAACCTAATATAGGGTCCAAAAACAAAATTTTCCAGGGCGCTGCCCCAGACCCCATAGAGTGGGGTTACCTGCACCCTTCAAACCCCTTGTGACCCCCCCCCCCCCCCACTACGCAACGAAGGGGGGGCTCTGACCCCCTTCTAACCCCCCGGTTAACTATGTGGGCCAATCATGGAAAGAATATAACACAACCCAATATTCTCCCACTTCTTGTTTTCTTTCCACATGGGGGCATAAGAGAGCTTAGTCATTTATCCAGCCCTGCAATGCCCATTTTTTCTCTACACCAAGAGAACTTCTCAGAGCTCACAGATTTTGTCAATGCATCTGCAGTATTCTTCAAAGTGTCCACCTTTACCAGCAACACCTTTTTTTGTTCTATCATATCCCTCACAAAGTGATACTAAACATCAATGTGTTTTGTCTTTGAATGATATGCAAGGTTTTTTGCCAAGAAAATTGCACTTTGGCTGTCACAATATATCCTTATAGCTCCCTGTACTAACCCCGTACTTGAACACAATCTCTGTAACCAAATTGCTTCCTTTCTTGCATGAGTGGCTGCCATGTATTCCGCCTCTGTAGTTGATAGTGCCACTACAGATTGTTTCTTACGCATGCAACTGATAGCACCTCCAAATAGGTTAAACACATACCCACTTGTAGATCTTCTTTGATCCAGATCTCCAGCCCAGTCTGCATCAACAAAGCCACGAATATCCAACACTCTGTCCAATCTTGGTCTTCCTTGGTAGCACAAACCATAATCACTAATGCCACACAAATACCTGAAAACCCACTTCACTGTTGTCCAATGCTCCTTCCCTGGTTTTAACATAAACCTGCTCAATACTCCCACTGCATGTGCAATGTCTGGTCTAGTACAGACAATCGCATACATCAGGCTACCTACTCCACTTGCATATGTAACACGGGACATGTCCTCTTCCTCTTCTTGTGTCTTAGGACACTATTCAGCAGATAACTTTACACCTACAGGAATAGGAACCTTCACTGGTTTACTATCCTACATATTAAACCTCTGAAATATTGTCTCAACATACTTCCTCTGGTTTAACCAAAGCTTCCTCTTTGTCCGATCTCTTTTAATTTCCATGCCAAAAATATAGTTTGTAGCACCAAGATCTTTCATGTTGAATTTGGAGGACAAATGGGTCTTCAAATCCTGGATAATTTCTTTGTCATTTCCAACAAGCAACATATCATCCACATACAAGATCAGATAAATAACACAGTCACCAATTAATTTAAAATACACAAAGTGATTTGCTTTGCTTCTGGTGAAGCCAAGTCCCCGTATAAATGCATCAAATTTCTGATACCACATCCTTGGTGATTGTTTTAACCCATACAAAGACTTCTTTAACTTGCATACCAGTTCTTTATTACCCTTCGCCGCAAAACCTTCAGGTTGCTTCATGTATATCTCCTCTTCCAGATCCCCGAGAAGAAATGTTGTCTTCACATCCAGCTATTCTACCTCAAAATCAAAAGCAAAGACAATAGATAAAAGTAATCTAATAGAATTTACCTTGGCAACAGGAGAAAAAATATCACCAAAATCAATTCCCGACACCTGGGAATAACCTTTTGCTACCAACCGAGTTTTGTATTTCTCCATCTTTCCTTCTACATTTGTCTTCTTCTTGAATACCCATTTGCTACCAATGGGTTTCCTTCCAGCTGGCAACTCCACCAGATCCCAAGCCTAATTTTTGTGCAAATATGCCATTTCATTAACCATGGCCTCTTTCTAGAGTTTTCCATCCTTTGAATCTACTTCTTCCTTCACAGTTTTGGGATCATCATCAGTAATAGATAAAGCAAAATTTGAATAGAAAGCAGATGGACTATACCTTTCTGGCTGGCTTCTTTCTTGAACTGATCTTCTCACACCCGGAGTTTGTGGCTCTTCATCTTCTAATTCCTTCCTTGTTGTAGAGTCTCATTCTTCCTCCTTAAGCTCAAACTGTATCTTCTCAGGTTCCTTTGGTTAGACTTCATGTTTAATAACATCTTTTACATCTCAGCTGTACACAACCTTCCTTGTTACTGGGTTCCAAAGCTTATAACCCTTTAAACCATCCTTATACCCAATAAAGATGCACTTTTCAAATTTATTATCTAACATGGTTCATTTCTCCTTTGGAACATGTACATATGCATCACATCCAAATACCCTCAGATGTGAAAGAGAGGGTTTCTTACCAGTCCATACCTCTTTTGGAGTCTTATCCTCCAACATTGATGAAGGTGATCTATTGACCAGTAACATGCTATCTCCACCGCCTCTACCCAAAATTCCTATCCTAACCCGGCACCACTGAGCATGCTTCTTTCCCTTTCCATCAACGTCTTGTTCATTCTTTCTGCAACTCCATTTTGCTGAGGTGTATATGGAGTAGTCTTCTACCATGCTATACCACACTTCTTACAGAATTCTTTAAATTCCTTACTACAAAACTCTGCATCGTTATCTTTCCTCAGCACCTTTATCTTCTTCTCTGTCTAGTTTTCCACCAGAGCCTTAAATTCTTTAAACCTGTCAAACACTTCAGATTTCTTCTTATGGAAATATATCCATGCATTCCTTGAGAAGTCATCTATAAATGATACATAATACACAGAATTACCCAGTGATGGAACCTTCACAGGTCCAAACACATCACTTTGCACAAGCTATAATATTTGTTTAGCCCTCTTACCACCAGAGGGGAAACTCACCCGATTCTGCTTCCCATATACACAATTTTCACAGAAATCAAAATCCAGAGAGCTATTACTCATACCTTCTACCATACCTTTACAATGAAGTATTCGAAGGCCCTTCTCTCCAATATGTCCAAGCCTTTGATGCCACAACATGGTCTTCTCTCTAGAGACCACTAGATTTTCTACTCCACTTTCAGGAACCACAGAAATGTTGCACACATCAACAATAGTTCTACCTTGCAGCTTGTACAGAGTTCTAATTCGAACTCCTTGCATCAATACCAGTACTCCCGAACCATCTTATAGGTATCATTCTCAAACACTGTTTTTACACCTGCATCATCCAGCTTGCTTACAAAAATCAGATTTATGGCCAATGCAAGAATATGTAGAACACTCGGAAGTGTTCTAACCCTTCCACCTTGCAACTTCAACTTTACTTTTCTGCGACCAATGATTCTAGCCTTCCTATCATCCCCTAAGAATACATCACCACCATCGTATTTCTCATACTCATAGAACCACTCTCTATGGGGAGTGAAGTGAAAGGGTGCACCTGAGTCAATCAAGCATGCCTCATGATCTACATGTGTACTTGAAGAAGCTAAGTACACATCCCCACCTTCATCTGAGGTGATTTTGGCCTCTGCATAAGGGGCATCATCAGATCCCTTTCCTCTGTCAAGAGTTTTAGATTTACAATCCCTTTTGTAGTGTCCTTCCTTTCCGCATTTCCAGCACACCACCTTTATAGGTTTTCCTGGAGATTTAGATCTCCCACTCGATGACTTATTTTTGTTTCTATTCTGGGAATTTCCTCATACAGACAAGGCATCACCATTCTGGCTCTCCATATTTTTTCGTCTCATCTCCTCCATCAGCAACGTTGAGACTATTTCATCAAACTGCAAGGCAGTTGCATTGCTACCTGTTGCAATAACTAGACTATCCCACGAATCTGGTAGAGAACACAACAAACTAATGCACTTATCTTCATCTAAAATTTTGATATCAACAGACGATAAATGACTTACCACAGTATTAAATTCATTCAAATGCTCTGTCACTTAGTCTCCATCTTTCATCCTCGGGTTATACAACTTTTTCCGTAGGAACAGTTTATTCACCAAAGACTTAGATCGATACAAATTCCATAACATGTCCCACAAAGCCTTCACCGTAGCTTCCCCTGATACATTCAGAAATACTGAATTTGAGACACATAATTGTATTGTGCTCTTAGCCTTTCAATCCAACTTCTTCCATTCTTCATCGGACACTCCTGTTGGTTTAGTACCTAGATCTACTGCGACCCAATGATCTTTATCCACCAACAGAACCTCCATATTGAGTTTCCATAAATCAAAAATCTGACCATTAAATTTCTCGATCTTTATCTTTCCACTGCTCGCCATCCTCTTTCACCACCAGAATCGATCTCGCAGATACCCCACTGAACAGGTTCTACCACAAGCCCGAGCGAAACCCCTCAGCAACAAAGGCGTCCACTTGAAGCTAAAACAACTCTGATACCAAATGTAGGTTTTAACCCCGTACAGAAATTACCTGCATATGAATTCTAAAATACCGAAAATAAACAATGCGAGAGCATAACACATAAAACACAAATACACAGAGATTTTCCCCTATATCCCAAAACCGGGACTACCAGCTTGATTTTCATTATGTTCCTTTCAATGTTACAATACATATTTATACATGCTGAAGCATCAAATACCATGGACCAAAAACCATTGCGTCCAAAACCATGGACCGACAACCATCGTGTCCAAAACCATGTGCGAAAAATCATGCACAAAACCATAGGTAGGTCCACCCAACCTAATATAGGGTCCAAAAACAGAATTTTCTGGGGCGCTACCCCAAACCCCATAGAGTGGGGTTACTTGCACCCTTCAAACCCCTTGTGACCCCCCCCCCCCCCCCAACCCCCCGCTACGTAATCAGTGCAACGAAGGGGGGGCTCCACCCCCCTTCTAACCCCCCGGTTAACTATGTGGGCTAGTTGTGGAAAGAATATAACACAAACCAACAGATAAACTATGCTTGAGAAGAGTTGGCATGCCCCCAGCATAATGACTCAATTCAAGGAACATTCCCCCCAAGCTTCATTGCATTCACCTGTGTATGGAATGAAGGTTCACGTATGAGATCAAGTGAAAGAAACAACTGGGATTTTACGAGATCTAGTCAAAGACTCGAATTGGAAGGGGTTTTTTTAACGATCTTGACACAGGAAAAGAACCATGCTCATGACACCTATTTCATTTTTTAACAAGGTTGACAAAGTAAAAGAACTATCCTCATGAGGCCTATTTCATTGTTTAATTAGGTTGACATAGTAGAATAACTATCCTCATGATCCTTGTTTCATTTTTTAAGGAGCTTGACACAAGACAAGGAACGCTACTCCATGGTCCTTGTTTCATTTTTTAACGAGATTGACACGGGACAAGGAACTATGCTCTATACTCTTTTCATCATAGACCAAAACAGGCCATGGCTTCCAAGAGGTTCTCATCAAATGGGAGAACAACACTTTGGAAGGAATACATAAGCTTGTTCATAAAGGTGAATTAGAAATATTTATGGGTTTGAAAGGATGAGACATATCACTTAGCACAAAGCAGGACCCATTATGTATTATAACCTTACATTTCCCAGAAGAAACTTGCAACACAATTTTATTAATGACTCAGGCTTTCAGGATTCGGGGAGTATAAAAGAGAGTGAACATAGTAGCCTGGAAGGGAGAGCCAGGATACAATTAGAAAAAGATTTCAAGCATGAGAGTTGTGGGGTACAGAGAATGGAAAGAGGAGAACTGAAAGCATGGATGCTTGAAAATTGTTATGATTTGGTAAACGGTTAAGTGCTTCCGGGTTCACGGGATATTAAAGTAGAGTGGGGGCCACTACTCATAATATAGTGCAATAATATGTAGGAATGAGGGGAAAGGAATTAATGCTCGCAAATCGAAACATGTGATGGCATGGATCCCAGAGCCTCACATGCCCATAAGCATTTGGAAAAACGAATTAAGAATTTACGGGCTTCAAAGTACCAGGGTAGTGTGAAAATCATAAATAATGCACAAGGATGGAATGAAGGTAGATGGGCCTACCTATACTCATCACCCAAGGAAAACTAAAGGACATAGTTCAAGGAATAGTTATGGCTCCAAATTGAAGGAATAAATGTCAAACAATAGTGAACCATGTGTACACATTATGTAGAATGGATAATTAGTCATCCCGAGATTTGTAAAGGAGCACAACTAAGAGATGACACATTATGAAAAATATGACGAAAAGGATTGATTTATCTCAGTTATAGCAAATGAAACATGCTAGAAAAAACAGAGGTAAATCCATGGATGAGAGTATTTTTATAACTACTGTGAGATTCTTTGTGATTTTCCTTTTCTTTCAAGACCTTCATAAATTTGTCATTTAAAATGTGAGGAGCTACAAAAGCGTGACAAGTTTAATCAAGAAGGAGCCAAGCATTTTATTTCGGCTGAATCAATAAGAAGAGAAAAATGATCATGACTCATCTTACACATTTGGAAAGAAAAGGAAATATAAAACAAAGCACCTATATGAAGAAAAAAATAGAAATTTTGATGAGAAAATAAATATTTCCCTGAACATGTTATGACCTAGAAGGTCCTAACTACTCACTTTGTTCTTATACTTGCATTATTAAAAGAGAAATAAATAGAAAAGCAAACTAACTAAACCAATTCTACTCCTACCCTAATTGCATGAGGTGTTAGAAAATTATATATTACGGAGCAATGGAACACATAAAATACTGCAGAAATATAAACACAAAAAACGCACAAAACAAGAGAGACACAGATATACGTGGTTCACCCAGTTTGGGCTACGTCCACCCCGAACAGCCAGTCCTTCCTTTCTATTATCCAGCAAAATGAAGAGACACAACCTACAGCAAATCCGCTGTAATATCCTCTATTTTCTCTCACAATCTCACCTCTCTGTTTCTCACTCACAAAATACACATCTATATCTCAGCCTCCAATACAATACCCTCATACAAAGAGAGGGGTTGCCTTCTAGGGAAAAAAACCCTAAACTAAACATAAGTTCTACCGTCAGATCATTTGCCTAATGAACGGCCCAGATTGACTAGAAATTACTATACTTTTACAAGGCAATTTTACATTTGTTTTTAGCTTCAGGGGCGCTGCCCCCGAGCCCCCACCGGGGGACTGCTGGCCCCCGGACCCCCCCAGCCGGGGGGATCGGCCCCCCTGGACCCCCGCGGGGGGGACAAGTCCCCCCCGCACCCCCCCGCGTGGAGGGGTGTACAAACTTCCTGGGGTATACATTTGGCTGAAACAAAGACCTTTGAACAATCATGCTCCACACACAACAATCTCCCACTTGGAGAATGATTGTAGAAACTCCACTGCTGGTTCATTTGCTGGACAATGACTCCTCTTTGGACCTGGCTGTTTCTCATCTTCATCGTCATCCTTGAAGACCAATTGAAACTGAGCATATTCTCAGTTTCTCCCTGGTTACAACTTTTGTTAGCATATCTGTAGGATTCTGCCTAGTGTGTATCTTTTCCAGCTTCAACTCTCCATCTTCCAACACTGATCGTATGAAATGGTACTTAAGCTGTATGTGTTTAGTCCTAGAATGAAATGTTGAGTTCTTTGCAAGATGAATGGCACTTTGGCTATCACTGTATAACGTGCCCATATCATGCTCCTTACCCAATTCACCCATAAACCTTTGTAACCAAATCATTTCTTTACTAGCCTCTGTAGCAGCAACATACTCTGCTTCTGTTGTTGAAAGTGCAACAACACTTTGGATTTTTGAAATCCAACTGACAGCTATTCCACCAACAGTAAATACATATCCTGTAGTGCTCCTCCTGTTATCCTTGTCACCTGCCATATCTGCATCAACATATCCCTGTAGAGAAATGTTTGCACCACCAAAGCATAATGCTTGATTTGTGGTACCTTTCAAATATATGAGAATCCATTTCACTGCCATCCAATGTTCCTTTCCTGGATTGTTCATGTACCTGCTTACAACTCCCACTGCATGTGCAATATCAGGCCTTGTGCATACCATTGCATACATTAAGCTTCCAACTGCTGATGCATATGGAAATTTAGACATATAATCCATGTCTTCTTGGGTCTTTGGGCACATTTCCTTACTAAGTTTGAAATGGCTAGCAAAAGGTGTACTAACTGGTTTTGCATTGTGCATATTAAATCTTTTCAACACCTTTTGTATGTACTCATTCTGAGACAATGTTAATTTGCGATTTTTCTTGTCTCTAGTGATTCTCATACCAAGGATTTGTTTTGCAGCTCCCAAATCCTTCATTGCAAATGAATTTGCCAATTTTCTTTTGAGTACATTTATTTCCTACATGTTAGATCCTACAACAAGCATGTCATCCACATACAATAACAATATAATATACCTGCCATCATTTTGCTTTTTCAGATAAACACAATGATCAGAGTGACATCTAGTATAACCTTGTTCAGACATAAACTTGTCAAATTTTAGATACCACTGCCTTGGAGCCTGTTTTAAGCCATACAAGCTCTTCTTCAACCTGCACACTAGTTTCTCCTTCCCTTTCACCTCATATCCTTGTGGTTGTTGCATATATATCTCTTCCTCCAAATCCCCATGGAGAAAGGCTGTCTTTACATCTAACTGCTCAAGATGCAAATCTTCAGCTTCTACAAGACTTAAAATAGTTCTTATTGAAGTCATTTTAACAACAAGAGAAAATATTTCATCAAAATCAATACCTTTCTTCTGTGCAAACCCCTTCACCACAAGTCTAGCTTTGTACCTCTGTTTTCCTCCATCTTCTTCCTTCAGCCTGTAAACCCATTTATTCTTCAATGTAGTTTTTCCTGCAGGCAACCTAACTAAATCCCAAGTTTGGTTATGCATTAAGGAGTCCATCTCTTCTTCCATGGCTACCTCCCACTTCTTCCTGCTGTCAACCTGCATTGCTTTTTCATAACATTCGGGTTCACCAAAATCAGTCAACAATAAATAATATAATGGAGAGTATCGTTCAGGGGGTCTACTTATCCTGGTAGATCTTCTAACACCACTTTTAGGTGTTTGGGGTGCCTGTTGCTGTTGTGGTGGTTGCTGTTGTTGATTATTATTATTTTCAGGCACCTTTACCTTTTCAGTGATTTCATCAAGAACTGCGTATTCCTTGTTTTCTTTTTCCTGTTTCTTTTCCTGCAACTGATTCTTATAGAACACCTTTTCATTGAATAATACATCTCTGCTCCTAATGATTTTGTGATTTTCGTAATCATATAAGCGATAACCAAAATCATTAACACCATATCCAATAAAGGTACATTTCTTTGACTTTGCCTCAAGCTTTGTTCTATTTTCTTTATCAATATGGACAAAGGCCTCACAACCAAAAGGCTTTAAAAAAGAGTAGTTTACCTTTTTACCTGTCCATGCTTCCTCTGGAACACCACCATCCAAGGAACTTGAAGGCCCTCTGTTTATTAGATAAACAGCAGTATCTACAGCGTTTGCCCAAAACTGTAAAGGAAATCCTGCATGCAATCTCATGCACCTTGCCTGCTCCATGATTGTTCTGTTCATCCTTTCTGACACACCATTTTCTTGTGGTGTTCTTGGAACTGTCTTCTCTCTACGAATTCCATGTTCTGAACAGTACCTATCAAACTCTTTGCTGCAATATTCACCTCCATTGTCTGATCTAAGACACTTCAATTTCTTTCCTGTCTCAATCTCAACCAAAGCTTTCCATTTCTTGAAAGTATCAAATACATCAAATTTATTCTTAATACAATAAATCCATGTTTTTCTAGTTGCATCATCAATAAAAGTAACATAATAACGAGAGCCACCTAGAGATGATACCTGAGCAGGTCCCCATACATCTGTATGCACAAGCTCTAATTTTTCGCTCTTCTTTTCTTTCCCAACTCTGAGAAATCTGACTCTCTTCTGTTTTCCATAAATGCAATTCTCACAGAAATCCAAATCAACATTCTTCAAACCCGGCAACAAATTCCTTGAGTGAATAATCTTCATCCCCTTTTCACTCATGTGTCCGAGCCTATGATGCCATAATGCTGCATCTGCTCCTTTGGAAGTTAAAGCATTAACAGAGTTAGAAATACCATTGCATAAATACAATGTACCAACCTTTTCACCTTTTGCTATTACCAAGGCTCCTTTGGTGACCTTCCAAGCTTTATCTGTGAAAGTTGTCACACAACCTTCACTGCCTAACTGCCCTATTGAAATCAGATTTTTCTTTAGATCTGGAACATGCCTTACCTCCTTTAATAGACATTGGTTTCCATTTTGCTGTTTTACAAGAACCTTACCCATTCCAACGATTTTACATGGTTTATCATCACCCAGACAAACTTGTCCAAAATCTCCTTGAACATAGTCATGAAAGTATTTCTTATCAGGTGTGGCATGGAATGAAGCCCCTGAATCTACCACCCAGGAATCAGTAATATTTTCGAAAGAAAGAATCAAAGCATATTGTAACACCTCACCTGTCACATTTGCTTCATGATTGTTTTCTTGCTGTGCATCTCCTTCTTTTCCCTTCTGAGATCTACAGTCTTTCTTTAGGTGTCCTTTCTTTCCACATTTCTAGCACACTATCCCCGATCTGGACTTGGATCTGCTTTTCCTTGATTTACTGCGATATCCTGAGCTCTTTCCTCTTTCCATTTTTCTTCCTCTAGACTCTGCACTCAAAGCATTTCCCGATGTCTCACCGGAGCTTTTCCGTCGCATTTCCTCGCTAAGGATAACACCGACAACATCATCAAACTTTAAAGTACTAGATCTAGAAACGGAGTTACTAATGGCCATTACCAAACCATTCCAACTTTCTGGTAATGAGCACAAGAATAACAAAGCTCTAACTTCATCATCAAAGTTTACCCCTACAGAACTTAACTGACTTGTAACTGTATTAAAATCATTTAAATGGTTTGCAACAAATCCACCTTCCGACATATTCATATTAAATTACCGTTTCATAAGAAATACCTTGTTTAAGGCCAAGGGTTTTTCATATAGTTTCGACAACGTCTGCATCAAACCCTCTGTCATGGTTTCCTTCGAAATGTTGAAGGCGACTGGCGCAGCAAGGCACAACCGTATTGTTCCGAGTGCCTTTCTATCGAGAAGGTTCCATTCTTCATCTTTCATACCTGTCGGCATCTTTGTTTTTCCGCCCAATGGTAGGTATAGATCTTTCTGATACAGATAATCTTCCATCTGCATCTTCCACAGCGAGAAGTTTTGGCCGTTAAATTTCTCAACCCTAAACTTACCATCTTCTGCCATTGCTCCCACTCGAACCAGGAACCCTTCTTTCTTGTGAGTTTATCAGCCAAATAGACCTTCGGCTCTGATACCAGTTGTTAGAAAATTATATATTATGGAGCAATGGAACACATAAAATATTGCAGAAATATAAACACAAAAAACGCACAAAACAAGAGAGACATAGATATACGTGGTTCACCCAGTTTGGGCTACGTCCACCCCGAACAGCCAGTCCTTCCTTTCTATTATCCAGCAAAATGAAAAGACACAACCTACAGCAAATCCGCTGTAATATCCTCTGTTTTTCTCTCACAGTCTCACCTCTCTGTTTCTCGCTCACAGAATACACATCTATATCTCAGCCTCCAATACAATACCCTCATACAAAGAGAGGGGTTGCCTTCTAGGGAAAAAAACCCTAAACTAAACATAAGTTCTACCGTCAGATCATTTGCCTAATGAACGGCCCAGATTGACTAGAAATTACTATACTTTTACAAGGCAATTTTACATTTGTTTTTAGCTTCGGGGGCGCTGCCCCGGAGCCCCCGCTGGCCCCCAGACCCCCCCAGCTGGGGGGGATCAGCCCCCCCGGACCCCTACGGGGGGGACAAGTCCCCCCCGCACCCCCCGCATGGAGGGGTGTACAAACTTCCTGGGGTATACATCCGGCTGAAACAAAGACCTCTGAACAATCATGCTCCACACACAACATGAGGAAAGATATGACTAGGTATGTTAGGCCCCTATACTACTAGTGTAACCCCTTATTGTTATTAGTACAACCCCCTTATTATATTGATGTAACCATGTAGTGCCCATATTGTTACTATTGTGCCCCATAGAAGCCCACTATTGTTATTATTGTGCCCTTACATTATTATTGTTATGTCGGCTCTGATTATGTTATGACCCCTTAGACTCCTATATATAGAAAGGAGGTCTTTTCATTTGTATCATCCAAGAATTGTTCATTTATGTAATTTAAAGGAGGTTTCCCCCTTGAAGAGGCTGAATTCTAAGGCGTTGATCTATCTTTTCTATCTTTTCTTGAGCTGGTTTCATAACATTTGGTATCGGAGCTTTGGATTCTAGGGTTTCGCTGCTCCAAACAGGACATCGTAGAATTTTCGCTATAGCTTTTTTTCTGCGATGTTTCAGAAGTTAAAAAAAAACCCATTTGAGAAGAAACCGCGCTGAATTGCGGGTCCGAATTTCAGAACTTTTGCACTATATTTGCGGAGATATGATCTGAGGAAGTTGGTCTTTTTGTAGACTCCTAAATTACATTCCAAACAGGTGACCTGGGGAAAATCGTCATAACTTTCTCTCTGAGCATCGGATTGAAATTTCGTAAGAAGGTACAAAAAGAGGACGGACTGTAGTTTCTTTTATATATTTTTCAAAGCCAAAGGTAAAAATAGTGACTCATGGCACGTCGTACAAGTTCGCTCTACTGAACTAGTCTATAATCAGGTCATCCTAGGAGATTGTGCATAACACTTTCTTGGCGAATCCAATTTGGATAAGACTAGTGACATTGGAAAGAGGACGCAGAGGGCTACTACAGATCGCAATTTCAGAACTTAAAGATCTGAAAGTACAGAGTTACAGTCGTTTCAAGATCGAGCTCCTAAAATCAAGAAAAGCAAGATGAGGAAGTTTGATGGCAAGGATCCGGTAAATTGGATACTTCAAATGGAGCAATATTTTGATCTACATGGTGTACCACTGTTACAAAAGGTATGTATTGCATCTTCATATTTAGAACCAGATCAATTTTTATGGTATGAAGGGCTTTGTTCTCATAAACAACTTGTTACGTGGTCAATTTTCATGGAGGAAATGATAGCACATTATGAGGATACAAAGAGCAACACCTTCTTTAGAGAAACACCACAACAATTGGAAAGAGTAAAAGGGCTTTGTGACATAGTGGAAAGCAAAATTATGGAAACCAGGAAGCATACCCCTCACAACTATAAAGATGGAAGTGTTATTTCTCCTAGCCTTCCACAACCTACAAGCATTACACCACAACAATTGGAAGAAAAAAGAGAAAAAGGGCTCTGTTACAACTGTGATAGAAAATGCACTAAAGGTCATAAGTGTGCTGAGAAGAAATTATTTTACATAGAATATGAATAGGAGGAAGAAAAGGATCAAGAAACATCAAAAGAAGAGGACATACGCCAGGACCCCACCCTAGAGAAAGAAGAAATGAATCAAACCATATCTTGTAAAGAATTGGCAATAATTACCACTCCTCAAACTCTCAAGATAGAAGGACATATCAAGAAGAAAAAGGTGCAAGAAGTGAAAGATCACATCGAGAAAGAAGAAATGAATCCAACCATATCTTGTAATTCATTAGTCGAAATTACCACTCCTCAAACTATCAAGATAGAAGGACATATCAAGAAGAAAAATTTTCAAGAAGTGAAAGATCACATCGAGCATCAAGAAATGAATCCGACCATATCTTGTAAAGGATTGGAAGAAATTACCACTCCTCAAACTCTAGAGATAGAAGGACACATCAAGAAGAAAAAGGTTCAAGCAGTGAAAGATCACATCGATCATCAACAACAAGTTCTCCAACTTTTAAAGGATAACGCCACTTCGGTGCAAAATCAAATGAAACAACAGGTAGATCAACATCGTAGAGAAAAATGTTTTGATGTAGGTGATTGGGTATTTTTACTGCTACATCTCAGGCAAGCTATTTATGAGAAGGAAATGTTGAAAATACTACATGCACTTAAAAAATGGCGACCTTACCGAATGGGAAGACTTTTCAAGGATGAGGATGTGGAAGCATTGTTTTGTGCTATTTCTATTATCCAACCAGATTGGATAAACGAAGCAAGGGATGAATGGAAGAAGGATGAATAAGTATGGCCACTTATTCAAAAGTTGCAAAAGATCCCAATTCAAACAATATAGCTAAAAATTGAAGAGGAAGGAAAAATCATATTGGAACCTGGAGTAGTCACAGAAACAAGAACCCAACAACTATGAAATCGATCAATTTCAAAGTATATCATCAAGTGGAAGAACTTACCCGCTGAAGATTCCACATGGGAGGACAAGAATTTTATACAGAAGCATCAAGAACTATTCAAGCATTGAGGAAAACGCTTTTTGAAGGAGAGGGGCACGTTAGGCCCCTATACTACTAGTGTAACCCCTTATTGTTATTAGTACAACTCCCTTATTATATTGATGTAACCATGTAGTGCCCATATTGTTACTATTGTGCCCCATAGAAGCCCACTATTGTTATTATTGTGCCCTTATATTATTATTGTTATGTCGGCTCTGATTATGTTATGACCCCTTAGACTCCTATATATAGAAAGGAGGTATTTTCATTTGTATCATCCAAGAATTGTTCATTTATGTAATGTAAAGGAGGTTTCCCCCTCGAAGAGGCTGAATTCTAAGGCGTTGATCTATCTTTTTTATCTTTTCTTGAGCTAGTTTCATAACAAGGTATAGTCATGGTTCCAATGTAACCATTTGATCATTTTATTTGCTACACATATGTACAAATTAAACATCAGTAACAAATGTAAAAATATAATTAAGCCTACAAAAATAATCCTGAATGCATTATGTACATCTATTGCTAAGTTATTTACAAATAGAATCTTATTCACAATTACTTTCTCTTGAAGATTTTCCTCCAACCAAATCTCTATTGGATCATAAAAATATGGATGAATATCAGTTAATGGTTGAAGTAGTTTCAAGAGAAGAAAGGATAACAGGGCCTACATAACATAGTTAGTATTATGTACATATTATGAAATATCAACAATCTTTTGTGTAAATGAACCTTCCAAATAACTTTCAAATGGATCAATGAAGTGTGGATGGAGGTTTAGTGAATCTATCAAAAGATCATCAATTGGGTTAGATGATTGGTCATATGGTATTGATGCACCCTCTTGTGATGATTCATGTGGAAAATACATTCTATAATAAAGAGAGAGTTGATAAGACATGAACATAAAATGAAATTGGAAGATTAAAAGTTCTTGATGTTCATGATTAACCCTTTGAATTTCATTTCCACATTCTTCCTATATTGGATTCTGCAAGTACTTGATATTTAATTGTTCAATATGCCAGCATGAGATATCCAAGAATAAAAAAATGAAAGAAGAAAACAAATGTGAAAATAACCATAATAAATTAAGGAAAAATAATAAAATTAAATCATTATTTACATTAAAGTTACAACTAATATTACAACACAATCGGGAATTGTTTGAAGTGGTTTTCTCTTCACAAGAATTAGCCATAATAATGCAATTGGAACAATTACTGGTGTCAAATTCTGAGTAAGAGAGAAGATCAAGACTATGATTAGGAATGGAAACTTGAAAATTGTCAGAATCATAAATAGGAATTGAAAAGTCATTATGATTAAATGGGATTTCAAAATGAAACTCTGCATTAGTAATATCCAAAAAAGGAGAATTCTCATTTTGAAATATATAAGTGTTATCAAGAGTGAGAGGAATTTATAAGGGATGAAATGATTCACTATCTTGTAACTCTTAATCATCATAAATGACTTGATGAATTTCATTAGTATTCCTTTGTTTCCATACGATGTATCATAACAAGAAGAATGGTTGAGCACATTTTTAGTGTTGTTGAAAGAATGATTTTCGAATTAGTCACCGGAGATTCCACAGTAAGAACATTTTTCTGCCAACGTTTCGAATCCCAACCGGGATCCATCATCAGGACAACAAGAATGCTTTGATAGAAGAAGAGCAGTTTTTAGGGTTTAAATAGAAATGAGGAGAGAAAGGAGGTGAAGGTCGGCTCTCAATTTTTGAGAAGTCGGCTGCCTCTTGATTTAATTGATTTATTTAATAATTTATTATTATTATTATTAATTTAATATTTTTATTTTTATTTTTTTTTGACCATAATTATTTTAATTAAAATTATTAATATCATAATTAATTATATTAATTATTATAATATATAAAACTTTTACTAATTAATTTAATTATATTAATTATTATAATATATAAAACTTTTACTAATTAATTTAATTATATTAATTATTATAATATATAAAACTTTTACTAATTAATTTAATTTTCTTTGCCCTCGTCAAAACTAATTGACAATTCATCATTTACAATATTTATATTAGCTCCTCTATTTTTTGGAATAACATTAATGTAAAGAGGAAATGAATTGCTATCAACAAAAATATTAGGGTAAAGAGAGAAATGAGAATTGAAAGAAATGAACTTGAAAATTTCTTTGTTTGCAAGCTCTTGTACATTCTCTCCAAGGCGAATTTCAGATTCATAATAATTTATGTGGCTGATCATACTTTCTTGAAGATTGATGCTTGGATTCCTTAGATTTTGTAATTGGTCAACATGGGAAAATCTAGAAATTTCTGTAGAAAATTGCACCTTGCTAGAATCTTCAATTGGTTCCTTTGCTTGCTGATTTTCCAACTTTATTACATGCTAATTTTCAGATTTAGTAGTAGTTGATTCTTCGATTTTATTGACCATGTATTCTTCAAGTTGATCATCAAGTGATTCCAAGATTTGTGATTGTTTACTAGAATCGTTAGAAATAACATCACGGTCTTCATCAACATTGCAGGAAGTATGAACTAGTTGAAGGAATTTATCATACATAACTAAAGCATTTTCATCATGATTAGCATGCACATCCTCCAAATGTGAATTTCCAGTCATGTTAATAGAAATTGAATATGGCTCATCGAAGCTTGAAATTGTTTCATATGGATTGGGAATGCATGGAAAAAAAAACAAAAAAATTAAATTTCTAAACCATCATGTTATTTGAAATTCTAGAGGTAAATCTTTATATTGAAATTCAAAGCAAATTAATTTAAATCTGATTAGAAAATCATCCAAAGAATCACCTTCAAATCTGTGAAGCTTCTCAAGTTGAACACATACCTTTTCATAATCACAATCCCGAAAATCATTAAGGAAAATTTTTATGAACTCGTCTCAAGTGCGAATAAAGGAAAATGGTAATGATTTACACCAATATTTTTCCAATATTATCAAATTGAGAGTAAACATCCTACACATAACACATTTTTCAATATCAAAAGTATTACAATTTAAAATGAATTCAAGAACATGGTCAAAAGTAGAGACATTCTTCTTACCATTGAACTTTGTCTTTGACAAGAGATTTACTACCTGAATTGGAGTGGAGGTGGGTGGAAGTCAAGTGAAGCAACTCCAAAGAGGTTGCTTAAGAGGATCCATTGTAAAAATATAAAACTTTTAGAACATAAATTCTTTAAAGAAACAATTTATTATTGGCCCTCCTAGTGCCAAAAATGTTGATGGCCAAAATTGACCTTATCAACTTTTGGCAAAGTCATCCGAAAAAGTCCCAAATCATACTCTTATCTATTTAAATGATGGATTCAACTAATTCTATTGGTCCAGTTACCCCATCTCTCTCCTTGATGACTTGTGATATTTCAATTACTTACCAAACAAGAAGAGAGATATTGGTATTACTCCCTTGTGCAAAAGCAAGAAAGAAACCCTTAAGCTGAATTAATGTCTCAACCAAGCCACACTAAAGTTTACCCCTATGTATGAGGACTTCTAGAATGAAACTAATTAATCTAAATCTAAATCTAATTTAAATGCAGTGCAAGAAGTAAAGGAAACTAACCTAACTCGATATCTAGGAGATAGCTCCCAAATAACAAGTGCAAGACTTTAAAAAAATTGGGGATTTAACATTCTTTTAATAATGAATGCCAATCTATTGAAGAAGTTATAACAGTTGATATTATTGTTGGAAACCTTTGAGAACTACTGGGGGGTGTGAATCAGTAGTGTGTCTTATTACCAAATTTTACCTATTATTTACTTTACTTAATTACAAACACTAATTGGAAGCAAATCATTAAACATTTGCATATCCATGCATAAATCATAAATAGCAAATAAACCATATGAGAATCATAACCCTGAACAAGAACATAAGAAAGCATCAACACATGAGACACAAGATATCTGGTGTAAAACCCTTCACTGCGAAAAAAACCACCTTTGTTGTTGTGGCGCTACTATGAATATTCTATTAAGAATAATATGTATTTTACATAGATTTGATGGATCCCATCAACATGGAGACTCGAACTTATATACAATCAACTGACTCCCATCAGCCTGGATACTCAATTCTGTTAGTTTCAGTGTTTGCATCCTTCCATCAGTGATCAAATTAACTCTTTCATATCATATTAGGGTCCCATTCTAAAATTTTTGTCATTCCACTAGGTCATCATGCAAAAATTTGGTCACTGAAGGTTGAATTAGGGTTTCCTTTACTCCTTTTATAAATTTACCCCTTGCTGGCTCATTTCACCTTTTGCTGAAGTATACCATTAGTCATGACTTGTCTTCATCATGACAATCATTTTCATCATAGTCACAGCCACTCAAAGTCTCCATTAGGTCTTAGGGTTTCCAAGGTCCACTAAAACACCATCTCCTGCATAAAAGACCAACAAGTGAAGGAGTAAGAATAAACAATATTTCATCAGCAAAATAGTTTGTAATTTGAATATTCAAGAAAAAATGTAATTTTATGGTTTTAATATGTAATAATTCTCATGGTTCCAAGTGTTGTAAGTTCAAAGTTCCATCAGCCAAAAGGAAGAGTTTCAAAGTCATTATGTTTCCAAATCCACCAAGAAGATCAAATCAGAAGATCAAGTTCAAAGGAAATAGTCAAGTGAAAGGGTAAAGTTTCAAAAGTTAAGTGAATGCCAAAGGGAGTTTTATTTTCCCAAGGGTGTCCAAATCATCATTTTCCACAAGCACTAAACCCTAATTTCCTCTCCCACTGAGCTAGGATTGGCTATGGAATTAGATACATCTGAGTAGAGGAGGCATAAGGGAGGTCATTTCAGCAAGTATGAGGCCATTCCAACTCATAGACATCATGTCTCCATCATTTTTCAAGAAGTCATTCCAAGGGTTAAATCATTTACCACACATAAGGCCAGTTTTTCTTCAAACTATTTTTCTGACCAAACAGAGATGAATTTGACAAACTTGAGAGGTTTTTTTTTCCATAATATGCCAAGGATAAAAAACCTCCTTCAGTTTTTACACAGGTGTTATAGTTTTTGATTAATGTAAAACATACAGGTGCTACAAGAGGTTTTTTGCACTTCTGGAGTGACCTTGGGAAAGTCAATTTTTTTCATAGCTGGAGTGTCCACATGACTGTCTTGATAAGTCATGATAACTAGACAAGGATATATTTCCAATGAGATATAATGAACTCAATTGGGAGTTGAGGAAGACATCCAAAAGTTTCCTGCAAGAGCACACTTCATTTTTACACCCTCATTCTGCACTTTTTGACCAGTCTTAGGAGAATTGATTTTTGAGGGGCTATACTTGATCCTTTTCAGTTCTTGATAGGTCCATTGTCTAGCCAAGAGAGAGATATGTCCAATGAGATATCATGCGCTCAATTTGGACTCTAGCAAGGCACTCAAAGGTTGGTTTTAAAATGATGTTGCGTGCATGTGTTGTGGAGGGCATGTTTTAGTGTTACACTACGCGTTTGGCAAGAGGAGAGCGCGCATGCGTTGTGCGCTGCACATTTGACCAAATTTCTCATCAACCTCCAAACAAAGTGCCATTGCCTCAAAAACTTCAAGATAAGGTATCTTCATTCTCTAGTAAGAAAGTAACATTCAAGATACACCCTCCTAGCATTCCTCAAAGTCATTTTGTGGTGATTTAAATGTCATTGAAAAATTTAATGTTTTCCTTGAGATAAATCCTAGTATCATAATCAAATCCTAACTACACCTCCAATTTCACTCCCTAGTACTTCTATTCCCTTCCCATATCATTATTAAACCCTTTCCCAACCCCCATATCATATCACTACTTCCCAAAGCCCTTTATTCCCAAAACCCTAAAACCTAGGTGTTCCATTTGCCTAGGCTCCCAAAACCCCTGACCTATAATAAAATTCCCTATCCTAAATCCCATTACATTCCCACTCCCTGTCACTTCCCTTAAACCATAAACTCCTTCCCTCATCTCTCTGAATTTCCTCATACCATTCCTAACTCTCTATACCTATATTCCACTATTATTTCATCTCCCAAGGGTTTCAGACACTAAGACGCCATGGTAGAAGAAGAGAACAGAAATTATAGTGAGGAGGAAGATAGATTGGAGGAAGATAGACAGAAGAGAATGACATATAAAGGAGGATGGCAAAACACTATGCCAAGAGGAACAAGATTGCAAGGGCAAAGCTTATAAGAGCTAATGCAAAGATTGAAGCCCTAAACAAGCAAGAATAGGATGGAAGACTTGATATCCTTGTTGAAGCTTCACTCCATACATAAACCACATGATCAGAAATCATTTCACCAATTTTGAAAGTTTTTTGCGTAATTTTGAAGTTTTTGTGGTTTTCAAGAAATCATACACAGTTTTGTGACAACTAGAATGCCAAGGGCGTTGTGCTTTTGTTTGGGGCACTTTTTGACTAAATGAAGACCACCAGTGGATGCACATTGATGAAGACATGTAGGAAAACAAATTTTCTAGACTTTATCTGCACAATTGCACAATTGGCAGGTGAAAAGGTGAAAAAACACACAAAAAGTCAATGTTCTACCTCTTTTTTCACCTTGGCGCTGTGCATTTGACCAATCATGGGAGAATTCACTTTTGGAGGGTCAAATCAAGTCCATTTTGGAAACTAAAGGTATATTTGGAAACTAGATAGGATAGGCTTTCTAATGATCTATTCTGGGCTCAATTTGGACACTAGGAAGGTAGTCAAAATCAGCCTAAAATATGGATGGTATGTTTGACAAAAAGATGGCGCGTTTGACCAGTTGTCTGATTTTTCATTGTTTTTCTCCAGATTTGATTTTCATCCTAGGAAATCAAGTTTTCACTGATGTAAATGTAATTATGGTCTTTTAACTATTACCTAGGGTAAATACATTAGGTAAATAGACTCTATGAGGTGTAATGAATTAGTTTCATTGTAATTAGGGATGAGTCATTTTGACCACCCTACACTCTAGCTATCAGTTCAAATTTTGGTGGAACTACTCCTCCTCTCATGGATTCGACCCCTAAGGTTGGGAGGAGTTTTTTTTAGGCCTATATATTGTATTTTTCAACCTTTTCAAAGGTTGGACTCAGTGTCGATGCTGTTAGATTGATAAAAAATGCTATTGTATCGGAATTTGGCTAGTTTTAATAGATGAGTTGCAGTTATTTCATTGGGATATCTGTGGTATGGTTGTCTAGCATTGTTTTTTCTTCAGTTTCATTTGTATGAATGCATTTTTGGTCCATATTCCATTTCATGTCTATTGTATGATCTCTTTCAAGTTGATAAATAGAAATCATCTCACATGCTCTGTTTTGGGGAAGTTTTCATAGTTTGTTCATCTTTCTTTAGTTTAGGAAGAATACATCTTTCATGCTCTTCCTAGCTCCTCACTTATCTGAATCATCTCATCCCAAAGAAACTCTAATGTGCTAGTCTACCTACCTACCTTTCCCCTTTGAATGTATGGAATCATATCTTATTTACCCTGACCTAGTTTTTTGACCTAATATCCTCATCCAGCAAAAACCCAGTCATATCAAATCAAAACAACCTCCACACTGATAACTAGCCTAAAACCCTAATTCATCCAGCCCTCTTGGCTGTGATTCTTTGGAGAGAGCCCTATCTAGCCCGATAGGGCTAGCTACCAATTCAAAAGGTTGGTCTGTGGTTACCTCAGCTGGACTCTTCCTCAGCCTTAGAGATCCGGAGGAGTGATAATAGATTCTATTGATCATCTCGGAAGACTATGTTCTCCACAAATCTATGGACTACCATCTATTAAAATCCACCACAATCAAACAACCCTTGCCCAAATCCAATTGGACTATACAACTACCACTGGATTGGTAAATTATTCCTTTTGCTAAAACTTCGCAATCACTAGTCCACACCCATGAAGTCATTTCTCCTCTACTCTATGTAGATCTCCTTTCATCTATTTTCAAACTGGATGCCAACACTTTCTTCTCAACTCGATCTAGCTCTGCAATATGACCTCTAGCAGCAAGACATCATCATATCAATCAAAATAATACCACAAATATTTGTTCTCCACATAATAAAATAATTTCCACAATGTATCCAATAAAAACTGAATAATATAACTAGCATAATATCAAACCCTCACTACAAAATATAATTGATGCATAATATAATCAACAACATAAGACACTATGGATATGTGCAAAATGCATTAGCAACTCCTACAAAAACAAATGTGAGAGTCACTAATATGGATCTCCATCAATACCAAACTCTGTTACAACTCTTTCCATCACTGATATGAAATTTGGAGATATGAATCAGTACTATGCTTCGGGAAATATATTTTCTCATACTGCTGGAATTAAATCTCACACATTCAAGCAATCAAACTCACTAATGGCTCTAAAGCATACTCACACATTGCATCCTTCTCTAACTCACTATCACTCACCACCAACCATCACCCAACTCCCAAGTGATGAATATAAAACATGTAGGGTAAAATTGAGCTTGGGGCTAGGGCCAAGAGTGCACAAATTGGACCAAATAAATCCACTAAGACCACTACTTGTGCACTAAATGTGTTCACATAATTGAAATACCTTTTCAAACAATTCCTGATCTTTGCGACTAATTCTAGAAGTCTCTGGGAATTTACTTACCAATTTTATTCCAATTTGCACAAGGAATGCAAAGAAAATATCATGAAAATCCTTAGTTGCACACATAACACTGGTTGAAATTTATTAGAACCTTCAGTCACTCCCATAGACCTATCTGCCAATGACTGGAGCCTTTCAATCACTCCCATAGGCTTGGCTCCATGCGACTGGGGAAAAGGATGAAGAAAAAAATCAATCCTTCAACTCAAAACCTATGACACTTGTTGGATCATCTTCTCCAGCATCTATACAAGCATCCAAACCTATGACATAGCCTATAACACATATGAAATTGGATCAAATATGTCTCCCAAGTGTCACTTCCAAGTTGATGTAAAAGGGCCAACAAACAAGGTTGGCAAAACTGCCAACAAGTCAAAACTCTCCAATAATCATCTCCATAAGTTGCAACACCTCTTACAGACATCAAATAATTTTTAGCACATATCCATCATTAAACATAAGGCCATCACACTACAACAAGTCATCTCCATGAGCATGATCATGAAGACCTAGATGAAGACCTAGTTTCCAACTTAACTAGTGTGTGAATCATCATTTTTATCACATTTAGATCAACATCATCCATCTGTAGAAACATCATCAACCAAACCAATGCCATCATCTGACCATCATGGTGTGACATCATACTACTGAAATTAGTGCCAACACAATCATCCCAATGTCAACACAACGAGCTGCAACCATGCTATAATGAATGGCATTCAAACATCAACTGGGCTACAAGGGTTGACATCAATGCCAACACGAGCTAGCTTCCACCATGAACCAATGCTAACACCAACTAGGTGGATCCATGCACACCATAATGTCAACAATCTCTACCTTTTGCATTAATGGCAACAATACACAAAATCCAAACCAACATCCCCTATCACTCCCCCTTTTACATCAATGGCAAAGGGTCAACTCCATCTTATAAGGAAGCAAGAACTGGAGCACAAATACTAGAATAATATAACTCTATATCGCTGAAAAATTATGTACATCAATAAGCATCCATGACTCTCACATCAACAGAGGCAAGTAGAAAATAAACCAATCATCATCCAGAGTAGCATGTCATCCAGTAACCTCTAGCAGCAAGCAGTGATATGCCAAAATGAGGCAACCATACAAGCATCAATGAGAAAAATCACAATGAACAACATTATGCAATAATATGCACATGAAGGCATCATCCAGCGTATCCATAGTAGCAACCATCAAATATCTATGATCACAACATGAGGCCAAGAACCCCAACTGTCATAGCATATTATGAGGCATACCATAAACACCTCCAAGCGGATCATAATGCCAGCAATGATGGTTAAGTAAACAAGAGAAAATAAATTCTCCCCCTACATACATGCCATCTCCAAGTTGGAGTGACTACTTCTGCTGCAAACAATTGTTCCTTTGATATATAGAAGCACCATATGGATCAAGACTCCACTTGACCATGACTATATAACATATACAATGATAAATACATGGTTGTAGCACTGACATAAGGCCTCACACATGACCAATATATAAGCTCATGACTAATGACTAAATGACCCAATGATGATACAACAAAATTACATGGCTTCATGAGCATTTTACATGGACTTTACAATGAAGTACATAGTTTCTATGATCATCTCCTATGAACCAATCACTCAAATACATGATATATCATCACTATTACATCATCATTAGCCCATATATGTGATTGCAAAAATGACTCCATAAGGCTCCTCCAAAACATGCCTAACACCATGACTCAATCTACTAATGACATGACTCTAAACCAACATAATATGATGAATCAATAAAAAGTATATGGTTTTAGTAATCATCATACAACAACTCATACATGGCTAGAGGAATGAGTACATTCTATGCACGACTTCACATATTTTCAACCAACTGTTATTGGAAACCAAAAACATATATGTCGTTGAAAATTGTACTCCTTTTCACTCATGAAAGCACACATAAATATGTTGCAAATGACTGAGTGGAAAACAATGAAGAAAATTCCAAATAATCTAGGCAAACATCATACCATGAATAGTTCCCCTTGAGCTCAATATACTTCAAAATACAAGGTGATTCTATGGACCTGAATGTACATGAGGCTGAAATGAACTCATCATATGTTGTTGAAATAAGCTCGTACTCATCAAAATATCACACTGCTACCATATGCTCCCCTTAAGGTTATGCACCTATCATGAATTCTGCAGTCCTCTATAAAAATGAAAGAAATAATCATGGACTACAGGAGGGAGTTCTCTTCACTACTTGAAGAGTTTTTGCTCCTTATTTCTCCACACGGTCTTTGGATGCTTCTTCTCCTCATTGAATTGATTCTTTTCTTCCTTCACTTGCTTCTTTTATTCCTTCACTGAATTTGTGCTAGGTCCTCTTTGCTTTTGTTGATTTTGTTGATTTCAGCTTGTGTAACAAGGCAAGAAATAGTCTCTTTCCATATGGCCAAAGTTATGACATCTGTATCAATCTACATGGCCAAGATATGTAGCAAGAGGATTAGAACTCCAACTACTCATGCCATATTTATACCTTGCTTGCAATGTGATTTTCCTCCATTGGTTAGATTTTCAATTAGATGCCTTATGGCCAAATAGGTTGCATGAGTAACAATAACCATAAAAACCATGATTATACATGTTGGCCAATCTCCTTGGCTGTTGAAATTGATGAAAGCTCCATTGATTTGATCTATACATTCTACTCATGCAGTTGGATGCAACATGTCCATACTTGTGATAGCTATAGCATTGTATCTCATGAATCAAAGGAATAAAATGACTTTGTTTCCTTTGAAATATAATGGATCTGCCACAATCATCTCTCGAAGCAAAAGGTCTTATGAGTGTAGATGCTCCTTTAGATTTTATTCTCTGTTGCTTATTCTTTTGTTGCTTAATTGACTACTAGATCTGCTTCTTGTTTCCTTGCTTCTCACTCTTGCTATTGGTATTGTTTGCTACATGTTTCTTGGATTCTTCTTTTCTATTTTGACTTGCATGCAAACTAGACTCACCCTTTTGAAATCCAAAACCAAATTTATCTAATGGTGATATTTGGATCTCAAGAAAACTATCCAATGCCACTGTGCTCTTCTTCATATTTTGTTGCTTTCTCAAGGAGTCACTTCTGCTTCTAATTTATCAACCTCTTCTACCTTTTCTTGGTATTTCTTCCTCATGCCTTCTTCAACTCTTTCAAATTCTGCCAATTTAACATTTAGGTTGACATTCTCTTCCTTGAGTTTGGCCTCCTTATCATCACAAATATGCAATAATTTTTCTTGATCTTTGCATGCAACTATTAGTTTAGAAATATCATCTCTAAGAACCTTAATATCGTTCTCATCTTCACTAGACAATTCAGAATGACCAAAATCTAAATCCTGAAAATTGTAACTCAAAAGAAAATCATTAACAATTATACCTTTGGATTCTTGATCTTCTGGTTTCTGCACATTATTTGTTGAACTGCTTGCACTAGGAAGATAAGACTCTTGTGGCCGACATTCCTTATTTTGAAGGCCATTTCTTTTCTGAAATATTTTCCTCTTGTTCTTTCCCATTTTGAAAAAAAAAAAATTCAAATTTCCGCCAACAAACCCCAAATCTACTCTCCAACGATCGAATTGCAACCAAGAGCCCTGCTCTGATACCAATTGTTGGAAACATTTGAGCACTACTAAGAGGGGGGGTGAATCAATAGTGTGTCTTATTACCAATTTTTCCCTTTTATTTACTTTACTGAATCACACACACTAATTAGTTTCAACTCATTAAACCTTTGCATATCTATGCATAAATCATAGGAAGTAAACAAACCATATGAGCATTGTAACTATGAACAAGAACACAATAAAGAATCAACACATGAGACACAAGATATTTGGTGGAAAACCGTTCACTGGGAAAAAACCACCCTTACTATTGTTGCACTGCTTTGAATCTTATTAAGAAGAATATGTCTTTTACATAGATTTGTTGACTCCCATCAGCATGGAGACTCGACCTGATATACAATTTGTTATAATCCATTTTGTCACATATGGTTAATAGGCCTCCAAACTGGATAAATCAAAATCCATGAACACCTTGTCATCATCCATACACAAATCCATAAGCATGATGCTCTGAAATCCCTGAGTTTTTTACCTTGAATACCTCATTTCAATGTTTTTAAGGCCCAATGTACCCTAGCCCTTTAGGGACTCGCGTTTAGCAACAAGTTTCTCGGTTATGCACCTTCTCTGATCAAAGCAGGTCATCCCTTGGTGGGGGTGCACTGATTCTATAAATTTGGGAAAAATAAAAAGAATCATGAAGCTTCCAAGAGTTGTTACAACCTTTTACCTTGGATAAGAACTTTGAATCCTATCTGATCATACCTTGGAGCTTTCACCTCTTATTCCTTGAGCTCATCCTCCCATCAAGAGTGGATCTCAAGCCTAGATTGTTAAATGGATAAGAATTCCTAAACTACCATCCTCTCCTATATATTTACTACAATCCACAAGCTATGGGTTTCATTTTGGAGACTAATCATACCATTATGTTGTTTCTTTCATCATAAGAGAGTTATCATTCCCATGCATTAGGGTGACCTTGAGGTGTGCATTGTGACAAGGAAGGATAAGTCAATTTGGGGAGACATCTACAAGATGAGCTTCCAGTTTTGGTTGTAAACTCTCTCCCTTTTCACATTAATACAAAGAGTATATTGTTTTCCTATTTGTGTTATGTTATGTTTACAATCATATATTTCAATGCCACGTTGATCCATTGAATAGAGTGATTGGGTAATGTTACATAAATCTCATAGACATTTGGCTTGTGTTGATTGTTTTTGTAGGTTCTAATTATAGCGGACAAAGCTACGACTAGAGCTTACAAGCCAATAGGAGAGAAGATCTTGCGATGTAGCACAAGTAAGCATCTTTCCATTCTCCAATTTCTCCAAGAAGAACTTTATAGTATTTTCTTTCTATTGTTCTGGACGAGGCCACTAGGTCCAGGGAAGACACTTTTATCTGTAGTCATAGATTCTATATAACATAATCAGGTGACTCCCATCAATTTGGAGACTTGATTCTACTAATAAACTCATAATACTATGTTCTCCACAGATCTACAAACTACCATCCGCTGAAACCCGCCACGATCAATCGATCCTTTCCAAAATCTGATTGGACTATCAAACTACCATTGGATTGAGAAATTGTTCCTTTTGTTGAAACTTCGCAATCACTGCTCCACAGCCATGAAGTCACTACTCCTCTCCTCTATGTGAACCTCCTTTCATCTATCTTGAAATTGGATCCCAAGACTTTCTACTCAGCTCAACTTAGCTCTACAATACGACCTCTAGTAGGAATACATCATCATATCAATCAAAATAATACCAAAAATATGTGCTCTCCACACAAGAAAATAGTGGCCAGAATGTATCCAACAATAATTGAAAAATATAACCAACATAATATCAAACCATCACTACAAAATATAATTGTTGCATAATACAATCAAAAACATAATACATTATGGCTATGTTCCAAATGCATTAGCATCTCCTAAAAATACAAATGTGAGAGTCACTAATATGGAGTTCCATCAATACCAAACTCTGCTACAACTCTCTACATCACTGATCTAAAATCTAGAGACCTGAATCAATACTATGCTTCAAGAAATATATTTGCTCATACTACTTCCATTACAACTCATGCACTGAAGCAATCAAGCTCACTAATGGCTCTAAACTATACTCACACAATGCATCCTTCTCTAACTCACTATCACTCACCATAAACCATCAACCAACTCCCAAATGATGAATATAAAACATATAGATAGAAATTGATCATAGGGTTAGGATCAAGGGTGCACAAATTGTACCAAATCAATCCACTAAGGCCACTAATTGTGCAAGAAATGAGTTATCATCATTGGAGGACCTTTTCAAAAAATTACTAACCTTTAAAACTAATTCTACAATCATTGGGAATTTACTTCCCAATTTTATTTTGATTTGCGGAAGGAATGCAAAGAAAATATCATGAAAATCCTCAGTCGCACACATAACACTGGTTGAAATCGAATGGAACCTTCAGTCGCTCCCATAGGTCTATATTCCAGTGATTGGAGCCTTTCAATCACTCCCATAGGCCTGTCTTCTAGTGACTAGAGCCTTTCATCCACTCCCACAATCTTGGCTCCATACGACTCGGGTACACAATGAAGAAAAACATTAAGCCTTTAGCTCAAAAACTCTCCACCTGTTGGGTCAGCTTCTCCATCATTTGTATAAGCCTCCAAACCACTAACATAGCATCTAATAGAACTACAAGTGGATCAAATATGTCTCCCAAGTGTCACTTCCAAGTTAACCTAAAAGGGCCAACAAACAAGGTTAGCAAGAGTGCCAACAAGTCCTTCACTCCCCAATAATCATCTCCACAAATTGCAACACCTATGACAGACCTGCAATACTCTTTAGCACATATCCATCATCAAACATAAGGCCATAACACTACAACAAGTCATCTGCATGAGCATAAGCATGAATACCTAGTTTCCAACTCAACTAGTGTGCCAATCATCATATCCTTCACATGTAGATCTACATCATCCACCTGTAGCAACATCATCGATCTGAATCTTAGGGGCTCCCAAGATCTAAAAGATTGAAATGGATCTTAGGGGAGGCCCCCAGGATTCAGAGTAATTGTCATACCAAGAAAAGAACAAAAGTAAACCCAAACTATAAATTAAATCAATAACTAACTTTTATTAGACCAACAAAAAATTATTGCAACTACATTGTGTTGGATGATCTGTCCTTTTACAAAAAGAGGCTCATTATTTATAACATTTTTTAGTTACATTACCATGGGTAAACACCATGGGTGGGAAAATACCATGGGTAGATTTCCATTCGGATCATTACCATGGGTAAATACTATGGGAAAATTAACATTTTTTAGTTACATTTCCATGGGTAAATACCATGGGTGGGAAACTACCATGGGCTAATTTCCATTCAGATCATTCCTCCCTCCTTAGGAAGAAATGGTCCCCATTGCGTGAATTTCCCTTCAAAGAAGATTTTTTCGAAGATGAGTTTTGGATGACCAAGTGTTGTCGAAGACAAGGGTTTTTCATGGTTGACCCATAACCAAGGGTTTGTAGATGACCCGTAACCATGATGCATGAAGATCCAAGGATAGAGATACCCTGTAATGCTTGTGAGCCAACTGTGATATTGACAGTGTGTGGCCAAGAAAATGGATTTCGTTGGCAAGGATTTTTCACTGTTGACCCATAACCATGATGAACAAAGAGTTGATGATAGAGATACCTTGTAATGTTGGTGGGCCAACTGTGAGGTGAACAGTGTGTGGTTGAGAAAATGGACTTCATTGGCAAAGGGTTTTGTGTGGTTGACCCATAACCATGATGAACGAAGCGTTGAGGATAGAGATACCCTGTAATGTTGGTGGGCCAACTGTGAGGTGGACAGTGTGTGGCCAAGAAATGGAATTTGTTGGCAAATGGACTTCAGGAATACTAAGTTTTGGGGGCTTCATAAACAGTGATTATAGTGGAAATCTAATATCTACGTCTGATCACAACATGGCTTCTGGTGCAATACCTCAATCTTGTTTGGTTTCTCGTGGTTTCATGCATTTGGGTAGACCAACTAAAACTGTTTACACTTCTCTGGGCCTCTCGCTAGCCTTAACGAGTGGAATCGAAGGGAAAGGCGAGGTTAGAGAAAGTGCACGAAAAAGCAAAGACAATGAGTATGAGAGTAGATCCAGTAGTGACAATATGGATGGTGGGTCTGGAGACGACCAAGATGTAGCAGATAATCCCCCTCGCAAGAAATGATATCACATGCACACTCTTCAACAGATTCAAGAATTGGAGGCACTTTTCAAGGAGTGCCCACATCCTAACGAGAAGAAAAGGTTAGACATCAGCAAACACCTGAACCTTGAAACTCGACAAGTGAAATTTTGGTTGCAGAACTGTCATACCCCAATGAAAACTCAACTTAAGAGACATGAGAATTTTATCTTAATGCAGGAAAACGAAAAGCTTTGGTAATAGAAATTTTCAATCAAGGACGCCTTGAGGAATCTGAAGAAATTTAACACACACATGAAGGAAACTTAATAAAATAAAAACTCAGAAACATAGAAACTAGACATGGCAGAAAAGGCAGAGAGCCATCATGTGGCCTCTCATGCTCACATATTTTTCTCATTCTCTCATTATTAAAATAATGTTTATGATACATATAAATACATGAGCAAGTTGTCTCAAGATAGTGCGTCTATCTTGGACCAACTTGGTTGAGACAATTTCTCAACTACACACTAACTTAGGAGAACTAGTTGGAGAGAATCTCTCCTCCTAACTAAACTCCTTAGTTTGAGAAACTAACTCTCATGATTTAATTTAATTAATTATTTTATTTGGATTTATAATTGTTTTTAAGAGAGTGAGGCTAACATTCCCCCCCTCAATGATAAATCCAAAAAGAACAAGGAACCATCTTCCAAGTTCTCAAGTTGCTCCTCAAAAATCATTTGCCTGAAAAAAAACTGCCAAATGTGGATGCTGAAGAAACTGCAATATGAAGAGACTATGAGTCAACTGCATGACTGATTCATCTCTGAATGTCACTTGACAACTCCATCATGTGCCAAGCCGCAAAAGGATCCAACTATCCTTTGCTTGAAAACAACATCCGGTGTCTACTGACACAATTTGATGAATGCCCACTAGCATATTTGCTGATGATTATCATCCACTGGCTGATGAAGATGCCCACTGGCTGCTTTGCTGATGTTGTCGAGACTTTTAGTCTGACAACCACTTGTCAATTTCATTGACATTTTCCCCCCTTTTTTAGCTGAAAGGAGAGACAATCTTCTCCAAATTATATCTGAACTCCCCCCTATAGGTGTAGGAGTATTTCACAAGTGTACTCCCCCATTCAACTACACGAGAGTACCATCATTATGTTGGCTGCAATATGTGTGAGTGAATGCGATTGTAAAACTTATACAATCTTCTGGCTGTGGATGACCATTCCCAGGGATCAATCCATGAATAATTTATCTTCAATCTGGCAGGTTGGTCGTGTTTGCAGCATTTCTCTGATGAATGATTCGACTTGCCGCAATGGCTACAAGGATGGAGATCAAAACACTGATCTTCCAGATGACCGGTTCTTTGACAATGAGAACATTTCGGTTTGTCTGCAACTTGAGTTGGTGTGCATTTCTGTTTGTCTGCAACTTCATGTTGTGTGCATTGATGTCTGTCTGCAACTTGCTGAGAACTTGCTGAGGTGATTTGTTCAAGTAATCCGGCACTGACAAACTGAATGGGATTTGAATAATCAAGGATATGTAAGTTGTCGTTATCTTTGAGATATCCTAAGCCGTGTCGATTTCAATTACTTTGAATTTCTTCCCATGGCTTGATGATGGGTTTGGAAGAAAGTTGCACTGGAACAACTTCAACACTTGAAGCTGGTTGGATGAATGAGTTCGAATGAACAGTTGTATTTGGATTGGTCAAAGACTTAGAAGCAACATGCTTCTCTTGCAACTCTATTCTCTGCAGTTGCGACTCTAGTTGAAGGAACTCAATCGTTTCATGTGCATGTTGAAGATGCACTAGAATGTCAGCAAGAATGGTTTTGCTGATGTGCACCATGTCGCCAGCTGATGATAACATCAAATTGTGAATAATTTGAGACAGTTGAATGTGTGTCGCCATGTTAGCTTGCTCACTTTGAATTCAGGCTCGCTTGTACTATTGCTTATTGTTGATGCTTGAAACACTTGCTAGATTTTTATAACTTGTTTGCTTGAACTCTTGATTTCACACTCGCTTGATGACGATCACTTTTCTTGAATGAAACGTTATGAATGATTTAATGAACTTTACACAGGCTCGCTTGTTTTTTTGGTTGAATGAGACACTCGCTTGCTTTATTGCTTAACGCACTTGCGTTAAACACTAGTTTGATTTGATGCTCACTTGAAGAATAGAATACTATATTTCACACTCATTTGATGATGATTGCTTGCTAGATGGCTTGCTTGAACTTGTTTGATTGATTACTGACACTTTGTGCTTTCTTGAATGTACTCACTGAATGTGTTGATTTTAAAAAAGGAAGGGTGTTGAACACTATCAAAAATGCACCCAAGAGATAAATGACAAGTTCAATCTTGATGACTCAGTTGAAGACTTACTTGACTTAATGTATTCACCTTAACAATTCAAATTAGGGTGTCGGTTACAACCGAAAATGCACCCAGACAATTCAACTCAATTTGTCTTTGATTACAATCCAACTTACAAATGATGATTTGCAAGTTATAGTTTTGTATTGAGCTTATTAAAAAAATGGTGCAAGTGCAATTGCCAAAAAATTGTTGCTGATGTAGAATCTTCTTTTACAACTTGATTATGTAGCATCCTTAACTTGATTGCTTTGATTACATGATGTGAAATGTTGTTGCAGAATATTACTTTTATCAAGTCGATGATGTGATGCTTTGTGCTTATGAACTTAATTGATTATGGGAGCTTTGATTTTAGGAGCTTGATCGATGACTTGTATATGTAAACTTTCTTATGTGCATGTAGTTGTTTTGTTTAAGAATAATAAAAAGAGCATTTTACAAACTCGACACAAGTCATGCAAACACATCCACGACACAGTGTGTACCTATGATCCCCTTATTCAATTTTGGGCGGATCTAGGACACGATCACAACAAAAAGATATGTTTTTATTAACCTTCAAGATACATCATCATGACAATGCCTTCAGTGAGGCGTCTCAAGCACAGACTGAGAACTCCTTGGCGTCAAATTGGCTTCAAAAACTGACTCTAAAACAATGATAATGCCAAGCTCGCAACCCTTTGAAGCAACTTGTCTTCAAAATATGGATGTTCATGGACTAAATCTCTCAAAATAAAACATTACTTTGAATTACAATAATGACTTTCACTTATCACTCCAAATACTGAATATGCATATTATAACTTCACAAAATCACTTATGACTCCAAAAAATTAGAAATACTCCTTATCCCTCCAAAATTTACAAAAAGAATTTCATTACAACATTTGTTTTTTGGGCCTTGAAAAAAAATCTTATCGGGGGCAAAGAATAATGACCAGTGAACTAAGTTCATATCCCCTCTAGTGAACTTGATTTTATAACTGCAGCAATGAAGTGTTCTTTATTACAAAATCACCGCTACGAAAATGTTGGCAAAACACCGAGATAGGATGAGGACTTAGACAAGCCAAGTGGAAGAGTCATCTATACAGTAGTGCTTGAAGGCTTGTGTAGATTCAGCGTGCAAGAAATGAATACGAAGGGCTCTTATAACACTGCACGGGTTTCACGTCTTTGCAATTTTTAGAGCAGAGGCATGTTCAATTACAGCACCCCTATTTACCATTATTGACTCACCAACCGTGAAGAATTTACAGTGCCGGAGAGCGTTTGAAATCAAATTCCAATCACTTTTCTCAGATTAAAGGCAACAATGGGATCTGGCACAAATATAGCTACCGATGCATTAAAACCAATAAAAACCCATAACAAAACTTCAGCCTCTGCAATAATTTTCTGTAATATCATCAACGACATTCCATATCCTTGCATTAATGAGTAGAATAACAAGTTCCCACACCATAGTTCATTCAAATACAGATAGCTAGCTCATCAATTTTCCTGTAACAATGGCTGCCAAATTATATAGCGCGGTGTTAGCAACTGCAGTGGCATCGGCAACTGTGTTTGTGAATCCTGCATATGGTGACAGTCCGTTTCAGTTCCTGTCAGCATACTCGAGGACACCAGCGTGGGTAGCAACGTTCAATAATTAGGAATGTTCCCCAGGTAGCAATGTTTTTGTCGCTTTCACCTCTTCTCAGTTGCATTCTGTTGTAGTTTCCTAGTTTTGAAAGCAGGAGCAGGTTTGGATATTTCTTCGATTAAGGTAGACTGCGATAAGGCCTTTTTGGCATTCAAGAGAGGAAGCCATGATAAATCCCTGAGGGCTCATGAAGGAAGCATGTGTACGGAATGATAACTACACTCTATTGCACCATGTGCAGGGTACGATTAGTACAAAAAGAGCAACTCTTATCGAGGATCCGAGTGTGAAACAACGTCACATGAAAACTGCAATTGGATCTGCGATCCAATATAGTTTCAGTTAATTCCAATGAGGAGACTTTCAGAGAATCCGGTGGAGCTGCGCTGCAACAAAGGAATGATGTCCCAGCATCAAATTCTGATGATAAATCAAATCAGCGCTCTGATACCACATGAAGAAACTTAACACACACATAAAGGAAACTTAATAAAATAAACACTCAGAAACATAGAAACCAGACATGGCAGAAAAGGCAAAGAGCCATCATGTGGCCTCTTATGCTCACATATTTTTCTCATTCTCTCATTATTAAAATAATGTTTATGGTACATATAAATACATGAGCAAGTTGTCTTAAGATAGTGCATCTATCTTGGACCAACTTGGTTGAGACAATTTCTCAACTACACACTAACTTAGGAGAACTAGTTGGAGAGAATCTCTCCTCCTCACTAAACTCCTTAGTTTGAGAAACTAACTCTCATGATTTAATTTAATTAATTATTTTATTTGGATTTATAATTGTTTTTAAGAGAGTGAGGCTAACAAAATCCCATATACACAAATTATGGAGGACTTGTTCTTGGTGAGATTTCCTTTGAAGAGAAACAACTTCACATTTGAGAATTCCCACTTAAAAGAAGAGATGGATCGACTATTTCATGAAATCTCTCAGACTACATCTTAGACACAACAAGAGCATAGAGATTGGTCTCATCAACTCCCCTGCCAAGATCCCCTGCTCTCCTCAAAGATATCAACTCCATCAACACACCCCGAAGCTATACACATAGCTTTCGTCTGTAAGCCTAATGGTACTTGGGATCAAGATACCTGAGCATGCCCTATGGGGCCGTGGACACATGTAAAGCCTCCATTGGCATGAGCCTTGAGAGCCCAGATTCCATGAGCTTGGTGTGGAGGGCATTGTCGAGGAGAATGTTGATTGACTTGATCTCCTTGTGGAAGATTAGGGGGCTCACAGTTCCATGCAGGTATTCCAAAGCCTCGACAACTTCGATGGTAATGGCCATGTGTGTGGCCCATGGCATCAGTGCATGGGACCTAGTTCCGACTAAGTGTTCCTCAAGGGTCTCATTAGGGAGAAGCTCGTAGAAGAGAATGAGGTCACTCCCTTCCAGGCAAAATCCCTGGAGCTCCACTAGGTTAGGGTGGTGTGCCTTGGTCAGGATTCTGACCTCGTTGTAGAATTTCTCGAAGCCCCTGTTGGTAGTTGAGAATATTCACTGCTTCCATGCAGTCGTTAAAGAACTCTGCCTCGTATACTGTGTCATAGCCCCTGTCACCCAAGAGTCAGTGCTCGGAGAAATATTCAGTAGCACTCTAGAGCTTGTCGTAGGAGCAGAGGGTCATGGGAGAGCATGAGAGGGATCCCATGTGTCGCAACCATGGGTAGGAGGTGGTTGTTGGTTTCTTCATTTGTGAAGCTGTCGTTGCTACCGATCTCTGCAGATTCGATTCTCGCTTGCCTTTTCTTTTGGCTTAGGAAGATAAAGTAGATAATGGCTAGAGGAAAATTATCATGGATGTTCCTATCACTAATATGTGCTTTTCTTTTGCTGGTAAGGGTTTTTTGTTTGTTTGTTATGCATGGCTACAGGTACCATCCAAACAATCTTAGCATCAATCAAAGGTATTCTCGTATTTGCAGATGCAAACAAAATTGTTTTGAATGCTGGAAATGTTATACCCACAAACTCCATTACTTCTTTCACAATCCCTTTAGGCATAGAATTCATTCATGGGATAATCCCACTCTAAAACCCATCCCGTAAGAACACTTGGATGCATGAACATAGGCATCCAGGGGCTGTAATTACTGGTATAAGATTGACACTACAAGGTTTATAGATCCATATTCGTAGGCGATGCCAAATCACAACAAGGGATCGGCCCATCCAGGCACAAAGTTATGAAGGCCAAACATGCTGGGCTTTTAAAATTATACTCACTATTCAGCGAATTACCTCCATCTCTCTTTTAAATGCCAAGCAATTGAACAACAACACAATGCTTTCTGTCATTATATAGCTAGTCCTTGACTAATCTAAGCTGAAGCTTGAATCTTCTTTCTTCAACCCACTACAATTAGACATCTAGTTTTATCTCACAATTATTTTTTTGTTGTTGTAGTCCGACCCATTCATTGAGAAGATCTAGGAGTTGAGCCTCAACTCAATAGTACCATTCATATTGTCATTGCATCTCAGCTAGAAATATGGATGACCATAACCTTCTTGCAAGCCAAAAGGGTATTTGATGGTCTGGTTACTGCTTTGTGCTAGATGTGCTTCACTACGTGTACTTGGCCTCATTGCTGCTGCAGGTTGAATGTCTTCCTGAACTATTTAAATCTCAAACAAATCTCTTTGTGTTGACCTCAACTGATTCTCCTATTCACAAGATGAAAACACCAAAAAATTGACAAGCTTGTCGTCTTCCATTGACAAATTTCATATATCCTGATTAGGAGCCCTTTCAATCTTTAATATGGCCTGTACTCAAGAATCCAAAGGAAGGAACTCATCCAATGTCTACATTAAATCGAAACTATCACCACCAGATCTATAGATCTAGAAAAACTTAGGTTAGGAAACACCTTCTTTGATACCACTGATCCGAATCTTAGGGGCTCCCAAGATCTGAAACATTGAAATGGATCTTAGGGGAGAACCCTGGGATTCAGAGTAACTGCTGCACCAGGAAAAGAACGAAATAAACCCAAACTAGAATTTAAATCAGTAACTAACTTTTATTAGATTAACAAAAAAAAATTGCAACTACATTGTGTTGGATGATCTGTCCTCTTACGAAAAGAGGCTCGTTATTTATAACATTTTTTAGTTACATTACCACTGGTAAATACCATGGGCGTATTTCCATTCGGATCATTACCATGGGTAAATACTATGGGCGGATTAACATTTTTTAGTTACATTGCCATGGGTAAATACCATGGGTGGGAAAATACCATGGGCGGATTTCCATTCAGATCAATCATCAACCAAACCAATGTCATCATCTGACCATTATGAGTGTGACATCATACTATTGACATAAATGGCAACAAAATAATCCCAATGTTAACACAACGAGCTGAAACCATGCTACAATGAATGCCATCCAAACATCAGCTATGCTACAAGGGTTCACATCAATGCCAACATTATCTAGCTACCACCATGAACCAATTCCAACATCAACTAATTAGATCCATGCACACCATAATGCCAACAATATCCTCCTTTGGAATTGATTGAAACCATAAAAAAAAATCCAAACAAACACCCTCTACCACTCTCTCTTTGACATCAATGACAAAGGGTCAAATCCATCTGATAAGGCAGCAAGAACTGAAGCACAAATACTAGAGCAATACAACTCTACATGGCTGAAAAATGATGTACACCAATAAGCATCCATGCCTCTCACACCAATAGAAGCAAGCATAAAGTAGACCAATCATGATCCAAAGAAACATATAAACCATCAACCTCTAGCAACAAGCAACGATATGCCAACATGAGGCAACCATACAAGCATCAATGGGAAACATCATAATGAACAACATTATGCAACAATATGCACATGAAGGCATCATGCAACATCTCCATGGTAGAAACCATAAGCTAGGGTACAAGGGTTGACATCAATGCCAAGATGAACTAGCTATCACCATGAAGCAATGCCAACATAAACTAGATGCATCCATGAGCACCATAATTCCAACAATTATGAGTTCCATGCATGCTCTTGATATGGAAGAACTTTGTCATATCCTTCACCTCATTGTGATGGAAGCTACTCATGTTTACATACTTCTGCATTGATGTGCATACAATATTTTTGTCTAGCTTTGAGCTCCTTTTAATCTTCGTTCCCACTCCCACTAGAGGATTCCTCTTCCTGGACTACTCCTACATATAATTCTCAAGATTCATTTCTAGATGCAATTTCAAAAAAAAAATTATTGATATGACCATTAATGTTGCAATGGTCATAATTGTTGTTAGGGTCCTTTCACCTGTGTAGTGGTGGCAGTGTGCTCATTTTCTCCCTTTTCGCTCTTCCTATCACCCTTATTGGAAGCTCCTCACTAAAGTGATTGTTGCTAACCACTTGATTGTTCCTTCTTATGAAATCAATGTACTATGGCTACACTCATGTCTCATCTATAGATTTGAAATTGAATATCTTATCTCACCTTATTATGTGAATACGGAGACCACCCACATACTTGGTGATCACATCTAGGTTCTTGGGATTTATTCTAAACTCTATGTAATTCTTTTGGAACTACATAGTCTACTTTTGTACACTATGCCATTGTCATTTTCAATAATTGTTACTTCAAATCCTCTGAATCTCTTCATACCCTATAGGATAAAACTAGGACATACCAAAGAATCTTGAATTCCTCCCACTTAGTTACTTGTGAGTTTCCACCTAACATAAGTCCCTTGTTCTAAGGTTTCCACCAATTTTGTGCATGACCTTCTAGTTTGAGTCTAGAAAAAGTTATTTTCTACTCCCCTTATGAATTATGCACACTACAATAGACTTACAATTGTTGCCACCAATGGTTCAAATTAAGTGCATCTACCTTACCTTCATGGGGATTGATATTGAACTTTAGTTCAACTTGAAATAGGAGATAAGAAGATTGGTTATTGGAGTTTATTTTCTTATCTTCATTGTTTCCCTCTCTTTCCTTGGCTCCACACGATATTCTTGGTTCTCATGAGATTTGAGTTGCCTAAAAAAGGGGTCATTATTTCTCTCAAGAGTAGACATGAACAAATCCATTATAACTCTTCGAAATATCAACCATTTGAGTTTCCAAGCTGCAAATCTTCTTTCACCTTCATGGTTAGGTCCTCGTTATTTCCCACATGTCTTTCCTATATATTCCAATTGATTCTTTTCTTTTCCTATGTCTATCTTATGATCCTTTAAGTAAAAAAACTTTTGTAGAATTAGATTTTCTAAGTTGTGTGAGTATATATTATGCTTAAACTACACAAACATACAAAAAACTAATCTAATACAAATATGATATGTGAGGCATTATGGTTATTCTAGTGGTTGACTTACCAAAATAAATATACAACTATAGAGACTAGAGTGAGACTATGATCTACCACATGATTAATCCTTGTGTACTCTTGTTATTTACAAGAAATAAAACAAACCAATTGGATTTAAATACTATGACTTGAAAATATAACTACAATAGGAAAGACACATGCATTAGAACACAAACTTGATCATAGAAAGAAAACACTGAAAAACCAACAAGAAATGAAGGAACGTGTCTTTCTTATATTAAGAAGATTATGATGTTATCCAATGTTCTAATGAAGCTATGTGACATTGTTATTTTCTATAGTCCTTTCTTTCTCTCTCCCCCCTCCACATTCATCACTCATACTAATGGAACAATAAATAAAGAAATATAAGTGAACATGTGTCCCTTCATTGATAGGTTTCTAGTAACCCAAATTAGGATTAGGCTTAGAGTTTCATATCCCACTTGGAATTTTGGGATGATGCTTCTAGAAGTCTCTAGTCAATTTGCATACATTACTAGATCCATATGTGTGAATTATGGTGAGTTGACATGGCTACCTCTTAGATCTGCATGGAATAATTAGATTGTTAATTTGTCATGGGTGTAACTTTTGCATAGAGAGGCCATTTCATGCAAAAATACCATTGTTGGAAAGCTAAATGTTGAGGACGTAAATGTTTGGTTTATGAAAGCCAAAAATTTCATGTGTAGAATTTTATGAGGATGTTGAGGATGTAAATGTTTGGTTTATGGGACCCAAAAGTTCCATTTATTTTACCCTTAAGTAGAGGGCCTGGCATTTTGGTCTGTAAATGCAATTGTTAAGATCTTACCAAAATAGGCCCTCATGGTCCCAAATTCAGTATCCTCAATTATAGAGCATCAATAAAGTCATATGGGAACTATGCAAGTCCATTTTGGATCACCTCCATAATGTTCAATGGAGACAATCCTATGCACATTATTTTTCTGCATCTCTCACACACACTTCAACATATTGTGTGCACTCTTCAATATATTGGATGCACAAACATCCAACATGTATGCTTACAACTAAAATTTCTACTCGTATATAATGTTATTATGGGAGTTGAACAATAACAAAGTATTGCATCCTGAGGTGTTGTACAACCCAGTGTAGGGGAGATGTGTAGGTGTAATGTAAGAAGGTATGTTTAACCCACAGGAGATACAACCCATGTAGGGGAGTGTGTAGGTGTAATGTAAAAAGGTATATAAACATTTTTACATGTGGACTCAAATTTATATAATATGTGTAGGTGTAATTTTTACATGTCGGGCCAATTAAATATATAAAATGGTAAAAAGTAATATAGACAGTGAGGGAGATGTTGCAATGTCCGTAAAAAGTTAAAAGTACTAAAAAAAATTGTTGTGTAATTTTGTTTTTATTGATAAAATTATGAATAAATTTTTAAAATAATATATATCTATATATCTATGTGTGTGTGTGTGTGTGTGTGTTAAGATTCGTTTTTCCTTAGAAATAAATAATGATTATATAACCATAATTAAATTTAATTAATAAACACATAAAAAATTTAAAAACATTAATACTTACAATAACCTTATAATGTAACAATATTGTTAACCATGGATATTCACAAGCTCACTTTATCATATATATTATTAGCTGGTAAATAGTCTTTGTTACTATACTATGGGCCAATATCATGGTTCATCAATACCACATGCCCAAAACCATCTTTTCTTTCACAACCAAAAAATATTTTATTTAAATTTAATTTAACATTTTTTAAATTTAATTTAGAAGCAAAAATATTTTAATTACTTTTAAGATATATCTAAACCCTCTATCACATTAGAATATATAAAATATAAATAGCAGCGATAAATTAAGATCTAATTTACCATATAAATTAAAATAATAATTTTGTAACCATATTTAAATTTAATTAATATAAAACTTACACTTTGGTGCCCAAGAGATATTATAATGTTTGTTATGTTATGGTATTTAAACATTTTGATTTGGTCAAATTAAATAAATAATTATTAATTAAAACATTTTGACTCAATAAAAGTACATAAAAATTAAAATTAAATTTAAATACATATATATAATTATTAATCATTAATAATTAAACCAACCTAGATTCATCATAATTCTGGATCTATTAAGTTTCGAGAGGGATCAAATCTCTGGAGGCTAAAAAGGTTTGCACCTCAAAAATTTGATCCCTCTCCAAACTTAATAAATCCAGAATTATGCCCACGGGGCTTTGGATTGACAGTGAATGGGTGTGCTGTTAAGATACTCCTTGCGATAAGTTCAAATCCCCATAAATACTTAAGTTAGTCTTAACTAGAAAAAAATAAATAAATCCAAAATTAAAATTTCATCTAAATTTATATCTTAAAAAACAAACAAATATATTAAAAATGAACCATTACCTCATAATAATTACACAATATAACAAATCCACACCTTCATGAAAATAAGGGTGAACATATTAAAATAAACCATTCATAAGAGATATTGCATATGAAATACCATTATCATTTTAGAATCGATTTACAAATAATTTCACCCATATTTTCACTATTAAAACATTTGCAAAAATATTACAATTTGATTACTTGGATTCCAGCCACGGTGAGGCTTTTAGCTGTCTCCACTAAAATAGCGTAAATATATATGATATTTTATCTAGGATACCTAACGTGTTTACCAAACCCACCTATGAATTATATTCCACGCCAAACTTATTCCCGTCTTTAAAGCCAAGCAACCGCCCTCACGCTATTTGCTTTCTATTGTTCGGCTGAAAGCATTTGGAATGAATTACCTAGTCTACGCGTAACTAACACCCTGGCTGCCTAGGGTTACAACGGTTCACGCGTATGTCGGCAAACAGATAGAATATAAAAGAGCTTTTATTTGGTGGCCCCCATTACGTGATCCTCCCATAGTTTAAAAGCGATATGCCCTCGTTGTTAACAATGACATGCGGTGTGGCGCTGTGGCTTTGTGTATATGTTTGTCTCTTATTCTTGCAATTTTATTTTTTTTTCAAAGGTTACTTAATATTTAAACAGTAGGAAATAGGAAATAGTGTAATAGTATCATTGATTGCTATTCACTAATTTAGGTTGATTTAAATTATTATTTAATGAAAATTATTTTACTTGTAATTATTTATTGGTGGTTTATAAGGGGTAGATTTTCACTCTTGCCAGATATTTATGGGTTTTGGGCTTTTAATTTATTTCTTTACATCCGAGGAAGATGAGCTCTTAGCCAAGCAAAAGTGGTGTTAGGGCATACATAAGAGGTATGTTTAAGTATGTAATGGTGTATTTATTTGAAATTTGATGATACAAATTTTACGAGTAAGCTTTGTGAGACTTTTTAGAGGTTTTCCAGCCTAGTTTTTGATCTAATAGAGGGAAGGTAGAACATTCATGTGATGAGAGCTCAAACTCACCTAGTGTACCACCCTAGAGACACTTGATCCAAGCCTATTGGTTGTTATGTAGTCATGGCCTAGTAGTTGTGTTTCACTTTAGCAAGATCATGTAGGTATCAAAGGATATTCCATGTGACTCGTGCATTTAAATGGAATCTTGGTCATGCTATTAACTAAATAGTCATTTTAAAGACTTTAATTACTAGGGTGTTAAGTAGCCATAAGGTACCATGATTATGCTACATTATTTCCAATTAGTGATGATTTGTGGATATTCGCCTAAATATCATGTGTGGATGCAAGTAGTGCATAATAAAAAAATTATCATCAATAAGGTAGTTTTGGCTTCTTAGCTTATGAAAAGTTATCGACCTAAAAGTTGAATAGGGCTTCAACTTCTCCTTGGAATGATCCTTGTGTCATGTATGCTCAACAATATACTAGTTTTCAATTCAAGGTCAAATCCAATAGTTATGGTTTTATTAAGCCATGGAACGAATGAATTTCATTAATCCTCAATTCAATTCTTTTTAAATTATTCATGTATCCTATGAGTTTTTGAGGGTTCCAAGCAAGCATGTAAGTATTTTTCATGATCAAAATACTTCAACAAATAAGTTTGATGCCTCATTTCAAAACGTTGAAAACCATGAAGTTGTATTACCTATAATGGATTCCCACAACTATTAACCATCCATAGAAGCCTTACAATCATTAAACACCATGGGAACTCAATGTTTCAATTGAAAAGAGGTGTAATCAACTATGAAGATTAAGAAATCTCTTTATAGATCCTTTGGGAAGTTGTCCTTTGCTCTAAGTAGTGATTCGTCAAAGATAGAGTGAAATCGCTATGTTGGGTAGCTCATTGAATGCTCAACCAAATAATTTTATTTTTGATGGATAGATCACTTACTTGACAACCCATCAAGCCTTGAAATTATGATGATTGGCCGATGGATAAGGTGGTAAATTTTCCATTATGGGCTTAAGAAAAGTGTCAAAAAAAAATATTTTTAAATGATAAAATGAATCACTAGGTTGATATGCTAACAAGTCTATAAACCTAGAAACTTGACCTAACTAAACTCTGGAGAAGTGATTTACCTCCAAAAGGACAATTACTCACTTCAATTTGATTCCTACTATCTAAATCGAGCTTTTCAATCCTTAAACTTAATGATTCACATGATGTTTTCCATATAAACTAAGTGATTCACCCTCTAGTTTACGAACTCAATTATTGACATGCTTTGTTGGGCTATTTGCTAAGTTTACCTCCCAAATTTTCTTTGGATATGAAGCACTAGGGATTTTTAGGATGATATGCTACGTTCTTGTCTTCATTTCTCATTCCTTGCATCCCAATAACCTCCTTCTTCATCGATTGGAGACTCCTTTGTTATTTAATCTTCTTTAGAGGTATCCCAATAAGAACGGAAGCATTGTTTCCATATTTAGAGAAATGTGTAGTTCCTAAAGCCATAAGAACGATGTTCCACCTTTAAAACCATGGTCTATAATATATTTGGGATTTTTAGGGAGCTTTTATATGTTTTAATGGCTTCCTACTAAATTGTATTTACAAATGATAATGTATAACCATATAGCGTTTCATTTGCATCCTTACATTAAGGGCATTCAGTTTCTTAATGTATGTTGATATCGATCACCCATTTCCCAATAAAATTGATTTTTGATTATTGCATTTGTTGGAGAGTTGTTGAATAACAATAAAATCAAGTTGCAAGAAAAGCCTCTACTTTTTCAATTTCCAAACATTACTAGGAGAAAGAAGTATTGCATGGATATAATGATGGGTTTCTTCAAACACATGATGATGAAAACAAATTATGGTAGTTTCCATTGTTAATGAATATAATTACCTTTTTGTTCTTAATGTAGACAACAAAATGCAAGGCTTGGGAGATAAAATTATTGATAAATCATGTAGAGAATTTTGGGCCTCCTCACATGGAGGCTATTTGGTGATTTCATTTAGAGGAGAAATGGTCTCTACTTTATTCACCTCTAACATGTCATCATATGAGATTTTCCAAGCCATGCAAGGATGGTGTTAGGATATTCCGACACATAGGATATAGTTAAGTTCAACTTGGTCTAGTATAGAGTTAGGTATAGAGTTAGGTAAAGTGTGTTTCTTTACCGTTGTACATTTTGTAACTTACAATCTGACGGTCACGATATGTAGTGATCCGACGGTTCACTCTCTCCTCGGTATTACCGACACTTGATCCGTGGCTTGACACCCGATTGGTCCATGAGTTCTATTTAAAGCGCATGGAGGGTCATTGTTCGGGTAATCCGTGCATGAGAGAAGCTTATGTAAATTTTCATTCTTTGATTAATAAATTGCCTGTAGTAGCCACGTTGGCACAGGCCGTGGACTGTTTCCCTCTTTGAGGGTTTTAACCACGTCAAAAATACTGGTGTATTGATCTGTGATCTGGTTGTGAGCGGTGTCCTTTTGGTGTTCTTTCTGAGGAACTTACCCTGTAAATTCCTACATGGTATCAGAGCTATTTGAGGGCCGCGTCCGTTGGTGATCCAGATCTGAAGCCGGTAGAACTGCATGCGGCTATCGTTTCCTAGATCTATTGTTTCTGACTGCTTTCGGGCCGAGAGGACTGCTCTGTTGTGTTCGGAGCATCTGTTCCAGTGAGGAACCCCTTTCGTTTCACGCGAAAAGGTTTCCGGTAGCCCTATCTGCGTCATTTTTAAGATCTGGAGGTATACAGTCTTTATTTTGCAGTTTACTGTTATTTTCTCTCTGCTTATTTCGGTTTCGGTTTATTTAGCTTTTTTTTAACCGGATCTATACCTTTCATTTCTGCATATGCTCTTTGCCCTGCGACTTTGTGCGATCTGGGCAAATCAGAAACAGAAAGGAAGGATTTTTCTCATGCGTATGCTCTTTTCCCTGCACCTTAGTGTGATCTCGGAAAATCAGAAACATTGAGAAAAATATTTAGTTTTTCGGCTAAAGCTAACTTTGAGCCGCAAGGTTCATTTTTGAAAATATCTAGTTTTTTTTTGCTAAAGCTAACTTCGAGCCATAAGGTTCGTTTTCTTTGCATGTCCGTGTTGGGTTTTGTGTTTTGTGTTTTGTAGGGAAAAAGAGCTTTCTCAAGGCAAGCACGCAAACCAAGGCCCCCCCCCCCCTCTCTCTCTCTCTCTCAAATTTTTTGTATAGATCAATTGGTTCAAAGCTATTTTAAGAGAATAGAGGTCTTGGGTTCAAGTCTCCATTTTGTGGGGGCAGATTATTTCATTCCCGCACATTCGCGCACTTTGCCGGCAACTTCAACAATGTTTTTTTAAAAAGCCATAACTTCTTCATCCGGAAGCCTTTTTCAGAGCCGTTTTTTTTAAAACAGCCTAATTTTTCGAGATCTATCCATTGGAACACTTACTTTCAGCATCTTCAGCTTCAATTTTTTTAAAATGGAAAGTCCATGCCAAGTCATTCTTGACAGCACTAACTACTTCCAATGGATATCCTACATCGAAGATTTACTTAGAAGTAAAGGTCTCTACAGAATAACCACAGACCAAGAGAAGAAACCAAAAGATGAAGACAAGGCTGCAAAATGGGAAAATAGACAAGATCAAGCACGTGGTTTGATAGGGATGTCTATTTCGCTTGATCTTAGATTCCATATTGCAGAACTTGAGACTCCTCATGAAGCATTTGAACAACTCACTAAAGTTTTTGGGATTAAAAATGAAATTAGAGCCCATCAACTTGAAAATGAGTTGCTTACATTGGATCCTAATAATTTTTCTTGCATTGAAGATTTCTTGTCCAAATTCAAGACCCTTAGATATCTCTTGGAAGGTGTTAAGGTTAAGAAAGAAGATAGTAACCTTATTTATTCCATCCTTACTAAGTTGGGACCAGCCTACTCTCTATTTGTTTCCACCTTCCATTCTACAAGGGAAGCTTTCATTTGTCAAGGAAAAGACTACAAGGCCCCTTCCTTTGACTCTTTTTGTGATTCTTTAATAAGAGAATAAGAAAAACTCTTACACCTTGGTCTTCTTAATCTTGGAAACTATTCCAAGAAAGCGTTAGCCGCCCAGCAGCAACCAAATTCAAAGAATCCTAAGAAGTCATATCCTAAAAAGAATGGTCCTAAACCAAACAAGGGTCCTAAGCAAACTCAGCCTCAAAATGAAATATCATTTCAGCAAAATGATAGGACCAATAAAAACAAATGGAAGAAGACTGATAGACATTGTAACTTTTGTAATCGAGATGGCCACTTAGAATCTAAATGCTTTAAGAAGATGGAAGCCTTGGAAGCCGCAATGAAGAAACATAACATCCATGTGGAGCATTCTTCAACTTCATCTTCAGGAATGGCACTTTCTGCATGTCGTTGTCAATCATCTCAGTCGGGTTATGCATTAAATGTATCTTCTTCTTCTCATTCTCATGAGTGGCTCATTGATTCTGGAGCCTCTTATCACATGGCCAAAAACCAAGCCATGTTTTCTTCTTTAAATGATTGTAACACCAAAAATATATATGTTGGTGATGATAGATCTCTTAATGTTGTAGGGACTGGAACTGTTCATCTAGACAATGGTCAGTTTAATGATGTATTATGTGTTCCAACCTTATCCTGCAACCTTCTATCTGTATATCAGATAACTCATTCAGGTGAAGGTAAAATTGTTGAATTTTCACCTCATGACGTTGTAATCAAGGATCTAAAAGATCCTAAACAGATTCTAGCTACTAGTATTGCTGATGATTCCACAAGGTTGTATAAGTTTCACAACTTTGGGTCATCAAATCTTCCCTCAGTATTTGTTGCTCATAAGTGAGCAAACTTTGGCATGAGCGATTTGGTCACTTAAACTATCGCTCCCTTCAGCATCTATGTAAAGAAAATATGGTGACAGGTCTTCCTATGGTATCTTGCAGAGATGGTGTCTGTTCCGGATGTGTACTCGGAAAACATCATTGGGACAGTTTTGAAAAACGTACCTCTTGGCACGCCTCAGCCCCTTTACAGCTTGTGCACAGTGATTTATGTGGTCCACTTCCTGTTGCTTCATTCTCTGGCTGCAAGTATTTCTTAACTTTCATTGATGATTTCTCCAGACGCACTTGGGTATACTTCTTAAAACTCAAGAGCGAAGTATTTAACACTTTTTTGGCCTTCAAAGCCTTTGTTGAAAAACAATCTGGACATCAAATTCTTAAGCTAAGAACTGATAATGGTGGAGAATATGTTAAAAACACATTCATCAACTTTTGCACTGAAAATGGAATTCAAATGCAACATACTGTTCCATACACTCCACAACAAAATGGTGTAGCTGAAAGGAAAAATCGCACCTTAAAGGAAATGGCTAATTATATGCTGCAATCTAAAGGACTCAGTCTTAGTTTTTGGGCCAAAGCAATTAATTGTGCAAATTATATAATCAATCACACTCCTACTAAGGTTCTAAAGAATATCACTCCAGAAGAAGCTTGGAGTTCCATTAAACCAGATGTAAGTCACTTTTGTGTTTTTGGAAGTGAAGCATGGGCCCATATTCCAGATGAAAAGCATAAAGCTTTAGAACCTAAGAGTGAGAAATGTACTTTTGTTGGATATTCTGAAGATGTAAAAGGTTATAGACTTATTCCATTTAAGTCCAAAAATGTTATCATTAGAAGAGATGTAAAATTTGATGAAAATAAATCGGCCTGCGAGCCTAGTCCGGCGGATGTGCCACCTCTTCCTATCTCTTCTACTTTTGAAAACATTTCTTCTTCAGATGATGAAAGTGAGGATGGCAATCCTCCCCCACCTTCTCAGGATCCTCAACTTCCAAGATGGGTCCGTGCTACTCGGGATGCAGCAGGTGATCTTGCCGGTGATCCTACAGATCAGCGACGTACACGTTCTCAGTTTGAAAGAGCCTCTTCTTTACTGGCTCAAGCTCCAGTAAATCATGATCCTGACACTTTTGCAGAAGCTTCAGGCCATCCACATTGGGAAGCAGCTATGAATGAAGAATATCATTCATTGTTGGCAAATGATACATGGGATCTTGTTCCTCTACCAAAGGGACGCAAACTTGTTAGATGTAAATGGGTTTACAGAACCAAGTATGGACCAGATGGGAAAGTTGATAAACATAAAGCTCGTCTTGTTGCTAAGGGCTTTTCACAGGTTGAAGGCATTGACTACACTGAAACCTTCTCCCCTGTTGCCAAAATGAACTCTATCCGCCTTGTTCTTTCCCTTGCTGCCTCTTTAAAATGGGAAGTCCATCAGATGGATGTTAAATCTGCCTTCTTGCATGGGGACTTGCATGAAGAAATCTATATGGAACAACCCATTGGCTTCATCCAAACAGACTCCAGCCTTGTATGTCGACTTAAGAAATCTCTTTATGGTCTCAAGCAAGCTCCTCGGGCTTGGTATGCCAAAATGGATAGCTTTCTTTTAGAATCTGGCTTTTCTAGGTGTTATTCTGACAATACTATCTACACCAAGAAAGTGGGCAGCTCTCTTATCATCCTTGTTCTTTATGTTGATGATCTTATTCTTACTGGTAGTGATCCCAACCTTATAAACCATGTGAAGTCCAGCCTTAAAAAGAAATTTGAAATGACAGACTTAGGACACTTACACTATTTTCTCGGTCTTCAAGTCTTGCAATCCAAGGAGGGTATTTCCCTTTCCCAGTCCAAGTATGCTTGTGATATTCTTCGTCATTTTCACATGGAAGACTGTAAGCCAGCCCCTTCTCCCTTTCAGTCTGGAGTCAAACTTTCAGTCTCTTGTACTTCTCCTGAAGTTGATGCTACCTTATACCATCAACTTGTAGGAAAACTCTTGTATTTAACCCATACTCGTCCTGACCTTTCCTTTGCTGTTGGCCTTGTTGCTCGTTTTATGCAAAACCCCCGTGAAATTCATTGGAAAGCAGCTAAAAGAATACTTCGTTATGTTCGAGGTACAGTACAGTTTGGGATTCATTACAGTGCCAAAGCATCTCCTCTATTAGTTGGTTTCACTGATTCTAATTGGGCTGGTGACCTTGATGATCGGAAGTCTACTGCTGGTTATGTCTTCACTCTTGGTTCAGGACCTATTACATGGGCTTGTAAGAAACAGGCTGCCATTTCTCTTTCGTCAGCAGAAGCAGAGTATCGTGGTGCCGTGGAAGCTAGTAAGGAAGCCTTGTGGCTTCGTCAGATCCTATCAGAGTTTGGCTTTGAGCAGCAGCATCCAACCACACTTTGGTGTGATAATCAAAGTGCCATTCAGCTATGCAAAGATCCAGTCCAGCATCAGCGCAGCAAACACATTGAACTACACATGCACTTCATTAGAAAGCTCATTCATGACCATGTTCTTGAAGTGCAATATTGTTCAACAGATGATCAGGTTGCAGACATCTTCACAAAGGCTCTCACAGAGGCGAAGTTCACTACACTTCGATATATGCTTGGAGTTCAGGAAGTTGTCACTAAGGGGGGATAGGCTCTAGTGCCTCCTTCCTTCTCCTATTGTGTCATATTTGTAAATCCTTCAATCCTATCCCAAGTTGTTCTTAAGGGGGGATGTTAGGATATTCCGACACATAGGATATAGTTAAGTTCAACTTGGTCTAGTATAGAGTTAGGTATAGAGTTAGGTAAAGTGTGTTTCTTTACCGTTGTACATTTTGTAACTTACAATCCGACGGTCACGATATGTAGTGATCCGACGGTTCACTCTCTCCTCGGTATTACCGACACTTGATCCGTGGCTTGACACCCGATTGGTCCATGAGTTCTATTTAAAGCGCATGGAGGGTCATTGTTCGGGTAATCCGTGCATGAGAGAAGCTTATGTAAATTTTCATTCTTTGATTAATAAATTGCCTGTAGTAGCCACGTTGGCGCAGGCCGTGGACTGTTTCCCTCTTTGAGGGTTTTAACCACGTCAAAAATACTGGTGTATTGATCTGTGATCTGGTTGTGAGCGGTGTCCTTTTGGTGTTCTTTCTGAGGAACTTACCCTGGTCATATATTTCAAGTAATTTCATCTCCTTACATCTTATTCCCTTTAACCCACTATTCATCACAATGATAGCAATTTTTAAAACAATAACATTATGTTACATTTTCCTAGGTCAACTTGTGTAGTTACTAGGGTAGGGAAATTGGCAGAGTGGTCATAAAGATAAAATAGGAATTGAATGGGGGACAAAAGTGGATCTCTTTTCCTTGATCTCACCAAGAGACATCCAATAGAGTAGCTATGTGATCCATCAAGACATGTGCTTCCATATTCTCCTTTAGATTGTTAATAAAACATTCTTTAAAAAAATGATTGACCATGATGCCTCATGAGAATTACCAATTGTTTAAAGGCTACTATAAAGTCTTAAATTACCCATATTGGCATAACTTTGTTATCAAAAATAGAATGAATGTCCATTTCAAAGAAACCATATATGTCCTTCGCAAAGTAGCTCCAAGGAATGTATCCCCCATAGTATTTCTTATTCTATTGCAACTGTTGGCAACATTCTCAATATAAGTGTAATACACCTACCCAAGGTTTCATTAGGTCATAAATAATATTATGTAGGGAGAAGTAGTGCTCCATATGGTAACCCATCCTATTAAGTTAAAAACATCAAGCTTGTTCAAATATACTTTAGGAAATTTATGTCACATTTATTTTGATTACACCTATAGTGTGGTTTGGTGCTACGACCTCCTCCTTTATATGATATGCTACACGATAAAACTCTATTTATGACTCCTATCAATGTGTTTCTTTGGGTGTGATTGGAGATAGGATCTTATATAATTATTCTTGCACATTAGTTATCATAGCAACATGAATTTCTAGGGAGTTGATCTTAGCAACCTGCCTATACAAGAAACCAATTTGAGATATTTGGTTTTCAATGTGAGTGACCAATTTTTCTAATAGCGAAATCATTATCTTCATAGTTTTTTTTTCCAATAGAGATCATGGTGCTATGGGACCACCAAAAAGATCACTAGAGAATTATTCTCATGTGATCAAACATCATGTAAAGAGTTTTTGGAGATAGGTCACTCAAAATAGTATAATTGGGTCCATTAAAAAAAATTACTTGAGAGCTAGACCAATGCAATCAACATTATGTGAGGCATACTCACACAATGGTTCAAGATGACCACAATTTTTTTCTTAACCCTTATATGAGTGTAACTCACATCTGGCAATTATTTTACTAAGTCAATTCTAAAATCTAGATATTATAAACATTTTTTCAATTCCTATTCTATAGAGGCTAGAGTTTGCAAGGTCCTAAGGAAAAATGAATGTTAGTTTCAATAGATTTTTTATATACTTAAGCATTTCTAGTATTATTTCTTAACCAAATATTTCATGGTGATAATTAAGGAGGACAAACCACCCCCTTATTCATGTGACCCAATCATTGGGTAAATTAATTGTCTTGATAAAACAAATCATTGACTCACACATAAATTATCAACTAGGGTAAGTTTGTTTATTTCAAGGCTATCATGCACAATAGCAACAATTTCCAACTGACATTGATTAGGTCCTAATTATTGCTAATTTTTCCTTCTACAAGAACTTGGCCTTCATTTAAAATACAATGTTACTATAACTATTCACACTTGCATGAATAGAAATCAATTAACACAAATATCTCACTATAAAATCTACACTTGCATGAAAAATGACTCTCTGTGCACAACTCTGAAATGAAAATCACGCTTGTAGAAATGAAAAAGAATTCATCTACTCTAAACTCAATCTTGTAGTAAAATAAGGAACACTCCTTGAAATTGGTTCCTCACTTGCATAACATCATTCAACCATGACCACACACAATCAGGGAAAATTTTAAGGATGGAAATTATCTTGAAGTTTAAAAACAATGGTGAATCTCACTAGTCCCTAATATGCAAACTATAAAATGTTTATTGGTATATTTGTAAAATTATTCAAATTTAAAATCATTTATATATAGTCTCTATATAATGTTGGCGCTTTTTAAGGTAAAATAATTTTATATTGTAAAATTTGGGCAAATCATTTTTAGAAACAATGGAAATTGGCGAATCTATTTTCTAGAAAAATCATGGAAAATTAGCCCACCTGCGAATATTAGCCCCTAAAATTTTCCATGCACACAATCATCATCCCTTATGCTAACAATTGGAAATAAAATCAACCAATCAACTGCATTATAAACTGTATTAGTTTGTAACAATGGCTAATTAATATTATGTAATAGTAATGAATTCTAATTCTATAGCAACAATTAAACAACAATAGAAACCCACATTTAATAGGGACTTATTAGGTGATAGAATACGAGCAACATATGTTCAAGTATTATATAAGATAACTTAACCATGCAATAACAACAACATGTTAAGAAAGAAATTTGTAATAGTAGTGTTGATGGTATTGGACCCGCCAACATTCAGGGGATCTCCCTGGTAAGAAGTCCCAACTAGACCTTAGACTGTTTGGAGTGGGAGTCCCAATAGTGGGTGGTAATATAGTGCCTTGACCATGGTAGCGCACAAAGATAAGTATGATGAATTTTGTCAGAAGCAAGTGTGTGACATTGTGGCAAGTCAAGTACACATCTTTAAAGGAACACACAAGCAGAATGACATCACAAGTTGAAATGCAGAATAGTCCACAAACCAAAGTGACGGGTTAATCCAACAACATACATTCAACAAGATTCATACAATTGCATACGAATTAGTTGATAAGAAAATGCGTAAGTCAAACAACATACATTGCTAAAGAAACCAGAATAGTCCAAATACAATAACAACATATGCATGAAAGCATGTTGGCTCAGTTATTATTATTATAAGTGAATGTTCCACCCATACATACACCATTGACATCCACTAGCCCCAATAGTGGAACATTACAATCAAGAACACATGTTCCTCCAAAGAAATATACTCGCTCTACGTTGTGGAGAAGCCAAGGCTCATTACAATACTCCTAAGCCTTCTCTAAGCCTAAACTTAGCTAAAATCTTGGCTCCCAAAAGCCTCTTCTATCAGTTATGAGGTTCTATTTATAGCAAAGGGTGGGGTGACGCTTGGCATTCCCCTTTGTGATTCTTTGATTACCCTCATGACTCTTCAACTTCTTTACAAATAACTCATTAAATTACATAGTGATTGTTCACATTCCACTAATGACACTTGGAATTTCACTTACAACATATTTACAAATAATATACATTTTACACATGTACCCATGTGAGACAAAATAGGCTAGAGACAACCTAACAAGACAAAACACTATGACTCAGAAGTTTGGCTCCTAACAAGACAAAACACTATGACCTAACAATATGCTCATGGCTCCTGCATAAGCTAAAGTGGAATCGTCCATGGCAACTGGATGCTTTTCAAACATCTGACACAATCACCCTTTCCTTCATGAATGTAGGTGACGTGGGATCATCTGGGAAATTATTTATCCATGGTTGTACAATATTCCTCTGCAACTCATCAAATGATAGATTGCACACATCCATCACGAGATCATCATTAAGGAGAACAACCTGTCCTTTCTTGCTCAGAACTGGTTCTAACACTGGAGGAGGTGGACACTGAGAGGTGACCTCGGGTGCTCTCGGCATGAGGTCAGTTTCTTGGTCCTATGGACCCTGCCCCAACTTCATGTCCGCCACTTCAATCAGTTTCTCAATTTAATGAGCAAGCCCCTGATCCTGCACCTTCTCACCCTCTTCTTCAGTTGTTGGCTATTCTGACTCCTCATCCAATATGGGCATTGTTTTCTTTGTCATCACGCCCTTCCTTTCTTCTTGTTCCTGTTTCTTCTTCTCTTCCCTTTCTCTCCTTCTGAGCTCCTACTCTTCCTTCAACTTCTTCTCTATTTCCTGCAACTTCCTTTTTGCTTCCTCTAGCCTTTTCTTTTCTTTCTTCCTTTGCTCTACCCTCTTTATGCATGGTTGCCTCTTTGCCTCTACTACCAAAATTTATTTCTCATTGATAGGATCTTCTTTGAACTTGTAGCTTTTCTCAACCTTCAGGTTCTCGATAATATGCCTCTTACCCTTGTCCTACGTCAATTTGCTACTTATTGCTGATGTTGTTGTTGCTTCTTGCGGTGCTACTATTTGTAGAGTATATTTCCATGTTGTGGCTATACAAACCAATTCATTGAGCTTGGAGGAGTTGTAATAGTACCTCCAAGGGTCCCCCTCTTCCCAATGAAATATCCCATGGATCCATGGACAATACACCTTTGCATAGTGGTTCTTGCAAATATCGTGGGGATCATATAGATTATAGTCTTTGGTGCCGAACTTGAACTTCATTATCTCCTTAGCTTTAACATCCACATCCTTCAAGCTATTAATCTCGTACAATCCAATCCACAAATGAAGCACGAACTCGAACTTAACTATCTCCTTAGCTTCGACATCCACATCCTTCGAGTTATGAATCTTGTACAATCCAATCCGCAAATGAAGAGAAGGACATGGTGCCTTCTTCCTCCTATGCAACCCTGTTGATAACCCTGTGGAGATGTGATATGAGACCTCTTGCATAACCAAATTGTCTATGGCATACCTTGGTAGAACATGCGGAGGCTTCTCTCCGTCAAACATCCTAATGAAGGTGCCACCGAGTGAGGCATACTATTAAATTTTATGGTATGTTCTATGCTTAGAGTAGTTTACTTATCTTTCTTATTATTATCCATAGATTAGCAATCACATGTACATAAGTAAAGTGCAAATAGAACATTAAACGATCAACAAAAAACAATCCAAGACAAGAGACACAAGATGTGGCGGATAGCTAGGGACAAACCCCATAATGTGTGGAGAAACCCTTTGATCAAATCTTCTTTTATCTCCAATAATATAGCAGAGAAATAGTACATAAATCTAATTTACATTAGCAGCAACAAACCCTAGATCAACGACATCAGCATCATCGGCATCAACCAGCATCATCGTCGGCATCACCGGCATCACAGGCTTCACCAACATCACCGGCATCATCGGCATCACTGGCATCAACATCATCGGCATCATCGACATCATTGGCTTCACCGGCATCATCGGCTTCACCGGCATCATCGGCATCACCAGCATCATCAGCTTCACCGGCATCATCGGCTTTACCGACATCATTAGCATCATCGGCTTCACCGGCATCATCGACTTTACCGGCAACATCAGCTTCACCGGCATCATCGGCTTCACCAACATCATCGGCTTCACCGGCATCATTGACATCATCGGCATCATCGGCTTCACCAGCATCATCGGCTTCATCGGCATCATCGACTTCACCGGCATCATCGGCATCACCACCATCACCAACATCAGCGGCATCATCAGCTTCACCGGCATCACCAGCTTCACCGGCATCACCAGCATCACCGACATCACCAGAATCATTGGCTTCACCGGCATCATCGGCTTCACCTAGCATCATCAGCTTCACCGACATCATCGGCTTCACTGGCATCATCGACTTCATCGGCATGATCAGCATCACCGACATCATCAGCTTCACCGGCATCATCAGCATCACCGGCATCATCGGCTTCAGCAGCATCATCAGCTTCACCATAGGATCTCTCCTCCTAATAAAACCCAAAGACAAGTAGAGAGAGGAAGAGATCCAACTGTGTGTAGAAATGACTTGAAGTCCTCTTCTATTTATACTAAAACATAGAGGTTGAATAGACATGACATTTGGGCTTCTTGAGCCTACATAAGTTGTAGGTTGGCTTGATAATAATTCCATAATGAAAATAAATTCATATCTCCATGAATACTTATCGTAATCGAATGATCTTTAGATCAATCCTACACCTCTCAACGAGAGGAATATAATAAAAATATTATCAGCCATGAATAAGATGACCCATATGAATTTTGGCCCTAGTTGCCAATTTTAACACTCCCTCTCAACTAGGGAGAACTTCATCTGCAATCTGTCTGTTGGTCACTACTATTCATCCATCAAATGCACTGCCTTGTATAGCTTGACCCTTGCCCTGCTCTGCTCTATTCTACCAATTCTGCTTTATCTTGTTCTACCCTGTATTGATCTGTACTGCTCTGCTCTGCTATGCTTTGTTCTGTTCTACTCTACTTTTGTCAGAATTATGAAGAATAAGAAATGATCAAGGATGTATCATACTGACTCACAGTCAGTCTCAGAGTATGTACCATTGGTCCCAGACCAGTCTCAACCAACCCGAAGTCAGCGTCATAGTGAGTACAACTCCTACCACTGGTCCCAGACCAGTATCATCCTCCACTAACTCAAAGTCAGTCTCAGAGTGTGTACCACTGGTCCCAGACCAGTCTCAACCGACCCGAAGTCAGCGTCATAGTAGGTACCACTCCTACCACTGGTCCCAAACTAGTATCGCAGTCTCAGAGAGTGTACCACTGGTCCCAGACCAGTCTCAACCAACCCGAAGTCAGTGTCATAGTATGTACCACTCTCACTGGTCCCAGACCAGTACTGCACTGACCAGAGGTCAGTCTCAGAGTATGTACCACTGGTCCTAGACCAGTCTCAACCAACCAGAAGTCAGCATCATAGTGGGTACAATTCCTACCACTGGTCCCAAACCAGTATCACAGTCTTAGAGAGTGTACCACTAATCCCAGACCAGTCTCAACTGACCCGAAGTCAGCGTCAGAGTATGTACCACTCTCACTGGTCCCAGACCACTACTGCACTGACCAGAGGTCAGTCTCAGAGTATGTACCACTGGTCCCAGACCAGTCTCAACCAACCCGAAGTCAGCGTCATAGTAGGTACAACTCCTACCACTGGTCCCAGACCAGTATCATTGATCCCAGATCAATGAAGGTCATCCTAGCATAGGGAGTACAGTAGATACAACGATGCGTCCATCGGTACTACTATGGTCCCTATCCTCATTTCCCTGCTCATTTATCAGATGAGAGGTACTTCCCATGAGTCCCAGACTGCATGGGTAGGATGCCTCGACAGGAGAACTTAATCAATCTTGTCCTCACAGGAGAACTAATCATCCTGCTACACAATCGCCATGGAGAACACATCATCCAGGCCTCACAGGAGAGCTAATCATCCTGCTACATAATCGTCATGGAGAACACATCATCCAGACCTCACAGGAGAACTAATCATCCTACTACATAGTCATCATGGAGAACACATCATCCATACCTCACAGGAGAACTAATAATCCTGCTACACAATCTTCATGTAGAACACATCAATTAGACCTCACAGGAGAACTAATCATCTTGCTACACAGGAGAGCAAATCATCCTGTCCCACAAGAGAGTGAATCATCTTCTTCCACAAGAGAGCGAATCATCTTGTTCATAGTGCACACCACCAGGGGAGGGTGAGTCACCCTGTGGTCGTATGTTGCTCCAGTAAGAACTGCAAGCCCCCAGAGCTCCCAGAGCTCAATGTATGCAACATGCAGGACCCTTTTACAAGGGTCTCTCGACGACTCCAAGTCGTTCAGGAAAATCACAAATTTGATCTTTCCCTGGGGCTCTAACCTATACATTATCTCAATGCGATGGAGTCTCCTTGCTCATCGACTTACCATATCCCAGATAAGGCAGTATCTGATGTCTATCTGCTGGAGCAATCATTGAATACGAGATTCCTCAATAATCAAATCCCACCTCTGGTTGTCACAGAGAATCACAGTGGTATTCATCATGTGTACTCACTGAAGAGTTTCCACGACCAGGAAACTTCATACGAGGTTATACTCATAGTTATGTATCCGGTCTCGGTGGTACTTATAACAACCAATTTCTGCTTCCTGCTCATCCATGATATTGAAGCAGAACCCAAAGAGAACCAGCACTAAGAAGTGCTCTAGTGATCCTCCACAATGCCTGCCTAGTCATCATTTGAATAATCATGTAGTTTTCATATTTCCAGCAATGTATCTCAATCCACGAGAGATTATGCCCCGAAGATATCTCAGAGGATTCTTGGCACCAATCTAGTGAGGCTTAACCAAATATGAGCTCACCATGCTAACTAAAAAACATATGTCTGGACGGAAGTTCACCAAGAACATCAACGTGAATGAGTTTATGAAACTCAGATGCATTTGCTAAATCTGGTCCGACATCACTACCATATAACTTCTGAAAGTTAATATCCTTGAGGTAGTCACAGGCTTGCAGTTTATCATTCCACATTCAGAATCCAATTCCCTCTTACTTCTGCAAATGAGAGGGTATGCACCTGTCAGAAATAGGTCATCCTTATGAGGTTCTAGTATGAGAGGTATATCATCTACAACCTTCAGGTAATGGTTTGGATCGATTTCACTCCTAGTGAATCTCAGCTTCATCAAACAACTATCAATCCTCTCATACTACACCTGGGGTGTTTTGCTTCAAGCCATAGAGGGATTTCTTCCACCTGTATACATGAGATTCCTGTTCATGAATCTCAAACTCCACAGGTTATTCCAAACCTGTGGACCTGCTACATGAGGGGAATGGTCCCCTTGTAAGATTTTCCTTAGGTACATCTCAGACATGTACCTTCATGCTCTTTTTGAATTCAAGCATCCCTGTCACCATCTGACTCACAGACCTCCAGTGCTATGTCAATGGACATGGTCCCCAGTGGACTTCCTGCAACTTGATACAACCTTGAACTTAAAAACATCTTTGAAAAAATCTATTTTAAAACACGTACCATTCCATCGATGAGTGCCACCTTATAACCTTTGACTTCCATTACTGAAATGGACACCAGGTTCTTCTCGCGATCAGGTACATAAAACAGATTTTGTAAATGAATCGAGTTACCTTCATTCAAGTGAGGAGTAACATTCCCTACACCCTTAGATCTGAAGTTCCCAATGAAGTGATCTTTAAGTAGGCCGTTAGAAACTTCCGCTGCACCATTCTCATAATATTCTCTGCTTCCACTTCACCCTCGGTAAATTTTAACCCATTGATCCTTTTGTCTTGTCCCAACTGTTGTCGGTGATTGCTCTTTCACTCTTGCATGGGCATTGTCTTCACCTCAGCTCTGATTCCATGTTAAATTTTATGGTATGTTCTATGCTTAGAGAATTTTACTTATCTTTCTTATTATTATCCACAGATTAGCAATCACGTGTACATAAGTAAAGTGTAGATATAAAATTAAACGATCAACAGAAAATAAGCCAAGATAAGAGACACAAGATGTGGTGTCTAGTTGAGGGACAAACCCCACAATATGTGGGGAAGCCCTTTGATCAAATCTTCTTTTATCTTCAATTATTCAGCAGATAAATAGTACATAAATTTGATTTACATCAGCAGCAGCAAACCCTAGATCAATGGCATTACCATCATCGGCATCAACAACATTAGTATCATCGGCATCAGCGGCTTCACCAACATCATCGACATCATCGACATCATCGGCATCATCAGCTTCATCAACATCATCGGCTTCACCAGCATCATCGACTTCACCGGCATCATCGGCATCATCGACTTCACCGGCAGAATCGGCATCATCGGCATCATCGGCTTCATCGGCTTCATCGGCATCATCGGCTTCATCGGCATCATCGGCTTCATCGGATTCATCGGCATCATCGGCTTCACCGGCATCATCGGCATCACCAGCATCATCGGCACCACTGGCATCATTTGCATCATCAGTATCATCGGCATCACCAGCATCATCGACATCACAGGCATCATTGGCATCACCAGCATCATCGGCATCACCGGCATCATCGGCTTCACTGGCATCATCGACATCATCGGCATCACTTCACCGGCATCACCGACATCACCAGCATCATCGGCTTCACTGGCATCATTGGCTTCACCGACATCACTGGCATCACCGGCATCATCGGTTTCACCGGCATCATTGACTTCACCGGCTTCACCTAGCATCATCGACTTCACCAGCATCATCGGCTTCACTGGCATCATCGGCTTCACCAGCATCATTAGCATCACCAACATCATGGGCTTCACTAGCATCATCAGCTTCACCGGCATCATCGGCATCACCGGCATCATCGGCTTCAGCAGCATCATCGGCTTCATTGTAGGATCTCTCCTCCTACTAAAACCCAAAGACAAGTAGAGAGAGGAAGAGATCCAAGTGTGTGTAGAAATGACTTGAATTCCTCTTCTATTTATACTAAAACGTAGAGGTTGAATAGACATGACGTTTGGGCTTCTTGAGCCTACATAAGTTGTAGGTCAGCTTGATAATAATTCCATGATCAAAATAATTTCATATCTCCATGAATACTTATCGTAATCGGATTATCTTTAGATCAATCCTACACCTCTCGATGAGAGGAATCTAATAAAAATATTATTAGCCATGAATAAGATGACCCATGTGATGTTTGGCCGTAGTTGCCAATTTTAACACATACTAATCTGCGATGTTAAGTATTGCCTCTATCACTTCTTGGGACATGCAAGGTGGAACCTACTCAAAGATCAACTTGTATGCTGGGATGATGAAATGGTTAGTCAACATTGCAATAACTCTTTGGTATTTGCAGTCGGAAAGAAACTTGCAATAAATGTTGACGGAAATCTCTTTTGGTGTCCATCTCCAACTCATGCCAGGAAAATGATGATGGGCACAGATTGCATCAAGTAGATATGCATACATGTAGAATCTTTCTTGCTCATCCTTGGGTGGATTCCGGGTGCTAGTCACATGGAATTTCAACTGAAGAGCCAATAGATCTGACTAGTTGAATGGCCTTCCATCATTCACCAACTAGTCCAACACAACCACCTAATTTTCCGAAAATGTCTTTGTGCTCTCTTAACCATATAATCGGCATGAAAAGATGATCAAGAACTGGTAAGCCTTCCTGAGTGACTTTGTCTTGTAAACATGATTGGGTTTTTCTCTAAACTTCAATGGCCCTTTCACCCAGCACCTTAAAATATCTCTTGTGTTCAAAAAGCTGCAGGTGGCATAGAAAACTACATCAATGAGGTTCACTGGTTGAGGTAAATGATACATTTGTTGACAGTTCTCTGCCCTGAAGTTGGCAAGCTATATCCCACTGGCACTGCTCAATGTCATAATCTTTGGATATGTGTGTGAGACAATCCAATGGATGATGTCCGCGCATGGGAAGGTGGTGTACCTGCATAAAACCGTATGTAAGCTTGATCGATGGACATTGATATAAACCCGTCGATCCTCTAGATATTCCTTGAAGTCCCCTCCAAAGATATCCTTGATTTCCTACCATGTTAACTTCATGCCATTCTCAATTAATAACTGTTATGAAACCAGCTCACAAAAAGATAGAAAAGAGAGATCCACGCCTTAGAATTCAGCCTCTTCGAGGGGGCAACCTCCTTTACATTACATAAATGAACAATTCTTGGATGATACAAATGACAAAACCTCCTTTCTATATATAGGAGTCTAAGGAGTCACAATATAATCCAGCCGACCTAACAATAATAATATAAAGCTACAAAAATAACAATAGAGGGATTCTATGGGGCACAGAAATAACAATATGGGGGTAACAGGGGCACAACAATATAAATAAGGGGTATAACTACAATAGTAATGGGGTAATTACTAGTATTATAGGGACCCAACATGCCCCTCTCCTTCAAAAAAGTGTTGTCCTCAACGCTTGAGCAGTTCTGGGTACTTCTGCATAAAATTCTCATCCTCCCATGTGGAATCTTCAGCGGATAAGTTCTTCCACTTGATAAGATACTCTGAAATTGATCGATTTCGTAGCTGTCGAGTTCTTGTTTCTGTGACTGCTTCCGGTTCCAATATAATTTTTCCTTCCTCGTCAAGTTCTGGCAATATTGTTTGAACTGGGAGCTTTTCGCCTATGACCTTCTTTAAACATGAAACATGGAAAACTGGGTGCAATCGAGAAGCTGCAAGAAGCTCCAATTTGTATGCCATAGTACCAATCTTTTCCAACACCTTGTACGGACCATAATACTTTGGTGATAATTTATTATTCTTCTTAGCTTGCTTTAGGGACATTTGCTTATATGGTTGTAGACGTAGGAATACCCAATCACCTACATCAAAACTTGTTTCACTGCGATGTTGATCTGCCTATTGTTTCATTCTATTTTGTGCCAACACGAGGTTAACCTTTAAGAGTTGGAGAACTTGTTGTTGATGTTCGATGTGATGTTCCACTGCCTGAACCTTAGAATTTTCTCTTAAATATGATGTGATTGATGGTCGTTGGTACCCATAAAGTGCCATAAATGGGGTCATTTTTGTTGCTGTATGGAAGGAAGTGTTATACCACCATTCAGCCAGAGGCAACCATTTGACCCATTGTGTCTATTTATCAGATACAAAGCAACGAAGATATCCTTCCAAACATTTGTTTACTATCTCAGTTTTCCCATCAGATTGAGGATGATAAGATGAGCTATGAGCTAACTGAGTACCAAGACAAGAAAATAATTATGTCCAAAAATTTCCAGTGAAAATGGGATCTCTGTCACTTACAATAATCTTTGGGTTTCCATGTAGCTTTTGAACTGTTTCCATAAATGCAGTAGAAACTGTACTGGCTTTAAATGGATGTGATAATGCACAAAAGTGTGCATACTTGGTAAGTCTATCAACTACCACCATGATGACACTCTTTCCCTCAGACTTGGGTAAACCTGTGATAAAATCCATTGAAACCTCCTCCCAACGTTGGCTTGGAATGGATAAAGGTTGTAATAGAACTGGTGTCTTAATTGTTTCAACTTTATTTTGTTGGCAAACCAAACATTCCGCCACAAACTTTTGAATATCTAATTTAAGGCCATCCCAAAAAAATTCCTTCTTAACCCTGTGGTAAGTTTTTAAAAATCCTGAGTGCCCTCCTAAGGGAGAAGTGTGCAATTCCATAAGAATCTTTTGTTTTAGCTGGGAATTCTTACAGAGGTATAAGCGATCTTTGTACCATAACGAATCATTTTTCCAGCTAAATGTATCAGAAGTACTGGAATCTTGTTGTAGCTTTCGAATAAGTGCCCACACTTCTTCGTCATTCTTCCATTCCTCCTTTGCTTCGTTTATCCAATCTGGTTGGATAATAGAAATGGCACACAACAATGCTTCCATATCCTCATCCTTTCTTGAGAGTGCATCTGCCACCACATTTTGCTTCCCTTTTTTGTAGATGATTTCAAAGTCATAACCCAACATCTTTGTGACCCACTTTTGTTGCTCTTCAGAGGATAATCTTTGTTCTAAAAAGTATTTAAGGCTATCATGATCCGTTTTTACCTTGAAGTGTCTTCTCATTAGGTAGGGTCGCCATTTCTTAAGTGCATGGAGTATTGCCAACATTTCCTTCTCATAAATAGCTTTGCTTAAAAACTTTCCCTTGATTGGACGACTTTCAAAAGCAATGGGTCTTTCATCTTGCATTAGAACAACACCAATTCCATTTCCTGAAGCATCACATTCCACAATAAAGGTTTTTGTGAAGTCCGGTGTAGCTAAGACCGGTGCTTGGCACATTGCCTCTTTAAGATGTTTAAAGGCCTTTGTTGCTTCCGGAGTCCATGAAAATGAATCTTTCTTCAATAATGTTGTTAGAGGTGCTGCTATTCTCCCATAATTCTTAATGAACTTGCGATAATACCGTGTCAACCCAGAATTCCTCGCAGATGCTTTATGGATGTGGGGATTTTCCATTCCTTAATGGCTTTAATTTTGCTAGGGTCTACCTTAACTCCTTCATGAGATACAATATGACCCAAATATTCCACCTCCTGGACTCCAAAGAAACATTTGGATCTTTTTGCATATAATTGTTTCTCCTCCAATAGTTGTAGCACCTTGTCAACATGTTCAACATGATCCTTCCAAGACTTGCTGTAGATTAGTATATCATCAAAAAATACTAACACAAATTTTCTAAGGAATGGTTTGAAAATTGAATTCATCAAACCTTGAAATGTTGAAGGTGCATTGGTAAGGCCAAAAGGCATGACCAAAAATTCATAATGACCCTCATGAGTTCTAAATGCCGTTTTCGGAATGTCTTCAATCTTCATTCTGATTTGATGATATCCCGAACAAAGATCCAACTTGGTGAAGTAAATTGATCCATGCAATTCATCCAGTAATTCATCAATGACAGGAATGGGGAACTTATCTTTAATAGTGAGCTTGTTGAGCTCCCTATAATCTGGACACATGCGCCATGATCCATCCTTCTTGTGCACCAATACTACTGGAGCTGAGAAAGAACTTTGACTCGGTTGAATTATACCAGCCTCTAGCATTTCTGCAACCATACGTTCAATTTCACTTTTTTGGACATATGGATATCTGTACGGCCTGATGTTTGGAGGAACACTTCCTGGAATCAGATGAATAGCATGATCATGATCACGCATAGGTGGGAGACCTTTGGGAGTCTCAAATACCTTGGAATGATTGTCCAGGACTTTTTGGAGATCTGGAGAAATAGATGATTCCAATGTGGAAACATCTAGCGAACATAATTGTGCAATTACACCTCTTTGCTCCTTTTTTAGAAGCTTTGTCATGCCATTAGAGCTGATTATCTTTCCTGGTTTCCCTACAATACCCCTTAATTCAACTTCCTTTCCTTCCACAGAAAATTTCATGAAAAGTTCTTGAAAATTAAAAGCTATTGTACCCAAGGATTGTAGCCATTGGACTCCTAGTACAACATCAGCACCTCCCATTGGAATGGAAAGCATTGGGCTAGTCAATACATATTCTCCCATGGATAGCTTGATATTATGGCACTTTCCAGAACAATTTATTGTTCCTCCATTTGCAATCATCACTTGACACTCTGGTGCTGGATATAGGAAGCAATTCAATTCTTTTGCTACCGTACAATGAATAAAATTGTGGGTGCTTCCTGAATCAATCAACACTATTACCTTTTTCTTCTTGATTTGTCCTTCTATCTTGATGGTTTGAGGAGTGGTAATTCCCACCAATGCATTACAAGATATGGTCGGATTTATTTGTTCTTCATCTAGGCTTTGTTCCTGGAATATATCCTCTTCTTTTGACCTTTCTTGCTCCTTTTCTTCTTCCTCTTCACAATCTATGTAGAATAATTTCTTCTCAGCACACTTATGACCCTTTGTGTATTTTCTATCACAATTGTAACAAAGCCCTTTTGCTCTTTTTTCTTCCAATTGTTGTGGTGTCAACCTTGTAGGTTGTGGAAGACTATGGGCAACAACACTTCCGTCTTTATAGTTGTGAATAGTATGCTTCCTAGTTGCCATAATTTTGCTTTCCATTTTTCTTGCTAACCTGAATGCCTTCTCTAATGAATCAGGTTCCCAAAGGCGCACATCATGTTGGATATTATCCTTTAAAGACCCTATGAACACATCAATCCTATGCTCCTCTGGAATATCTTTTACCCTTATGTTCAATTTTTGGAACTCCTCAATGTGCTCCATTATTGAACCCTTTTGTTTGAGACTTATCAATTGGCTAAAAAAAATGTTGCTTTTTGTATCCTCATAATGTGCTATCAATTCTTCCGTAAAAATTGCCCAAGTGATAAATTGTTTACGAGAACAAAGCCATTGATACCATACAAACTGATTTGGTTCCAAATATAAAGTTGCCATACGTACCTTTTGTGTGTTTTGCACATTATTGAGATCGAAGAATTGCTCCATCTGTAATATCCATGTGGCGGGATCCTTGCCATCAAACTTCCTCATATCGATTTTTGGAACATGGTGAGTCTTCGATCCAACATTAGAGTCTATGGAATCATGATTAACATTTCTTTTGTTCTCATCATGAGTTTCCTTTACTACCTTTTCACCATTAGTGACCCTTTCTTGTAGCAACTTCTTCAATTATTCCATCGAATCCTCCATCTTAGCTTCCATGCCCTTTATCTTAGATTCCACGCCATTTATCTTAGATTCCACGCCACTTATCTTAGCTTCTGTTAGCTTTTGTGAGCGTGACATTTGTTGCACTTGTTCTTGTAATTTTGATATATCATGTAGCATTTCTTCCTCTTCTTCATGAGTCATGCTAGAGCTTTCAGGTTCCTTACTAGGTGTTTGCATTTTCTTTCCTCGGGGCATCAGTTACTAATAATAATGCTTTACTATGCCCTTTGAATTCCTTCAAACCAAGCTTATGCAAAAATTAAAAAAAAACTACACACCTTTTTTTTTTCTTTGTAGAAGCCTGATATTGAATCTGATGTATCTCTGTAATTTCGAATCATCCAGTTCTGAAATTGTGATCTATAGTAGCCTTCTATGTCCTCTTTCCAATGCCACTAGTCTGATCCAAATTGGATTCTCCAAGAAAGAGTTATGCGCCATCTCCCGCAGTGACCAGATTATAGACTAGTTCAGTAGAGCGAACTTGTATGAAGTGCCACGTGTCACTATTTCAACCTTTGACTCTGAAAAATATATAAAAGAAAACTACAGTCCGTCCTCTTTCTGTACCTTCTTATGAAATTTCAATCCGATGCTCAGAAAGAAAGTTATGACGATTTTCCCCAGGTCACGTGTTTTGAGTGTAATTCAGGAGTCTGCAAAAAGACCAACTTCCTCAGATCATATCTCCGAAACTATCACGCGAAAAGTTCTAAAATTTGGACCCAATGTTCAGCGTGATTTCTTCTCAAATGGGTTTTTTTTGCAACTTCTGAAACGTCACAGAACAAAATTTATAGTGAAAATGCCACGATGACCTGTTTGGAGAAGCGAAACCCTAGAATCCAAAGCTCTGATACCAAATGTTATGAAACCAACTCACAAAAAGATAGAAAAGAGAGATCCACGCCTTAGAATTCAGCCTCTTCGAGGGGGCAACCTCCTTGACATTACATAAATGAACAATTCTTGGATGATACAAATGACAAAACCTCCTTTCTATATATAGGAGTTTAAGGAGTCACAATATAATCCAACCGACCTAACAATAATAATATAAAGCTACAAAAATAACAATAGAGGGATTCTATGGGGCACAGAAATAACAATATGGGGGTAACAAGGGCACAACAATATAAATAAGGGGTATAACTACAATAGTAATGGGGTAATTACTAGTATTATAGAGACCCAACAATAACTCAGTGTCTGCATAGACTAGAAAAATCACTGACACATGCTCAACTACTTCCCAGTGCTACTCTCGATAGTATCCTTTGTGCAACTCTCTTGGAAGCAATGTTACCTATAATGGCTAGAGAGTTTCTCAACAATTGTTCTACTTAGAGACAAAGAGGACACTCATGGCATGAAAATGTTAGCTTGAAACCAAAAGCACTTCAAGAACATCCCAAGCAAAAAACTGGGAAACTGCTAGGAAGGATTGCGCAATCTTGGGTCATAAATGTGACTGGATGCCAATTGGAATTGCAGACTACACAGTCAAACAATCAGTGGGGAGGTCTTGCTGACTAGAATTGCACAATGTGTAGTTCCATATGGGTACAGGCCAGGAGAGATTGTGCATTATGCAGACTCAGTGATCAAGTCTCCTGGATAAATCTTGGAATTACGTAGGGCATATTTGGAGCCAGGCCTAGGAAACCTTTACGCAATTCTAGAAGCTAAGGCTAAGGCCTTGAGCTCCAAAAATGTGCAGTGGATGCTTGGGAAAACGCGATCCGGGCCAAGGAAGCCTAGATCTACCCCAAGGGAAGTGAGAAATCGAACAGATCTAAAGGATTGAATGATTTCAAGTGCATATCTAAGTGAATGATAATGCATGAAAGTGAAACAAGTGTAGAATTCAATCAAACTGAAGGAAAACGAAGCATGTGGAGAGTGTCACTGCAATGGTGACTGTTAGTGCAGAAACTGGGTGATGCATGCAGCACTTGGGAAATTCAATGAAAAACTAAAAAAACACTTCTTCAAGCTAAAAAAATTTGAAATGCTAGTGGTCGTTCAACAAAATTAGTGAAACAATAGCCTTACAAGCTAAGAAAACAAAATCAACAAGAAAAGCAGCAAAGACTAAAAACAAGACTTACCCAAAAATCAATGACGATCGCACCGAAGGTTCCTTGATCTCCTTGGGAGTGCCAGAGATCCAAGATCAAATTTTCAAATGAGCTATGGCAGTGTCCATTAAATAGATTTGGTCAATTTAGGGTTTATAACGTGAAGACCAAAAATCAAGGGAAAAGCGGCACTTGGCGACAGTTTACAAAATAACTCAAGTGTCTCCTATTGGATGCTAAAAATAGATCCCTATTTTCTAGGGATGTTTTTTTCTCTTTTTGACTTTTTATTTTTCGGGAGATGCGACGCATTTACCAAAGAGATTGTGTAGTTTTGGGAAGGACTAGGCAACTCGTTGGCTCATGCACTGAGAAATTTCTAAGCAGGAAGCTTCTGCACAATTTTTGGGCTTAGTGGCTCTAGGTTGCCTCTCAGGCTTTGCATAGTTTCCCAACTGAAGACAGGTTGTTAGCTAGCTTTGTGCAATTTTGGAGCTGAAGGCTCACTATTAGCTTGGACTGTGAAATTCCCAAGAGCAAGGTTGGTTGCCCTCAAGGATTGTGTCGTTCACTAAGGCAAGCCGGGAATCGGGTTGAAACCAAGTCAAGAGATCAACTTGTGGGTTAGACAGTAAAGAAAGTAACAATAAATAAAGTAAGAAAACACAAGCCATAATGAAAAATATAAAGCTCCATCAAATCAAAAGTGCCTCAGTTAATGCGAGATGAGTTGTTGTGATTTAGGAGGGAGGCTCCAAAACAAATCATAGGCAAAATTTTGGAGGGTGGTTGTAGCCACTACAAAAAGTAGTCAACTGAAATATCTGGAATTGAAATATCAAAACCTACGAGTGAATTAATTAAAGTAACTACACTACCTATATAAACACAATGATCCCTACTAATGAGAATGAGCCTTCCTCCTTAGTAAGGGAGTTGGTAAAATTATAGCCCATAGGCTAGCACAACAAATCATAAAATGATCCACAAAATCACAGAAGATTGCATTAACTCTAAAATTAAAGTACAAAGATGCATGGTCTGAAAACAATAATTCCACCCCCCTACACAAGGAAGAGATATCCCTTCTTATAGGTTTATCTCCTCTATCTAATATTGGTATCATATCATCATGAACATCCATGAGAATATTTCAATTCTTAGTGTGACAAATAACAGTAACAAAAGTTATTTTATTTGACAAAAGTTACAAAAAATTATCTGCAAATAAAGTTGATGCCATAACAGGTGCCTTGTTTTAGAAAGTAGCTAAAATACTAGGAATCATAACCTTTTTGACCAAATCATCCGCTTTGTCAATAAAATTAAATCCCTTGTTAGAACAATGGTCTAGGTTGACCCCACTAAGTAAGAAAATATACATCATCTCCTGAAGATAGCATAGATAATTGTGCTATCAATTAATAGAGTATTAGCATTAGAATAACATCATAGCTATTGGTTTGGTGTATAAACATCATGGAATCCTACAAAAAGAAATCCGCGTCATTTGGAAAAAAAGAGCATTAGTGTCCTAGGTGAATAACTCATCTTGTAAGAATTCTTTCTTATCATTTTGTCAGTAAAGAGACCCAAAATAACTATCCTCTTATTAAATCCAAGAAAAAATGCATAATTTAGAGTGACACGAGAAAGTGACATACCTTAGAAAAAAATGTTATCAATTAAAAACTAGGATGTAGTTATGAAGGAAAAAGTGGTAAAAAAGGTAAGGAAAAGAGTGGTGAAAAAGTTGTCAATTCTTGGGCCCAACATCTCCCCCAAACTAAAGCAATTACATGTCCCCATGTAGACCCATCATTCAACCTTTAATGTGTGTTATGAGTGTGATTTAGTAGAATTATAAGCCTTTTTTGGGTCCTTATTGATAGCCCTGAACCCCTCAAAATCAATCATATCTAGCCACCATATCTATGCATCCCCAAGCTTCAATTGAAAATAATGTTGATACTTGGGTATTGGAAGCCAAATTATAGGAAACAAGAACTTCAATCTAGGCCATTTAGTCCCATAATGTCTAATATAACTGACATACATTGGTACTCTTGAAAGGGCATGTACAAAATTTGGACAGTAGTATTGGTATTTATCCTTCAGCTTCTTATCCCATCTTAATATGTAACCTTCTAGTGCATCATGCTTCATTTTCTTAATCCTTCTAGAACAGAGGTCCAAGATTCTTCTTTGAACCTCATACACTATAATCATACCATCTGGAGACTGAAGAAAGTTACCATAAGTTATAACCAGTGCTGCAATAGAACCAACTTCCTCTCAGATCCATAACATCTTATTTTATTGGTTTTTTGTTACAATCTCATAGGATAATTTCCACTTTATCTTATTTTGAACAAATGAAGTAAATTCCCTTAGCTGGATTTCCTCCAAATGGGTGAGAGATTAAAACTCTTCTCTCCATAATAGTAGAACTCATGTAGGTACAACTCACACAACAAATGTTGTTCTACAAAGTTACTCTGATTAAAAGTCTCCATAAAAGTCATGATAATGGTTATCTTATATATCATATTTTTTTTAATCACTGCTAACTGAAGCAAAAATAAATAAATAAATAAATAATAATTTCTCATGAATAAATAAGGGGTAGGAAGGGGAAGGCTTTCTACAGCTCAATAATTCATGTACAAGATTGTACATCTACTCCTTTTCCTCTTGTAGCTCCTACACATCTTCTTGAAGTTCTTGCACTTGTTTCCATTCCTTCTTCCTTTCATCCTTCACTTCATACCATATAAGAATTTGGAACATTAGATCTTCCACCAAATCCTTCTTAAGATTGTGAATGGTTTTCTTATGTTCACTTAGTGGGACTACCCCTTTCTGTAGTGATAGAGATAATTGTCTCAATGTAGTTAATTATGCATATAAAAATCTAGTGTCAAGATATTCATCCTTCTCAATTTTGGGTCATGTTATCTTAACTACTATTATAGTCGTGTCATCAATATATTTTTGTGAATTCTCATAGGTATCTTTCTTCTTTTCTTCTTTAATTTGTACTAACACAACTATTAGTTCTTGTGTGACATAAGCATCGTTGGCAAGTTTTTATGTGCCAGTAAATTGGTTCTCTACACATTGTTATTACTCAATTGTTGGTTCTTGTGTGATAGAAACATTGTTGTTAGGTTCTTATGTGCTAGCATATTACTCCATGTCTTCCCCTCAAGTTCTATATGTAATCCAATCGATACAATCTTTGGCTTTTGTATATCATCACATATATACCTAGCCTCATTAATAATCTCCCCACAAATTTCATAAAATAATTTTTTAGTCTGTTTAGTTTTAGAGGGGGATGAGGATGCATTCATTATTTCAACAACATCAATGAGGGTTTCTAATCTTGAGGATTCTTTTCTCTAAGTTTTCCTTCTTAAATTTGCAAGTTTTTTTCTTAATTCAACATTTTCTTTCTTTAAACTAGCAACTTGCTGAGATAGGGGATCAATTTTAGACGTACTGGAAGGAGGGTACCAACATTTTTCTGCTTGAGTTCCTTCTCTATCTCCTTTATGGTATGTTCTTTCAGCTCCTTTGTAGTCGGTTGGTATTTTAGACGATTGAGATAGTGATACTATTACAAAATTCCTAACCCTTATTTTTTGAAATATTCCACCCACTAGCTTTTTTAATAATCATTTCTTGTTCCTTATCCTTGGGGATTGTTCTTCTACAATAGAGCATGCTACAAATCCTAGGCTTCTTGATTGTACATTGGTTATACAAACCGATGTATTAGCATTGAGGCCCTAAACAAGGGTGTTAGCATGAGAGTCGCTAGTGTGTGTATCAATAGGCGAATTTCAATACCATCCCTTCTACTTGATCATACCTCTTCCATCCCAACATCCTCACTTTTTTCTTTTGATTCACTTTGTAATTCTTCTTGATTAGATCTTGTGGTAAATACCACCAATCATGTTTATTTTCTTCCTTGTTGTTCCAATGCATCAATAATGAAAATCTTAATTAGCCTGTGATTGGTTACACAAGTTTTTGGATGCTTTTCCTTTGGAACAACATTGGCCATATGCTTGAACAATTCCAATAGGAATTATGTCTTATTAATCAATTTCCCATTGTAGAGGTGGGTCAACAACTAGAAGTGGTAGTTGAATATTATTCCAAATTGGCCTTCAAAAGTAATATACTTCTATAGGAAGTATGCTACATCCCCTCGTGGATGTTGTAGTGAAGTTCATTCTACACCTTTGCCCTTATTTGTGATTTGTTCTCCTTCTTCTAGAAAATTGGCCTTTACTATTTGAATCAATGCTTTCCTATCGAAATAGTGCATTCTTGTTTGAGGTAAAGTTGTTACTCTAGAAATTATTCACAGGTGGGCTAATTTTACATGATTTTTCCAAAAACAAGTGTTGGGCGCAGGATCCCCCACGGGAAGTTTTGGGGCTTAGAGCCCAAATTTTGGTCCAATGTTGTAATTCCAATGTAAAGACTCTGCATTTTGCGGGTGCTGAGCGCGTAGATGTTAAAGAGTCATAGGGTTTTCTGCCCTTATTTTGATAATGTAATGTTGGTTGTAGAAGATCTACCCATGGTCCGCAGACCATGGAATTGTATAAATAGAGCTAAGCTCTAAATAGATAGAAAAAAATCAATTAGGAGACAATCTCTAAACAATGAAGATGTATGCGAGATAGATCTAAAGTGTAAGTATAATTTTTGGGTCATAGCATAGGTAGAGACTTTGCAACTGAGTGCACAAGGCAAGTTGAGTCTGAAATCATCTAGAAGTATTAATAAAGAGAATTTTTCTATCATTTCTGCATAATTATTTCATGTTTATGCATTTGTTATATCGGATATGAATTTCACTTCTAATGCTTATATGATGTGCCAATGTGTATAGTTGTATTGGTTAAGTGAACGCAAGTAAGAACATCTGTTTACGCGAAGCTAACTAAGATCTATAATAAGATAAGTAAGATACTTAGCCTAGTTTGGGAGATATCGCATTTCGTTGCCCTAGTAGCATGAAAGGACTTTAGCCCCTGGTTAGGACTACGCGAAAGCCCATTGTAACATATCATGAAGGTACTTAAGGGTGGAATAGAGCACAAAGTGGCATGCACAAAGGCAGGTATAGTTGGAACAAACTGACATCACAACCATCTCAAGGGTGTGAAAACTTGGTTCCAACATCCCCCCATACTGCTTCGGGTGAGACTTCAGTCTGCGCTCCGTGGGCTGATGCCGAAAGGACCAGTAGTGTATGGATTTGTTTGGCTAACTAATGCTGAACCTGGGTCAGACCCCCATAAGCCAACAAATGGTTCCTTTGCCAAGACTAGAATCTGCATAAGAGATTTTTGATGTCGTATAATTGGAATCCAACTAAGAAAGAAATTGAAGGTTGGTTGGATAGAAGAATTCACGAGTTCGTGGTGCAGGAGAACAGAAACCCGCGACTGTCAAAAGAAAAATGGCTAGACAACTACCTGTATATGGAGACCCACGAAATATTTTTCACGTCCTTCCCTACTGAGCTATATGAGCGGATTGTGAAGCTAGCAGATAGCTAAGAAAGGTGGAAGCTTGACAGTCCTATTGTGTGGACCCCATAGGAGGATTTTTTACTGAGTTCGCGGTCAACACCTCAGTCAGCTATAGTGAGGCAAAGTGATGCTTTCTCAAAGGACCGTGAGGTAAGTACGTAAGGTCTTTGAATACTTGGATTAAGATGTTGTTGTGCGAAAAGCGGGTTATGTAGTTACTGTTGAGTCTTGAAAATGTCATTCATTTCCATTACACTTTCACTATTATGTCCATTATATCACCTCCATTTCACCTCCATTTCACTACTATGTCACCACATTCATCCCACTTTCATTATCATTGGGCCACATTTATGTTTTTCCAATCTTTATTAATTCTAAGCCTTTTAAGTGAATTTGTGGTTAAAAATTAGAAAATAATGTGCATATGCTTATACCTAACAAATGGGTTGAGATTGTTGACATGTGTGGGTTGAAAGGAGGCTTCTAGAAGACCCTTATGTGGCACTCTAAGGCCAAATTCGAATTTGAGTGGAAAGAATCATGGGATCATGAGGATATGTGTCACATCTCCTAATTGTATTGTAACTCTAAGAAGACATGTGTCTTATCAGTTCCTATTTTGATTAGGACTCTAGAGGTAGAGGGAGAGATTCATGGACTCTCATTAATGAGATGGCTTCTCATCTTTTTGTATAAATAGGAGATCTATCTCCCTCATTTGTTAGTCTTTTAGCTTGTGAGTCTTTAGCTTGGAGTTTGTAGTTCTTCCTTGATGGCTTTTGAAAGCTTTGGAGAGCTTTGTTGTGTACTTTGTAATTTTGAAGAATTTGAATAAAGATTTGATGTTCTCAACATGGAAGGAGATGTGAAGTAGATGTCATGGAGCATATTAGAATGTAAGGTAGAGTAGATTTCATTTTGTAAATTTTGCTTTGATTTCATTATGTCATTTGATTGCTTTCAAGTTTGATAGATTAGATTTTTCATTCATGCAATTTTAATTCATGAAAGTGTGTTCAACCGGTTGATTGTAGATTAGTAATGCACATAGCTTTTTAATGCCTAATGACATGATGGAATCATCTTGTCCTTCTGCTGATTTATTTTCTGAGTATGAATGCGTAGTTTGATATTAGTTTATTTTTCTGCAAGTTAGTTATTGAATTTCTCATGTCATTTTCAGTTACCTCCTATAGCCAGAGTGACTCAAATGGTGAGGGATTGAAGTATGAATGCGTAGTTTGATATTAGTTTATTTTTTTGCAAGTTAGTTATTGAATTGCTCATGTCATTTTCAGTTACCTCCTATAGCTAGAGTGAGTCGAATGGTGAGGGATTGAAGTATGAATGTGTAGTTTAATATTAGTTTCATTTTATGAAAATTAGATATCAGATGGCTCAATTTGTTTATGATTACCTCCTATAGCCAGAGTGAGTCGAATGGTGAGGGGTCAGAATATGAGTTGATGTAATATGATTTAGTTTACTTTGCTTACAGTTTTTGAATTGCTTTAAGTTCAGTTTTCTTTTTATACAGCAGCAAGGATACTGGGTTTCATAGTCACTAGCTCATTGATTGGTTGTTGCATTCCATTTTGATTGAAGTAGCTGCATATTTACACTTTTGTTTAAGTACTAATTCCATCAATAACATGTTTTGAGATCTTTTGAAGTGCTAAGTTTTGGAAGTTACCATTAGGGACATAGGCCTTGTCTTGAAATCTCTATCCATACTTGTCCTTTAAAAGTATTCTTAAGACCTTAGAATAGGATTTCCATTTGCATTAGACACTTTAGAAAACCAACAAAAAAAAAACCCCAAAACAAAATAAAATCTATAAAACAACGAAGTAAGAAAAAGGTTAACTAAGCACATATGGTGCACCACACTTCATCAGTTTACGATACCCGGATTGATAATTTATGTAGAGAAATTTAAGACATTAAATTGACTAGACAGTTACCTTGATGTTCAGGGCTATGCGAAGCAAAAAGGTTTACAGGAACGAAGGAAATAAGGGTCCAGAAAATAGCCCCTTGATTTCACCTCCATGAGGGGATGAAGAAGAGATCGCGAAGGTCTCTCTGTGAAGTGTTATTCATCTGATAAGACAAAGAATTCTACGAATCCCACCTTTGCCCACACCACCACTAACTTCACCGCCCTCACCTCCATCTTCACCCGTACCAACTCCACCACCACCACCGCGATTCAGTATGGCGAACACAGTGAAGTTGCCTTTGTTCAAAGGCTTGGGAAATGAGGATCCAGACCAATTCTAGTTCATAGTTAAGGCTGTATGGGAAGATCAAGGTGTTACAAATGACCATATAAAGAAAGCAACACTGGTTAGCTCCCTACAAGATCATGTGTTGACTTGGTATATTAAGTACTCCAATGATAACCCGAATGCGAGAGTAGCAGACATCGAAGCAACACTAAATAGGGAATTTAGTAGGCCTAAATCTGAAGTGCAGTCGATTATTGGATTCAAAGAAACATGATGCTACCAGGGGAGATGCCTTGGGAACTATATCAGAGGCTAAAATGTATGATTCGTGAAGCTAATATGAATCTGAGAGATGGACATCATTGCGAGTGGCTTGTAGCTTTGCTACTACCACATTTAAGGAGTGCGCTATCACAGCAGAAGATAACAATGTAGATAGAGGCCCTAGAGATTTCCATGACACTAAATGAGACCCGATGCAAGATCCTAATTTAGGAGTTCAGCAGATCTATGTGCAGCTGAAGAATCTGTGCCTTGAGATGCAAAGCTTGAAGCAAGATAGAGTGGTTCAACCAGATTTACGTGAAGAAGTATGGTGCATGAAATGCAAGAGTTAGGGTCATGACAAAGACCACTTCTCGGTCTTTACAAATTACCTTTCAGGAGGAGGACCAATGCCTTTAAGGCCGGAAGCTCAAGCAGGACCTAGCATGGCGCCTGCTTTGTAGTGCGCTATCTATCAAATAGCAAAAAAGCATGCCACGGATAACTACCACTTGTTACAGAAGTATACACGAACTCCACAACAGTTGTTCTGTAACTTTTGTAGGTCGGTGGGACATGAAGAGCATACTTGCAGGAGCTATGAACTGATGATGGATAAAACTCCCACCTATAGAGTTCAGGCCAAAATGTGACCCCTTGACCAAAATGCAGGAATGGCGCGGACAAGATTTCAAGGGCACAGAGGAGGCCAAGGCTGAGGAGGACCTGGTAGAGGTCACAGACATTTGATTTGCTATAATTCTAGAGGGCCAAGACACTATGCCCGTGATTGTATTAATCTAACATGCTCGTCGTGCAAGTATTGCACGATGTTTTTGATCATGAGATGGAAAATTGTCCTACACTAATAGCTAGGATACGTGACAAAGGAGCACTACTGCCTCCCCCGACTCAGAACTTGTAGATGATGAGGTTTGAGTCGTGTGAAGAAGATCTAACATAAACATAGTGCTCTGAAATGGAATCGTGACGGGAGATGACAAAGGAAAACAACCAGAAGATAGTACATGGGTTCACAAAGCCCTGGCAAAAGAAGTCGAGTTTGATTTGGAGAACACTTGAGAAACCTTCATGGAAGCTAAGAAGAGCTTCACTGAGGCCTCCACTTCAGGAAGCAAAGGTAAACTGGAGCTGGAGATGGACCCCTCTATGTCGACAACTTTCCTCGAAACCTGTGTGAAGTTACTGCGCGACAGTAAGGCTGTGAAAGGGTTACAAGAACTTATCAATAGGTGTGTTCGGACCATGCCAGGTGAACCGCGCATAGTCTGCAAGATCATAAAACATAAGACAAGAACAGGACGGGAAATGAGACTCATCGTGTATATTGGAGAATATGAAATGGATCAAGTCATCCTAGATTTGGGATCGGATGCAAATGTTCTATCGAAACAAACATGGGAGTGAATGGGGAGACTTGCACTGCAATGGTCTCCGATTCAGCCAAGGATGGCAAATCAGGAGAAAATCATACCCATGGGATATTGAGGGAGCGAGTGCACCGACAGATTTTGAAGTGATAGAGATTGTTGATGAAAACAACCCCTACCTCGTGCTCCTGGGAATTGATTGGGCCACTGGCATGAACAGGGTGATCAATCTAAAGAAGCGAAAAATGATCTTTGAGAAGAAATCACAGCACATAATAATACCCCTAGACCCTGTTGAAGGATCGCACTATACGGAGCCGATCCGTGACTATGAGAGTGATGATGATCTGGACTACATCTATAAAATAATATCACGAGACCAAGACTGGGTAAATCCCACAGTGGATGGGGGGATTACATGGGAGCGCGAGAGCTCCTACACTTCGGACTCCGACGAGGAAATAGAACGTTGGCAGAATTTGTTACATGAAGTAACTACGTTGAATTGGAATATGATGACCCGGTCGTTGCACTGCGTGTTGACAGAAGTAAGAAATCTGCCTATTTATGATGGTCTAAATGAGGTAGATACCTTCTTGGATGCATTTGAAAGGGAGGTCCTGGAAAATAAACGCTTCTAGGCCTTGGACTAGGTAGTGTGCCCTATGCCCGCGAGATGGTGGGGTACTCACAAAGGAAGATTTGATGATTTGCGCGAATGTAGGAGAATGATGCGAGTACGATTTAGGAAGCCTAAGATGGGACTGATAGACAAGTATGATGGACAAAATGATCCATGCACATGGATGCCAACCTATGATGACAAGCCCCAACCTAAGCAAATGCACATGTACTCTGCGCTAAAGTACTTGGTCAATAAGCTTGTGTTGGGGAGTGAATTTGTTGATGGCTCCTATTGTTCAAAGAATATGATTTTGAAGTTATTATGAAGCATACTAGTTTGGAGGAAGGATTACCTGACGTGCAACTCTTTGTTGTGCACGTAGCAGATGGACATTTCGAAGATATAATACACTTTCTAACAACTGGAACTGCGCCGGAAGGATACTCTGTCTAGCAAAAGAAGGAATTAGTGGTGCACGTGGCAGATTTCTCTGTCATTGCTAGGCATCTATAAAAGATGGGGAATGATGAGATACTGCGAAGGTATGTGCCTGAGTTTGAATGAAGCAGCATCCTCATGGACACTCATGGCGGCGTTGCGGGAGGACATTATGCAGGAAGAGCAACCGTGCAGAAGATTCTACCTGCAGGGTTGTGGTGGCCGACCCTTCATCAACATTCAAAATCATATTGCAAGGCATGTGATGTATGTCAAAGAATAGGTAAGCCATTGCAGAGGGATGAAATGCCTTTGAATCCACAAATGACATTGCAACCTTTCGAAAAGTGGGCAATAGATTTTGTAGGACCTATTCAGCCTCAAGGGAAGATAGGTGCAAGGTATATTATCACTGCGACAGAGTATTTGACTCGTTGGGCAGAGGCGCAGACGGTGAAATATTACACAGGGGCAACTGCCGCAAAGTTTCTATTTGAACATGTACAGACGCGATTTGGATTCCCAAAGATTTTGATGAGTGATTAGGGTACACACTTCCTGAACGAAACAATTAGCGCACTAATGGAGGAATTTCAGGTGTATCACCAGAAGAGCACACCTTATCACCCACAAGATAACGGGACAGTATAAGCGTTCAACAAAGTACTGGAAACCATGCTGACCAAGGTATGCAATGCGCAGCAAAGTGATTGGGATCTACGCATACCTGCAGTGTTATGGGCTTATCGAACAACATGCAAGAAGCTGACAGGATAGACACCTTTTAGGCCTGTCTATGGAGTGGAAGCCATAATGCCTATGGAATACATCATGCCTAGTCTACGCATAGCAGTGCTCACAGGTACGACGGATCATGGAGCCATGGAAGAGAGGCTCATGTAGTTGGATGAGCTCGAAGAAGAACGATTTTTGGCTGGATTTGACCAGCAAATCCAAAAGCAGCGCAAAAAGGCATGGCACAACCGACATATTAAGCTACACACCTTTAAGGTGAATGAATTGGTGCTGTTGTATGACAGTAAGTTTGATAAATTTCTAGGGAAACTCAAAATGCATTGGCTACGGTTGTATGTTATTAAGGAGATTACCAACGATGGCGCGGTCCAACTGGTTAAGTTAAATGGAGATCCCTTCCCAAGAAAAGTGAATGGTAGTCATCTGAAGCCATACACAGGTGGCTTGACCATCTGACTAACCAACAAAAGCACAATATTAGCGCTCCAGGTAGCTAAAAGGAGGCGTGGGACTATAAACTACACTACCCGGGAGCTGCGCGATGTCAGGACTACGTGAAGCAACGAAGTGTCACAAGGTCCGCGACAGCATGAAGATAGCTATGCTGGCTCGTAGGTCGGTTGGAAAGTGATCGTTAAAGTCACTATTCATGATTTGATGGTTGGTTTCAGGCCAACTGGAGCGGGCGACAGGTATTTAAGGCAAACTTTATGGGCTAGATTCTTGAAAATTTGCCGCCAATCTAGCATTAATGGACTGAATGTGGGGGGAATGATCGATTTCAAATTCAAATGGCGCTATAAATTACAAGTGGCTATCCAGTGAAAAACACTTGGCAATTTGTGAAATGAGTTGTTGCGCACTCAAGTATTCATGAACCAAGACTTATTCGAGACTCTGAGAGAGAATTCATTGTTTGAGCAATTACCAGAGACACTGAAAGAATTGTGGAATAGCACTATGTCAGCACCCGAAGAAGCCATGGACACAGGAGCAGTGACAACTGAGGAAGTTGCGCAGGAAATTGCAGAAGTAGAAATCCTAGAGAGCGCCAGAATAATTGTTGAGGTTCCTAAACCACCACGAACACTGAGACCCAAGAAGGATAAACAGGCCATGATCCCAGTGCACGTCTCACCCTGAAATCCACTGAGGACCAAGCTCACATTGCAGGAAAAGGGGAAGGCCATTAATCTGGAGGCCGATGAGGAGGAAGAGTTTGAAGAAATCCTAGTGGAGGAGGAGGATGTAGAGATGGACGTTGAAATCCAGGGTGCGAACCCTCTTACATGGTTACCTGAATATGTTCCTCTATGAAAGGGTAAAGCCAAGGTTCCAAAGGATATAAATGAGAGCAAGAGCTCTCTACAAACCCTGTTGCTCCCTGACGATATTGTGTTTGAGGGACCGCACTTGGGGCGGGTTCCTGTGTTGAAATTTGAATATTGGGACTGCACAAATGGTTTCCCTTACACAAAGGCTTGCACGGATGCAGTAGGCAAAGGCGCTCAAGGAACAGGTGGATGCTGCTTGACAAAAAGAAGCGGTCTTGAAAGCGTGCCTACAACCATGGATCGACAAGGCTTATACAATTACAACCTACATTGAAGCGAAGCTCGTGCAACTATAAGCAACTCAGGAGAGGATTCATGGTAGCAGTTCAACAGTAGCGGTCACGGAACAACGCATGGAGGAAGTTGAACAGGCAGTCGCTCAGTGCACTGTCGAACTTGCAACGACCCAAACAGAGTTGGGAGGTCTTCACGCTAAGATCTCCACACTTGTAGAGTGACTGGAGGGCGAGTCACGATGTTTTGTGTTGGGGGCCTATTGGGCGCGGGATCACCCAAGGGAAGTTTTGGGGCTTAGAGTCCATATTTTGGTCCAATGTTGTTATTCCAGTGTAAAGAATCCGCATTTTGTGGGCGCGGAGTGTGTAGATGTTAAGGAGTCATAGGGTTGTCTGCCCTTATTTTGATAATGTAATGTCAGTTGTCGAAGATCTACCCATGGTCCAAAGACCATGGAATTGTATAAATAGAGATAAGCTCTAAGCAGATAGAAAAAGATCAATTAGGAGATAAATGTCTAAGCAATGAAGATGTATGCGAGATAGCTCTGAAGTGTAAGTCTAAACTTTGGGTTGTAGCATAGGTAGAGGCTGTGAAGCTGAGTGTGCAGAGGCCTAGTAGTCCACAGCTGAGTGCATAGACCCCTGCAACTAAGTGTGCAAGGCGAGTCGAGTCTATAATCATCTAGAAGTATTAACAAAGAGAATTTTTCTATCATTTTTGCGTAATTTTTTGCTATTTATGCATCTGTTATATCGGGTATGAATTTCACTTCCAATGCTTATATGATGCGCGAATGTGTATAATTGTATTAGTTAAGTGAACACAAGTAAGAACATCTGTTTACGCAAAGCTAAATAAGATTTGTAATAAGATAAGTAAGATAGTCAGCCTAGTTTGGGAGATATCGCAGTTCACTGCTCTAGTAGTGCGAAAGGACTTCAGCCCCTGGTTAGGACTGCGCAAAAGCCGATTGTAACATATTGCAAAGGTACTGAAGGGTGGAACAGAGCACGAAGCGACATGGGTGAAGGCAGGTATAGTTGGAATAAATTGACATCACAACCATCTCAAGGGTGCAGAAACTTGGTTCCAACATCCCCCCATACTGCTTCGGGTGAGACTCCAGTCTGTGCTCCATGGGTTGATGCCGAAAGGGCTAGTAGTGTAGGGATTTGTTTGGCTAACTAACGCTGAACCTGGGTTAGGCCCCCATAAGCCAACAAAAAGATTTTCCAATTTCACTTTTTTTGAAAAATGATTTGCCCAAATTTTACAATATAAAATTATTTTACCTTCAAAATCAGCAACATTATATAGAAAGTATATATAAAATCATTATAAATTTGAATAATTTTACAAATACATCAATAAACATTTTATAGTTTGCATATTAGGGACTTGTGAGATTCACCAATATTTTTAAACTTCAAGATAATTTTCCATCCTTAAAATTTTCCCCGCAATCGAGCTCTATTCTATTAATTTTTGTGCAAATTGTAATGGCTTCGTTAAATCCCATCAATTTATCAAAGTACACTAGCCGCCTTTCATTTTGAAAATCCTTTAAACTCTCAGGTGATTATGTATTGAATTAGTTGAGTTTGGACCATGATGCACATCATCTATGAAGATGGTTTTATGTAGATACAAGCAATGTTTTAGTGTTGATAGATGCATGCAATTGATTTTTGGGAGAAGAATGTTAAGTTTTCAAAAATTTGCAAGGTTGGCTATAGAAGGATGTTATAGTGAGTATGCTAGGGGTCATAACTAGAAAGTAATATTGCAATAAAAGGATGAATTACGAGAGGTTTGATTGGAGTAATGGAAATAAAAAGGTAATAAATGGTGGCATTGGGAGTGATGATGCATATATTGAGAATGATAGTGTGGCATGCCAAGCCATGATATACATAATGGTATTGATGGTGTGGCACATGATGTATCATACATTAGTATGATATAACCCACGCCCCTCCAAACAAATTGAAGTGGAGGTTATCCTCATACATCGTGGTAGGTGGGTCATGTCACATGAATTGTAGTGATGCAAGAAAGTGAAAGATATATATACTTGTCAGGCACTTACTAGATGTTTTGACCTAGTCGTTGGTTCATGACGATATTGATTTAGCAAGAGGTACATTGCTGAAAGAGTTTGTGGAAAATGTCCTTAGTGGGTCCCTTTGGTAGAATTTAACTGTACAGTTGTAGTAGCAGTAACAACAATACTTAGTAACAATGGATGGAAATGAAAATACTCTTCAGTATCAACATCCAGTGTAATGACAATGATTGTAAACAAAAAATGTAGCAACACCATAAAATCTATAGTTATTACATTAAAAAAATATTGCAAGAAAGAATATAATGCAAAAAAGGTATCAACTGCCAAAAATCTATTTTTCAACTGACACATGTCTAAACGAACCCTAGAGGGGTTTTCACCCTTAGACTTATTTATTTATTTATTATTATCATTATTAATTTTGAATTTTGAACAAGTAGAAAATGAATTAGGCAGTTGGTGGTACAAGAAGTTGCTCCCCTGCAACAATCTCAAGATTTGAATATGAGAAATGTGAGAAAATGAATCTTTAGAAAGTGGTTTGTGATACAATCGAATATTGTGTCCATTCACGAGTAAAGAGGTTTGTGATCCATTAGATAGTTTTCAACTTAATAGTCCCATTGTCGAAGACTGTGTCCACTTCACAAGGACCTAGCCACCTGGTGCAAAGATTTTAAACCTGAAATCATATAGTAGCACCCAATACCCTTTTTTAAACACCTTATTTATAAACCTATCATGTTACTTAGTGTGTTGTTGTTGAATCATAACAATGCATTGTATGGTTACCAAGCGCATTTCACCCAATTCATTGAGTTGGTCCAAGTGATGTCTCTGTGCCATATTCAAATCCAATTCATTTCTATAGTAGTCGTAAGTGTTGGATATCAAAATCAATAGGAAAAATAAGAATCATGCCATACACAAGCTCATACGGAGAGAAGCTCGTGGTGTTCCTCCATGTAGTTCTATAGGCCCAAAGTGCATCTATAAGTATCTTAGCTTAATCTGAATTGTAACTAGCCATAGTCTCTGTAAGAATACTCTCAATCACTTTGTTGGTACTCTCCACCTATCCATTAACTTGCAATTGGTAAGGTGAGGTGATCCTATGATGAATCATGTACTTCGTGATATTTTCAATCAGTTGGGAAGTAAATTATGGCCCTCCATCTATGACTATCTCTCTTGGCACTCCATAACGAACAACGATTTAATCAAACAAGAAGTATAAGATAACTTGCTTAGTAACCTTAGTGAGTGCTTTGGATCTGACAAACTTGGTAACATAATATGTATAAACTGAAATGTAACAATTTTAATGAGACAGGGGATTGATATACGCCACAAAGTTAAGAGCTCATCTCTCAAACGGCTTGATAAGCAAATGATTATGTAATGACATCTCGTATGATCGGATAGATTGGCTCATCCTTTGGAAACTTTCACACTTGTGTACATATTTTCATATTGGAATATGGTAGTCTAAACTTAGCCCATACGAAGTTCTTTATGACAGGCCCTATTATCAACAAAGTGTCCACCACAAGGATCATCATGGAAATCCTTTAACATTTCATGGATTTCATCTTCCCTCACTGTTATAGACATTTTTGGGCACTGCAACTCCAATCATAAATGTCCATAAACCAAGGGCTCTTAAGTCCCTAAAAGTGTTGTTCCAACCTCTAAAAGAACAAGGTCAACTGATTACATCTTCTCCCAGAAATTCTCCATGAAAAACTGCTCAGAACTAGTCAAAACTGGACCATCTCACCTGCTCCATGGTCAAAGTGCGCTGCATCCCACCAAAATTCACACAGTAGGTGTGATGCATCTTGAAAAGCCCTTCTATGGGGTGTGATGGGCAAGAGTGGACAAATGGCAGGGTCAATTTGCAAGGTGGAGGATCATGGAATCTTCTAGAAACTTCGCCTGTGACACTTGCCTCTCTACATTCGCCCAGGGATGAGTAAGAGATCATCAATCTCCAAGTGGAATCAAGAACTATCAGAGAGAGGATAGTAATCAACTCTCAAAAGCTGACTCACCCCCCTTGCAAATATCTATATATGGATCCCTCATCCCAAAGATCTAGGAGGTTGGAATTTTGTATCTTGTAAGGAAGTGCTGCTGGTTTCTTGGTGCAATATCATAGTGTTGGGTGATCTAAGATTTTCATGAGGTGAAGAAGGGTTTTCTTGCTGAGAGGATGATGCTGGGTTAGAACAATTGGTTGTAATCCTCTTTTCTCTTTCTTGATTATCAATAAAGCTATTCAAGTTTTCCTCCACATTCTTGTATGATTGATGTTATGTGCATTTGTGTGGTCAATATATATCTGGTCCTATATTGTTTATGATAATAGGTCTATGTTCTTGGATAGTGTTATGCTGCTTTGATTCTACAGGTGCTCTGTGAAGCTAGGTAGACAAGGAATCGAGTAGCAAAGATCTATCAGAAGGGAGAGGAACCGAGCAAGGAACCAAGCGCAAGACAGAGGTTGGTCTCCTTATTCCCCTCTTATCTATTTCTCATAAAGGAAAACGAAAGTAGTTTTAGTTTTTTTGTTTCTAAGGTAGCTACCAGCCTTAGTGGGACTAGCAGCTCTGCATAGACACTAGTTTTCCCGATAACAAAAAGGAGACTCCGCTGGGGAGCGAATAGATTGTTTGTTTATCTGCATTTGTTTACTTTATAAACTTACAGATGGAGCTTGAAGTTAAGCCAACTAGCCTTCGAACTGCATTTGCTATGCAAGTGCAAAGTAGATCAATGCTGCTTTAGTCTATCTCTGGGTTTTGTTTATGAACTGAACAATTGATTTACAAGCTCTCTAATTGCCCTTGTGGTGGCTCTAGTAACCTCTTTAGATCTACCCCTGTGATTGATTTACTGATTACCACTTTCTCGGCCTAAATCCTTGAACTGAGCTGCAAACTGTGACCCCGAACCCAGTTAAAGTCTCGTCCCTCGTCCAGCGCACTGTCTCTTCTGTGAATTCGAGATGCATCGCACTTCCCGAGTGTAGTAGGTTCACTGCATCTCCAGTTCACTATGTTACAGGTGCGCTGATCAGACAAGGCCTTTCCTGCTCCTAGATTTGGTTTCTGTTTTTAGTCTTTTCAGCTCTATTCAAGAGTTTTGCTGCTTATAGTCAGTACACCTTTGTTGAAACCCCCTTCCTTGCCATTATTCTGCCTCTATTGTGCAAAGGACTGTAAATTTTTTTATGTATTTTGAGCCATTTTCAGTTCTCTTTTACAAAGAAGTAGCGTAATCGTACTGTCGTCTCTTGATTTGAAAGTGTCGCAAGTGTCGTTTTCAGTCATAGAAGAGAATCTGATTGTTCTTGATAGTCGATTACACTATTACTCTTGTATTTGATTTGAATTAGTAGTTTTTGAAGTGTCGAAAGCAAGTTTTCATTTCAAAATCGCAAAGTGTCATCATTGTCCTCATTTTGTCTTGAAAAGAAACTTGTTAGTAACGTCGCTTTGAAAAATAATTCAGATTTGCGCTTAGCTTTATTTTTATCATTCACACATTAAGAAGGCTAAAAACAAATACATGCACGTGCATTTGCATTTAGAATGTTTTTTGGTTTGATTTAGGACAGTGCATGTAGTGTGTGCTCTCTGCTCTATGTTGAAAGAACGCCATCTCTCTTTCCTTAGTAGCTAGGATTTTCATTGCAAAAAGAAGATTAAACAACTGTTTATCATCTTAGATTGCATTTTAGGAATTGTACATCTACATCACGCGGTGAACCTAAAAGGAAAATTTCTTAAGCAAGATCAACTGTAAAATAAATTTAATGAATCTAAAAACGCTTTGGAACCTAACGCACAACATCTAGAAGTCTAGGCTAGAGACGTATTTCGGCGTCGTTAAGCCTGGTAACTGTTGTTCTCATTGTTGGTTGGGTGATTCCTCCACCTTGAGATGATAAGTGCCAGTACGGACTTGTGCTCCCACGTACCATCGAGTATATATTGGGAGACCACAATAGGCTTTATCCTTTATCCATAGGAAGCCGTGTCTACCGCCCTATCGATCGCAATGCACTGAACACATCATTCGGGAAGATTGACTGTCGTACCGTAAAAAGTATTCTGTAGTTTTGCGATTGGTTTGGTAATCCCTCTATCTAGATTTCCAGAGCAGTCCCTTTCGTTCCTTTTCAGACTCCTTAAAGGAAAAGGTCCATCTGAGAACTTTTCACTTTAGGCTCATTAAAAATCGAAGGCGACTAGAGTCATCTTTTGTTTTTTCTCGACTCTTAAAAATTGAAAAAACAAGTTATGTCAAAGCATCTAAAATTTATTCTAAATGGAATAAATATCACCTTTCCTACATTGGTCTTAGGTTGAGAAGAATGGAGCCCACCAACCAAGGAGTTCCCCTTGGGGGAAATCCTAGTCCCTTCTCCTCTTGGGGAGATGTTGGTGTGCCCCATATGGCCACATTGTCGCTTCCGGGATTGACAATTGGTTTGCCCGTATGGCTCTTCTCAACTTCTATCGTTCAGAACCCCGTGATTCCTGAACAATCGAGTCAGCAACTAAACGATACCAAAGTTATCCCCCAACCCTCTACTTCGTCCAATTCTTCCTCTCCTCCTTCCTCTTCGCTTGATGAAGCTGGTAAGGCCAAAAATCAAGTAACCAAGAAGAAGAAGGAGAAGAAGAAGAAGGAGAAGAAGAAGAAAGAGAAGAAGAAGAAGGAGCCAAAGGCGAAAAGGGGCAACCAAACATCGTCTAGCGAAAATCCACACACTGCACCGACTAGGCCTAAATCGCCATGTGTCATTTGCAAAGGAGACCACTATCATCGAGATTGTCCTTGCATCCCTTGGATCTTAAGGGACTGGTCTCCCCGTTTGCACAATCCGGTGTCGTCAACCTCTAATGATCATGTTGAAGGTACACCGTCAACTAGTGAAAGTGAAGCCCCTGGACAAAAAGGAAGATGTAAATTTCCTTGTAAATTGTGTGAAGGCGATCACGCCGTCCACCGTTGTCCCTTCTTAGATGAGGCTAAAAGAGTTTTGGACGACTGTCCGGTTTCACCGTTACGACTTCCTCCGGGATATAAGAAACTCTTGTCGAGTCCGTCACTAGTTGAAAATCCGGTTGACACGCCCTTGTGGTCGACTGAAGCGTCTATCATTGAAGATAAACCATCTGAATCCACACCTGACGAAAGTCAAAAGGTCGAGGCGGTAGTTGACCCGGTCTTGCCTTCAGAGGATCCATCTTTAGATGATACAGTCATCGAAGAGAACAAGGATGACACCGTCCAAATTCTTTTCATAAACACAGACTCCGATGAACATGGGGGCAGTCTACCCGTTCCTTTACCGTAGGAAGGAAGTTCGTCAGAGTCGTATCTGGCCGTCTATTCGGTCCCACCTCCAAGCAACCTAGTTGTTTCCTTCGATTGGAATCTACTAGGCAGACCCTACTTACCGGCTAGTGTACCATTTCGAATCATCGCTCAAATATCTAGAATGGTCATGGCCGGTACCATCATAGATGAAGGGGCTTCTGTGAGTATCCTTTCCTCAACTGCTTGGAAAGCGCTTGGTTCACCATCACTTTTGCCTGAGATGAGAAATCTAACAAGCTTTGACAAAGGAACCAGTCGACCGTTAGGGATCCTTCCCAATGTGTCGATAACGTTGAGAAGGAAAACCGTTCACATGAACGTAATGGTAGTCCAAGGACCCCTGGATTATAATCTACTCCTTGGACGAGACTATATTTATTGCATGGGAGCCATTGTCTCCTCACTCTTTAGAGTAATGTGTTTTCCGCACGAAGGAAGAGTGGTCAAGCTCGTAGACCAGCTTTCATTCCCCGGTTCACACATAGCAAATAATCATATACCAAACCTGAATGGTCTTTTCACGCAAGGAATGTCTCATCAATCCCCAGTCTATCCTCCTGATGAAAGCAAGTGATTCAGAGGATATGACTGAAACCCAGGGGGCATGCACCCTGGCCTGTTTCGACAGGAAAACCTTGGGTATAGGGTAGGTTTCCACGGAGAGTATATGACTGGCCTGACACACCCGTCCATTTTGGAAAATGGGATTAGACCGGAATAAGATACCTCTGTTAAGGTAGGCCTTTCCCGATAAAACAAATGTTTTGTCTGCAAATTGAGGGGTAACCTGAAAAGGTAGGCCTTTCCCGATAAAACAAATGTTTTGTCTGCAAATTGAGGGGTAACCTGGAAACTCTACTTCATTATACCTGGGGGTATGCAAGCCTATTGGCATGCAAGCGAAGAGCGGCCATTTATTTTTTAAATTTATAGGTCCTCTAACCCTTTAAACTCGTAGGATTGGTCGTTTCCTAACTTGCATAAAGAAAGGATGCGGGGCAAAGCTTTGTAATAATGTCGTTTTACATGAGACATCCTTTTTATACGACTGGATTAATCGAGCAGTTTTAACGCGGAATTCAAGCTCGTTAAAAAATAAACATAAGCAATGAGCAAATGTTCCCCCAGAGTTTAAGCTCATTAAAAAATGAACCAATTTACGGTAAATAACCATTGTGAATGTATTACCATCAGCCTTTTGAAGCCTTGGTCGTGTTCTCATCATCACCTCCACTTTGTTTTGGCCGATCATTCACCTCCATTTGATTGTTTACCCTTTTTGAGGAACAGCTGCGAAGAGTGATCCTGCTAGCCATCCTTGTGACACTTCCGTGACTGGAAAATTCCAAATCTTACCTAGAATCAACTGCTACCCAAATTTATCACTCGTTCCTCAAAAAACGAGTCTCCTTTAAGCTCTTTTAAACTGACTCGTAAAATATGAAAAGATTGCGAGCGATTGGCCTCTCCAACTCGTTAAAGGGACCGGAAGTGCTATCCCTCCTTTAGATTTTAATTGTTTTGGACTTGAGGGATTATTACACAAAAAGATCGAGCTCTTGCTTTGTTCGGCTCGTTAAAAGTACCGAAGATTCATCCCTTTTGTATTGTTTTATACTTTTTTGGACTCAAGGGATTATATGACGAAAAAGGATCATTGGATTTTTCTTTACGTCCCTTTTTCAGACTCTCTAAAATTGAAAAGGACCGAGTTATCCTTGTTGTTAAACTCGTTAAAACGGAATGGCGACAAACTTGTCCATAACAGACAAGGACGAGTTTCACTATCGCTAGGCTCGTTAAAACATAGCGATGGGTTTGCCCGAAGGGAAAATTATAGAACAAGCATATGTTATCCTCCTTAAGCTTGACAAAAATAAAGAGGTACTGGTCAGCAATGACTGGGGAAAAATTGGGAAGAAAACTTGAAGAAACTTTATTGGTAGCAAGTCGCTCTTGAACATGACACTTTCACTCTGAATCCGAGTCGGGTTGGGTTGTTCCATTCACTGGTCACATCACCGTGGTTCCGTCACACCATCCATATTTGGGGTTAATACTACCGATCCATCATGTCAGTGTCACCGATATGTTCAAGAGAAGTCGCTCAGAGAATTCACCTGTGTCTCACCCACTGCAATACATTCACGCTCCATTCTTTCATGACCGCCACCCTGAACCTTATATCACCAGACCGTTTTCACCTCCATTAAAATCATTTCCTCCGTTCCGTGTCATTGATGTGGGATTCATTAAGGCCCTCCTATGATGGATTGCTTCTTGTCGACATCATCTCATTATCCAAGAAGTCAATCTAGGAACAACCCTTTCAGTACTTTGAAGCTTGCATGCCTCAATGGCAAGTTTCTCACTTCCGGCGACAGGTTTACATCAATGGCCTTCAACTGAAAGATTTTGTGTGGTGTTCGATGCCAAGTCCCTTATTCACACCACGTGAATTGTACTGCAGTACCTTGAGGGTCATCATCATTATCGGTGATTCCTCTCGCTCCTGTTAATAGCTTACATCATTGGCTGGTAATCAAGCGATGTCTTTCCATGTTCGACTCCAGAACATCTCTCACATGGACCGACTTGTACTTTGAGTGAAGATCGAACGAGATTGAAGACCCCAGATCTAGTTTCATCCATCTGGGCTGCGATATATATTCAGGAAAATAAAGACATCAAATGTACATCATTACTGCACAGATAATCATCCAATCTAAGGGATGATGGCTCTACCAGGATCATTAGTCTACACTCAGACGATTGTCTGTCTTATGTACATGAAAATGAATTTATAAAGCTGAGCATGGGAATGCCTGCCTCAGCTAGATCATGAAAATATTATGAAGATAATGTATTGTATTGTATCTTATTACAGGTCGCCTTCCAACTTGAAAGAACTTCAGATCCTCATGATAAAGCATTTCACCCGACATCAACAGATTAACGACCTCATGCTTTAGGGGGCAACTGTTATAGACATTTTTGGGCACTGCAACCCCAATCATAAATGTCCATAAACCAAGGGCTCTTAAGTCCCTAAAAGTGTTGTTCCAACCTCTAAAAGAACAAGGTCAACTGATTACATCTTCTCCCAGAAATTCTCCATGAAAAACTGCTCAGAACTGGTCAAAACTGGACCATCTCACCTGCTCCATGGTCAAAGTGTGCTGCATCCCACCTAAATACACACAGTAGGTGCAATGCATCTTGAAAATCCCTTCTATGGGGTGCGATGGGCGAGAGTGGACAAATGGCAGGGTCAATCTGCAAGGTGGAGGATCATGGAATCTTCTAGAAACTTCGCCTGTGACACTTGCCTCTCTACATTCGCCCAGGGATGAGTAAGAGATCATCAATCTCCAAGTGGAATCAAGAACTATCAGAGAGAGGACAGTAATCAACTCTCAAAAGCTGACTCACCCCCTTGCAAATATCTATATATGGATCCCTCATCCCAGAGATCCAGGAGGCTGGAATTTTGTATCTTGTAAGGAAGTGCTGCTGGTTTCTTGGTGCAATATCATAGTGTTGGGTGATCTAATATTTTCATGAGGTGAAGAAGGGATTTCTTGCTGAGAGGATGATGCTGGGTCAGAACAATTGGTTGTAATCCTCTTTGCTCTTTCTTGATTATCAATAAAGCTATTCAAGTTTTCCTCCACATTCTTGTATGATTGATGTTATGTGCATTTGTGTGGTCAATATATATCTGGTCCTATATTGTTTATGATAATAGATCTATGTTCTTGGATAGTGTTATGCTGCTTTGATTCTACAGGTGCTCTGTGAAGCTGGGTAGACAAGGAAGCGAGTAGCAAAGATCTATCAGAAGGGAGAGGAACCGAGCAAGGAACCAAGCGCAAGATAGAGGTTGGTCTCCTTATTCCCCTCTTATCTATTTCTCATAAAGGAAAACGAAAGTAGTTTTAGTTTGTTGGTTTCTAAGGCAGCTACCAGCCTTAGTGGGACTAGCAGCTCTGCATAGACACTAGTTTTCCCAATAACACTCACACATTGTTGGATTTCATGATCTGGTCCTATGTGAGAGAGATAGCCATCCACCCAAGAATATTAGGCACTTTGTTGACTAATTTTCCATTTTTCTCTAGTATAAAGGTGGTTTGGAAGTATTCTTGCAACAAGATAGTTAGTGATATCAACGTACCACTATGAGTGAGTGGGTACTACAAAAAGATATTCATCTAGAAAAGAGTCCTCAACATGTAAAATATCATTGTTGTTGGTAAGTCTAGAAGGAAGTCGGAAACAACATTATCCTATTTAAGCTTTTCCACAATGGTGATATCAAATTCTTGTAGTAAAAGTAAACCCCTATTGACTCTACCATTGGTAACTAGATTATTCGTTAAGAATCGAATGTCAGAGTGGTCAGTATGTACAAAACTAGATAGCCTATAATATAATGACAAAACCTATTGAGAGCATGTACAACAATAAGAAACTCCTTTTCAGTTACCATATCGTTCAATTTCACAAGGGTTAAGTTCTTGTTAATGTAGTAGATGATGTAAGTTTTTAATTCTTCTTGTTGTCCCAACACAACTCAAATAGCGATGTCAAAGGCATCTATGGAAATATGTAATGGTAAGGTCCAATTGGGTCCATGTAAAAGAAGAGCTTTCAATACAAACCTTTTTAGACCTACAAAAGCATCTTTGTGTTCTTGGAGTAGGAATTTTTTAGATTACCTTAATTTTCACTATATCAACTTGTATTCCTACAAAAGAAAGATATTAATGTCCCAACACAATTGCTTCATTCATCATATGGAATTTTTTAGTGCTCAAATAAAGGTTTGTTTTCTTACATCATTCCAACACTTTCTCAAGATTAACTAATGCTACATCAAATTCATCACCATATGGTGTAAAATCATCCATAAAAATCTCTAGACCATTATTAACCAGGTTTGAAAATATTCCCAAAATAACTCACTAAAAGGTAGTTGGTGCATTACATAGTCCAAAAGGAAGGATTTTATATGCAAACACACCCCAGGGGAAAGTGAAAGTGGTTTTATCCTAGTCTTTTGGGGAAATCTGGATCTAATTATAACCATTAAATCTATCAAGAAATGAAAAGAATTTCTTATTAGCAAGTGTATTGAGGAACTGGTCAATAAAAGGTAACAAAAAGTGGTCCTTTTGTGTGGCCTTATTGAGATCCATGTAATCAACACAGATTCTCCATTTTCCAGTATTTTTAGGCATAATGACCAGTCGAGACACCCACTAGCTATTAAAGATTAGAAAGATGAAATTAACATTTAATAATTTTTGAAGTTCTTGGTCTGGATGGAGGGCAGAGGATAAGGTTTTTTGTAGTATTTCCCTCAATTATCATCATAAAATCTATTTTAAAACTAATGAATGCATCTGAAATGGCTAAACATGGTTTTTCCAAGACCAGAGGGTGTCATCCTAAGCATGTATTGGGTTGCAACACTAGGAAATCAGCCAGATACTTCTAGGAGTCCACAAAGATAACAACATACTTTATAATTACCCCAAGTCAAATCTTGGATTGATCAGATAGCTCCATCATAATAGGGTTTGGTCTTATATTGGTGAATCCTTGAAACTCAAAGGTTTATCTAGTCATCATGTTATTGCAACACCCAGATTAATGAATATATTTGGAATATCTATTTTTCAAATTTGAACGGATATTATTGGATTCCCAATATCATCATGTTTTGTAGAAAAAATATCACCCAACATTAGTTCTAACAGTTTTTCCACCACATGGACAATGGGAGGATCTCAAGGCTTCCTACCAGGTTTCCTAACACAAAGTTCTTGTATTTCTTTTGCATATATTGGAACATATCTAATTGCTTGGAGTAATGGAATTCAGATGTACATATTTCTCAAATACTTCAGAAAATTAGAATCAAGTGGTGGAGTAGATTTATCTATAGTCAATCTATTTGGGTAAGGTGGATTCAAAGGAGTTTCAATGGTAACAACAACATCACCTATTATAGAAGGTTCAACAATAACAAAAGTGTTAACTATTGCATGAGTTTCAATAGTAACGATAACATAGGTTGTTACAATGGTCTCAATATTAATGGTGACATTAGTTGTGACAAAAGTCTCAACATGTTTTCCATCTGAAAGTTCTTGGATTGGAGTTTATTCCCTAGGTGATTTTTCTTCTTAATGTTCTATGATAATAGGGGAAACTATTGAATTTACTATCCTCCTTAACTATAAGTGTACTTCATTACATCTAATGAGGGAGACATAATAAGAAAGAAAAATGGACATTTCAAGTTGTTGCACGTCCTTATTATTTGTATTTGTGTTAGTTTGGATATGTAACTAGGGTCGCAGAGGAGAGTTACTTGGTGGTGCATTAGAAGGAAGTTGCAACTATTGTTATTGCATGTGTAACTGTACAATAAATTGTCTTGGAAAATAGGTTCTACTCCATCCTTGAGGCCTTGAAAATGTTTGATTTAGGGGAGAGGGCCACTAGGGCCAAGGTGCGGGGTACTGAATTAGAGTGGGTTTAGGAAACTACCAAGGAATTTTTAATTACTACATTTTTTGAGGAAACTTCTAAGGATTATACATATTAGTTCAAGTATTGAAAGAAGATGATGGTTCTTGAGCCATACCTAGTAGTCAAATGTGTGATGGCTTCTTAGAGCCAATAAAATATGTCATATTAGTCTCTTCACTTGATTCCTTGAATATCGCTTTTAACCCTAGCAATGATGCACAATTTTATGTTGAATGATACTACTCACAAATGTTACATATTTCCACATTATTGAGTGGGAACCCTAATAATATGGTTCTTCTTCCTACAATTGGGGAAGAATACTGAAAGAGATTTCTCAACTTCATCCAGCTTATGTCTCATCTGTAATATATCTAATTGAGAATATAGAGGAGTGATAATATAAATGTTAAAATTTTAAAATAAATTATTGCAATTTTCCCTCATTACTCTTCAATTGGCTGATTTATATACTCTATCAGAAGCATCTTGTGTTAAAGTTCTACTCCTTGATGATCCTCTTGAGCTCCTCAAACATAGTGCAACTATGTCATCATAGGGCTCCTTTGATATGTCCCCTTTTCCCATGAGGCTCAACATGTCCAAATAATCATCCCTCGTTCCCTGGATCATAATTGTGTTTAATATATCTTTATCCAAATCATTATGCTTGGAGCTCTGTAAATTGTATTAGAGGCACTCAATATAAAGTTCCAAGATCTCATCCTCCTTCTAGGGCATTATAAAAGGTTCCTCCCTTTTAACTCTGGTCCTACAAAAACATTTATATTTCTCCAGCAAGGTTCTCTTCATTTCATCCCAGGAAGAAACAAAAGCATCGCAAAGTATCGTGAACCATCTTAACACAGCTCCCTTGAAAGTAGCAGGGAATAGCTTTAGTTTATACACATATGAGGTGTAGTTATAACTTTGAAACAAAACATCAAATTCAAAGAGAAAAGTATCTAGATCTTCACTAGTCATGCCCTAAAATTTTGGGAGGGATAGAAAAATAATTATCTTCATTAGACCTTGTCTTGGAAGGTTTCTGATATGGAATTCAAAGGTGGAAATTGCGTTGTCTACATTTGCATTCACCATTTGATTATTCCACACAAAATGTAAAATTGATTCAGGCACTCGTTGTCCACCTAGGTGTGAAATGGTTTCTAATGGATACTCAGATTTCCTTATAACAGTCCCAAATTCTATAATAGAGTTATCAAGGTGTTATTTATTTTTTAGACTTAGGTCTTGGTGTTCCAAATTTTATCCATTTGTATGTCCCTGTCCTTCTAACAAGTCTTGGTATTCACCTTTTACTAATGCACATGATATGGAGATTGTTGGACTCGCTTATGTGAAAAAATGTTCATGGGATTCCATCTCCCAATATAGATGACCCTTGATATTTTTTCCTCTAGGGAATTGTTTTGAAAATGGATAATTTATGGGATACTATTTTCCAAGTAGTTACTCTTGGGGCAGATGATTCTGCTTTTGCTTTTGAAATAAATTCCTGGATAAATGTGATCACTTGTCCTAAGTCTTGATTTCTCCCTCCTCCATGTTCCCTTCTTCCTGCATGATTAGTATGTTTGGGGGCATCACATTTCTCTTCTTCTTTATTCATGCATACTACATATCTTATTTTACATAAAAAAAACAATGTCAATTGTGATTTTGTGTCATTAATAGCATCATCGTTAACTATGCCAAAATGTTGGGAAAAATAATTTCCTTAGTAAAACAAGTCATTCACTCACACATAAATTATCAATTAGGGTAAGTTTGTTTATTTCAAATCTATCATTCACAATATATGCAGGCATCAATTACCAACCGACATTAATTAGATCCTAATTTTTGCTATGATTTCCTCATACAAGAACTTGGACTTCAATAAAAAACAAAGGTTATTGTAACTATTCACACTTGCAAAAATATAAAATAATTCAAATACAAATCTCATTGTTAAACCCACACTTGCATGAAGAATGATTGTCTGTGCACAACTTTGAATCAAAATTACACTTGCAAAAATGAAAAATCATTCATCTACCCTAGGATCACTCTTATAGGAAAGGAAGTAACACTTCTTCAAAATGGTTTTTCAACAAAAGCTACACATCATAAACCCTTATGTTAGCAATAAAAAATAAAATAAAACAATCAATTGCATAATAAACTGTATCAATTTGTGATAGTAACTAATTAATATTTTGTAATAGAAATGAATTTTAAATATGTAGCATCAATTAAAAAATAGTAGCAACAGAAAATTAATTGTTATAGATTCAGTGATATTATGATGGAATATGAGTGACTTATATTCAAGTATTATGCAAGGTAACCCAGCCAAGTAGTAATAATATTATGTCAAGCAAGACAACTATAACAATTGTAAAGTGAAATAACAAGAATAGAAACACCATAGTCTACAAGAGAATTAATTAAAATAACTATTTTACCTCTACAAACACAGTGATTCCTGCTAAAGAGGGTGGTCATTCCTTCTTAGTAGGGAGATGGTAAAATTAAAGTTCATAGGTTAGCACAACAGATCATAAAATGAACCATGAACTTGTATAATATTGCATTAACTCTGAAAATGAAGTATAAAGATGCACAGTCTAAAAATAATAATGCTACCCCCCACACGGGGTAGAGATATCCCTTCTTATAGGTTTGTCTCCTCTATCTAATCTTGGTACCAGATCATCGTAAACAACTATGAGAATATTTTGATTCTTAGGATATCAAATGATAGTAACTAAAAGTATTTTCTTTGAAACAAGTTACAACAAATTATCTACAAATGAAATTGATTCCATAACGGGTGCCTTGTTTTAGCGAGTAACTAAAATATTGGGAATCATGACCGTTGTGGAAAAATTGGTCACTTTTTCAAGAAAAGTCAATCCCCTGTTGTCACAATGGTCCAAGTTGACCTCGCTAAGTAACAACATACGCATCAAATTCTAAATATAGCACCAAGAATTATGTCAACACTGAAAATATTATCGACATCAGAATAACAGTATATTTATTGGTCGGGGGTAACAACGTCATGAAATCCTAGAAAAATAACATCACATCATTTGGAAAAAGGGAATAACAACATCCTAGGAAACTAGGTCATCTTATAAACATTAATCTTTATCAATTTATTCGCAAACACTCCCAAAACAACTATCATCTCATCAAATGAAAGTAAAACTACATAAATTAGAGTGACATGAGAAAGCGACATACCTTATTCCAAAAGACAATCAATTAAATAAAACGATGTGGATATGAAGACAAAAATGGTCAAAAAGGTAAGGAAAAGAGCGGTGAAAAGGATGCCACTTCTTGGGCACAACACTAATTCCTTAGTGTGTGAGAGAAATATCCCCAAGTGTTGTTCTTAGTGTAATATACAAAGAAGCAACTTAGTGGTTTATGTAAGGATCGTTTTAGGTGTGCTTAGGGAGCTTTCAATATACTCAAAGATACCCTATGGACCGCTAATTCTTTTGTAGTTTTGTGATTTAACAAGAAATAAAACACACCACTTGGATTTAACTAATAAACTTGAAAACATAACTACAATAGGAAGGGCATATGCACTATAAAACAAACTTGACCATGGAAACCAAATATTGAAAACCAACAAGAAATGAAGGATTGTGCCTTTTTTCTTCTCAAATTATGGAGAATACAACGTTTCCCAAGATTCCAATGCACATATGAGATAATATGATTTCTTGTAGTCCTATATAATATGGTTATATTTCTCTCTCTTGTATTATATCTCCTCCACATACAATTATCATGCTATGGAACAAAAAATGCAAAATAATTGAACAGGTCTCCCTCTTTTCAAAGTTTTTTGATAACTCAATTTAGAGTTAGGATTAGGATTTCAATCCATCTTGGAATTTCCATAATGAATCTAGAAGCCTCTAGTGAGATTTCATATATTAGTAGCTCCACATGGTGAATTTGGTGAGTTGACATGGCTATTATTTGGACTTGGATTGAATATTTGGATTGTTACTTTGTCATGGGTGCAATTTTTTCACATAGAGTTCCACTTTATACAAATATATCAATGTTGCAAAGCTATTGCCAAATAAAATTTTGCGAAGAAGTTGAGGACCTAAGTGCTTTTCTTATGAGATCCTAACATTCATTTATTTTACCTTCAAATATAGGATTTACCATTTTGGTCAATACATGTAATTGTTATGATCCTACCAAGACATGTCTTTATCGTTCAAAATTCAATATTTTCAATTCTATAGCATCAATAAATTCATAAGATAACTAAGCAAATACATTTTGGATCACTTCCACAATACAAACAACATTATGCAAATTGCTTTTCAACATCTCTAACATACATTTAAACATCTTGTATACACTTTTCACTCTTCATTATCTTGAATACACAGACATCTTCACTATCTTGAATACACAAACATCCAACATATGTGTTCACTATTAGGATGGATAATTGTCTCATAGTAACATGAGTGTTTAAACCATAAAAATTATGAAAGTTGCAACACATGGTGTGCCAAGTATACAAACAACCACCACATTATGAAGTCGAATAATGTGCAAACCCACACCTTCATAAGGTCAAGATGGGCATGAAGATGAAGATATGCTTTTTAATTATAACTAAAATGTAATCCTATGATTTGGAGCGAAAAACATAACTAAATATATACCAATTGATCATTTTTTATTTTCTCTCGCTCTTTTAGGTTAAAGCAAGTACAAAAGTATGACAAAATAAATGAGTTTGACTACTCGGAGTAGGATTTTTTCTTTCTCCACTAAAAGAGCGTTGATATTGATGTATTTTTATCTAGGATTCCAAAGTTAAGGAAACTTAAAGTGTTCACTAACTCCGCATCAATCTTAGTCGCCTCTTTAAACCAACCAACCACCCACGTGATCTTTACTTTGTATTTTTCGGTTGGAAGCTTTTGGAATAAATTACCTAGTCCACGGGGCATTACAGACACCCTAGCTTCCCATGGTTACCACCGTCGGCTAACCATGGGAGGGTTTCTACTTTTTGAGGTTTAGTTAGGTGAAACGATATGCATTCTCTATCATCATTGTTATGTGATATAATTTTCTAGGTTTGTGGGACATGTTGAGTATCTCCACATTCATGCATTTATTTGTCTTTGACCTTCTTGCTATCATCCAAATACCTCATGGCAAGTAACCATTTTTTATACATTATTGTCCACAAGTATACTCTTGCATGAGTGATTCAACTACAAATGGGAAATAGTATACCTTTCTCTACCTATTTGTCAATTTTGAGTTTGAGCTAATGGTAACTCTCTAATTTTGTCATGTGTTAGTAGTTTCACTCACAACATATCAACATATTAGGCATGGCCTCATTAAGTAAAAAACACATTGTAAAGAAGATTACTAATAAAATCTTATTAGTTTATATTCTTATTTTTTTAGAGATAACAATAAATCTAGCACAACACGTTCTTGGTTCATTGTTTAGTAAGCAAGTGTAGTTTGTTTTGTTTTTTTGTGCATATTAGTAAATGACAATATACATTTTTGAAGTATTTTTGATAAATTATAGTGGTAGTGGTTAGAATCGACTCATATATATGCAAGCTTACTTTGATTTTGATTCCACCAATGCACAAAAAATAACTAAATAATTTTTTTATTTTTTTTTTCATTATGGAATTGTATTTTTATAACACTATAATAAATTATGCAAAATCATGAAAATTAGAAATATGTAAATTATATATATATATATCTAAATATAAAATAATATATTTTTATTAGAAAAAATAATAAATTATATTATAACAAATAATTTTTAATTTTATCTTATTACACATTATTTATCTTGCTTTTATATATTCTTTATATCTTTATATCATTTGTATAATAATTTAAATGATACACATTTATATATACAGTACCTTACTATAAAATCATTGTGGAATATGATCACTAATGAGAGTCTCTGGAGAAGGACATTAATTTAAAAGTGCACAGCCCTCAAAACAATGATGGATTGGATTTGGAGATAGAGAAAAACATCTAGAATGTATCAAAACATAGAAAGCTCTGACATTGGCTTTTCTTATGATTGGTTCTTTCCTAGTTTGGAAAGTTGGCAATGGAGCACAAGTCAAAGTGGATGCAGATGCTATAATGGGTTTTTGACAAAAGTATCTTTCTTCCTAAACGATTGATTTGCCATATTCAAATGATTGGGAAAGTTACATTAGTTCAATGACAAATCTAGGAATCTCCACCATCTAAACACAAGGTTGGTTGAGTGCTATTAATTTCATCTTGACAAGTGAATGGGAAACTGATTGGAATACCTACATATCCACTCTTCATAGGGTACATGTTAGATTCGGCCCACTTGAGGATAAACTTATTTGGGGAATAAATATGGTTGGAGGTATTTATTCAACTAAACTAGGTTATGATGCCCTATGAGGCCAAACTTTAACTAGTCACCTGGTTAAATTTTGGACCTCTAATTGGCTGAAAATATGAATTTGTAGAGTCAACCATGAAGGAATTTGTGAAATTAGGTGAAATCCCTAATTCTGGGTAAATTTTAGAGGATAAATTGACTTAGAAATGCTGAATTTATAGGTATATGTTGTTAAATAAATAGTTGTAGGATTAAATTTAGTGAAACAACGAGATAAGCATATATATAAGCTACGAATTTTATGACAAAGGAAAATTTCTAGAAAATAGGATTATTATTATAAATTGGAAAATTTTGAATTTTTTTGAACATTTGAAATTTTAATACTAGTGAAATTAGGGATGATGGGGAGACACCAGGTGGTAGATGAATCGACACATGGGGGTGGAGAGATGGCATGACAGGGTTCATTCAAGGTGGAAAGACCTTGTTATTGGTTTATCATTTTCCAACTTAAAATGAATGTGGATCATAGATCATAAACAACCTCCCACATTAGATATTTCATAGAAAACTTAATTTGCTACCTAGACAACAATATTAGATTTGAAATCAATCTCGGTTATTGGATTGGAAAAATTTACACTATTTTCTTTTTTAGAGTCAATTTGCATTCTAACCCCCCAATAATCTCCAAGTTTGAAATCAGTCACCATCATTAAATCAGGTTAATCTTAGTAGTCATATTATTCAGAGGTAAGTTGCTCGGTTATGGATTTTAAATGCTCATGGGCCATTGATATTGATGAATATCCACTACTGGATCTCAACTCATTAGGTTGGAAAATATTAGGATGACACATGGAGAATGTGGGGATAGAGTGGGACCCTCCTTTCATCCACAACTTCAAATGATGCAAGGTGGCCCCATAAATTTGAAAAAATGAAGTAGAGATAGGAAAAAGAAAAAGAGAAAAAGGAGAGAGAGGAGGAAGAGGAGGAAGAGGAAAATATGATAAATAAATAAATAAAGGGAGAAGAAAATGTAACATAAGGAAAAATAGAGAGAGAAGGAGGAAAGAGAGAGAGAAGGAATAAGATAGATAAGATGGCAAGGTGACAGGTGATAACATGGCATATTAAGTGGCCAAGAGGGTGATTTGGTACCACTCTAGGGTACCGAAGGGACCTAGATTCCATCTCACATGCCACATTCTCAAAAAGTTAGCGGTTCTATTATGATTTTCTCATAATTTCTAGCTCGTAAATTTCTAGGGTTGTCTTTAAACCCTAAATGATGGTTTTTAGGGAAGTTTAGGGGGTTGGGTATGTTGGGTATGTTGTGTGTGTCTTTGACACACCTAATCCATATAGTTAAATGGTATTTCTCAATGTAATATTTCCAAAATTTTATTATGCACAACAAATGGAGATGGTGTGCAAAAGATACAACTAAATTTGTGTAGAAAGAGGGGGAAATACCAACACTTTTCTAGGAGGCATAACTTCATGCTCAAAGCCCAGAATTAAGCATGGGAGTAGTCATTTGAAATGAATTGGATAATATAATCAACATATGGATCCCAAATTGCATTCTTGTATTCAAATACTCATAAGATGGAAAGAAAGATGCCTAGTGGAAGTAAAGACAATAATTGGGAAAAAATGGAAATATTCATATGACCATAACTTTTTACTCGGACCTTATAATTGAGCATAAAAATAGTTCATGGAAACTTGTTGAATAATCCATATATGCACCAAATTTTGATTTGGGCAGCATAAATTCATATAAAATAAAAATAAGGAATATAGTAGCCTTAAAGATCAAAAGAGTATATTGAATTTCCAAAATTGTAAAATTACTTGTATCTATCATAATTTGTTGTCTACACATTTTGTAGAATCGTAAGGACAAGAACCATCAAAGATACCAAAGGAACTCATAGCCATGAGTAAGAATAGGCATGGATGTTAGTATGGGAAATGAAGAGACATAGTCCAATGGGCATAGGGGTGGAGCATAGCCAATTGAGATGATTGAGACCATGAAGAGCATGAAAATGGAAGTGTAGAGCTACAGGAATGATAATAAGAAAATAATTAGACTGAAAGAGGAGGAAAATCACATAAATAATCATTAGCTTTAGAGTTTAAATCAAGTTCAAGGTATGGAGAAGAAAGTAGATCTCATATAAGAAGAGAGAGCTATATAGAAGCCAAACATTCAAGGAATGTTAGCTAAACACCAAAGCCTCTCTACTCACATGGTTATTTATTCGGAAGGGAACATTCACTTGAATAATCAGAAAACATTCCAAAAGTATCTCCTACCATACATCAAAGGAGAAGACATGAGTTGGATAATATGAAATGTCAATAAGAAAAATATGTCACCAATGATACAATGAAACTTTCATATTTGAGAATAGAAGATCTTGTAACTTATCTTTTTTAGTTTGAAGTATTATGTCAAAGTTATGATTATTCACTTTATGCTAAAAAATAAAGTTTTTTCCAACCACTGTTAAGGTTGGAGCTTTATGATGGATTATGGGGTTAGGTACAATTTTTTTTAAAACTTAGGATGAAATGCGTCAACTTTTTCTTGAAAAATACAAAGATTATTGCATAGATCATAATATTAAATTGTAGAAGGAAAAGTGGAGAAATACAAAGCTCGGTTGGTAGCAAAAGGTTATTCCTAGGTGTCGGGAATTGATTGTGGTGATATTTTTTCTCCTGTTGCCAAGGTAACTTCTATTAGATTACTTTTATCTATTGTTGTTGCTTTTGATTTTGAGGTAGAACAGATGGATGTGAAGACAACATTTCTTCATGGGGATCTAGAAGAGGAGATCTACATGAAACAACCTTAAGGCTTTGCAGTGAAGGGTAAGAAATAACTGTTGTGTAAGTTAAAGAAGTCTCTGTATGGGTTAAACTAGTGACTGAGGATGTGGTATCAGAAATTTGATACATTTATATGGGTACTTGGCTTCACCAGAAGCAAAGTAGATCATTGTGTGTATTTTAAATTAATTGGTGACCGTGTTATTTATCTGGTCTTGTATGTGGACGATATGTTGCCGGTTGGAAATGACAAAGAAATTATCCAGGATTTGAAGACCTAATTGTCCTCCAAATTCGACATGAAAGATCTTGGTGCTGCAAACTATATTTTGGGCATGGAAATTAAAAGAGATCATACAAAGAGGAAGCTCTGGTTAATCCAGAGGAAGTATGTCGAGACAATACTACAAAGGTTTAATATGTAGGATAGTAAACCGGTGAAGGTTCCTATTCCTGTAGGTGTGAGGTTATCTGTTGAACAGTGTCCCAAGACACAAGAAGAGGAAGAGGACATGTCCCGTGTTCCATATGCAAGTGCAGTCGGTAGCCTGATGTATGCAATGGTCTGTACTAGACCAGACATTGCACATGCAATGGGAGTATTGAGCAGGTTTATGTCAAAACCAGGGAAGGATCACTGGACATCAATGAAGCGGGCTTTCAGGTATTTGCGTGGCACTAGTGATTTTGGTTTATGCTACCAAGGAAGACCAGGATTGGACAGAGTGTTGAATATTCATGGCTTTGTTGATGCAGACTGGGCTGGAGATCTGGATCAAAGAAGATCTACAAGTAGGTATGTGTTTAACCTATTTGGAGGTGCAGTCAATTGGATGAGTAAGAAACAATCTGTAGTGGCACTATCAACTACAGAGGCAGAATACATGGCAGCCACTCATGCAAGCAAGGAAGCAGTTTGGTTGCAGAGATTGTGTTCAAGTATGGGGTTAGTACAGGAAGCTATAAGGATAGATTGTGACAGCCAAAGTGCAATTTTCTTGGCAAAGAACCCTGCATATCATTCAAAGACAAAGCACATTGATGTTTAGTATCACTTTGTGAGGGATATGATAGAAGACAAAAAGGTGTTGCTGGTAAAGGTGGACACTTTGAAGAATACTGCAGATGCATTGACAAAATCTGTGAGCTCTGAGAAGTTCTCTTGGTGTAGAGAAACAATGGGCATTTCAGGGCTGGAAAAATGACTGAGCTCTCTTGTGGCCCCCTATGGAAAGAAAACAACAAGTGGGAGAATGTTGGGTTATGTTATATTCTTTCCACGACTAGCCCACGTAGTTAAGCCGGGGGTTAGAGGGGGGGCGGAGCACCCCATTTGTTGCGCCGATTGTGTAGCCAGGGGGGATCACTGGGGGTTTGAGGGGAACCCGTAACCCCACTTTATGGGGTCCGGGGCAGCGCCCAAGAAAATTTTGGTTTTGGACCCTATGTTAGGTTGGGCGGACCCACCTATGGTTTTGTGCATGATTTTCGCACATGTTTTTTTAGACGCGATGGTTTTTGGTCTATGGTATTGGATGCTTCGGCATGTATAAATATGTATTATAACATTGAAAGGAACATAATGAAAAATCAAGTTGGTAGTCCCGGTTTTGGGATCCAAGGGAAAATCTCTGTGTATATGTGTTTTATGTGTTCTGCTCTCGCATTATTTATTTTCTGTGTTTTAGAATTCGTATGCAGGTTATTTTTGTATGGGGTTAAAACCTACACAGAACTTAACTGACTAGTAATTGTATTAAATTCATTTAAATGATCAACAACAAATCCACCTTCCGACATCTTCATGTTAAATAAATGCTTCATAAGGAATACCTTATTTTAGGCCAAGGGTTTTTCATATATTTTGGCCAATGCCGACATTAAACCCTCTGTTGTCATTTCCTTTGAAATATTAAATGCTACCGACGACGCTAGGCACAACCATATTGTTCCAAGTATCTTTCTGTCAAGAATATCCCATTATGTGTTTGTCATACTCGGAGGTTTCTTTGTCTTTTCGCTCAATGGTAGATATAGATGTTTCTGATACAGATAATATTCCATCTACATCTTCCATAGCTGGTAGTTTTGGTTGTTAAATTTTTTGACCCTAAACCTACCATCTTCCGCCATTACTCCCACTCGAACCAGGAGCCCTTCTCTCCTACGAGTTTATCAGCCAAATAGACCTTCAGCTTTGAGACCAGTTGTTAGGAAATTATATATTATAGAGCCATGGAACACATAAAATATATTGCATAAATATAAATGCATAAAACACATAAAGCAAGAGAGACACAGATATACGTGGTTCACCCAATTTGGGCTACGTCCACGAAGAAACAACTAGTCCTTCCTTTTATATTATCCAACAAACTAAAGAGATACAACCTACAACATATCTACTGTAATTCCCTCTTCGCTCTCAATCTCCTCTCTCTTCCTTACTCAGAATCCAAATCTACATAAACGCAATACAACTCCCTCATATATAGTGAGGGGTTGCATTCTATGGCAAAAAACCCTAAATTAAACATAACTTATACCGTCAGATATCCGCCTAATGAACAACCCAGATTGACTACGAAATTACAACATTTTACAAGGCAATTTTACATCTATTTTTAGCTTCAAGGGCACTGCCCCCGATCCCCAGCCAGAGGGAGCTCCCAAAGAGCGCAACTTCCCCCCTAGACCCTCCTTGCAGCGTACATTTTATGGGCGGTGTTGCCGCCACATTACGAACTAGGGTCCAATGTCCCAATACCTCTAAATAAAGAATATAATCAGGCTCCACACCCAACATAGGGGAGCTTTGCTTGAGGAAAAACCTTTGTGATTGGCCATGATGTTCTACCTTCCAGTGGTTAGAATGCCTTTGAAGGAACCTACTCTAATACCTATTTTTGTAATTATGATTACACTAAGAGGAGGCTGAATTAGAATAATGGTCAATTTAATAATTTAAAAAAAAATCAAACAAGATAAACATTAATTACATAAGAATAACATGAAAACACCATATGTATGTGGAAAACATTAAGGGAGAAAACTACAAAACTTATTTATATGAATATTCTTGTAAGAACCAACCTACTATTACATCAATTTACTGGGACCAACTAGAAGGGGACACCAATCCCCTGATTTATTGGAACCAACCTGAAGGAAACATTAATCCCCTTATTTATAGGCACCAACCTGAAGGAGATACCAATCTCCAAATTTATAAGCACTAACCTAAAGGAGAGACCAATCCCATGATTTATAAGCACCAACCTGAAGGAGATACCAACCTCCTAATTTCAAATAATTATGTTTTTCTTCACAATTATGCACTTAATACCATGCTCTATCCATCACAACATCTTTTACACATTTCATGCTTCCATAATAGGTCTATTTAACATTGATTAAATTTAATATTCTAAGCTTAATTCAACTTCCTTTTTATCAAGGTCTTCATTGATGTAAACTTTAGACTGTAACACTTCTCACTCATTATAACACAAATAGACTTTTCTCATCATGTGCACCTCAAACAACATCATTACATAAAGTCACACAACATACTTCATTATGCACCTTGTTCTTCAAATACTTCTCCTCTTTATTAGTTGCAACGTTATGTTACTCTAATAGCTACACCATGTTTCTCAGATAAATTTCTTGTGCTATAAACATCCTCCTTAGACTTCATCTTTAAAGATATTCATCCTCAACTCCTCTAATATATTTTTGATTAGTTTTTCATAAGCACATTATATCACACACACTTGTAATCTTATAGTTTGAGTTATTTATATCACAATATCCATATATGGGCCAACACATTATAAAAACATGATCCTAGCTGAAAGAATGCCATGGAGCCCCTTTTGGAGCTTATATTATGAGCTTCCCAAAAACCATGGGTTAAAACCATGATCTTAACCAACACTGGGGCCTTAAATCAAAAACACCAAAAGGGTTGGATATTCATATGAGTTATATTACTTAACTAATCGATCACATTTCATGACCCTTTGGCCCTAGGGGATAAACCACTAAATGCCCTTTATTGTGTGTGGTGAGCATGGTTTACTCTAATAAATTTGAAATCTAGGTATTTTAATGAATATGTCTTTTGAAAACACTTGGATACACAAATTACTTCTTAAAACATGTTTTCCAAGATGAATCCATAGCCCGGGGAAGCCTGCCACATCATCTGCCAATTCAATTTACTTCCATGTTTCATGATCTATTGTCATTATGTGTCATCCAAAAACTTTCCAGTGGGTCATCCTAAAAGGCCAAAACCAAGTGCCACATGTCGAAAACTCTAACATTGCCACTTTCTCTACATCATGTTGTTAGTTGTATGATGACAAGATGTTGACAAGGATCCTTTTGTATGTTATGTGGTTTCCACCTATCTATTGTTGATTGGGTTTTTATTCCCATCACATTGGCCTAATACTAGTGAGCCCCATTGGCGTGTCACATCATCAATATTTCAGGGTGCGAGGGGTCAATCATGGTTTCCAAAATCTACTATGGGCTCACCGATATGCCTAGATTGTTTCCGCATTTCCTAGTGGTTTACCGTCTACACAACATATCAGCCCAGGCCCCCCCCCACATTTAACTAGTGGAAACTATGGGGGGACACGAAGTAGACTCTGGCCACAATATCTTAGCGCGATGTAGATATGACCATAAAAGTAGTGCACTCTTTGACAAGGCCACCACATCATCAATTATGCTAAAAAAAATTGTGTCAATCTACCACTTGTGTGCTAACTATGAACCACCTATACACTTACCATGCAAGAATCTAGAATTTGGGTCATTTGGAAAATTATTTCTTTGTTTTTTGACCAGATGTCTGAATACACGAATATGACATGCCTTTAGAAACAAGTGATAGGGACCGAAATAGCTATATATGATATTCCTTCAAAAAGAAAGTGATCTCACAGGCACCCGGATACCCAAATATGACATGCCTTCGTTGACTTTGACACATTTCGGGGGTTTTGTAATGCATCGTGGTCATCAATCTCAACGTCCTTTCAGAATCAATTTTCAGACTTACTCAAACTTTATCAAATTTTGGGTTTTCCCTGTTTTCTTCTTTACATCTTGCTTTCCTACTTGGTCCTCTATTCTTCAATATTGGATAGGCATCCACATGACATCAATGAAAACATAATATGCATTATACTACTTATCTTTGACATCAATGAAAACAAATTTTTCAACAATAAGTGCTTTAAGAAGTAAATTAATTTTTTTGCAATAGTCAATCAATAACAATTTTCAAAAGTTTTAGCATTATAGCATTGGGATTCCTTTTAGATCAAGTTCCAAGCAAAGTTCAATTAAAATTTTAAAGGAATCCATGCAATAAGATTAATAACTTTTATCCTTTTGTAGTTATAGAAACTTTTGGTAGCTAATGAAAAGTTTCTTTTTTTTTCCAACATATATTTTATGGCACAATAATGATTTCATGCATATTTTCATAAAATTCATTGTTTATAATTTGAAAAATTATCGGCGATATTCATCAAGAAGATTCAAAATGTTTTCAAAATTATGCATTAAGAAAGAAAAGGATTAGTACCAGTAGATAAAAATAAAAACTCTCACTCCAACTTCACAACAAATAATCAATTTTTATTTATAGGTGTAATATCCTTGTTTCCCCCCTACTTTTAGGAATGATAAAATGTGAATGGAATACCAACATGGAGAGACATGAATAGATGATACATGAATTAAACATTTGTTATTTATTATTTAAAACTAACTAACGAAACTGAAGGATAGACAACCTTATGAATCTGGAATCTAAGGGAAGCTATATGCTCACTTGCATGCTTTGAAAAGCCATACCTATCCAAATTTAATGATAAAGTTACTTGCAAATTGGAAAACCATTGCCTGACAAATTTTAATGTGATACAATTGGGGAAGGCCTGAGTTTTTTTAATAGTAATTAAGATATTTTATTGAGGTGATGGAGGTACAGGGGTTCCATTCCCCTTATCCCATCATGGATCAAGGAGACAACTTGAAAATAAACCCTTTAGGAAGGGAGAGAATGAGCTAAGCCTACTCTCTCAACAAGGGCATTGAAGAGCCAAATTAACACACAAAATAACACATAGGGGATGTCTAGGAATGCGATATATATGCACAACAGAGAAAGCTCAGGGTTGTGGCTCACTCAAGGTTTCATAATTGAGGTGGTTGGACCTTACCTTATTAAAATTTAACTATGTGACTCTCAGTGGTTGCTCCTTAAATGGATGTTGTCTCACTAGGAGTTTCATGTTTGTCTTCAATTGGATTTATCTAATTAGCAACCAGTGTTTGACTCAGGTTGGTTAGTCTTAAGTCACTAGAAGTTCTCTCTAGTCTTGGTTCTTGTTTTCATCTCTCTTCCTCTCTAAAGTATGGAGGGAACTTGTAGCTGATTTTGGAGTAGGTGGAGTTGTGGAGCATTGGTACTAGAAGGTGAGGTGGTATATGAGTTGCATACAAAACATATGAAATCATGTTATAGACCAGTAGCTCGGAGACTTGACCTTGAGTTACATCCTTGAGAAATTTTGGGTGATATTCCTAGAGAATTTTGTTTTGAGACCATTTGGATAGTGGAATGCTTCTCTTAAATTTCCACCAAGCCCTCAATGTGGATTTCCCCTTCGCAAACATCCCCTCAGACTCTGAATTTGGCTCATGGGTGGCCAGATGCAAGAGAGATTGCAGTGTAATTGACCTATGGTTGGGCGGAGAGTGGAAGTCTCTCCTTCAGTTTCAAACTATATAACACTCTCAAATAAGTATAATGGTTTATGCATGTTTGGATTATGGATTATGATAGTATTTTCTTGTTATTGACTAAAGTATGGATCTGTTTTACTTATGAAATAATGCTTAAATTCATTGTATATTGATGGTTTACAAACTATCTTATATACCTATGGTGATAACAAATTATTGAACTATGTGGTTATTTCCATCTTCTTGAATTGCAAGATATCTTATACTTTTATGAGTAATTTCTTGAATTTCACTCGGGATTAAATAATTGCCTTATAACTTTTTAGTTATATTAAATGTTGGAATTGGGTAGTTCGCTACCATACTCATGATTGTAGGTATCATACATTCTATGAGTTTGTTTGTATGTTGTGTGTTAAATGAATATATAGTTAGTGCTAATGATCATTTGGTCCATGAATGATATGATAATTCTATGAGTTTATTCACACTTACAAATATTGTTGTGACAGAGTACTATAACTAGATTAATATCACAATATTCACTTTTTAAAACATGATATGTAGCCCTCTTGAGTGGTGATATAAACTTATATGACTTCTTGAAGATGAATGAAGGGATCCTACCTCATTGAAGAAGTTAATGAACCTATAATAGACAATAGAACTAGATTTCTTTGCATATTTCACCTTGTATAATGTTGAATTTGGGTAAATTGGCCTTTGGAACCATATCTTTCTTTCATTCTGGATATGGTGTAATTTGGGCCTTAATTGTGCCCTCTTATCTTCTTCTAGAATGGAACAATACTTTTGAGAGTATTTTCTTAGGCATTTTCCTTTATCTTTAGGAAATTTGGCATTCAAGAAGATGCCCCTTGTATTAAGAAATCCTTGTAATTTTTTGTGTTTCCCTTCTCTTTAGCACATCTGCAAAAATTCAGTGATCTAGGGTCTAGGCTGACTAGGCTTAGTTCCTTTGTGCACGACTTGGATTTCATCCGAGAATGGATGGCTCTTCATAGTGTTATTCAAATATGAGTGGATCTACCCCTTCCAAGTTCCTTTTGCATCTAGGTCGAATCTCTTTGTTTCGATGTCTTTCACATTTGGGCATCTAATAATGGAAAAGACCATCACCATACGTGAAGGCTTGGATGTAACTGGGGTAAGAATATATTATGGCATAGTTGGATATCCGTGGATCTAGGGATCTAGATGTGGATGAGGGAAATCATGTAAGTATATGATCGAGTGAGAGATGGGTTGGATTTCCTTGTCGAGGAATTGTTGCAATTAGGATCCAGGGATTTGGAGTTGGATAAGTGAGCTCACATATGCACAGACCCAAATATTCCATAACCTAGATACCTTATGGTGGGCCAGATTTGGTTCGAAGCCAAATATAATGGAGAAGTGGCACAAAACGCCATGGGTGAGGACCCAGTGGGTCCCGTGCCTATGCTGATGTGGCAGTGCCACGTGGGAGAGACTGGGACCACATGGATGCTATGTGGTGGTACAATGATTGTGTGACACTGCATTATGTTATCTGGACCCACACTATGTTGACGTGGTAGTGCTAAAATAAATATGATCTAGACGTTGTGACGTGGCACTGGCATGATGGATCTAACCTAGACATTGGTGACATGGAAATGCCATGGTGGATTTGACCTGGACGTTGTGACATGGTAGTGCCACAATGGATAGTATTGATGTGGCAGTGCCACGGGGGATATGATGTGGACACCACATGGTAGGTGGTGGGCCCTACACCAAATTATATTCAAATGAGAATTGGATCTAGGTATCCAAAATCTGAGAGTGGCAAAGTGATGCATGCCTTAGGATGACTCAGATGAGTGCTAGGATAGATCACCTTCTAGCAAGAAATGGATTCATAGATCTAGCTATCCGGTGGGGGGCATGAGGGTTAATGCACATTTGAAAGGCTAGATGTTCCTTGGTCAGATATAATGGTGAAACAATGAAACCTGCCATCGTGGGAAGACTTAGTGGACCCCACGTGAAGTTGACATGGAAATGATACAAGGGCTTGACAAGGACCACGTGGAGGCCACATGGAAATCCATTGATCATGTGGCCTAAGATTATTAGCCAATCTTCTAATGGGCATAAATCTCAATCTAGGAGTCATATTAAACTGAAATTTATGTGGTCATAAAGCTATTAACAAGTTGAATGCGATGGTGGCATTTGTTTTATATTTCAATTATTTGAGAAAAACAAAGTCATTTGACCCCATCTTCATAGAGAACCTTCGAGATTGAGTCAAAGAAAACATGTAACAAATTTTGTAGCCTGAGATTGGACAAAGCGGTGGGAGGGAGCGTTACAATAGGTAAACCAAAGGTAAAATAACTTTTTAGATTTTATTTACAATAAGAGCGATAAAATATATGAAGTATGGGACAATGTATTTTGATATAACCTATAGTTTGAAACCTACCATGCTCTAAATTATTTGTTACCACATAAAATCATGATTGAGTTTGCAATGTTTAAATATTTCTTACACATGCATTCCTTGATGTGTTAATAAATGATATCACCAAATATTCGATTCACTCATTAATTAACATCACCATAATTCAAATTCATGCCTTGAGAATTGCATGATCGTTCTCATTATTAATTTGTGAGCTTGATTATTACTTGAAGTATTTAGAAACCTCCCACCATTCCTCTCCATTATGCATCCTTTCTCCATTTCTTTTCATTCCACTACTCCTTTCCAATCTACATTCTTTCATCACTTATTTTCCTTCCATTTCACCCTATGAAAAGAACGATTTTGAAAGCCAACTTATGTAATATTAAAGGTTGGAAATGGCACCTATTGTCAGAGATAAATGAACCAATATAGAGCTCTTTTAGGCTTATCCAAAGTGCATGAAGTGGTTTGAAAAAAGTGGGATGGATGCCATTCTTATAGAAATTCCAAGGATACAAAAATGAGGTAATGGGTATTTGCTAAGTCATTCAATGGGACTATAGCACAAGTTGGTGATGTTCAACTAAAATTGATAGATTTTTTTGTTGCAAAACTTGTAGGATTGTCACTAAAATGGTGAAAATTGATTCAAATCTTATAAAATCAAAAGAAAAGTACAGAAAAATTTTCTTAAAGACCTTCCTCAGGTGGCAAATTGGAATAAAGGGATTCTAGGGACAATGCTCAAGAAGAATTGTAGAGATGTATTTTTCATGTTCCATAAATATGTGACTTGCAAAGGGAGGTATGTGCTTGTATTCTTCTACCACCTTCGATTATTAATGCATTTTGAAAGAGCTATGAATTCAATTTACCATTTTATTTACTCAATCGTTTGAAGAAGACGACTCTTAGAATTCAGTGTAGTTCCAAAAATCCATAGAGGAGTTTATATCACTATGGGTTATTAAAGATATTGATTAAAGTAAAATTGTAGCAACAAAACGATAATTGGGATGAATTTATAGAGAGAAATCATTTTAGAGAAGCACTTTAGAAGCAAGATGTGAGGGTTCAAAACATAGAAGTACTAAAACAAGGATTTCTAAAGTAGAGTGTTCAAAACCCAAACCTACAAATTTCAATGAAGAAACAGAGCAAGAGGTTCATGGTTCAAAACACGGGAGTACTAATATAAGAGTTTCTAACGCATAAAGTTCAAAAACTAAACCCATAGATTTCAATTCAAAAACAAAGCAAGAGGTTAGGGTTTCAAACCTCGAGCCAGGTAAATCCAAAGGATGGGCACGAGGAAAGAAGGTAAAAGGACCACAAAGTAAAAACAATGAAAGGGCCATGAGTTAAAAATACATAGGAAACAAAAAATATGAAATCCTAGCACAAAGACTTAGTCAAACTAAAGCTATACAATAAAATAAGAGGAAGGTTGAGACTAAAACATGAAGGACTACAAAGAGTATGGCCAAGGGCCTACAAACAAAGAAAAAATACCATGAGGAGGTTCAAGATCAACCTGTAAGTGAAATTAAGGTGTATGACGAGGAGCATGGAAGCTTACAAGAAAAAGAAATTTATGAGAGAATCAACAGGAAGAGACCAAGGACTAAAACTACTATGTCATCACCATCACCAATTCTAGAACTAGACTTGAGCAACCCAAAAATTGATAGTACACAACAAGAGATATATGACTATATTATGTATTTGCAGAAGAAGGATACACTACAATCAACCTACAAATAGTTACCATCTACCTCTGCTTGCAGTGGGGCACCATCCTCTTTTGAATCTTTCAAAGAATAGGAAATAGTAAAAATATTGAAAGAAGAAATCAAAGAATTAGAAGTCTAAGAGCATTATATAAAGGATGAAAACCAATTATATAAGACGAAAAATCAAAGGTTGTTAAAAAGAATGCAAATTTGGTATCAAAAGAACCAAAAATCGAAAGAAATCAATAAAAGAATTCATCTGGAAATTAAAATTCTAAATGCTAAAATTTTGATGAGAAAACCTAGATGGTCAATTTCAATAAAGGAGAGGATGCCAAGCAACAATTTAGATATTTTGATCCATGCTACAAAAACTCTGGTGTAGTAGGGAATAACTCACAAATTTTGAAATATTGACTTCTTATAAGACATGGAAAACCTTCTCTGTGGAGGAATATTGGACTTGAAATAAACTTTGTTTGTCATTGCCTGGTCACCATTTTGCTCATCATAACTCATAACGCTAGTTACCTTTTTGTCTTTTTTTGATATAATATCATTCTAGATACAATATCATATACCAAGGAATACCTAAGGTGAAATGGCCATACTTCATATATTTTCATTTATCCTTTTGTAAAACAATTTAAAATGTAGTTTGAAGAAATAGCTACATAATCATTAATTTTGTAGCTACACATATATGTAGCCATTAACTGATTATGTAACAATTATAGTGCGAGATGGGTGTGAGCATGCCAGAATGAGATTGGGAGTTGGAGGTGACCGAAGATTTGAAGTTTATTCACCTGTCAAACTAATATCAAGAACCAATATCATAGTGAATTTGTTGTAAGAATCCGCATGATAGATCTATAACGATCTCTATTGAAATGTATAAACTCTTGTAGTATGAACTAAAAAGAACAATCTAATGTTGAAAGCTATGTACTTCGGTATTATTATTATAAAGTTTTGAAAGCTATGTACTTCGGTATTGTTATTATTAATATAAAGTGTTGTTGTTTGTGAATTAGAATTTTCCATTGTGTTCTTGTTTTATGTATTTCATATTCTAATTTCATAAGCGAGATCTAATAAGACTTTGCTAGCAATGTTCACCGATCCAGGAGGCCCCACTAAGTGAGGAGTGTGTTGCTTCTTACTTTTTATTACGAACTTCCTTTATTTTAAGTTGTGTGTATTCATTTCAATTTAGTTATTTTATTTCATGTTACATACCATTTATGTGAGTGCAATGTGGAGTAATAAGAATTTTTTTAGCTTGATTGTAAATTTTATGAATTGAGTGGTAAATTTTTTAATTGTTTTGCGGTAAAGAAATCTATAAAAAGTTGATGATTTAGAAGTGTTTAAAATTGTACTATGTTTATTTATTTGAATTCATATTTTTTTAATGTAACTAAACATTGTTTTTTAGGAGTTGTCTTTAGTGCGATTTTTTGGAGATTCCGGTGACGGAATCCGGTGGAAAAAATTGAGGTTAAATCTTGATTTGTATTATTTAAAATGGTTTTTTAACTACATATTTGGATTCAGCACCCTGAAAAATCCTTGGGACACTTTGATTGTGCAGAAATTAGCTATCAAACTTGCGATTTCAATAAATTGCTGCCAGATTTTGACCGGAAAAACCCACCGGAAAAGCTTCCAAAAAATCTCTTTAAAGACAACTCCTGTATTTTATATAAACACCATTATGCAAATCATTTTTCATCATCTCTAACACACACTTCCCCATCTTATCCACACTCTTCAATATCATAAATGCACAAACATCCAGCATATGTACTCAACATTGAGATTGCTCTTGGTCTCTTACCATTGTTAATGAGAATTGAAAAATGACACATGGCATGCCAATCAAAGAAACAAACACCCCATTAATAATTATAGAATCTAATAACCTTGAAACTACACACCATCATGAAAATAACAACAAAAAAATTGTAATTTTGCTATAATATATATATATATATTCCATATTTTTCCATATTTTTCATGTCACACTCACTCTTTTATATTAAAGTATTTACAAAAATATTACAAAACTTGGAGTTTGATTAGGCTAGACTTTTATCTTTCTCCACTAAAATATATAGCGTAGATATTTTATGTAGGATGTCAAAGTTAAAGAAACGTAACGTGTTCACCAAGTGCACGTATAAATCATATTCCACATCAATCTTATTCGCCTCTTTAAACCAACTTACCAACCGCCCTCGTGGTATTTACTTTGTATTGTTCGGTTGGAAGCTTTTGGAATAAATTACGTTGTCCACGCAGTCCATTGCCAACACCCTACCTGCCTATGCTTACCACTGTCGGCGAACCGCGTATGTCGGTAAACAAAAGGAATATGTGAGGGTTTCTACTTTGTGAGGCGCCAAACTTTGAAGCGATATGCATTCTCTTATCGTCATAGCTATGTGGTATAGTTTTATAGGCTTGTGGCACATGTTGTATATCTCCTCATTCATGCATTTATTTACCTTTGACCTCCCCTGGTGTATATCTCCTCATTCATGCATTTATTTACCTTTGACCTCCCCTCTTATCATTGAACCAACCACTTTTTCATGTATTTATTTATCCCCACATATACTCCTGCACGACTGATTCAACTATTGTGCATGAACCTTTCACTTCCTTTCTTCTTCTTTTTTGGGTCAATTTTGAGTTTGAGGTAATGGGAATTCTCTAATTTTATCATGTGCTAGTCTTCTTACCCACAACCTAGTAAGGTCATGCCCTCATTCACAAAAAACATGTGGCAAAGAAGATTACCAATAAAATCTTACTAGTCCACATTCATATTTTTGGGTCAATTTTGAGTTTGAAGTAATGGGAATTCTCTAATTTTATCATGTGCTAGTATTCTTACCCACAACCTAGTAAGGTCATGCCCTCATAGTAAGGTCATGCCCTCATTCACAAAAAAACATGTGGCAAAGAAGATTACCAATAAAATCTTACTAGTCCACGTTCATATCTTATGGTAAATCTAACCCAACAAATTCTTGGTTCATTGTTATATTAAGTAATTGAGCACTTTGTCTTGGGTGTATATAGGTAGTTAATAAGTTGTATTGTTAAAGTATTTTTAATAATATTATTGATTCAAATTCTTGATTAGTTATATATGCCATGTGAGGGGTTGAATAAGAATTAGTTATATATGCCTGGTGAGGGGTTGCATTGGTATGTATATATATGGGTAGTAGTTAAAATTGATTTTTATTTCATGCAATTACAAGTTTATCTTAATTGTAATTCTACTAATTCACAACAAAAAAAAATAGCTAAACAATTTTATTTTTTATTTTGTCATTATGGAATTGTCTTTTTATAACACTATAATATTATGCAAAATCATAAAAATAAAAAATATGTAAATTATATCACATTTTTTTTTGGTAAGCTTGGTAGGACTACATCTTCATCATGTCCAACTTCTCACCTTGATCGGGGGATAGCACAAGATTTGAACCCAAGACTTCTGGTTCGGTGAGACTTCATTTCCACAACCATTACCAATTGAGCTATCCCAAAGAGACTATAATCAATAAAACTAAATATATATTTAAATATAAAATAATATACATTTATTAAAATAATAATAATTATTATTATTATAATTTTTTTTAATATGATCTTAGCATACATTATTTATCTTTCTTTTATATATCTTTATATATTAGGTGTATAATAATCTAAAGGAGACACATCTACTTGCACAATGCTTTGTTGAAAAATCATTGTGGAATATTATTACTAAAGAGAGTCTTTAGAGAAAGTTCTTAGTCCAAAAGTATAAAGCCTTAGATATAATGATGGATTGTATTATGAGAGAAAGGAAAAGTATCTTGAATTTGTTAAATTAATAGAAAGTTCTAATTTTGGTTTTTATTATGATTTTCTTTTTTAACTTAGAAAGTTGGAAATTGAGCATAAGTGAGAGTGGATGCAAATCCTTTAATGGGTTTTTAGGCAAAAGAGTCTTTCTTTTGGGAGGATTGGTTTACCATTTTTCAATAATTGGGAAAGTTATTGTAAGTTCAATGACAAATCTAGCAATCTCCATCATTTGGACATATGGTTGGTTGAGTTCTATTGATTTAAATTTGGCAGGTGAACAAGAAGGTGATTGGAATAACAATATATCCACTCTTCATGGGCACATATTAGACTTGGACCAATTGAGGATGAACTTATTTTGGGGAGAAATATGGTTGGAGGTATTTGATCAACTAAACTAAGTTATGAGGCCCTATGAGACCGAATTTTAATTATTCATCTTGATAAATTTTGGGTCTGCAATTGCTAAAAATATGAATTTGTGGAGTTGAACATGAAGGATGTTGTGATAATGGGTGAAATCCACTTGGCTAAAATCTAGAGGATAAATTTGCTGAGAAATAATGAATTGATAGGTACATGATGTTAAAAATATATTTTTACATCATAATAAGAAGGATAAATGTTTTGGGATACAATGTCATACTTGCGTATATATTTTTTTTCAAATTTTGTATTTAAAAATATGTTTGAATTTAGAAAGATTTGAACTCAAGAAAAAGTTTGTATTTAGAGAGATTTAATCTCTATCGGTATTTGATAGATCATGAATTTATATTTATGCTTGATAGATTCAGATTTAAGATAAAATTATACTAATATAACAAATAAATAATAACCTATCACTTTTTTCCAAATATTATTTATAATAATTATAATATTAAAATGATTAAACCTAATAAAAAAATAAAATAAATAAAAATTAATGTCATTTTTTTCTGTATTTAAAATATTCTAATAGAGACAAAATCATATTAATTTGTTTAATTTATAAAAATGTTCTCCACTTATTAATGCCGTTGTAAATAATATTAATAAATAGAATGGGAAGCTCACTGAATTTTTTTCCAATGACATATGCATATCGATTATAATAAATATAAAATTAGATAAAGTGAAGGTTAGATGATTCTTCCCTGAACATTTTGATTAATATTTTTATATCACATGCATATGGGGAACATTATGGAAAATAAATACAAACAAATGTAAACGGTGGTTAAGGGATGATGATGAGCGGTTTCCACGATCTGATAATCAACCTTCAATGCAATAGATTCAGATCTGACTTATCCAATTATTTTGCAAACAACGAGTCTCTTGCTTTTTTATGATGTCATCATGCAAGGTGATGATATCATCATGCTGAGTATGTTTTTGTCAACGATTCTGCTGATGGTAAGGTGATGATGTTATTATGGTAAGTGTTTTTTTGAGTTGTTTTTAATGTGATTTTTTAGATTTTTTTGTGTTGAAGTTTGATTGAAAAATTTAAAATGAAATTTGATTTGTATTATTTAAATTGGTTTTTAGATTATATATATAGATTTAGGGCCCTGAAAAAAACCGTGTAAAAATTACCTATTAAAATTGTGATTTTAATAAATTCATATCAAATTTTAGAAAAATTAAACCCAAAAACCAAAAAAAACTTCTAAAAAATCTCACTAAAACCAACTCTATTTTTGTGAGTCAACAATGCACATGATTGAAGGATTTAAGTAATGCCATCCCACGATTTAGTGCGTGGGATGATGACGTGGTAGGTAACAACTAGTACGGAGTTGTTACACACGCATCTAGTGGTTGCTTCCCTAACCGCGGTTGAGTCCAAGAAGCTTCCAATCCAACCATACAAAGTAAAAGTCATGTTGGCGGTTAGTTGGCTCTACAGAGACGAATAATGTTGACGTAGAATACAATTCACGTCGGTGAACACGTCAAGTAACGGTGAGATAGACCCTAGGTTAGTGTAACTTGGAAGCATAGTTAAAATAAATAAACGCCTGGGTTCTTTGTAATGAATTGTAAATCATGTGTTTCGTATGGTTTGCTAATAAGTTGAAGGCATCTCTGAGTAGAAAACTGGGTTCACCCAATAAAATTAAAATGGGAGTTTGGCTTACTGTTAAATTTTGGCGTGTACAACGTGATTACCTATACCTATGGGTGAAAATGATTTTCAAATAATAAAATAATATTTATATTAATAAATTTAAATAAAAAGAGAGTTTGGCTTACTGTTAAATTTTAGTGTGTAAAGGTGAAAATGACTTTCATTAACGAATTAATAAATAGTGATAATAAAATAAAATAAGTAAAAAAATTTAATTTTTACTAAAATTTTATATTAATTTAACATAAAGAGATAAAGTAATTGAAAGTTTGAAAAAAAAAAAAATTAATGTGAGGAGCATATGTAATTTTTAAATATGTAATATGGAGTTGACAAATAACATGTAAAAACAATATTATTGATATTACATGATGTGCAGTTTATTCTATGTTTATTTGACATGTAATATTTAAAATAAAAATATATTAATAAAACAAGATTTTGGTGTCATCCACAAATAAAATATTTCAATGTTCATATTAAATAACATAATCTAATATCAACTTTATATAGAGAAAAATAAAATGATTTAAATTAAAAGATTATTATATTTTCACTTTTCTTTGTGAGGGAGATGTAATTTATTCCATTCTTGATATGGAGTTGATATATAACATTTAAAAATATCAATAAAAAAATGAAAATTTGATTGAGCTACAAATTAAAAATTTCAATAGGCATGTGGAGTAAAAATAATTTAACATCAAATATAGAGAGAAATGACAAGATTGTTGTTATTCCATTGATATGTCTTTCTAGCTCAAGGTATAACAAATATTTGTAATTCTTTCAATGTTTAATATGGAGGTATGTAACATTTAAAAAAATATTAATAACAAAAATAATTTGTTATATAGAGAGCAAAAGAGAGATATTATATTCTATGTTTTCTACTTCTAAATGTGAGGGGGTATGCATTAACATTTTAATGTGGAGAATGTGAAACATAAATAAAATATTTCAATGTCAACTATGTATAAATATGAGGGGGTATGTATTAACATTTTAATGTGGAGAATGTGAAACATAAAAAAATTATTTCAGTGTCAACTATGTAGAGGTGCAAAAAAATTATTTCTTATACTAAAACATTTGATTAGTGTGTTGCTCAAAACTAGCATACATCTATCCTAACTCTATATCTACCAAGATGTGAAAGCAATAAAATCTCCTCCTCAAATTTTACACTCAAAAATAAGTTTACATCTTCAAAGATTTGATCCCTCTCGGCACTTTGTAGATCTGAAATTGAGATAGATCTATGCTTGTGATAAAACTACTGAGAGGTAGAAATTTTAGTCTACCATTACTAAGCTCCCGATAATTTAGTGAATTTATTCATTAAATTATTAAATCATCTCCAGCCAATGTTCCGACTAGTAAATGCAAATGCACCAATAACGAAAATTTAGAATAAACCATTGAAACCTCTTTTAAAATTTAAAATCTCCACTGCTAGTTTGTTACTCATCTTTCTGCTAATATCATCCAAAGCATTCTGTCATACCAAAGTGACCAGCTTCAGCATTCACCAATATTACTAGTTGCACATTCCACTGGGTAATTCTTTAAATTATCCTTTGTTCACTTAATTTCTTGAAATGGCTAATAAAAAAGGGAAGTCCAAAGTAGTTGTAAAGAGTCCAACCCTACCCCCTGTAATTAACCTAGATGAACTTCCTTTAATCGATACACAGTTCAAAATCACTGAGACTCAATGTGAATTCGACCTCTATGAACTCCATAATTGTGCATATAAAAAAATTGAAGATGCCACTGACGAATTTTTCTTTTGGGAGTCTATGTCACCTCAATTTTGTTTTCCCAAAACCCATCACTTCCTTGAATTCGTCACCTGGTGCAAAACTCGCTATTTACCCAGCCAACGAGCCATAGTGGCCAAAAATAACAAATTCATGTTTTCTATAACCTCTAAGTTTATTTGACAAGCTTTACAGATCAATCCTCAAGGTCCCCTTCATCCTTTTTCAACTCATTCCTTTATGGAAATTTATAGAAAGCTCACCTTTCAACAATGAGCCCATATTTTTGAGTATTTTCTGCCGAAAATTCAGAATTTCCCAGGACTAATCCACCTTATTCTTCTACATTTTTTCTAGAAATATCCAGGCAAGTTATTTCTATGGTTTCCTGTATTTTAGGGTATCAAACTAATCATTGGGTAGATGAAGTCATCTTAGGATTTCTGTCAGCAATTTCATCTGGAAAGAAACCCTCAATTTTGTTTAATTTTACCCAGCTTTGATAAGATGTCATCCATGACCAATTTTTAAAATTCAGTTCCAAAGGATCTTTCATACATCAGTCTATTATAGTGTACTTGTTTTTGTATAGTCAGGCAGAGAGGTTTAAATTCCCATTACAAAAGCTAGATTCACACTGCAACCCACAATCATTCATCCACTGGACTTCTCTGGTTAGGAAAAACACAAAGGAATACTCTTTCAACAATTTTGTTAATCAATTTAAACATATGGCACTATGTCTTTTGAGCAGTGATTCGGTTCCTAGAGTCTCCAAAAAAATTAAAAGAATTTTACATCTCAGTGAGCAACCTAAGGTTGGATGTTGGCTATTGGTATCTTTATCAGAATTTTACCGAAATCAGAGTCTGTGATTGTGAACTTCCTCATTATAAACTACCAATTTTCCCGCCTATGAGGATTTTTTCTTTATAATTCGTTAGGAAGAGGATGAATATGGATGAAATCCATTTTGTGTCAAGGAAACAAAAATCTCAGTTCAAGTTAAAGGCACATATTGGTCCATTTATTGTTAATACCAAAGAAACAAGGAAGGAAGTGGACATTCTATTCAAACAAATGAAATTCAAATTAAGTTTCATTTGGCCTTATGACCCACTGGGAATAGTTTCAAAGATAAGATCTGGGAATTTGTGTACATAGTAACGTCAACTTGAATTTAGAAATAAATGTTTTGGGATACAATGTCATACTTGGGAATTTGTGTACATTGTATCCCAAGTATGACATTGTATCCCAAAACATTTATCCTTCTTATAATGTGTATATTATGTGTTTTCTTATTAGAGATAACTTTAATATCAAAGATAAAATATCTTCTGCAACTTGAGATAGTGAGTCGTAGAATCTTACGACATGCAAGTACTCATGTTGTCTCATGACATTTATGTGGTTGATTAATTGGTTATTTGGATTTGAATAAATTCAAGATTTTAAAATTGGGTTAAATTTTATTTTGAATGTAAGTTATCTATAAAATAATTAGTAATTGCATCGAGAGGAGGTACAAAGGAAAACTAATAAGAAGAGTGGGAGAATGTGGAAGACAATAATTTATATATTATTATTTGTAATATATTATTTGTGTCTTTACTTTTTTCCAACTTCAATGAAATGTAGTACTTTGGATATAACTTACTTAATTTCAATTGCTCGTAATTTATAACAAATATGGTTCATAGATGTCCTCCAAGAGATGTGATGTCAAATTTTTCCATCTATAAACTTGTTCAATATTATTTTCTCAAATAAATACTCATTGATTAATTCTAGAATCTTAATAATTTGAGTTCCACTCCTTTATATTCTTTCTTAATGATCCACATTAACAAAAATATCATTGAGCAGGTGTCTGTAAATCAAAGAATATTATTGTGATGTGAGGCATCGCATCCTATTAATCCTAAAGGTATAATATATTAAGTGATCACCACCTTTATTACTTTTGGGATGAAACAAACTTATATAATGAATTTTCAAAGTTTATCTTTTATAACTTCAACTTAATTCAATTGTAAATTTTATAACTTCAACTTAATTTAATTGTAGATTTCATAAATATTTTAGAATCTATTCAATTGTAGGTTTCATAAATATTTTAGAATTTAATTGACTAGAGTGAAGTCAAAGTCAAATAAAAATGTCATGGGGATGCATCGACATGTTCAACACGTGTCATTACCAGACAGACAAGTGTTTGATCTTTAAAATTGGAGCTTTGCATGTTGAATGAGTCATTCAGATTTGTAAATAAAAAATAAAAAAAAAAAACTAGTGGCCCAAAATAACAAAGAAGGGAGGAATTGAAGCGTTGCGCTACAAATCACCCTCCTCTGTCCCCAATTCACTTCATTGGGAGAGTTGTTATTGTCCATGGAGACTCCACCTCCATCGTCTACAATTCAACTTATTTCACATGGTCTCAGACCTACCAATGTTGTCGCAAGATCGCATCTACTCTCTCTGCTCGCAATATTTCGCTAGGGGATGTTGTAAGTATTGAAAACTTTCATATAAATGATCATTTTCATGGAAATTTCTTAATCTTTCAGTAATCTCAATATAACAAAGAGTATGGAATTTTGATGTTATTAGTTGTGGTTACATGCAGGTCTCTGCGGTGCCTCCCAACGGTCCTGCCAATTATGAAATGCATTTTGTAGTTTCAATGGGACAGCTAGTTCTCAACACCGTTAACATGTGACTCGATGTTCAAACTATGGTTGCTCAATTCAATTAGTGAAGGATTTGGGGATATTGAATTCATGGACATGGTGAGGATGCTCTTTCCCTCTTTTCCCAAATGCAACAAACAAGCACAAAGCCAGATGATATCACCTTCATTGGTGTTTTGACTACCTGCTCTCATGCAGGTTTAGTAGATGCGGACTGGCAATACTTTGAGTCCATGAAGTCAGATTATGGAATTAAACCTAAGTTGGAGCATCATTATGCATGCTTGGTTGACCGTCTTGGCTGTGTCGAGCATCTAGATAAAGCACACAATATTATGAAGATACCATTTGAGCCCAACGTTGTCATGTGGAGGGCCTTACTTGGGGCCTGCAGAATTCACCGCAATTGAGATGGGAGAAAGAGAAGCTAAGCACCTCTTTGAATTAGAACCAAAAAATGTTGGATATTATGTCTTGTTGTCAAACATTTATGCCGAGGTAGGTACGTAGGTGGGAGGATGTAGCAAAGTTGGGGACAATTATGAAAGAGAGAGAAGTGAGGAAACAAAGAGGATGCATTTTTATTGAGGTAAATAGAATAAAGTTTCATAAATTATCCTCGTGGGAGGCAACCATTCTCTGCATAGCCAAATTACTTAAAGGGTGGGGTAGGATAGTCAGTAGACTCGAGGAGGGTAATGAAAACCAAGTCCAAAATCACTTTCATGTTGCTCGACAAAGATTAGAGGCCCCTTTCATGAGTTTTGTAAGAAGGAAGTGGGTGAGATGGAATCACATATATAGGGATTTGAATATTATAAGGCCAAAGGGGCCAGGATTGGAGGAATGAATGCACTGGATGTCCGAGGGCAATGGGCCTACAAAAAAAAAGTTTCATCATCTTAAGTGCAAACACAAATATGATAGGATCCTAGTATTATGAGACCCCAGTGGTAACCTTACTAGAGATGAGATGGAAATCCAATAATTGAATATAATTTTTCAATCATTTTCACTTCCATAGGATCTAACCCATCGTGGGATGTGACCATGTAGCTTGTTCATCAGGTTGTTCCAAAGAGACTTTAGGCCCTTCCTTGCTTGAGAGAAAATCTCTATGTAGAGAGATTACGTTGGATGAATTAGAGGAAGCCATGAAGGAATTAAAGAATGAGAAATCCCCAAATCTTGATGGTTTTCTAGTCAAATTTTATAAACAGATGTAGCATGTGATGAACCCTTCTTACTTGAAAATGTGGAAAGAAGAGGTGGTATGGGGTAGCTTCTTAATGTTGGGTTCATCAAACTTCTTACTAAGGATTGAAAAGAGATTTGGGGGGCGGGTAGCATCCAATCACACCCTGTTGAATGTTCCCTATAGCCAAATCCCTACCTAGGAGGATCCGGTTGCTGGTGGGTAAGATAGTTTGCAAGGAGCACACAGGCGTGTTTTATTAAAAGAGAATTATCCTAAATAATATTATTTTATATTAGCTTGAGTCATGGCTACAGAAGCATGTGCAAGCATCACAGGATCTTCACCTGTTCTTTCCAACAAGACTTCTTCTTCAACTGGCTTCATCTTTCCATATTTCTCTCTAATTTTTCTTAAGATCGACTTCTTTCTTCTACATATTAAACGTGAAGTCTACAAACAAGTCATAAATGCAAGTAGGTTCTGGTACTTTCCTCCAGAAGTTAAGTAGCATCAGAGGAAGTTGGTTTTTCGTAGGGAATCCTTATTGGTGCAACTGAACTTCCAACTTGTTTATCTTGTACGGGCACTGGATCAACTTATCTGCATGGAGATGGACCTTTTCATTGCACAACCTGCTTCATCATATATTTTATCATCATACAAAGAATCTGATGATGACAAGTCTTACACTTCAACTAGAGGCATATTCTTCTTTTGAGAAAGAAGCCCACCTTGGTACTCATCCAGGAACTTGTCAATGGCACAGAAATAATTCCCCCAAGTACAACAACAACCACAACATATGAAGGGCTATTGCAATAGGGAGATTCAACGTTCGAGGAGATCCAACGTTCAAAACATGGTGGCCGGAAGATGAATGGCAGTCCATTGTTGGGAATTATCCATCGAGCACAATCACAAGGTTGGAAGACGACAACCAACCGAGACAACCCCTCCTGCTGTTGTCACCCCGACTATGTGGAACAATGCCAGGTTGAGGGATTCCAAGGGCAAAGGGCGGATTTGATTTTATGCAAGCGGTAGGAATTGGGAGGCTGAGGGTGGCAATGAGGGGTGAAGGTGGTTCCAAGTCTCCAAGTAACAGAGAATGGAGAATGAAGGGCTTGAAGGATAGTTCGCCACATAAATCACATCGTAAATACTTGCTCCGCAATGTAGGAGGCGATGTTAAAATACTTGCTCTGCAAGGCAAGAGACAATGTAAAAATACTTGCTCCAATGATGTCTCTTGTTGTTGCTGCTTCGGTTCTGCTACTCTGGCTCTCTGGAATGACGCCGAGTTGAGGGATTCCAAAGGCTGAGGGTGTATTTTATGCAGGCGGGAGTTGGAAGGCTAAGGAGGAGAGGTGGCAACGCTACAGAGTCAGACATGTACACAAAGAAACCTCCACTCAAAAGTGACTTGATCTCCACTCAACTTGTGTCATGTGTCAGGTTTTTATTTTCCTGAACGACGAAAATGAAGGCGTTTGATTGGCGGGCGTGAAAATTTTTTTCCCACCCCAATCTGGCAAAGAAAACACCTATTGGCGTAATTAAATGAATTTAAATATCAAAATTTAATATAAAAATGTAATATTTTATATAATTATGTGTATGAGAGATGAAAATAGATTTTGTGATGTATATGTGTATTTAAGTGATTGAGAAAATGTGTGTGATCTATAATATTGTATTTTTCATTAGGTTTGAAGTGTAAATTCAGGCAAGAGGGGTAGTGATTTTGGAGGTGTTTTTAGTCATCAATATTTTAATAAGCTAATTATAGATAGATAAATGAATAGATATAGATCCTCAAAGAGTTAGTTCAATTGATTGAGTCATTAACCCAAGGATATAGATCTGTAGAAATTTTGAATAATATGACACATATTCAATGGAGATTATCTTGATCATGTACTATTGCGGAATACACACACAATACATAAACTCCTCTACGTTGATCATCAATTTACAGAAGTAGAAACATTCACAGGCGCACACAGAAGCATCAATCAAAATCATTAACACAGTATGTATCCCGGGGAAAGCATCTCGCTAAAAACCCCAACTATCTGTATATTATATTGATTGAATCATGTAACATTACAAAGTACAATGCTTATCACAAGCAATCTAGTACCAGCTCCACCTGTTACACACAATACAGCTCAGATCTGATCTCCAAATCTATTCCACTACTTGCCTGCCTCCACTGCTCAATACCTGCTCAAGAACTGATGAGAATGGCTTACCAAACTCGTATTTGACCTGCAAATAATCACTCACACTCTGTTGGAGGTGAGCACAGGCTACAATTCTTGATATTGGCCAATTCATTGGCATACTCAATCCCTCTGATTGTGCAAATCATTATGCACAGCTATAGTCACAACTGATAGCAATCTGATCCTCTAACACCTGTCCCTGCTAAACTGAACATGCACTGACATGCAACTGAGTTAACTGATGTATTCTATAGTTGCATTATGAGTTAATAACTTGTGAATTAATTAATAACTAATTCACCCAACTCATCTCTAGTCTATTGATCAGTTAGACTAAATACAACTAGTTTAACAAGGCTAAACTGAACATAACTCCATCAATTGCACCTCTAGTCCACTAAACTCAACTCACTTGAGTTCTAACTGAAGTCCTACATGCAAATATTAGTCATCCCATAGGTAACCACGTATTTCCCTCTGGGATCTGCATGTACCACATCCGTAGCTCATCCTGAAGTGCTCCAAGAGAATAAGATCAAGTTTATAGTCCAAATATTATTATGAGACAATAATATTTGACTTTTCTATTTTTGACAGCCAGTCTAAAAATAGACTTTGATCACTCACACTGTGATCACTCACACTTTCATCAAAAATAGAAGTCCATCTATTTTTCCCAACTTGACCAATCATCCATAAACAGCAACCTGCAATCCATAGACATGATCCATATGTCTAAAAATAGACTTGCGCCAAAAATAGCCTGCGGGCCCACTTAGTGAAGGCGACTCTTTTCACTAAGCTCCATCATCTTGTTGCACTCTCAACAAGCATTTCTTGTTGCACACTTTTCAACACTCCCTCTCAACAAGAAAGGCTTCCTCTCAAACCCGATCCTGTAACTCTAGAATGTTCTCCATGCAACACATCTGGCCGGTCCACTTGCTATGTCATCAAAGTCTCTGACTGTTATTGCCTCTGTCAACTGAAACTCTGCATCTCCGTGCTCTTTAGTATCTGACTGCTCTAGCCTCTGTCACTTTGATCTCTGACTGCATCCGTGCTGCTGCTGGTTCTATCTCCCAGCATTGCATCCGCGCTGCACCTCCCAACTGACCTCCTTGTTGGGATAGAAACACCCTCTGATGCTGAAGCTCTACCTGCTACTGACAAGTGCTCCCTCTCTGACATCTACGCTACTGCAACATCTCCATGCATCTCGCACCATTGCACACCTCTCTGTGCCACCTAGCACTGTGCAAAACACTTGTGCCTCTCGCATTGCTACAGCCTGCTAGCTATGCGCTGTCCTGGGATTCCCTGCACTGTCGCTCTCTCTGCCGCTCCATCCGCATCTGTCTCTACCCAATCAGTCAGTTCCTGCTACTACACATCTGGGGCTCCCGTAGCAAGGTCTCATCCAAGAGGTTGGGTACCTCAAGGATCCTGCCCCTCCTCCTTGGGACGATCAATCCACATCACCCCACCTCCTACCTGGAGGTATGGCTGCATGTGATCCCTCAGCCCACCTGGCTCGAAGTTTCCCCCTACTGGAGGTCTCTGGATGAGTAGATGTCTCTACTCGATCTCCTCTCAGCTTCCCCTGTTGTGGCTCCTCCACAACCTCCTGAAGCTGCTGCACCAATCGTGGCTCCTCCACAATCGTCTGGGACTTCTTCTGGCTCTGCATGTTGAGACGTAATATACGCTCCCTCTCAACCACCAAGTCTCCATCAGTTTCCTCGCTTCTCAAGGCTTTGCATGCATCTTGAACCTCGAGAGCATACAGGTTCCTAACCTATGAACCTATCTCATGACAACGAAAGCATCTCACCTTCAACTTGTCAACCCTCTTCCCATCATTGGAAGAACTGGATTCGGAAAGAGAAACCTTCTCCTTCCCCTTCTTTGCCTTACTCGCTAAGGCACAGTTCTCCTCATCCTACATGGATGAAGAACTGTCTCTGGTGCTCCGTCTAATCTCCTCCTGCACAAGATCCGACCAAAGTCTCTCCCATCCTAACAGTTTCTTCCATTCACCGAGTCCTGGTAGCTATGCCAACTCTTAGGAAGGTCAAGGAGTGCTAGACTCACCATCCTCATCCGACAATCACCCCCACACTTCCCAGCTCATCCCGGCATTGGGTGAACTTCGTGAGATACTGGGGCATACTGTCTCCATTCTAACACTGAATGTTTCTAAGTTTTATCTCTTGCTTTGGAATTAAATTCGAATTCCACCAGCTCAAAACTCAACTGCCTCGGATCTAAGATTCGTGAGAACACAATATTTCTCGTACAGAGATTAACTGTATGGGCATTCACCGGATATCTCACCTTCCAAAGGAAGGATGAATCCAGAGGCTACCTGGCCCGATTACAGACTCTGCCTGAAGAAATAGAATGTAAACACTTCCTGAATAGTAGATCTGATGATCAATCCTTGCTTGATATCCTGTAAAAATCTCTTCTACAAATCAAGCAGCTCCGATACCATGTAGAAACTTTTTCTACAATAATCTAGCTCTTATACCATGTAGAAATTTTGAATAATATGACACATATTCAATGGAGATTATCCTGATCATGTACTATTGCGGAATACATACACAATACATAAACTCCTCTACGTTGATCATCAATTTACAGAAGCAGAAACATTCACAGGCACACACAGAAGCATCAATCAAACTCATTAACACAGTATGTATCCCGGGGAAAGCATCTCGCTAAAAACCCCAACTATCTGTATATTATATTGATTGAATCATGTAACATTACAAAGTACAATGCTTATCACAAGCAATCTAGTACCAGCTCCACCTGTTACACACAATACAACTCAGATCTGATCTCCAAATCTATTCCACTACTTGCCTGCCTCCACTGCTCAATACCTGCTCAAGAACTGATGAGAATGGCTTACCAAACTCGTGTTTGACCTGCAAATAATCACTCACACTCTGTTGGAGGTGAGCACAGGCTACAATTCTTGATATTGGCCAATTCATTGGCATACTCAATCCCTCTGATTGTGCAAATCATCATGCACGGCTATAGTCACAACTAATAGCAATCTGATCCTCTAACACCTGTCCCTGCTAAACTGAACATGCACTGACATGCAACTGAGTTAACTGATGTATTCTATAGTTGCATTATGAGTTAATAACTTGTGAATTAATTAATAACTAATTCACCCAACTCAGCTCTAGTCTATTGATCAGTTAGACTAAATACAACTAGTTTAACAAGGCTAAACTGAACATAACTCCATCAATTGCACCTCCAGTCCACTAAACTCAACTCACTTGAGTTCTAACTGAATTCCTACATGCAAATATTAGTCATCCCATAGGTAACCACGTATTTCCCTCTGGGATCTGCATGTACCACATCCGTAGCTCATCCTGAAGTGCTCCAAGAGAATAAGATCAAGTTTATAGTCCAAATATTATTATGAGACAATAATATTTGACTTTTCTATTTTTGACAGCCAGTCTAAAAATAGACTTTGATCACTCACACTGTGATCACTCACACTTTCATCAAAAATAGAAGTCCATCTATTTTTCCCAACTTGACCAATCATCCATAAACAGCAACCTGCAATCCATAGACATGATCCATATGTCTAAAAATAGACTTGCGCCAAAAATAGCCTGCGGGCCCACTTAGTGAAGGCGACTCTTTTCACTAAGCTCCATCATCTTGTTGCACTCTCAACAAGCATTTCTTGTTGCACACTTTTCAACAAGATCTTTGATGGGCTAGCTCAATTGGTTGAACTACACCTAAGGTATGTTATTGAAAATGTGGCTTTTGGTCATAAGTTTAATTTGGTTATATATTTTTCGATTACCAAATACCATTGTAGCTAGCAATTGATTCACTCTCCATCTAAATATTCCAAAAAAAAGAGAGGTCCTTCCTTTATATCTTTTTTTTATGTATATGTACATATTTGTATAAGTAAAAAACCAATAAAATTTTCTATAATAAAAAATAAAAACATAGCATTTAAAAAAACCTAAAATAAAAACAATATTAACTGACTACATAGTAATATTAACAATCTTAAAAAAAAATTGAAAAGTAAATAAATTAATAAAGTGATTATATCTCCCTTGTGAATGGTTATATGTTTCCATACTGAACTAAGATTTTCCCTACAAACTATTTCTTCAATTCCAAGATCATTGTTGCAAGTGTTGGACAACTAATTCTCAGGGTTAATGATAGGGTTAGTTTGGGTAGTTATTGGAGTCCAAGAAGACTCACGAACTAATTCAATTGTTTCCTATATGTATTTATATGTAGAACATGTACATAATTATTTGAGATTGATTAATATACATTTGATTTGCTACACACGAGACTGGAAACCAATCAAATGTATATTAATCAATCTCAAACAATTATGTACATGGTGTACATATAAATACATATAGGAAACAATTGAATTAATTCCCGAGTCTTCTTGGACTCCAATAACTACCCAAACTGACCTAATCATAATCCCAATTAAAAATTATCACTATAGCTCATGAATACGCCCCTCACCTTCTTCTCAGTCTTGTGTTTGACCATAAATAGTTGCCTATAGTTAAAAGGAAAAGTTGCAGCGCGCACCAACAAACTCATGCAGAAAGTCTGTCTTCTCAAATATGTCCAACAATTTCAAATATTGTGGGTAGTATTGCATGCTTGTTTTACTATTTGGGAAGTCATATTCGCTGGATAGATGGACTTTGCAGGAATTTTAACTTAAAGAAACTGCAATATGCTCAATTTCATGGTTTCTGGATTTTGGACATTTTAAACATTTTTCTCAACCAAAGGAAAGTTTTTTGAGGCACAGTGTTCAGATTGGAGGGACTGTTTTTGGATTACATAATTTTTGCCAACAAATAATATCTGAATCCAGGACGATTTTTGCTTGAAGTGATTGCAGTGACTGACGATTTATTTTAGCAGCAATTTGTGAAAAGTAGTTGGTTTTGTTGGTATGTTAATTGGTTGACAACTAGGCATCTTATTAATGCATTGGTTAGCGGAATATTTCTATGCCCGGGGTTCAACAAGAAGAAAACCGAAACAGTGAAGGTTGTTGCTCCAGAGAAGTGGGAAAATTAAGGTATTTTTTTGGAATTTTAAGATCGAGTATGTCTGGCCCAATTAGTTACACATTTTGATTTGGGTGCATCAAGTTTTAATGGAGTTTTATGTTATAAACAAATAAACATTGGAGTTTGGAGTAAATCTTGAAGTTTTATTTTATGAATAAATAAACTTTGGAGTTTGGAGTTAATTTATTTGTAGCATGAAAAAGTTATATCATCGGAACATTTTGTTGGAGGGATAAGAAACTTGACATATTCAAAAGTGGGTTGGAGTATATAATTTGTAGTGCATATATTAGTGTTGGCTCCTTGGTATTTTTGCTCCAGTGGACTACATATTTACATATTGAATTGTGAAGTGTCGTCGTTACTGGAGGAATGTTTTGAAGTTTTATGTTACGTGAAAGTCAAAGTCTAAATTGAAGATTCAAAGTTAAAGTCAAGGTTTTAAATTTTAATTAAAAGTGTATCATCAATGTTCATGGGTGTATGATCGGTTGAACCCAACACCTAGTTAAATCATCGTCAATTTGTTTGTATTGGGTGCATTTTTGGTGGTAGCCGACACCCTTTTTTTCAAAGTTGATTGCTGGAGAACATGGCCAAACTCGATGATTTTCTATAGTTATTGAACAATTTAATGTCATCTACTATTCATAACAGTGTCCAAGTCAACAAGGACACGCTCTCTGACATCCAATCATGTTTGCAAAATGCTAAAAGCAAAATTGAATTCTTGGAGCTAGAATCCCAGTTTTAGCAAGATGAATTACATGAATCACAAAAGAAGAATTATGAACATGTTCTTGTTCAGAACAATAGTTTGTTTGAGCCTAATCATCAGTCAGAAAATGATCAGAGTAATGAAGTGATTTTAAGAGCAAATTTTGGTGCAGTGGAAAATCATGTTTAGGCAAGTGTCTGCAAGAGTCATTTGCATACAAATGTGAAGCCTGTCATTCCCAAAATTTTTATAAGACCATGGGAAGATATTATACACAATAAACATAGAATTGGTTTAGGTTACAACAAGGATATTTTGGATGTATCTTTTCACTTTCCATATTTTTCAAAACCTATACAATTCTGAAGCGTTGTATTTTTGGACGGTGTTGTCCCAGAACAAGTTGATAAATGCCAACAATGTAATAGAGTTGGATATATGAAATATCGTTGTTTTGATATTCACCCATATGAGCATTATGGAAAGCGAAATCATTATACAAATAGGTGTTCTAAAAATAAGACTACTGCATGAGAGAAGGTAAATTTTGGATGGATTACTTCTTGGGATTGGATGAAAACAACCAAGAAGATTTACAGGGCATACCGAAGGATATGTTAGAGAGTGATGATCAGCCTTGTAGTGATGAAGAGTACTTCTCACCTTGTATCCGAAAAGGGGGGAATATTTGATGATCTGTTACAGGTTCAAGTTCGAGATGTCAAGCGAGCCTGAGTTAGAGTTGAGTTGATTGAGTTGATTGAGCACTTCCATATTTGGAATTGTTCAAGGAACTACTGTGATAGTTCTAGAGTTTGTGGTCACCTTAAAACCACATTTTTTGTTGTTCTCAGAACTGCTACGAAGGTTCCAGAGTTGGTGTTGGTTGAGATATTGAGTTCTCCCATCTTGGTTTGTGGTTATCCTTAAAAACCACTTGTGAGAGACATTTAGCTCTTAGCTGAGATGCATTTCTGCATTTTGAGCTCTCCTTCTTGGACTTTGGTACATCCCTTCAGATTAAGGGGGGAATGTTGGACAACTAATCCCCGGGCTTAATGATAGGGTTAGTTTGGGTAGTTATTGGACTCCAAGAAGACTTGGGAACTAATTCAATTATTTCCTATATGTATTTATATGTACAACATGTACATAATTCTTTGAGATTGATTAATATACATTTGATTTGGTTTCTAGTCTCGTGTATCTTACACCAAGTAACCCTTATGTCAGTTGTTAACAACTTCTATGAAAGTACACCAAGTTTATATTCAATTATGAAACTTGAAATTAAATCCTTTTGAGAAGTCATTATTGTAGCCTTAAAGGTTCTAAGGTTATTCTTTGGAATCAAAATAATATCAGGAAAAAAATTGAGAAGGATTTCTTTCCCTTCCATCTCTCAAGATCTTTCGGTGAGCTTCTTTGACAAAGACGCACAAGATTTCAAATGTGGAGGAGGAGGTCTGATTAAACTTCCAGGAAACAAATCGATCCACTTCAAAATTGGCTTGGAATTTGGAACCAATACAAAAGTATAACTTATTGTTGTTTGGGATCTATTATTCCTAACTTCTCAAAAAAATATAAATGGCATTCAAATATTGGGGGATTCAAAATGTATCAGAGAATGGTTAGCGGGAAAAGCCCACCTGGAAGTTATAAATATGACTGTTTGGAAAAATAAAATTGAGGAAATAAGGAAGACTTTTCTTGATATTAGTTTTTCTCATATCTATAGAGAGCCTAAACTCAGTTGCGGACTTGCTATTAAAACAAGCCCTCCTCTGGAGCCAAGCTACATATATTTTGAAGAGAGGGTTGGAAACTCTATTCAAAGCACTCATTGACTACTAATAAGCTAAAAGACCTCTCAGTTTTATCTCTAGAATTTTGGAAGACAACTTCTTCTCAGCTCTTTAGCTCTAAATTTTGCTCAGGAAGATCAAATTTCTTTAGTTTGAAGAATTATATTTCATACCTAACTTCTTTCAAAGTTAGCAGCAAAATTCATGTATCCTCTGTCATAAAAAAATCTTCTAAAAGTTTTGCATTTTCACTTTTCTAATCTAAATTAAAAACTAGATAGATTATAATCTGTTTCTTTTTAGTTAAAAATTGTTCTTTAATAGCAACACCAGTCCTTTTAGAACTGCTTATTCTCTAAACAATCTATAAAAAAAAAAAGAAAAAAAAACTATTAAATCAACATATACTTTTTTTATTTAATAAAATAACAAAAAAATAATTTTCTCACTGGAGGGAAAAAAACAAACAAACAAAAAATACTACAATAGTCTTTATCATTAAAAAGAAATAATAATAATAAATTTTCAAAGATTTAATGATGAGACAACATAATCTAACACTAAACATATCGATAGCTTATCTAAATAACAAGTTATCTTCCTCCATGAAAATAATGATCGTTTCCCTTCTAAACGATGCTAAATTGATCATTTCCCTTCGAAACGATGCTAAATTAGTTGTGTAATTATTGATAAAGAATTATTTTTTTAACTTAAATGGACATATTTAAAATCAAACCAAGGGAGATATTTTTTAACCTAAGTGGTGATTTTTTAAAAAGTTTTCTATAAGTTCTAAAATATTAATATATATGGTTTTTTAAGTTATATTAAAAATGCGGAAAGCACATTAAAAAAATAAAAATAATAAAAATTGTATTTCACTTTATTACTAAGTAAGTGTTGATAAACTTAATAAATTAATATAATCACCGACTTTAATAATGAAGATTGAATTTTATGTTGATGGTACAGCAATAATCTTAAGTTTTTTTTATTTATTTTATTAATAATGTTTATTTTTTTCATTTAATTTATGTGGTCATCTTTGGTATGTGTTCATCTTTGGTGTAATATCAATAATGAATTTTCAATTGGTATGATATCAAAATGTTTAGTGGGTTATATAATTATTATTTTAATAGTGTGTAAAATTGCAAAATATCTTATATAAAGTGGTAACTAAATAATTTTAGAAGGTGAATAACTTAGTGTGTGCTATCAATAATAAGGTGAATAATTTAATGTTAAAGGATTCATGGCTATCAATAATAGTAATTTTAATTGCACTTATCATCAAATTTTTTAGTTTTAGAGGGAGAATTATGTTAGAGGGGCATCAAGATGATGAATATTTTTTCCTTGAGGTTTATGAGATTTGGTCAAAATTGGATATTCAACCAACAATTGAGTAGATGATTTATAATACATAGATGTGGCTTCATAATGATCAACTCAAAGAGTACAAGAAAGAAGACACAAAAGTTCTCTTCTACATTTAACAATCTATCCATGAGTTGATTTTCTCAAATATGGTATGGTATCAACCAATTGAAATGAAGCTTGGAATGTTCTATAAAATGCATATCAAGGAACAAATAAGGTGAATATCATCAAACTTCCAAAAATAAGGACAAATTATGAGAATTTTTCAATGAAATAATCAAACATATGTTATACCTTTTTTATTAGTACTATGGAAATTGTAAATCAGTGGGACCTCATGGAGAAACCTTCCTAGAATAGAGAATCACTAAAATATGTTGATAAATTTAAATCTAATATTTGATTTAGTTGTGGATGTGATTGACGAATCCAATGCTTCAAAAATACTTTTTGTTGAAGAGATCATGGGGCCAACTCATGAGAAATAAATGAATAGGTTTGTGTGTATTTTTATTGAATGTGCATTTCAAGAAAACCTATGTTTAATAATATAAACAACAATGATATGGTCAGGATGGAGTTTGATAATATGTGGGGTTAAAGGCATATGTAATATTGGTCAGCTTAATAAAGAGGATGCATGTGCAATGTGTGAATAAGTATATATAGAAATCATGTAGTAATTATTTAAAGACATATGATTTCGATGTATGAATGTATTAATGTATTTCAATGATGTTTTCTTGTTCTTTAAGGATTTATTATGTAATTCATATTTCTTATGTATCTTGAAGTTGTGTTATATGCCTACATTTGATGTACATGGTGCGTCTAGTTTATTGTGTATTATTAAGTATTTGTTACATGAAATTTGGTAACAAAGCATATAAGAGGCTAAGGAGGTATAGTGTAGTACTTATGGTAAAAAAATTAGGTTTTGGTTCGCTATATTTTTAGAAATATAGACTATGGAAATTAGGTTTTTTACTAATCCTCAAACTAGTCTCAAATAGGTGTTCTCACTAAACCAATCAATATCTTTTTTGGGGGGAATATGAAATAGTGAAATTGTCAAGAGCACAACAAGATATATGTCATAACTTTTGGTAAAAATTCCAAATTCTATTTCACTGTAACTTTTAAGTCATACCCTATGGAAGTTAGTATTTTTTACGATTCCTAAAACTAGTCTTAAACATGTGTTCTAGGTTAAAAAACCATACTTTATTTTGGAATGAGAAAAATTGAGTGACACTAGTTTCATTGGAAAGAATATGGATCATAGCATTTCAATTCCAAATTTTAAAATCACATCGAAAAAAATGAACGCATGACATGACATACAAATTCAATATCTAGAATAAAAATTAACATGTTTGGGAAAGTTACCATAACTTTCAATTGACACATTAGAATTTGGTAAAAAAATTATGGAATTCTAGAGAAGACATACCAAGAAAATATATGATGAAATTTCACACTCAAAAGTGCTAAAATTCTATAGGTACATCAAGAGGAAGGTCATCCAATTAGACAATCTCCAAATCAGGGTTTTAAAAGATATGCTAGTTTAAAATTATCATATATTCCAATTGTAATGTCCAAATGAGGTGATTCAAAACCCATTGGAAAGAAAAAATATACTATAATATGATAGAAAAATTAACATAACGATATAAGATCATTATTAATAATATTATGAGCTTGTAATTTAAGGTTTTTGGTTCGACCTCAATTAAGAATCAATGAAAATACCTAAATTGTGTGGAGAAGAGGATAAATATAAATTAAATCCCATGGAATGGGTGAGAATGATGAAAGGAAAAGGAAAAACATACCTTTTAAGCAAAGTGATTATTTTGATGGTGAAGCTAGGCAATGGTGGATGAGCCTTGATAAAGATACTATAATCTACTTCACATGGGAAACATTTGAAAAGATATTCGTAAATAAATGGATAAAAGACAAAAAAATGGAGGATGTGCATAAAATTCAAGTTGAATTAAAGGAATTAAAAGAAAAATATTCTAAATTTCCAAATAAAGGAAATAAGTTTGCCAATATGCAATCCCTCAATGAATCAATCATTAAGGAGGTTTAGAACTTATAACGAGAAAAGAGTAGCAAAGGAAAGTTGGAAAATGATGGGGCAAGGGAAGATTTGAAAAGAGAGATGGAGCAAAGAATTTACAATTTTTTGAATAAAAAACTAGGGATGAAGATATTACCACAAAATTGAAGAGGATATTATCAAAAACTTGGAGATATATTTGTAAGAAGGTTTAGGAATCTCTAAATACTAACGAGTTAAAATGATAACTACAATCTAGAATTGAAAATTGACATAAAAATTTGATAGATGGGGTCACATTGCAACTTCAAAGGAGAAAGAAGACAAGATTCAAGTAGGTTACTATAAGATACTTGAAGAAATTAAATTGCATTTAGAGGATGTACACGTAAAATATGATGGTAGTATCTCTAAGGATAGAGTAATAAAAAAACCAAGAGAAGAGAATATAGGATGCCATTTTATATGAAAACAAGAAAAATGAAATGGGTGTGAAAAGTGAAGAAAATGATCTAATGTGAAATCATGTTGAGACCATCATTACCAGGAGAGATTTCAAGGAAGACAAGAACAATGATATCATCATTATCAAGGAAGAAGATGAAATACTCATCAATATTCATGGAATAAGGTATCACAAAATCATTATTCGATGTGATATTATTAGAGACCAATAACTACTAGAAATTGGAGAGGTTAAAACAACAACACATCGAATCAAAGAGAAAAAAAGTATGTGTTGGATAGTTGGCATTATCTGGATGGCTAGTGACTGCAAGTGTGTTGGCATTGATGTCAACTAGATCAGCATGGAGGTTTGTGGCATCAGATTCTAGCATTGATATGCTTGATGTGTCAAGTGTGTCAAGCTTAATGGGAGTCTAGGAATCCAGGCACAAGAGAAGGGCCAAGGTGAAAATAACAAGAAAATGTTTGCAGCCATTTCTCAGGTAGAAAATGGGCTCAAAGCCTACATCAGACCCTCTCCATTGGAAAGTTCTCTGAAATATATTTTGAAATATTTTGAATGGTGTGTGGAAGTTTGCAAATGGCCTCCTAGATCAAAAGTTATGGACTGTCAAAGTCAATATCTTGAAGTCATAAGAATATCGAAATATCATAGCAAGCCACCTCAGAACTTCGTAACCTCATTGAAATTCCTTTTCAAGAAAGGTATGATTCAAGAATAGGGAAGCAGGGTCGAATATTGGAGGAAGGAGAAATTTCATAAGACTGAAATATCAAAACCCAAAATATCAAAGGTCATAATTTTGGAGGGTCGAAGCAGGGTGGAACCTTTGAAGGATGAGACCATCAGAACCTCAGAGTTTCATAAGTCCTTATAAATTAAATTCCTTTAAAAGTGTTGAGGTTGTGATTTGCCGAGAATTACAAAGGGAATTTGTTGCAAAACCAAAGGACAAAGGGACCCTTTCTCTCTCCTCAGACAGGACATATGGCGATAGGTGATTGGCCTTGAGGAGTTGATAGTGACATATGAAGTCAACATGATGTGGTTTTACGAAGGACACATGGCACTCAAATTCATCATTTTTTGGTGGCCTAATAGGGTAAATCTATGTGACATGTGTCACTACAAAGGAGGCGCCACATGGAGATGATGACTTCAACATGATGACATCTCAGAGGTTGGAACATCGAAGGTTGGGATTTCATAACCTCTTATTAATGATTTCTCTTAAAAATATTGTAGGAATTTACAGGGTAAGTTCCTCAGAAAGAACACCAAAAGGACACCGCTCACAACCAGATCTCAAATCAATACACCTGTATTTTTGACGTGGTTAAAACCCTCAAAGAGGGAAACAGTCCACGGCCTGAGCCAACGTGGCCACTTCAGGCAATTTATTAATCAAAGAATGAAAATTTACATAAGCTTTCTCTCATAGATGGATTACCCAAACAATGACCCTCCATGCGCTTTAAATAGAACTCATGGACCAATCGGGTGTCAAGCCACGGATCAAGTGTCGGTAATACCGAGGAGAGAGTGAACCGTCGGATCACTACATATCGTGACCGTCGGATTGTAAGTTACAAAATGTACAACGGTAAAGAAACACACTTTACCTAACTCTATACTAGACCAAGTTGAACTTAACTATTTCCTATGTGTCGGAATATCCTAACATCCCCCCTTAAGAACAACTTGGGATAGGATTGAAGGATTTACAAATATGACACAATAGGAGAAGGAAGGAGGCACTAGAGCCTATCCCCCCTTAGTGACAACTTCCTGAACTCCAAGCATATATCGAAGTTTAGTGAACTTCGCCTCTGTGAGAGCCTTTGCGAAGATGTCTGCAACCTGATCATCTGTTGAACAATATTGCACTTCAAGAACATGGTCATGAATGAGCTTTCTCATGAAGTGCATGTGTAGTTCAATGTGTTTGCTGCGTTGATGCTGGACTGGATCTTTGCATAGCTGAATGGCACTTTGATTATCACACCAAAGTGTGGTTGGATGCTGCTGCTCAAAGCCAAACTCTGATAGGATCTGACGAAGCCACAAGGCTTCCTTACTAGCTTCCACGGCACCACGATACTCTGCTTCTGCTGACGAAAGAGAAATGGCAGCCTGTTTCTTACAAGCCCATGTAATAGGTCCTGAACCAAGAGTGAAGACATAACCGACAGTAGACTTCCGATCATCAGGGTCACCAGCCCAATCAGAATCAGTGAAACCAACTAATAGAGGAGCTGCTTTGGCACTGTAATGAATCCCAAACTGTACTGTACCTCGAACATAACGAAGTATTCTTTTAGCTGCTTTCTAATGACTTTCACGGGGGTTTTGCATAAAACGAGCAACAAGGCCAACAACAAAGGAAAGGTTAGGACGAGTATGGGTTAAATACAAGAGTTTTCCTACAAGTTGACGATATAAGGTAGCATCAACTTCAGGAGAAGTACAAGAGACTGAAAGTTTGACTCCAGACTGAAAGGGAGAAGGGGCTGGCTTACAGTCTTCCATGTGAAAATGACGAAGAATATCACAAGCATACTTGGACTGGGAAAGGGAAATACCCTCCTTGGATTGCAAGACTTGAAGACCGAGAAAATAGTGTAAGTGTCCTAAGTCTGTCATTTCAAATTTCTTTTTAAGGCTGGACTTCACATGGTTTATAAGGTTGGGATCACTACCAGTAAGAATAAGATCATCAACATAAAGAACAAGGATGATAAGAGAGTTGCCCACTTTCTTGGTGTAGACAGTATTGTCAGAATAACACCTAGAAAAGCCAGATTCTAAAAGAAAGCTATCCATTTTGGCATACCAAGCCCGAGGAGCTTGCTTGAGACCATAAAGAGATTTCTTAAGTCGACATACAAGGCTGGAGTCTGTTTGGATGAAGCCAATGGGTTGTTCCATATAGATTTCTTCATGCAAGTCCCCATGCAAGAAGGCAGATTTAACATCCATCTGATGGACTTCCCATTTTAAAGAGGCAGCAAGGGAAAGAACAAGGCGGATAGAGTTCATTTTGGCAACAGGGGAGAAGGTTTCAGTGTAGTCAATGCCTTCAACCTGTGAAAAGCCCTTAGCAACAAGACGAGCTTTATGTTTATCAACTTTCCCATCTGGTCCATACTTGGTTCTGTAAACCCATTTACATCTAACAAGTTTGCGTCCCTTTGGTAGAGGAACAAGATCCCATGTATCATTTGCCAACAATGAATGATATTCTTCATTCATAGCTGCTTCCCAATGTGGATGGCCTGAAGCTTCTGCAAAAGTGTTAGGATCATGATTTACTGGAGCTTGAGCCAGTAAAGAAGAGGCTCTTTCAAACTGAGAACGTGTACGTCGCTGATCTGTAGGATCACCGGCAAGATCACCTGCTGCATCCCGAGTAGCACGGACCCATCTTGGAAGTTGAGGATCCTGAGAAGGGGGGGGGAGGATTGTCATCCTCACTTTCATCATCTGAAGAAGAAATGTTTTCAAAAGTAGAAGAGATAGGAAGAGGTGGCACATCCGCCGGACTAGGCTCGCAGGCCGATTTATTTTCATCAAATTTTACATCTCTTCTAATGATAACATTTTTGGACTTAAATGGAATAAGTCTATAACCTTTTACATCTTCAGAATATCCAACAAAAGTACATTTCTCACTCTTAGGTTCTAAAGCTTTATGATTTTCATCTGGAATATGGGCCCATGCTTCACTTCCAAAAATACGAAAGTGACTTACATCTGGTTTAATGGAACTCCAAGCTTCTTCTGGAGTGATATTCTTTAGAACCTTAGTAGGAGTGCGATTTATTATATAATTTGCACAATTAATTGCTTCGGCCCAAAAACTAAGACTGAGTCCTTTAGATTGCAGCATAAAATTAGCCATTTCCTTTAAGGTGCGATTTTTCCTTTCAGCTACACCATTTTGTTGTGGAGTGTATGGAACAGTATGTTGCATTTGAATTCCATTTTCGGTGCAAAAGTTGATGAATGTGTTTTTAACATATTCTCCACCATTATCAGTTCTTAGCTTAAGAATTTGATGTCCAGATTGTTTTTCAACAAAGGCTTTGAAGGCCAAAAATGTGTTAAATACTTCGCTCTTGAGTTTTAAGAAGTATACCCAAGTGCGTCTGGAGAAATCATCAATGAAAGTTAAGAAATACTTGCAGCCAGAGAATGAAGCAACAGGAAGTGGACCACATAAATCACTGTGCACAAGCTGTAAAGGGGCTGAGGCGTGCCAAGAGGCACGTTTTTCAAAACTGTCCCGATGATGTTTTCCGAGTACACATCCAGAACAAACACCATCTCTGCAAGATACCATAGGAAGACCTGTCACCATATTTTCTTTACATAGATGTTGAAGGGAGCGATAGTTTAAGTGACCAAATCGCTCATGCCAAAGTTTGCTCACTTCATCATTATGAGCAACAAATACTGAGGGAAGATTTGATGACCCAAAGTTGTGAAACTTATACAACCTTGTGGAATCATCAGCAATACCAGTAGCTAGAATCTATTTAGGATCTCTTAGATCCTTGATTACAACATCATGAGGTGAAAATTCAACAATTTTACCTTCACCTGAATGAGTTATCTGATATACAGATAGAAGGTTGCAGGATAAGGTTGGAACACATAATACATCATTAAACTGACCATTGTCTAGATGAACAGTTCCAGTCCCTACAACATTAAGAGATCTATCATCACCAACATATATATTTTTGGTGTTACAATCATTTAAAGAAGAAAACATGGCTTTGTTTTTGGCCATGTGATAAGAGGCTCCAGAATCAATGAGCCACTCATGAGAATGAGAAGAAGAAGATACATTTAATGCATAACCAGACTGAGATGATTGACAACGACATGCAGAAAGTGCCATTCCTGAAGATGAAGTTGAAGTTGAAGTTGAAGAATGCTCCACATGGATGTTATGTTTCTTCATTGCGGCTTCCAAGGCTTCCATCTTCTTAAAGCATTTAGATTCTAAGTGGCCATCTCGATTACAAAAGTTACAATGTCTATCAGTCTTCTTCCATTTGTTTTTATTGGTCTTATCATTTTGCTGAAATGATCTTTCATTTTGAGGCTGAGTTTGCTTAGGACCCTTGTTTGGTTTAGGACCATTCTTTTTAGGATATGACTTCTTAGGATTCTTTGAATTTGGTTGCTGCTGGGTGGCTAACGCTTTCTTGGAAGAGTTTCCAAGATTAAGAAGACCAAGGTGTAAGAGTTTTTCTTGTTCTCTTATTAAAGAATCACAAAAAGAGTCAAAGGAAGGGGCCTTGTAGTCTTTTCCTTGACAAATGAAAGCTTCCCTTGTAGAATGGAAGGTGAAAACAAATACAGAGTAGGCTGGTCCCAACTTAGTAAGGATGGAATAAATAAGGTTACTATCTTCTTTCTTAACCTTAACACCTTCCAAGAGATATCTAAGGGTCTTGAATTTGGACAAGAAATCTTCAATGCAAGAAAAATTATTAGGATCCAATGTAAGCAACTCATTTTCAAGTTGATGGGCTCTAATTTCATTTTTAATCCCAAAAACTTTAGTGATTTGTTCCAATGCTTCATGAGGAGTATCAAGTTCTGCAATATGGAATCTAAGATCAGGAGAAATAGACATTCCTATCAAACCACGTGCTTGATCTTGTCTATTTTCCCATTTTGCAGCCTTGTCTTCATCTTTTGGTTTCTTCTCTTGGCCTGTGGCTATTCTGTAGAGACCTTTACTTCTAAGTAAATCTTCCATGTAGGCTATCCATTGGAAGTAGTTAGTGCTGTCAAGAATGACTTGGCATGGACTTTCCATTTAAAAAAAAAAACTGAAGCTGAATATGTTGAAAGTAAGTGTTCCAATGGATAGATCTCGAAAAATTAGGCTGTTTTAAAAAAAACAGCTCTGAAAAAGGCTTCCGGATGAAGAAGTTATGGCTTTTTGAAAAAACTTTGTTGAAGTTGCGAGCAAAGTGCGCGAATGTGCGGGAATGAAAAAAAACGCCCCCACAAAATGGAGATTTGAACCCAAGACCTCTACTCTCTTAAAATAGCTTTGAACCAATTGAGCTATACAAAAAATTAGAGAGAGAGAGAGAGAGAGAGAGAGAGAGAGAGAGGGCCTTGGGTTGCGTGCTTGCCTTGAGAAAGCTCTTTTTCCTACAAAACAAAAACACAAAACCCAACACGAATATGCATAGAAAAACGAACGTGCGCGAATGTGCGGGAATGAAAAAAAATGCCCCCATAAAATGGAGATTTGAACCCAAGACCTCTACTCTCTTAAAATAGCTTTGAGAGAGAGAGAGAGAGGGCCTTGGGTTGCGTGCTTGCCTTGAGAAAGCTCTTTTTTCCTACAAAAGAGGGCCTTGGGTTGCGTGCTTGCCTTGAGAAAGCTCTTTTCTCCTACAAAACAAAAACACAAAACCCAACACGAATATGCATAGAAAAACGAACCTTACGGCTCGAAGTTAGCTTTAGCCGAAAACTAAATATTTTTCTCAATGTTTCTGATCTTCCAAGATCACACTAAGGTGCAGGGAAAAGAGCATACGCATGAGAAAAATCCTTCCTTTCTGTTTCTGATTTGCCCAGATCGCACAGAGTCGCAGGGCAAAGAGCATACGCAGAAATGAAAGGTATAGATCCGGTTAAAAAAAAGCTAAATAAACCGAAACCGAAATAAGCAGAGAGAAAATAACAGTAAACTGCAAATAAACATTGTATACCTCCAGATCTTAAAAATGACGCAGCTAGGGCTACTGGAAACCTTTTCGCGTGAAACGAAAGGGGTTCCTCACTGGAACAGATGCTCCGAACACAACAGAGCAGTCCTCTCAGCCCGAAAGCAGTCAGAAACAGCAGATCTAGGAAACGGCAGTCGGATGCAGTTCTACCGGCTTCAGATTTGGATCACCAACGGACGCGGCCCTCAAATAGCTCTGATACCATGTAGGAATTTACAGGGTAAGTTCCTCAGAAAGAACACCAAAAGGACACCGCTCACAACCAGATCTCAAATCAATACACCAGTATTTTTGATGTGGTTAAAACCCTCAAAGAGGGAAACAGTCCACGGCCTGAGCCAACGTGGCCACTTCAGGCAATTTATTAATCAAAGAATGAAAATTTACATAAGCTTTCTCTCATAGACGGATTACCCGAACAATGACCCTCCATGCGCTTTAAATAGAACTCATGGACCAATCGGGTGTCAAGCCATGGATCAAGTGTCGGTAATACCGAGGAGAGAGTTAACCGTCAGATCACTACATATCGTGACCGTCGGATTGTAAGTTACAAAATGTACAACGATAAAGAAACACACTTTACCTAACTCTATACCTAACTCTATACTAGACCAAGTTGAACTTAACTATTTCCTATGTGTACAACCAGATCTCAAATCAATACACCAGTATTTTTGACGTGGTTAAAACCATCAAAGAGGGAAACAGTCCACGGCCTGAGCCAACGTGGCCACTTCAGGCAATTTATTAATCAAAGAATGAAAATTTACATAAGCTTTCTCTCATAGACGGATTACCCGAACAATGACCCTCCATGCGCTTTAAATAGAACTCATGGACCAATTGGGTGTCAAGCCACGGATCAAGTGTCGGTAATACCGAGGAGAGAGTGAACCATCGGATCACTACATATCGTGACCGTCGGATTGTAAGTTACAAAATGTACAACGGTAAAGAAACACACTTTACCTAACTCTATACCTAACTCTATACTAGACCAAGTTGAACTTAACTATTTCCTATGTGTCGGAATATCCTAACAAATATCTGATCTGATATGAAAGGGGCTCTGATGTGTAGTGGTACTCGGTTGTGAGGACCCAAATAACCTAGGGTGTTGAGAAGACTGGGCACCCAAGTTCTATGGAGTATTTCAAAGGAAGGAGACATTATAACTCAGTTATTAAAGTAGTTTGAAAATATCTGATGCATGGGAGCTCCTATGTTGGTGGTGTTTCATTGTGGAAGCCCAAAAGAACCAAGGGAGAGAGCTATAACACAGGTAGATAGGCCCCCAGTTGGAGCCTGAAGGTCGTAGCACCAAATGTTATGTTGTCGGTCACGACACCCAGTCATATGGAGGAAATGCGATAAAGGGCTAAGTAGAAGGAGCTAAAAGCCAAACGAGATTTTGTGATTTCATAAGGTATTTTCAATAAAAGTTACGATATGCAGGGAATCTGATATAACACTATAATGGTATATGAAGTCGTTGGTCACAACTTTGGTCCCATGGTGGAAGAACAAGAGAGGATAAGTAGAAGGGGCTAAAGGTCAATCGGAATATTGTGATTTCGTAACATCTCTTTTAGTAAAAGTTACAAAATAAAATGGATCCGATAGTTCAATACATAGTGTTAAAGGATGAATGGGTTAGAAGGTAGAGAGTAAATGCATGCAGACGAGTCGGTGTCACAGGAGTAATGGCAACTGCAGAGATCGTTGGGTCAAGGTGATGAGGACCACAATTCTTAGAAAAAGAACTGTTGGGCTTGTCTCGATGTTAAAAGAAATCCATATCTAATCTCTTGTGCACACCTTATAGAAATAAATGAAGAAAAAAGAAGCCATGTTGAAGTATAATCAAGCTCTATGAGGCTTTAATAAGCATGGGGAGTCTCATTGGACTATGCAAGTAGAGTGAGATTAAATTCTCAACATGGAGAATCAAACAGGGAATTGGTGAAGTGAACGAAGCCCATTCTCGTGTTTTAATGCAATGACATAATTTGTGAAAAGAGACACAATAGAAGAATGGAGTGCCATAATAGGAGTACACTCTCGAGCAGTGTGGATGGCAACAAAGAAAACATTGAGCTTAGTGCAGTAGAGGAACAAAACTCAGGATTGTCATGGACCAACTGGGTGAATACAATATTGTTGTGTATTTTCTAAAGAGAGTGAAGTAGAGTTTGAAAAAGTTGAGCACCTAGCCCAAGTGTTGAACTAAAGAAGGGTTTTGTAGAGATCCTATACAATATAAGTTTGATGGCATAGTATATGTGGTTGAGAGCAAAGTATATGTAGTTGAGAGCAGAAGGATGAGTATAGTGTGTTGTTGCAGAGTGAGCAGAGGATAGGGTGTTAATGTGTGAGGTCAAGAGAGCCTGTGGAACAGTAGAGCACTGAGAGTAGAAGTGTGATACTACAGTGAACCAGATTGGTATTTCTCTATATATGTATTTTCCCTTGTTTTCAATTTGAAAATTATATCAAAGGTAGAACAGTGGCTAGAGAAGGTGGTGGCCTGCATTCATAAGAGGTTGGTCCCTCTTGGAAAGTAATATCTTGTTATCTTATGGGGGTCGGTGCTTCCTGTGAGTGGGTGCTCACAAAAAAATTGATGTAAATAATTAGGTGTTTAATTTACATCATAATAAAAAATAGATTGGTGATTTTTTCCCTTTGGGTTTCCACGTAAAAATACTTGTGCCAATGTGTGTATGTTTCTCATGTGATGGATTGTATGTATATGTGAATGCCTTATCTTTTTTTATCATGTGTATTGTGTATGAATCTCTCACAAGTAACTAACCATAGTGAAAAGAGTTAAAGACTTATACTTAAAATTGAAAGAAATTCACTATTATTGATTCCCCCCCCCCCCAATAATTCCTTATTCCAACAATTAGTATCAGAGCCAAGTTTCGTAACGAATAGTCTAACCAATGTAAGGTAGATCCATAAGGAGTTATGTCTAGGCAAGAGAGTCAATATGTTTACTCAAGAAATATACCAGTCTTTGATGGGACAAACTATGCCTTCTAGGAAGTTAGGATGGAAGCCTATCTTATGTCTCTAGGAGTAGATGTTTGTAGCTCTATACTAGTAGAATATGATGTCCCTAATGCCCCTCCCAAAAATTTTGATGGTAAAAAATTGTATGGAAATATATCTAAAGCCAAGAATTCCATTCTCTTTGGCCTTAGTCAATCTAAACTCGTAAATGTTATGCATTGTAAGTCTGCCAAGGAAGTGTGGGTGAAGCTCAATCAAAGTCATGAAGTAGATGACAAAGTCAAGCAAGCCAGTATTCAAACCTTTTGAATGAGGCTTGAAAGCTTAAAAATTAGTGAATAAGAAAGCATAGCAGAATACTTCCTCAATGTTGATGAAGTAACCAATATGATTAAAGGAATTGGTGAAGAAGTCAAGGAAGATATGATTGTTCAAAAGGTCTTAAGATCTATACCCATGAGATTTAATGCCAAAGTCTTTGATATTGAAGAAATGACTAATTTAAAGAGTCTTAAGATGGATCAGTTGCTTAACACTCTCACTACCTATGAGATAAGAGTAGGAAGAGAGAAGTCTGAACCCAAGGAGGCAGTGTTCAAAGTATCCAAGAAGGACAAGGAGCACAAAGATCATCAAGATTGCTCCAGTTATGAATCTGATTAGGAGTTGGCTCAATTTTCCGTGAAATTGAAGCATGGCTCAGGAAAATATAAAGAGAAGTTTCCCTTTAAATGTTTTAGCTATGGGAGAGTTGGACATTTTTCATCCAAGTGCCCTTACAAAGAAAGGACTGAAAAGGAAGATGATTAGAAATTTAGAAACAAATCTCAGAAAATTCTGAAGAATAAGTTCTATAAGAAAAAGGGGCTCTACTCCAAATAAGATAGTTTAGCACTAGAGTCGGGCAGTGAAAACTCTTCAAAAGATGATTAAGATAAGTATTTACTTATGGCATTTGGAGCAGACTCCAAGAAACAAAATATTACTAACTCTGAAGAGAAGGAAGAAGAAGGAGTAGTGGACTTTTAAGGGGAACTCATCAGTGCCCTTGATGAGTTAAAGAAGACAAGGAGAAAGAACAAGCAGCTAAAAGAACAACTACATTGTGATGAAGAAGGTATGTACAACTCCAACACCGAGGAGTGTTTTTTTATCAAAAATAGAAACTTGAAGAAGCCATTAAAAGAAAAGATAGTTTAGCCTTTCTACTAGAAGAAAAACAAGTAACATGTGAGAAACTAGAAGAAGAGAACAAGCATTTAAAATAGGATTTATTCAAGGTAAAGAAGGAAACGATCTCAAAAACATGCAAAGATGAAATTATGTCCTTGAAAGTCAAACTAGAAGAAGCTAAATGAAAGGAAGAAGTTATTTAAGATTTGATCCATGAATGGGAAGAGAACTGTCAGAGTCTCGAGGTAGAGGTCGTCTCTCTGAGAATGGATCTTGAGAAATGAAGACCGAGAAAGGCATAAATGATTAATTTGTAGAAGGAACAAGAAACCTAGATTAGATTCTAAGAAGTAAAAGGTCTTTAGGAAAAAAACAAACCTGGGATACTCCAGACCACAAGAATTTCTATGGGAAAGGTGAAATTTAGGACCGCGGGATTTTTGGAACCTCAGAAATATGTAAATATGTATCAAGAAAGAATCAAATGAAGACAAAAGGGGGCAAGCTAGAGAGGATCCCACCATGGGAATAATAACTCCATCTACCCCAAAGAACCACAACAACAGGGAATGAATCAGTCAACCAGACATTAGAGGTACCTTCATGCACAAACTCATGAACCTTCCAACTTCAGGTACTCTCATTTATTTTATGGTCATTGTTATAAATTTCACATCTTTGGACAATAAGGTTTTTTATTGTAGAAAGATCAAAGTTGAAAAAGATGACAATTTCAAATACAATAAGTATCAGAATTTTATATCTCAAAACTCTACTCTCGAAAATTGAAATGCCTTCTCTCCCCTAATGAATGATGTTGAATGTTTCAAATGTAATAATTTTGGGCACAAGGAAAGTGAGTGCAAAAGTAGGTTTGAGTATCCATCTAAGTCTCAGAACACTTGGCAACCAACTTTTCGAAAAGATAAGGAGAATTGGAAATGAAAATCTAGAAAGAGCATGGAATGTGGACTTGCTCTATCAACACATAATCAAGAAAACATATGGTATGTGGATAGTGGTTGCTCCAAGCATATGATTGGGGATAAGAGAAAATTTATATTGCTAAAAGAAAGGACAAAGGGAACAATGTCACTTTCGGCAACAATTCCCCAACAAGAATTAAGGGTAAGGGCATAGTCAGTCTTGATGAAAAGACTAAAGCCCAAAATGTGTTGTATGTAGAAGGTATCAAGCATAATTTTCTTAGTGTAATTAAAATGTGTGATAATGGCTTTAATGTGACCTTTTGATCCAAGGACTATGAGATACAAAATGAAGAAAATGGAAAGCTGGTGGGAAAAGCAGTTAGAACTCACAATAATGTATATGTGTTTGATGACTCCAGAGTAATATGTTATTTGAGAAAGTCGAGTGAAGCCTGGTTATGGCATAGTAGACTTGGCCATATGAATTTTGACAATTTTAAAAGAGTCAGCAAGCTAGGAGTTGCAAGAGGTTTGCCAAGACTGTCAAGCACTGATAATTTAATCTGCAAGTCAAGTCAATTTGGTAAGTAGATTAGGACTCATTTCAAGAAAAAAGAGTTCTCTTCATCTACACCACTAGAGCTAATTCACAACAGATATATGTGGCCCAACTAGAGAAAAAATCCCAAGAGGAGAAATGTATTTTATGTTTATTATTGATGATTTTACCAGGGCCACTTGGATCGTGCTCTTAAAGGAGAAATCAAAAATGTTTAAACACTTTAAAAAATTTAAAGCTGAAGTAGAAAATGATAAATATATCAAGATCAAATTATTAAGATTAGACAGAGGAGGATAATACACTTCAAGATAATTTGAAGAATTATGTGAAGAGCATGGCATAAGGAGGCAGTATTTTGTGGCTATAAATCCACAACAAAATGGAGTAGTTGGGAGAAGGAACAAAACAATCTAGGAAATGGCCAGAGATATGATGCATGAAGTAGATGTACCTCACATCTTCTAGGGATAAGTGATCCGGATTTAAACAGGAACGCAACAAATTACAGAGATAACCATATACACAAAGATGCAACAGAAATAATACTTCATTTCATTAATGGAAAATACTGAAATATGCTTACAACCAGAAATGGAAATAAACCAGCTAGGGCGATGGTAGCTTATCTCTGAGAAGAGATGTGATGGCTACATGCCTCTGAACTGTCTTACAATGAGGCTCGAAGGCCTATTTGTTGTTGAGAAACAATGGAAAAACCCTTAACATTCCAAAACCTAACCCTAGGAGATGAAACGCCAAACTGTGGGCCCCGTTTGGGGTAAATTGGTACATCAACTTCCCGGGGTCGTAACTTTGGCATATGATCTCCGTTTGACGCGTACAATAGCTCATTAGAAATATCTATCCGAGCACTAACATTGTTGGAACGGGCAACATGGGTCCATTCCATGGACCCATGTTGCCCTCGGATTCCCCAAAAAACGTCGTTTAGGGCCTCAAAACGGCTCCGGAAGTTCAGGACCCGAAAAACTGCTAAAAATAGTAAGTTGTGCTACAATTAAGGAAACTGAAAATGCTGAGAAAGACAATGGTGGGGGTCCAGGTGGACTTGGCAGGTGGCCACCAATATCCACCTGGATCATTCCTCCCCCCTTAGGAAGCAATGGTCCCCATTGCGTTGAGCTCCTCCATGAGATGAGGAAACTTCTGTTGAACTTGTTCCCTGGTGAGCCACTTGCCCTGCTGAAGGAGTTGGCCTGCTTTGACAACTCGATACAGTTGGATATTCTGTTGGCGAGTGTTCTTGATCTGTGTGTCCATGATTCGATCAGTTGCAGCTTGTTCCATGCAATCTGGATTTAATTCTGTGGGTTTGAGCTGTTCTGCAATGTCGGATGTGTCTAGCAATGGTGGAAAGTATGGCCGAAGGCGGTCCACATTGAACACTGGGTGCAGGCCAAGGAATGGGGGAATGCTGAGCTCAAATGCATTGTCTCCCATAGCCTTAGTAATGGTGTAAGGACCATATCGGAGTGGTCTCAATTTCCGATAGGCTCCAGTAAGGCGTTCCTTTTGCAAATGCAACCAGACTTTGTCGCCCACCTGAAACTTGTGTGGCACCCGATGTTGATCATGTCGCTGCTTGTACTTGGCATTTGATTTCTCAAGAATGTCATGGACCTGCTGGCGAATATGTTGGATGCGCTCAATGAAGCTGGTGGCCTTATCTGTTTCGGACTGGACATGAGCTGAATTCATGTGAGTAGCTGCAAGTGGCATGGCCACATCAATGGGGCATAGTGGCTGGAATCCCAAACCCACCTGAAAAGGGCTATGGCCAGTGGAGCTGTGAAGAGCTCGGTTGTAGCTGTGCTGAACATAGGGGAGGCTCTCGTCCCATGTGCGTGGATGCTTTGAGTTATACATGCGCAGTATGTGCACAATCATCCTATTGACAACCTCTGTCTGGCCATCAGTTTGAGGATGGAAGGCTGTGGACTTCGTGAGTTTGGTGTCCAGCATTGACCAGAGACTGGACCAAAATGTGCTGAGAAACCGACTGTCCCGATCTGAGATGATAGACTGTGGGATCCCAAAGTGCACCCACACTCGTTCAAAGAAGAGTTTAGCAGTGGCTTCTGCTGTGATATTCTTCTTGCAGGCCACCATAATGGCCATCTTCGAGAACCTGTCGACGACCACAAAAACACAGTCATTTCCATGCTTAGTGGAAGGAAGGCCTGACATGTAATCCATGGAGATGGATTCCCAAGGTCGACTAGGGGTAGGCAACGGGGTATATAGGTCGTGCTTCTTAATGGTCGGTTTGGCAATGGCACATGCAGTACATGATCAGATGTACTTCCCAACATCCTGTCGAAGATTCGGCCAATAGAAATAATTTTGCAGTACAGCCACTGTTTTCTCGACCCCGAAATGCCCAGCAGCCCGACTGTAGTGTGCTTCCCAAATCATCTTGGCACGCTCGCTTGAAGGAACACAAAGGTGACCGAGGTGGCATAATAGGGCATCCTGGAGGTGAAAATCTACAACATGCCGACCCTCCAAGAGTGTCTGGTATGTGTGGCCGAATTCTGGGTCGCTTTTGTAGAGAAGTGGCCAATCAGAAGTCTCGTGCCCACAAGAGTTGAGCACGGTGGTCAGCGCCATGATCGGTGGTCGACTGAGGCAATCTGCAACATTATTGATGCTGCCCTTTTTATACTTGATATTCAAGTGAAACTGTTGCAGGTATGTAGACCACTTCTGATGGCGATCATTCTGCAATTTCCCTTGGGTCTGTATGAACTACAGGGGTCGGTGGTCTGTGTGGATGACCATTTCCTTCCCCAAAATGTAATGCTTCCATTGTCGGCAGGCCTGTACAATGGAATACATTTCTTTATCATAAGTGGGGTACTTCCGGACTGTGTCTGAAAGCGTTTCACTGTGATATGCCACTGGATGTCCATGTTGAGTAAGGACTGCCCCAATAGCATAGTCAGAGGCATCTGTCTCGACCTCAAATGGTTGTTGTAAATCTGGTAACGCGAGCACTGGTGCTGTGTAGAGTCGATCCTTCAACTCCCTGAATGCCTTCTGTTGAGATTCAGACCAAAATAATTTTGCTTTCGCCCCTCCCTTGGTGACTTGACTCAAGGGCCAAGAAATATGAGAAAACCCCAGCACAAACCTGCGGTAGAAGTTGGCAAGACCTAGAAAGCTGCGGAGCTCTGTTAGAGTGGTTGGAGAGGGCCAATCCAGAATGACTTGGACCTTGGCTGGATCGACATGCACCCCCTGTTCATCAATGATGTATCCCAGATACTGAACCTGGGTCATGCCAAAAGTGCATTTCTCCAAATTGGCACATATCTTGTGTTGCCGCAGTGTTTGGAGAACCTGTCGGATGTGGTGGAGGTGCTCTTCCCAACTCTGGCTGAAGATCAGAATGTCATCCAAGTATACTACTACAAAGGAGTTGGTGAATTGTCGCAATATGTCATCCATTAGCCTCATAAAGGTTGCAGGAGCATTCGTCAATCCAAAAGGCATGACCAACCATTCGAAGAGGCCCTCCTTGGATTTGAAGGCAGTCTTCCACACATCAGAGGGTTCGATTGGTACCTGGTGATATCCTGACTTCAGATCGATCTTGCTGAAATATTTCGCCCCCTTTAGTTGGTCTAGGAGGTCATCAATCCGCGGGATCGGGTACCTATTACGGACAGTGATCTTGTTCAGCGCCCGATAGTCAATACAGAGTCTCCACGTCCCATCCTTCTTCTGTACCAACACGATCGGGCTCCCACAGGGCGATGAACTCGGACGGATGTGACCTTTCTGCAGGAGCTCCTGAATCTGCCTCTTGATTTCATTGTTCTCCAGAACGGAGCGCCGATAAATTGGTCCATTGGGTAGTGACGCACCTGGGGTCAGATCGATGGAATGCTTGACCTGACAGTGCAGAGGAACCCCTGCCGGGGAGGTGAAGATGTCTTCGTACTCCTCTACAATCTTGTCCATCTGTAGCTGTCGTGCAGAGGGACCCCGTTTGGAGGCCGCGGCCACTGTCTTCTTCTTCCCTTGAGGGCGGATCATCAAGAAAACAAATTTCCTGGTTTTGGAAATGATCTTACTACATTTTTTTGCAGTAATCAAAGAGATGGCGGCAGGTGGTGCTACCTCTAGTATCCTGAACAACTTATTTCCCAATGTAATAATAACAGCACGGGGCCTTGATTCATACATAGCATGTCGCTTCCACAAGTATGGTTGTCCTAGTAATACATCACAAACTTCAAGAGGAGCAATGTCACACAATACCTCATCCGTGAAGGGCTTGATGTTGTATGGAAGGCGACACTGCTGACTCACGCGAAGATCTCGCCCTTGGTGAAGCCACCCAATGGTGTATGGTTGTGGATGTGCTGTGGTCGGTAAGCCCAACCGCTTCACGACCTCTGCCAAAATGAGGTTCTTTTGACTCCCGCTATCAACAATGAACTGTATCGGGGAGCCCTTTACCCACATCTGGGAGTGGAAGAGACGCTCCTCCTCCTATGGATCTTCGGGTTCATTTTTCTGGATCTTTGCGGTAGCAACAGTGGCGCTGGGATCCGCATCAATGATCTGCTTCCCTTTTTCACACCCCTTATCGGGTTCTGACTCAGAGTCGGAACATGCATCTGATTCTGAAACCTTTAGCTCAGCCACCAGTGACTGCTTGGCCGGACACTCACTTGTGTTGTGAGTGGAGCTCTTATGGAACTCGCACCATTTTCCAGTGTCCTTTCTCGGCTTCGCGGCGCTGTTCTTTGCTTGCAGCTTCGGCTGGTTGTCTTGGGCTGTCCCGCCTTGGCTCTGTCCTTTGTTCTATGGTTTAGGGGCACCTTTCCCCTACTTTGGATTCGCAGATCCAAAGTCTCGCTTCTTTTGTTTAAACTTCTGCTCGACCTTGACGGCATATCGGTATGCTGTGCCGAGCGAGGGAATGTTTAGGAATTGTATTTCTTCCTGGATGTACTTGTGCAGGCAGCCACGGTATTTGAGTATCAAATGTTGCTCCGAATCCTTGATACCCAACTTTGTGCGAAGGGTATGGAAAAGATTGGTGAACTCCGGCACGTCTTGGTCCCTTCCCTACCGCAGCGTGTTCCACCTTATGTATTCATCCTCATAGCTTCCGACAGGGTAGTACTGCTCCTTGATGGCATCCTGGAACGAATCTCAGGTGGGTGCGGCTGAAAATAGTGAGCCAGTACTTTCATCCTTCTGCTCGCAGTAGGTTTCCCACCAGTCCTTGACATGGGGGGCTGCTTTGAGAAGAGCAAAAACAATCTTTTCCCGACTCGAAAATTCATGAACAGAAAAATAACCCTCTAGCAGATTTAACCATTTATCTATGGCATCGGCGTCTATCTTACCCTCGAATATGGGGATTTCAAAATTAACTTGTACCTTAAAGGGTGTGGTGTTTCCAGAGGAGCTACTGGAAGCCGATGCGCCGCTTCTGGGTAGCCGCTGAAGGATCTGGGCAAAGTTGTCCATCATTGCATTCCGTTGTCGCTCGAGGGCTTCTTCGAGCAAGATTTTGATGGGATCTCCTGCCCCCTTGTCTTTCTTCTCGTCCGCCATGGGAGGCCGTCGGGATTTGCGAGGCTGGTCTTGCAAAGGTTCAACCAGTTCAAGCCCTAACTCCTTATATCCTGACCTTGTTGGGGACATGCAAAGAAAAACAGAGAAAAAGCAGACCGCTCTGATACCACTGATCCGGATTTAAACAGGAACGCAACAAATTACAGAGATAACCATATACACAAAGATGCAGCGGAAATAATACTTCATTTCATTAATGGAAAATACTGAAATATGCTTACAACCAGAAATGGAAATAAACCAGCTAGGGCGATGGTAGCTTATCTCTGAGAAGAGATGTGATGGCTACATGCCTCTGAACTGTCTTACAATGAGGCTCGAAGGCCTATTTATTGTTGAGAAACAACGGAAAAACCCTTAACATTCCAAAACCTAACCCTAGGAGATGAAACGCCAAACTGTGGGCCCCGTTTGGGGTAAATTGGTACATCAACTTCCCGGGGTCGTAACTTTGGCATGTGATCTCTGTTTGACGCGTACAATAGCTCATTAGAAAGATCTATCCGAGCACTATCATTGTTGGAACGGGCAACATGGGTCCATACAATGGACCCATGTTGCCCCCGGATTCCCCAAAAAATGTCGTTTAGGGCCTCAAAACGGCTCCAGAAGTTCAGGACCCGAAAAACTACTAAAAATAGTAAGTTGTGCTATAATTAAGGAAACTGAAAATGCTGATAAAGACAATGGTGGGGGTCCAGGTGGACTTGGCAGGTGGCCACCAATATCCACCTGGATCAATAAGCAACACAAGCAAAAATGTACCTATCAAATAGACCGCAACTCAAGCCTAATAGTGAAAAAATCCTTATGAGTTGCAGAAGGGGAGACCTGCATTAGTTAAACACTACAAGGTATCTGGGAAAAAATGTGTTATCAAAAGGAATGATAAAAATCCTAGAAATTCTTATTCATGCACTAATGAGGGTATATTACTCGGGTACTCTGATTTAAGTAAATGATACAAGTTCTACAACAAACGAACAAAGAGGGTTGAGGATTGCATTGATGTAGTAGTAGATGAAATAGATTCACAACCTGAATACTCCAAAGGAAACATGAAATTAGATGGAGAAAATAGTTCAGACATCAAGTCCTTAGATCAATATGAAACATAATCAGCTAACGAAGACGTGGAAATAAGTACAACTCCAAGGCCCAAAAAAACTTCTAGGTATGTACAGAAAGAACACCCTGGTAGTCAAATTGTTGGAGATCAAATACTTGGTGTTCATACCAGGAGGAAATTTGTTGGCAGTTCAAGTTGTGCAAATCTTGCTCTACTGTCTGAGGTTGAGCCTAAAAACCATAGTCAAGCAAGTGAGGACAAGTTTTGGGTGAGAACTATGTATGAATAACTTGACCAAATTGAGAAGAATGACATTTGGGAGCTTGTTCGAAGACCCAAAGAGAAAAATGTCATAGGTACAAATTGGGTCTTCAAAAATAAGCTAAATGAATAGGGTTGCGTAATTAGGAACAAGGATTGATTAGTTTTCAAAGGGTATGCCTAGATAGAAGGGATATATTTTGAGGAAACCTTTGTACTAGTAGCTAGACTGGAAGCTATTAGAATGTTTCTTGCATTTTCTAGTCATAAAAACATCAAGGTATATCAAATGGATGTGAAGTTTTCATTTATCAATGGAGATTTGGAAGAAGAAGTTTATATTGAGCAGCCAAAAGGATTCACGCTCATCAAAAATGAAGGGTTTGTGTGCAAACTGAAAAAGGCCTTATATGGACTCAAACAGGCTCCTAGAGCCTGGTATGCAAGACTGGATCGATACCTTCAACAACAAGGCTTTAAGAAAGGTACTGTAGACAACAATATATACATAAATTCTGAATATGATCATCTACTAATTGTAGTTGTGTATGTGGACGACATAATCTTTGGTAGCGATTTGGAACAATTGGGACAAGAATTCACAAACTGTATGCAAACAGAGTTCGAGATGTCCATGATTAGAGAATTTTCCTTATTCTTAGGAATGCAAATTTCTTAGTAAAAGAGGTTATTTATCTTCCAATCCAAGTACCTACGAGAAACTCTGAAGAAGTTTCGGCTGGAAGATTGCAAGCCAGTTAGCACTCCTATGGTTACAGGTTGCAAATTGTGCAAAGAAGATGAGACACCACTGGTAAATCAGACTAAGTATAGATCAATGATAGGAATCTTGTTGTATCTCACAACTTTGAGACCAGACATCATGCAAGCAGTGGGTCTTGTGGCCATATTTCAATATTTTCCTCATGAAAGTCATGTCATTGTTGTCAAAAGGATTTTCAAATATATTCAAGGAACAATTGATTATGGACTATGGTATGCTAAAAGAAGAGAATTTAAGTTGAAGGCTTATACTGATGTTGATTGGGCAGGCAATATTGATGATAGGAAGAGCACCTCTGGTGCAACATTCTTTTTGGGAAACTGCTTAGTGTCCTGGGTCAGCAAGAAACAAAACTCCATTTCTTTATCAACTGTTGAAGCAAAGTATATTGTAGTTGCCACTTATTGCTCACAAATTCTATGGATGAAAAAAACTTTGAATGAAATTAAGGTAGAGTTGACTAATCCTATTCCAATCATGTGTGATAATACTAGTGCCATCAGTATCTCTAAGAATCCTGTCATGCACTCAAAGACCAAGCACATCCCTATCAAGTTCCATTTCTTAAGAGAGAAGGTTGCAGCTAATGTTGTTCGACTTGAATATGTGGCCACTAAAGACCAACTTGCAGACATATTTACTAAGCCACTAGCAAGAGAACCCTTTGAATATCTCAGGAAACAGATAAGAGTTGTGACTCCTCCTCCCAAATGACTCAATTATAATATGTGTTGGAAACTACTCAACATGTGGGATCAATTAAAGAGTAGGCTACAATGGTTTATGGGGAGTATTCAAGGGCATCCCTTTCCATTGATGCCACAGGGGGAAAATATTATTGGTTCATCAGAGAAGAACAACAATGAAGATTACCAGGCTTATTACTGGTTCATCAGAGAAGAACATCAATGAAGAATACCATGCCTGGTTTCAGTGGGAAGCTATGTTGTTTCCATCAATGCCGAAGGGGGAGATTATTGGATAGTTGTCATTGTCTAGATGGCTAGTGGATACAAGTGTGTTTGAATTGATGTCAACCATATCAGCATGGAGGTTTGTGGAAGAAGATGTTAGCATTGATATGCTTGATTTGTCAAGTGTGTTAAGCTCAATGGGAGTCCAGGATTCTAAGCACAAAAGAAGGGCAAAGGTGCAAAAACAATAAAAAGTTTGCATCCATTTCTTAGGTAGAAAATGGGATCAAAGCCTACATCGGACCCTCTCCACTGGAAATTGTTCTGAAAGAGATTTCCAACAATGTGTCGAATTTTGCAAATGGCTTCCTGGATCAAAAGTTATGGACTGTCGAAGTAAGGATCTTGAAGTCCTAAGTAGGCTAAAATATCAGAGAAAGCCAGCATATCGAGACCTCAGAACTTCTTAACCTCAATGAAATTCCTCTTTATGAAAGTTCTGATCTGACAATAGGGAAGCACGACCGAATATCAGAAGTAGACGAAATTTTGGAAGACCAAAATATTGGAACCCAAAATATTGGAGGTCAGAATTTCGAAGGGTTGGAGCACGCTGGAACCTTAGAAGGATGAGACCATCAGAACCTCGGAGCTTTCTAAGTCATTATAAATTGAATTCCTTTAAAAGTGCTAAAGTTGTGATTTGCTGCTAATTACAAATGGAATTCGCTGCAAAACCAAAGGATCGAGGGACCCTTTCTCTCTCCTCAGACAGGACACATGGCGATAGGTGATTGGCTCTAAGGAGATGACAGTGGTAGATGACGTCAACATGATGTGCCTATGCAAAGGACACGTGACATTCAAATTCAAAATTTTTGGGTGGCATAATAGGGAAAATCCTTGTGACATGTGTCACCACTAAGGATGCGCCACGTGGAGATGATGACTTTAGCATGACGTCATCTTAGAAGTTGGAACATCGGAGGTCAAGATTTTGTAACCTACTATTAATGAATTGTCATAAAAATTTTGATATGATATGAAAGGGGCTCCGATGTGGAGTGACACTCGGTCGTGAGGACCCAAACAACCTGGGGCATAGAGAAGACCGAGCACCCAAGTGCTATGGAGTATTTCAGAGGAAGAAGACATCGTAACTCAGTTATAAAAGTAATTTTAAAAAAATCCGATGCCTGGGAGCTCTGATGTTGGTGGCTCTTGGTTATGGAAGCCAAAAATGTTGAAAATGCAACAAGAAAATCCTAATTTAATTGTGTCCTTGAATTAAATTAGGAATAAAATTGTAATTCCACATCACATGACGAATTGTATTAGCTAACTAAGTTAATTGGACTTAGTTGGATCAGTTAATTCAAGTTGAGGGTATAAATTGAGTCATGTAGAGTGTCTCCTACATTATAGGAGCCCTGTTTGGGTTTATTTTGAGTTGTAATTAATTAATCTAGTTTAACTGAGCTAATGTCAATTAAAATAGTTCCAACTGATGGAGGAACTAGTAGGAGTTTAGAAAGTGGGGTGATGTTTCTTGTGTTCAACCAGTTAACTGATGATTCACTCATAAATAACTCATGCATGTCAGATATGAGAGTTACCCAATTGAGATTGGAGTTAAGGGACAATGTACTATCAGTTGTATAATCATCTGAATTGTATAGGTGATGCATGCAGTCAAAGGAAGGCCTATGATGGATTATGCAATTTCTTTGAGGAATTTTCTTAATTAATAAGGGGCTATTTCCCAAGGAAACAATGCAATGAAATAGGGACTTGGGAAAGCAAGAAATTGGTTAAGTATCGGCCTAGGCTTTTCTAGGAAGCAGTGAGATAGATAAAGATAGTGCATAGGTTGCTCGGGCTTAAGAAAAACATTGTAATCTTCTCATATTTTCTTACTAATGCAATATATAGATAGCAAAGGATTTTGTCTGTGGGTTTCCCCAGGAAATCATTGTGTAATGTGTTGATTGAATTCTTTCTCTTGTATGCTTTGTGTTTTCGTGGTCGTTTAATTGTTTCCGCTGATGAGTATAGTAGATTCAAGTCTTTCGTTTTAGAAAATCACATAATAAATTTGAATCTACAAGGAATTTCTACATGGTATCAGAGCAGAAATCACTCTAGAAGAAGAGTGTACAAGTTTATCTTTTGCAGGTGAAATTGAATTTGCAGTATCATTCTTCAGAGTCAGTAGGATGTCATTCTACAGATTGAGACTCAAATATGCCCTTGAGAGTAGTTCAAACTATATTACTTGGAAGGAGACAATGGAGGTAGTTTTGGAAGACAGCTGGTTGAAGGTATTCATGGACAATAATATTCCTAAGCCAACGGATGATCAAGATATGGAAGAGTGGAGAAAATGTGTTGCAAAGGCGAGAAGGATTATCCTAGAAGGAAAATTGAGATCATATTATCTCAAACCTCCATGGTAAGGAGACTCCATATGCAATGTGGAAAGCTTTGACATACTTGTTTCAGAACAACAGTGACCATAGGAAGTTGGCACTGAAGGACAAGATCAGGGAAATAAAGATGGAGAAGGGCAACATAATACCAAAGTACTTGACCAATTTCACCCAATGTCAGGATGAGCTTGGAACTATTGGTGTTACAGTTTCTAAAGATGATCTGGTTAGCCTAGCACTTCTAGACCTTCCCAAGAGTTGGCACAACTACCAGGATTTGGTAAATGGGAGGCAAAAGCTACCAGAGTGGGAGAATTCGTGGTAGGACTTGGTGCAAGAAGAGATTCAGTGGAACACCAGAGATGGAACCTCATCCAAGCATGATGATGAGGAGAATTGTACCTTAGCTGGAAAGGTGAAGGAAGGGAAAGAGAATTAATCCCATTCCAAATCAAATTCTAGTGAGGGTGGAAAGAAGAAGGACTTGTTAAAGATTAAATTTTTTCATTGCCATGAGCTGGGACACTATGCCACAAAGTGTCCACACAAGAAGGTCGACAAGAAGCCTTCGGGAGGAGCAGTAGGTGAAGCTCTTGCTTCACAATTCGAGTTGGATTTCACCCTCATTTCTTAGAGCCTCATTCCATATGACCGACAACAAAGAATTCTTCAATGACTTGGAGGAGAAGGACCTCCATATGCACATCGAAATGGGAGACGATGGATGGTATAATGTGACTAGCATCGATACTATTACTTTTCAGAGGGAGTTTGGTTCTCCTGTCACATTAAAATATGTCATGTATGTTCCAGGTCTGAAGAAGAATTTGGTTTCAATTTCTATGTCAGAGGATCGTGGCTACGATGTGATATTTAGAAAAGGAAAGGATTTCCTTCGTCATATAGCCTCAGGACAAGTGAAGCGGACCGGGTTTCAAGTGAAGAACCTCTACAAATTGAATGTAGAAGAACGTGCTTCTTTGAGCACAAAAGCAGAGAAGGTTCATAGTAGAGACATCAGTGAGTTGTGGCATAGAATATTGGGTCACTTGCACCACGAAGCATTGAAGATCATGCAACATATTTATACAAGACTTCCAAAGGGTACACTAGAGCAGAGAGATACATGCAAAGGGTGTACATTGGGGAAGTACATCAAAGGCACCTTTCATGATAAGGACAGTCGAGTGAAAGCGATCCTTGAAACATCTCACTCAGATGTGTGTGGACCATTCTCGACGACCAAGCACGGATATTATGTAATATTTGTAGATGATTTCTCACGTAAGTTTTGGATTTCTTCATGCAAAAGAAAGATCAGACGTTCTCTAAATTTTGTGAATTTAAAGCAATTGTTGAGAAAGACATTGGCAGGAAAGTGAAGGCCCTCAGGAGCGATTATAATGGATAATATGTGTTGAATGAATTCAAGAAATTCTATGCATTAGAAGGAATTTGATGGGAGTTAACAATACCCCATAACCCACAACAGAATGGGGTGGTTGAAAGGAAGAAAAAAAGTATTGTGGGAGTTTCACGGGCGATGTTACATGATCAGGGCCTATCGTTGCACTTGTGGGATGAAGCTTGCAACACAACTGTATATGTGCAGAATAGGAGTCCTCGTCGGATTCTCGGGATGAGTACACCTGAAGAAGCTTTTTTAGGTAAGAAACATGATGTGGCACACTTCAGGATCTTTGGTTCATTAGTTTATTGTCATGTGACCAAGGATGCAAGAAAAAATCTAGAGCCAACAATTGAGTTGGCCATATTTGTGGGGTACACTGACACACCTCACAACTATCGGGTGTACCTTCCATCTCACAGGATGATATTGGTTCGTAGATATGTGAATTTTGATGAAGAGAAGGCCACAAGATGTTCCCTTGAGTGGGAGATTCAATTTCCTACAGATGAGGAAATTTTAGCTCCAAAGGAAGAACCTTGGGATGATGTGGAGAAGCCACATGTAGAGGAGCAAAGAGTGGAAGCACCCACTCATGCAGAGATTTCCAAAAATGGAAGGAAGCATACTAGGGAGGCTGACATATTGATGCATGATGCTAGAGGAAATGTGGGAGCACCCACATCACAACGCAGGCAGAGGAGGTCACCAGATCAGTACACTGGCTACATGGATTTGATGAGTGAGAGTCTAGAGATTGAGCCATCCTCATTCAAGGAAGCAATGCAGAAACCAGTATGCGTTGATGCCATTGTAGAGGAGTATGACTCCACTATTAGAAACAATGTTTTGGAAGTGTCCCATGACCTTAAGAAAAGTTAGTGGCGAGTTCCAGATGGCTTTACAAGGTAAAGCAAGTAGCAAATGGGAGTGTGGAGAAACACAAGGCCATATTTCTGGCCAAAGGGTTCTCTCAGGTGGAGTGAATTGATCACGAGGAGACCTTTGCTCTAGTAGCAAGGTACTCTTCAATTGATCTATTCTAGCACTTTCAGCACAGATGGGATGGAATATACATCAGATGGATGAGAAGACAACATTCCTCAACGGAGTGATTGAGGAAGAGGTGTACATTGTGCAACCAAAAGGATTTGATACCTTCAACAGAGGCTCGTGTTTGTGCAGACTCAAGCAAGCACTGTATGGATTGAAACAAGAACCCCTTTCTTGATACACCAGGATTGACAGCGATTTCACTAGGTTGGGCTACACCAAAAGTGAAGCATATGTGTACCTTTACCATATTGTGGTTTAAGGTAAATTGTTGATTACAATATTATATGTCAATGCTTTCATTCTAACTGGTGATGAGAAGTTGGTAAAACCTTGCAAAGAGGATATTGCAAGATAATTCGAGATGAAGGACCTGGGGCTCATGAATTATTTCCTTGGTCTGGAAGTATGGCAAGGAGATGAGGAGTTGTTTGTCTCTCAGGAAATGTATGCCAACGAGACACTGAATAAGTTCCACATGGAGGGTAGAAAACCCATGGAGAATCCTCTAGTAGGGAAATGGAGGAAGGAAGATGCTACTTCAGGTGAAGTACTGGAGGCTACTATTTACAGGAAGCTTGTGGGTTCACTTATGTATTGATGAACACACAATCGTTAAGCCAACCAAACTCTATTGGAAGGCAGCTAAACGTATGTTGAGATACCTCAGAGGCACCACTCAATTTGGTCTTTGGTATAGACGGACAAAGGAAGTGAAGCTGCAAGGCTTCATAAATGCAGATTGGGAAGGGAGTCCATCCGACAGAAAGAGCACATCAGGGGGGATCTTCAGTATTGGGTCAACAAAATTTTCTTCGTACAATAGGAAGCAGAGATCAGTTGCACTTAGATTAGTAGAAGCAGGGTACATGGTTGTTAGTCAAGCAGCTTGTGAGGCTATCTGGATGAGGAAGATCCTTGTTGGGTTATTTGGTCAACAAATGGATCCTACAGTGATTTACTGTGACAATCAGAGTTGTACCAAAATCTCTGAGAATCTACTTTTTCATGATCAGTCCAAGCATATTGACATCTGATATTACCATATATGAGATTGTGTGCAGAGGAGAATCATGTTGTTGGTGCACATTCCTACAGAGGAACATGATGCAGATATTTTGACAAAGGCATTGTCAAGATGTAAATTCAAGCTATATAGAGGCAAGATCAGGATAGAAGATAGTCCCTTTCTTGTTGAGAGGGGCAGGATCTAGGTAGAAGATAGTCCCTTTCTTATTGAAAATGAAAAAATAAAATCCTAATTTAATTTTGTCCTTGAATTAAATTAGGAATAAAATTGTAATTCCACATCACATGACAACTTGTATTAGTTAACTAAGTTAATTTGACTTAGTTGGGTTAGTTAATTCTAGTTGAGGATCTAGCTTGAGTAATGTAGTGTCTCCTACATTATAGGAGCCTTGGTTGAGTTTAGTTTGAGTTGTAATTAATTAATTTAGTTTAACTGAGTTAAAGTCAGTTAAACTAGTTCCAACTGATGGAGGAACTAGTAGGAAGTCAAACATTGGGATGATTCTTCACGTGTTCAACCAGTTAACTAATGATTCACTCATAAATAACTCATGCATGTCATATCTAAGAGTTACCCAATTGAGATTGGAGTTCAGGGACAATCTACTATTAGTTGTATAATCATCCGAATTGTACATGTGATGCATGTAGTCATAAGAAGGCCTATGATGGATTGCACAATTCCATTGAGTAATTTCCCTAATTTATAAGGGATAATTCCCAAAGAAACAACGCAAGGAATTAGGGACTTGGGCAAGCGAGAAACTGGTTAAGTATTTGCCTAGGCTTGTCTAGGAAGCAGTGAGACAAATAGAGGTAGTGCAAAGGTTGCTCGGGCTTGAGCAAAGCATTGTAATCTTCTCAAATTTTCTGACTAATACAATATTCATAGACCAGGGGTTTTTAGTTGTGGCTTTCCCTAGGAAATCATTATGTAATTTTTTGATTGAATTCTTTCTCTTGTATGCTTCCTAATTTTGCGATTGTTTAATTGTTTTTGTTGATGAGTAGAGTAGATTCAAGTCTTTTGTTTTAGAAAATCACATAAGCAATTTGAATCTACAAGGAATTTCTACACAAAAGAAACAAGGATGAGAGCTATAACACAAGGAGATACGCCCCCGGTAGGAGCTTGAAGGCCTTAGAACCTGAATGTGATGTCGTCGGTCATAGCGCCTGGTCCTATGGAGGAAATGCGATAAAGGGATAAGTAGAAGGAGTTAAAATCCAATCGAGATTTTGCAATTTCGTAAGGTCTTTTCAATAAAAGTTACGATATGCAAAGACTCCATTATAACACTACAGTGGTATATGAAGTTGTAGGTAACAGCTCCCAGTCCCATGGTGGAAGAACAAGAGAGGTTAATCTGAAGGGGCTAAAGGAAAATTGGAATATTGTGATTCCGTAATGTCTCTTTTAATAAAAGTTGGGAAATAAAAGGGCTCTGATAGTTCAGTATAGAGTGTTAAAGGATGAATGGGCCGGAAACTAGAGAGTAAATGCACACATATGAGTTGGTTTCGCAGGAGTAATGATGACTACAAAGATTGCTGGGTCGAGGTGAGGAGGACCATGATTCTCAGAAAAAGAATTGTTGGGCTTGTCTCGAAGTTGAAAGAAAGCCATCTTTGGTCTCTCATGCACACCTTATAGAAATAAATGAAGAACAAAGAAGCCATGCTAAAGTATAGTCAAGCTTTGTGAGCCATGAATAAGCATGGGGTGTCTCAATGGAGTGTCCAGGTGGACAGATTAAATTCTTAGCATCGAGAATCACACAGGTGTATAAATTTCCACTGTAGATCAACAGATTATGCAATATACTAAAGCAAGATATAAGATCTACTTCTACAACAAACTTTGCGGAAGCTTAATCGAATATGAGCAAGATCAATGAGAACACATATAACTGAGAATGAGAAATCAATCACACATAACACAGAAGAAATAACCTGGGGAAAGCCTTAGCCTAAAACCCCAATCTTTGTAATATCATATAAGTGGAAATATGTCAGAATTGCACAAAGGCTTAGCTCGGAAGCTACCCAGCTCTCAGTACAATCCCTCTGCTGCTCATAAATAGTCAAAGGCTTCTCACAAACCTTCTCCTCTGCCCTCCAAGCCTCCTATTTCCTTGCGCAATTTTTCCTGGGGTCCAGTGCTTCCACTTGTGTGAATTCCCATCTCACACTGCTCACTTGGCTCAGTAGTAACTGCGCAATCCTGAAGGAGATAATTCCTTCTGCATGGATGAGTTTCCTATATAGGAAAAATCTTCCAATTGATAGTACATTGTCCCTTCCTATGATCTCAACTGGGTCTCTAACTGAACTAACATACATGAGTTATTTATGAGAGAATATTCAATTATTTGAAGTGCAGTAGTTACATGCATGCAAGCATTAACTAACTGAACTCACAATTAATTCAAAAAACTATTTGAACTAATCTAACTAGACTTGACTTAGTTAATTGAGCCAACTAATTACAACTCAAATACAACTCATCCTTATCTCTTTAACTAAGGGATAAATTCCTCAATTAATGGGATAGCTGTTGCATGTCCTCACATAGACTTCATGTTTGATTTTCTATAACTAATTAACTCATGGTGAATTAATTAATTATTTTACAAACAGCTCTAAGATCAAATTCGAATTTTTACTTCTCTATTTTAGTTCAGGGACTAACTAAAATAGATCCATCCCAAAATGCTATTTATAGCAATGCTATTTTTAGCACTTCCATTTTTCATTCCTTGTTGCTATGTCCAACACTGGTATTCGAACTACTATTTATAGTAGTGCTATATATAGCATTTCTATTTTTAGCATTTCTTGTTTCCATTTTCAACACTCCCTCTCAACAAGAAATGCATTCAACTCGAACCCGATATTGAACCTTTGGAATGTTCTGCATGCAACAATTCTCCCAAGTGTTGTTGCTTCAGTAACTCTAGAAACAAAAAAAACTCCCAATTGACCTTCCAGTTGGGCTAGAAACATCCTCTGATGTTGAAGCTCCATCTGTCGCTGACAAGTGCTCCCTCTCTGACCTCTGAGCTACTGCAACACTCCATTCATCTCGCACCGTTGCACACCTCTCTATGCCATCCTACACTGGTGCAACACTCTTGTGCCTCTCGCATTGTTGCAGCCTGCTAGCTCTGCATTATCTTGGGATTCCTGCACTGTAGCTCTCTCTGCCATTCCATCTGCATCTACCTCTACCCACTCAGTCAGTCTTGCTACTCCTTGTCGGGGATCCCGTAGCAAGGTATAATTAAAGAGGTTGGGTACCTCAATGATCCTGCCCCTATTCCAGCCTTCTTGGGACTGTCACTCCACATCGCCCCACCTCCTACCTGGAGGTATGGATGCATGTGATCCCTCTGCCCACTTGGCTCGAAATTTCCCCCTACTGGAGGTCTCTGCATGAGTGGATGCCTCCACTCGATCTCCTCTCGGCTTCTCTAGTTGTGGCTGCTCCACAACCTCCTGAAGCTGCTTCACCAATTGTGGCTCCTCGACAATTGTCTGAGAATTCTTATGGCGCTGCATGTTGAGAGGTAATGTACTCTCCCTCTCAACCACCAAGTCTCCATCAGTTGCCTTGCTCCTCAAGGCTTTGCATGCATCTTGAACCTCAAGAGCATATAGGTTCTTGACTCGTGAACCGATTTGCTTCACCTGTCTCATGGTGATGTGTCGAAGGAAAACTTTTCCCTTACTGAAGACTACATCATAGCCTTTGTCTTCCAACATTGCAATTGACACCAAATTTTTCCTCAGTCTTGGTACATACTTGACATTGGTCAAGGTAATGCGAGCTCCATGCTCCCTTTGAAGAACAACCATGCCTACACCTGAGACACTATAATTTTCATCATTACCCATCGCTATGAGTATCTGGAGATCTTTCTCCTCCAAGGTACTGAACAAAGTCTTATCGCCGGTCATATGGAAAGAAGCTCCACTGTCAAGAAACCAACCACATCCCACCATGGATGAAACAATGCATGCGAAGAGTGTGAAACCCAACTCGAACTGTGAGGCTAGTGCCTCACCTTCTGATCCTTCCAAGGATCCCTTCTTGGATTTCTTCAGTGGACAATTTGTAGCAAAATGGCCCACCTCATGACAATGAAAGCATCGCACATTCGATTTGTCAAACTTGTTCCCACCATGGAAAGAACTAGATTTGGGATGAGAATCCTTCTCCTTCCCTTTCTTTGCCTTACTCTCTAAGGTGCATTTTTCTTCATCCTCCTTGGATGAAGAACCATCTCTGGTGCTTCTTCTTATCTTATCTTGCATCAGATCTGACCCAAGTTGTTCCCAATCTAGCAGTTTCTTTCTTCCATTTACCGAGTCTTGGTAGCTATGCCAGCTCTTAGGAAGATCGAGGAGAGAAAGAATCACCATGTCATCATCGACTGTCGTGATCCCTACACTTCCAAGCTCATCCCTGCAGATGGTGAGCTTGTTTAGATATGTAGAGATCGTGTCACCCTTTTCACACTTGATTTTTCAAAGCTTGTCTTTCAGCACCAGCTTCCTCTGATCTTTGTTGTTCTAATATATATCTTTCAATGTTTTCCACATTGAAAACGGTGTCTCCTTCCCATGGAGACTCGAGACTATGTGGTCTCGAACTCCCTCCAGAAGGATTCTCCTTGCTCTAGCCACACATTTCTTCCATTCCACCAATTATGTAGCATTAGCTGTTGCCGTCTTGGGGACTTCTTCACCAATGAAGCCCTTTAGACCATTTTCCTCTAATACTGCTTCCATGTGATCCTTACAAGCTATATAATTTGAGTTGCCATCAAGGGCATACTCGAGTCTTAAATCTTTGAACGCCATTGGTGAAATTGAGATGTGATAAGAACTCAATTTCTATATTCAGGAACCTCAAACTTCAAACTTCTCCCTTCTTGTATAATGTTCTTCGCTTTGATCACCTTTGCTCCGATACAATGTAGAAATTCCCACTGTAGATTAACAGATTATGCAATAGACTAAAGCAAAATACAAGATCTACTTCTACAACAAACTTTGCAGAAGCTTAATCGAATATGAGCAAGATCAATGAGAACACATATAACTAAGAATGAGAAATCAATCACACACAATAGAGAAGAAATAACTTGGGGAAAGCCTCAGCCTAAAAACCCAATCTTTGTAATATCATACAAGTGGAAATATGTCCGGATTACACAAAGCCTTAGCTCAGAAGCTATCCAACTCTCAGTACAATACCTTTGCTGCTCATAGACAGTCAAAGGCTTCTCACAAACCTTCTCCTTTGCCCTCCAAGCCTCCTCTTTCCTTGCGCAGTTTTTCCTGGGGTCTAGTGCTTCCACTTGTGTGAATTCCCACCTCACACTGCTCACTTGGCTCAGTAGTAACTGCGCAATCTTGAAGGAGATAATTCCTTCTGCATGGATGAGTTTCCTATATAGGAAAAATCCTCCAACTGGTAGTACATTGTCCCTTCCTCTAATCTCAATTGGGTTTTTGACTGAACTGACATTCATGAGTTATTTATGAGAGAATATTCAGTTATCTGAAGTGAAACAGTTACATGCATGCAAGCATTAACTAACTGAACTCACAATTAATTCAACAAACTGTTTGAACTAATCTAACTGGACTTGACTCAGTTAACTGAGCCAACTAATTACAACTCAAATACAACTCATCCTTATCTCTTTAACTAAGGGATAAATTCCTCAATTAATGGGATAATTGTTGCATGTCCTCACATAGACTTCATGTTTGATTTTCTACAACTAATTAACTCATGGTGAATTAATTAATTATTTTACAAATAACCGCTAAGATCAAATTCGTATTTTTACTTCTCTATTTTAGTCTAGGGACTAAATAAAATAGGAATCCATCTTGTAATGCTATTTATATCAATGCTATATTTAGCACTTCCATTTTTCATTCCTTGTTGCTATGTCCAACACTGGTATCTGAACTGCTATTTATAGCAGTGCTATTTTTAGCATTTCTTGTTTCCATTTTCAGCAATAGGGAATTGGTGAAGTGAACGAAGTCCATTCTCTTGTTTTAATGCAGTAGCAAAATTTGTGAAAATAGACACAACAAAAGAATGGAGTGCCATGCCAGGATTACACTCTCGGGAAATGTGGATGGCGACAGAGACAACATTGAGCTCAGTGAAGCAGAGGAACAAAGATCAGGATTTCCATTGAGAAACTTGGGGAATAGAGTATTGTTGCATATTTGCTAAAGAAAGTGAAGTAGAGTGTGAAAAAGTTGAGCATCTGGCCCAAGTGTTGAACTAAAGTAGAGTGTTGCAGAGAGCATGTGTAATGTAAGGCCGAGGGTAGAGTATATGAGATTGAGATAAGAGTATATGTGGTTGAGAGCAGAAGGATGAGTATAGTGTGTTGTTGCGAAGTGAGAAAAGGATAGGGTGTTGCTGTGTGAGGATGAGAGAGCCTATGGAACAATAGAGGATCGAGAGCAAAAGTGTGATATTGCAGTGAACCAGATTGGTATTTCTATATATATGTATTTGCCCATGTTTTCAGTTTGAAAATTGTATGAAAGGTAGAACAGTGGCTAGAGTAGGTGGTGGCCTGCATTCATAAGAGGTTGGTGCCTCTTGGAAAGTAGGTGCTTGCTATCTTAAGGGGGTCGGTGCCTCCTGTGAGTGGGTTCTCACAAACAAATTGATGTAATTAAGTAGGTGCTTAATTTACATCATAATAAAAAACAAATTGGTGGTTTTTTCCCTTTGGGTTTCCATGTAAAAATACTTGTGTCAATATGTGTATGTTGCTCATGTGATGGATTGTATGTACATGTGAATGCCTTATCTTGTTGATCATCTGTATTGTGTATGAAATCTCTCACAAGTAACTGACCATAGTGAAAAGAGTTAAAGACTTATACTTAAAATTGAAAGAACTTCATTATTACTGATTCACCCCCCCTCTTAGTAATTCCTTATTCCAATAGTATGCACATTCAACCATCAAGGATTGATACTAAAAAGGATTGAGTTTAGATGGATGGATCATGATCAATGGAAAGAAGTGTTATGGCCACAAAGGGGACCTTTTTGGGGTTAAATGCATATGTATGACCCCAAGTGGGGGAATATATGGGAATAAATGTACTTGTAATATGTAAATGTATATGTAATAGGGCTAGCCTAGTGATGAAGGGGCCACCTGGGCAACACAAATAACAATATATAGATATCATATAGTCATTTTTTAGGAGAGGAGATGTGGGTGTGTGGATGTAATTGATATTTGGAGGTGTTTATCCTATTCTTAAAGGACTTATTATGTAACTTATGTATCTTATCTATATTGGAGTTGTGTTCCACACTCACATTGGTGTACATGTTGTGTATTTCTATTTTTTTATTTGGAACATAACAAGAAGGAAGCGGGAACATAAGAAAACTATATCACTTGGTTTCGTCACATATAAAGTATTTAACTACAAAGCTTTGAGGAAAAATATTTTTGAAGGTGGGTATTATTATATGACCTCAATGGGGACATATATGGGATTAAATGTATGTGTAATGAAGTAAAGGTATGTGTAACAACGGTCAACCTAACAAAGGGGCAGCATATGCACTATAAGAATAAGTATATATAGAGATCATGTACTCATTATTGAATAATATATGATTTGGATGTATGAATGTATGTGGGTATCTAGAGGAGGTTATATTATTCTTTAAGAAGTTATTATGTAAGTCATCTTTGATATATATCTTGGAGTTGTGCTTCACCCTCAAATTTGGTGTGCATGATCCGTACTCTAGTTTCTTATGATATTTCAAGGTTTTTTAGATAACAAGCAAGTAAATTAAGGAGAAGTCCTCTCTTGGATAATCTTCATAGTTGAGGTAGAAGAATGCTTAGAATAGGGAGAAAAACCCTAGAATATGTGAATGTAGAAGAAGAAGCAACAATTATGATGGAGGTGATTGACATTTTGATAAGTCACATATTCAATATCATTTTTATAGAAAATATGGACATTGTGAGTTTGAATGTAGGATTAAAATATTTGAAATGAGTAAGCAAAAATATGTTTTTGAAGAAAAAATGGAGAGACTATTCCTATATATTTTTACTTGTAATGTCATTGAGGAATATTTAGAACATGTTTGGATTTGAGATAGTGGATGTAGCAATCAAATGAAAAGAATAATAAGATATTCTCCACAGATGAATCAATGCAATTTGAAGTAAAGCTTGGAAACAAGACAAAGGTGACTATGATCGGTAAAGTCATCAAGTCAATCAAGAAAAAACAAGGTGAAAAGAAATGCATTTTTTATTTTTGTTATATGCTTAGTTTAGAAAATAATTAGCTCAATGTTGGTAAATGACTTGAGAGGGATAACAAATTGTCTTTGAGAAACAAATGAGTTATTTCATGGGTTGATTAAGAAATGAAATGTAATGTAGATGGATTCCATCACATTTTTATAATGTTAGGTTTGAGAATATACATTATGTTAAAGAACATATATTGTGTTTTTTCTTCTAATTATATGTTAATTATTATATTCTTTTTAGAAGAAATTACAATTGATTGCTATGAAAGTGCTTAGAAAATGTGTACACCCAAAATGAACTTGTCAAATTACATAATGGACATATAAGTGAAAATTATTAAGGTGATACCATTTCTTATCAAATTTTAAGAGGTGGATCCCCCCCCCGATCAGGGTGAGAGAAGGCAGAGCAATCTGCCTTTGGATTTGGATGATGGGAGTAATGTTAGGAGATAAGGTCGGGAGGTGGCCAACCATTAGTACATGCATGCGAGAACGAAGTGGAGTTAAGACGAAGGACACACGGTATGTGATTAGAAGGTTCCCACAAGGGAAGTGGTACCCTACTCAGTTGTTTTGGTGGACATCACCTCAATCATTGGGTATTTCTCCCTTAGAAGATTCAGTTGGATTGTTTTGTGGTGTTGGTGTTCTGCGCTGGTGAGTTCATGGGGGAGATACTGCTTGCCGAAACTATCACTGCAACTAGAAAGAATGGAAAGCGATACTGGGTATGTTTTTTCTATTACCTCCCCTCTGGGCCTAAAGAATGTGTGTCGTAGTTGTGAAAATGTCAGGGTTATGGGATGGCTTGGTCTAGTTTGGTATGGTAGTCATATATATGGGGTGTCATAGAGTGAAGTTATATATATCAAGTACGTTGTTTCAATCCCTGTCTCAGTTATGTTCGGCATTATTCTCTCCCCCATGGGCATGTTTCTCTTTGTTCGGGAGTGTCGAGGTAGGTCAGGTTCCATGTGGCCTAAAAAAGGTAGTTGGTTTTTCAAGCGGTGGGTTTCACTACAAATTTGGTTGGGAAAGGGTCTATCATGGTTGTATGTGTCTTCTAGCATGGTTTTGTTGAGACCCCAGTATGACGAGGAACTCCTCAATGGTGATAATGTTCAAGGTTGTTGTTGCATGCGTAGAGGATGTTTCTATGGCCTTTTGGTTTACTAGGCATTTCACCGATGTGATATATGATGGAGCGACCCACAGGAGATGAATTGGACTATGTTTTGGTGGCGTAACTCGGAACCTAACTGTCTTGTGATGCTTTCTAAATTATATAGCAGGTCTCTGTAATATTAGTGTCTTATGTGATTGCATGAATATTTCTTGGCTCGGGTTGGTGGTGGGGCTTCTAGACTGGCCCTGCGCTCAATGTGACAGTGTTTGGTATAGCATAGTTTGGGGTACAAAAATGATGGGAGCTGGAGGCCATGGAAATGGCAGCAGGTACAAGAAGATGAGGGAGAACACATCTCGTTCAGTCAGAACATCGAGAAGGAGTGGTCGGCGCATCGACGCTCAAAGTCTTCAGGAGGCAATGCAAGTCTACAATTCAGGCACAGTTGTAGATGTCAAACTGTTATAGCTCCAAATCTCACTCTTATGGTTTGTGATGCTGCACTCATGGCCTAGGGAAACCCCTCCTTCCAGACCTGGTCCTAAAATTTAAAAAACAGTGTTTTATTCCCTATACGCGACATTGCCCTGAGTTAAACGCGTGTACACGCGGGTCTGTGTATACCCAACCCGCGTGTATGTATTAAAACAATTAAAAAAATAAATAATTCCTCATTTTCGGGCGGAGATCACGGGTTTTACCTGCTGATCACCTGTTAGTTCCCGTGGCCCAACTGTTCCCAACCAACTCCTAACTAAAAAACTACTTTGGAGATGGTATAAAAAGACATCAAAGGGAAGGCCTAAGGGGGAGAGAAAAGAAGAGCAAGATTATTATGCTGAGATTTTCCCCTTAGACCAGGTCTGAAGTCCTTGGTACCTTCTGCACTTCCCCCATTTTGCATAGGAAACCCTTGTTTCCATGTGTATTGGTGATCATTCATCCTTTATATCACCATTGAGTAAGACTTGGAAGGAGCTCTTGTTGGAGGCTTGAGGCTGGAACGAATCCAGGAGGAAGCTTTGCTTGGAGCCTGTTGAAGGTGTTTCAGGTGAAATCTTTCCGTTATATGTACTTTACTTGCCTTTATATAAAGAAACACGTCTTGGTTCCCGAAACAATCTTTCTTTATGCTTATGAGATTCTTGTCTTGAATTCTTATGCAAGTAGTTACTTAAAGATTTTTATAACTAACTTTATAGCATGAAGATGGTTTTCATATAAGTATTTGTCCATGTACTGTTGTGTTCTTTGATTTGTTTGTTTTACAGGTCAAAGGAGAAGAAGGGAACTCCAAGAAGGGTTTGGACCCTAAAGGCCTTCTCGAACGTAGGACCTTAGGTACGTACCCTAAACATTAGAATTTGCTTATAGTAAAGATAATGGCTGTGTGTGTGTTTCTTTGAATAAGCAATTTTCAGTCTGGTAGAGTCTTAACCCAAAGGACCCTAGGGGTACTTTCCCCTCAACCAGAATTGGCGACTCCGCTGGGGAACAACACTCTTGTTGTTCCTAGTTTGGGTAGCCTTCAAGCCAATCAAGGCTCAACCCCTCTGTTTGCTGGCTCTGACTGTCTGATCTGTTCTTGAACTCTAAGCTTTTCCAGTTTTTTCAGTCTGTATTTTTTATTTTTCTTGAAAATCTTCAAATACGCCGTTTTGCTGGATTACAGAAGCGTATATACGCAAATTTAACTAAGTGAACCTGCGTATACGCAGGTTTCCTCAGTTACAGTCGCGTGTACACGCACTCTGCACATCACTGCAGGTGCGTATATTATATAATTTTCAAGATTTATAAATTTTCTTTTTGCTGAAATGTTTGTCTGGTGGTTTGGGTCAGTTTGAAGCAGTCATTTTCCAGTAACATTCCTCTGTTTAACAGAGGGCATCTTGTTCTGAACTATCTCTAATTATAAGGAGTATTAGTCTTGTTTTCGTTGATTGCAAGCGTCATTGTTTTTTGACACACAAGATTTCTGGTTAAGAATCTTGAATGCTCTGTTTTGGCAGAGTAGGAGGATTGGATTCAATCTTTGTGTTCATTTTGTTTTGGTGACCCTTTTGTTTGCTTAACGAAACCATTTTTATGACCATTTGCTCCTTCGTTTCGGGAAATTTGTTTGTTACCATTTTCTTAAAACTTGTCTTTTGATCTCTTGGGCTTTCATTGCTGCTTTTGATTGTTAAGAGCGATTTCAAGCACATTTATTTTTTTTGAGTTTTCATCCATTGAGAGGTGTCAATTCACAAAAGTTTTTGTTTGCCTATTCATCAACCATTGGTGTCAGTATTTTTGAGAGCATTCTTTGAAAAAGACTTCTTTGTTTGTTGTTTGAAAGAAAATCTTTTGAAAGTTTTAAGTTTCGCTTTCTTAAACTTGCTTTTCATTTGATTTCCTTTTTTGCGAAGTGAAAGTGCTTTATGTTTATCTTAGAACTTGTTTTTATTGTTTGGACGAAATTATTGGTAGCACATCATATTCTATCTAAGCATTTTAGTGGCAAGACAAATTTGATAAGTGAGCAACTTTCCTTCTTTGTTTGCAGAGTAGTCTTAAAATCTTGCATTCACATATAGTTGTTGCATTAGGATAGATTTGCATCCCTTTTTATGCATACATAGCTTTGTTAGCTTTTGTGAGTGTGGAGTTTGAAAAGAAAGCAAAAAACTTTGTTTATATTAGAAGTACCTCTGAACCTCATAGAAATTGCTCTTCATCGAAAACAAAAAGTGCATGTGCATGTAGCTAAGTTTTATTAATTTCTTTTGTGTCCATAAAAACACCACAAGTTTCATCTCCATTACCCTGTGACTTAAAGAACAACCTAATAAAATCAAGCGCTAATTAAAATCCACTAGAATTTTTTGTTTTAGTCAGTTACACCAACAAGTTTAGGATTTTAGGGCCTTGGATTAGGTGAGTGGAGAGTTAACTCTCCAAGGCCACATAAAACGTCAAACATAAGAGTCTGAATAACGAGAGAAAATCCAATAGCGTTAGGAAGACCAGGAAAGCTCCGGATCTGGGAGTTAAGCACGAGGGTCTGTGAAGACAGGGAAGAGAGATACCCCCTCTCCTACTTGTCCGAACTTACCTCACGACTGTTCTGCCTGGCTTCTGCGACGAGTTGGTGTCCATAGTTGCCTCTCCTAGGGATCTACACAAGTGGCTGCGGAGGGGAATCCCGTGGCACCTGAGGTTGACGTTGCATCACTCTCGACAGTACTACTGGAGGGCACCCTTGCGAAGCTTGGGGGCTTGCACCGGCGCAGGCTGTTGTTAGGAGGTCAGCGTAACTTCCTCTGATACCTTCGCTGATAGCACTGGGCCGTCATTATCCCAGACTATCTTCGGAAGGCCCCTGACTCCACTTTCTTGTATTTTGGTGTCTGGTCCTCATCACCCGGAGCGGAAATACTCGGAAGTTGTTTGACTGGCTGTATCTTTAGGGGCTTTATAGTGTGTGCTCTTTGTTCCTTGTATATAGTTGGCTTTAGGTATTTTTGTCTAGTCACCTTTGGACTTTGTGGTCTGAGTGCCTGGCTTACCACTCTACCGATCTTGAAAGGCTTTTGGTCGTTCTTTCAGAAGTTGTGGAATTGCCTCCTCAAGGGCAAAGGTTTTGGTTGCTTACCCATATTCTTTGAAGAGTTATTTCTATATTCCCGCAAGGGAAAGGGTCTTTGGATCAATTTAATATGGCTAATATTCCTGTGGAAACCAACCAAGGTGCCCTCCCGAAAGGGGATCCTTGTGCTTTTCCTTTCTTTGGAAACGTTGGTACTCCCTTGATGGCCACTTTGAATATTCCTGGGTTGGATGTTGGACTACCCATTTGGCTGTGGTCCACTCCGAATATTCCAAATGCTCTTGAAGCCTCTCAGTTGAATGCTTTATTTCAAGGGCATCACATGGGTGCTAATTGTTCATCTTCTTTCAAAGAGAAATCTGGGATTCCTTCTTCTCCTCCTTCTTGTCACAAGAAATCTAAAAAGAGGAGAAAAAGGAAGTCAAAGAAGAAGAATAATTCTATCCCTTCATCTTCAACCTCTGCGAGTCATGTTGGAGATGCGCCTTCAGCCACTGCTAGTCATGCTGGGGGCACAAGTCTAGTCACTGCGAGTCAAACTAGCACTTCATCACCAACCTCTGCAAGTCATGTTGGAGATGAGCCTTCAGCCACTGCTAGTCATGCTGGGGGCACAAGTCTAGTCACTGCGAATCACACTAGCACTTCATCTTCAACCTCTGTGAGTTATGTTGGAGATGAGCCTTCAGCCACTGCTAGTCATGCTGGGGGCACGAGTCTAGTCACTGCGAGTCATACTAGCAAAGAGTCACCGACCTCTGCAAGTCATGTTCAGGACTCTCCGCAAACCACTGCTATTCATGTTGGCGGAATGGAGGTTGATAAGAAACCTGGACGTAGAAGTTTTAAACCTAAGTTCCCTTGTAAGATATGCAAGGGAGACCATCTTACTCATTTATGCCCTGGTATTCCAGAGGTTCAAAGGATATGGTCCGAGTCTGAAAATACTTCTGCTCCTAGATCTGATATGGTTTCTCATCAATCCCATCAACCATTGGTTGATAATGTGGTAAAGCCAGTGCAATCGCTGGCCGATTACACTCCTCTTTTGGGGGGTGAAGTGCCTAACAAAAGAGTTTGTTTGATCTCTAGTACAGAGTCTTCTAGTATAGGGGGCATTCTGGTTTCTTCGAATGTTCCCCCTCCAAGTTCTAAGAGTGTTTCCTTTGATTGGGGTAGTCTTGTTGAGCCTCGTCTTCCTTCCGCTGCACCTTTTCAAATAAAGGTCAGGGTTAATTCCACAAATGTCTATCGATGTATGGTGGATGAAGGATCCTCTGCAAGTATTATATCCTCTTTGACTTGGAAAGCTTTGGGTTCCCCAAAGTCGTTGACAGCTCAGAGTCAGTTGTTAGCCTATGATAGAAGGCCTGGTGAATCTATGGGTGTTCTTCCTCAAGTGCTTATCACTTTAGGTGGGAAGACTGTCTTAATCGATATGATGGTGGTTGATAGCCCTTTAGACTTTAATATGCTACTTGGGCGTGATTATGTCTATGCTATGAATGTTGTGGTGTCTTCACTCTTTCGAGTAATGTGCTTTCCTCATAACGGGAATATTGTCACTATTGATCAGCTTGCATCTGATAATCACCACCCTAATTCGACTTTACTGCAGAATGCCCCTTGGTTTGTTCCAAGTGTTCAAGTAGACTCTACCCCGCCACGGGTGAATTATGTGGCATTGATTCCTCAATGTTCAATTGCTTCTGAGAAGGATCCTTTGACTTATTATTCTCCTTCTTGGGACTTGGTCCCGGCAGTTGACCGAGAGATTCATCCTATAGGGACATGGGACCCTTTAATTCCCTCTTTTGATCCTTGTAGTTCTCATGATTTCTTAGAACTTGTTTTGCCTTCACAGGAGGAACTCTTTGAAGCCATGAGTTATGACTACCAAAGGAGTCCTTGGTCCGATCCCTGCAAGGGGTTTGTCCAGAAGAACTATTATGCGTAAGCTGCAAGGCTGCGTGGTTCCCTGTACCATATTGTATATATAAGGTACGCATTTTCAAGTTTTGTATTCTATAACACAAGATCTTATGTGAAGTTTATATGTGGGATGTATTAACTTCGTGTCTAGTGTTCCTATTTATGTTTACAGAACTTGGAAGATTTCTCCTTTGGAAGTTTATGGTTGGTTCGTTCTGACAGGTATTGGTTCTCGAAACTGGCATATAGGTTAGGTTTTTCCACCTGCATTGTGCATTTATCAGTTTCCTTTCCCATTTTGCCTTAGGATCGACCCCACCAAGTTATGGTACGGAACCTTCTCATTGCTTAGAAGTATCATGACTTGTGTGGTAGAGCCTACCTTATCATGGGTGCCCTAGTTAGTACCTTTTTGTCGCTTGGCACTCATGCTGATTTTTCATCCCTAGGCTCGGGAGTCCTTTTTAGTCCCGCCATGACTTATGCGTTGAAGACTCATTCCTCTTAGCTTCTTCGCTTTGTTCTGGCCTTATACCCTAGAGGCTCCTTTGTGTTGAGTTGTACTACTGCATTGCCTGTTGACCATTTGCACCTTTTGGCCTAGAGCCGGCTTCACTTGGACTCGTGTTTAAGCCAACTTTTGACCATGACATCTGCAAAATCAACCTTGCATACCTTTGACTTCTGCAGCTTGACATACCCGATCCGTGGAAAGAACATACCTCTGAGTGTCACTGACCAGTTTTCACCTCCCTGCATTGAGCATAGGAACGTTCCTTCCCCAGGAACTAGATCATCTGTTTCACCGACACTCGTTCTTTCCACTGTACCATAGCATTCTTTTATTCTTTTTCCGGCTTAACAGAAAAAGACAAAAAAATTAAATATTCCAAAAAAGAGCGGGAACAGGGACATTATTTCCATTTATTGTTGGCAGCTAGAGTCAGTCGTGTCACCCTTGAACAAAGCACTCAAAACAAAGTCTCCTCTGCATGGGTGGGATTTAGTTTGACTTAGGTATGCCATAACCTTGTTATTGAGTCAGTTCTCCCCCGATTGGTTATCTCTTCCAATCATATGGAGGGTTCGTTTGTGCCTCCTGCATGGCGAACTTATACAGAGTCATCATATGCTGCCACATAGTCACATTGAGTCGTGATTTTGTTCAAGGGAAGTTAGCCTGATTCGGCCTCTCTGCGGTGTCTCTTGACTCATTTTCAGTCGGCCATCCCTGGTTGTCAGTATCATGTCTATCATCACATCAGTTATATTGGTCCTTTACTCGTGCCGGTTTGAGAAGGTCCCCATTGACTTCTTGCTGGCGGGTCTTGTCCTTATCGACGACGACACCTTGCTCTGAGGACAGGCCTAGAGCCGCACCCTGGCCCTATTTTCATTATTGATAGGTCACCTTGTGCTCAGCATCGATCAGTATCATGGGTCTTTGACTGAGTGGTTTCCCTTGTGTTCGACATCAGCATACATTATCACACATTGGGATTCGTGCAGTACCTTGGTTTCCATTTGACCCTATTGGTGGATACCTCGCCTCTGTGTCAGCTTTCATTATTGGTTGGTTCAGAGGGTTTCTGCCGTGCGCTAGCCACATCTTGTGTACGCCGGAAACGTACTTCGGTTGGGTTACTACATCTTTTTCGTCTGATTCCTTCCACATTATTGGCCTACGGGTTACACTCGCGCTAGATTGATGGAGGATGCCTTAATGCCTTCCTTCTAGCGGATCTTTCCCTATCGACTCCGACTCATTGCTCTGGGGCAAAGATCTAGAGTCCATTTGGCAGTACCTTGGGGTTTGCAGTCATTAGTGGCAGATCCTTCGCTATCGACAGTGGGAAACCATCATTGTCTCCTGATCGATAGATTCTTACAGGTGTTCGACTTCAGCTCATCTATTCACACTTGTTAGATTGTACTGGGTACCTTAACGCTCATTATCATTATCGGTGAGTAGTCTCGCGTTTGTTAACAGTATACATCAATGACCGGTAATCAAACGATTTCTCACATGGTCGACTTCAGATCATTTATTCCCATGGTGTAGAAATGTACCACGGCGGTCGGTGAAGACCTCAGGTTGTATCAGCATTCATTGGTTCACTTGACAGTTGCTCTTGTTGCTGCTAGTTGATACCACTCCACCTTACATGTTGCAGTCAGTCATGGCGACATTCTATATGCTGGCACCTGAGTTTGCAGTGTAGTACCATCCTATTCCATCATGTTCAGTTGGTACCTTTTGGGATCAGTCTTTGATATCAGTGATCCGTTGCATTTTTCAGCATCATTGACAGTCTTATATGTGATATTCAGACATGTACTTGCTCCTTATGATCAGATGATCCATTATGTATCTTCCAGTCATTTATACTTGTATACTTAGTGGATCCGCTTGTACTTGATATGCGGACATACTTTACTTTTTCTGAGCATGGGTATGTCCGCCTCAGACAGTGTTTCTTTCTGATCTCCTTTTGGTGGCTTGGCAGGCTGAATTCCGGTGAAGTCCTCCTCGGTTTTTCGACAAGACTTCCTTTCCATGTTCTTACATAATATATTTCGGCCATCATGTTCCCCTTCTGACCTCATACATTAGGGGGCATCTGTTATAGCTCCAAATCTCACTCTTATGGTTTGTGATGCTGCACTCATGGCCTAGGGCAACCCCTCCTTCCAGACCTGGTCCTAAAATTTAAAAAACAGTGTTTTATTCCCTATACGCGACATTGCCCTGAGTTAAACGCGTGTACACGCGGGTCTGTGTATACCCAACCCGCGTGTATGTATTAAAACACTTAAAAAAATAAATAATTCCTCATTTTCAGGCGGAGATCGCGGGTTTTACCTGCTGATCACCTGTTAGTGCCCGTGGCCCAACTGTTCCCAACCAACTCCTAACTAAAAAACTACTTTGGAGATGGTATAAAAAGACATCAAAGGGAAGGCCTAAGGGGGAGAGAAAAGAAGAGCAAGATTATTATGCTGAGATTTTCCCCTTAGACCAGGTCTGAAGTCCTTGGTACCTTCTGCACTTCCCCCATTTTGCATAGGAAACCCTTGTTTCCATGTGTATTGGTGATCATTCATCCTTTATATCACCATTGAGTAAGACTTGGAAGGAGCTCTTGTTGGAGGCTTGAGGCTGGAACAAATCCAGGAGGAAGCTTTGCTTGGAGCCTGCTGAAGGTGTTTCAGGTGAAATCTTTCCGTTATATGTACTTTACTTGCCTTTATATAAAGAAACACGTCTTGGTTCCCGAAACAATCTTTCTTTATGCTTATGAGATTCTTGTCTTGAATTCTTATGCAAGTAGTTACTTAAAGATTTTTATAACTAACTTTATAGCATGAAGATGGTTTTCATATAAGTATTTTTCCATGTACTGTTGTGTTCTTTGATTTGTTTGTTTTACAGGTCAAAGGAGAAGAAGGGAACTCCAAGAAGGGTTTGGACCCTAAAGGCCTTCTCGAACGTAGGACCTTAGGTACGTACCCTAAACATTAGAATTTGCTTATAGTAAAGATAATGGCTGTGTGTGTGTTTCTTTGAATAAGCAATTTTCAGTCTGGTAGAGTCTTAACCCAAAGGACCCTAGGGGTGCTTTCCCCTCAACCACAAACATTTGATTAAAACTTGGGAAACAAATCTTAATCGTTGGGCAGCTGTGGAATTCAGGGTGGAGGAATGGAAGGATCTTGTCCCAGACCCACGCAACATCTATGGTTGTCTCACACAGTACAAGCACACGATGCACCTTTACTGGATTATGAAGAGCCTGGTGGCCAGAGCCATAATGACCCCTCGAGGGCATGCTGGGGAGCCAAACCCAGGATTGCAGGAAATTCAAAGAGAGCTAAAACTATTCCAGGTTCATATTTAGCATCAGAACAAGTGCCTAGACCACATTGAGGAGCACACTTAGTGCCTCCCTCAGACAGAGCTGTCCGGTTCGAGTGCACGAGACCCAGCTCCAATGGAGTCTTATGATTAGTTGATGTTTTTATGTTTAGTTGTGGTGGAATTTTGCTAGTTTTTAACAGTTATATATATCAACTACTATAGAATTCTGTAGATATATTAGTAGAAATTGTTGGTCAGACTTACAGGCATATAGAGCCTTGATGGACAAACATCAAACTTTGAGATTTTGGATGGCATATAATGCGTTTCGGTGACCAACAGACCTGGTTTCCCATAGGGCAGGTTTAGGCCATTGAACATCTTTTACATGTTTGTAACTTGCTTTTACTTTAATGAATGAAGAAGGACTTACACAACTTACACAATAAAATAAAATTTAAAAGGTGGATATTATTGCCCCACTTTATGTAGATATTGACATATGTATGTTATAAATTGCCGCACTTATCAAGTTTATGTGGGAAGAGATAAAATACCTACTATTGTATTACAACTTGTCCACATTTAACAAGCTTTTAAGTAATGAGCATTAAATTTCATTAGTGAATTAAATATGAAATTTTCTAAGGGAAAAAAGTATGTCCTAACAACTATTATTCTACTAAATGTCAACACTACAAAAAAAACACTTCTTTTAAGGTAGTTGTCCAATTTATTGAGAAAAATATTTGAGAAAAAGACACTTGGAGGGATAGCTCAATATACATAAACATAGCCATAAAGAAAATAAATCAAGATACACTTTTAACCATTCCCAAGCAACTCACACAGTAAAATCATATGCATGTTAATCATTGGTTGGAGCTTATCTCTTTTTCATAGTTGGAGTTTGAAGCTAGACTTGTGATGAGTTTGTCTTCCATAATTATACTAAGATCCTAAGAAAAAATAAAGGTGAAATTGTCTTTGAGAGGTCATGCTACACATGTTAGTTTTGGTTATTTATTTGAACATGACCTTTTTTCACAAGGACAAAGTGAAGAGCGATAGATTTAGGAAATAAATAAAGTCTTCACCGCTAGGGTGACACACGTATCAAACCTTTATTTTCACAGCTCAAACAAAAGGAAAGAATGAAGCCAATGTACTAGGGATAATTCTTTTAAAGAATACGATTTTTTTTACCACTATTAGATTTAAGATCAATGGTTGAAAAACCTCCTTCACAAAACCATGCATTGATTCCATTCGCATCAAAATTTAATTTGAGATATCCATGGTATAAAATCCTTTTAGTTTCATCCATTCCCAACATGCATTTTATTTCCCAATAAACAAAACTAAACCATGAGTATTCGCCCCCCCCCCCCCCCCCCCCCCCCCCCCCCCACACACACACACACACACACATATATATATATATATATTCACAAAACCATGCATTGATTCCATTCAAATCAAAATTTAATTTGAGATATCCATGGTATAAAATCTTTTTAGTTTCATCCATTCCCAACATGCATTTTATTTCCCAATAAACAAAACTAAACCATGAGTATCCCCCCCCCCCCCCACACACACACACAATTTAATTTGAGATATCCATGGTATAAAATCTTTTTAGTTTCATCCATTCCCAACATGCATTTTATTTCCCAATGAACAAAACTAAACCATGAGTATTTCCCCCCCCCCACACACACACACATATATATATATCTGTGTGTGTGGGGGGAATACTCATGGTTTGTAAAATTGGAAATTACTTGATGATATATATATATATATATATATATATATATATATATATATATATATATATATATATATATATATATATATATATATATCACCAAATAATTTCCAATTTTACAGATGGCCATCTCAAATTCCCAATGTATTAATCACTCGTTAAGAATTTGCCAATTCCAAATTTGGAATTGAACTGGTATATTATTATGCTAAACATCTAATTGCAATGTTTATGGTGTGTATTATTACTATTTTATCCTTGATTTTGATATCACACTAAAGGATTTAATCCTTGCCTCGTATTACAATAAGCATTGTGATAGCCTATGCTTTGCGTTCTTAAAGCATCATAGTATAACCTTAAAATAAGAATTTGAAAACATTAATCAATAGTGTGCATGCTAACACTTGTTTACAGGTTTGTCTTATTAACCTGGCAAGAAGAAAAGCTCACCACAACTAATATAACCCTGAATTAATAATGTTTGTAGACTAATAATTACACGTGTTTTTTCTTTGGAACTAGTGGTAACTTGAACAACCTACTACAAGTAACCATAAACACAAGTATGAGATAATCACCATCAACATTAAACTATCTCAATTGCATGAACTAAAGGATGAACACCACATTGGATAAATAACATTGTAGTGATATCATCATTCCCAATTCACTTGAGAACCTATTAGGAGAATGAAAACATGGTAAAGTCAAACCATATTGATGATTAGAGTGATTTTCATTCAAATTTTGCATTAGGCATAGAGTTTCAAAATGCTTTACAATTGACCTTATGTTGACCAAAATATGGTTTGACATTAACATGGTACTAAAACCTTTTAAAAGCATCGATGAAATTGACTTCATTATACATCTAAAGCCTCTAGCAATAACGTCACACCACTAATGAGTAAAATATATGATGAGAAAAACGATGCACATTTGTATAACCCATGGATGCCTCTAATGCATGATGTCCTCTACAAGGGTCAATTTTAATTGGGTTAAGATCACATCAAGCAACTTGATTCCAAGAATTCAAAATGTTTGTGAAACCCTAGACAATCAAATATCAAAGTTTTTTTAGCTCCATACATGAAGTATTGCTTGTGCCCCTAAATCATTTTTATGATCGTCGGAATTATTCCAAGCTTCCATCTAAGTATATTGTTAGGATGTATGAAAAGCTAACTGTGCAATATAATAATATGAATTTATATGGGATAGTTTTTTGGTAGTTATATATGAAATTGTGTTTAAAAATTTTTGTGTAATTTTTTTTTAAGAAGATAGGAAGGCCATAAAACTTATTTGCAATTGGTTCATTGAGGAAAAAGTGGAAAATTTTATGTATCTATGCTTATATTAAAGTGTATAAATCTTAGTGATTCTTACTAATTCCTAAAATCATGATTATGAAATTTTTTACGTTGTTTTTTTGTAAAAGTATTCAAACTCCTAAGAATTTTATCTAGTCTCTATAAAACATTAACTATTTTTACAATAAATAATTTTATTATATAAAATTTGGGTGAACTTTGTAGGTTTTAACCCTGTACATAAATTACCTGCATACGAATTCTTAAACAAAAAGCATAACCCATAAAACACATATGCACAGAGATTTTTCCCTGGATCCCAAAACCGGGACTACCAGCTTGATTTTTCATATGTTCCTTTCAATGTTACAATACATATCTATACATGCCGAAGCATCCAATACCATGGACCGAAAAACCATCGCATCCAATACCATGGACCGAAAACCATCGCGTCCAACAAACATGTGCGAAAATCATGCACAAAACCATAGGTGGGTCCGCCCAACCTAACATATGGTCCAAAACCAAAATTTTCCGGGGCGCTGCCCTGGACCCCATAAAGTGGGGTTACGGTGCCCTTCAAACCCCCTATTAACTACGTGGAAAGAATATAACACAACCCAACAATCTCCCACTTGTTGTTTTCTTTCCACAGGGGGCCACAGGAGAGCTTAGTCATTTTTTCAGCCCTGAGATTCCCATTGCTTCTCTACACCAAGAGAACTTCTCAGAGCTCACAGATTTTGTCAATGCATCTGCAGTATTCTTCAAAGTGTCCACCTTTACCAGCAACACCTTTCTGTCTTCTATCATATCCCTCACAAAGTGATATTGAACATCAATGTGCTTTGTCTTTGAATGATAAGCAGGGTTCTTTGCCAAGAAAATTGCACTTTGGCTGTCACAGTCTATTCTTATAGCTCCCTGTACTAACCCCATACTTGAACACAATCTCTGCAACCAAACTGCTTCCTTGCTTGCATGAGTGGCTGCCATGTATTCTGCCTCTGTAGTTGATAGTGCCACTACAGATTGTTTCTTACTCATCCAACTGACTGCACCTCCAAATAGGTTAAACACATACCCACTTGTAGATCTTCTCTGATCCAGATCTCCAGCCCAGTCTGCATCAACAAAGCCATGAATATCCAACACTCTGTCCAATCCTGGTCTTCCTTGGTAGCACAAACCATAATCACTAGTGCCACGCAAATACCTGAAAACCCGCTTCACTGCTGTCAAGTGCTCCTTCCCAGGTTTTGACATAAACCTGCTCAATACTCCCACTGCATGTGCAATGTCTGGTCTAGTACAGACCATTGCATACATCAGGCTACCCACTGCACTTGCATATGGAACACGGGACATGTCCTCTTCCTCTTCTTGTGTCTTGGGACACTGTTCAGCAGATAACCTCACACCTACAGGAATAGGAACCTTCACCGATTTACTATCCTGCATATTAAACCTCTGGAGTATTGTCTCGACATACTTCCTCTGGTTTAACCAGAGCTTCCTCTTTGACCGATCTCTTTTAATTTCCATGCCCAAAATATAGTTTGCAGCACCAAGATATTTCATGTCAAATTTGGAGGACAATTGGGTCTTCAAATCCTGGATAATTTCTTTGTCATTTCCAACCAGCAACATATCATCCACATACAAGACCAGATAAATAATACGGTCACCAATTAATTTAAAATACACACAATGATCTGCTTTGCTTCTGGTGAAGCCAAGTCCCCGTATAAATGTATCAAATTTCTGATACCACATCCTTGGTGACTGTTTTAACCCATACAGAGACTTCTTTAACTTGCATACCAGTTCTTTCTTACCCTTCACCGCAAAGCCTTCAAGTTGCTTCATGTAGATTTCCTCTTCCAAATCCCCGTGAAGAAATGTTGTCTTCACATCCATCTGTTCTACCTCAAAATCAAAAGCAGCAACAACAGATAAAAGTAATCTAATAGAAGTTACCTTGGCAACAGGAGAAAAAATATCACCAAAATCAATTCCCGGCACCTGGGAATAACCTTTTGCTACCAACCGAGCTTTGTATTTCTCCACCTTTCCTTCTGCATTTGTCTTCTTCTTGAACACCCATTTGCTGCCAATGGGTTTCCTTCCAACCGGCAACTCCACCAGATCCCAAGCCTCATTTTTGTGCAAAGATGCCATTTCATCGACCATGGCCTCTTTCCAGAGTTTTCCATCCTCTGAATCCACTGCTTCCTTCACAGTTCTGGGATCATTATCAGTAACAGACAAAGCAAAATTTGAACTGAAAGCAGATGGACTATACCTTTCTGGCTGCCTTCTTTCTCGAACTGATCTTCTCACAGCCGGAGTTTGTGGCTCTTCATCTTCTGATTCCTCCTCTGCTGCAGAGTCGGATTCTTCCTCCTTTGGCTCAAACTCTATCTTCTCAGGTTCCTTTGGTTGGACTTCATGTTGAATAACATCTTTTACCTCTCTGAACAACACATCTCGGTTGTACACAACCTTCCGTGTGACTGGGTTCCAAAGCTTATAACCCTTTAAACCATCCTTATACCCAATAAAGATGCACTTTTCAGATTTACTATCCAACTTGGTTCGTTTCTCCTTTGGAACATGTACATATGCATCACATCCAAATACCCTTAGATGTGAAAGAGAGGGTTTCTTACCAGTCCATACTTCTTGTGGAGTCTTATCCTCCAACACTGATGAAGGTGATCTATTGATCAGGTAGCATGCAGTATCCACCGCCTCTGCCCAGAATTCCTGTCCTAACCCGGCACCACTGAGCATGCTTCTTGCCCTTTCCATCAACGTCTTGTTCATTCTTTCTGTGACTCCATTTTGCTGAGGTGTATATGGAGTAGTCTTCTACCGTGCTATACCACACTTCTTACAAAATTCTTCAAATTCCTTGCTGTAAAATTCTCCACCATTATCTGTCCTCAACACCTTTATCTTCTTCTCTGTCTGATTTTCCACCAGAGCCTTAAATTCTTTAAACCTGTCAAAGACTTCAGATTTCTTCTTAAGAAAATATATCCATGTATTCCTTGAGAAGTCATCTATGAATGATACATAGTACACAGACTTACCCAGTGAGGGAACCTTCACAGGTCCTGTTAGCGCTTGAATTTGGTCTCAGGCTGAAATAGACAAAATTCAAGGCAACATCAAACCACTTAGCCTCGTAGCTAGCCCTACGGGGACAGGAGAGGGCTCTCTTCGGGTCTATCTCAGCAAAAGGTCTTCAAAGGGCTGAGATAACCAATAAAGAACACTTATTTTAGACTAGTAAACTGATGGGGAAAGTTTTGATTTTAAATTTTTAGGGTTTTGTTGGAAAACTGAGCACGGCAATTTTGGGTGCGGGGATGAGACACAGTTTTTGCAGAGGTATTTTTGGGGAAAGGTAGGAGATTGTCTTGATTCCTTTGAAATAAGTGAATGGATGGATATGACCGGTGAGGAGCTAAGGAGAGCAAGAAACCATCGAGAGTTCTCCTTAAACAGATGAAAACATTGATATTAAGCAAACTTAAAGGCAGAGCATAGAAACCATGAATTCTACCTTAACACTTCATTTACTTAATTTGCAGAAGAGAATAGTAAGAAAATGATGCACATAACAAACTTACAAGTACATGAGAGAAACACACCATCAACACAAATAACCACAGGAATCCCAAATAGTGCTGCAAAACCCTGGTCTTTCCTTTGCCAAAATTGCAGAGATACAAAGTGTAAAACAGTCTAACCTTATCCCTCAAGAGTCCAACCATGAAAATGACTAAGAAAATACATAATATAGGAAAGCTAACACATTCCCTTGCCTCTATGGGTCGATCTCATCATCCTAGGAGCTGTTTCAACCAATTCTAAACTGAGCACTACAATCTAGGCAATCAAAACAACTTGCCTCTATAAGCTAGGAAACCAATTCATTCATTAATTTTTTGCCATTTTATGAATGAATCTTCTAGAATAGGTAAAAAAGAGTCATGTCAACATAAAATTACATCAATTACATCAAGGAGGATAAAAAATCCCACCAAAAAGTCAAAACTGGTCAAATGCTGCGTTTCCTGAGCTGAAGGTGCAAAACTGGCAAATTTTCCCAACGCGTAGCGCACCTTTCAGCCCACTTTTGAGGCACTTCCTGGCATCCAAATGAGGCACAAGTAGGCTTTTTGGAAATTTCTAGATGTCTACTCTCCAGCCCAAGTGGAATTTCTCAATTTGGTGGCCATTTTCCCCTCCAAAATTGCAATCTCCCAATACTGCTTCCTGTGTGTCCAAAAAGTGGCAGAAGGTCATTTTTTGCTTGTTTTTTGACTTTTTGGGGGCTCAAATCTCCATGTCTTGGCAGTGGCTGAGCAAGTGTAATTTGCCATGATAAATCCAAAAATGCTGAGTTTTCGTGAAATGGACCTCCCCAACTTAAGGGTAGCGCGCGGCGCACTACGCGTTGAGGGAAAAAACCTGTTTTTGGCACAAAAAATTCAAAATTGACCAAAATTGCTCCAAATTTCCTGAATTTTGAGCTGGAGGTGTATCATTGAGCACCATGCTCCTTCAAGGTGGCTTCAACCAAAATCTGAAGCGGATCGGGCCTTTTCCTCCGTTTTAGTGCCTTGGCCAAGCGTGCTTTGAGTACCTTCATTTTTGCTTTGCACACATGCATGCAGGCCCAATAATGATTCTTCATGTGGCGGAGCATGTCTTTGTCCCTGTTTGCCTTGGCTAACAACTTCTCTAAATGAGTGTTCACCCGAATGAGCATAGACCCTTGCTCAATAGGTGTCAAATCACCGGGTCTCTTGCGAGCCAAGTTCCGGTCTTCTCGGATCCTCCGCAACTCATCAAGAGTGTGTTCATCCTCCAACTGTTTGTTGTGCTGCTCTAAGTATGTGATTGTCCAATTTTCCATTTCCAACTTTTGCTACAACAAGTCATTTTCAACCTTTTGTTGCTGAATGATCTCCTTTAGCTCTAAGGTAGGAGAGCTGATATCAAGGTCAACAATTTCTATGTCCGGATCTCCTGATGGCCCCTCATCAATCATGGGTTGTTTGCCTCTCTATTGTACATGTGCTGCTGTCGAAAGCGAGGCCCCTTCCACCTGATGTGGAGATAACACTCGCTATGCTGATGAAGAGGGCGAGACCCCTTCCACCTAGTGTGGAGATAATACTCGCCGTGCAGATGCAAATAAGACCCTGTGGCCTCTCTGATATGTAACATATGGAGGAGCGCTGACATGCTCTGGCTCAGGAATGTCAAACTGATGTGAAGGCCCTCCCTCATCATGGACAATCTCGGGAGGTGGCTGTGGCACCATGAAGAAGTCGCGAGAAATGAAATCCTCCCAAGCAATACCCTGCTGTGCCAACTGATGCATCACTACGATCTCGATCAGTGCGTAATGATATATACTTTTGAGTTGCTGTGCGAGGTTCTTCCTTTGCACTACGGGCACCATCTTCTCTATATTTCGGCACATGAAAAATGGAATGTTCATCATTCGTACCCGGGTGAAATGCATCAACAAACGGATATGGTACGAATATAAACGTGAAAACCTGCCCTCACAAGTGAAATAGCGCATAATGAGCCTCATCAAGGGTGCATACTCATCCCTTAGGAATCTGAAAGGAAAAACAGCAGTTAGGTGTCTCATGCATCCGGGTTTGATGTATGGTTGATAATGAAATTTGTCTAGCAGCTTGCGCTTGGTCCACTCTTCCCCAACATTTGGTATCCCGATGGCTTGAGCAACCATTTCAGGTGATAGGGTGAAATCCACTCCTGCAAGGTTCACATGGCCATTGTGCAAATGTAGGACAAACAAGTAGACCAGTTCTTTATGGTGTTGAATTTGTGAGATCCTCTCACAATATCCAAAGCATGATTGATACTGAAAACATGACAATGCAAGTGGACAAGCTTGCAAATGAGCCAAAGAAGTGGGCTCTTCCCTGACATGCCGACCACCCTTACCACCCTTGTGATGCCTCCTTGGCACTTCTACCTCTGGTGTTGAATCACTGTCATAAATCTGCTCATAATCTAATTCGGTTTCTGACATGGTTTTGAAGGCAAGATGGCTGAAATGTATTACTGACTTTGCACCCAATTAACTGATGTTTGAATTTTTCAAATGTTGTTACCAAGGAGACATAAATACAAGGGAATTGTTAGGGATAGGGGAACATGAGGGAATTAGGGACAATAAACATAAAGAATGAATTTAGGGAAGGCAAGCATGGGAAATCACAAAATTATGGGATTTTAAAGTGAAGTAGGGTTTGGGATTTAAGTATGTTTTAGGAATTTTAGAGAGGAGAATTATGAAATTTCATGGGAAAATTTGAAGGAGAAAGGTGATGAAAATGAGGGAAAAAGGGATTACAAATGGGAAACCTTGGACAGCAAGAGAAATTTGAAACCCTAGCACCATTGAGACTTTAAATTTTCCACAACAATGTAGGGTTTTGATTTATCATTTTCATAGCATTTGAACATATTAATTTTCTCTTTCATCTTGCAAAATCAAATCTAGCCATGGAGGAGAGGCCTACCTGCAATTTGCTTGAGAGAAAAATCGATTTGATGGCTTGCTAGCAGTTCGTTGAGCTGAAAACCCAACGCGTAGCGCGCCTTGCCCAACGCGTAGCGCCCCTCTGACGGTGTAACGCACGTGCAAAATAACACTGAGAAAGGCTCCCTGACGCGTAGCGCGCCTCTGAAACTGCTCAATTTGCTCAAGAACTCCTAAAATCGCCTTTGCAAGGATTCACTTAGCTTGTGAGAGGCAAATGAGTTGCTAATGAAGAGTGATGTGCTTTTATAGGCTTCCTTTAGATTTTTACTTGCCCAAAACCCACTTTATAATGTTTTGAGTGTTGACACTTTTTGAATTAATTAGCTCTGACTTTTGGTTTCTTTTCTTTGAAAAATTGGTTGAAATGATGATTTCTTCTGAAAATTTTTGCAGGGATAGCTTCTAAGGTGCTTTGGCAAAGGAGACCAAGGCTGCACTTCGACATCTGGAGAGTTTGAAATTTTGAGAATTTTTTCAAAAACAGAGTTTTGAAAACAAGGTGAAAATTTAGCTGTACAATAGTGAGAATTGTTGAAATGATGCTTTATGAAGAACATCCCTCTGGCCTGCTGGTCCTTTATGACTTCTCAAGACAAAAATGGACTCAACCCTAGACCTAAGACCTCGAAACTTAAAGCAAGATGAATGACCCTTTTGAAGATTTTATTTACTTAAACAAACCTGAACCAGCAGTGCCAAACAAGAGGGGAATAAAAGACACAAACTCCCTCCACCGGGATTATGGCATGCCTAACGGAATGCAACATGATCACACTGATGGGACACCTAATCATGGAATGCAAAGAGCTTTGATCTCTGGTGGAGGGCTACTAGACCGACTCTAACAGGTCCAAACACATCACTGTGCACAAGCTCTAATATATGTTTCGTCCTCTTACCACCAGAGGGGAAACTCACTTGATTCTTCTTCCCATATACACAATTTTCACAGAAATCAAAATCCAGAGAGCTATTATTCATACCTTCTACCATACCTTTACCATGAAGTATTCGAAGGCCCTTCTCTCCAATATGTCCAAGCCTTTGATGCCACAACATGGTCTTCTCTCCAGAGACCACTAGATTCTCTACTCCATTTTCAGGAACCATAGAACTATTGCACCCATCAACAACAGTGCTACCTTGCAGCTTGTACAGAGTTCCAATCCGAACTCCCCGCATTAATATCAGTGCTCCTTGAACCATCTTGCAGGTATCTTTCTCGAACACCATCTTTACACCTGCATCATCCAACTTGCTTACAGAAATCAGATTTCTGGCCAATGCAGGAATATGTAGAACACCCGGAAGTGTTCTAACCCTTCCACCTTCCAACTTCAACTTTACTTTTCCCCGACCAATGATTCTAGCCTTCCTATCATCTCCTAAGAAGACATCACCACCATCGTATTTCTCATACTCGCAGAACCACTCTCTATGGGGAGTGAAGTGAAAGGATGCACCTGAGTCAATCAACCATGCCTCATGATCTACATGTGTACTTGAAGAAGCCAAGTACACATCCCCACCTTCATCTGAGGTGGTTTTCGCCTCTGCAGAAGGAGCATCATCAGATCCCTTTCCTTTATCAGGAGCTTTAGATTTACAATCCCTTCTGAAGTGCCCTTCCTTTCCGCATTTCCAGCACACCACCTTTGTAGGTTTTCCTGGAGATTTAGATCTCCCTCTAGATTTAGATCTCCCACTCGATGACTTATTTTTGTTTCTGTTCTGGGACCGTCCTCGTACAGAAAAGGCATCACCATTCTGGTTGTCCATATTTTTCCGTCTCATCTCCTCCGTCAGCAAGGCTGAGACTATTTCATCAAACTGCAAAGCAGTTGCATTGCTACCTATTGCAATAACCAGACTATCCCACGAATCTGGTAGAGAACACAACAGACTGATGCACTTATCTTCATCTGAAATTTTAATATCAACAAATAATAACTGACTTACCACAGTATTAAACGCATTCAGATGCTCTGTCACCGAGTCTCCATCTTTCATCCTCAGGTTATATAGCTTTTTCCGCAGGAACAGTTTATTCACCAGAGACTTAGATTGGTACAAAGTCCCTAACTTGACCCACAAAGACTTTGTCGTAGCTTCCCCTGATACATTCAGCAATACTAAATCCGAGACACACAATCGTATTGTGCTCTTTGCCTTCCGATCCAACTTCTTCCATTCTTCATCGATCACTCCCGACGGTTTAGTACCCGGATCTACCGCGATCCACTGATCTTTATCCACCAACAGATCCTCCATCTTGAGTTTCCACAACTCAAAATTCTAACCATTGAACTTCTCAATCTCTATCTTTCCACTGCTCGCCATCTTCTTTCACCACCAGAATCGATCTCGCAGATCTCCTACTGAACAGGGTTTACCACAGGCCTGAGCGAAACCCCTCAGCAACAAAGGCGTCCCCTTGAAGCCAAAACAGCTCTGATACCAAATGTAGGTTTTAACCCTGTACAGAAATTACCTGCATACGAATTCTTAAACAAAGAGCATAACCCATAAAACACATATGCACAGAGATTTTTCCCTGGATCCCAAAACCGGGACTACCAGCTTGATTTTTCATATGTTCCTTTCAATGTTACAATACATATTTATACATGCCGAAGCATCGAATACCATGGACCGAAAAACCATCGCGTCCAATACCATGGACCGAAAACCATCGCGTCCAAAAAACATGTGCGAAAATCATGCACAAAACCATAGGTGGGTCCGCCCAACCTAACATATGGTCCAAAACCAAAATTTTCCGGGGCACCCCATAAAGTGGGGTTACGGGTGCCCTTCAAACCCCCTATTAACTACGTGGAAAGAATATAACACAACCCAACAAACTTGTTTTTACGAATAGTGGAAATTAATGAATTCTTTTTTTTTCCCAAAAGGAAAAAATATGGAAAATTAGCCCATGGGCAAAATCTAATGCCTAATATTTTCCCTAGAAAAAATTATATCAAAAGTTATGGCCACATAATGGCTCATTCTTTGCTACTTGTGCATACACTCGATAGATTGGTTTTGAAAGAAATTGCATTCCATACAAATAGGGAAAATGTAGTCTTGAAAAACAAGCAAAATGAAGCTTTTCCTTCATATCTTATTACTATTGGATTTTGTAGTCTTCATAGTTTAATTTATGCCCAAAGGCAAGCTAACAAAATTTGGCATTATACATTGTGCCTGGGATCCTTCAAAGTACACGATCTTTTTAAGGAAGTGTTAGATCATCTTGACCAAAAAGGCCTAAATGACTAAATTATCATGAAGAGTTCTCAAAAGATTAAATGTGCAAGAAATGCCTTGGATTATGATTAGGCTCTAGAGCATAAGAGGTAAGAATAAAACATAGAACTCATTTTTAAGTCAATGTTGGATGCAGTTCCTAAGGTCATGCATCTAATTTATATGGTGAAGCTTTCGCTTATCAATTGAGAATAACATATTTTGCTACCAAAAAATAAGCGAAGAAGCTAAAGACATTATAAAGGAACATATAGGTAATTTTAATAATGAATTTAACAACATTGAGAAAGATAAACATGATAAAGCCATTAAACAAATAGAAAACAGGCATGGTCATCTTGATAATGCTTTAAGTAACATTGGGAAAGGTAAACATGGAAAAACCACTAAAAAAATAGAACATAGTGCCATTGAGGAACAATAAAAGAATTCTAATCCCAATAATAGCAATGAACCAAATGATAACACAACTCTTAAGATGGGGGTAAACAAAGGTTTTACAAACCTCACTTAAGGTTCATCATGGTTCAAAGCTTTTCTCAATAAACATCCGCAAGCATTTGATAGTGATCTAACAGTGGTGTTGTAAACTCTCTTTTGCAAAAGTGAAGAAAGGCATTAAAAAATTTGTTCGTAAGTAAAGAGAATAAATAAAATATGACATCATTATAAAATTGCAAAATTAATGGCCATTGATGTGAAAACAATGCATCCAATTGCAATGGCATTAATAGGAGTAGTTGTTGCATAAGATCCTCAATAAATTATCCTTGAAATGATGGAATAGATGAAACAAAAGAGTGAAAAAATAGCCATCATACTAGTAGGTTAATAAGCATAATATGAACTATCAATTTTCTTATGCACAAGGGCTTAATGAAGAAAGTTTTCCCTTGGAAATTAATTATTTCAAATGTATTTTTATAGTGAAATACATTAGTGATACGCATAAATCTTTTGATAATCACACTTAAATCTATCAATTTTGAAACCACTTTAAAATTTTGAATCCGAAAAGCTATACTTCTGCAAAACAATACTCCTTTCAAATTTATACATTATATTAATTTTTTTAATACTTCAGATTTCTTTTTAATTTAATGAATACAATTTCAATTTCAATACTAATAAAACTTTGGAAAAAATCCTAAAAATAATTTAGAAATAAATTCCAAAACATAATAAATATCAAACACATCCAAAGGCACTCTAGTGACTAGCTAACTTAACGTAACTTGATCCCAGAAACTTTACGTAACAAATAATCAACTGGGATTCCCATCCCTCTCTTTTCATTAAAATACATCAAATCTTTATTTATTATTAACTAGCCTTCCAAGTTAAGCTAACCTCGGGTCTACCCAACCTAACAGTTACTTAACGTGTTCACCCACCTTTCCTTCCTATGAATTATACTCTACGCCAAGTTTATTCGCTTCCTTAAACCCAACCGACTACACACATGATATTTACTTGTGTTGTGCGATTGGTAGATTCTCGTACTTAACCGCGGTTAGGCGCGCAACTCGTGGTTGCGTGTGTAACAACTACATACACGTCATCATCCGACTCCCCAAATCGCGTAACGGCATGCGTTTTAATCACGCGCATTGTTGACCGGCAAACATGCTGACGTCATTAACAACGAGTGACTTGTTCTCCATGTCAACCGGAGCGAGAGAATTGGATAAGTCAATAATTTAGGAGTCATGTGATCCAATTTGATTGTGTTATTAGAATTTAAAGGTGACCACCATCCGTTTGATATTTGACTCTTATCCAAAAAAAATTAAGGCGACACTTATTTTTTAATTTATATATTTATTAATGCGTTTTGGCTGTATATATTTATTTTTAAATAAACACATTATTTATTTAAAAGTGGTCATATATAACCCAACCACATTAATATACTAATATGACTGAGTTATATATACTTATTTTTAAATTTAAATAAACACACTATCTATTTATTATCTATTTAACAATGATCATATACACCTTAACCGCATTAATAAATTTATGATATATTAAATATTAGTTACCAAAAATTGAACCCATCATTTATAAAATTCTATCTATTTAACAGTGGTCATATACAACGCAACCACATTAATAAGCCTATCACGTATTAAATATTGGTTGCCAAGAATTAACCATATTATTTATAAAATTCAAAGCCCGTGGATTTTGAGTTAGAATTGGGTTTATGTTAGTATGTTCAACACAACAAGGGGCATGCACATTGCAAATTGACTTCCATTATAAGAAGATGATCCATAACACCTTATTCTTCATGCTCTTTCTCCATGGGGCAGTCCTCCCTTGTACCACTTGGTTATTAAAAATGGTTGCAAAAAATTAAATTAAATTTTAAATTGTTGATATTTAATAAGTGAGGAATTTAATTTAATTATTGATAATTAATAAGTGAGGAAATAAATATGTATTTAATTGTGAAATAATAAATATGAGAATAAATCTATTTTTTTAAATTAACTAAAAGTTTAAGGATAATATTTAATTTTATTCGATTTTATATTTTCAATTATGTATTTTTTTTATTTTTATATCTTTTATTTTTTAATTTTATTCAATTTTATATTTTCAATTATGTATGTGTTTTATTTTTATATTTTTGACTTTTTAAAATAATTTTAACTCTTTTTTTTTAGTTTATTTGTTTTATATTTTAGAGTTTTTTTTGGTATATTTTTATTGAGTTTTGCTGAAATTTGGGATATATTTGTTAAAATCATAAATTTGAGGATTTCTTTCGTCATATAGCCTCAGGACAAGTGAAGCGGATCGGGGTTCAAGTGAAGAACCTCTACAAATTGAATGTAGAAGAACGTGCTTCTTTGAGCACAAAAGGAGAGAAGGTGCATAGTCGGGACATCAGTGAGTTGTGGCATAGAATATTGGGTCACTTGCACCACGAAGCATTGAAGATCATGCAACATATTTATACAAGACTTCCAAAGGGTACACTAGAGCAGAGAGATACATGCAAAGGGTGTACATTGGGGAAGTACATCAAAGGCACCTTTCATGATAAGGATAGTCGAGTGAAAGCGATCCTTGAAATATCTCACTCAGATGTGTGTGGACCATTCTCGACGACCAAGCACAGATATTATGTAATATTTGTAGATGATTTCTCACGTAAGTGTTGGATTTCTTCATGCAGAAGAAAGATCAGACATTCTCTAAATTTTGTGAATTTAAAGCACTTGTTGAGAAAGACATTGGCAGGAAAGTGAAGGCCCTCAGGAGCGATTACAATGGATAATATGTGTTGAATGAATTCAAGAAATTCTATGCATTAGAAGGAATTTGATGGGAGTTAATAATACCCCATAACCCAAAATAGAATGGGGTGGTTGAAAGGAAGAAAAAAAGTATTGTGGGAGTTTCACGGGCGATGTTACATGATCAGGGCCTATCGTTGCACTTGTGGGATGAAGCCTGCAACACAGCTTTATATGTGCAGAATAGGAGTCCTCATCGGATTCTCAGGATGAGTACACCTGAAGAAGCTTTTTTAGGTAAGAAACCTGATGTGGCACACTTCAGGATCTTTGGTTCATCAGTTTATTGTCATGTGACCAAGGATGCAAGGAAAAATCTAGAGCCAACGATTGAGTTGGCCATATTTGTGGGGTACACTGACACACCTCACAAATATCGGGTGTACCTTCCATCTCACAGGATGATAATGGTTCGTAGATATGTGAAGTTTGATGAAGAGAAGGCCACAAGATGTTCCCTTGAGTGGGAGATTCAATTTCCTACAGATGAGGAAATTTTAGCTCCAAAGGAAGAACCTTGGGATGATGTGGAGAAGCCACATGTAGAGGAGCAAAGAGTGGAAGCACCCACTCATGCAAAGATTTCCAGAGATGGAAGGAAGCATACTAGGGAGGCTGACATATTGATGCATGATGCTGGAGGGAATGTGGGAGCACCAACATCACAACGCATGCAGAGGAGGTCACCAGATCGGTACACTGGTTACATGGATTTGATGAGTGAGAGTCTAGAGATTGAGCCATCCTCATTCAAGGAAGTAGTGCAGAAACCAGTATGGGTTGATGCCATGGTAGAGGAGTATGACTCCACTATTAAAAACAATGTTTGGGAAGTGTCCCATGACCTTCAGACAAGTTAGTGGCGAGTTCTAGATGGCTTTACAGGGTAAAGCAAGCAGCAAATGGGAGTGTGGAGAAACACAAGGCCGTATTTCTGGCTAAAGGGTTCTCTCAGGTGGAGGGAATTGATCACAAGGAGACCTTTGCTCTAGTAGCAAGGTGCTCTTCAATTGAGCTATTCTATCACTTTCAGCACAGATGGGATGGAAGATACATCGGATGGATGAGAAGACAACATTCCTCAACGGAGTGATTGAGGAAGAGGTGTACATTTCGCAACCAGAAGGATTTGAGACCTTCAACAAAGGCTTGTGTTTGTGCAGACTCAAGCAAGCACTGTATGGATTGAAACAAGCACCCCTTGCTTGATACACCAGGATTGACAACGATTTCACTAGGTTGGGCTACACCAAAAGTGAAGCATATGTGAACCTTTACCATATTATGGTTTAAGGTAAATTGTTGATTACAATATTATATGTCAATGCTTTCATTCTAACTGGTGATGAGAAGTTGGTAAAACCTTGCAAAGAGGATAGTGCAATATAATTCGAGATGAAGGACCTGGGGCTCATGCATTATTTCCTTGGTCTGGAAGTATGGCAAGGAGATGAGGAGTTGTTTGTCTCTCAGGAAAAGTATGCCAACGAGACACTGAATAAGTTCCACATGGAGAGTAGAAAACCCATGGAGACTCCTCTAGCAGGGAATTGGAGGAAGGAAGATGCTACTCTAGGTGAAGTAGTGGAGGCTTTTATTTACAGGAAGCTTGTGGGTTCACTTATGTATTGGTGAACACAAAATCGTTAAGCCAACCAAACTCTATTAGAAGGCAGCTAAACGTATGTTGAGATACCTCAAAGGCACCATTCAGTTTGGTCTTTGGTATAGACAGACAAAGGAAGTGAAGCTACAAGGCTTCACAAATGTAGATTGGGAAGGGATTCCATCCGACAGAAAGAGCACATCAGGGGGATCTTCAGTATTGGGTCAACAAAATTTTCTTCGTACAACAAGAAGAAGAGATCAGTTGTACTCAGTTCAGTAGAAGAAGAGTACATGGTTGTTAGTCAAGCAGCTTGTGAGGCTATTTGGATGAGGAAGATCCTTGTTGGGTTATTTGGTCAACAAATGGATCCTACAGTGATTTACTGTGACAATCAGAGTTGTATCAAACTCTCTGAGAATCTAGTTTTTCATGATCAGTCCAAGCATATTGACATCCGATATTACCATATATGAGATTGTGTGCAGAGGAGAATCATGTTGTTGGTGCACATTCCTACAGAGGAACATGATGCAGAGATTTTGACAAAGGCATTTTCAAGATGTAAATTCAAGCTATATAAAGGTAGGATCGGGGTAGAAGATAGTCCATTTCTTGTTGAGAGGGGCAGGATCGAGGTAGAAGATAGTCCCTTTCTTATTGAAAATGAAAAAATAAAATCCTAATTTAATTTTGTCCTTGAATTAAATTAGGAATAAAATTGTAATTCCACATCACATGACAACTTGTATTAGTTAACTAAGTTAATTTGAATTAGTTTGGGTTAGTTAATTCTAGTTGAGGATCTAGCTTGAGTCATGTAGTGTCTCCTACATTATAGGAGCCTTGGTTGAGTTTAGTTTGAGTTGTAATTAATTTAGTTTAATTGAGTTAAAGTCAGTTAAACTAGTTCCAACTAATGGAGGAACTAGTAGGAAGTCAAACATTGGGATGATTCTTCACGTGTTCAACCAGTTAACTAATGATTCACTCATAAATAACTCATGCATGTCAGATCTAAGAGTTACCCAATTGAGATTGGAGTTCAGGAACAATCTACTATTAGTTGTATAATCATCCAAATTGTACATGTGATGCATGTAGTCATAAGAAGGCCTATGATGGATTGCACAATTCCTTTGAGTAATTTCCCTAATTAATAAGGGATAATTCCCAAAGAAACAACACAAGGAATTACGGACTTGGGCAAGTGAGAAATTGGTTAAGTATTGGCCTAGGCTTGTCTAGGAAGCAGTGAGACAAATAGAGGTAGTGCAGAGGTTGCGCGGGCTTGAGCAAAGCATTGTAATCTTCTCAAATTTTCTGACTAATACAATATTCATAGACCAAGGGTTTTTAGTTGTGGCTTTCCCTAGAAAATCATTATGTAATTTGTTGATTGAATTCTTTCTCTTGTATGCTTCCTGATTTTGCGATTGTTTAATTGTTTTCGCTGATGAGTAGAGTAGATTCAAGTCTTTTGTTTTAGAAAATCACATAAGCAATTTGAATCTACAAGGAATTTCTACACAAAAGAAACAAGGATGAGAGCTATAACACAAGGAGATAGGCCCCCGGTAGGATCCTGAAGACCTTAGCACTTGAATGTGATGTCGTCGGTCACAGCGCCTGGTCCTATGGAGGAAATGCGATAAATGGATAAGTAGAAGGAGTTAAAATCCAATCGAGATTTTTCAATTTTGTAAGGTCTTTTCAATAAAAGTTACAATATGCAGGGACTCCATTATAACACTACAGTGGTATATGAAGTTGTTGGTAACAGCTCACGGTCCCATGGTGGAAGAACAAGAGAGGTTAATCTGAAGGGACTAAAGGCAAATTGGAATATTGTGATTCCGTAATGTCTCTTTTAATTAAATTTGGGAAATAAAAGGGCTCTGATAGTTCAGTATAGAGTGTTAAAGGATGAATGGGGTGGAAACTAGAGAGTAAATGCACACATATGAGTTGGTTTCGCAGGAGTAATGACGACTACAAAGATCGCTGGGTCAAGGTGAGGAGGACCATGATTCTCAGAAAAAGAATTGTTGGGCTTGTCTCGATGTTGAAAGAAAGCCATCTTTGATCTCTCGTGCACACCTTATAGAAATAAATGAAGAACAAAGAAGCCATGCTAAAGTATAGTCAAGCTCTGTGAGCCATGAATAAGCATGGGGTGTCTCAATGGAGTGTGCAGGTGGACTGAGATTAAATTCTTAGCATCGAGAATCACACAGGTGTAGAAATTCCCACTATAGATCAACAAATTATGCAATAGACTAAAGCAAAATACAAGATCTACTTCTACAACAAACTTTGCTGAAGCTTAATCGAATATGAGCAAGATCAATGAGAACACATATAACTGAGAATGAGAAATCAATCAAACATAACACAGAAGAAATAACCTGGGGAAAGCCTCAGCCTAAAACCCCAATCTTAATAATATCATACAAGTGGAAATATGTCAGAATTACACAAAGCCTTAGCTCGGAAGCTATCCAACTCTTAGTACAATCCCTCTGCTGCTCATAAACAGCCAAAGGCTTCTCACAAACCTTCTCCTCTGCCCTCCAAGCCTCCTATTTCCTTGCGCAGTTTTTCCTGGGGTGCAGTGCTTCCACTTGTGTTAATTCCCACCTCACACTGCTCACTTGGCTCAGTAGTAACTGCGCAATCCTGAAGGAGATAATTCCTTCTGCATGGATGAGTTTCCTATATAGGAAAAATCCTACAACTGATAGTACACTGTCCCTTCCTATGATATCAACTGGGTCTCTAATTGAACTGACATGCATGAGTTATTTATGAGAGAATATTCAATTATTTGAAGTGCAACAGTTACATGCATGCAAGCATTAACTAACTGAACTCACAATTAATTCAACAAACTATTTGAACTAATCTAACTAGACATCTCTTAGTTAACTGAGCCAACTAATTACAACTCAAATACAACTCATCCTTATCTCTTTAACTAAGGGATAAATTCCTCAATTAATGGGATAACTGTTGCATGTCCTCACATAGACTTCATGTTTGATTTTCTATAACTAATTAACTCATGGTGAATTAATTAATTATTTTACAAACAGCTCTAAGATCAAATTCAAATTTTTACTTCTCTATTTTAGTGCAGGGACTAACTACAATAGATCCATCCCAAAATGCTGTTTATAGTAATGCTTTTTTTAGCACTTCCATTTTTCATTCCTTGTTGCTATGTCCAACACTAGTATCCGAACTACTATTTATAGTAGTGCTATATATAGCATTTCTATTTTTAACATTTCTTGTTGCCATTTTCAACACTCTCTCTCAACAAGAAAGGCATTCAACTCGAACCCGATCTTGAACCTTTGGAATGTTCTGCATGCAACAATTCTCCCAAGTGTTGTTGCTCTAGTAACTCTAGAAACCAAAAAAACTCTCAATTGACCTTCTTGTTGGGCTAGAAACATCCTCTGATGTTGAAGCTCCATCTGCTGCTAACAAGTGCTCCCTCTCTGACCTCTGAGCTACTGCAACACTCCATGCATCTCGCACCGTTGCACACCTCTCTATGCCATCCTGCACTGGTGCAACACTCTTGTGCCTCTCGCATTGTTGCAGCCTGCTAGCTCTGCACTGTCTTTGGATTCCTGCACTGTAGCTCTCTTTGCCGCTCCATCTGCATCGACCTCTACCCACTCAGTCAGTCTTGCTACTCCTTGTCGGGGCTCCCGTAGTAAGGTCTAATCAAAGAGGTTGGGTACCTCAATGATCTTGCCCTATTCCAGCCTTCTTGGGACTGTCACTCCACATCGCCCCACCTCCTACCTGGAGGTATGGATGCATGTGATCCCTCTGCCCACTTGGCTTGAAATTTCCCCCTACTGGAGGTCTCTACATGAGTGGATGCCTCCACTCGATCTCCTCTAGGCTTCTCTAGTCGTGGCTGCTCCACAACCTCCTGAAGCTGCTTCACCAATTGTGGCTCCTCGACAGTTGTCTGATACTTCTTATGGCGCTGCATGTTGAGAGGTAATGTACTCTCCCTCTCAACCACCAAGTCTCCATCAGTTTCCTTGCTCCTCAAGGCTTTGCATGCATCTTGAACCTCAAGAGCATACAGGTACTTGACTCATGAACCGATCTGGTTCACCTGTCTCATGGTGATGTGTCAAAGGAAAACTTTTCCCTTACTGAAGGCTACATCATAGCCTTTGTCTTCCAACATTGCGATTGACACCAAATTTTTCCTCAGTCTTGGTACATACTTGACATCGGTCAAGGTAATGCGAGCTCCATGATCCCTCTGAAAAACAACCGTGCCTACACCTGATACACTATACTTTTCATCATTACCCATCGCTATGAGTATCTGTAGATCATTCTCCTCCAAGGTACTGAACAAAGTCTTGTCGCCGGTCATGTGGAAAGAAGCTCCACTATGAAGAAACCAACCACATCCCACCATGGATGAAACCATGCATGCGAAGAGTGTGAAATCCAACTCGAACAGTGCCTCACCTTCTGATCCTTCCAAGGATCCCTTCTTGGATTTCTTCAGTGGACAATTTGTAGCAAAATGGCCCACCTCATGACAATGAAAGCATCACACTTTCGATTTGTCAACCTTCTTCCCACCATGGAAAGAACTAGATTTGGGATGAGAATCCTTCTCCTTCCCTTTCTTTGCCTTACTCGCTAAGGCACATTTTTCTTCATCCTCCTTGGATGAAGAACCATCTCTGGTGCTTCTTCTTATCTCCTCCTGCATTAGATCCGACCAAAGTCGTTCCCAATATAGCAGTTTCTTTCTTCCATTTACCGAGTCTTGGTAGCTATGCCAGCTCTTAGGAAGACCAAGGAGAGAAAGACTCACCATGTCATCATCGACTGTCGTGATCCCTACACTTCCAAGCTCATCCCTGCAGATGGTGAGCTTGTTTAGATATGTAGAGATCGTGTCACCCTTTTCACACTTGATTTTCCGAAGCTTGTTTTTCAGCGCTAGCTTCCTCTGATCTTTGTTGTTCTGATATAGATCTTTCAATGTTTTCCACATTGAAAACGATGTCTCCTTCCCATAGAGACTTAAGACTATGTGGTCTCAAACTACCTCCAGAAGGATTCTCCTTGCTCTAGCCACACATTTCTTCCATTCCGCCAATTCTGTAGCATTAGCTGCTACCGTCTTGGGGACTTCATCAATGAAGTCCTTTAGACCATTGTCCTCTAATACTGCTTCCATATGATCCTTCTAGGCTATATAATTCGAGTTTCCATCAAGGGCATACTCGAGTCTTAAATCGTTGAACGCCATTGGTGAAATTGAGATGTGATAAGAACTCAATTTCTATATTCAGGAACCTTAAACTTCAAACTTCTCCCTTCTTGTATACTGTTCTTCGCTTTGATCACCTTTGCTCCGATACCATGTAGAAATTCCCATTGTAGATTAACAGATTATGCAATAGACTAAAGCAAAATACAAGATCTACTTCTACAATAAACTTTGCGGAAGCTTAATTGAATATGAGCAAGATCAATGAGAACACACATAACTAAGAATGAGAAATCAATCATACACAACAGAGAAGAAATAACTTGGGGAAAGCCTCAGCCTAAAAACCCAATCTCTATAATATCATACAAGTGGAAATATGTCTGGATTACACAAAGCCTTAGCTCGGAAGCTATCCAACTCTCAGTACAATCCCTCTGCTGCTCATAGACAGTCAAAGGCTTCTCACAAACCTTCTCCTTTGCCCTCCAAGCCTCCTCTTTCCTTGCGCAGTTTTTCCTGGGGTCCAGTGCTTCCACTTGTGTGAATTCCCACCTCACACTGCTCACTTGCCTCAATAGTAACTGCGCAATCTTGAAGGAGATAATTCCTTCTGCATGGATGAGTTTCTTATATAGGAAAAATCCTCCAACTGGTAGTACACTGTCCCTTCCTCTAATCTCAATTGGGTCTTTGACTGAACTAACATGCATGAGTTATTTATGAGAGAATATTAAGTTATCTGAAGTGCAACAGTTACATGCATGCAAGCATTAACTAACTGAACTCACAATTAACTCAACAAACTGTTTGAACTAAACTAACTGGACTGGACTCAATTAACTGAGCCAACTAATTACAACTCAATTACAACTCATCCTTATCTCTTTAACTAAGGGATAAATTCCTCAATTAATGGGATAACTGTTGCATGTCCTCACATAGACTTCATGTTTGATTTTCTACAACTAATTAACTCATGGTGAATTAATTAATTATTTTACAAATAACCGCTAAGATCAAATTCGTGTCTCTACTTCTCTATTTTAGTTCAGGGACTAACTAAAATAGGAATCCATCCCGTAATGCTATTTATAGCAATGCTATATTTATCACTTCCATTTTTCATTCCTTGTTGCTATGTCCAACACTGGTATCCGAACTGCTATTTATAGCAGTGCTATTTTTAGCATTTCTTGTTGCCATTTTCAACAACAGGGAATTGGTGAAGTGAACGAAGTCCATTCTCTTGTTTTAATGCAGTAGAAAAATTTGTGAAAATAGACACAACAAAAGAATGGAGTGCCATGCTAGGAGTACACTCTCAGGCAATGTGGATGGCGACAGATACAACATTGAGCTCAGTGAAGCAGAGGAACAAAGATCAGGATTTCCATTGAGAAACTTGGGGAATAGAGTATTGTTGCATATTTGCTAAAGAAAGTGAAGTAGAGTGTGCAAAATTTGAGCATCTGGCCCAAGTGTTGAACTAAAGTAGAGTGTTGCAGAGAGCCTGTGTAATGTAAGGCCGATGGTAGAGTATATGAGATTGAGATAAGAGTATATGTGGTTGAGAGTAGAAGGATGAGTATAGTGTGTTGTTTCAAAGTGAGAAAAGGATAGGGCGCTGCTGTGTGAGGACGAGAGAGCCTATGGAACAATAGAGGATCGAGAGAAAAAGTGTGATATTGCAGTGAACCAGATTGGTATTTCTATATATATGTATTTGCTCCTGTTTTCAGTTTGAAAATTGTATGAAAGGTATAACAGTGGCTAGAGTAGGTGGTGGCCTGCATTCATAAGAGGTTGGTGCCTCTTGGAAAGTAGGTGCTTGTTATCTTAAGGGGGTCGGTGCCTCCTGTGAGTGGGTTCTCACAAACAAATTGATGTAATTAATTAGGTGCTTAATTTACATCATAATAACAAACAAATTGGTGGTTTTTTCCCTTTGGGTTTCCATGTAAAAATACTTGTGTCAATATGTGTATGTTGCTCATGTGATGGATTGTATGTACATGTGAATGCCTTATCTTGTTGATCATCTGTATTTTGTATGAAATCTCTCACAAGTAAATGACCATAGTGAAAAGAGTTAAAGACTTATACTTAAAATTGAAAGAACTTCATGAACACTGATTCACCCCCCCTCTTATTAATTCCTTATTCCAATAGTATGCAACATTCAACCATCAAGGATTGAGACTAAAAAGGATTGAGTTTAGATGGATGGATCATTATCAATGGAAAGAAGTGTTGTGGCCACAAAGGGGACCTTTTTGGGGTTAAATGCATATGTATGACCCCAAGTGGGGGAATATATGGGAATAAATGTACTTGTAATATGTAAATGTATATGTAATAGGGCTAGCCTAGTGATGAAGGGGCCACCTGGGCAACACGAATAACAATATATAGATATCATATAGTTATTTTTTAGGAGAGGAGATGTGGGTGTGTGGATCTAATTGATATTTGGAGGTGTTTATCCTATTCTTAAAGGACTTATTATGTAACTTATGTATCTTATCTATATTGGAGTTGTGTTCCACACTCACATTGGTGTACATGGTGTGTATTTCTAGTTTTTTATTTGGAACATAACAAGAAGGAAGCAGGAACATAAGAAAACTATATCACTTGGTTTCGTCACATATAAAGTATTTAACTACAAAGCTTTGAGGAAAAATATTTTTGAAGGTGGGTATTATTATATGACCTCAATGGGGACATATATGGGATTAAATGTATGTGTAATGAAGTAAAGGTATGTGTAACAACGGTCAACCTAACAAAGGGGCAACATATGCACTATAAGAATAAGTATATATAGAGATCATGTACTCATTATTGAATAATATATGATTTGGATGTATGAATGTATGTGGGTATCTAGAGGAGGTTATATTATTCTTTAAGAAGTTATTATGTAAGTCATCTTTGATATCTATCTTGGAGTTGTGCTTCACCCTCAAATTTGGTGTACATGATCCGTACTCTAGTTTCTTATGATATTTCAAGGTTTTTTAGATAACAAGCAAGTAAATTAAGGAGAAGTCCTCTCATGGATAATCTTCATAGTTGAGGTAGAAGAATGCTTAAAATAGGGAGAAAAACCCTAGAATAGGTGAATGTAGAAGAAGAAGCAACAATTATGACGGAGGTGATTGACATTTTGATAAGTCACATATTCAATATCATTTTTATAGAAAATATGGACATTGTGAGTTTGAATGTAGGATTAAAATATTTGAAATGCGTAAGCAAAAATATGTTTTTGAAGAAAAAATGGAGAGACTATTCCTATATATTTTTACTTGTAATGTCATTGAGGAATTTTTATAACGTTTTTGGATTTGAGATAGTGGATGTAGCAATCAAATGAAAAGAATAATAATATATTCTCCACAGATGAATCAATGCAATTTGAAGTAAAGCTTGGAAACAAGACAAAGGTGACTATGATCGGTAAATTCATCAAGTCAATCAAGAAAAACAAGGTGAAAAGAAATGCATTTTTTATGTATGTTATATGCTTAGTTTAGAAAATAATTAGCTCAATGTTGGTAAATGACTTGAGAGGGATAACAACTTGTCTTTGAGAAACAAATGAGTTATTTCATGGGTTGATTAAGAAATGAAATGTAATGTATATGGATTCCATCACATTTTTATAATGTTAGGTTTGAGAATATACATTATTTTAAAAACATATATTGTGTTTTTTCTTCTAATTATATGTTAATTATTATATTCTTTTTAGAAGAAATTACAATTGATTGCTATGGAAGTGCTTAGAAAAGGTGTACACCCAATATGAACTTGTCAAATTACATAATGGACATGTAAGTGAAAATTATTAAGGTGATACCATTCCTTATAAAATTTTAAGAGGTGGATCCCCCCCCCGATCAGGGTGAGAGAAGGCAGAGCAATCTGCCTTTGGATCTGGACGATGGGAGTAACGTTAAGAGATAAGGTCGGGAGGTGGCCAACCATTAGTACATGCATGCGAGAACGATGTGGAGTTAAGACGAAGGACACACGGTATGTGATTAGAAGGTTCCCACAAGGGAAGTGGTACCCTACTCAGTTGTTTTGGTGGACATCACCTCAATCATTGGGTATTTCTCCCTCAGGAAGATTCAGTTGGATTGTTTTGTGGTGTTGGTGTTTTGTGCTGGTGAGTTCATGGGGGAGGTACTGCTTGCTGAAACTGTCACTGCAACTAGAAAGAATGGAAAGCGATATTGGGTATGTTTTTTCTATTACCTCCCCTCTGGGCCTAAAGAATGTGTGTTGTAGTTGTGAAAATGTCAGGGTTATGGGATGGCTTGGTCTAGTTCAGTATGGTAGTCATCTATATGGGGTGTCATGGTGTGAAGTTATATATATCAAGTACGTTGTTTCTATCCCTGTCTCAGTTATGTTCGGCATTATTCTCTCCCGCATGGGCATGTTTCTCTTTGTTCGGGGGTGTTGGGGTAGGTCAGGTTCCATGTGGCCTAAAAAAGGTAGTAGGTTTTTCAAGCGGTGGGTTTCACTACAAATTTGGTTGGGCAAGGGTCTATTATGGTTGTATGTGTCTTCTAGCATGGTTTGGTTGAGGCCTCAGTATGACGAGGAACTCCTCAATGGTGATAATGTTCAAGGTTGTTGTTGCATGTGTAGAGGATGTTTCTATGGCCTTTTGGTTTACTAGGTATTTCACCAATGTGATATACGATGGAGTGACCCACCGGAGATGAATTGGACTATGTTTTGGTGGCATAACTCGGAACCTGACTGTCTTGGATGCTTTCTAAATTATATAACAGGTCTCTGTAATATTAGTGTCTTATGTGATTGCATGAATATTTCTTGGCTCGGGTTGGTGGTGGGGCTTCTAGACCGGCCCAGCTGTGCTCAATGTGAAAGTGTTTAGTATAGCATAGTTTGGGGTACAAAAATGATGGGGGCTGGAGGCCATGGAAATGGTAGCAGGTACAAGAAGATGAGGGAGAACACATCTCCCTCAGTTAGAACATCGAGAAGGAGTGGTCAGTGCACTGACGCTTAGAGACTTAAGGAGGCAATGCAAGTCTACGATTCAGGCACAGTTGCAAATGTGAAACATTTGATTAAAACTTGGGAAACTAATCTTAATCGTTGGGCAACTGTGGAATTCAGGGTGGAGGAATGGAAGGATCTTGTCCCAGACCCAGACAACACCTGTGGTTGTCTCACACAGTACAAGCACACGATGCACCTTTACTGGATTATGAAGAGCCTGGTGGCCAGAGCCATAATGACCCCTCAGGGGCATGCTAGGGAGCCAAACTCAGGATTGCAGGAAATTCAAAGAGAGCTACAACTAATCCAGGTTCATATTTAGCATCAGAACAAGCACCTAGGCCACATTGAGGAGCACACTTAGTGCCTCCCTCAGACAGAGCTGTCGAGTTTGAGTGCACGAGACCCAGCTCCAATGGAGTCTTCTGATTAGTTGATGTTTTTATGTTTAGTTGTGGTGGAATTTTGCTAGTTTTTAACAGTTATATATGTCGGCTACTATAGAATTCTGTAGATATATTAGTAGAAATTGTTGGTCAGACTTACAGGCATATAGAGCCTTGATGGACAAACATAAAACTTTCAGATTTTGGATGGCATATAATGCGTTTTGGTGGCCAACAGACCTGGTTTCCCATAGGGCAGGTTGAGGCCACTAAACATCTTTTACATGTTTGTAACTTGCTTTTACTTTAATGAATGAAGAAGGACTTACACTAAATACACAATAAAATAAAATTTAAAAGGTGGATATTATTGGCCCACTTTATGTAGATATTGACATATGTATGTTAGAAATTGCCGCACTTATCAAGTTTATGAAGGAAGAGATAAAATACCTACTATTGTATTACAATTTGTCCACATTTAACAAGCTTTTAAGTAATGAGCATTAAATTTCATTGGTGAAAAAAGTATGTCCTAACAACTATTATTCTACTAAATGTCAACACTACAAAAAAAACACTTCTTTTAAGTTAGTTGTCCAATTTATTGAGAAAAATATTTGAGAAAAAGACACTTCGAGGGATAGCTCAATATACATAAACATAGCCATAAAGAAAATAAACCAAGATACACTTTTAACCATTCCCAAGCAACTCACACAGTAAAATCATATGCATGTTAATCCTTGGTTGGAGCTTATCTCTTTTTCCTAGTTGGAGTTTGAAGCTAGACTTGTGGTGAGTTTGTCTTCCATAATTAGACTAAGATCCTAAGAAAAAATAAAGTTGAAATTGCCTTTGAGAGGTCATGCTACACAGGTTAGTTTTGGTTATTTATTTGAACATGGCCTTCTTTCACAAAGACAAAGTGAAGAGCGGTAGATTTAGGAAATAAATAAAGTCTTCATCGTTAGGGTGACACACGTATCAAACCTTTATTTTCACAGCTCAAACAAAAGGAAAGAATGAAGCCAATGTACTAGGGATAATGCTTTTAAATAATACGATTTTTTTTACCACTATTAGATTAAGATCAATGGTTGAAAAACCTCCTTCACAAAACCATGCATTGATTCCATTCGCATCAAAATTTAATTTGTGATATCCATGGTATAAAATCCTTTTAGTTTCATCCTTTCCCAACATGCATTTTATTTCCCAATAAACAAAACTAAACCATGAATATTTTCCATATATATATATATATATAACCAAGTAATTTCCAATTTTATGGATGGCCATCTCAAATTCCCAACGTATTAATCACTCGTTAAGAATTTGCCAATTCATTTGGAACTGAACCGGTATATTATTATGCTAAACATCTAATTGCAATGTTTATGGTGTGCATTATTACTATTTTATCCTTGATTTTGATATCACACTAAAGGATTTAATCCTTGCCTCGTATTACAATAAGCATTGTGATAGCCTATGCTTTGTGTTCTTAAAGCATCATAGTATAACCTTAAAATAGGAATTGGAAAACATTAATCAATAGTGTGCATGCTAACACTTGTTTACGGGTTTGTCTTATTAACCTGGCAAGAAGAAAAGCTCACCACAACCAATATAACCCTAAATTAATAATGTTTGTAGACTAATAATTACACTTGTTTTTTCTTTGGAACTAGTGGTAACTTGAACAACCTACTACAAGTAACCATAAACACAAGTATGAGATAATCACCATCAACATTAAACTATCTCAATTGCATCACCGTATAAAACAAATATGAACTAAAGGATGAACACCACATTGGATAAATAACATTGTAGTGATATCATCATTCCCAATTCACTTGAGAACCTATTAGGAGAATAAAAACATGGTAAAGTCAAACCATATTGATGATTAGAGTGATTTTCATTCAAATTTTGCATTAGGCATAGAGTTTCAAAATGATTTACAATTGACCTTATGTTGACCAAAATATGGTTTGACATTAACATGGTACTAAAACCTTTTAAAAGCATCGATGAAATTTACTTCATTATACATCTAAAGCCTCTAGCAATAACGTCACACCACTAATGAGTAAAATATATGATGAGAAAAATGATGCACATTTGTATAACTCATGGATGCCTCTAATGCATGATGTCCTCTACAAGGGTCAATTTTAATTGGATTAAGATCACATCAAGCAACTTGATTCCAAGAATTCAAAATGTTTGTGAAACCCTAGACAATCAAATATCAAAGTTTTATTTAGCTCCATACATGAAGTATTGCTTGTGCCCCTAAATCATTTTTATGATGGTTGGAATTATTCCAAGATTCCATCTAAGTATATTGTTAGGATGTATGAAAAGCTAACTGTGCAATATAATAATATGAATTTATATGGGATAGTTTTTTGGTAGTTATATATGAAATTGTGTTTAAAATTTTTTGTGTAATATTTTTTTAAGAAGATAGGAAGGCCATAAAACTTATTTGCAATTGGTTCATTGAGGAAAAAGTGGAAATTTTATGTATCTATGCTTATATTAAAGTGTATAAATCTTAGTGATTCTGACTAATTCCTAAAATCATGACTATGAAATTTTTTACGTTGTTTTTTTGTAAAAGTATTCAAACTCCTAAGAATTTTATCTAGTGTCTATAAAACATTAATTATTTGTACAATAAATAATTTTATTATATAAAATTTGGGTGAACTTGTTTTTAGGAAAAGTGGAAATTAATGAATTCTTTTTTTTTCCCAAAAGGAAAAAATATGGAAAATTAGCCCAAGGGCAAAATCTAATGCCTAATATTTTTCCTAGAAAAAATTATATCAAAAGTTATGGCCACATAATAGCTCATTCTTTGCTACTTGTGCATACACCCGATAGATTGTTTTTGAAAGAAATTGCATTCCATACAAATAGGGAAAATGTAGTCTTGAAAAACAAGTAAAATGAAGCTTTTCCTTCATATCTTATTACTATTGGATTTTGTAGTCTTCATAATTTAATTTATGCCCAAAGGCAAGCTAACAAAATTTGGCATTATACATTGTGCCTGGGATCCTTCAAAGCACATGATCCTTTTAAGGAAGTGTTAGATCATCTTGACCAAAAAGGCCTAAATGACTAAATTATCATGAAGAGTTCTCAAAACATTAAATGTGCAAGAAATGCCTTGGATTAGATTACAGAGCATAAGAGGCAATAATAAAACATAGAACTCATTTTTAAGTCAGTGTTGGATGCAATTCCTAAGGTCATGCATCCAATTTATATGGTGAAGCTTTCGCTTATCAATTGAGAATAACATATTTTGCTACCAAAAAATAAGCGAAGAAGCTAAAGACATTATAAAGGAACATATAGGTAATTTTAATAATGAATTTAACAACATTGAGAAAGATAAACACGATAAAGCCACTAAACAAATAGAAAATGGGCATGGTCATCTTGATAATGCTTTAAGTAACATTGGGAAAGGTAAACTTGGAAAAACCAATAAAAAAATAGAACATAGTGCCATTGAGGAACAATAAAAGAATTCTAATCCAAACAATAGCAATGAACCAAAGGATAACACAACTCTTAAGATGGGGGTAAACAAAGGATTTACAAACCCCACTTAAGGTTCATCATGGTTCAAAGCTCTTCTCAATAAACATCCGCAAGCATTTGATGGTGATCTAATAGTGGTGTTGTAAACTCTCTTTTGCAAAAGTGAAGAAAGGCATTAAAAAATTTGTTCATAAGTAAAAGAGAATGAATAAAATATGACATCATTATAAAACTGCAAAATTAATGGCCATTGATGTGAAAACAATGCATCCAATTGCAATGGCATTAATAGGAGTAGTTGTTGCATAAGACCCTCAATAAATTATCCTTGAAATGATGGAATAGATGAAACAAAAGAGTGAAAAAATAGCCATCATACTAGTAGGTTAATAAGCATAATATGAACGATCAATTTTCCTATGCACAAGGGCTTAATGAAGAAAGTTTGCCCTTGCAAATTAATTATTTCAAATGTATTTTTATAGTGAAATATATTTTTGATGTTGTTTTAGTCATTTTGGATCAACCATATCATATGATTGTGAATATGACAATGAAGTTGCAAATTTAGATACCATCGTCTTGTGACAAATGGAGTTGAAGTCGATCTAAAAAATTGTGCACATTTTGAAGCTTGCCTATATTAATCAACTTGAAGTGAGCATCCAATAGATTAATGATACCATAAGGGAACTTGATGAGATGTTGAGAAATTGTTGTAAGAGCTTGATGAACTCATGGTAGATTCTCAAGAGATTACTTGACAATGTAGTTTACCAATGTTCAGAGGTGAAGATAACTTTATCCCATTACGAAAACTCATCAAATAACTTGAAAATTTCTTAAAAGATGATAAACAATTACAACAAAATTTACAAAAACATTGAAAACAAATAAAAAGTTGTTCAATTAAAAGTTATATCTAATTTCATTTTCAATAAAAATTTCATAAAACTCTATCTCTAAAAATAATTTTCTCATACCATGTAGGAAACATGACATACTCTAAATATACTTAAAATATATCACATCTCATCTAATAAAACATTAGTGATATGCATAAATCTTTTGATAATCACGCTTAAACTTATCAATTTTGAAACCACTTTAAAATTTTGAATTCGAAAAGCTATACTTCTACAAAACAATACTCCTTTCAAATTTATACATTATATTAATTTTTTTAATCCTTCATATTTCTTTTTAATTTAATGAATACAATTTCAATTTCAATACTAATAAAGCTTTGGAAAAAATGTTAACTATGCGGTTATTATAAACGACATTCCTTCTCACTTTTTTCAAGCTGAGAGAGGTTTGCGTCAGGGCTGCCCCCTCTCGCCACTATTGTTCATTTTGGCCATGAATTCCATGAGCGCCCACATCAACAAAGCGGTTGCTGAAAACAGGTGCAAACTGGTTAAGATCTGCAGGCACAACTTCATATCGCATAACCTTTTTGTTGATGATGTCCTTTTATTTGCAATGTTATGCAGATCATCATGGATATGCTTAAAAGATATTCTTGAGAGATTCCAAAGAGCGTCTGGGCTCTTTATTAACAAGGCAAAATCTTTTCTATACCATAATGACACCAACATGGATATGGTTATTTGGATTTCTCAGCTTTTTGGCATAGAATCAAAATCGCTTAAGGAAGGACTCAAATATTTAGGATTTCATCTTAAAGCAAAAGCTTACACAAGGAATGATTGGCAATGGTTGATTGATAGATTCTTTAAGAAGATATCAGCATGGGAACACAGATCTTTAACACTGGCAGGCAGAGTCATCCTCTCACAATCTGTCTTGTTGCAGTTGGCGGTTTTCTGGGCACACCTGTTTATCCTCCCGGCTAGCATTATTCAAAATATGACCAGGATCACGGCTAACTTTATCTGGGGAGCCAAATCTGAACAGAGCAAATTTCATTTATCCAAAATGGACAGCATCTCATTGCCTAAGCATCTCGGGGGATGGGGTCTAATGGATCTAAGGCTGTTTGGGAGAGCTCTGGTATGTAAATCGATGTGGAGGGGAATTTCCGGGGATGGTCCATGGAGTATTACGGTAAAGCAAAAATATATGAAAGGCAGAAGTCTAGAATACTGGTTCAGAACAGGTGCTATTGGAGCCAAACAAGGATCTGCAATATGGCACAGTTTCAGAAAAGTTGAGAAATACTTTTTGAAGAATCTAAAATGGAGGATATTCTCTGGAAGAAATATCTTAATTGGTTTGGATCCTATTGCATGCTCTCAGGGAAGTATAGCTATTCCAGACAGTCTCATCTTTATCTTTCATAGATTGGGTTATTTTACATGGGACAAGCTCATTTCCGATTGGAGGGGCCTATCGCCCTTATGGAAGGATGCCTCCGATATTGGATTGCCAGTCGACTTGTGTTCATCCTGGAACAATGTCAAAGCCGCCTTAGCAATAAGCGGGATTAAACGTGCAGGCCCAAAAGATCACTTAACATGGTCTCTTTCAAACTCTCATATGACAGCACAAGTTAAAGATATTTATTCTGATCTTGTAACTGCAAAGGCCTCGTCTTCAAGATCAAAATTCCCGATGGCTTTCTGGAAAGTGGGCTGCCCTCTTAAAATGATTCTCTTCTCATGGTTAGTTTATAACAATAAAAACTTGACATGGGATAACTTGAGGAAGAGGAGCTGGCATGGCCCAAGTAGATGCTCGATGTGTGAAGCTGATGAGGAGACAAATCTTCATATGTTCTTTCATTGCAAGGCCTCCCAACAAATCTGGTATGACTTAGCCATCTCTTTTGGTTTTCCTCACCTTGTCTTTATTTCTATCCATGCAGCGTTCGAGTGGTGCGGCAGGCAAGAGGACTCTACGTGTATCCTCCTGGTCATTATGTTATGGTGTGCGTGGAAATGGAGAAATTACAAGATCTTCAAAGACTCAAAGATCCCTTACAAGTCTATCCTGCATAATATCTCTGCTTTCTATGATTCGGTTCCAAGAAAGATGCCTAAATAAGCATTTGGAATGTCTTATGGTCTTTGTGTTTTTCTGCTCTTGGCTTATCTATCGTCAGCGCTTTTTCAGGCTCATTTTCAGCCTGCAACAGGTTTCTAGCTTTTGCTATTTTGTGCTTTCTGCCTTGAATCTGTGACTGGTTCCTCACAGTCATTTTGTTATATGTCTCATGTGTCCGGTGTTCTCTTGCATTTCTCAAAATTAGCTTATCTGTAAACTTATGCCTGATGGGTTTGTCATTCTTATGAGGTCTCACAGGCTGCTACTTTTTGTACCTTATGTACCTTATCAAGCTTCTTATATTATCTTAATATAATCTATTTTACTTTTTCTTCTTAAAAAAAATCCAAAACATAATAAATATCAAACACATACAAAGGCACTCTAGTTACTAGCTAACTTAACGTAACTTGATTCCAGAAACTTTACGTAACAAATAATCAACTGGGATTCCCATCCCTCTCTTTTCATTAAAATACATCAAATCTTTATTTATTATTAACTAGCCTTCCAAGTTAAGCTAACCTTAGGTCTACCCAACCTAACAGTTACTTAACGTGTTCACCCACCTTTCCTTCCTATGAATTATACTCTACGCCAAGTTTATTCGCCTCCTTAAAGCCAACCGACTACACACACATGATATTTACTTGTGTTGTGCGATTGGTAGCTTCTCGTACTTAACCGCGGTTAGGCGCGCAACTCGTGGTTGCGTGTGTAACAACTGCATACACGTCATCATCCGACTCCCCAAATCGCGTAACGGCATGCGTTTTAATCACGCGCATTGTTGACCGGCAAACATGCTGACGTCACTAACAACGAGTGACTTGTTCTCCATGTCAACCGGAGCGAGAGAATTGGATAAGTCAATAATTTAGGAGTCATGTGATCCAATTTGATTGTGTTATTAGAATTTAAAGGTGACCACCATCCGTTTGATATTTGACTCTTACCTCAAAAATTAAGGCGACACTTATTTTTTAATTTATATATTTATTAATACGGTCTGGGTGTATATATTTATTTTTAAAATTAAATAAGCACATTATCTATTATATACAGAGTAACCATATTAATATTAATAAATTTATGACGTATTAAATATTAGTTACCAAAAATTAACCATATGATTTATAAAATTCTATCTATTGGTTATATACAGCGCAACCACATTAATTGGATGCCAAAAATTAACCATATTATTTATAAAATTCAAAGCCCGTGGATTTTGACTTAGAATTGGGTTTATGTTAGTATGTTCAACACAACAAGGGGCATGCACATTGCAAATTGACTTCCATTATAAGAAGATGATCCATAACACCTTATTCTTCATGCTCTTTCTCCATGGGGCAGTCCTCCCTTGTACCACTTGGTTATTAAAAATGGTGGCAAAAAATTAAATCAAATTTTTAATTACTGGTAATTAGTAATTGAGGAAATAAAAATGTGAAATAATAAATATAAGAAGAAATCTATTTTTTTAAATTAACTAAAAGTTTAAGAATAATATTTAATTTTATTCGATTTTATATTTTCAATTATGATATTTTAATTTTTTATCTTTGAATTTTTAATTTTATTCAATTTTATATTTTCAATTACGCACTAAAAAAATTAATCTCTTTTTTTATAGTTTTTTTGTTTTATATTTTAGAGTTTTTTTGGTATATTTTTATTGAGTTTTGCTGAAATCTGGGATATATTTGTTAAAATCATAAATTTGAGTTGTGAATTTTTCACGCTCCAAATGCTTTAAATGTTTTTGAGGGTGTTGAATCTATCTATGCATTCAAAAACGTCTTTTAAACAACAAAAACACATGATCTGACCAAAAATTGTTTCATTAGATTCAGGTCAAAAAATCTAAAATGTAGAATAGTTTCACAACACCATTTATTTTTATTCATTATTCAACATTTTTCCATCATAAAATGTGTGGGACTTTCATCTACTTTCCATGTCGATAAAATTAATAAAATAAGTCATTTTTGTTTAGTTTGGGTGATTGCGTAGAATCATTGTGATCCTCCTCAGCCAAGTTCAAGTCTCGTAAGTTGACATGTTTAAGTTTTGGAAAAGAGTAATATATATGACACTCTTAAGTGAGTATATTTTGTAGGTTGGCCTACTACCAACAACCTCTTTCTTTCTTTTAGGCTGAAAGGGAGGTCAATCTCTTTCCTCAGGCGATCCCCAATGCCCAAAATGAAGACTCTGGAAAAGATAAAATTAATAAAATAAGTTCATCATAAAAAGGTAGAGAATTTTTTATGATGATAATGATGATGAAGAACATCCATTAAGACCCATATGGTTTATTGAATCTTAAGAAGGTAAGAGATTACTGATAATTATTTAGCATCTTGCTCGAAAAGAATTAAGAGAAGTGTTCCAACATCACTATATTTTTATTCATTATTCAATATTTTTCCAAAATAAAGTGTGAGAGATTTATGTCTACTTACCATGTAGATATAATTAATACAATAAACTCGTCATAAAATCATAGATATTTTATGATGATGATGAATATCCATTTATACCAATATGGTTTATTGGACCTTAAGAAGGAAAGAGATTACTTAGAATTCATTAGTATTTTATATCTATGCTCGAAAAGCATTAAGAGAAGTCTTCCAACATCACTATAGTTTTGTAGACCCAAAAGGTCAAAAAGGTTGGTAGCGTGACAAATATTTTGAAAATTAGATTGAATATAAGATGGAAAATCTAAGAGAGTGTTCTTCATCTTCAACTCTCTTGTTAGGAATAAAATCATAGTGCAATAAAATCAAAATGAATGCAAAAATAAAACATAGAATAGAAACAATACAATGGAAACACCAATATACGTGGTTCACTTGATTTGGGCTATGTCCATGGAGAAATAACCAGGCCTTCCTTTTATTCTGTCCAACAAAATGAAGGAATTACAACTTGCAACATATTCATTACATCCTCCTCTTTTGTCTCTCACAATATCATCTCTCTCTCAATTACAATGTTATCTCAACAATATATACATGTAGTACAGTTCCCTCATAAAAGAGGGTTTCCTTCTAGAACGAAAAACCTTAAGATAACATTTACCATTAGATTTATGACCTAATGATGAACGATCTAGATTTCCTATGAAATTACAATATTTTACAATGCATTTAAAAAAAAAAAAAGCTCTTCGAGGGTGCTTCCTCCAAACCACCTCCAAGGAGGGCTCCAAAGAGTTTTCACCACCCCCTAGACCCCCTAGTGACAACAGTGAGGAGAAACACCCCCTACACCCCCCATCAAGAACTACGGTCAAAATGCGGCTAAAAACTAAGACCTCTAAATCAAGAAGATAATCAAGATCCACGAACAACAATCTACCACTTGGAGACTGGTTATAGAAACTCCACTACTATTGCACCTATTTTTCATCAACTTTCGACATGGCTAGTTTTTCATCTTCATCATCGTGCTTGAAGACCAACTGAAATTGCACATAAACTCAGTTTCTCCTTGGTTACTGCCTTCGTTAACATGTCTGCAAGATTATGGCTAGTATATATCTTTTCTAGCTTCAATTGTCTGTCTTAATGTTGACCATATGAAATTGTACCTGAGCTAGATATGCTTTGTCTTAGAATGAAAAGTTGAGTTATTTGCAATATGAATGGCACTGCCACTACCACTACACAACCTGTTATTCTCTTGCTTCTTTCCTGATTCCTCTATGAACATCTACAACCAAATCATTTATTTACTACCGTCATAGCAACAACACACTTTCTTTCTATTGTTGAAAGTGCAACAAATCTTTGCAATTTCGAGATCCAACTTATTGTGGTTAAGCCTACAATAAAAACATGCCCTATGGTGCTCCTCTTACTATCTATATCACTTGTCATATCTGAATCAACATATCCCTATAAAAGAGTGTTTGAACCTCCAAAGCATAATTCTTGAGTAGTAGTACCTCTCAAATACCTAAGAATCCACTTTACTTTGTTCCAATGAGTCTTTACTTGGATTATTCATGTACATGCTCACAACTTCCATTGCATGTGCAATATCCAGTCTTGTTCACACCATTGCATACATTAAGCTACCAACCACTGATGAATATGGAACCTTGGACATATAGTTTATCTCCTCTTGGGACACATCTCCTTAGTCAATTTGAAATGGCTAGCCAAAGGTCTACTAATTGGTTTTGTGTCTTTCATTTTAAATATTTTTAACACCTTTTCTATGTACTCACTTTGAGACAATGTTAATTTATGATTTTTATTGTCTCTTGTTATATTCATACCAAGTATTTGCTTTGCAACACCCAAATCCTTCATAGGAAATGAATTAGCTAAATTTATTTTGAGCACATATATATGCATGTTAGACCCCACAACAAGCATGCCATCTAACATAATAATAAGATAATATAGCTAGCATTATCTAGTCCCTTAGAATAAACACAGTGATCAAACTAACATATACTATAACCTAATCATATATATGGTATCAAATTCATTGTCAAGTTTCTTAAAAAACCCTACCCTACCTTGCTTCCAACTTCCCCATTGCTCATGTCATCTTTGCAATTCCTGCCACCATGGTTGGAAATGTAGGAGGGAGTAGAGATCCCTCCTATAGAAAAGTTACTATAGGGGACAATTTCCCTAGTCAATCAATTAATCCTCGACCTAATGAGTTTTCAAAAAATCTAGGCTTGGATGAGTATTAATGATAATCAAGGACGACTTCAACTAGCTAGAGACCTCCACGAAGTTGCCTTCCAAAAGCAGCCACAGATCCAAATTTTTAGGTGCATTCCAATTGAAATGGGGAGTGCATTCAATACATGAGAGATCATTCTTTAATCGGAAAATTCCTAAGCATTTGGCCCTCGGAAAAATCCCTCACCTACTAGATTCAACACAAGTCGAAGACAAAGGGAAAAAAGGATTTTCCACCATAATATTTTCCAGGTTGGAAGATCATATGAGGATCTTTGAAAATGACCCATAATTCTTCAATTGTACAAGATTATATATTAGGTTTTGGATGGAGAGATTTGTTCTATACAAATAATACTTTACTACAACCTAGTTTGGGTTTCCATGTACTCCTTAGCGAATTCCAGGATGAAGAAATATAAGTAAGCATAAGAAATTCTCAGGGTCATTTTGTCAAAGTATCAGAAGCCACTAAACAAGCAAGATACATATCTTATTCTCACATATCTATATATATGAATATCTCAAAGCCCCTTCTTGATTCGATTGATATCTACTATCATGACAAACTTTGGAAGCCAACTTGGAATATGAACACATTATTTTATGCTACCGTAAATGTCATGAATATGTGCATCTCCACAAAAATTTCCATGTGTTGGTTACTAGGACTACTCTAGATCAAGGCTAAGTTGTAGATCAATATGGCTTCTCTAAATCAATTATTCATTGCCATGGAGCCAAGCCTCCACTCCCGTAGACACACTTTGGGAAAACCCTTGTTACCAACAACAATTTTGAACTGCTTGCAAATATTGAATCCACAACCCCTCCTATGAACCCCTCCCACCTAGAGATAGGCATGCCTAATACTAGTAGCCCTAAATAATCCTATGAGGTTCCTCCTATTACGTCGTCACAACCCTAAAATTCAGATCCTCGGGAATTCTCAAAGAAAGATTCTAAGTTGTTGCACAATAATTAGGGCACTAAAGAAATGGATTTGAATGCTCTCGACCTCCCAAGAATTTCGAAGAAATGGAAATATAAAGACCTAAAATCGTTTTTGCAGTGTCAAGTCAAAATACTAATCAGATCCATTCTCAAATCAAGGCATCAAGACAAACCAATGCCAATCATTTAGGGGTTCATGTACAACCCATGAAGAAGACTAAAAAGAAACACAAGGATGAGAAGAAAAAATGTCGGAAGAGCAATTAGAAATTTCTGGAAGAACTAGGAAACATTCTTGTTGACTCAGGTGAAATAAAGTTGATCTTGGAGGTTTATCCCTCCGCCAAATTATCTCTCCCATGAATATAATCTCCTAGAATATTAGAGGCCTCAATTGCGATGGAAAGAAAAAGTTCTCAAAGACAAGTTGCTTATGGAACATCCAACCTTGTCGATGATTTAGGAAACTAACATTTCCTATGAATTCATATGCAAGTTGATAGACAAATGGGGTTGATGATGCCAATCAATAGCTATTTAAACCCAAGGTCAATATGGAGGTCTTGCTATCATCTATAACTCTCAAGAGGTGTCCATCTTTAACATTTTTCTTCTTTAGAATTATCACTTTACAATTTCAACTTATAGGATCATCAACAACTTGTTTTCTTTCAAACATCTATATCCCTTCACTACCTTTGAGACAAGACACATTTTCCTATATCTGTTAAGTAGGCCAATCTTCTCATATCCCCTGCATCTTGGATCCTAGTTGGGGATTTAAATTTAATAAAATATTTAGAAGAAAATAAGGGTGGTTTGATAAATTCAGAAGTGGAATCCAGTCTCTTCCAAGATGTCACATCTTCTTCTCATTTGGTTGACCTCGCCACCATCAACTATACTTATACGTGGAACAATCACAAAGGTCACTCCTAGAAAATAGCTTCAAATCTAGATAGGTATCGCATCTCTAAAAATATCATGTCCAGGGACATTTTCGTGGAGGCTTCCATCCTTTCTAGTTATGGCTTGGATCATTGACTGATCAAATTAGACATCAAAATCAAGTCGCACCCTAGAAATAGGCCTTTTCTCCTTGATCATTTATGGCTCCAACATCCAAACTTCAAATCCATCATTAAGGATTGTTGAGTTGAAATAGATAACTTGGAATGATTGACCATGTTCCACCTACAAAGGAACCATACGAACATAAAAAATTAGCTCAAAACCTAGAATAAGGAAGAATTTGGGAACATCACTAAGGACAAACAAACTTGGAAGCCTGAATGGATCACATATAGAAGGAATCCATTCACCAAGGAAGATTAAAGGACCTCATAAAGGATGAAGTATGAACTCTCACTCTGCTTGAAGAAAGAAGGAAGATGGAAGATATACTTTGGAAACAAAATTTAGAATTAGATGGTTGAAGGAAGGAGAGTGAAATACTACTTTCTTCCACAATTCAATGCTTCAACATCAACAACGCAATTTTATTTCTTCCTTAAAAACTAGGAAAGTGTCAAGGTTCATGATCATGAGGACATGGATAATGTGTTTGTTCAATATTATAGAGAGTTATTATCCAACCCCAAGCGATCTAGGCTATACATAAAATAGTTCAATGCATTCTGCCTCTAGTTAAGAGAGATATCCATCAAATAAATGTAAGAGGTAGTAAAATATATTCCCTGAAATAGGGCCCCTAGATCGAATTACTTCACTACTGGCTTTTTGAAATCTTGTTGGTCAACAATCAAACATGATATTTGGCATGCAATGGAGGAATCAAGGAGATCTAAAACCATCTCGAAAGCTCTTAACACTACCTTCTTCACTTTAGTTCCCAAAAAGGATGAATTCGAGGACCCTAACGACTGCCTTCCCATTACTATGTGTAATTTAATCTATAAAGGGATCACCAAAATAATAACCAATCACCACAAACCCATCCTATCTAAACTCATTTTAGTGAAACAAAATGGTTATGTGGAGGGGCATCAAATTTTGGATGGTATAATGATTGCACATGAAACCATTCACTCTTTAAAATTCTCCAGGTAACCCAAAATGATTTTAAAACTTGACCACTTTGAGGTGTTTAACAAACTCAATTGGAGTTATCTCTTCAACATTCTTTGTGCCTTTAGCTTTGACCCTGACTAGATTTGTGGATCATGAGCCTTAGCTCTTCAACCTTCTTCTCTATTTTTCTAAACAGATCAGTTACTACACCCTTTTTAGCCTTTTGTGATATTTGGAAAAGAATATTCAATGTCACCTTTTCTCTTTATTATAACAGTGGAGTGTCTCAGTTAGGCATTCAAAGCGATAATTGAGGAAACAGAACCAAAGGACTCTATCTATTTGGTGATGATTTCCTTTTATCACACCAACAATTTGTGGATGATACCTTGGGTATGGGTGTTCCAACTATTCAAGAAGCCAAATTATTTTCTCAAATTCTGGAGGAATTCTCTCTTGCCTCATGTATGGAAATAAACATAGCTAAATCTAAGTTTTTTTCTTAAATGTACCTTTGACTATGAAAAAACATATTGCGAAGACACTTAGTTTCCAAATCAACAAATTGCCAGCAAAATACCTGGGAGCCCTACTTGTGGATAGTTCCCTCAAATTCAGATTATGGGAGGATCAATTCAATAAGAAGTTAACCATATATACCTGCTAATCACTAAACTTAGTAGGAATACTCTCCTTAAGTTGGTTCTACAAGATTTTCCAATATAATTATGCTTTTATCTGATGGCACCCTCCTCAGTCCCTAACTTAATCAAGAGCATGAAATGGTATTTCATGTAGGGAGAAGAAAAATTGGAAAGAAAAGGATGGCACTTATAGCTTGTGATGACATCTTTAGACCTAAACTAAAGGGATGTCTGGGGCCAAGAGATCCTTCAACTTTAGCTACAGTTTTTGGAGCAAAGATTTGGTGGCATTGGCTCCAAGGAACTCAAGACCTTTGGAAATGTATCTAGATGATAAAGCATTCAAAGAAAATTCCTATGGGAAGCTCATAATAATTCCCTTATCCGAAGAAAGCTCCTCCATTTGGAATTTATCAAAAAAGGAATGCATTTGATACAACAACACTTCTTTTAGAAAAATCGATGAGAGGTAGACAACCATGTTTTTGGAGGACTCATGGAAATAGCTCCCAAAGTTCCAAGACCAAAATGACTTAAGGTATCGAAACCTTCACATGGCTTCCCAAGGATCATAAATTCAAAGACTATTGGGATGCCTCTAACTTAGATCAAACATGGAGATAATGGTTAATTCTAAGGGAATGGAATCCCAAGCCCAGGGAGGGGACTTGGACAAAATTTTTGCAAGAGATTAAGAAAAGACTCATCATGATATCCAAATTAGGAAATAAACTGCAATGGGGTTATGGACCAAGTATTTATTTTTCCATTTGTGAGGCTTGTAGCCTAGAAACAAGTTTCAAATAATTTCCAAAAGATTCCATCTAGAATTACATATAGCAGAGAAATATATGGCTAAATTTTTCCATCTTCTTATGGCTCCTAGTTAAAGGGAAAACCTTAAAATAGGGAAACATTAAAAAATCCAAGCATATGGGCTCCTCCTACTATTATCCGCGCCTTCAGGAATTTGAAAATGTGGATCATATCTTCAATAGTTTCCCCTATTCCAATCAACTATGGTGCGATCTATAAGCTAACATGAAGATGTCAAATTGTGATCTCTCTAGTATCCCTCACACCATTAACAATTGGAGGGATCAATATTTTAATAATCCTACCTTGAATTACATTTGGGCTCTCCTTCTAGACCTGATCCTTTAGGCTATTTGGAAAGAGAGGAATCGTTGCATATTCAAGAATTGCTCCCTCCCTTCCAACTCTCTTTGGATCAAAATTCAAAAGAACGTATAGGAATCAATTTTCCCACAATCTTGGTCATATCAAGTCTGAAAAACCTCAGGAAAGGAGGCCTTGTTTCTTCAGATATGGTTCCCTACTCCATGAGTCACAATTTCCCCCTTTTTTCCCTGCTACAATGCTTATTCCCTTCTCCTAAAGCTCTCCTCCCTCTAATTTTCTAAAGCTCAATTTTGATGGTGCTTCAAAGGAAACCTAGGAAAAGAAGGCTATGGAGGTATCTTTAGGGATCATTTGGGATCCCATATCTACATTTATTTATGATTTATGGGATATAATAGTAACAACAAAATATATTGAAGCCCTAGAAGAGGAACTATTGATTGCCCAAATGCAAGGATACACCAAACTTATGTTGGAGGGAGATTCCCAACTCATTATAAACATGATTCACAAGATCTTAGATGGAACCCAAAAACACAAAATATATCGTAGTTGGAGACTTGAAATCCTACTCATATGAGCAACATTTCTCCTTCCTTCCATTATGGGGATCATCCCTACTCACATAAGAAGAACTAGTAATAAAACTGCAGGTGAGTTAGCTAATTAGGAATGTGTCTTGTCAACTTTGTATATTTCCTCCTCACAGAAATCCTTTGAATACTCTCACCTCAAGTAAGAATGACAGACCATAGCTAAGTAAGAAAAAACTCTCTGACTGGTCTCTTCTATCTTATTCCTTCATGCTCTTTGTCTATATCTCTTAGTCTAGAATTTCCTATGTGGCCCAATTTTTAGTTTTTGGGTTTTATTTTTTATATCATAAGGCATAAATGTATCCTCTACTCTTTTGAAAACGTTGATATTCTAGGTCGTCTAGTTTTCCCAGTGACAAATTAACCCAAAAATCCATGACTTAATATGTATTTCATGTTTTCATGCAATACAAAATATTTACCCTACGAAAAAAACATCTACTATAACCTTTTTCCGTCATAAACCTATCAAACTTCAAATACCACTATCTTGGATCTTGGTTTAAACCATACAAGCTCTTCTTCAGTCTACATATTAAGTATGTGTCGAGCTTCTACACCAAAGCTCTAGATGAACTTCCTGAAGTGCCACTGAAATGGGTTATTTATTTCCATGGCCTTCTTTGGGATCCACCATTTGTTAGAGTCCCTTGACCTGCCTCTTTGTTTTATGGCACAATAGTCTTGGAACAAAATTTGGTATTGCTCCAATTTCCTAGTACTCTCTCAGGTAATCCAAAAAAAATTCACATGCCTTTGTTGGTTATCCACTTACTCTTCTAGAAACTTGGGTAGGAGTGGTCTTGATGAAGCTAGTTTTACCAATGGGGGTGTCGGATTAGTGGAGTTACGAGCCTCCCCATTGTGGTTATGATCTCATCCAAATAAACTGTGATTTTTTATGCAATCATTTTTCCCCCTGATTGGATCGATTATCACATAGACTAGCCATGGTTTGTGCAACTTATTTTAGAGTTGAAGCCAACTCATGTTGATTCCCTATTACCATTTGGTCCATTTCATGTCGACCACACTCTAATTCTTGGATTACCACTTGTTTCCATCTAGTTAAATCGTTCAAGATATTTTTGAATCTTTCCCATGGTTGATTTTCACAATCCCTGATCTGGTCTTTTCCTTTCTCTTGCTTCTTCTTCTTTCTCTTGAAGGTTATATTTCCCTCATCCTCTAGAAACATCAATTGATAACCCTACTAGACTGGCAGGATGACTAGCTCTGATACAACTACAATAATACTATTCTTTATTTTGGAAATAACTTCGAGGTATTAATTCAAGAAATTTTAACAAGATAATTTTATCACACAATTTCCATGAATCCATGCAAATTTCTACAAACACGAGTAACTGAATACAATGTGAAAATCCCAAGAATGAATATAATGACTCCAATACTATTTTATTTAAAGTAATTTTTAGGAGGAATTTTACATAGTATTTGGAAATGAACCTGATAATACACTCAAGGCGATTGCTAGCAAAAAATGTGCTAAATCCACACACCCTTTATAGTCAAACAATGCGACCAGGAGATTCGTCCCACTTAGGCCATAATGGTTTCAAGAAATTCAACCTTAAATACTCAAACAACTTGGCCTCCCAAGAATCAAGAAGTAGTTTGAAAAATGGATAGGTTACAGTGCTCATGGCCTTACTGCCTCCTTAGTGAATCAATACCCATAATAACTTAATCACTCCAAGCACACTTGACCCTCTTCTTCTCTATAATTCAGCCTTGGATTCCTGCTCATCAATTTAGGCTTTGAGAAGGTAGTTTGAATCAACAATATGAGGTATCCCACTCTCACTGAATAGTAAGCTTGGTCATAGCTATTGACAGTAGCTCGACCTTGGCCATTCATCAAATACATGCAACATTGCTTGAATTAATTGAAAATTTTTCTTCCTGGATAGATTGTTATTATATCAGACTTAGTCTTCAAAGATGGACTACAATTGATACAACTTGGCCTCCACACGAATGTTAATTGGTCTATTCTTGCAAATTTTTCTTTTTATTTCACTAGTTTGATTTGCCTAGGAACTGATGAACTCATTCCCTTACAATCAACAATCTCGGTCCCTTGATATTGATAATAAATCTGACCCCTACTCTTGCAAATCATGGCTAGGTAAGCACGCAACCTTCTTGAATCAAATAATGTTCTCTGATCGTGACTAAGAAATAGCACATAATGGTAGTTGTCGAGTTCAAGAGTGATCAATGCAATCATGACCCTGTAGAACTGTGTCAAGGTAGGTTATTCAATTGTTAATGTTAAGTGCAAGGTTAGCCAAAGCTTTTGTTTAACAATGTAGGAACTTTAATACATTTGTCATATGTAGTTATTCATGGGACCATTGATGTCGAAGGACCTTATGCTCATCAGGAGTATTACATCATACATATAGATGGTTGCCTAGTGGACTCATAAGCAGAATGACGATGAGTAATTCATTTTTTAGGCTTGAAATTGACACCCCTTGCAATATTCAAATCAACCTATGGATTCAATAATCTCTACGCCTTCAAAACTGATGAACTAGAAACCAACTAATTAAATTAACTAGGCCTCAGGAAAATTGGAATTTGTTCTTCTAGACCATGTATGTGGCCATGAGATTAACCTTAAATACAAGATTTGTCTAGGGAATATTTCAACTCCAAAACCAACCATCTATAGCTAGGGTATGTATCTCAATACCAAAGTTGTTGATTATTAGGGTTTTCCCCTTTTCTTGGCACCTCATAGAGACGCTTGTCAAAATTTCCTCAATAATTCTTCCATGATGTCCCTTCAATCTCCTTCTCCCTTTTTATAATAATTTCCTCCTTTAAATACCATGGGTCACTTAATTTCCCTGAAAGTGACTTTTTACTTTTTTATTTAATTACTATCTATTTTACTATGATGACCCATTTTATTTTTCCTATCAATATCCTATGGTATCTAGATAGGATAAGAATCAATTTCCCTTTGCTTATAATAATTATAAAGGGACATTAAAGTCCACCCTTCCCAATTTTTTCTTGTCCTCGAGCAAATTCCATTGAATACCAGAATCCCAGACTAGCCAGTTGAAGGCTTTGGCAACAAATTGTTGCACCATCTCAAGGTTTCTCACTTCAATAGTGTTGCTATCTATCATCATGCCATGAAGCAACCCCTATAATCCAAATCCCATAAAATATTCTAGTGAGGTCGAAGATATTAACGCTTCACGATGGCTCATCTGCTTCATAATTTTGTTGTATTTTTGTTGGATCTTTGATGTTGTTCAACTCCTCTTATCTTCGGATCCCAAATATGTTTTGTCTCGCATCTCAATCCTGAGTATTCTTGATTTACTGCTACAAACCTTTTAACATGGTTAGGCTCTGTTTGAGTCATAACAAGTGCCCTTGAATGTGAATTTCCCCCTTCTTTTGGATTAGATTGGGAGCTAAGTTTTGGAGTATCTTGTTATAAATCCATGTGCTTCTGCCCACTTATGCCCACCATATGTTTCATTGTATCAATCTTTGGAGGATCTTGAGTCATACCTCTCAAAACAACCCTCTTATCTCCTTTCATTTTTGAATCCCATCTCCATGGTTTGATTGTTTTTCTAATGCTTCCCTATGGTGATAAACCATTGGACACCCAATACTCTGTTAGAATTTGACAACTTCACCACATAAAAATTGTCAACCATAGTGTAGTTTCTCATATTTAGCTATGCTTTTGGGACTAGCTAATTGCATTCCATGATGTAATCACTAACCATTTCCATGTTAAAGCCTCCAAAGTCCTTTGTTGGGATTCCTCTTTTTTCTATTAATGTCGAGTCAATAAAATTGTGGGTTGACCCACCATCGATTCAAAATGGAATCCATGGCGAGAAGGGATTCATAAAGGTTTTTAAGGTAGGAATCCAATTCTTTAAGGGAATTAAATTATTTTCTTTAGTTTTATGAATTAGAATTTTCCTCTAAAACTTACTAGAATTAGATTTAGATAAGTAAAATAGTGGGTCTTATTTTCTATTTATATAATACATTTTCTTCCTTTTAATAAGATTTTTGTATGTATTTATCTTATCAATATTTAAAGATTATGAGTATCCATAATTGCTTTTCTAGCAATGTTACAATCATTAGCATACCAAGGTTTCATTAGAGAAATTTTAAGGTCTAAATGGGCCTCCTAAAGAATATTATAAAATAATAGTGGAAATAATAAACTAAGATTAGATTATATCATCAAATTTTAGAGGGAAAAAGGAAAAAACTACTTTTTCAACTCATATTTTCAAATGATCTCCCTACAATTTTACTCAAATTTAGAACAGGAGCACTTGTTGGATGCTGAATTTAATTCCTCATCCAAAGAGTACTCATGTTGCATGCTTCCGATGGACCCTGCTATATGAAAATGATGAATACATGAAAAAATGTGATTGCAATAATGTTTTTCATGTATTTCTCATTTTTTGTGTAGCAGGGTCCAACAAAAGTATGCAACATGAGTACTCTTTGGATGAGGAATTAAAGTTTGCGACTATGATTTTCCCTGCTCGAAATTTGAGTAAAACCGTAGGGAGATAAGTTGAAAAAGTAGTCTTTTATTTTTATTTTTTATTTTTTATTTTTTAACTGTTTTACTTTTTTACTCCAAAAATGGTGGATCATCCCCCATGGTTGACATCATCATCTTGAATCAGATTGGTTCTTACAAAGTTGATTTTGGTTGTACATTTTTGTTTTGAGGCCCATTTAGACCTCAAAGTTCTATTATTCTTTTCGTATGACACCTTGATAGAGAAATTTTTAATGGAAGTAAAGAGGGTTGTAGTAAAATTATGATAAAAGTTTTCAATGTTTTTCTTATAAGTTAAGAGGTGTAAATCCCTAATTAAATCCTCTAAGAAGAGATTAATTTTACTTTTGTTGAAAACCTTTGCAAAAATTCTCTTGCATGTGCATGGAAAATTTTATAATTAAGGTTAAAGGTATATGATCAGAGTAAGGCTCATGGCCATTTAAGAGGACAAAATTTACAGTTTGGTTATAAAGAAGGACATTGGATATCACGTAATCCACAACACTACTATCGAGCCCATGAACACAAGTAAGTTGGCTGGAGTTTGGTTGCTTGATTAGAAAATAGAAAATTGTAAGGTCTTGAGAACTATAGAGCTTGACCAAATCAATCCTTCGCCAGGTCTTCATAATTTCTTTTGTATCTAGTAGCTAAAACAATGTCTTCATATAACCGAAGAGGATTAGGGTTGGAATTATTATTTAGAAGAATAACTTGGTTAATTATAGTTCTAACATTAAATTCTCCTAACAAGAGCATATTACCTTCATTCCACTTGAGTTTTAAAATTAGATTTGCATGATTTTTATGACTTACAATAAAGCATGCATAAAGCACATGAAAAGTTGGAAGTTCACTCAATTATTAATAGATTCAATAAATTAATATAATTTCCATCTTGCATAATCACAATAGTGGAAAGTAAGTCCTATGTTGGCATTATGATGGTAGTCTTAAGCTTATGGCTTATTCCATTGAAACTGTTCACTGCTTTAATTCAATTACTAGAATAATCCTTATTCTAATATTTATAATTAAACTTTAACTTGTCTCAAATAAAACTGCTTGGAGGGTTACATAGTTGTCATCGTATCAATGTACATAATTAAAACAATTATATGAGGTTTGTGTGCAATCATCAAAGTTGGATTAATCTAAGAGGTGAATAATGTAATCTTGAAGTCATGACTAGTAGAAATAATCATTCCAATCTTACTTGCCCTTAAAATTCTCAAAATTTGGGGGAGCAATATGTTTCTTAGGGCATTAATATGAAATTTTTATTTTGCTCTTTGGATTTATGGGATCTAATCAAAACTATGTACTAACTTCTAGTTGGTGAAACCATTAATAATACATGCATGCAAGATCAAAATATTAGTTGAAAGACAACAATAAAAGTGCTTTAAAGTTATTCATGTACATTCAATAAGGCATGCATGAATTGATTTTCTTGTGAATTGTGTAGAAACCAAGTTGAATGAAGCTAGGGATATTCTAAAAAATGCATATATAGGAACAAGTAAGGTGAATATATTAGACTTCTAATGCTGATAAGAGATTCTAGGAATTTGTTATTGACGAAATAAATCTATGCAAATTTTGTTTTACCCATGCTATGGGAATTGTAAATCAAGTGAGGTCCAATGCATAAATCTTCCTAGATCAAAGTACAGTTGAAAATATATTAAGAATATTGACACAAAGTTTTAATTTAGTTCTGATGCAATTGAGGGATCTAATCCATTTCTTTGGAAATAATTTCCACTAAAGAGCTCACAAGGTCACTTCAAATTCATGAGCAATGAATTAATAATTTCCACTAAAGAGCTCACAAGGTCACTTCAAACTCATGAGCAATGAATTAATAGGTATGTAGATACTTCTCGTCAACATACATTTCAATCAAAATCCAATGATTGATTATGCAAAAGGACAAGGAAAGAGAGTGGTGCTCTTGAGGACAATCTTCATCAATTAGTGGTTGAGACATAGGAAGATATGCAATAGTGGAAGAAGTATTTAAAGGGGTCATGAAAGAGAAGGAGAAATAACAACTATTATGTCTAAGGCAATTGAGATTTTGAAAATAACGTATTCGATAATAACATGGTATAAAATAGATTAGCCTCCTTACTCAAGACTGATATATTTCTAGAGACTTAACATGCTTGTCAAAGCCGTTCTTTTTAACAGTTGAAATGGTGTTTTTTTGTAAAACTGTTTCTGTTTCTTCTACATGACTTGTGCATCTATTTTCTGTTTGGGTTGTTTTCCTCATAAGAGGAGACCTGAGAAATAGAAGCTCGTTGTTGTTTTTGTCATGGATATGCAATATATGAACACTGTGTTTATTTTTTGACGGTTCTGGGGACGAGAGCTGTTTTCTTCATTATGAGGAGGCTCACGTTTTTCTCAGGGATCCCTTCTTGCAGAGCTTTATGATGCTCAATCATACAGCAAACAAAACGCTCCAGCATATGCTATGTAACTTTTTATTCTGTTTATAAAAAGTTCGATTTTTTCTTTGGAAAAAAAAGAACATGGTAGAAAATGTGGGCACTATAATTTTGTATGTAGGATTAAAATAATTGAAATCAATAAGTAAAGGGATAATTTTATAGAAAGAAATGAAGATTTTAGTTCAAAATGTGCACTAATGCCTTTTTGGACTAGGTTTACAGATTGGATTAGATGCCACCTATTATATTCCATGCCATAACTAGCCCAAACAGTGATTGGTGGTATATATTGAGGCTTTCGGTGAATGAAAAGAACATGCCTATTAGCGCAACCCAATACTGGCCAAATACCCTCATATTTGATTTTTCTTCCTTGGATTTTAAGCTTATCTCCTCGAAAAGAAACCCTTGTTTCCTTATCTTCTTATTATCTCTGTCATCTTGTGTTGAGCCTTTATATCTCACACATAAATTTTGGAGCAGAATACTAGAGGAGGAGACCCTTAGTGGCTCGGAAATGAGGAATTAGTAGGATGGTTCCATTCAATTCCTACGGCAATGATAAGATAACTGGTATATGTTGTATTGTTTCTAGTACATTAATTAAAAAAAATCATCTTTCCTATCCTAATCTCAATGTTTTATATGACGTACTTTGAAACCATGCATTTGAAATTAGATTTGAATATTTTTATATACATAAGTATACTTTGATCTCTCTGTTGTTTTCCCTCTTCTTGTTGTATTATTTGCAGTTATAAGGAGCAGGAGAAGGAGATAGGACTTCAAGATCTTCATTGACCATCAAACCCCCCAATAGGTATTCTATCCCGTAGGCTATAGATTATATTTGTTGCTTGTATATTTGGGATATTATGTTGAGTTTTTGTTTTCTGGTCTGTTGAGGTATTCAACCATGTCACCTTAAGGAAGTTTTCCCAAAACACCATGCAACTCACACAACAAAATCATATGCATGGTAATACTTGGATGGAGCTTATTATTTCTTGTAGATGGAGTTTCAAGCCAAACATGTGTTGATTTTTTCTTCCATGAGCAAATTGAGACCCTAAGAAAGACTCAAGTCAAGATTTCCTTTGATGGGTCATACTCCACTTGCAAGCTTTGGTTATTTATTAGAGCAAGGCCCTCTTTCACAAAGATGGAGAGATGAAGGATAGGCTCATGAGATAAGAAAAATCAACATTAAACCATTTCAATGTCATTTCCATATAAAACATAGATAAAATTAAGCATGAACATCACATTTGGATAAATGAAATTTTGGTGTTCTCATCCTTCCCATTTAATTTAGTTCACAATAGGAGGTGGATCATATAGTAACCTACAAGGAGAATACAATCATGGTGACTTTGAGCCATATTAATCATTAGGGTGATTTTCATTCAAATTTTCCATTAGGCACAAGGCTTCTTGCAGTGCTTCATGATTGATTTTATGTTCACAAAAATATGATTCAAAATTGGCATGAGAGTAATTTTTTTTGGAAGTATCCATGGAGTTTTCATCATTATACATTTCACAGGGACTTTACTCAATAAATCACTGACATATCACGTACATTTGTGGCATACTAAAAATACCCTTAAATTGACTACATATTAGAAAATACTTCTAAAAATCACATTATTTAACACTCTAATAATATGAACCCAATACACCTTCCCAATTTAAAAAACCCCTACTTTCACTAGATATTGTAGGTATCCATTTTTTCATTAACAATTTTTATACCCCTTTATATTTTTTCATTAACTTTGAGCTCCATTTTTTATACTTGCTGATACAAAAATCCTTTACCCTCTATTATATGCTGAATATTTTGTCAATTTTTCCTTAGCATATATCCCCAAATATGAATGCACATGGTATTATATTGCTCCCCTAGTGAAGCCCCCATGGTACATTTGAAGCCTCTAGTCATAGACATTGTGGCACTAATGTGTAAAATATATGGTGAAAAATATGATGCACATTTGTATGAGTCATGGTTCCCTCTAATGCATGAGATCCTCTACAAGGGTCAATTTTTAATTGGGTTAAGATAATATAAAGAAACTTGGCTTCAACAAACTAAAAGTTTGAAAAACCCTAAATAATCAAATATTGGAGTTTTGCATGGCTTCATACTTAATGGAGATTGTTTGTGCCCCAACTTGTTTTTAGAATGTATTGGGGCTTAGGATAATTCCAATTATACCATCTAGGTATATTGTTAGGATCTATGGAAAGCTAATTGCACACCATAACACACATTTTTGTAAGATGGTTTCTTGGTAGTCATATTAAATTGCATCTAAAAAACTCTTGTCCAATATTTTTTGAAGAAGACATGAAAATTATAAAACCTGTTGGAAATTGGTTCAATGAGAAAAAATCAAATTATATCAAACTATGTGGTCAGATAAAGGTTCCCCATTCACTACTTGTGCATACGTCCAATAGATTGGTTTTGAGGAAAATTGCATAGTAGACAACCCTCTAATAATGGGGAAAATGTATATAACAAAAAAAATCCTTTCATATCCCATCACTAATGAAGTGTGTATTCTTATAATTTCATTTATGCCGAACGTAAGCTAAAATAATTTGATATTATACATCATGGTTGGGATTACATGATCTTTTTAATAAAGTGTTAGATCATCTTGGCCAATAAGGTATAATATGACCACACTATCATGAAGAGTGCCCAATAGACTAAACATGCAAAAAAAGCCTTAAATTTCAATGAGGCTCTAGAGCATAAGAGGCAAGCATAAACCATGGAACTCACTCTTAAGTCAATGTTGGATTTAGTTCCTAAGGTCATGCTTTCATTTGATAAGGGTGAAAATTCTTCTTATCAATGGAGAAGAACATATTTGGCTATTAAAGGATAGGTGAAGAAGCTAAACGTGCTATAGAGCAACATGGGGGTAATCTTGAGAATGATGTAGGAAACATTGAGAAATATAAACATAGTTAAGCCATCAAATAAATAGAAAAAAACAATGGAAGTAATCTCAAACATGATTCATGCAACATTGAGAAAGATAAAAACAACAAAGCCATTGAACACATAGAACACATTGCTACTAAGGAACAATGAAAGGATTCTAATCCCAACACTACCCATGACCTAAAGGATATCACAAATATTAGAATGGGGTTAACTAGAGGATTTACAAACCCCATCGAAAATTCAACATGGTTTCAAGCTATTCTCAATAAACATCCACACATTTGATAATGATCTAGCAATGGTGTTGTAAACTTTCTTGGACATGTGAAGAAAGATATTGAAAAAACAAGTTCATAAGTGAGAGAGAATAAATAAAAATGAGATTGCTATTAAAACTACAAAACTAATGGTTATTGATGTGAAAACAATGCATCCAATTACAATAGCTTTAATGGGAGTAGTAGTAGCATAAGACCCTCAATAAAATATCCTTGAAATGGTGAAATAAATGAAACAAAAGAGAGAGAAAATAGCCAATCATACTAGTAAATTAATAAGCATAATGTGAACAATTATTTTTCTTATGCACAAAGGCTCGATAAAGAAGGTTTGGCCTTATAAATTAATTGTTTACAACTGATGATATTTTAGTCATTTTGCATCAGTTAGACTAGATAATTGTGGATATGATAATGAATTTGCAAAATTATATTGTAACGAGTAAAATTGAAATCAATTAAAAAAAATGTGTGTACCTTGAAACTTGGCAATATAAATCAATTTATAATAAGCATTCAATAAATTAAAAATAACATAAAAGAAGTTAATAGAAATGTTACAAAAATTGTTATAATTGTTCAATGAACTCAACATATACTCAAAAATCATTTAACAATGTAATTTACCCATATTAAAAGATGAAGATAACTTCATCTTATTATCCAAACTCATCAAACAACCAAAAAATGAGCAATATCAAAGATGCCATAGACAATGAAATGAATGAGACCTAGATAGGACTCCAACTTGTAGAAACAATTTTTCTCAACACCATGTAAGAAATGTGGCATGCTTTAAATGAGTTGTGTTTAGTGTGATTTTTTGGAAGCTTTTCTAGTGGGGTTTTTCGGTCTAAGCTCTCTAAAATTCGGCAGAAATTTATTGAAATCACAAGTTTGATGGGTAAGCCCTACACAATCCAAGTGCCCTAGGGATTTTTCAAGGTGATGAATCCATATATATAGTCAAAAAACCAGTGTAAATAACACCAATCAAGATTTCACCTTAAAATTCTTGGCTAGATTTTGAGACCAAAAAGTCCAAAAAATCACACTAAAGACAATTCCTACTCTAAATATACTTGGAACATGTCAATTTCAAGTGGTAAATCCCTATTAATGTGGTATCACACCTAACCTTATCAATGTTGATACCACTTTGGGATTTTGGATTTGAAGAACTCTTTCTCTACCGTTCAAACTTGGAATGATTGCGTGCATAACAACTCCATACCCACCACGTCATCATCCCACTCCCTAAATCAATGGCATGTGCTTTAATCATGCATAGTGTTGACCCAAAAACATAGGGGGCATGATGACGTCATCAACAACGAGAGACTCGTTCTCCATGTCAACCGGAGCGAAAATTGGATAAGTCAATAATTGTGGAGTTATGCGATCCAGTTGGATTGGAAAGGGAAAGAAACAACGCGTAATCAAGTTTGAACTACCATTCGCATTTATTTTTGGGTTGGTATGGGATAAGTGTTAACAGAATTTCAAGGTGACCAAAATCTCTAATTTCACTTTGAAAAATTCAATCGATTTGTTTATGAAAATATCATATCAATATAATATAATATCTTTGCATTATGGTCCTCATATTATAGAACAATTCAAAGGTACTAAGTGCATTATCTTATATTATTTAAGGTTTTTGTTTTGGTTGGTGTTTTAATTGGAATTTGGTAAATTTTAGCTATATTATGAGGATGATAAATTTAATTGTTTGGTTTTTTTTTAAACTGCATTTGTTTAGGATTTTAATGATTCTAAATAGTCAAATGTTATTAAGGATATTTATTTGGATATTTTTTAAGAAAATGAGTTAAATTAAATTTAATTGTTTGTTTTTTTTTTCAATTGTATTTGTTTAAAGATTTTAATGATTCTAAATAGTGAAATGTTATTAAGGATATTTATTTGGATATTTTGCAAGAAAACGAGTTAAATTTAATTGATTAATTATAAACATAATTTTGTTTAAAAATATATATTTTATTGGCTTATTATTAATTTAATTTGAAAATATAAACATTATTATTATGATAAAATATACATTTTATTTACTTATTTTTTTTATTAATTTGATTTGAATTATGATATTTATCAAACTTATTATAGAATAATGACTTTGCTATAATAAAATGATAAATTTGCGTTATTTGTTAGTGAAACATCATATATATTTTAAATATCTTCATTAACAATGATATATATTTGGAAAATTGATGTATCCTTTATTTTCAAGGATCACTTGGAAATCTTTATTTTTTCCTTAAATGATATGGTAAGGCATGAGTGATGATAAATGTGATTGAGTAGGACATTGAACATATTCGAAAGAAAGATAATGGTTGATTACAATAATGAAATTGGTAGTAAATACCACTTTATGAGCGTTATCTGTTAGAACTTCACTGAATTAATAGTAAAGGTCTTCTTGTAAGAGTAATGTCATAACTTTATTGAATTAATTACAAAGGGCTCTCATGACTTCAATGATACACATAAAGTATAATAATAGAACTTGCTAATATTTTTGACTTGTGAAATTTATCACTATATGTTGTATCCTACATGATATCATTAAATATCAAGTTGATATTATTATGAACACAAGTTTCCTAATATGACAATGCATATGAAGGCATTTATATTTTCTTTTAATATGTCAATGTTTTTGGTTAATTTATAGATATCCTTCCATGTCAATGATCAAATACCTTTTACAACTTGATTTAATGAATCCTAACATTTGAGTTTTGGTGTTGTCAGTGGTGTCTAAGGATGTCTATGTTGGTCATTAATTCATAGTTTGGATAATGTGAAGTTACTATTACAAAACATGGTTAATTGTAATTTCGATGATTTAAGGTATCTTTAAGATCGTTACCCTTCTAACATGAATATACGTTTTAATGTAACAAAAAATGTAACATTCTATATGGTTGTCTAAGTAAAACAAAAACACGTGTGTAATGTTACTGGTTTAGTTTAATTAGTTGAAAAATCCATCTAAAGCATGTTGTCAATGGCTAGACCTTAAGTTACATGTTCAAATCTAGTCAAACCCCTTAAGGTTCCTTATCATTATTATGGTTGGCGGTTGAGCCAACCTCTAACGAAATATTGCAGGGAAGAGGGGGGGATATTGCAAGGTATTTCTTAGAAAAAATACATGTGTGTGTGTACAAAACATTTAAAAACATATTTCATACTCAAACCCAAAGTGTGGCAATGGAGGAATCTTGAAATGGAAACAATCTTGACCGACTGCATAGTGATGTTAGTGATCTCCCTAGAAAATATTTTGGGAAGTAAGAAAATGAAGAGAAGAATTATATCTTGTTTGTTGTGAACAATTGCATGGCATATGTAATTGAGATCTTCCCTACATATTATTTGTTCAATTTCAAATGTGCCTTATATTAACTATTTCCAATCCCTCTTCAGAAAAATACAAAATTTAAATTCAATTTAAAACTTAAACTTGAATCCCTTTGGGCTTCTATTATTACAATGTTAAAGGCTCTAAGTCTCTTATGTAGAATATGAATTATGTTGGGTGTGAAGTTTGATTATCCCCCTAATTCAAAGGTCTTTTTTCAACCGAGTGTATACCCCAAGAAGACTGTACGCACTTCCACATTGGGGGGGGGGGGGGGGGGGTGGTGGGACTTGTCCTACCCCTAGGGGTTTGGGGGCTAGTGGGGGTTCATGGCAAGTGCCCACGAAGCTAAAAAGATAGATGAAAAATTTCCTTGTAAAATATTATAATTTCAAAGTCAATATGGGTTGTTCATTAGGCGGATGATCTAATAGTAGAAGTTATGTTAATTTATGGATTTTTTTCCCTAGAAGGAAACCCTCGGTTTACATGAGCAAATTGTATTACGGTTGTGGATTATGATTCTGAGCGAGAAAGAGAGAGGAGATTGTGTGAGAGTGAAGAGGAAATTATAATGGATATGTTGTAGGTTGTATCTATTCATTTTGCTGGATAATATAAAAGGAAGGATTGGTTGTTTCTCTGTGGACATAGCCCAAATTGGGTGAACAATGTATATATATGTCTCTCTTGTTTCATGTGTTTCTTTTTTCTTGTTTTCGCAATATCATATGTGTTTCATTGCACCATTAATTATTTTCTAACTGGTATCAAAGCCGAAGGCATATTTGGATGATAAAATCGTAAGAGAGAAGGGTTCCTAGTTTGAGTGGAAGTAATGATAGAAGATGATAGGTTTAGGGTCGATAAATTTAATGGCCAAAATTACCAGCTATGGAAGATGTAGATGGAAGATTATCTGTATCAGAAAGATCTGTACCTACTATTGAGCGGAAAATCAAAGAATCCAATGAGTATGATGAACACAGAATGGGAGATTCTCAATACAAAGGCATAGGAACAATACTGTTATGTCTGGAAGCATCAGTGGCATTCAACATTTCTAAGGAAACGACAACAAAAGGTTTAATGATGGCATTGGCCAAACTATATGAAAAACCCTCGGCCTCAAATAAGGTATTTCTCATGAAGCGCATATTTAATATGAAGATGTCAGAAGGTGGATCTGTTGCTGATCATTTAAATGAATTTAACACGGTTACCAATCAGTTAAGTTATGTAGGGGTAAATTTTGATGATGAAATTAGGGCTCTGTTATTTCTGTGCTCATTACGAGAAAATTAGAATGGCTTAGTTATGGATATTAGTAACTTTGTCTATGGATCTAGTACTTTAAAGTTTGATGATGTTGTTGGTGCCATCCTTAGTGAGGAAATGCGACAGAAAAGCTCTGGTGAGACATTAGGTAATTCTTTGACTGCAGAGACTAGGGGAAGAAAAATGGAAAGAGGAAGGAGCCTAGGAAATCGAAGTAAGTCAAGAAAAGGTAGATCCAAATCCATATCAAGGATAGTCTGCTAGAAATGTGGGAAGAAAGTACACTTGAAGAAAGACTACAAATCTCGGAAGGGGAAAATAAGGAGATTAAAAACAAGAGAACAATCATGAAGTGAATATGACATGTGATGTGTTGCAAGATGCTTTGATTATTTCACTAGAGAATATTATTGATGCTTATATGGTAGATTAGGGGCTTCATTCCATGCCACACTTGATAGGAAAAATTTTCATGACTATGTTCAATGAGATTTTGGACAAGAACTAGGAGGTTGTAGCTCCCTTCCAGTAGAAGTTGGAAAATGAGAGAAGGTTGTAGCCTTTTGCAGGTGGGTGCTTGCGTACTGGTATAAGTCTGCACCAGTACAAGATTGTAAACATATTTTCTTATTATTAACAAAAGAAAAAGACGAAAACAACAGGTGGTTTTCACCCACATTGGATTTACACCTTAAATCTTGGTGCTCATGTGTGTTGCTTATGTGTGATGCTTTATTCTGCTTTTATTGCACTGTCTAATAAGTTACTGATGTACTGGTTTAAGATCAACACATGATAAATTGTCTAAATCACAAGTTCTCTGGATATACGCTGGTTTCTTTAATCACAGTTGCGTGTACACGCTAGTTCACTTCACTGAAGTAGCGTATATAAATCTATTTGGGAAATAAAATTATTGATATGATAATACTGATTCACCCCCCTCTCAGTATTATTTCCAACAATTGGTATCAGATCCGGTCCTTCAGAAGAAGCTTGATCGCTTGAAGGGAGATCCATCAAGATGAATATTCACGAAAGCATGGGATTCATCAGACCGCCAATCTTCGATGGGAGCAACTTTATTTATTGGAGAATAAGAACCACAACCTCTCTACAATCTCTTGGAACAGATGTCTAGGAAATTTTGGAAGGAGAATATACATTTCCAACAACAATTCCTATAGACGTGGCAGGTAAAAAGTAATATGAAACCAATGCCAAAGCTGTCAATACTTTATTGGGAAGTTTGTCACAATCAAAGTTTGTCAAAGTCATGCAACTCAAATCAGCCAAAGAGATATGGGACAAAATCGTTCAGAGCTATGAAGGAGACTCTCAGGTAAAACGTGCTAAGCTTCAAACTCTCAGAATTCAGTATGAAACTCTTAAGATGCATAGTAATGAAAGTATAGCTAGTTACTTCTTACGTATAGATGAGTTTGTTAATTGTATGAATAATCTGGGTGAAGAAATAAAGGAAGTTACCTTATTTGAGAAAATTTTGAGATCCTTGTCTACTAAATATGAATCAAAAGTGTCTCCCATAGAAGAAAAATAGGATCTGCAGAATATCACTATGACACAGCTTCACGGAATCCTAACTGCTTTTGAGATGAGAAAATGAGGTCCATCAGATATGAGAGAAGCCACATTTAAAGCTTCAGCAAAAGGAAAAGAAAAGGAAGAACACAATGAATCAGGACACATTTCAGAAGAAGAAGTTGAGGTAAATTTTGTCAAGAAGCTTCAACGGGATTCTGGAACGTTTAGAGGTAAGCTCCCTTTCAAATGCTTTGCTTGTGGCAGAGTCGGTCGTTATGCTGCTAGATGTCCTCATAAAGATAAATATGAAAAAGGAAAGGAATATGCAAAGGGGAATAGGAAACAAGTTGTGAATAAAAGGAGTTACTATACTCATGAAGATAGCGATGGTTTATCTAATAGTGATGAAGATGAAACTGGACAAGATTACAGACTTCTCATGGATTATGATAGCAATCATTTTTGGGATAGTTTAGAAGAGGATAGTGATGGTTTATCTAATAGTGATGATTATAGACTTCTCATGGCTTATGACAATGATAATTTTTGGGATGCTTTAGAAGAGGAAAAAATTCATGAAGAAATCTCTAAACTTAAAATATGTTTAGAAGAAAAGAATATGATCATAGATACCTTGACATACCAACTTGCTGAAAAAGAGAAACACAATGAAAAACTAGAATGTGAAATTGTGGGTCTAAGAAAAGATCTTGGGAAAACAAAATCTCTCAATCTTAGATTTTCTAAAGGATCAGAAACTTTAAATGAAATTATCAAAGTTCAGCATTCTCCTCTGATAAATACAGGTCTTGGATATACTGAAGAAGCATCTCAATCACAGAAGTCGTCAACCTCCACCAAAAGCTATCTTGATGCAGCAAAGACCAGTGAACAATATGACACTTGTCAGCAAAGGCATAAAGCTGATCACCAGGTAAATCATACTCAATTTGTTCCAAGGATGAATATCAATAGAAGTCACAACCAACCTCAGGAAAATCATATTCAATTTGCTCCAAAGATGAATATCAATAGAAACTACAATCAACAGGTATATAGATTCGATAGTTGCAGAAACTTATTTAATGGGAAATGTTTTTCATGTCATAATTTTGGGCACAAAGCCGCTCAATGCGTTTCTTACAAAACTATCATGACTAGAGAAGCATGAAATCAAAGGAATGTAACAGGGATCAAGAGAAGTTCCTATAATAATTTTTCTCCTCTTGAAAATGAAATAGAATGCTCAATCTGTAACAACTTTGGTCATGAAGAATTTGAATGCAGGAGAAAATTTTGGCAAACACTTCAAAAGGAGCAAACGCCATTAAATCCCAAGATATGGAGAAGGAAAGAATCTCAAACAGAAAGATGTGGTATAGCCTTGTATGAAGAAGGACAATAAAATCAGTGGTACATCGACAGTGGATGCTCCAAACACATGATAGGTGACAAAGACTCATATAATGCTTTAGAAAAGGAAAAGAATGTCTCATTTGGAAATGACACTCCAGCTGTCATAAAAGGTAAAGGTTCTGTTTTCTTGAAAGAAAAGGTTAAAGTTGGAAATGTTATGTATGTAGATGGTTTAAAGCATAACCTGTTGAGTGTCAGTCAAATGTGTGATCAAGGAAATGAAGTGGTGTTTTGATCAAACAGATGTGTTGTTCGTGAGCTTGATACAGGAGAGACCGTGATCAAAGGTACAAGAACTCCAAACAACTTATACATACTCAAAGGAGGACAACAATAGTGCTATCTAAGCAAAAATGATGAAAACTGGCTGTGGCATAGAAGATTGGGACATCTAAGATTTTCTCAAATAAGAAAAGCATGTAGACTCAAGGTTGTTCATGATCTTCCAGATATCAACATCCCAGAAAATACAATATGCAAGCCATGTCAAATCGGTAAGCAAACCAGAGTTCACTTCATGGAAAAAGAAGGGTTAGCTAGTAAGCTTATTGAACTTGTCCATACTGATTTATGTGGACCAACAAGGAAAAGGTCACCTCGTGGAGAAGAATACTTTATTTTGTTCATTGATGTTTTTTCTAGAATGTGTTGGATAGGTCTTCTAAAGCATAAAGATGAAGCATTTGAAAAGTTCCAAGCCTTCAAATCTTTGGTTGAAAATGAATCAGATCAAAAAATCAAATGCCTCAGATCTGATCGAGGAAGGGAATTTATATCAGATGAATTATTTTACTTTTGTGAACAACATGGAATAAAAAGGCAATTCTCCACCGCAAGAACTCCTCAACAAAATGGTGTGGTAGAAAGAATGAACAAAACAGTTCAACAAATGGCTCGAGCTATGCTAGATGAATCTGGAACTCCTGCAACCTTCTGGGGTGAAGCCGCATTCGCTGATGTGACTATTCTCAATAAAGAAAATGTTTGGGTAAATAGCACTCAAACTCCACATGAACTTTGGTATGGTAAGAATCCTACTGTAAAATACTTTAAAGTTTTTGGAAGAAAATGTTTTATCAAAAGAACCGATGAAAAACTTGGTAAGTTTGAACCCAGAGCAGATGAAGGTATTCTTCTTGGTTATTCTTCCAGAAGTAAAGGATATAAATTTTATAATAAAAGACTTGGAAAAATTGTCGAAAGCATTGATGTTGTAGTTGATGAAGCATGCAAAATTCCAAAATAGAAAAAATCAACATAAGATTATGACAATGAGGAAGATGGGGATTACTTTCCCACACCAAATCAAAATTATATTGAAGAAGAAACAAATGAAGCACCAGAAGAATATATAATGGTAGAAGAAAAGACTCCATCCAAGTATGTTCAGAAAACTCATCCAGAAACTCAAATTATAGGAGAAAAGGAGGCAAGTGTACAGAAAAAAAGAACTATTACAGGGACCTCAAGCTATCTAGCATTACTATCCTCCACCGAACCTCAAAATGTAAATGAAGCATGAAAATATGAATGTTGGGTCAAGGCCATGGATGAAGAACTTGAGAAAATTGAAAAAAATGACACTTGGGAATTAGTTCCTAGACCTCATGATAAAAATATTATAGGAACTAAATGGATATTCAAGAACAAGCTGAATGAAAATGGAGAAGTCATTAGAAACAACTCCAGACTTGTTTGTAAAGGGTATGCTCAACAAGAAGGTATAGATTTTGAAGAAACTTTTGCACCTGTTGCCAGACTTGAAGCCATAAGAATGTTTCTTGCTCTTTCCAGTTTTCGGAAATTCAAAGTATACCAAATGGATGTAAAATCAACCTTCCTTAATGGAGATTTAGAAGAAGAAGTTTATATTGAACAGCCAAAAGGATTCATTCCTAGAAATGATGCAAAACTTGTATGCAGACTCAAAAAGACTCTCTATGGTCTGAAACAGGCTCCAAGGGCTTGGTATTACCGCCTTGACAAATATCTACACCAACAAGGTTTTACAAAAGGTTATGTAGATATCAATTTATATACAAAGATTGAAAATGATAAATTGCTAATTATTATTGTTTATGTTGATGATATCATTTTTGGTAGCAATGAAGAATCCATGAGTCAGAATTTTGCTTCAGTAATGCAGCAAGAATTTGAAATGTCCTTGCTTGGTGAACTTACCTATTTTCTTGGTCTACAAGTTCAGCAAACTAAAGATGGTATTTTTCTTTCACAAACAAAATATCTCAAGAAGATATTGAAAAAGTACGAAATGGAAGATTCTAAACCTACATGTACTCCAATGGTAACAGGATGTAGTCTCAGCTCAAATGATGAATCAACAACAGTACATCAACCAACTTACAGATCCATGATTGGCAGTCTACTTTGTCTAATCGGTACCCAACCTGACATCATGCATGCAGTAGGAATAGTTGGAAGATTCCAAGCAAATCCAAAGGAATCACGCCTTCAGGTAGTCAAAAGAATTTTCAAATATCTTCAAGGAACTCAGGACTTTGGACTATGGTATCCTAGAGATACAGATCTTACTCTTCATGCATATACAGATGCAGATTGGGCAGGAAGTGTTGATGATAGAAAAAAAACTAGTGTTGGTGCATTCTATATGGGTTCCAGGTTAGTGTCTTGGTTCAGGAAGAAACAAAGTTCAATTTCCTTATCTACAACTGAAGCAGATTATGTGTCTGCTGCATCTTGCTGCACACAACTACTTTGGATGATGCAAACTTTGCAAGACATTCAGATCACATGTACTCCACCCATCTCCATTCTATGTGATAATAAAAGTGCCATCAGTATTTCAAAGAATCCAATCATGCACTCCAAGACCAAGTACATACCCATCAAGTACCATTTTCTATGAGAACAAGTGCTTGAACAAAAGGTCACATTGGAGTATGTCCTCTCCAAAGAACAGGTTGCTGATATATTCACTAAACCATTGCCCAGAGAAACATTTGAATATCTGAGACAAAATCTGGGAGTAGTTGCTGCATCATCCTACTGTTAAATCCAATTTTTCAGAGAAAGGTTATTATATGTGGGTTTCATGAAGTATACTCGCATATATACGTGGGTTTCTGTGGCTGAAGAAGCGTATATGTCTTCCTGACAGGAAAACAGTGGGTTAGACTCTGATATGGGTGCTCTGTTTGATGTTGATGATTGTAGTCTAACAATATGTTTTTTTCATTAATTTTTATCTAACTGAAAAACATGCCTTGATTAATGACTTGTTAACAATGCACAGGTAGCATAGGTTCAGCAGGAGCATTAGCCTTCACACACATTTTGCATTGTTGGCATTATGGTTGCTGAGTCCAGCTATGGCTTCAGATATCTATACCATTTGTTGCTTAAGTCATAGTCTAGGGTGTGATATGACTTCTCATACATTTGAATGAGTCCTATTAGACAAATGATGTAATTTGTATCCCCTCTTTGCATGGGATGGATGATGTAATATTTATTGTGTTTCTGTCATGTATAAACAATTGGTATATCCCCACTTGGTTGGGTGAATGAGTCAAATTTGGTATATCCCCACATGATTGGGAAATTGATGTATGTATGAGTCATTAGTGATAGGAAGGACAAACTCACATAGTTGAGTTATAGAGTCATGTTATTCTTTTGGAAAATATTTTTGCAGACTCTGCATGTGCTTAGGGGGAGCATGGACGGTTAGTGCATCACAACATGTACAATGATATTAGAACATGCACAAAAAGGGAGTTTAATCAGAGAATTCAGTATGTGCCTAGGGGGAGCATGATCAATGTTTATATTCAACTGTTCAAATATGACATTCTTCATATCAAAGGGGGAGAATATCCTGGTACACCCTTTGCCCTTGATGTCAAAGGGGGAGAGTATTTTGGTGTTTCTTGTTATCTCTAACAGTTTCTACAACGTGCAGTAATCAACACCAACATGGTTGCCATCAAGTCCAAAGGGGGAGATTGTTGGCATTATGATACATGTGTTGTACTTGATGGCAACCCACTTGTAGCAGAACAACTCACTTGTATATGGTAACTAGATGAATCTACGTAACTAGATGAATCTACAGGAGAGATATCAGATGTGACAGAATGCATGGCAGTTCAAAGGAATCATTTCAGAAGTAATATGGAAAATTACAGTGCAACAGGACTATTTAGAAGTAACAGGACATTGGTACAGAAGAACAAGAAGATGGAACTTAGGTCTACTAATCAGAATAAAGAATGTAAAGAAAAGGGTTAATGTAAAGTAGTTTAATAAGTATACACAGGTACACTTAGTCAAAACAACGTATACACGCTAGTCCACAGAACAAAAAGAGTGTATACTTATAGATGCACTTTCTCAGGAGGAAAAGCACGTACATGTTGGAAAACCAAGGTTTTGGTCTGAGGTATTTGGTCCGAGGTATTGACCCTAAGTATTTCGTCCAAGGTATTGGTCCTAAGTGGTTTTGGTCCAAGGTATTGACAAAGGATCTAAGTATATAAGGAGGAGAAGATCAAAGGGCTAAGTGCACAAGTAATGAATATCTTATAAAGTGTCATATCAAAAGAAAATATACATGTTATGGGTTTTTGATGCTTTTCTTGATCTAGACTAAATATGCACCTGAGCATTTGATGATGGATGAGATATAATGATGGATTAAGATCATAATGACTTATTATTATTGAATTATATGACATTGGGCTAGATCTAATTATGTACACTTGTTTTATTCTTTAAATATCATGATCTGGGTTTGTCTGAAGTCCGGAGGTGTAGCAAAGTTTTGAAGTAAGTATTTACATATCTGTACATTGGTTAGCTTTGATGAAGGTGTGTATACACGCTGGTTCGGCTCTTCCAAGTAGCGTATGCAAAAGAAAAAGCTTGATGTTCAAGGATGACTGATCTATCAGATCAGTGTTGCTGTTTTACTGCTGTCTGTCAATGAAGTCTTCTTAGATCTGAATGTAAAACTGAATGCATAAGGAGGCTAGTATTTGATTGATTGATTGTATAAGTGAGAAGAAGTGATCTCTGTCGTTGCCTGTGTAAAGCTCTGTAAGTTGACAGTAGATATTCAATATATTGTTGGTTGGTACAGACTTGATTCAAAAGTTTATGTTTGTAGTAGTTTTGAAGATATACGCAGGTTTGATTAACGGAAGTAGCGTATACATGCAGTTTGGGTTCAACCAAGTAGTGTATACACTCTAATGCATGATTTTTGAGGTTACAGCTGGTTCTGAATGATGATGCAGGGTTCTGGGTTTAGCACAATGTTCTGGTGTCAGTGATTTGATTGTTCATATTAACTGAATGTTGGTTGATGCATTTTAAGTTTAAAAAGTTTTTGATTGGTCCAGTATGAAAATTGGATGAAATATGGCCTTCAAATTCTGGTGTTGTGATCAAGGAGTATCCAGTTTGAAAATTCATGAAACGTGGTCCCTGGAGGAAGAAAAAAGGTCGTAGCCTTCTGTAGGTCAGCACCTACGTACTAGTAATCATATTGGCTAGTACAAGAGCTAGGGGGTTGCAGCTCCCTTCCAGTAGAAGCTGGAAAATGAGAGAAGGTTGTAGCCTTCTACAGGTGGGTGCTTGCGTACTGGTATAAGTTTGCACGAGTACAAGATTGTAAACAAATTTTCTTATTATTAAAAGAAGACAGAGACGACACGAGCAAGTTGTTTTCACCCACATTGGGTTTCCACCTTAAATATTGGTGTTCATGTGTGTTGCTTATGTGTGATGCTTTATTTTGATTTTATTGCACTATCTAATAAGTTACTGATGTACTGGTTTAATATCAACACATGATAAATTGTCTAAATCACAAGTTCTATGGATATACGTTGGTTTCTTTAATCACAGTTGCGTGTACACGCTAGTTCACTTCACTGAAGTAGCATATATAAATCTATTTTGGAAATAAAATTATTGATCTGATAATACTGATTCACCCCCCTCTTAGTATTATTTCCAACATAGGTCATTCGCCTAATGAACGACTCAGATTGACTACGAAACTACAATATTTTACAAGGCACTTTTACATCTATTTTTAGCTTCGGGGGCATTGCCCCCAAACCCCTGCCAGGGGGGGCTCTAAAAGTGATCATTTCCCCCCTAGTGGTGAAAAATACGGGCAGCGTTGCCACCCCATGACGAGTTGAGGTCCAATTTGGTGATACCTCTGAATAAAGAAGATAATCAAGCTCCACACCCAACAAGGTGTTAGAGATGTTGGACAAGCTTTGGAAGAGTTGAGCTACTAGATGGAGGTCACTTGATGTATGTCATGTAGTTATGAGTATGATGCCCTGTTTTTGAGCTATATGCTTGTTGGCACGGTGTCAAAGTGTATATGGAGGTGTGTCATGATTTCCTTCGCTTAATCCTAGAGATCAAATCTAAGTGGTGGCTTAAATAGATGTAAAACTTGAGTTTTAAAGGATATACTCAAGTTTCCTTCATACGAGTCGCATATACCGAGTAATATATGCAAGTTCCCTCACAAGAGTTACGTATACATCCTGGAAGTGTTTTTCTCCACATTCCTCATGTATCTTAGGTTAATTTATGGTTTTTTTGGCTTATCTTGTTTGGAACTTTTCACATAAAGGTCGGAAATGGGCACGAAGCTTCTAGAAAGTGATTAACATTGGAGTGAGTGGCTTGATCAAGTCAATAAGTTGAATCCAAATAAAATCAAACATATGAACAGAGTTTGTGGACCTCAATAGTTCTTGGTAATTATTGATTTGAGCACCTCAGTTCATATATATATTGGAGGAAGCTCAATGATAGTATGGTTGATTCTCTTGATTTGTTGAATAAGTGAGAGATTGGATGATTGTGTGCAAGATGTGTGAGGTTTGTGTGATGCAGATTTTCTTAAGCAGTTTGCAGGTGTTGTAATAGTTAGCCTAAGTATGTTTCAACCAACATTTTGAGCATAGAATGAGGAGATGAAGTAGTGATTTATTGTAGATCTTCTAGGTGTTTGGTAGCATCTTGTTTATTCACTAGTTTGTTGGTTGTGTGCAATAGTTATTTGTGAGTAGATTTATTATTGCAGAGGGGTTTTTGTTGAAGTATTTTACATATTATATTATGTATTGTTGATGAGATTGTAATACATATTTGGGTTTTGATTGTGTGCTTTGATGATATATTGTTGTAGTGATCATGTTGAGAAGTTCTTGGTTCCATTCTAAAATATTTTGAAATGAGAACCACATAGAGGAGAGGAGTTGGAGGACTTCGTTGAAATCAATGTAAGTGAGTCGTTTTTTCAATCCAACAATCCTTGGATAGTTCGGAAGAAACTAGGTGAGGCTCGTTGGTCGTGGTTGCTTCCAGCAGATAGGAGTCTGTAGAGTTGATTGTTAGTTCAGGAGTATCCGGGTGAGGATCATTGATCATGATGGCCTTTAGTGGATGGTAGTTTATTGATCCACATGAGAAAGAGTCTCGATTTGATAGTAGCCAACTAAATCTCTATGCAAATAATTTTCTTGACATAATAGAATATTTGAGTAGTGCAGCAACAACGGGTGGTTTTTTTCCCTGGATAGGTTTTCCACTAGAAATATTTGTGTCCATTGTGTTGATTTCTTTCATGGTTTCATGTCTATATTTGATGCTCAAATCCATGCTTTTGTATTTCAGTTTATGCATGATTAAAGAATAATCATTTGGAGAAACATTTATAAGTAACTTCACTACTGATTCACCCCCCCTCTCAATAGTGATCTAGTTTCAGAAAATTGGTATCAGAGCAAGACTGTCGAGTGCAACTTGATCGCTGGAGAGTGGATCTTGGAGTTTTTGGCATATTTTTGCAATTTTTTTGAAATGGATCAACAAGGAATTCCAATGCTTCATGTAGGTAAATTTTCAACTTGGAAGATGAAATTGGAGTCATATTTTTTTATCTCTTGATGAAAATATTTTGCTATCAGTTGAATATGGAGTTAAAGATGAATCTAATGATTTGGCTAAAAAGATTATTTTGCATAGTATTTCAAAATTTGATAGCATGTATGTGATACATTGTGAGACTACAAAATAAATGTTGGACAAGTTGCAGAATTTGTATCTTGGAGGAAAATTGCATTTTTCAGAGATGGAGAAAAATGGAAAGGATTCAACACATATTGCAGTAGTAAATCAAGTCTCCTCACAAGAAGAAGATGAAAGTTCAGATGCTGAAGAAGATGATGAAATTTCTAGTGATAGAAGTGATAGATCAAGCATCAATCTTGAGACAACAAAAATATATCAGTAGCAAAGATGATGAGAAATCCAAGATAATGGCACTAGAAGTAGAAATTCAAAGACTCATGGATGAAAATAAAGATCAACATATGTTGCTACAAATTTTTGATGAACAAGAGTGTTCATACAAAGAAGAAATTTCAGATTTGGAAACTCAGCTGGAAGAAGGAATGGAGATTAAAATTGGAATGAGGAAGAAATACAATGAGTTGGAGGATGAGTATAAAAATTTAAACGCTGAAGCAAAATTTGTAAGAGAATAATTAGAGAGGTTCAAAACCAGTGCTCAAGCATTTACAAGCAAATCAGAAATTGTTGGAGAAGCTAGTAGCAGTGAGGAAAAGGTAAATCAATAGCCATGTAAAAAGAAGAACAAGAATCCTAGAAGGTCGAAGAAGAAGAATAGAATTGGAAGATGTTGTAGAAAATCCTGTAGATTCACAGGCTCATGCAATGCACTAAAGAAAGAGACAAGAAAATACTTCTACTATCAACCAACGAAAGCCAATAGAATGATGAAAACAATAATCGATAAGAGGAAGATAATCAAATTGTTAGGCCCCTGTAATATTAGTGATTCCCCCATTATTATTGTTATTGTAGCCCTTATTGTTATTATTTTTCCCCTATTGTCCCCATATTGTTATTAGTGTGCCCCATAGAAGCTCACTATTGTTATTGTTGTGCCCTTATATTTTATAGTTATGTCGGCTTTGCTTATATGGTGACCCCTTAGACTCTTATATATATAGATAGGAGGTTTAGTCATTTGTATCATTGAAGAATTGTTCATTTGTGTAATGTAAAGGAGGTTTCCCCCTCGAAGAGGCTAATTTTGAAGGCGTTGATCTATCTTTTCTTCCATTTTGTGAGTTGGTTGCATAACATTTGGTATCAGAGCTTGGATTCTAGGGTTTCACTGCTCCAAATAGGTAATCGTGGAATTTTCGCTACAAATTTTTTTCTGTGACATTTTAGAAGCTAAAAAAAATCCATTTGAGACGAAATCTCTATGAACCTTGGGTTCGAATTTCAGACCTTTTATCACTATATTTTTAGAGATATGATCCAAGGAAGTTAGGCTTTTTGCAGGATCCCAAATTATATCTCAAACAAGTGACCTTGGGAAAATCGTCATAACCTTCTCTCTGAGTATCAGATTGAAATTTTATAAGAAGTTACAGAAAGAGAATAGATTTTAGTTTTCTGTTCATTTTTTTCAGGTCCGAAGGTTGAACTAGTGACACGTGGCACTACGTACAAGTTCGCTCTACTGAAAAAGTGTATAATCAGGTCATCTTGGGATATTGGTCATAACTCTTTTTGGGAGAATCCAATTTCGATTAGATTTGTGGCGTTGGAAAGAGGACACAGAGGGCTACAACAACAATTTCAGACCTTGAAGATCCGAAATTTCAGAGATACATCAGCTTCAATATCGAGCTCAAACAAAGTGAAAAAAGGTGTGTATTTTTTTTCAAAATTTTGCATAGATTGCTTTGGAAAATTAGTTTGAAGGAATTCAAAGGGAATAGTGAAGCATACTTATCATTAATTGATGCCCCAAAGAAAGAAAATGGAAACACCTAGTAAGGAACTTGAAAGCTCTAGCATGACTCGTGAAGAAGAGGAAGAAATGAAACATGATATATCAAAATTACGAGACCAAGTGAAATAAAATTCACTCTCATAAAAAGTAACAGAAGCTAAGATGGATGGTTTAAAGAAAGGCATGGAAGCTAATATGGATGGTTTAAAGAAAGGCATGGAAGCTAAGATGAATGACGTGGAAGCTAAGATGGATGGTTTAAAGAAAGGCGTGGAAGCTAAGATGGATGGTGTGGAAGCTAAGATGAATGACGTGGAAGCTAAGATGGAAGGGAAAATGGAAGAATTGAAGATAAATTTGACAACATTGTTACAAGAAATGTGTACTAATGGTGAAAGGGTAGTAAAGGAAACTTACGATGAGAAAAAAATAAATGTTAATCATGATTTCATAGAGTCTAACATTGGATTGAAGACCCACCATGTTCCAAAGATCGATATGAGGAAGTTTGATGGCAAGGATCCCGTAACATGGATACTACAGATGGAGAAATATTTCGATCTCCATAATGTGAAAAACACACAAAAGGTACGCATTGCAACTTTATATTTGGAACCAAATCAGTTTGTATGGTATCGATGGCTTTTCTCTCATAAAAAAATTGTGACTTGGGAAATTTTTATGAAAGAAATGATAGGACTTTATGAGGATACACAAAGAGACACCTTTTTTAGCCAATTGATAAATCTCAAACAAAAGGGTTCAATGATGGAGCACATTGAGGACTTCCAAAAATTGAATATAAGGGTAAAAGATATTCCAGAGGAGCATAGGATTGATGTGTTCATAGGGACTTTAAAGGATAACATCCAACATGAGGTTCGCCTTTGGGAACCTGATTCATTGGAGAAGGTAGTTAGGTTGGAAAGAAAAATGGAAAGTAAAATAATGGCAACCAGGAAGCCTACCACTCACAACTATAAAGATGAAAGTGTTGTTTCTCCTAGCCTTCCACAACCTACAAGGTTGAGACCACAACAATTGGAAGAAAAAAGAGCAAAAGGACTCTGTTACAATTGTGATAGAAAATACACTAAAGGTCATAAGTGTGCTGAGAAGAAATTATTTTACATAGATTGTGAAGAGGAGGAATAAAAGGAACAAGAAACGTCAAAAAAAGAGGATATACACCAGGAACAGACCCTAGAGAAAGAAGAAATGAATCTGACCATATCTTGTAATATATTGGCCGGAATTACCACTCCTAAAACTATCAAGATAGAAGGACATATCAAGAAGAAAAAGGTAATAGTGTTGAATGATTCAGGAAGTACCCATAATTTGATTCATTGTAAGATAGCCAAGGAATTGAATTTTTTCCTATATCTAGCACCAGAGTGTCAAGTGATGGTTGCAAGTGGAGGAACCATAAATTTTTCTGGAAAGTGCCATAATATCAAGCTATCCATGGGAGAATATGTATTGAATAGCCCAATGATTTCCATTCCAATGGGTGGTGCTGATGTTGTGTTGGGAGTCCAATGGCTACAATCCTTAGGTACAATAGATTTTAATTTTCAAGAAATTTTCATGAAATTTTGTTCAGAAGGAAAGAAAGTTGAATTAATGGGTATCCCAGGGAAACTGGGAAAGATAATCAGCTCTAACAGAATGGCAAAGCTTCTAAAGAAAGAACAACGAGGCTTAATTTCACAATTATGGTCACTAGAGGTTCCCATGTCGAAATCATCTATTTCTCTAGATCTCCAAAAAGTCTTGGACAATCATTCCAAGGTATTTTAGATTCCCAAAGGCCTCCTACCTATTCGTGATCATGATCATGCTATTCATTTGATTCCAGGAAGTGTTCCTCCAAACATCAAGCCTTACAGATATCCCTATGCCCAAAAGAGTGAAATTGAACGTATGGTTGCAGAAATGCTAGACGCTGGTATAATTCAACCTAGTCAAAGTTCTTTCTCTGCTCTAGTACTATTGGTGCACAAGAAGGATTGATCATGGCGCATGTGTCCGGATTATAGGGAGCTCAACAAGATCACTATTAAAGATAAATTTCCCATTCCTGTCATTGATGAATTATTGGATGAACTGCATGGATTAGTTTACTTCACCAAGTTGGATCTTCGCTTAGGATATCATCAAATCAGAATGAAGACTGAAGACATTCCTAAAACAACATTTAGAACTCAAGAGGGTCATTATGAATTTTTCATCATGCCTTTTGGCCTTACCAATGCACCTTCTACATTTCAAGGTTTTATGAATTCCATTTTCAAAATCTTCCTTAGAAAATTTGTGTTAGTATTTTTTGATGATATACTAATCTACAACAAGTCTTGGAAGGATGATGTTCAACATGTTGACAAGGTGCTCAAACTATTGTAGGAGCAAAATTAAATCCATTAAGGAATGGAAAATCCCCACATCCTTAAAGAATCTGCAAGGATTTCTCAGGTTGACAGGGTATTATAGCAAGTTTGTTAATAATTATGGGAGAATAGCAGCACCTCTAACAAGCTCCCAGTTCAAACAATATTGTCAGAACTTAACAAGGAAGGAAAAATCATATTGGAACCTGAAGCAATAAAAAAAACAAGAAATCGACAGCTACGAAATCGATCAATTTTAGAGTATCTCATCAAGTGGAAGAACTTACCCGTGGAAGATTCCACATGGGAGGATGAGAATTTTATATGGAAGCATCCAGAACTACTCAAGCATTGAGGAAAACACTTTTTTGAAGGAGAGGGGCATGTTAGGCCCCTATAGTATTAGTGATTCCCCCATTACTATTTTTATTGTAACCCTTATTGTTATTATTGTGCCCCTATTGTCCCCATATTGTTATTAGTGTGCCCCATAGAAGCCCACTATTGTTATTGTTGTGCCCTTATATTATTATTGTTATTTTAATTCTTAGTTTAATTCAAGCACAAATTAAATTGGAATTTCTTGTTTCCATTTATCAACACTCCCTCTCAACAAGAAAAGGATTATCAGCTACCCCGATCCTGTCTCTGTGAAACTCAAATTTACATATTGACAATGCCTTTGTCAAAATGTCAGCATTTGCTCCTCCGTGGGAATATACTCTAACAACATAATCCGCTTCAATACACAATATCTAAGATGATGATATTAGATATCAATATGCCTGGATCGATCATGAAAAACTGGATTTTCAAAGAGTTTGATACAACTCTGGTTATCACAGTAAATCACAGTTGGATCCATCTGCTAACCAAACAAACCAACCAGGATCTTCCCTATCTAGATGGCCTCACATGTTGCTTGAATCACAGTCATGTACTTTGCTTCAGCTGAACTAAGTGTAACTGATCTCTATTTCCTACTGTACCAAGAAACTATCGCTGACCCAATATTGAAGACCCTCCTAATGTGCTCTTCCTGTCAGAAGGAATCCATGCCCAATCTGCATCAGTGAAGCCTTGAAGCTTCATTCCCTTTATCTGTCTGTACCAAAATCCATATTGATAAGTTCCCCTGAGGTATCTCAACACATGCTTTGCTACCTTCTAATGCATCTTGGTAGGCCTAACCATTGCTTGACTAAGTTGGTTAATTGCATAGCAAATATCTAGTTGTGTGTTCACTAAGTACATGAGTGAACCCACAAGCTTCCTATAAACAGTAACTTCCACTACTTCTCCTAAAGTAGCATCCTCCTTCCTCTAGTTACCTACAAGAGGTGTCTCCATGGGTTTGCTTCTCTCCATGTGGAATCTCCTGAGTATGTCGTTGTCATACTTGCCTTGAGACACAAACAACTCCCCATCTCTCTACCATACCTCCATGCCAAGAAAGTAATACATGAGCCCCATGTCCTTCATCTCAATCTCTCTTGCAAGGTCCTCCTTGCAATATTTGATCAACTGATCATCACCTGTTAGTATGAGATCATCAACATAAAGTATAATGATCAATAGTTTACCTTCCACCATGATGTGGTACAGGTTCGCATCTGCTGCACTCTTCGTGAAAGCCAACATAATGAAGTAGATATCTATCCTGGTGTACCAAGCACAAGGTGCTTGATTTATCCCATACACCACTCTCTTGAGCTGACACACATGCGCCTTCAGGATTCTCTATGTACACCTCTTCCTCAATCATTCCATTAAGGAAGGCTGTCTTCACATCCATTTGATGGATCTTCCAACCCATCTATGCTGATAGTGCCAATATAGATCAGATTGATGATTACCTTGCAACAGGAGCAAATGTATCATCATGGTCAATCCCCTCTACTTGTGAAAAGCCACAGGCCACAAATCTAGCCTTATGCTTCTCCACACTACCATCCACAGCTTGCTTTACCTTATAAATCCAACGACAACTCAACACTGATTTGTCCTCCAGTCTTGGGACCACATCCCAAACACTGTTATGAACTATGGAGTCATACTCCTCCACCATGAGATCAACCCAAACCGGATGCTACATTTCCTCCTTAAAGGAATATGGCTCTGTCACAACACATTTTCCCATAAGAGCCATGTATCCAGTGTACCTCTTAGGTGACCTCCTTTGTCTGCAATGAGAAGTGGGTGCTCCCACATTCTCCCATGCATCATCCAACAATCTGTTAGCCTCTATGGTGTGATTTATTCAATCTCTGGAAGACTCTACCTGAGTGGATGTATCCACTCTCGTATCCTCTACATGTGGCTGCTCCACATCAATTTGAGGCTCCTCAACCTTAGGAGCTAAAATATCCTCATCCACATGTAGCTCAAGCTCCTTCTCAAGGGAAACGTGCATGGTCTTCTCCTCATCGAATCAGACATCCCTGCGGACCACTATCATCCGACTGGTCAGCATGTACACCCAATAGTTGTGAGGTGTATCAGTGTACCCCACATGGAAATATAACGATGACCCAAAAATCCTGAAGTGACCAACATCTGGTCTCTTACCAGAATAAGCTTCCTCTGGTGTCTTCATCTCAAGTATCTAATGTGGGCTATGGTTTCAAACACAAACCATTGTGTTGCATGCCTTAGCCCACAAGTGTAGTGGTAGGCCCTGATCGTGCAACATTTCCCTTGCTTCCCCTACTATGCTTCTGTTCTTCCTCTCGTCCACCTCATTCTGCTGAAGGTTGTGGGGTGTCGTAAACTCCCGTTTAACCCCTTACGCTACACAAAATTTCTTAAAATTATTTGAGACATACTCACCACCGTTATCACTTCGTAGATATTTAATATTCTTTCCTGACTCTTTCTCAACCAATGCTTTAAACTCATTAAACTTTGTGAAAGTTTGATCCTTTTTCTGCATGAACAATATCCAGCATTTACGAGAATAGTCATAAAAAACTATAACATAATACCTGTGTTTGGCAGTGGATGCTATTGAGAATTTTCCACACACATCTGAATGGAATCTCTCTAGAATAGACTCTGCTCGAATGTCTTTGTCTCCAAAGGAAGACTTGGTGTATTTTCCCAAAGTACACCCCTTGCATGTATCAACTTGCTCAAGTGTACCTTTGGGAAGACAAGTAGAGTTCTGATGCAATATCTTCAAAGCCCCATGATGCAAGTGGCCCAATCATCTGTGCCACAACTTGCCAACATCTCAGCACTGCATCCTTTCTTCTTCTGAGCTCAGAGCATCACACTCTTCTACCTCCAACTTATAGAGATTCTTCACCTGAATCCCTATCTTCTTTACTTGACTAGTGGCTATGTGTCGAAGGAGCGCCTTTCCTTTCGAGAAGATTACATCATAGCCTCTATCCTCAAGCATTGAAATGGATACCAAGTTCTTCTACAGCCCAGAAACATACATAACATTCTTCAAGGTGAGTGGAGCCCCATGCTCACTCTTAAAAGTAACTGTGCCCAATCCGGTAACACTATACTTCCGGTCGTCACCCATCTCGATATGCATCTAGAGATCTTTCTCCTCCAAGTCACTGAATAACTCTTTGTTGCTAGTCATGTGGAATGAATCTCCATTGTCTAAGTACCATACAATTCCCATCATTTATGACACCATGCATGAAATGAGGGAAAATTCCAATTCGAATTGAGAGGCCAAAGCCTCACCCACCGCTCCTTCTGAGGACTTCTTCTTGGACTTTTTGAGTGGACAATTTGTAGCAAAATGGCCCAACTCATGACAATGAAAGAATTTAACTTTTGTCATGTATTTCTTCTTACCTCCATGATAAGAATCTAATTTGGAATGGGAAGATTTCCCTTTCCCCTTCTTCACGTTAATTTCTAAGGCGCAATTCTTTTCATCATCATTTTTTGATGAAGAGCCATCCCTGGTGTTCCTCCTGATCTCCTCCTACATCAAATCTGACCACAGTCATTCCCAATCTAAAAGCTTCTCCTAACCATTGATAGAGCCTTGATAGCTATGCCAACTCTTTGGGAGTTCGGGAAGTGAAAGACTCACCATATCTTCTTTGGAAACCATGATTCCAACACTTCCAAGTTCATCACAACATTGAGTGAACTTGGTCAAGTATTTTGAAATAGTCCTACCTTTCTCCATTTTGATTTTTCGAAGTTTTTCCTTTAGTGCCAATTTCCTTTGGTCACTGTTGTTCTGATACAAATCTTTCAATGTTTTCCACATATCATGCAGATTTTCCTTGCCATGGAGACTCGAGACAATGTGGTCTCAAACTCCCTTAAGGATTATCTGCCTTTCCTTCGCCACACACTTCTTCCATTCGGCCAAATTCTATGCATCCAATGCTGCTAGCTTGGGGACTTCTTGATCAGTGAATTCCTTCAAGCCATTATCTTCTAACACATCGTCCATCCTATCCCTCTAGGCTATAAAATTAGAGCTACCTTCCAAGGCATAGTTGAGCCTCAAACCGTATAAAGCCATCTGTCGATCCTGAAGTATGAAATGCAAATTCGAATTTCACTTGTAACCCTGAACTCAAAAAACTTTGAAATGTCCTTTAGTATATTGTTCTCAGCTCCAATACCATGTAGAAAATCCTGTAGATTCACAAGCTCATGCAATGTACTAAAGCAAGAAAAAATAAACTACTTCTACTATCAATCAACGAAATCCAATAGATCGATGAAAACAATAATCAACAAGAGGAAGATAATCAAATACACATAACGCAATAAGTATTCAGGGGAAAGCCACAGCTCAAAACCCCACTATCTATATTGCATATATCAGAAATCCAAGATGATAATACAATGCTTGTTCTCTCAAGAACAATCCCAACACTCAGTAAAATCAATCTCCAACTCAGAAGCAAACTCTTGGCCAAGACTTAGCCAATTCTCTTGCTCTCCAAGTTCCTATTTCCTTGCGCAATTCCTATGGTTGATCAACCCATATTAATGGGAGGCCACTACATCCAAAATTATGCAATCCCTTCAAGGTTCAATTCTTGATTGCATTCATAATCTATACAACTCAGTAAATCATACAACTGATAGTACATAGTCCTTGCACTCTAGTCTCAACTGGGTCTTTCTCAGAATCGACATGCATGTGTTTTTGATGAGGGAATCTTTAGTTAAATGGAGTTGCACTAGTTAATGAATTAGTGCACCAACTGACTGTTAACTCACTATTAGTTCCTCAAACAGTTTAGAACGAATTTAACTGGACTTAACTTAGTAAACTGAGTTAACTAATTACAACTCATACTTAACTCATCCTGGACCCCTATAAAATAGGGAGAACATATACATGACTTCAGAAAGACTTCCAAATCGAAATGCCTAAGATAATTAAGTTAATTAAACTTAATTAACTATTTACAAGTTTCTATGAGAATAGAATTTGATTTTAATTCTCAGTTTAATTCAAGGACAAATTAAACTAGAATTTCTTGTTTCCATTTCTCAATAGATGTTATAATTGTGGAATACGTGAACATATAACAACAATTTGTAGTAATGAAAATATCAAACCATGTCATCAAAAGGAGCAACCAAAGGAGAAGAAACCTCAAGCATGCATGCGAATAAGATCTCCATCTATCGGGTATAATAGTCCATTTTATGGTTATTATTTCTCATGCAATGATTTTGGCCATAGGGCTATTAACTGCAGGGAACATGCAAGGAATAAAAATCATATCAATAGAAGATATCAAGCTATTCCTTAGTTCATTGGTAACATAAGATGTTTTGTTTGTGACAATACTAGCCATAAGACCAAGGATTGCAAGCTTCCCATGCATTATAGGAGATCCAATAAGAGAGAGGAGAATATGCAAGGCCAAGCACACGAGAAGAAGAAGGATTAGCAAATGAAATTTTAGAGGAAAAAAATAACAGCATAACTCCCATAAAAAACTGAGGCCTACATGGTCTTAGGGGGAGCATATGGTTACATCAAGAGTTGCATGTAGATTTTGGATGTGCAGCCATATCGGAAAGTGTGAATGAAGACAAAATATGCATTTTTATAGATGCATGTGTTCAGGGGGAGTTCATGAGGTTTGAAGTGTATTTTTATTTCTAACCTATTTGTTTCTAGTTTGATTATAGTTGGAGTAGCTATATTGTTACTGATGATTTTTGGAGCAACTACATGTTGAGGTGTTTTTAATGTTCTTGGAGTTATGGAAGCTACATGATTGCCTTATGTGGATGGTCAAGGTGTGATGGAATATCACACATTCAGGAAGAGCATTGTTGCTTCCTAATAGAGTTGCAGTTTGTTAGCACTATGCTCACCTTGGAGGAGTCATATCGTGCTTACTTGACATGATTGTGTTATAGGAAAGAAGTTTTATTACTTCTGCCATATAGATGCAAGATAATATGCTTGCATGACATAATTTGTGTATTTCCTTTGATAGATAAATCTCATGCGTTTCCAAGCATATCTAGCTACCATGGAGATCAGATGATATGTTGGAGTTAGCTCATCTAGAATATGCGCTTTATTGCTCATGTTTTCTATTCTAGATGAATCATGCATGTTGTTGATATATGTTTGGAAAGAGAGTATGATGTTGCTTATGATGTGTTGGATATTCATATGTTTGAGTCATGTTGATTTATATTTTTGCACATGTTTTGGATCAAGTTATTGATCTATTAGTTTATGTTGTTGTTTCTTGGTTTATGTTCTCATGAGGGGAGATAGAGAGTGTTTTGATGTCATGCGGTCAAGGATATGATGAGTATGTGCTACTCATGGCTTGAGTTGATGATTAGTATATTGTTGGTTGATACGCCTCTCGATGATGAGGATACATATTTTTTTCTACTCTATGACATATTGCTATGTTGTTGCTACCAATTAATTTTGTTGTTGATATCTATTTGGACCATGGTGGTAGTTGCTAGTGGTTATCATGATTCTGCTGCAAGTTCCTCATTATTGAGATGGTGATGGCCAAGGTGTTGAGTGACCACGTACTAGCATATGATGTTGTTTGTAATTCTATTGTTGATGCTACATATTGAGAGCTTATGTCATTGCTCATGGAGGACTTATGTATTGATGCACATGTCATGTATTGCATTCTCATTGCTGCTACTATATGGAGCATATATTGATGCTCATTGATGTAAGGCCCCTATGTATCATTATTTTTGGATGCATAGAGGAGAGCACCTTTGTGTGCGATTGTAAAATCCATGTACCATTGTTGTTTTATCTTGCTGGCACATTGCTCATGGAGAGACCCATGGTGTCTAGTATGTCTTGTCATTAAATATGTATGGGCTAATGGGTGTCATGTCTTATTTTGTATATCATTTGATGTATCCCCATTAAATTGGGTGTATGATGTAAACTTGGGTCCATAAAAGACTTGGTTGATGATAGGTGTAGAGGAGTCATATTTCAGTCCTATGTACTTGTCACATCCATGTATTTGCTTCATGAAGCTTTGTATATGTATGGTACTTCATTGTACATCATTTTAAATCAAAGCGGTGCAGTGAATGTGTTTCTAAAACAACAAAGAGAGTTTGTTTGCATCTTCATTACATGCTTTTGGGGAGCATGCTTAGTTTTTAGATATTGCATGGCATTGGCTAGAGGTGTTGGCAGCTAAGATTCTTATTTTACATGCACATTTTTGTTATACATCAGTCTTATATACACATGGTGTTGTGTATGAAAGGGGGAGTACATATCTCATCTGGCACATTATTGGAATTGTCTTTGGTATTGGTATGGCCCTTTTCTATTTATGTCAAAGGGGGAGAGAATTTGGATGGATAGAGATCGACTTCACAGTTTCAACCTCAGAGTTGGAGAGTGTATGGAGATCAACCTCAGATGTTGGAGATCAGATTGAGGTTGACATAAATACCAAAGGGGGAGCTTGTTTCCATTGTAGTGTTGGCATTGATGTCAACAAGGTCTTAGTGTTGTTCATCATATGCCTTATGTCTACATGATGATGATTACTAATGAGTGCTTTTCTTGTTGGTCTTGTTGGTTGGCATTGATGTCAACATAGCTATGACATGAACTAGTGCAAGAATGGGAGGCTGAGTAGTGTTGATGTTGGGCATGTTATGTTGAATTTCCATAGGTTTATATTGCTACATATGCTGAAGGTGTTGATGTTGTAGGTGGTTGGATTGCTACTACAGGTATTGCGTATGCTTCTACATGTGTTGGAAGCATTGGAGATGCTGCTACATGAGTTTGACATGCCTCTACTAGTGTTAGAGGTAGTTGGATGATTGGAGGTAGTTGGATAACTTTATTTTACTCTTGTAGGTGTTGGAGATACTGCTAGAGGTACTAGAGATGTTTCTATAGGTGTTGGAGATGTCTAACAAGCTCTGGAAGAGTTGAGCTACTAGATGGAGGTCACTTGTTGTGTGCCATGTAGTTATGAGTATGATGCCCTATTTTTGAGCTTTATGCTTGTTTTCATGCTGTAAAAGTGTATGTGGAGGTGTGTCATGATGTCCGTAGATTACTCCTGGAGATCAGCTCCAAGTGCTGGCTTAAATAGATGTAAAAATTGAGTTTTAAGGGATATAAGTAGAATTCTTTCATAAGAGTTGTGTATACCCAATAATATATGCAGGTTTCCTTCATAAACGTTGTGTATACATCCTCAAAGTGTGTTTATTTGCATTCCTCGTGCATCTCATGTTAATTTATGGTTTTTCCAGCTTGTCTTGTTTGGAACTTTTCATGTAAAGGTCAGAAAATGTCAGGGATCTTCTAGAAAGTGATTAACATTGAAAATATATTTTATGAAGTAGAGTGAGTGGCTTGATCAAGTCAATGAGTTGAATCTGGATCAAATCAAGCATATGAACAGAGTTTGTGGAGCTTAGTAGTTCTTGGTAATTATTGAGTTGAGCACCTCAGTTCATCTATATATTGGAGGAAGCTCAATGATAGTATGGTTTATTATCTTGATGTGTTGAGTGAGTGAAATACTGAAGGTTTGTGTGCAATCTATGTGAGGGTTGTGTGATAGATATTTTCTGAAGTAGTTTGTTGAAGCATGTTTCAACTAGCATTTTGAGCAGATAATGAGGAGATGCAGTAGATATTGATTGTATATCTTCTTGGTGTTTGGTAGCATCTTGTTTATTCACTAGTTTGTTGGTTTTATGAAACAATTATTTGTGCGCAAATTTATTATTACAGAGGGTTTTTTGCTAGTATTCTACAAACTATCTTATGCAATGTTGATGAGATTTTTATGTAGATTTGGTTTTTGATTGTGTGCTTTGATTATATGTTACTGTAGTGCTCATGTTGAGTAGTTCTTGGTTCCAATTTGAAATATTTTGAAATGAGGACCACATAAAGGAGAGGAGTTGAAGGACATCGGAAAAATCAATATAAATGAGAAATTTCCTTAATCCAATGGTGGTTGGATAGTTTAGAAGAAATTGGGCAAGGCTCATTGGTTGTGGTCGCTTCTGTTAGCACTCCGTAATTTTCCCTAGGCTAAGGAGAGAAAACTCATAGGTAACCACAAAACTATTTTAGGCTAAGGTCCAACCTCCTTAGCCTTGGATGTTTAAAAAAGTAACTATGTTCGGTCTTCAATAATGTACTTGAGTCATTATGTAATGTACTTGTCAAAAGAATAAAGAAAGTAATTTTTTTATTGTAACAATGACTTATTAAAGCATGGGTTTCATTCTTGGGTCATCATTATTTTAGTAAAAGTCCCCATTATGGACTCCTAGGATTAAAATTGAGTTTATATAGTCATTGTACATTTGAAGAGACCCTTCTTGGGCTTTCAGATCATTTAAAAAGGTTTTGTATCAAGCTAAATATGAATTGTGTCCTCCACATCATGTCGGCCTAAGGAAGATCAAGTCAGCCTAGAGACCCTAATTCGACCCACTCGAAGGCTATATAAAGAAGGAATTCAAAGTCATTTGGAAGCATCACTCTCATAATAAATTTGATATATTTTTGGAAGTGTTAAGAAGTGTTGGGGATGCGAAGTCTGCTGCCGGAAGGAGGAAATAAGTGCGAGTTTGGGGGATTCTCTAGAGAAGAGAAAAATCGAAGTTTTGGCACCTCTCTCTCTCTGTTTCATCATCTAGTTTAGGAGATTGAAGTCTCCTAATGTTTTTCTACTGCCGGAAGGTGCATGCTATTGGGATTTGCTGCATAGTCAAAGTTGTTGGAAAGAGGTCGAAGATAGTGGATGCTGACATGGTGTGGAGGGAAATTCTAGTATTGGTCTAGGGTGAAGAGTCTCAAAGAATGCTATTGAAAGGAAGAATTACTTTGACTGGGTTTTCTCCTCGAGGGGGGTTTTTCCCTAGCATGTGCCTATAACTTGTGTCTCTTGTTTTGTGATCTTAATGTATGTATAATTTCTTGATGAAAGATAAGATAATAAAGAAGTAAAAGAAGGTAACACACTCACAAGTAATTATCAAGATCAAAGAATCAAACCCTAATATAATATCTTTGATTTTCCAACATGGTATCAGAGCTAAGGTCAAGAGAACTCAAACATCACTTTGTTGGCATGGATTCTCCCTCTATGGTGAACTACATAAGATCGGGTTTCAAATATGCTAGAAGAAGGATCAAGAAGATTATCTACTACCTATTCAACAAAGTCAAGAGTCATGGATTCTTGGCTGCCCTTACAGGATCTCTTACTGATGATAATGCATGGATCATTGATAGTAGAGCATCGAGACATATGACAAGTGAAAGTAGGTAACTTCACACATTATCAAAGGAACCATCCTCCCATGTAGTGGAATTGGGTGACAACAAAAGATATTTTGTTAGAGGCCTGGGATCTACATCATTAAATTTGAATAATGGATTGAAGTTGCATCTCAACAACATTCTCTATGTTCCAGGTTTGAAAAGGAAATTACCTTCTATTTCTTGTTTAGAAGATAAAGGGGACAAAATTGCTTTTGTTGATGGAAAAATATTGGTTTGGGGAAATAACTCTAGTATTGACAATGTTAGGATTATTGGAGTTCGAGAAGGAAGTATTTATCGGATTATCACTCCATATCCTCAAGCCCTTGTTCATATGGAAATAAGTCCCATTGAACTATGGCATCGAAGGTATGGTCATCTTCATTATAGAGTCACCCCTACTCTTAGTCAATTGGTTAATGGAATTCCTGATATGAAGCTGTGTTAGGTCCCTATACTACTAGTGTAACCCCTTATTGTTATTAGTAAAACCCCCTTATTATGTTTTTGTGCCCAAGTAGTCCCCATATTGTTATTATTGTGCCCCATAGAAGCCCACTATTGTTATTATTGTGCCCTTACATTATTATTGTTATGTCGGCTCTGATTATATTATGACCCCTTCGACTCCTATATATAGAAAGGAAGTCTTTTCATTTGTATCATCTAAGAATTGTTCATTTGTGTAATGTAAAGAGGTTGCCCCCTCGAAGAGGCTTATTTTATAAGGCGTTGATCTATCTTTTCTATCCTTTTGTGAGCTGGTTTCATAACATTTGGTATCAGAGCTTTGGATTCTAGGGTTTCGCTGCTCCAAATAAGTCATCGTGCCATTTTCACTATACCTTTGTTTCTGTGACGTTTCAAAAGTGAAAAATAAAACCCATTTGAGACAAAATCGCGTTGAACCTTGGGTCCAAATTTCAGAGCTTGTCTCACAATATTTTCGATGATATGATCTGAGGAAGTTAGGGTTTTTGCAAACTCCAGAATTTAAGCTAAAACAAGTCATTGTTGGATTTTCGCTATAACTCTTTCGCTACAAAGTTTCAAAAGCTAAAACAAAAACCCATATGAGAAGAAAGCGGTTTGAAACTTGGTTCTGAATTTCAGATCCTGTCTCGCTATATTTTTGGAGATATAGTCTGAGGAAGTTAGGGTTTGCAAACCCCCGAATTACATTCCAAATAGGTCACCATGGGAAAATCATCATAACTGTCTCTTTAGCATCAGATTGAAATTTCGTAAGAAGTTACAGAAAGAGGACTTCCTGTAGTTGTCTGTATATCAGTTTCAGGTACCAAGGTCGAAACAGTGAGACATGGCACATCATACAAGTTCGCTCTAATGAACTAGTCTATAATCTGATCACCATGGGAGATTTGGCATAACTCTTTCTTGGATAATAAAATTATGATCAGACGTGTGGGATTAGAAAGAGAACTCAGAGAGCTACCATAGGAAGAAATTTCAGAACTTTGAGATTTGAAATTACATAGTTACAGTTGTTTCAAGATCAAGCTCCTAGAATCAAGAAAAATCGAGATGAGGAAGTTTGATGGCAAGGATCCGGTAAATTGGATACTACAGATGGAGAAATATTTTGATCTACATGGTGTAGGATTGTTACAAAAGGTATGTATTTCATCTTCATATTTAGAACAAGATCAATTTTTATGGTATAAAGGGCTTTGTTCTCATAAACCACTTGTTACGTGGTCAATTTTCACGGAGGAAATTATAGCACATTATGAGGATACAAAGAGCAACACCTTCTTTAGAGAACAACCACAACAATTGGAAGGAAAAAGAGAAAAAGGGCTTTGTTACAAAGTGGAAAGAAAAATTATGGCAACAAGGAAGTCTACCCCTCACAACTATAAAGATGGAAGTGTTGTTTCTCCTAGCCTTCCACAACCTACAAGGGTTACACCACAACAATTGGAAGCAAAAAGAGAAAAAGGGCTTTGTTACAATTGTGATAAAAAATACATTAAAGGTATTAAGTGTGCTAAGAAGAAATTATTTTACATTGATTGTGGAGAGGAGGAAGAAAAGGTTCAAGAAATGTTAAAAGAAGAGTATATACACTAGGAACCAACCTCGGAGAAAGAAGAAATGAATCCAACCACATCTTGTAAAGCATTGGAAATAATTACTACTCCTCAAACTCTTAAGATAGAAGGACATATCAAGAAGAAAAAGGTTCAAGAAGTGAAAGACCATATCAAGAAAGAAGAAATGAATCCGACCATATCTTGTAATGCAATGGCTAGAATTACCACTCCTCAAACTATCAAGATAGAAGGACATATCAAGAAGAAAATTTTCAAGAAATGAAAGATCACATAGAGCATCAAGAAATGAATCGGACCATATCTTGTAACGCAGTGGAAGAAATTACCACTCCTCAAACTCTCAATATAGAAGGACATATCAAGAAGAAAAATATTCAAGCAATGAAAAATCACATCGAGCATCAACAACAAGTTCTGCAACTTTTAAAGGATAACGCCACTTTGGTGCAGAATCGAATGAAACACCAGGAAAATCAACATCGCAATGAAAGAAGTTCTGATGTAGGTGATTGGGTATTTTTATGCTTACATACATACAAAAAAATGTCCCTCAAGAAATCTATTTATGAGAAGGAAATGTTGGCAATACTACACGCACTTAAGAAATGGCGACCTTACCTAATGGGAAGACACTTCAAGGTAAAAACGGATCATGATAGTATTAAATACTTTTTAGAACAAATATTATCCTCTGAATAGAAACAAAAATGGGTTACAAAGATGTTGGGTTATGACTTTGAAATCATCTACAGAAAAGGGAAGAAAAATGTTGTGGCAGATGCACTCTCAAGAAAGGATGAGGATGTGGAAGCATTGTTGTGCGTCATTTCTATTATCCAATCAGATTGGATAAAAGAAACAAGGTATGAATGGAAGAAGGACGAAGAAGTGTGGCCACTCATTCAAAAGTTGCAGAAGATCCCAGTTCAAACAATATTGCCAGAACTTGACGAGGAAGGAAAAATCATATTGGAGCCTAGAGGAGTCACAGAAACAAGAACCCGACAGCTACTAAATCGATCAATTTCAGAGTATCTCATCAAGGGAAAGAAATTACCAGCTGAAAATTTCACATGGGAGGACAAGAATTTTATACCGGAGTATCAAGAACTACTTAAGCATTGAGGACAACACTTTTTGAAGGAGAAGGGCATGTTAGGTCCCTATAATACTAGTGTAACCCCTTATTGTTATTAGTACAACCCCCTTATTATATTTTTGTTCCCATGTAGTCCCCATATTGTTATTATTGTGCCCCATAGAAGCCCACTATTGTTATTATTGTGCCCTTATATTATTATTGTTATGTCGGCTCTGATTATATTATGACCCCTTAGACTCCTATATATAGAAAGGAAGTCTTTTCATTTGTATCATCTAAGAATTTTTCATTTGTGTAATGTAAAGGAGGTTGCCCCCTCCAAGAGGTTTATTTCTAAGGTGTTGACCTATCTTTTCTATCTTTTTGTGAGCTGGTTTCATAACAAGCTGGATCATGAAGGTATATGTAAGGGACGCTGTTTGGGGAAGCATACTAGAAAGCCATTTCATCATAGTGATTCTAGATCTAAAGAAATATTAGATATCATCCATTTCGATGTGTGTGTGCCCATGATTGATAAGAAACTTGGAGGTCATCTCTACTATGTAACATTCATTGATGATAATTTAAGAAAGACATGGCTCTATCTACTCAAAACTAAAGATGAAGCATTTGATAAGTTCAAGGATTTTAGGGATGAGGTGGAAACCCTAATTGAAAAGAAGATAAAGACTCTAAGGTCTAACAATGGTGGGGAATACACCTCTAGAGAGTTAATTGTATATTGTAAGGATGCAGGTATTAAGAGTGAGCTCATTGTTCCCTACTATCTCGAGAAAAATGGATTGGCTGAAAGAAAGAATAGGTCAATTGAAGAAGGCATTAGAACTATGCTCCTTGATCAAGATCTAACAAAATTATTATGGGGTGAAGCAGCGATGACTGCCGTGTATGTTCAAAATAGAAATCCTCTGTTAGGTCCCTATAATAATAGTGATGCCCCCATTAATATTGTAGTTGCATCCCTTATTAATGTTGTTGTGCCCCTATTGTCCCCATATTGTTATCACTGTGCCCCATAGAATCCCTCTATTTTTATTTTTGTGCCTTTATATTATTATTGTTAGGTTGGCTTGGTTATATTGTGACCCCTTAGACTCCTATATATAGAAAGGAGGTTTTTTCATTTGAATCATCCAAGAACTGTTCATTTGTGTAATGTAAAGGAGGTTGCCCCCTCGAAGAGGCTGAATTGTAAGACGTTAAACTATCTTTTCTATCTTTTTGTGAGCTGGTTTCATAACATTTGGTATCAGAGCTTTGGATTCTAGGGTTTTGCTGCTCCAAATAGGTCATCGTGGTAAAAAAAATTCTGCGACGTTTCAGAAGTGAAAAAAAAAACCCATTTGAGATGAAATCGCACTAAACATCGGGTCCAAATTTTAGAGCTTTTTGCACTATATTTGCGGAGACATGATTTGAGGAAGTTGGTCTTTGTGCAGACTCCTGAATTACATTCCAAACAGGTGACCTGGGGAAAATTGTCATAACTTTCTCTCTGAGCATCAGATTGAAATTTCGTAAGAAGGTATAGAAATAGGACAAACTGTAGTTTCTTGGATATATTTTTCAGAGCCAAAGGTCGAAACAGTGACATGTGGCACGTCGTACAAGTTCGCTCTACTAAACTAGTCTATAATCAGGTCACTGTGGGAGATTTGGCATAACTCTTCCCTAGAGAATCCAATTTGGATCAGACTGATGGCATTGGAAAGAGGATGCAAAGGGCTATTGCAGGTCTCAATTTCAGAATGGGATGATCCGAAATTACAAAGATACATCAGATTCAATATCAAGCTCCTACAAAGCGAAAAAAGGTGTGTAGTTTTTTTTGAAAGTTTTGCATAAGCTTGGTTTGAAAAATTAGTTTGAAGGAATTCAAAGGGCATAGTAAAGCATTATTATTGATAATTGATGCCCCGAGAAAAGAAATGCAAACACCTAGTAAGCAACCTGAAAGCTCTAGCATGACTCATGAAGAAGAGGAAGAAATGCAACATGATATATCAAAATTACGAGACCAAGTGCAACAAGTGTCACTTGCACAAAAAGTAACAGAATCTAAGATGGATGGTTTAAAGAAAGATGTAGAAGCTAAGATGGATGGTTTAAAGAAAGGCGTAGAAGCTAAGATGGATTTTTTAAAGAAAGGCGTAGAAGCTAAGATGAATAACGTGGAAGCTAAGATGGACGATTTGAAGATAGATTTGAAGACAGATTTGAAGACATGCATGGAAGATTTGAAGACAGATTTGACAAAGTTTATACAAGAAATGCTTACTAATGGTGAAAGGGTAGTAAAGGAAACTCATGATGAGAACAAAAGAAATGTTAATCATAATTTCATAGACTCTAATGTTGGATCGAAGACCCACTATATTCCAAAAATCGATATGAGGAAGTTTGATGGCAAGGATCCCGCAACATGGATACTACAGATAGAGCAATTTTTCGATCTCAATAATGTGCAAAACACACACAAGGTACATATTGCAACTTTATATTTGGAACCAAATCAGTTTGTATGGTATCAATGGCTTTGCTCTAGTAAACAAATTATCACTTAGGCAATTTTTACAGAAGAAATGACGGCACATTATGAGGATACAAAAAGCAACACTTTTTTTAGCCAATCGATAAGTCTCAAACAAAAGGGTTCAATAATGGAGCACATTGAGGAGTTCCAAAAATTGAACATAAGGGTCAAAAATATTCCAGAGGAGCATAGGATTGATATGTTCATAGGGACTTTAAAGGATAATATCCAACATGATGTTCGCCTTTGGGAACCTGATTCATTAGAGAAGGCATTCAGGTTAGCAAGAAAAATGGAAAGCAAAATTATGGCAACCAGGAAGCATACCACTCACAACTATGAAGATGGAAGTGTTGTTGCCCCTAGCCTTCCACAACCTATAAGGTTGACACAACAACAATTGGAAGAAAAAAGAGCAAAAGGGCTTTGTTACAGTTGTGATAGCAAATACACTAAAGGTCATAAGTGTGCTGAGAAGAAATTATTCTACATAGATTATGAAGAGGAAGAAGAAAAGGAACAAGAAAGGTCAAAAGAAGAGGATATACTCCAGGAACAAAGCCTAGATAAAGAAGAAATGAATTCGACCATATCTTGTAATGCATTGGCTGGAATTACCACTCCTCAAACCATCAAGATAAAAGGACAAATCAAGAAGAAAAAGGGAATAGTGTTGATTGATTCAGGAAGTACCCACAATTTTATTCATTGTAAGATAGCAAAAGAATTGAATTGCTTCCTATATCCAACACTAGAGTGTCAAGTGATGGTTGCAAATGGAGGAACGATAAATTGCTCTGGAAAGTGCCATAATATCAAGCTATCCATGGGAGAATATGTATTGAATAGCCCAATGCTTTCCATTCCAATGGGAGGTGCTGATGTTGTACTAGGAGTCTAATGGCTACAATCCTTGGGTACAATAGCTTTTAACTTTTAAGAACTTTTCATGAAATTTTATGTGGAGGGAAAGGAAGTTGAATTAAGGGGTATTGCAGGGAAACCAGGAAAGATAATAAGCTCTAACGGTATGACAAAGCTTCTAAAAAAGGAACAACGAGGTGTAATTGCACAATTATGTTCGCTAGATGTTTCCACATCGAAATCATCTAATTCTCTAGATCTCCAAAAAGTCTTGGACAATCATTCCAAGGTATTTGAGACTCCCAAAGGTCTCCCACCTATTTGTGATCATGTTCATGCTATTCATTTGATGCCAAGAAGTGTTCCTCCAAACATCAGGCCGTACATGTATCCCTATGCCCAAAAGAGTGAAATTGAATGTATGGTTGCAAAAATGCTTGAGGCTGGTATAATTCAACCTAGCCAAAGTTCTTTCTCTGCTCCAGTAGTATTGGTGCACAAGAAGGATGGATCATGGCGCATGTGTCCGGATTATAGGGAGCTCAACAAGCTCACTATTAAAGATAAGTTTCCCATTCCTGTCATTGATGAATTATTGGATGAATTGCATGGATCAATTTACTTCACCAAGTTAGATCTTCGCTCAGGATATCATCAAATCAGAATGAAGACTCAAGGCATTCCGAAAATAACATTTAGAACTCATGAGGGTCACTATGAGTTTTTGGTCATGCCTTTTGGCCTTACCAATGCACCTTCTACATTTCAAGGTTTGATGAATTCCATTTTCAAACCCTTCCTTAGAAAATTTGCGTTAGTATTTTTTGATGATATACTAATCTACAGCAAGTCTTGGAAGGATCATGTTGAGCACATTGACAGGGTGCTACAACTATTGGAGGAGAAACAATTATATGCAAAAAGATCCAAATGTTTCTTTGGAGTATAATAAGTGGAATATATGGGTCATATTGTATCTCATGAAGGAGTTAAGGTAGACCCTAGCAAAATTAAAGCCATTAAGGAATGGGAAATCCCCACATCCATAAAGCATTTGCGAGGATTTCTTGGGTTGACAGGGCATTATCGCAAGTTTGTTAAGAATTATGGGAAAATTGCAGCTCCTCTAACCACATTGTTGAAGAAAGATGCATTTTCATGGACTCCAGAAGCAACAAAGGCCTCCGAATATCTTAAAGAGGCAGTATGCCAATCACCGGTCTTAGCTACACCAGACTTCACAAAAACCTTTATTGTGGAATGTGATGCTTCCGGAAATGGAATTGGTGCTGTTTTAATGCAAGATGAAAGATTCATTACTTTCGAAAGTCGTCCAATCAAGGGAAAGTATTTACACAAAGCTATTTATGAGAAGGAAATGTTGGCAATACTACATGCACTTAAGAAATGGCGACCCTACCTAATGGGAAGACACTTCAAGGTAAAAATGGATCATGATAGCCTTAAATACTTTTTAGAGCAAAGATTATCCTCTGAAGAACAACAAAAATGGGTCACAAAGATGTTGGGTTATGACTTTGAAATCATATACAAAAAAGGGAAGCAAAATGTTGTGGCAGATGCACTCTCAAGAAAGGATGAGGATGTGGAAGCATTGTTGTGCGCCATTTATATTATCCAACTAGATTGGATAAACGAAGCAAGGGAGGAATGGAAGAATGATGAAGAACTGTGGGAACTTATTCGAAAGTTACAACAAGATTCCAGTACATCTGATACATTTAGTTGGAAAAATGATTCGTTATGGTACAAAGATCGCTTATACCTCTGTAAGAATTCCTAACTCAAACAAAAGATTCTTCTGGAATTGCACGCTTCTCCCTTAAGAGGGCACACAGGATTTTTTAAAACTTACCACAACATTAAGAAGGAATTTTTTTTGAGATGGCCTTAAATCGGATATTCAAAATTTTGTGGTGGAATGTTTGGTATGCCAACAAAATAAAGCTGAAACAATTAAGACACCAGGTCTATTACAAGCTTTATCCATTCCAAGCCAACGTTGGGAGGAGGTTTCAATGGATTTTATCACAGGTTTGCCCAAGTCTGAGGGAAAGAGTGTCATCATGGTGGTAGTTGACAGACTTACCAAGTATGCACACTTTTGTGCATTATCACATCCATTTAAAGCCAATACAATTTCTACGACATTTATGGAAACAATTCAAAAGCTACATGGAAACCCAAAGATTATTGTAAGTGACACAGATCCCATTTTTACAAGAAAATTTTGGACATAATTATTTTCTTGTCTTGGTACTCAGTTAGCTCATAGCTCATCTTATTATCCTCAATCTGATGGGCAAACGGAGATAGTAAACAAATGTTTGGAAGGATATCTTCGTTGCTTTGTATCTGATAAACAGACACAATGGGTCAAATGGTTGCCTTTGGCTGAATGGTGGTATAACACTTCCTTCCATACTACAACAAAAATGACCCCATTTATGGCACTTTATGGATATCAGCCACCATCCATCACATCATATTTAAGAGAAAATTCTAAGGTTCAAGCAGTGTAACATCACATCGAGCATCAACAACAAGTTCTCCAACTCTTAAAGGATAACCTCGTGTTGGCGCAGAATAGAATGAAACAACAGGGATATCAACATCGCAGTGAAAGAAGTTTTGATGTAGGTGACTGTGTATTCCTACAGCTAAAACCATATAAACAAATGTCCCTCAAGCAAGATAAGAAGGATAATAAATTGTCACCAAAGTATTATGGTCCATACAAGGTGTTGCAAAAGATTGGTACTATGGCATACAAATTGGAGCTTCCTGCAGCTTCTCGAGTGCACCTAGTTTTCCATGTTTCACGTTTAAAGAAGGTTATAGGCGACAAGCTCCCAGTTCAAACAATATTGCCAAAACTTGACGAGGAAGGAAAAATTATATTGGAACCGGAAGTAGTCATAGAAACAAGAACTCGACAACTACAAAATCGATCCATTTTAGAGTATCTCATCAAGTGGAAGAACTTATCCGCTGAAGATTCCACATGGGAGGATGAGAATTTTATACAGAAGCATCCAGAACTACTCAAGCGTTGAGGACAACACTTTTTTGAAGGAGAGGGGCATGTTAGGTCCCTATAATAATAGTGATGCCCCCATTAATATTGTAGTTGTATCCTTTCTTAATATTGTTGTGCCCCTATTGTCCCCATATTGTTATTATTGTGCCCCATAGAATCCCTCTATTGTTATTTTTGTGCCTTTATATTATTATTGTTAGGTCGGCTTGGTTATATTGTGACCCCTTAGACTCCTATATATAGAAAGGAGGTTTTGTCATTTGAATCATCCAGGAACTGTTCATTTGTGTAATGTAAAGGAGGTTGCCCCCTCGAAGAGGCTGAATTCTAAGACGTTCAACTATCTTTTCTATCTTTTTGTGAGCTAGTTTCATAACATCCTCATAAGAGAATTGATAGTACTACACCTGAAGAAGTATTTATAGGAAAGAAGCCGAGTGTGGATCATTTCTGCATATTTGGAAGTCCAGCATATGTCCATGTTCCTAGAGACAAGCAAAAGAAGTTGGACTTGACAATCATCAAGGGAATATTCGTTGGTTATAGTCTCGATCCAAAAGCTTATAGAATCTACATAAAGGAGGAAATATACATTGAAGTAAGCAGGGATGTCATATTTGATGAGAACCAAGCTTACAAGAAATCAAAGGATATTCCTATTGATTCTGATGACAAATAAGTTCCCGTATTTGAGTAAGATGAAGTTCATGAGAAATATACTCCAAATGATGAAGAAGAAGGACCAAGTGAGCCTATTCAATGGGTGGTTATCCCAACCACAAGGAAAAGGCCATATTGGTTGAGATCTACATTAGAAGATGCTGAAGGACATGAAGTTGCGAAAGGGTCCTCTAGGGAAAGTAAGAAATTGAAAAGGTATCCTGCTTACACTACATATATGACAAAGTTGATTAAAGTTGAGCCATATACATTTTAGGAAGATGAGCATGAAGAGGTTTGGAAGAAAGCTATGCAGGAATAATATCAATCCATAATGAAGAATGGGGTTTGAGAAATCGTTCCTCGACCTAGTGATAAATCGGTTGTCACATCAAAGTGGATTTATAAGATTAAACATGTTATTGATGGAAGTACAGATAAGTACAAGGCAAGTTTGATTGCAAGGGGTTTCTCTCAAAAGGAAGCCATTGACTATGAAGAAACATTTGCACCTATTGCTAGGTACACTACCATTAGATATTTGGTGTCACTATCTACTACAATGGGGTGGAATATCCATCAAATGGATGTTAATAACACATTTATGAATGGGACCATTGATGAGGAAGTGTACATCGAACAACCTAAAGGATTTGAAGTGAATAGCAGGGAATCTCATGTTTGTAGACTCAATAAGGATCTATATGGCTTGAAGAAGGCACCAAGGACATGGTATGAAAGAATTGATGCATACCTTCCCAGGATTGGGTTCGTGAAGAGTACTGATGATCCGAATCTATATATCAAGGTCGTGAATAATGAGCCAGTCATTATTATGCTATATGTGGATGATCTATTCATCACCAGTGTAGAACGAAAAATTTAAGAATGCAAGAAGATGTTGGAAACGAAATTTGAGATGAAGGATCTAGGACTGATCCACTACTACCTAGGTCTAGAAGTATGGAAGAGACCCGGGGAGATATATTTAGGGAAAGGAAAGTACATCATCAAGTTATTGCAAAAATTTGGGATGATGGAATCCAAGCCGATGGTTACTCTTATGGTCACCAATCTCAAGAAGTTGAGAAGCTCCGACTCGAGTCTCATGGATCCCACCTTATATCGACAATTGGTGGGTTCCTTGATGTATCTGGTAAATACTAGGATAGATATATGTTTTGCAGTGAACATTCTTATTCAATTTCAGTTGGAGCCTCGTCATGATCAGTGGATAGATGCCAAAAATATATTGAGGTATCTTCATAGTACCATACATCACTGCCTAAAGTATGATAGTAAGGAAGTCAAGATGATTGGCTTCACAGAATATAATTGGGGTGGTACTGAGACCGACGAAGGAGCACTACCGGAGGATGATTTAGTCTGGGAGATGCTATGATCTCATGGATGAGTAGGAAGAAAGATCCCATTGCATTGAGTAGTGTTGAGGCAGAATATGTGGTTGCATGTGAAGTGGGAAAAGAAGTTGTTTGGTTAAGGAAACTTCTAACAGACTTGTTTAAAAAGTCTTTGGGTCCTACTGTGATTAAATGTGATAATAAAAGTTGTATCAAGATGTCTGGAGATATAGTGTTTCACTCGAGGATGAAACATATCAATAATAAGTTCCACTTTATTAGGAACTAGGTGCAGGATATGGGATCGTGAAGCTATATGTTCCAATAAACGAATAGGTAGCAGACATCTTGACAAAGTATCTTCCTAATAAGAAGTTCGAATATCTAAGGAACTTGTTGGGTTTGGTAGATATTGGTGATTGTATTGATGATAAAGGATTGGAAGAAATTTGTTGAGGCTTTGCGAGTGAAGAATTGCGTGGGGAGACATCAGGCCAACACTTTGTGTTGATGTCAGGAATCCCTGAATTGGAAAGGTGTTGTTGTTTATTGAGCTTGGTCTCTGGATACACACCTTCATGTTTGGGTTGGTTGTTAGCAAGTAAGCTTGATGGTAGCTAGAGGGGCTGGAAGCTTGAGTTCACCTCAGTCCCACCTGGATAGATTTCCCTGGTCAGGAATCTAGTCTAGGGCATTGTGGTGCCTAAAATGTTGAGTGATTGTTTGGATAGATTTCCCTAGTCAGGAATCTAGTCCATGGCATTGCGGTGCCTAAACAATTAAGTGACTGGTTGGATAGATTTCCCTGGTCAAGAATCTAGTCCATCACATTGTGGTGCCTAAAGGTTCTTCATGTTTTCATATAGTTTCAGATCTTCCATTATATTTGTACATTATGAATACCTCCCTAGTTAAGAGGGAGTGTTGGAAAATGTAACTATGTTCTGTCTTCAATAATGTACTTGAGTCATTATGTAATGTACTTGTCAAAATAATAAAGAAAACATTTTTTATTATTGTAACGATGACTTATTAAAGCATCAATTTGGGTCATCATTATATTAGTCAAAGTCCCCATTGTGGACTCCTAGGATTAATATTGAGTTTATAGAGTCATTGTACATTCGAAGAGACCCTTCTCGAGCTTTCAGATCATGTAAAAAGGTTTTGTATCAAGCAAAATATGAATTATGTGTCCTCCACATCCTGTCATCCTAGAGACCCTATTTTGAACCACTAAAGGCCATATAAAGAAGGAAGTTGAAGTCATTTGGAAGCGTCACTCTCACAAGCAATTCGATATCTTCTGGTAAGTGTTGGGGATGTGAATTCTGTTGTTGGAAGGAGGAAAGAAGTGCGAGTTTGGGGGTGTCTCTAGAGAAGAGAAAAATTGAAGTTTTGGCACCTCTCTCTCTCTCTCTCTCTCTCTCTCTCTATTTTGTGGTTTGGTTTAGGAAATCGAAGCATCCTAAGGTTTTTCTATTGCTAGAAGTTGCATGATGTTGGGATCTGTTGCATAGTTTAATTTTTTGGAAAGACGTCAAAGATATTGGAGGCTAACATGGTGTGGAGGGAAAGTCTAGTCTTGGTCTAAGGTGAAGAGTGTCAAAGAATACTATTGAAAGGAAGAATTACTTTGACTGGCTTTTCCTCTCAAGGGGGGTTTTTCCCTGGCATGTGCCTATATCTTGTGTCTCTTGTTTTGTGATATTCATGTATTTATAATTTCTTGATGAAAGATAAGATAATAATGAAGTAAAAGAAGCCAACATACTCACAAGTAATTATCAAGATTGGAGAATCAAATCGTAATATAATATCTTTGATTTTCCAACATTGGAGAGGGTTTTCTCGCTAGGTTTCTTCTATCAATCAACTAGATGACTGATAGGATCAAGATTTTAGGTTGGTTATGATGATCAGAGGATGATTTTGATTTTAATTTATTAAAGGTGGGCACAAAGGGTATGACTACTTAAAATCATAACATTGTTATAGGTTTGAATGAATTAGGTATATAGTGCAATTCACACAGGGGCAAGGTAGGTAGACCTATGGATAATCAATCAAATTCGTTATAGTAATGGTAGGAATGGAGTAAAGAGTGGCATGAAAACCTTAGCATCCATACAAGGATTAATTCAACTTTCCATGGAATAAAATAACAAAGAGAAAGAACATTCACACTTTCCATGGAATTTTAAAGAGAAAGAACATTCACACTCAATTTACAACCTGTGGAACAATAAGGCAAATAATGAGGTCGGTTAAGGATAACATTGATCGTCAGCAGCTCAAGGGGGTGTACAAGATCGATTGCTCCTGTGGCAAGAGTTATATCGGGGAAACAGGTCGATCTTTGAAAATAAGGCTTAAAGAACATGCCGCGGACATAAAGAATGAAAGATCCCGCTCATCAGCCCTTGCTGAGCACTCGTCCAAAACCAAACATCAGGTATGTTTGGAAAGCGCGAGGGTGATTGCAAGAGAAGACAACTATCATAAAAGGAAAATCAGGGAGGCCATTGAAATTATGAAGTACCCTCGGAACCTCAATAGGGACAATGGGAATGAAATCAGTGGAAATTGGCTTCCTCTAATTAAACAAATGAAAACCACCCCAGAACCCTTGGAAGCTCAGGATCAACAATATTAATAAAATAAAAATAAAAATAAAAATAATATAAGTATAATAATATTAATAAATTAAAAACAAATAAAATAAAATAATTTATATCAATTAATTTTATTAAACATTCTTATTAATATATATTAATTATATTATGAAAATCTTATTAAATCTTATAAATTATATTAAAAAAAAAAAAAAAAAATTATTAAATTATATTAATTAATTAACTTATATTAAAAATATATTATTTATATTAATATAAATTAATTTACATTAATCCTATTAATTAGATTAATTATATAATAATTCATATAAGTATATTAATAATTAATAATATTAATAAATTAAGAATAAGAATAAAATAGAATTAAAATTAATTTATATCAGTTAATTTTATTAAACATTCTGATTAATTTATATTAATTATATTATTAAAATCCCTTTAAATCTTATAAATTATATTAATTAAAATTTTTTATTATATTAATTAATTAACTTATATTAAAATATATTATTTATATAAATATAAATTAATTTACATTAACCTTATCTTATATTAATTATATTAATCTTATTAATTTATATTAATTATATTATATTAAAAATCTTAAAAATTCTTATAAGCTATATTAAAGATATCAATTAATGTTAAATTAAAGTAATTATATTAATTAGAATTATTATATTAAAATATTTACATTAGATATATTAGTTATATATATTAATTACAATAATATAATTAATAAAAATCTGGTTTCATCAATTAATATAGATGAATTATAGTATAGTTTATATCAATCCATCAAACTAAAATTAAATATAATTTAGTCATATTGAATATATTTATATATAAATATATATTTTAATATAATTAGATATAATTTAGTTTCATAATATAAATAAAATAAAATAAATTAATTTAGCTATATATTAATTAATATAAATAAATTATAATTATTCATAAAAATAAAAATAAATAATGAAATCCTGTTCTAATTAAAGGAAAAAGAATAAAAACAATTAAAACAAAAATTTATATTATTATATTAATTATATAAATTAATATAAAATTAATTTATATTGATTATTATAATCATATTAATTATATAAATCATATTATTAAATTATATTAACTAGTTTAAATTATATGTCGGCCTTTTCTATGAATTTAGGGTTCTTGTATTTATTTCCAGGTCGCATTCTCTTCTCTCTCAATATTCTCTCATTCCTATTCTTTCTGTTTGTCCTGATGATGGACCCCCTTTGGGGTTTGAAACGTTGGCAAAATGAACTAAGAACTGTGGTTAATCCGGATCATGAATCAAAAAACGCCCACAGAAGTCTAAAATCTAACAATAACAAACATGTAATGATCAACTGAATTTGTCAGAGCAACTCATGAATTTTGAGAAATGTTTTCAAACTGAACATGAAGAAATTTATTTTATGAATGAACAAACTATAAATAGATCTGAAATGGAAAAATATATCATGAAAAAAGAGAAACAAGATACCAATAAGCCAGACACATGTATCATTATCTAGATATGCATTTGCCTTCTTCAATTCATTCATCAAAAGATACAATACTTGAAAAAACGTAGTCTAGCCTCTAACATTCTCAACCCGAACCCTTTTACATCTCCTTTCATCATTAAATACAATAATGAATTCGAAATTATCACTCTAGGTGGTCAAATTCATTGCACAGAAGTCTAATAGGCTATATACAATGCATCTGTAGAAAAACAAGAACTACCATATAGAAGCTATCACAATTTAGAAACATCACTGATTTAAAACTTAAAATAGTTTAGAAACATCATGTCTAGACTTATCAACTAAACTAAATTATCCACACTTATCTGACCACTAAAATCACTTCTAGAAGGTCCCAAAATGCAAATTTGTAAAAATAGCCATGACTGATATACTTGCGCAACAAAGTGAAATAGGTTTCCAACTCAACATGGTTGCAGGTTGTACTGGATAAATCTAAGCATATGGGTTCACTTTATATGATGCTTTGTTGGTGTATAACCTCTAAGATACCCTCTTTAGCCTTTGAAAACCTCACAAATGACTGATCGCAACTTGCGCAACAAAAGTGAAATTCTAAGCTTCTATTGACAACTGCCACTCCAAACTAATTTTAGTGACCAATCAACCATCCCATTCAACCTTATAGCACCCACAATGCTTCCAACCTACCAAATCTCAAATTTACAAATCAAATTTCAAAAAATTTCAGAGTTCTGTCAGCAAGAAACTGTGGAAAATGGTTCTTCAAGTGACACCTATAATTCCAAAACTGTAACACCTGTGCACAAATTGAGAGAGGTTTTTGTTATTTGGCCTATTCTTGGCAAAAAAATATTTTAGTTTTGAAAAATTCACTTCCTTCCAGGATTATTTTCCTCACCTTGGATACATATTTCTTCAATTGGGATACATTCTATGAATCAACTGATCTTGATTTTGGAATGAATGTCTTCACATATTCTAGAAATCCATTTTCATCAAGAACTGCCTCCATACGATCCTTTTAGCCAATGAAATTCGAGCTACCTTCCAAGGCATACTCTAATCTCAATCCATTGAAGGCCATTCTCCCAACTCTGAGGAAATCCTGCTACACTGAAGCTATAAATTCGAACCTCCTAAGGATCAACTTCTAAATTCTTTTTCTAATGTGAATCCTTCTTTGATACCATGTAGAAATTTGGTGATAGAATTGCAACTACTCAAGAAATGTAATCTAAATCATGAGACACAATTCCACTCTACTACTCTACGGAAATTAATTCACAATTTAGGACAACATTTGCAAGCATGCATCAATCACATACACAAGAAAACACATGTATATAGAGGAAACCAACTGGTAAAAACCCATTAATCCCACTTGCATTAATAAGATGAATAGAGATTGTATTACAATTGATTTCTCACTCTGAGCTCAACCTGTAAGTGAATAGTTGTTCTCTCTTCTCAATGAGAAGCTTTGACCCAAACTTAGTCAATTTCTTCCCCCACCTAAGCTCCTATTTCCTTGCACAAATATTGAGGAAATTGGCCCCTATTCTTTCGGAATTTCCTCCAAATCGATTGCGCAATTCCAAAGGACTGATCACTGATTGCATGCAACACATGTACACTCAAGACTAGGCTACAATTGATGTTACACTATCTTGGAATCTTCACCACTATTGAGAAATTGAAATTCCTTGCATGCATGAGATATATTTGGTTGATTGATCACTTAAATGGTTGATCTCTAAGTTAGACTGTTGTCTTGCTGCACAACTTACCTCCAAATAGTTCTATTAATTGTTAGAACTAGTTTAACTGAGTACAACTAGAAATAATTGAATTGGATTGCTATAAATTAGTAATCCCATATGCATAACTGAACTCCAAGCCCTTTAAGTCGAATTTACTAATCTAACTAAGTGAAAAGAACCTTAGTTAACTGCCTCAGAGTTGTATGCTAATATGGAAATTTTGGATTTTCTCAATTTGACCAAGGTTAAGTGAAAATAAGCCTTTCTTGCTACAATTCTCAACATGTTTATTTGATTGGAAAATTTAGCATTGCAAATTACAATGAAGGAAGGTAGATGAATTGTATATTGTGTCAAGGAGCAAGTTAGGGATGTTGGGAGTCAATTTGGGAAAGAGTCGAGTCGATTGATCTTCCCAAATTTCATTGTAGCAAAATTTGGTAGTGCGTTATGAAATCGTTCTGTAGCGAACAACACTACCAAATAATTATGTAGTGACTGCACAATTAATTAGAAATGGGCGCTACCAAAAAATTTCGTAGTGAATGATATAATTTTTTAATTTTTGGAGGATTGCAGTTTGGTTTGAAATCCCCTTTTGGCTTGCCCATTACACCATTTGTTAACTTGAAACATATGTAATTGGATTTATGAAACGAGATGAGATAAAGAATGGAAGGTGAGAGAAGAAATTCTTTGGAATTTATCATAATATATTCATATTCTTATATTGACTTCCTATGTTAAATGTTTCATGAAATATTGCTAAGTTGGATGTAAATATGAAGCTATGTGTGGAAGATTGGGCATATTGGTGTTGCTGTTAGTTGGGTGCCATCAATCCCTAATTCAATATACCATACATACTTTATTTTTTATGTTATTACAAGTGATATTAACATCACATTTTTCAATATAGATTTGTGCTGGTTAAGATCCTTCTTCTTGGCATGATGTCCTCATGGGTGATTTCCTTGCATTGGGACTACTCACACTTGCACTCTTTCCTTGAAATGGGACAACTCATATTTGCAGTTGAAATAATATTGTGCATAATTCTCTTTATTTCCATAATAATAACATGACACTTCCTTGGAACTCTTATGATATTTTTTTGTGCTTTCCTGACGTTACCGAGTTTTTTTATTCCTTTCTCCTCTATTCTTCGATATCTTCACAGTGAGCGCTTTATCAAAATTGTGTTAGTCATGATATCCACTATGCAATTATTCTTCTTGTAAAACCATGTCATGAAGCTTATCTAATGACATTCTAATGACTATTTAAGTGACATTTAAGCTAGCCATGAAAGGTTGAAATATTTGTCAACTCATCCAAAATCAGTACTATTGGATCATTTATTTCTACTTTATCACTAATTGCATGATCCAGGTGGATATTGGTGGCCACCTGCCAAGTCCACCTGGACCCCCACCATTGTCTTTCTCAGCATTTTCAGTTTCCTTAATTGTAGCACAACTTACTATTTTTAGCAGTTTTTCGGGTCCTGAACTTCCGGAGCCGTTTTGAGGCCCTAAACGACGTTTTTTGGGGAATCCAGGGGCAACATGGGTCCATGGAATGGACCGATGTTGCCCGTTCCAACAATGATAGTGCTCGGATAGATCTTTCTAATGAGCTATTGTACGCGTCAAACGGAGATCATATGCCAAAGTTACGACCCCGGGAAGTTGGTGTACCAATTTACCCCCAAACGGGGCCCACAGTTTGGCGTTTCATCTCCTAGGGTTAGGTTTTGGGATGTAAAGGGTCTTCCATTGTTTCTCAACAATAAATAGGCCTTCGAGCCTCATCGTAACACAGTTCAGAGGCATGTAGCCACCACATCTCTTCTTAGAGATAAGCTACCATCGCCTTAGCTGGTTTATTTCCATTTCTGGTTGTAAGCATAGTTCAGTATTTTCCATTAATGAAATGAAGTATTATTTCCGCTGCATCTTTGTGTATATGGTTATCTCTGTAATTTGTTGCGTTCCTGTTTAAATCCGGATCAGTGGTATCAGAGCGGTCTGCTTTTTCTCTGTTTTTCTTTGCATGTCCCCAACAAGGTCGGGATATAAGGAGTTAGGGCTTGAACTGGTTGAACCTTTGCAAGACCAGCCTCGCAAATCCCGACGGCCTCCCATGGCGGACGAGAAGAAAGACGAGGGGGCAGGAGATCCCATCAAAATCTTGCTCGAAGAAGCCCTCGAGCGACAACGGAACGCGATGATGGACAGCTTTGCCCAGATCCTTCAGCGGCTACCCAGAAGCAACGCATCGGCTTCCAGCAGCTACTCTGGAAACGCCACACCCTTTAAGGTACAAGTTAATTTTGAAATCCCCATATTCGAGGGTCAGATAGACGCAGATGCCGTAGATAAATGGTTAAATCTGCTAGAGGGTTATTTTTCTGTTCATGAATTTTCGAGTCGGGAAAATATTGTTTTTACTCTTCTCAAAGCAGTCCCCCACGTCAAGGACTGGTGGGAAACCTACTGCGAGCAGAAGGATGAAAGTACTGGCTCACTATTTTCAGCCGCACCCACCTGGGATTCGTTCCGGGATGCCATCAAGGAACAGTACTACCCTGTCGAAAGCTATGAGGATGAATACATAAAGTGGACCACGCTGCGGCAGGGAAGGGACCAAGACGTGCCGGAGTTCACCAATCTTTTCCATACCCTTCGCACAAAGTTGGGTATCAAGGACTCGGAGCAACATTTGATACTCAAATACCGTGGTTGCCTGCACAAGTACATCCAGGAAGAAATACAATTCCTAAACATCCCCTCGCTCGGCGCAGCATACCGATATGCCGTCAAGGTCGAGCAGAAGTTTAAACAAAAGAAGCGAGACTTTGGATCTGCGAATTCGAAGCAGGGGAAAGGTGCCCCTAAACCACAGAACAAAGGACAAAGCCAAGGCGGGGCAGCCCAAGACAACCAACCGAAGCCGCAAGCAAAGAACAGCGCCGCGAAGCCGAAAAAGGACACTGGAAAATGGTGCGAGTTCCATAAGAGCTCCACTCACAACACAAGTGAGTGTCGGGCCAAGCAGTCACTGGTGGCTGAGCTAAAGGTTTCAGAATCAGATGCATGTTCCGACTCTGAGTCAGAACCCGATAAGGGGTATGAAAAAGGGAAGCAGATCATTGATGCGGATCCCAGCGCCACTGTTGCTACCGCAAAGATCCAGAAAAATGAACCCGAAGATCCAGAGGAGGAGGAGCGTCTCTTCCACTCCCAGATGTGGGTAAAGGGCTCCCCGATACAGTTCATTGTTGATAGCGGGAGTCAAAAGAACCTCATTTCGGCAGAGGTCGTGAAGCGGTTGGGCTTACCGACCACAGCACATCCACAACCATACACCATTGGGTGGCTTCACCAAGGACGAGATCTTCGCGTGAGCCAGCAGTGTCGCCTTCCATACAACATCAAGCCCTTCACGGATGAGGTATTGTGTGACATTGCTCCCCTTGAAGTTTGTGATGTATTACTAGGACAACCATACTTGTGGAAGCGACATGCTGTGTATGAATCAAGGCCCCGTGTTGTTATTATTACATTGGGAAATAAGTTGTTCAGGATACCAGAGGTAGCACCACCTGCCGCCCTCTCTTTGATTACTGCAAAACAATGCAGTAAGATCATTTCCAAAACCAGGAAATTTGTTTTCCTGATGATACGCCCTCAAGGAAAGAAGAAGACAGTGGCCGCGGCCTCCAAACGGGGTCCCTCTGCACGAAAACTACAGATGGACAAGGTTGTGGAGGAGTACGAGGACATCTTCACCTCCCCGGCAGGGGTTCCTCTGCACTGTCAAGTCAAGCACTCCATTGATCTGACCCCAGGTGCGCCGCTACCCAATGGACCAATTTATCGGCGCTCCGTTCTGGAGAACGATGAAATCAAGAGGCAGATTCAGGAGCTCCTGCAGAAAGGTCACATCCGTCCGAGTTCATCGCCCTGTGGGAGCCCGATCGTGTTGGTACAGAAGAAGGATGGGACGTGGAGACTCTGTATTGACTATCGGGCGCTGAACAAGATCACTGTCCGTAATAGGTACCCGATCCCGTGGATTGATGACCTCCTAGACCAACTAAAGGGGGCGAAATATTTCAGCAAGATCGATCTGAAGTCAGGATATCACCAGGTACCAATCGAACCCTCCGATGTGTGGAAGACTGCCTTCAAATCCAAGGAGGGCCTCTTCGAATGGTTGGTCATGCCTTTCGGATTGACGAATGCTCCTGCAACCTTTATGAGGCTAATGGATGACATCTTGCGGCCATTCACCAACTCCTTTGTAGTAGTATACTTGGATGACATTCTGATCTTCAGCCAGAGTTGGGAAGAGCACCTCCACCACATCCGACAGGTTCTCCAAACACTGCGGCAACACAAGCTATGTGCCAATTTGGAGAAATGCACTTTTGGCATGACCCAGGTTCAGTATCTGGGATACATCATTGATGAACAGGGGGTGCATGTCGATCCGGCCAAGATCCAAGTCATTCGGGATTGGCCCTCTCCAACCACTCTAACAGAGCTCCGCAGCTTTCTAGGTCTTGCCAACTTCTACCGCAGGTTTGTGTTGGGGTTTTCTCATATTTCTTGGCCCTTGAGTCAAGTCACCAAGGGTGGGGCGAAAGCAAAATTCTTTTGGTCTGAATCTCAACAGAAGGCATTCAGGGAATTGAAGGATCGCCTCTGCACAGCACCAGTGCTCGCGTTACCAGATTTACAACAACCATTTGAGGTCGAGACAGATGCCTCTAACTATGCTATTGGGGAAGTCCTTACTCAACATGGACATCCAGTGGCATATCACAGTGAAACACTTTCAGACACAGTCCGGAAGTACCCCACTTATGATAAAGAGATGTATTCCATTGTACAGGCCTGCCGACAATGGAAGCATTACATTTTTGGGAAGGAAACAGTCATCCACACAGACCACCGACCTCTGCAGTTCATACAGACCCAAGGGAAATTGCAGAATGATCGCCATCAGAAGTGGTCTACATACCTGCAACAGTTGCACTTGAATATCAAGTATAAAAAGGGCAGCACCAATAATGTTGTAGATTGCCTCAGCCGGCCACCGATCATGGCGCTGACCACCGTGCTCAACTCTTGTGGGCACGAGACTGCTGATTGGCCACTTCTCTACAAAAGCGACCCAGAATTCGGCCACACATACCAGACACTCTTGGAAGGTCGGCATGTTGCAGATTTTCACCTCCAGGACGCCCTATTATGCCACCTCGGTCACCTTTGTGTTCCTTCAAGCGAGCGTGCCAAGATGATTTGGGAAGCACACTACAGTCGGGCTGCTGGGCATTTCGGGGTCGAGAAAACAGTGGCAGTACTGCAAAATTATTTCTATTGGCCAAATCTTCGACAGGATGTTGGGAAGTACATCCGATCATGTACTGCCTGTGCCATTGCCAAACCGACCATTAAGAAGCATGGCCTCTATACCCCGTTGCCTACCCCTAGTCGACCTTGGGAATCCATCTCCATGGATTACATGTCAGGCCTTCCGTCCACTAAGCATGAAAATGACTGTGTTTTTGTGGTCGTCGACAGGTTCTCGAAGATGGCCATTATAAGAAGAATATCACAGCAGAAGCCACTGCTAAACTCTTCTTTGAGCGAGTGTGGGTGCACTTTGGGATCCCACAGTCTATCATCTCAGATCGGGACAGTCGGTTTCTCAGCACATTTTGGTCCAGTCTCTGGTCAATGCTGGACACCAAACTCACGAAGTCCACAGCCTTCCATCCTCAAACTGATGGCCAGACAGAGGTTGTCAACAGGATGATTGTGCACATTCTGCGCATGTATAACTCAAAGCATCCACGCACATGGGACGAGAGCCTCCCCTATGTTCAGCACAGCTACAACCGAGCTCTTCACAGCTCCACTGGCCATAGCCCTTTTCAGGTGGGTTTGGGATTCCAGCCACTATGCCCCATTGATGTGGCCATGCCCCTTGCAGCTACTCACATGAATTCAGCTCATGTCCAGTCCGAAACAGATAAGGCCACCAGCTTCATTGAGCGCATCCAACATATTCGCCAGCAGGTCCATGACATTCTTGAGAAATCAAATGCCAAGTACAAGCAGCGACATGATCAACACCGGGTGCCACACAAGTTTCAGGTGGGCGACAAAGTCTGGTTGCATTTGCAAAAGGAACGCCTTACTGGAGCCTATCGGAAATTGAGACCACTCCGATATGGTCCTTACACCATTACTAAGGCGATGGGAGACAATGCATTTGAGCTCAGCATTCCCCCATTCCTTGGCCTACACCCAGTGTTCAATGTGGACCGCCTTCGGCCATACTTTCCACCATTGCTAGACACATCCGACATTGCAGAACAGCTCAAACCCACAGAATTAAATCCAGATTGCATGGAACAAGCTGCAACTGATCGGATCATGGACACACAGATCAAGAACACTCGCCAACAGAATATCCAAATGTATCGAGTTGTCAAAGCAGGCCAACTCCTTCAGCAGGGCAAGTGGCTCACCAGGGAACAAGTTCAGCAGAAGTTTCCTCATCTCATGGAGGAGCTCAACGCAATGGGGACCATTGCTTCCTAAGGGGGGAGGAATGATCCAGGTGGATATTGGTGGCCACCTGCCAAGTCCACCTGGACCCCCACCATTGTCTTTCTCAGCATTTTCAGTTTCCTTAATTGTAGCACAACTTACTATTTTTAGCAGTTTTTCGGGTCCTGAACTTCCGGAGCCGTTTTGAGGCCCTAAACGACGTTTTTTGGGGAATCCAGGGGCAACATGGGTCCATTCGATGTTGCCCGTTCCAACAATGATAGTGCTCGAATAGATCTTTCTAATGAGCTATTGTACGCGTCAAACGGAGATCATATGCCAAAGTTACGACCCCGGGAAGTTGGTGTACCAATTTACCCCCAAACGGGGCCCACAGTTTGGCGTTTCATCTCCTAGGGTTAGGTTTTGGGATGTAAAGGGTTTTCCATTGTTTCTCAACAATAAATAGGCCTTCGAGCCTCATTGTAACACAGTTCAGAGGCATGTAGCCACCACATCTCTTCTCAGAGATAAGCTACCATCGCCCTAGCTGGTTTATTTCCATTTCTGGTTGTAAGCATAGTTCAGTATTTTCCATTAATGAAATGAAGTATTATTTCCGCTACATCTTTGTGTATATGGTTATCTCTGTAATTTGTTGTGTTCCTGTTTAAATCCGGATCATTGCAAGAAGCCTGCTATGAACATCATGAATTCAACTCATTTAATATATGGAACCCTCGATGCCACTCATCGTTAATCATTATAGTTCATAATTTAATTAAAAGATTATAGTTCATTATAGTTCATAATTTGATTAAAAGATTATAGTTCATAATTTGATTAAGAAATAAAGGATTCTAGCTCTATTTGAAGTTTCATAATTTGATGCAATGGTCTAGCTTTTTCTTACACTCTTTTCCATCTTAATCTAAGAAAAGACTTAATTCATCATTATGAGTTTAAAATGTTGAAAACGTATTCAATTCCTGCTTCATACTTCATTAACATGGTTGAATTAGTAAGAATAGTTCGGTTAGCATTTACAAGTTTCAACAACTTTTATCTATTAACAAATTATATATTTTAAGTCACAAAATAAGATAGTTCTTTCCATCCATTTTAATTGAGAGCATAAAAATTCTCAACAAAAATACTTTCTCCTTCTCACATAATACATTGTTAACATTATCGTAGAAATGGAGTTGTATCAATTACTATATTAAATAACTTGATCAATGATCCATTGAAATAAATATGTTGAATTCCACTATGTAACCTATACAATATTAAGATGAAAGGAAATTAGGCTTTAATAGGATTCCCATTTTCAAAATCGAAAACAATGTGGAAAAAGATAAATGGTTCAAATATTTTAAGCAAATCAAATTGTTACAAATAAAATATTATTAGTGTTCTTATTATTTGTGATATTTACACCTAATCTAATAAGTTGTGATAGATTAAAAAAAAAAAAATTTAAAAAAGTCTTCTTTCTAAATTCATTACGTTTACAAAATAACTATTTGTAATTTTCTATAATATATGAAAGAATCACTTCTAACTTTATAAATTGTGATAAATTTTAAATAATAATAATAATGTATTTTTTATTTTATTTTTACAAAAATAATCTTTTTCCGTAAAGTATTAAATCTTCATAAAATATCAAATTTTAATAAATAAAAAATCATTAATACTTTTAGTGCTTTTGAGAATCACATTTAACCTTAAATAATAATAGTGTTCTTTTTCTAATGACATGATACTCTTTTCCAAATTTATTATGTTTGCAAAATAAACTTTCGTTAAATAAAATTATATAAATAAAAATTGTAATTTTTTTACTTAATAATTATAATTTTAAGTTAATTATATAAATATAATTAATATCAATATACATGAATACAAATATGGTAAAGAAGATGTAAATGTAAATGTTAATTTTATAATAAAACTAAAGGGATAATAATATTGTAAATTTGTAAGGTTAAAGAAACCATTTAATTTAATTCATTATTATTTTATGGATCTTTTAGAGCTAAGATAGAGAAAGATTAAAATCTAAATCTAATTCTTAAAAGATAAAGAAAGATTAAAATTGCGAAAGACATTTACAAAATAGTACCAAAATGAATAACAATATTTTATTTAACATTTACAAAATGCTACCAAAATGAGTTACAATATTTTATTTAACAGTAATAGAATAGAATAGTGATGAAAATGAGAAAGTGATACGTATTGTGAATGGAACTATGACAGGCCAGAAAATAAATATATAATGGTTAATGGTAAGTGGCATATTTTAATAACGTTATCTAAAATAATATTAGATAATCTATACAAACAAGATGATTATAAAATGTTGATATTATGACTTGTGGTGAGTGCAAGACAATATACGAACATAGAGAGTTACCTATATAGAGAATTAATAACTATAAATAAATTAGCAATATTCTCCAAAATGGTTTATGATATGCGTGATATTTATTATAATAATAACATATAGATAAAAACTTTTTAAATATAATTAATTATTAAGTTTAATAATTATCGAACAATTATGATCAGCTTTCTCTTAAACAAGTTATATGGTATTATTTTAGAAAGGAAGTTGAGCATATGGCTTGAAAGTGAAGGTAAGTGAGCTAAAGGCCAAGCAGGTTTTAGAAAGCAGCACTCAACAACAGACCACCTCGTTATGCTTAGGATCATTGTGGAGGAATACCGCAATGATAAATCCAATCTCTTTTGTTGCTTTGTGGACTTCAGAAAGGCTTTCAATACAGTTCCTAGAAACAACCTTTGGAACAAACTAGAAGAGCTAAAGGTTCCTTTTGAGTTGAGCGCTGCCGTTATAAGGTTATATGAGAATGTAATTGCCAAGTTAAAGAGCAATGAGGGGTGGTTGAAAGATATTAAGTGTAATATCAGAGTTAAACAAGGTTGCCCCCTCTCCCCTACCCTATTTGGCATTTACATCGACAAGCTAGAAGGTTGTTTAGAGGAAGCAGGATGTGCTGGCACGATCTTAGCTGGGATAGTCATCATCCTTCTTCTCTACGCTGACGATATTGTTCTTCTCGCAAGGTGCCCATCTGATCTTGATAAGTAACTTATACTTCTTAAGTATTTCTGCTCTACCATGGGTATGATTGTTAACAATGACAAAACAAAAGTTATGATTATCAAATCGAAGGACACTTACGCTAATTTTATGTATGACAATAGTAACTTGGAGGAAGTGTCTTCCTGCAAGTACCTAGGAATCGATATTCATCACAAGCTCAACTAGAACTATAGCATTAAGAAAAGGATTAATGGGGGATGGAAAGCTTATTTTGGTCTTGAAAATAATTGTAAAACGACAAACCTCGTAATGTGGGATAGAAAGAAGTTCCTCTTTGAAACTTTAGTCACTCCGGTTATCTTATATGGATGTGAGGTTTGTGGTTGTAGCATCTCTAGAGAATCCTGGAGAAAGATTGAGTAAATTCAGAAGTGTTTTATAACGTATAACCTCAAAATTAAAAGCAACACACCCTATCCTATTCTCCTTATAGAAGTGGGTCTTTCCCCTATTGAGAGCCTAGCTATGACTAGGCTTCTGTTGTACAAGCACAAACTCAATAACATAGGAGACCATAGACTTTCTAAGCTAGCTTTAAATTCCAGCCAAAACCACCTGAGGCTCAAATGAGGTTGGTATAAAGACATCAGGGCCTAGTTAAACCATTGGGAGATCGATGAGAATGTTGCATTGCTGTAAGAGCCCTATCCTAGGGTCTTCTAACAGATCTATTTCTGATGAATTTAACTGCAATAAGAGGTGATAGTTTACTTTCTTACAAGACTTTTAAACATAATTTTTTTACCATTACATTCTAGTCCTTATAACTTATGGAGAACATTTCATTTTAATAAATTTACCTGAGTAATTTATAGAAGAATACCTGTACCAGTGGCTGGTGGAGATGCCTTTGAGCTGCTGCTCCTGCTGAACGCTCCTCTTGACTGACCCAATTGGATTTACCTCCCAGCCAACTAGGAAATAATTCCTAGCCCAGGAAACCTCCACAGGTTCCCTAGCCCTCCGAGCCCAAGTCCAACCAGATGTAGTGTGTGTGTCCAAGATGAATAATCCAGACCAAGATGAACAATATTTCCCTCCTCTCAACAACCTAAGAAACCTCCATAGATTCTTAAGGTCTCCAAAAATCACAACAAATCTTAAAATCACAACCAACCCCAAAATCATAAGCAAGACTCCACCCCACCTTTTCTTCCTTCCCCCTTCCCTTTTATACCCTCCCTCTCTTCTCCATCTCAACCATCTCTCATTAATGTCATTAACTTCTCATCCATCCTTACAGTTGACTTCTCTTCTCCCAAGTAAAACTGGGAGTACATTTGGAAATGTGACATGAATATAAAATTGGGAAATTAATGGGAGAGGACCATGTCTTTTCCCAAGTAAATGTGAAAGTACATTTGGGAATGTGAAATAAATATATATATTGATAATTGAATGCACAGGACTATGTTTTCTTCCAAGTGAATGTGAGGGTACATTGGGGAATGTGAGATGTAATTAAATGGAGAGGACCATGTCTTCTCCCTAGTAAATGTGAGGGTACATTGGGGAATGTGAGATGAATATATATATTGATAATGAGTTAGAGAGGACCATGTCTTCTCCCATGTAAATGTGATGGTACATTGGAGAATGTGAGATGAATACATATATTATTTGAAATAATGGAAGGAGACCCTATCCTACCTAAGATTCAATTTGAGAAGGTAAGTTGTGAATGTGAATAATAGAAACCATGAATTTTATATTAGACCAATATTTCTCAATATTTTCAGATAATGTAAACATAAATAAAATTTGCAGGATAAGATTTAAGTGGAGCATTACAATTGCAAAACCTTAATAACATTAAAAATATTGTTACTTCTAAGTTCAAAGAAAAAATGTGGTGTGATAAATATTTAGCAACTAAAAGAAAATTAAGATATTATAAGGAAGTCATCAACCCCACCCTAGAAGATCAAAAATATCTCTCTGTTTTAACTAGCTCAAAGAAGAAAATTAATATAGCCAAGATTAGAACGAACTCTCATGAGCTCCATAGTGAAACAGGTCATTGGGTAGTTCCTAAAACACCATGGATGGAAAGGTTCTACCATCTCTGTGAGAATACAAACATCGAGGATGAAAATCACTTCCTCTTAGAGTGTCCTGTGTACAACCACATTAGATCTTAGTTTCAAAATCTTTGTTGCAATACTGACCTTCCTAGCCTTTTACATTGTCAAAATTACAGTGAGCTCGGGAGGCTTCTCTCCAAGCTTTTTGAGCATAGGAATAAAATCTCAAATCAAACTAAATAGTTCATTTCTTTAGGTCCAATAGACCAAAGTTTGGTCTCAGTGGACGTTAACTACCACCACCATCATCATCAATAATTCATTAATATAAATAATTAATAATAAATTAATTAATGATTTTATAAAATTTAATTAATAAAATTATATTTATTTAAAAATTTACAAGTTAATTATTAATTATTAATTAATAATTAAATAAGATGTGTAGTTTAATTAATTGATGAAATCATTTTTTTTGTATTTTTTTAATTAATTTTGTTTAAAGATTTTAAGAATTATATATTTAAGTTGTTTAATTTATAATTTTGAGCGTCTCAGGATTTTTCAGGATATGGAATCTATTTATGTATTTAAAAATGGATTTTAAATAAGAAAAAATTGTAATCTTACTTGAAATTATATTACCAAATACTAAACAAAAAAATCATTTAATTTATTAATTAAAATCCTTATGATATATATAATAAATTATACACTGATACACAACATAAATATACATATGTTGAATTATGCTGGTCAAATGACTAAACGTTAGAATTCAAATTTAAATTACACATGTTACACATTTTCCACCGAACCATTTGCTTGCGTTTGCACTCTTTTGATTTCTACTTACATGTGCATAATTGTCCCTTCACATGTTTAACATGTAGATTAAAAAGGACGATATTATTTTGCAATCCAAAGTAGATAGAGATTTCCTTTTATTTTGACGTGATTGCTTAACTATTTTCCAAGGTACCCTCAGCAATCAAGGCCCTTTTTCATAAATTTGAGTATAAAATTCTACATGTCTTTGGTATGACACAATAAAAATTTAGCCGAATGTCGGGGAAGTTGTAGGTATAGAAATTGGCTCACCGTTCGCAACAACTAGCGACTTTGCGACAAATTGAATGCGACTAGAGACTTTGCGACCAAACTAATAGTGACCTAATTGATTCCCACCACTGGGAGGCTTGTAACCTAAGGTTAGTGACATGGTTAATCATACCCAACCCTCATGGCATGTGAAGATTGGCCATGGATTCCCAAGCTAACCTAATCAAAGCTCTACCAAACCTTATCGTTACTTAACCCTTCCTTCTCTCATTTATACTCTACATCAAACTTTGCTAACTTCATTAAATCCAATCCACCACCCATATGGTATTGCAGAGTTGGATGCTTTTAAACTTAATCTATAAAGTAACTAATCTTATATAGTAAAAGAACATAGTTTAAATAGACTAGTTTAAGAATGGACATAATTTTGACGAAATCAAACAGATATTTTTGGAAATGGGTTACAACTATCAAGTTTCATAATTTTAGGTGTTCCAGGGGTTTTAGAAGGTTTTGAATCAATTTCCATTGTTAAAAAACGATTCAAACATTTACAGTTTCAAATTGCTTGAAAAAAAAATCATCAGATTTTGATGACAAAATTGTCTTTTGGGTAGCATTATAGTCTGCTAGACAAGTCCTATAGTAAAATGACTCTTTTTTTACAATTTTTATAAGATTTAACAAAAATATTAAGAATGTTTGGAGTTTCATCATGATTAAAATTCAATGTTTTTAAAGATTATATATAATTTTGACCCTATTTAGATTATAGTTCAAAACAAAAATTAACTTTGAGTTTCTTTATTGTTAGATTTTAATAATCAGAAAGCAGTTTGTTATAAGATTAGATAGCTCTAGGAATTAGCTAGTAATTACATGTTTAACAATTCCATAATCATCGAATCAATTATCTAGTTTAAGTGTGATGTTCCTGTTTTTTTAGGTATTCATTATGGCATGGGTAGAATGGACTTTCAGAGTTGGGGCAGACAGGTCACAGGTACAGGTTGGCGTCATCAACGGGCCCAAGGGTCTTTGGAGGGGTTTTGAGGAGTTTTAATGAGGTTTGATGGCATTAGCTTGGTATATTCCATCATCTGCACAGTTTTCCTTTCATTCCGTTGCATTCTGACAACTTAAAAAAACAGAGTTATTAATAGGCCTAACTTAATTAGTTATGCTTAAGGTGGCATTTCGGGGGGAATACTTGGCAAGACACCTTAGTGTAATAGTTCGTTGGAACCGGAATGAGAAGATCTACAAGATATGATAGTTAGAAGTGATTTTCAGTGGCCTGAGTAGGCATGGTGATGAATTTACCATTTTTCCACATTAAAAATAATATTTTAATTAAGAGAAATGTGCTCAATGATTAAAATAATAATAAAATAGGAACTTTTAGAGGGGTCCATAAAATCTATAAAAGAGGAGGAGGAGACCATTACAGGACGTCTTGGATTTGATATTGCTTCTTGTATGAGAGGTTAGGAACTCGGTTCTCTACTTCATTGGTAGCCCTAGGACGAAAACCCCCGGGTGGTTTAGTGAGATTGAGCGAGTACCCATCTCCCCTTGGTGAATTCATCTAGAATTCACAACAGAGCTTGACAATACAATTCAATTCAGAGTGGAGGGCCAACATAGCGGTGCAACATATTATCTTGGAGGCCATCTTTTCATCTCAGTTGTTTTGATTGTATGTGCATGTAACCCCAGTTTACCCATTATAATAAAAGCTGAGAAATTTCCTATTCATTGTGTTATTGGGTTGGAGTGCTCTATTTGTTTTATTTTATATGACAATCTTTTGTTAATAAAATGTTTGATTTTACGGTGAAATTTTGGGGTTGAGTAAATTTCTGCAAATTTAGAAAAATATCTCGTTTGGGACATTATAGTGGTATTAGAGTTGATTGTATGTGCATGTAACCCCAGTTTATCCATTATAATAAAAGCTGAGAAATTTCCTATTCATTGTGTTATTGGGTTGGAGTGCTCTATTTGTTTTATTTTATAGGACAATCTTTTGTTAATAAAATGTTGATTTTACTGTGAAATTTTGGGGTTGATTAAATTTCTGCAAATTTAGAAAAATATCTCGTTTGGGACATTACAGTGGTATTAGAGCTACGCATCCTACCAGCCTGAAGGTATTTTTATTTTCAAATCAAATTTTTAGTCAACTTGTCATTAAAGTTGAAGTTACTAGAGATTGACTGAAAGGGGGCGGAAATTATTGAATTCTTTATGACCAGATTTATCAATTGTTATAGTATTGATTGAAGACCAAAGTCAATTTTAGAGGCTCTACGCTGCCGAAAAACCTTTGTGCAAAGGCATTGTGCTAAGGTTGTATATGCCATGGTGGAAAAACTAGGTAGAAGCAATGGTGGAGGAGGAGCGAGCGCCGAGTGGAGAGCACTGGGCAATGACCAACCAGGTATGTGCCGGGTGGTGTGCACTGGGCAGTGACCAACCAGGTATGTGGCGGGTGGAGAGAACTGGGTAGTGACCAACCAGGTTTGTACAGAACTTTTTCTATCCCCTCAATGATCATAGACAGCCTGGTTTTGCCTGGTCTAGACACTTGTTCAGCTGGAACCACTGCTCCACCAAGACACCTGTCTATCCTTAGTATAAACGTGTTACTCTGAATGGTTTGGAACGTGTCCTTTGGCCTACAAGAGCCATCTCTCTGTATTGCCATATATACCTATCTCTGACTAGCCTCTGGTTTTCCTTTCTCCTATTATTTCACTTTGTCTTACTTTGTTTGACTTTTACTAAGCGGCTCATGGTGCTCGGTGCTTTACACTCGGACAACGCTCGCGCCTCAGGTCAGTATTTTCTATCAGCCACATATATAGTTTATTTCGCTTCATATTTTATCAAACCGTTATAGTGTTATTTCAGGCTTACTGTTGATTATGGCTATTTACTATCCTACGTATTTTTAGCACATATCTGGTGTTTTTCCATCACCTTGCTGGAGCTTTCTTTTTGCTCCCTATCTAATGTCTAATATGTCATGGACATTTTCTTTATGCGGCTCATGGATATCCACGCATTTAAGGTTTGGGGGGCCAAATCCATGATGTGCTCAAACACCTGTATCTGTTTTGGACCATGGAGGCACATCCTCCTCTGTCTGTAGCCGGTTCATTTTCCCCTGTTTTCCATTTCGAGGCCCATCGATATATGGTTTTCCGATGCCTGTATCTCTAGCTTTTTGAATTTTCCGGACGTGCAGAGGAGTCTAGAATTTCTGACCTATGATCTTCATTCACTCCAGCCATTAATTCCCGCAGCCTCAATCTTCTCTACCAGATTTGCTGCTCATTTCGAGGTTGTCAGTGTATCGATGGTCGATCTCTCATATCCTTTTAGCTGACTGTAGGCATGGTCCTGGTGGATGGACAATTACCTGCATTTATTGTTCCATCTATATGGCCTCATTCTGTCTCTATAGCTTCTGTGGTTACTCCCTCCTTATCTGTACTTACATATATTTCTATAAGATCTTTCTCCTGTCAGTATATCCTTTGGGATCCTCATCCTAATCTCTAGGTGTCAGATCTTCCCCCGTCATGGATTTCCACTCTGACCATTCTGCTGAGTCAGCCTTGGTCCGTGCAACTTTGGAAGTGGAAAAATCCCATGCCAGATATGCTCCTCAGACAGGCTGGACTGACTCGCTGGAAGCTGATATCATACTTCCCTCTATAACGGAAGTGCCTCACTGGGATGTGGATTTTACTATTAAGCCGCGCACTAAAAATCACCGACCTGTCAAAACTTCTTCGCTGCCTTCCGCCATCAACCTGGATGGCCCTTTATTAACAGACAGGATTATTAGCCTTCAGAAGAGGGCACTTATTGGTCGATGGTTTTTCCCTACAATGGAGGACTCTCAGATCAGAGAATGGATTGATGCCAGGTGGTCCCCCCTTCTGAAATACTCCCCTACCGTTGTTCGCCTCATGAACAACTGGTATAGTTTCCACTTCCTTAACAGTGCTGACCTGGATATCATCTATTCGAAACCCTGGGTGAAAGACAGAAGTTTCTTAGCTCTCCACAGATGGTTTATTGGTTTTGATCCTCTCCGATGCACGCCCCAGAACAACTATATTTGGCTCAAATTTCTTGGCCTACCTCTCGAATTATGGACCAAGGAGTCCTTGGCGAAAATTGGGAACGTTGTGGGACGTTTCATATATGTTGACCCTCGGTGTATTGGTGCTAAAGACAAGAGGGTAGCTTGGGTTCTCATCGAAAAGGATTTTAGGGGGGTTTTCCTGAGACTATTGAAATCTCCTGGGAGCTCTGCAAATTCCATTAACGATTAGACTTCTAGGGATTGCCTTTCAGGTGCTCCAGCTGCCACAAAATAGGACACCTCTATCCGAAGTGCCCTCGTCGCCCATGTGGCCATATGAAGAAGAAGTCTGCATATTGCCCCCCCTTGACGCAGGACAGTGTCGCTGTGGTTTTCGACGAGCCTTCTTCCAGACAATTTTATCGGGCTCCTTTCTTATCCAATTACTCTCAGCCATCTCCTCTTGGTCGTTCCCTAGAACGATCCGCTAGCCTGCCTCCATCTAGGGCTGTCTCTGTTGATCCATTACATCGACCCTCCACTTTGTCTGCCGATTGACAGATGTTAGCTACCTATATCAATAGGTTTCATATTTCATGATTGGCAATGAAAAGGTCCAAATATGCTCTGCTTTGATGATGTAAAGATCACATATTTCCAAGAGAATACAACATGTGCTTATAGCTTGATGTGGACTTAATTTTGATGGATGGTCCAACAGCCTAATCTGGATCATGCCATGTTTTAAATTTCCAGTTGTAGAATAGAGAAGGAAGTCTGTCCAAACTATTTAATCTTGGCAGACAAGTAGCTTAGGTAGAGAAAGTAAGGCTCCCAACTGCTTAATCTGGGACCTTGGAAGCAATAAGGGTAGAATTAGATAGAAAATCAAAAGGAAAAAGCCAAAGAAAAGAAAAGGCAAATAAGGGTCTGCAAGCCTAAGTGCACCCTCCAAGAACAAACAAAAAATGCTAGGCAAGTAGATGGGTAGGCAGTTGGGGTTGCAGAAATGTCATTTCTTACAAATTGCATGTGTGTTAGCCTTGTTCACAAAGCAAAATCAATGGATTGAGAAGTCCTTCTTCTCTATCAGGTTGCAGCAAGCAAAGAAGCATGTCTAACTTCCCAAGTTTTCCCCTTTTTCATTCATTACTAATATCCCATCATCAGTTGAGATTCATGAAAGAATTGTGGTTTTATATGGGTTCTTATTCCTTTAAAAGCCACATTTCTTGTCTAAAAATCCTTTCATTTTGCTCTGCTCCCTAAACTAAGTGAGTTTCAAACAAACTTAGTGGTATCTCCCCTCATCCACCTTTTTTCATCCATATTAACCCTAACTCTATTATATAATTTCCCTATGTTACCCTTTCCCTAGTATTATAACACCATGGTGTATAAACCCCAAACATTGTATAAATATCCCTCCCCTTGGCATTATAGCCATATTTTCTCTGCCAGGGATCAAAATGACATCTGGTCACTTTGATAAACCTAAGTCTTGCCCCCCTCCCCTCTTCTGAATCCATTTGGCCCATTAAAACCTTCATTTGCTAAGAAAACCTAGAAAAAACCCTTTTTACCTATAACCCGCTTCATTTGCGAATAACACACCAAAAAACCCATTTTTTGCACTTATCCAAAGTATCGGCGCATATTATTTTATTTTCAAAATACATTGAAAAACATTACAAACCACCGCATCCCAGAGGTGTCCGCCGAGCACAAATCCCGAAAGAAGTATTATTTTAATCCCGCCCCCCTTCCGTATTGACCGATCACTTCACTGACCCGTCAACCGTCCGATCGAGCGCTTTTGATCGGACGGCCATTATACATATCGGGTTGGGCCCGACGTCCGACATTTAGTACCCGAGAAACTGTCAGAGGGTGACGTCAGGCCCCTGCCACACGTCGCCCTCACAATTTCTCGGGTTGCCCTCTGACAAAACCATCGCCGTATGGTAGGCGGTCCGAGAAAACCATTACTGTTTTTTCGTTTACCACCAGTTTTGCCATGCCCGCGTCATCACCGCGTCAGGACCACGTCACTGCCACCCCGTCGCCGCATCAGCTCCTTCGTCCGCCCCCGCGCTGATATGTCCGCCACCTCACTATCCCCGTGGACCAATCATAGCTCGCCACATCACCCGATGACGTCATGCTGACGTCATCTGACCTTGACCCCACCTGATGACGTCATGCTGACGTCATCCAAAAAAACGCGCCAATATGCCAAAAATCCATATTTTGGCCAATTTTCGCGTTTTTTCATACTTTTTGCCGATTCGCTGTTGCTTTCTCTGCATGGTTTTTTCACGTCCAAACTTGCACCACCTTGTTGAAATCGATTTGGAGACCTCCGACGCGCCATTTCTACATACATTCGTGACCGTTGCTTGCTGTTTACCAGGTATTTACCCTTGTAAATCCTTCATACGCCTAATTTGTCTGTGAATTCCCTCAAAAAGCTTAAAAGACACCAAAACTTATAAATTGCCGGTAAAATTCCTGTGTCTAGCCCCCATTCGCAACTGTGAGGTCGAAAAGCACCAGCTGAGCCTTGTTTGCCCACATTTTCATAAAAAACTGTACTCTGTTCGCGCAATCGCGAACCAGTCACTCAAACTGTACATACCTGCTAAAAGAGACAGATTGAGACCAGACATTGGTCTTATTTACACTTCAAAGCAGTATTTCAATTGCTGCAGCTGTTCATTTGCCCTTTATTCCTTGAAATTCACACTTCCATTGTAAAGAAACTCCTCCGGGTTGCTCTGATCATTCAGAACCAGTTTACATACAAATCAGAAGCCTTATTAGCTATGGAGACACCAATAGCCCTAAATATCCAGCCTCAGAATGCCCCTCAAAGGGAGATAGCATGGAAAGCCCTGGGAGATGTAGATTATCAGATGTTAGATTGTTTTCCCATGGGTTCCAAGTTCAATATTCACATGCTAAATGAATTGAAAGCCCAACACCTTGGTGGAGCTGATATTTTAGGGATTTGGGACTCAAATTTGCCCATTTACAACCTCCCTCAAATCAATCCCCTGCCAGATTTGATCCATAAATGCCAAGAATGCTATGATCCTTGCCAGAGAGCTGTTCTCAGTCCTACAGGCTCAGTTTTGTTCTTTATCACCCCAGAAACCATAAATGAGATGCTGCATTTCCATACTGCAAGGCCATTGACCCCTCTTTCCATGTTGGATTTAATAAAGAAGGGGAGTAACTTGTCAAGTGCCCAGATTATCAAAATTAACCAGCTATTTGTACAGCCAAGCTCTGAAACTATGAGAACTCCTCCTATTGGATATCACTACCTGAATGACTTGGGCAGGATGCCAGTGGATTTGATCAGCTATGCCCTGGGGTACAAGGGAATTGAGGATGTTGATGACACTATAATGGCAATGCTGTCCATGTTTTCTCCTGGAAAGCCTCCAGCTGTACACTATGACTATGCCACCTATATTGCAGAAAAGATCCATGAACAACTAATGAATCTACCAAGGGAAAGGGTGTTCAGATACACCTCATACATCTACCACCTGTTCTTGTTTTATCAGCCAGACAGTTTCTCCATTCCCCTCAAGAAACTTAATGCCCAGGGAAATCCAAGGTCAGTTGTGTTTTGGACTTCAGTTTTCCATAATGTTTCTCAATCACCATACACATACTGTGAATTTATAGACCTGTTCATTCACCCAGCTATGACATTGCTGTATGGTGTCCCTCCTCCAAGGTTAACCGATGACATGCAGAGAATTCTCCATCTCTCCAAATCCTACAGCATTGGTGATTGGTATTTTTACCAACATCACACAGTAATCAGATTATATGGCTGTGAGTTGGACCCTTTTAGGCTTCCAAGGTACGTCCCCATGAGACTTTTTGCCTTAGAATACTTCAGGCAGTTTGGAAATGCTGACTACATCCATTTCCAAAGCAAAAACAAGAAGGTGCAACTGAAGGTAAGGAGCCAGCTAGGCCCCTTTTTGTACAACAAAAGAGAGGAGGGATGGAAGGAGGCAGATATGATCCTAGCAGGCCTCAAATTGCAAACTAGTTTCAAGTGGTCACCTTATGACCGTAATCATTTTATTTCCCTCAGGAGGATAAAACACAAATTGGGTACCTATGCACATGTAAAGCTGCCTCATATTGAGCAGTATGCTAATGCCTTGAACTGGAAGGAGGGCACTCTAGAAGAGCCTGTTACTAGAGAGCAGATGCTAGAAAGAGAGGCTAGGAATATGCAAAAAGAGGCTGACTTGGAAACTTGTGGACAGGTTTCCTTATCATATCAAAGGCAACTTGGAGCAGCTGCCTCTTCTTCAACAACACATCAGCAAGCTGCCATGGACACTCAACAGACAGGCAGCAAAGGCAAAGAAAAGCAGGTGGAACAAGAGCAACCACCTCCCATGACTGAAGACCAAACAGATAAAGAGATGGAACAGCAAGAAGAAGTGCAGCAGCAGGTAGAGCAACAGCAACAACAGGAATCACAGCAAAGAGAAGGGCAGCATCACAGAGAGCAGCCCCCACAGCAAGAAGGGGCAGTTGAGGCCCCAATTTTCACTGAACAGCAGGCCCAAAACACGGTGCCTCCCAGGCAAGAAACATCAGCGGAAGCATCAATCCTCCAAACTCCACAAAAGGAGGATATAAGCAGGAAAAGGGACAGAGAGACTCCCTTAACCACATCAGTAAGTCATGGTGAGAAAAGACAGAGACTGAATCCTTTCTCTGAGGAGGAAATGCCAATAGGGCAGTCTCTGGGCATGGGCCTGTTGGATACCTATACCAATAGGTTTCATATTTCATGATTGGCAAAGAGAAAGGCCAAATATGCTCTGCTTTGAGTTCACAAAGATCCCATATTTCCTAGAAAGCAAGAGGTGGGTAAAGTGTTTCAAGTATTGAGGACCTTATTTCAATTTTGTGGATGATTCAACAGTCTAATCTGGATCATGCCATCTTTCAATTTTGAGTTATAGAATAGAGAAAGAAGTCTGTCCAAACTGCTTAATCTTGGCAGACAACTAGTTTAGGTAGAGAAGCAAAGGTTCCCAACAGCTTAATCTGGGACCTTGGAAGAGATAAGGGTAGAAGTAGATAGAAAGGAAAAAGAAAAAGCCAAAGAAAAGAAAAGGCAAGTAAGGGTTTGCAAGTCCAAATGCACCCTCTATGGAGAAACAAAAAATGCTAGGAAAATAGCTGGGTAGGCAGTTGTGGTTGCAGAAAGGGTATTTTCATCATTACACATATGTCAAGAGGTGTTTTGCCAAAGCAAAATCTATCAATGAACAAAGTGGTTAATCCCATCATATTACAGCAAGGAGCATAACTAACCTCCCTCTTCCCCTCTATTCCATTACTAACACTCCCTTTCTTTCAACTGAGATTTATGAAGAGAGATCATGGTTTTATGGTGGTTCTAGTTCATTCAGAATCCACATTTCTTGTCTAAGATCTTTTCATTTTGATCTACTCTCAAAACCAAGTCAATTTCAGATAAACTCAGTAAAATCCCCTTCATTTGCTCCCTTCATTCATATTAACCTCTAATTGTACTATATAGCTCCCCTATTTTACCCTTTCCCCTAATAATACTAACACTATGGTGTATAAAGCCCCAAATCTTATAAATACTCCTTCCCCCTGGCATTATAGCCATATGTTCTTCAAAAGGGACCAAACTGACATCTGGTCACTTTGGTGAACCTGTTCCATCCCATTCCCCCTTGCTGCAAGTCAAATTGCTCCTTAAACCACCATTTGCATTAAAAAAAAAAATCCTTATAAAACCTCTTTTGCCTTTAAAAATCCTTTGCAAAAAATTATTATCAAAGTCAAAACCCGCCTCTGGCGCATTTCCAAAGGTTAGCGCATTATTGGTTAAATAAAAAAACATTCGAAAAACCAATAAAAAACCCACAAAACCTAAAGTTTTCCGCCCGCATATAACCTGAGCACCTCCATACTCCGCCCACCGTCGGATCAAGGCCTGAGGATCCGACGATCCATGTTCATATCGGAGCGGCCCCCACTGCCGTCCTTTACCGCCCGAGATGCTGACGTTGCGTCACGTCAGGGCCTCTCCACGCGTGAAGCGCTGAGGTATCTCGGAGCCGGGCCTGACAACTTCGGCGCCGTACCCAAACCGCCCCGAGAAACCGTAGCGGTTAGCTTTGACCGTAACCGCTACGGTCCTAACTGCCACCTATTTTCCGCTAACTCATCGCCACGTCGCGTCCGCTCATACTCACCTCTGCTATTCGTCCACCTGTCCGCTGACGTGGTTGCCACCTCATCGCCCCTTGGACCAATAATCTACTGCCACGTCACCCGACGACGTCAGCTGACGTCACCTCACCGTGACCCACCAATGACGTCATGCTGACGTCATCACGAAAAAGCGCCAAAATGGTAAAAAAAACCCATATTTACCCAAAAAAGCCGTGTTTTTTCCCATTTTCACTCCTGTCGCTATTGTTCTCCCTGCATGACCGTTTACGTTCGAATTTCCGCCAACCTGTTGATTTAACCCGGGCGACCTCCTCAGCAGCAACCGTGCACACCTGCTCGACCTCTGCTCGCCAATTTACAGGTATTTACAGTTGTCCTGCCCTCCATACGACTGTTATTGAACTTTAATTTGTTCAGAAGGATAAAGGCACCTCAAAAACTATATTTACACCACCCATTTCCCTCTGCAAGTCCACATTTGCCACTGTGAAGTCGAAAAACACCAGCCGAGCCATAATTCCGGTAAATTCACCCAAAAACAATACTCACTGCGTATTCTCGGAAAATTCCTTGTTGGTCTCAATTTACCCGCAAAAAGAGGACATAGTCAGACCTTAGAGAAGCTCTGCTCCTAAAAAACAAACAGTATTTCAATTGCTGTTGAGTAAATTCCCCTCTGGTGTCCAAAATACAAACTGTCTTTACAGAGAATCACCTCTATTCTGTGTTGCTTCCATTTTGACTATTCACCTACAATTGTTGCACTTTGAAGAACTATGGAGACTCCTATTGCTCTAAATATCAAGCCCCTCAATGCTCCTCACCAGGAATTAGCATGGAAAGCCCTGGGAGACATGGATTACCAAATGCTGGACTGGTTCCCTATGGGAACCAAATACAATATCCAGATGATGAATGAGTTAAAAGCCCAGCACATGAGTGGGGCAGACATCTTGGGAATATGGGATTCAAATTTGCCCATCTATAACCTTCCCCAAGTAAATCCTATGCCAGAACTGATCTACAGCTGCCAGGAATGCTATGACCCAAGCCAAAGAGCTGTCATCAGCCCCACAGGCTCAATCCTGTTCCAGATTACCCCAGAGAGTATAAATGGAATGCTGCACTTCCAAACTGCCAAGCAATTGACTCCCCTCTTTATGCAGAATTTGATAAACAAAGGGACCAAGCTGTCAAATGACCAAATCATTAAAGTCAATCAGTTGTTTGTAAGACCAGGCTCTGAATCAGTCAGAACCCCTCCTATTGGGTATCACTATTTGAATGAATTGGGCAGGATGATAGTGGATTTAATCAGTTATGTCCTAGGATTCAGGGGGATAGAGGATGTGGATGATAGCCTAATGGCAATGCTGTCTATATTCTCTCCTGGTAAACCCCCAGCTGTACATTATGACTATGCAACCTACATTGCAGATAAAATCCATGAGCAGTTTATGAACTTGAAGAGGGAAAGACTATTCAGGTATACTTCATATATATACCATCTATTCTTGTTCTATCAGCCAGCCACCTTCTCTGTTCCTTTGAAGCCACTCAATGCCCAGGGAATTCCAAGGTCAGTTGTGTTCTGGACTTCTGTTTTTCATCATACCTCTGTATCACCTTACACATACACTGAGTTCATTGACTTATTCATCTATCCAGTCATGACAGTATTGCATGGTACTCCTCCTCCTAGACTAACTGATGACATGAGGAGAATTCTCCATTTGAATAAGTCCTACAGCATTGGTAATTGGTACTTCTACCAAAACCACACAGTCATCAGGATATATGGCTGTGAGTTGAACCCATTTAGGTTGCCAAGGTATGTCCCCATGAGGCTTTTTGCCTTGGAATATTTCAGACAGTTTGGGAACTCAGACTATCTTCATTTTCAGAGCAACAACAAGAAGTCACAGTTGAAGGTAAGGAACCAACTGGGTCCTTTCCTATATAACAAGAAAGAAGAGGGATGGAAAGAGGCAAACACTATCCTGGAAGGCCTCAGACTGCAAACTAGCTTTGAATGGATACCCTATGACCCCAATCATGCTATCTCCCTCAGGAGGATTAGATACAAATTGGGTAGCTATGCACACAAGAGACAACCCGAGATTGAACAGTATGCCAATGCATCAAATTGGGAAGAAGGTACCCTAGAGGAGGAAATAACTAATGAAGAGTTACTTGAGAGAGAGGCTAGAAATATGCAAAAGGAAGCTGACTTGGAAACTTGTGGACAGGTGCCCCTCTCCTACAAAAAGCAACTTGGAGCAGCTGCTACATCATCAACAGCACAGCAGCAAACTGCCGAGAAAACACCACAGACAGCAAGCAGGGATAAAGGGAAGCAGGTGGAGCAGCCACCTCCATTGACAGAAGAACAAGTGGACACATTGCTACAGCAGCAAGAAGAGATGGAGCAGCAGGAACTTGGGCAGCAACAAGAAGAGGAACAGTTTAGTGAACAGCAGCCCTTGCAGCAAGAAAAAGTGACTGATCCTCCAAGCTCCACTGAGCAACAGGCTCAGACAGTGGTGCCTCCTAGAGCAGAAACTACTGTTGATACCTCGGTCCTCCAAACCCCACAAAAGGAGGACTTAACCAGGAAAAGGGATAGAGAGACTCCCCTGACTTCATCCATTAATCGGGGAGAGAAAAGACAAAGACTAAATGACTCCCAAGAGGATGACATAGCAGTGAGGCAAGCAATGGGCATGGGCCCACCCAGTGGAGAAGTTTCAGCCAGTTCATTTCAGCATGAACATGATAGAGCTATAGGAGGAGAGGTCAGCTCCTCCAGCCAGCACAGAGAAGGACAGTCAAGCATCAAACAGCAATTTATTGACATTAAGAGGAGGAGTGATCCTATTAAAATACAGCTGTACGATCATTTGCTGAACCTGGCTCCTACCAATCAGCAAAGACTCATGTCCGCCTTTGATGTAAGTGAAGGCAAGATGATCATGAGTCACTTCATGCCCACAACACTGCATCCTCAATCTACCTCGGATTACCTAAGAACCAACATGGAGGTTCTGGCCAAAGACATACACCCTATGGATAAGATTGAATTACATAAACAAACTGGTGAAATGGTGTATGCCTCCTTGGCAGATGAGACATTGGAGAACTACAAATTGAAGAGCAGCCTTGATAACACAGCATCTCAGCTGGAATTGGAGAGAGCATCATCACAAGCCAAGGACAACAGGATCAAGTCCTTGGAAGAGGTAATTATAGAAATAGGACATGATCCTAAAGATGTTAAGGGTATCCAAGAACTCCTGAAGATAAGGGATGCAGACATGGCGGCTTTAAGAAAGAAAATCAAGCTCCCAGCTACCATCCATCCACAAACAGATGAGGTTGCCCAGCAAAGGCAGGAAAAGGATACTACAGACCTGCTGGTATCCCTGTACAAGGAGCTGGTTAGGACTCAAGACCAGCTAGGACAATCTGAAGCTGCAAAGGCAGCACTACAAACAGCAATGAAGCAAAGAGAAGAGGGCCAACCCTCCCAGCCTCCTCCTGTGATAATTAATCTTGAGGAAGTCCCTCCAACAACTACTCCTCCTCCTCAGCAAACGGGAACTACAGCACCATCTACAGCAACAACTACACCAACACCAGGACAGACTCCCAGTCTGGATATGCAGAAGCTACAAGCTGAGATCCAAGTTCTTGAGTCCCAAATGAAAGAGCTTGATGAAGTCAAGAAGACTTTGGCCAAGGTGAATGAAAAATTTGACAAAAGCAAGCAGAATGAAGTAACAAAGGAGAGAGAGATAAAAGCTCTAAAAAAGAGAATAGCTGAACTAGAAAAGGAGCTTGCACTAGAGAAGGTAACAGCAGAACTAAAAGCAGTCCTCTGGAGTAACATCGGTCGATCCATCACCAATCAGTGGCAGTACATTGAGACTATGGATGAGCAGATAGTACTCATCACAAAGGCAAACAAGGAAATACACAGAGCAAGAGCAAGCCTTGGCCACATGCCAGATGCTGCCAGCAGAATGGTCAATGTTTTAAATAACAAAACCAGCTCTCAACTAGCTGCCATGGGAATTACTAACAGGACTGAAACAATCTCAGTAGTTAAACGAGTCCTGACACTAAGAAGCCTAGTTGGAACACTGGAGAGGAGAACACAGGACATGCAGACTGAAATCAACAAATTCCTGGACAGATTCCTGGCATTACAGAACAGGGGCCTCCCCAGCATTTTAAGCAGTGTAGGAAGACTGCTCAACAAAAGGATTGATGCCCATGCAGTAGCACAAATTGCAAAACAGCCCAGTACCTCAGCAGACACAGGGCCAGCATCGGGGCAGAATCTGTATGATAGGGTGGATAATCTGTTTTTTATTATGAATGAAATTGATCATCTGTTTGATACACCACCGAATTTCTTTAAGTATACTGAGGCAGATGAGACTATGGGGGCAATCATAAATCATCAATTGCCCACACAGGAAGTATGGAGGAATTTGACACAGATAATTTTGTCAGGCCAGAACCTGTAGCGCTAATTTTCTCCAGTACATGAGCAGTCACGCGCAGGCACAATTTTGATGAATAAAATCTACAAGGAAGAGGCAGAGGCTGAGCCAACTCAGCAGAGCTATTCTCTCACCACAGCAGCAGTCACAATCACAGGTGACAAACACAGCATACAGCGCACAAGCCATAAAGTCGGGTTCTCCAGCATTTAATCAAAGTATCTCAACCGACTCAGCAGATCCCAAAGGCCAAAATATCTTCTGACAGAACATTAAAGCGCCTTTATCTTGTATTCAATGCTGTAATAAATTTCTGATAATAATATCTCAAAGTTGGTAAGAACATTAAGTCTGAGATAACTCAGGACTCAGATATTTTTGTAAACAATCGCAAGTATATATTCGCCCCTCACAGAAGCTTAAGGGTTGTTGTTATTTTCATTTTGGAGATCTCACTTGCTGTAAAATTCTCAGAGAAATAATACAAAGGGTGAATGGAATTTCTTAAGCTTGGTGTACCTTGATGCGTTGTGATGAATGGTGAATGTTGCAGGATTCCAGAGTATTTCATAAAACAATAAGTTTTCTTAAATCTCTGTATTACATGTTTTCGAGTCTTTTGTTCTCTTTTGTTGTCTAAATATTTTACACTTAATAGCAAAGTAGAAGAATAGTTCCAGGATTTAATCACCGATTACCCTGAACTCAAACTGAGCTATTATCCATGTTTTCTTCAGATACAGTAAAAGAAGTGTAATTCTTAGTTGCTGCACTTTAAAACTATATCTTTTACAGTGATAGATATTCCCAGGGATTCAATTTTGCCCCTGAGACATCCATCCATTTTCTCATAACCAGTTTGGTGAAAATACTTAAACATTTAGTGAAAATCCTTAAATGCTCTCACTGCTTGTTTTTCCTGTTCGTATTATAAATCAAAATTTGTTCTATGAAGTATCCAAATGGCCCTGCAAGTTGCACTAATTCGTCTCAAGGTTTCTAAACACCTACAGCCATAGACTCCATTGCCCAATGATATTTAACTTTTTGAAAATTACATCACAAGAGATCTGAAAGAAATTCTTCAACCAAAACATAAACAAAACCTGTGCATAATAGCTAGCCTAAAACCCTATCATAAACAGTTACAAATCATAAAGAGAGAGCCCTCTCTGATCACAGTTTGGCTAGAAACAGTGATCCAAAGATTGGTTAGTGGTTACCCCGGCCGTATTCCCTTGGGAGTCATAGGGAACAACCTGGGTGTTAACATAATTGGCGACTCCACTGGGGACTTCTTAAAGTTTTTTCAATTACTATCTATCTTCCAAAGCTACCATCAAGCCTAAAACTAGCCAAGAGGCCTTAGGACTGTTTCTGTAAACACAGGGACAGCTCTAGGGAAGAGCTAACTAGGGAATCTTCATCCTAGCTTTGAAACATATATAGTCATTCCTGAATTCTTACCTAGTCCTTGTACATATAAAGCCTCCTGTATAAAGTTCTAAAAGAATATTTAGAAGCTGGCTCCCAAAAGAAACCCAAGGCACACTAGGGCAAACCCTGACCCTAATCAACCCATCGTTGTTGATAATCCAAATATCATTCCAAAGAACATTAGGAGACAGCAAAAGCAGGAGAAGCTTGCTGATTCAGATATAAGTTCAGACCAACCTATCCTCATTCCTACTCCTTGCAAAGTCCTTTTTCGGTCCACCCCTAGTTCCCCTAGTTCATCATCAACACCTCAAAGCCCTCCTCTCCCATCTTCACCATCTGCACATACTCTTTCAACCAGTTCCCCGCTTGTTACCCATCCTATTAACCCTGTTACACCTGTAATCCCTGCTGTTCCATTTGTTCCTATTAACCCAATAAACCCCATAAACATGGCTAACAGATATGCACCTCTGCAGATACCAGCCAATGCACCGGCTCTACCTCAAGACTACCAAACCAAAATCTCATTTTTTGACTCCCATGGCCCTTTGACAGCTGTCCAGCATGCTAAGAAGATGCAAGACCACTTTGAGACCTATGAAATAGATGATGACAGTGTCAGGATGAGAATTTTTGTTCAAAGCTTAACCGGGGATGTCAGAACTTGGTTTAGATCCCTGAATGAAAATTCCATTGCAACCCCTGAGGTCCTGTACCAAGAGTTTACCAACAGATGGGAGAAGAAGAAAGATCCTCTACACATACTCGGTGAATATAACACTATTAAAAGAGGTCCCCAAGAAACAGTTTTGGAATATTGTGCTAGGTTTAACAATGTATATAATGCTATCCCCCAGAACTTAAGACCCCCTCCTGATTTGGCCCTGTATAACTTCCCTGATGGTTTTGATTCTGATATGGCCTATCAGTTGAAATAAAGAGATCCTCCAACCCTTGCAGAGGCCCAAAGAGTTGCAGTCACTGTAGAGGCAAACCTAATTGCCAAGAGAAACAGGGCAAAGCTGGAAAAGAAGGCTGGCTTCAGAGAAGAGCCCTCAGGTTTTGATCAAAAGTTGGATGCTATACTAAACAGCATGAAGAGACTGGGTGAAAGAGTGGAATCAGTTGAAAGAAAATCATCATGGGAGGCCTCACAAAGCAACCCTCCTAGAAACCCAAATTTTAGAAGAACTCAGAACCCAAACATAGGAAAAACAAGTGCAGACCAAGATATCAGACCCCCTTTTCAAGAGAACTATGCAGAAACTTCCTCAGCCAATCAGCTCAATGAAGACCCCGAAATCAACTTAATGGGTCTGGATGGTAAAAGCCATGTTTTCTTAACACAAGAAGACCATGAGGAGGATGAAAGCAAAACATTCCAAACGAAATCAGGAGAATCCTTTGACTTTAAACAAGGATATGATACTGCTGTCTATGAAGTCCATAAACAATACAAACTAAGGAGTAGGACTGTAAATGTAAATCAGCCCGAAAAGATAAAGGAGAAACAGCAATCTAAAGAAACCTTAGTCACTGAACCTAATGACAAAACAAACTTGCCTACAAAAGAAGTAGTGGTTGAGGAAGTCACTGAATTACTGTCCCCACTACAACAGCCCACGGCAACCTCGTCCTCTCACCCTAACCCAAACATTACCCCTCAAGACATGAATGTAAGGGGCAGGTTCCAAAATCAAGATCAAATCCAACAAGAAGATTTAATCAACAGAGAAAGGACTGCTACCCGTGACTCCAAAACCCAAGTTGACAAACCCTTTGACCTAGGAGCAGAGATTGGCAAGTTAAAGGTAGCAATTCCCCTTTCAGAGCTAGCCAAGCATGACATATATAAGCAACAGATCAAAAAATCCCTTCAGCTCACCAACAGCAAAGATGATGTAAATGTGCTAGATGACACTCCAGAATTACTGTTTGGCCCAGAGGTAGATGGAAAAACAGTAGTCACAGGGGTTTTACCTTTTTATGTCAGCCTGCATGTTCATGATAAAATACTGCATAATGCAATGTTCGACTCAGGTGCCTCTCATAACCTGATGCCAAAAGCAGTCATGGAAAGATTAAACTTGGATATAACAAGGCCATACAAAGACCTGTTTTCCTTTGATTCCAGTCAAGTCAAATGTTTAGGCCTAATAAAAGATTTATGTGTGTCCCTGGTTCAATTTCCCAACAAGACTATTCTAATGGATGTTGTAGTTGCTGATATCCCACCCAAATATGGGATGCTGTTATCGAGATCATGGGGAGCCAAGCTCCAAGGCTCCCTGCAATTGGACATGTCATATGCAACTATCTCTGTCTTTGGGCAACCAAAAAGACTTTACAGGGAAACACTCATGAAGTATATGGTCAGCAGTGAAGAAAAGCCTCAAAATTTTCCAATATATGCTGTCCATTCGGACATAGACTCCTTCATCCTCTTCAATGACAGCACAAGCCTCTCAAACAATGACATTAGGACCGAAGCACTCATACAAAAACAAAACATTGATCAGACAAGTAGCACCTGCCAAACATTGATCAGCCCAACAATACACAGTATCCCTCCTCTAGTTGTTAAAGATTGTCAAAAAAGTGATGAAATTGTCCTAGAAAACAAATGGGAAAAGAAACCCCAACTCATGCTCACATTGCCATCCCATGAACAGAATTTTAAATCTCCTGTTCAGCAAGACATCCTGTGGGCCCTAGAATTTGATGGCTCAGTTAACAAGTTAGGGGCAGGAGCTGGAGTATGGATACATAACAAAGAGAAAGGCTATGCAGAAGGTAGGGCTTACAGATTGAATTTTAGATGCACTAACAACATGGCAGAATATGAAGCTCTGTTACTAGGCCTCAAGATTGCAAAATCATTACAAGCACCTAGCCTCTCCATCATGGGGGACTCTGACCTAGTAATTCAACAAGTAAAAGGAAATTTTGTCACCAATGACAAGAGATTGAGGTCCTACAGGTCTGCTGTAATTGAAATATTAGAGACCTTCTCTGAGTTTGTTATCACAAAAATTTCAAGGGGCCACAATCTCCATGCACACAGCCTGGCAACATTTGCCAGCACCTTCAAATTCCCATTGGAATCCAACAATTGTTTCACAGCAGAGGTCAAATACAGACCCTCTATTCCAAACAATGTCAAAGAGTGGCAAGTATTTGAGGATGACATGCAAATAAACAATTTTTTGACCTTGCAACAAGAGTTCACAGGATTAAATATTGATATTGATGGAGCATGCCAATCACAAATGCTTGAGTCAGCATGTCAATCACAAATATTTGAGGGAACAAGTCCATCACAAATACAGTTTCAACAGTCAGCTCACCCAATGTCACCTAGGACAGCAAAACAATTACTGACTCCAACCATTTTCGACAATGAAAACATTCAGCAAATTCACCAAATTGACTGTGAAGAGGTGAGCAACGCTGAAGATGAAATCATACAACTCAAAGACAATTTCCTTCCAGCAGGCCTTACCCCACTAGAGGACATTTTTGACTCAAATGATGTCCCCAGAAAACCAAAGATGCAGCCATTAGATGCAGCAATTGAAGAATGCAACATTGGTACCACTGACAAGCCTAAAATAATAAAGCTATCTGCTGCTTTGCCCCCTGATCAAAAACCCAAATATATTGATCTCTTTAAAGAGTTTCAAGATGTCTTTGCTTGGGGTTATGAGGATCTAAAGTCCTATGATACCTCTGTTATCCAGCATACTATTCCCCTCAAATCTAATCAAAAACCATTCAAACAGAAATTGAGAAGGATCAATCCTATGCTCCTTCCTTCCATTGAAAAAGAATTACAGAAAATGTTCAAAGCTGGTATCATAGCACCAATCAGGTTCTCTGAGTGGATTTCAAATTTGGTCCCTACAAGAAAGAAAACTGGTGAGATTAGACTTTGCGTAGACTTAAGGAATTTGAACCAAGTGTCACTCAAAGACAACTACCCCTTACCCAAAATGGATCACATTCTTCAAAGAGTAGTAGGGGCTTCAAGGATATCATTGCTGGATGGTTTCTCAGGTTTCAATCAAATCCTGGTACACCCTGATGATCAAGACAAAACTGCATTTACTACTCCATGGGGAACTTTCAAATATGTCAAAATGCCCTTTGGATTGAAAAATGCAGGGGCAACGTTTCAAAGAGCAATGGACATTGCTTTTGCAAAAGAGATTCATGACTTCTTGGTTATTTACTTAGATGATCTTACACCCTTTTCAAAGTCTGACCAAGAACACTTGAAACATTTGAGACAGATTTTCATAACATGCAGAAAATATGGCATTTCCTTAAACCCCAAGAAGTCATTATTTGGTTTAGAAGAAGGGAAACTTCTAGGACATATTATTTCAAAAGATGGCATAAGAATTGATCCAGATAGGATACAAGCTATCCTACAAATGCCCCATCCCAGGAATGTCAAGGAGTTGCAAGGATTTTTAGGGAAAATCAACTTTTTAAGAAGGTTTATCCCGAATTTGGCAGAATTAATCAGATTACTAAACAATATGCTAAAGAAAGATTCAAAGGTCAAATGGACTGTTGAAGCAAAACAAGCCTTTGAAAGTATAAAGTTGGCCTTGACTCAAACCCCAGTGTTAACCAATCCTCAGTTTGACAGAGACTTTATCATTTTCTCCTTTGCCTCCCAACATACTATTGCTGCTGTATTATTACAGAAAGATGACCAAGGCAATGAGAAGCCTATTGCCTTCTTCAGCAGAGCTCTTAGAGATGCCCCCCTAAAGTATCAAATAATGGAAAAACAAGCCTATGCTTTGATCAAAGCTATTAAAGACTTTAGGATTTACATCCTTTACTCCCATGTTGTGGCTTATGTACCAAGTCCTATTGTCAAAGACATTCTCACCCAAGAAAACTTAGAGGGCAGGAGAGGAAAATGGATTGCCAATATACTAGAATTTGACATTAAAATAAAACCCACAAAGCTAATAAAAGGGCAAGGTTTGGCCAAATTAATGACAGAAGCAAATTTCCAAGCCTTAGACATCAACCAACTGGACAGTGAAACAGAGCTGGCGACTCCAAAGATCAATGTAGCCTTTGAACAATCTCCTTGGTACTCTCACATCTGCTATGTGTTACAAAACCTGTGTGCTCCCCCAGGACTGTCCAGAACTAAAAGTAGGTTCCTAAAAATGAAAACATCTAAATTTTGTGTAATAGATGGAAATTTACTTTGGAAAAACCATGAAGGTATTTTGCTGCACTGTCTAATAGAGAATGAAACTAACAATATCATGCAAGATTTCCATGCTGGAGACTGTGGTGGACATTTGTACTGGAAGTCCACTGTGGACAAGATATTGAGGGCTGGTTATTACTGGCCTACTATGTTCTCTGATGTTAAGAAATTTACAGCCTCATGCCACAAATGCCAACTGTTTGAAGGCAAAAGACAGTTGCTGCCACTTCCTTTGAAGCCCATTGCAACAGAGAGACCTTTTCAACAATGGGGCTTGGATTTCATTGGGGAAATTCATCCCTCATCTTCAGGGCAACACAGATGGATTTTAACAGCGACAGACTACTTCACCAAGTGGATTGAAGCTGCCCCATGCAGACAAGCAAATGATTCAGTAATCATTCAATTTTTGGAAAATAATATACTGGCTAGATTTGGCTGCCCAGAGAAGATAATAACAGACAATGTTGCTGCCTTCAGATCCAAGAAGATGGTGAACTTCTGCCATAAATTTCACATTACTTTGGGCCATTCTACAGCTTACTATCCTCAAGGAAATGGCCTTGCTGAATCATCAAACAAAAGTTTGATAAATATCATAAAGAAAGTACTGGAAGAGAACAAAAAGAACTGGCATAAGAAACTAGTAAATGCTTTATGGGCAGACAGACTAACAACTAAAAGATCAATTGGGACCAGCCCATATGAGTTAGTCTATGGATTAGAGGCCAGATTTCCTTCATCACTAGGAGTGCGGGTTATGAAACTTCTGCAAGAGAGCCAAGCAGAGCCAAATGACATGCAAAGAAGGATTAACCAGATAATTTGTTTACAACAGACCAGAGAACAAGTTTTCAGCAGAGTGCAGATACTACAAGAGAAACTGAAAAGGGCTTTTGATAGAAGAACCAAAGCAGAAGATTTCAATGTAGGCGACAAAGTTTTAAAGTGGGATGCAAGAAGAGAAGAGAAAGGGAAACATGGAAAGTTTGACTCTTTATGGAAAGGACCATTTGCTGTCCAAGCAGTACAAGGGAACAACACCTATTTCCTCAAAAGTCTTACTGAAACTGACTTGGATGAAGGTCCTGTCAATGGCAGGATGCTGAAGCACTACTTTGACTATTCCCCATGAGTGGAACCTAAGGATTCATTGTATATATACAGATGTACATATTATCTTCTGTTTTAGATTGTAAAAAGTAGTTTTCCCAAGTGATTCACCAACCAGCAAGAGGCTGATAGAATCAGAAGTCTTCCAAAAGAGAAACACACCATTTTGACACATTGAGGCAGCAAGTTTCAAAGATTGGTATGAACAGCTAAAGAACAAGGCAATCTGACCTGCTGTTCTTGGTCTTTCAAAAGAAAAACCATCCCCATGTGGAGCCACTGTTGGATACCTATACCAATAGGTTTCATATTTCATGATTGGCAAAGAGAAAGGCCAAATATGCTCTGCTTTGAGTTCACAAAGATCCCATATTTCCTAGAAAGCAAGAGGTGGGTAAAGTGTTTCAAGTATTGAGGACCTTATTTCAATTTTGTGGATGATTCAACAGTCTAATCTGGATCATGCCATCTTTCAATTTTGAGTTATAGAATAGAGAAAGAAGTCTGTCCAAACTGCTTAATCTTGGCAGACAACTAGTTTAGGTAGAGAAGCAAAGGTTCCCAACAGCTTAATCTGGGACCTTGGAAGAGATAAGGGTAGAAGTAGATAGAAAGGAAAAATAAAAAGCCAAAGAAAAGAAAAGGCAAGTAAGGGTTTGCAAGTCCAAATGCACCCTCTATGGAGAAACAAAAAATGCTAGGAAAATAGCTGGGTAGGCAGTTGTGGTTGCAGAAAGGGTATTTTCATCATTACACATATGTCAAGAGGTGTTTTGCCAAAGCAAAATCTATCAATGAACAAAGTGGTTAATCCCATCATATTACAGCAAGGAGCATAACTAACCTCCCTCTTCCCCTCTATTCCATTACTAACACTCCCTTTCTTTCAACTGAGATTTATGAAGAGAGATCATGGTTTTATGGTGGTTCTAGTTCATTCAGAATCCACATTTCTTGTCTAAGATCTTTTCATTTTGATCTACTCTCAAAACCAAGTCAATTTCAGATAAACTCAGTAAAATCCCCTTCATTTGCTCCCTTCATTCATATTAACCTCTAATTGTACTATATAGCTCCCCTATTTTACCCTTTCCCCTAATAATACTAACACTATGGTGTATAAAGCCCCAAATATTATAAATACTCCTTCCCCCTGGCATTATAGCCATATGTTCTTCAAAAGGGACCAAACTGACATCTGGTCACTTTGGTGAACCTGTTCCATCCCATTCCCCCTTGCTGCAAGTCAAATTGCTCCTTAAACCACCATTTGCATTAAAAAAAAAAAAAAATCCTTATAAAACCTCTTTTGCCTTTAAAAATCCTTTGCAAAAAATTATCAAAGTCAAAACCCGCCTCTGGCGCATTTCCAAAGGTTAGCGCATTATTGGTTAAATGAAAAAACATTCAAAAAACCAATAAAAAACCCACAAAACCTAAAGTTTTCCGCCCGCATATAACCTGAGCACCTCCATACTCCGCCCACCGTCGGATCAAGGCCTGAGGATCCGACGATCCATGTTCATATCGGAGCGGCCCCCACTGCCGTCCTTTACCGCCCGAGATGCTGACATTGTGTCACGTCAGGGCCTCTCCACGCGTCAAGCGCTGAGGTATCTCGGAGCCGGGCCTGACAACTTCGGCGCCGTACCCAAACCGCCCCGAGAAACCGTAGCGGTTAGCTTTGACCGTAACCGCTACGGTCCTAACTGCCACCTATTTTCCGCTAACTCATCGCCACGTCGCGTCCGCTCGTACTCACCTCTGCTATTCGTCCACCTGTCCGCTGACGTGGTTGCCACCTCATCGCCCCTTGGACCAATAATCTACTGCCACGTCACCCGACGACGTCAGCTGACGTCACCTCACCGTGACCCACCAATGACGTCATGCTGACGTCATCACGAAAAAGCGCCAAAATGGTAAAAAAAACCCATATTTACCCAAAAAAGCCGTGTTTTTCCCATTTTCACTCCTGTCGCTATTGTTCTCCCTGCATGACCGTTTACGTTCGAATTTCCGCCAACCTGTTGATTTAACCCGGGCGACCTCCTCAGCAGCAACCGTGCACACCTGCTCGACCTCTGCTCGCCAATTTACAGGTATTTACAGTTGTCCTGCCCTCCATACGACTGTTATTGAACTTTAATTTGTTCAGAAGGATAAAGGCACCTCAAAAACTATATTTACACCACCCATTTCCCTCTGCAAGTCCACATTTGCCACTGTGAAGTCGAAAAACACCAGCCGAGCCATAATTCCGGTAAATTCACCCAAAAACAATACTCACTGCGTATTCTCGGAAAATTCCTTGTTGGTCTCAATTTACCCGCAAAAAGAGGACATAGTCAGACCTTAGAGAAGCTCTGCTCCTAAAAAACAAACAGTATTTCAATTGCTGTTGAGTAAATTCCCCTCTGGTGTCCAAAATACAAACTGTCTTTACAGAGAATCACCTCTATTCTGTGTTGCTTCCATTTTGACTATTCACCTACAATTGTTGCACTTTGAAGAACTATGGAGACTCCTATTGCTCTAAATATCAAGCCCCTCAATGCTCCTCACCAGGAATTAGCATGGAAAGCCCTGGGAGACATGGATTACCAAATGCTGGACTGGTTCCCTATGGGAACCAAATACAATATCCAGATGATGAATGAGTTAAAAGCCCAGCACATGAGTGGGGCAGACATCTTGGGAATATGGGATTCAAATTTGCCCATCTATAACCTTCCCCAAGTAAATCCTATGCCAGAACTGATCTACAGCTGCCAGGAATGCTATGACCCAAGCCAAAGAGCTGTCATCAGCCCCACAGGCTCAATCCTGTTCCAGATTACCCCAGAGAGTATAAATGGAATGCTGCACTTCCAAACTGCCAAGCAATTGACTCCCCTCTTTATGCAGAATTTGATAAACAAAGGGACCAAGCTGTCAAATGACCAAATCATTAAAGTCAATCAGTTGTTTGTAAGACCAGGCTCTGAATCAGTCAGAACCCCTCCTATTGGGTATCACTATTTGAATGAATTGGGCAGGATGATAGTGGATTTAATCAGTTATGTCCTAGGATTCAGGGGGATAGAGGATGTGGATGATAGCCTAATGGCAATGCTGTCTATATTCTCTCCTGGTAAACCCCCAACTGTACATTATGACTATGCAACCTACATTGCAGATAAAATCCATGAGCAGTTTATGAACTTGAAGAGGGAAAGACTATTCAGGTATACTTCATATATATACCATCTATTCTTGTTCTATCAGCCAGCCACCTTCTCTGTTCCTTTGAAGCCACTCAATGCCCAGGGAATTCCAAGGTCAGTTGTGTTCTGGACTTCTGTTTTTCATCATACCTCTGTATCACCTTACACATACACTGAGTTCATTGACTTATTCATCTATCCAGTCATGACAGTATTGCATGGTACTCCTCCTCCTAGACTAACTGATGACATGAGGAGAATTCTCCATTTGAATAAGTCCTACAGCATTGGTAATTGGTACTTCTACCAAAACCACACAGTCATCAGGATATATGGCTGTGAGTTGAACCCATTTAGGTTGCCAAGGTATGTCCCCATGAGGCTTTTTGCCTTGGAATATTTCAGACAGTTTGGGAACTCAGACTATCTTCATTTTCAGAGCAACAACAAGAAGTCACAGTTGAAGGTAAGGAACCAACTGGGTCCTTTCCTATATAACAAGAAAGAAGAGGGATGGAAAGAGGCAAACACTATCCTGGAAGGCCTCAGACTGCAAACCAGCTTTGAATGGATACCCTATGACCCCAATCATGCTATCTCCCTCAGGAGGATTAGATACAAATTGGGTAGCTATGCACACAAGAGACAACCCGAGATTGAACAGTATGCCAATGCATCAAATTGGGAAGAAGGTACCCTAGAGGAGGAAATAACTAATGAAGAGTTACTTGAGAGAGAGGCTAGAAATATGCAAAAGGAAGCTGACTTGGAAACTTGTGGACAGGTGCCCCTCTCCTACAAAAAGCAACTTGGAGCAGCTGCTACATCATCAACAGCACAACAGCAAACTGCCGAGAAAACACCACAGACAGCAAGCAGGGATAAAGGGAAGCAGGTGGAGCAGCCACCTCCATTGACAGAAGAACAAGTGGACACATTGCTACAGCAGCAAGAAAAGATGGAGCAGCAGGAACTTGGGCAGCAACAAGAAGAGGAACAGTTTAGTGAACAGCAGCCCTTGCAGCAAGAAAAAGTGACTGATCCTCCAAGCTCCACTGAGCAACAGGCTCAGACAGTGGTGCCTCCTAGAGCAGAAACTACTGTTGATACCTCGGTCCTCCAAACCCCACAAAAGGAGGACTTAACCAGGAAAAGGGATAGAGAGACTCCCCTGACTTCATCCATTAATCGGGGAGAGAAAAGACAAAGACTAAATGACTCCCAAGAGGATGACATAGCAGTGAGGCAAGCAATGGGCATGGGCCCACCCAGTGGAGAAGTTTCAGCCAGTTCATTTCAGCATGAACATGATAGAGCTATAGGAGGAGAGGTCAGCTCCTCCAGCCAGCACAGAGAAGGACAGTCAAGCATCAAACAGCAATTTATTGACATTAAGAGGAGGAGTGATCCTATTAAAATACAGCTGTACGATCATTTGCTGAACCTGGCTCCTACCAATCAGCAAAGACTCATGTCCGCCTTTGATGTAAGTGAAGGCAAGATGATCATGAGTCACTTCATGCCCACAACACTGCATCCTCAATCTACCTCGGATTACCTAAGAACCAACATGGAGGTTCTGGCCAAAGACATACACCCTATGGATAAGATTGAATTACATAAACAAACTGGTGAAATGGTGTATGCCTCCTTGGCAGATGAGACATTGGAGAACTACAAATTGAAGAGCAGCCTTGATAACACAGCATCTCAGCTGGAATTGGAGAGAGCATCATCACAAGCCAAGGACAACAGGATCAAGTCCTTGGAAGAGGTAATTATAGAAATAGGACATGATCCTAAAGATGTTAAGGGTATCCAAGAACTCCTGAAGATAAGGGATGCAGACATGGCGGCTTTAAGAAAGAAAATCAAGCTCCCAGCTACCATCCATCCACAAACAGATGAGGTTGCCCAGCAAAGGCAGGAAAAGGATACTACAGACCTGCTGGTATCCCTGTACAAGGAGCTGGTTAGGACTCAAGACCAGCTAGGACAATCTGAAGCTGCAAAGGCAACACTACAAACAGCAATGAAGCAAAGAGAAGAGGGCCAACCCTCCCAGCCTCCTCCTGTGATAATTAATCTTGAGGAAGTCCCTCCAACAACTACTCCTCCTCCTCAGCAAACGGGAACTACAGCACCATCTACAGCAACAACTACACCAACACCAGGACAGACTCCCAGTCTGGATATGCAGAAGCTACAAGCTGAGATCCAAGTTCTTGAGTCCCAAATGAAAGAGCTTGATGAAGTCAAGAAGACTTTGGCCAAGGTGAATGAAAAATTTGACAAAAGCAAGCAGAATGAAGCAACAAAGGAGAGAGAGATAAAAGCTCTAAAAAAGAGAATAGCTGAACTAGAAAAGGAGCTTGCACTAGAGAAGGTAACAGCATAACTAAAAGCAGTCCTCTGGAGTAACATCGGTCGATCCATCACCAATCAGTGGCAGTACATTGAGACTATGGATGAGCAGATAGTACTCATCACAAAGGCAAACAAGGAAATACACAGAGCAAGAGCAAGCCTTGGCCACATGCCAGATGCTGTTAGCAGAATGGTCAATGTTTTAAATAACAAAACCAGCTCTCAACTAGCTGCCATGGGAATTACTAACAGGACTGAAACAATCTCAGTAGTTAAACGAGTCCTGACACTAAGAAGCCTAGTTGGAACACTGGAGAGGAGAACACAGGACATGCAGACTGAAATCAACAAATTCCTGGACAGATTCCTGGCATTACAGAACAGGGGCCTCCCCAGCATTTTAAGCAGTGTAGGAAGACTGCTCAACAAAAGGATTGATGCCCATGCAGTAGCACAAATTGCAAAACAGCCCAGTACCTCAGCAGACACAGGGCCAGCATCGGGGCATAATCTGTATGATAGGGTGGATAATCTGTTTTTTATTATGAATGAAATTGATCATCTGTTTGATACACCACCGAATTTCTTTAAGTATACTGAGGCAGATGAGACTATGGGGGCAATCATAAATCATCAATTGCCCACACAGGAAGTATGGAGGAATTTGACACAGATAATTTTGTCAGGCCAGAACCTGTAGCGCTAATTTTCTCCAGTACATGAGCAGTCACGCGCAGGCACAATTTTGATGAATAAAATCTACAAGGAAGAGGCAGAGGCTGAGCCAACTCAGCAGAGCTATTCTCTCACCACAGCAGCAGTCACAATCACAGGTGACAAACACAGCATACAGCGCACAAGCCATAAAGTCGGGTTCTCCAGCATTTAATCAAAGTATCTCAACCGACTCAGCAGATCCCAAAGGCCAAAATATCTTCTGACAGAACATTAAAGCGCCTTTATCTTGTATTCAATGCTGTAATAAATTTCTTATAATAATATCTCAAAGTTGGTAAGAACATTAAGTCTGAGATAACTCAGGACTCAGATATTTTTGTAAACAACCGCAAGTATATATTGGCCCCTCACAGAAGCTTAAGGGTTGTTGAATTTTTCCTTTTGGAGATCTCACTTGCTGTAAAATTCTCAGAGAAATAATACAAAGGGTGAATGGAATTTCTTAAGCTTGGTGTACCTTGATGCGTTGTGATGAATGGTGAATGTTGCAGGATTCCAGAGTATTTCATAAAACAATAATTTTTCTTAAATCTCTGTATTACATGTTTTCGAGTCTTTTGTTCTCTTTTGTTGTCTAAATATTTTACACTTAATAGCAAAGTAGAAGAATAGTTCCAGGATTTAATCACCGATTACCCTGAACTCAAACTGAGCTATTATCCATGTTTTCTTCAGATACAGTAAAAGAAGTGTAATTCTTAGTTGCTGCACTTTAAAACTATATCTTTTACAGTGATAGATATTCCCAGGGATTCAATTTTGCCCCTGAGACATCCATCCATTTTCTCATAACCAGTTTGGTGAAAATACTTAAACATTTAGTGAAAATCCTTAAATGCTCTCACTGCTTGTTTTTCCTGTTCGTGTTATAAATCAAAATTTGTTCTATGAAGTATCCAAATGGCCCTGCAAGTTGCACTAATTCGTCTCAAGGTTTCTAAACACCTACAGCCATAGACTCCATTGCCCAATGATATTTAACTTTTTGAAAATTACATCACAAGAGATCTGAAAGAAATTCTTCAACCAAAACATAAACAAAACCTGTGCATAATAGCTAGCCTAAAACCCTATCATAAACAGTTACAAATCATAAAGAGAGAGCCCTCTCTGATCACAGTTTGGCTAGAAGCAGTGATCCAAAGATTGGTTAGTGGTTACCCCGGCCGTATTCCCTTGGGAGTCATAGGGAACAACCTGGGTGTTAACAGGGCCCACCCAGTAGAGAAGCATCTGCAAGTTCCTTCCAACAGGAACAAGAGAGGACAATGGGAGGAGAAGTCAGCTCCTCAAGCCACCAAAGAGAAGCTGAAGGAGGAATCAAACAGCAGTTCATAGACATAAAGAGGAGGAATGAGCCCATAAAAATACAACTGTATAACCATTTTTTGAAAATGGCTCCCACCAACCAGCAGCGACTAATGTCTGCATATGATGTCCAAGAGGGCAAGATGATCATGAGTCACTTCATGCCAACTACTTTGCAGCCACAGTCCCCTTCAGATTACTTGAGGACCAATCTTGAGGTCCTGGCCAAGGACATCCACCCAATGGACAAAATTGAATTACATAAACAAACAGGTGAGATGGTCTATGCTTCCTTGGCAGACAAGACATTTGATAATTATAGGCTAGAGAATAGCCTTCATAATACAGCTGCCCAACTTGAGTTGGAAAGAGCATCCTCTCAAGCTAAGGACAACAGAATAAGGTCCTTAGAAGATATAATTATTGAGATTGGGCATGATCCCAAAGATATCAAGGGCATACAAGAAATATTGAAATTGAGGGATGCAAATATGACAGCTTTAAGGAGAAAGATCAAACTCCCAGCCACAATTCACCCTCAAACAGATGAAGTAGCTCAACAAAGGCATGATCAAGATGCCACAGCTTTGCTGGTGTCTCTCTATAAGCAGCTTATCCAGACACAAGAAAAGCTGGGAGAATCAGAGGCTGCATAGGCAGCATTACAAGCAACTCTGAAACAAAGAGAAGAAGGTCAGACCTCCCAGCCTCCTCCTCAAATCATTAACCTTGAGGAAGCTGCTCCAACTTCTATTCCTCCTCCTCAACAGACTGAACAAGCAGCACCATCTACTTCAGCACCACCAACAACAGAGCAGGCCCCTAGCTTGGATATGCAAAAGCTAAGAAATGAGATTCAGGCCCTGGAAGCTCAAATGACAGAACTAAATGAGACCAGGGAGAAATTGGCCAAAGTAAATGATAGATATGACAAATCCAAGCAGGCTGTGGCAGAAAAGGGCAGGGAGATAAAAGCCCTCAAAGACAGGATCAAAGAGCTAGAGAATGAGCTCAAATTAGATAAGGTTGTGGCTGAGCTTAAAATAGTGCTGTGGGCTAATATTGGCCAGTCTATTAATGACCAATGGCAGTACATTGAGACAATCCATGAGCAGTTAGAGCTCATTCCAAAAGCACAGACTGAAATTCAAAGATCAAGAGCTGCTCTAAGCAATATGCCTGAAGTTGCCACCAGGATGATTAATGTGCTTAACAATAGAACAAGTACTCAGTTGTCTACCATGGGAATTTCAAACAGAACTGAGACCATTCAGTTAGTCAAGAGGGTTCTTACACTGAGGAACTTGGTGCAGACATTAGAGAGAAGAACCCAAGACATGCAGACTGAGGTAAACAGGTTTATGGACAAATTTCAGGTATTACAAAACAGAGGGCTCCCTAGCTTACTGAGCAGCGCAGGGAGACTGTTCACACATGAGCAGTATGCCAAGAGGGTCAATGCATTTGCCACAAGTCAGATCAATGAGAAGCCCAACACCTCAGAGGAAACAGGGCCAGCCACAGGACAGACTCTCTACAACAGAGTAGAAAGTTTATTTTTTATAATGAATGAAATTAAACACCTGTTTGAAGTGCCTCCCAATTTTTATAAATATACAGAGGCAGAGGAGACTATGGATGCAATTCTCAGGCATCAACTACCTACACAAGAATGGTGGACTAAGGCAATACAAATGATTTTATAAACAGGAAACCATTTAATAAATTTTGTTCATAGAAAATGCAAATTGTCATGCACAGGACAGTTTAAAAGAATCAGCATGCATTAAAGATGAAAGCTGAGCCAACTCAGCAGAACTTACGGCCAACAAAGCAAGGTGAGAAGCTACAGGTGTCCAGGCCGAGAAGCTACAGCAGAGCAGCTCCAAAAGCGCATTTTCCAGCATTAATGCAGATCACTCCAACCGACTCGTTGGCTTCCAAGAGCCAAAATATCTTCTGACAGATAGAAAGATGCATTTATGTTGTATTAAAGGCAGCAATAACTTCTTATCTGCTGTTCTGTACAAAGTTGGTGAAATATTTATTTCTCAGATGACTCAACGCCTTAGATATTTTGTAATACTGTTTGTATATATTTGCCCCTCGCACAAGCTTGCAGGGGTTGTTGTTGATTTCTCTTGAAGAAGTTCTTATGCTGTAATCCTTTCAGAGTTTAATAAAGAAAGTGATGGAATTTCTCAAAGTTCTGAAGTGTTGAATGCGTTCTGGTGTTTGTTGAAAACTGCAGGATTCCTGTGTACCTCACAATACAATAAGTTTTCTGTAACTCTCTTTGTTATGTGTTTCAATCTTTTACAATCCATATATGTTTCTAATTTCTAAGTATTTAGCAACAAAGAAAAAGAATAGCCTTCAGGATTTATTCATGCAGTACCCTGAGCTCAATCCATGTTGTTAATGAATGTTTTCTTCAGCTATAATCCTCATAAGTGTAATTCTTAATTGATACACTATCAGAATATATCTTTCACAGTGACCTTTGTTTCAGGAATTCAAGTTTGCTCCTGAGCAACATGTTTCACTTTCACATCACCAGCTTAAATGGAGAATTCTTAATTGCTTTCTGTTGGCTGACCATACATCACCACTTAAGTTTAAATTTTGTTTGTTGAGATACCCAATAGGCCCTGCAGTCTGAACATCCTCACTCTAGCATTTCAAAATAGTTCACAACTCTAGACTCCATTGCCCAATGATATACTACTATCTGAACACTACATCTTAAGCACTGAAAGAAGTCCTTCAACCAAAACATAAACCAAAAACCTGAGCACAATAGCTAGCCTAAAACACTATCAAGACAGAGACAAATCATAAAGAGAGAGCCCTCTCTGATTACAGTTTGGCTAGAAGCTGTAATCCAAAGATTGGTTAGTGGTTACCCCGGCCGTATTCCCTTGGGAGTCAAAGGGAACAACCTGGGTGTTAACAACAGAGATCCTGTACTGTATCTAAAACACCTTCTCTTTCCCCTAAGAGCCCGTCGGCCAGATTTCTGAGTTTCTCCCACGTTCCGCCTCCCCATCCTCCTGATTCCGACCATGAAGTTCCCCTCCCTCCTGAACAACCAAAGCCGATCGGCACCTACCCTTCTGCTGCCCTTTACATATCATCCTCGACCCAATCTCCCCCTTCCCTCATCCGTTCTATTCCTATTCCCTCGCCTGGCGTATCCCCTATTACTAATCACTCTCCCTTACATACCTACCCCCCATCCTGCGGATCGATCCCTGATCGCAAGGGCAAGGCGCCATATATCCCCGTCTCCCCTCCTCCATCCCTCCGATCCTCCCCACACAACTCCTTTGATCAGGATATCGATCAGCGTCTCACTAAGGTGTCCCTAAAACTTCAGCCCTTAACTATCCATCGACCATCTCGCTCCCCCTCGCCTCACATTAGCCCCAGATCGGCGGGGAATATAACTGTCAGACGCAAGGAGAAGCGCGGCAGCAGACATTTCCGAGGACGAAAAGGTAGATTTGATCTGTCTTCTGAAGGTCGATCCTTAATCGGTATTCCTGTGACTGAACTTGCTATTGATGACCTTTCTGATTCTGGGCCCCTTAGAGCATGCCGGCCCATGGTGGTTCCAAAATGATTGATATTCTATCCATGAATATTTGGGGCCTTAGTGATGAACCAAAATTCTTGGCCCTCAAACATCTCTTTTCTTCCTCGAATTCTAAAATGATTCTCATACAGGAAACCATGCATGATTGTGCTCAAACCATCTCATACTTCAGACGTATGCTCCTGTCTTGGCATATGGTGGCCTCCAACGCCGTGGGCATGTCAGGTGGTCTGGTTGTATTATGGGACCCCAGGTGGATTTATGCTGCTGCTTTTCAATGCTTTGCTGGCATCCTTGTGCTGGCACATGTTCGGGGGTCCCATGACCCCATCCACATATTGAATATATATGCACCTTACAAAAATTGGTCTCCATTCTGGAATTATCTGCTTTCTTCTGAACTTCTTGAAATTGACTCATTGATTATTGGCGGGGACTTTAACTGTACTTTATGCAGTGACGAGATATGGGGTAATGGCAGGATTTTTGACCCTATGGGAAGACATATCCGAGAATCCATTTTCCAAAAGAATTTCATTGATCTTCTGTCGGTTGATCATGGCCCAACCTAGGACAATGGGTGGTCCAATAGTTCTTATTTGGCAAAAAGAATCGATAGATTCATGTTACATGAGTGACTGCTAGAAAAATATGGGCCGCCATATATGAATATTTTCCCAGCCTTTATATCAGATCATCGGCCCATAATTATGTAATGGAAACAGGAGCAGCGCCGCGGTGGATACCCCTTCAAATTCAATCACACCTGGTTAGCCGATGACATGTTCAACACATTTATAAAGGATACTTGGATACACTCTCCCAATCTGGCCTTAGACTCTCCTCGGAGTTTCATCGACCGCCTACAAGCCCTTCGTATGGAGGTAAAGAAATGGCAAAAGGTGAAGGCAGCATCAAATATAAAGGAGCTATCGGATATAAGCTTGGAATTAGAGCAATTGGCTTCCCTCCTTAAATATCCCCCCTTGGCGACCTCCACCAGAATCTGGATCTGGGACTTAGAAAAAAGAAAACAACGGATATTAAAGCAAGAAGAAAATACGTGGAGGCTCAAGAGCCGTGCTTTATGGCTCTGTGAAGGTGATAAAAACACCAGGTTTTTCCACAGGTTTGCCAATAAGAGGAGGGAAACAAATGCTATTTGGACTATCAAGGATGAACAGGGAAGCTCACACTCCACGCAGAAGGCCATCTCCAGGGAAGCTGTTAAGTATTTTAAAAAAGCTTACAGTGTAGTTTCTGTCTCCGATTTTGAGGATGTTCTATGGGGCATAGATCCTTTTCCCATTATGTTTGATGAAGGACAGAACAATGCCCTTTTTTCTGAGGTTACAGAACAAGAATTATTGGAAACTATGAAATCTTTCCAGAAAGATAAGTACCTCGGGCCGGATGGGTGGACCATCGATTTCTTCATCCATTTCTTTGATCTATTTAAGGATGATATCCTCAATATGGTCGAGGATTTGAGGAAGCAGGGCACCATCAGTCAGAAGATCTCCTCTACATTTATTGCCCTTATACCTAAGAAAAAGAGCACATCCACCTTTGCTGATTTCCGGCCCATATCATTGTGCAACGTATTGTACAAGATCATATCAAAGATCATTGTAATGCGCATTAGGGACACTCTATCTTGGCACCTATCTTCTGAACAACATGGATTCCTTAAAGACAAACATTCTAGAAGCGGTGGCACTCACCCAGGAATGCTTGCGCTCTATGCATTGCAGGAAGCTAGATGCGGCCCTATTAAAGATCGACCTAAAGAAGGCATACGACTGTGTAAGCTGGGACTTTATAAGATGCCTACTAGCAAAGATAGGACTTGATGTCAGATGCATTCGATGGGTCATGGCCTGTATAGTGGATGTAAATTATGCAGTCCTCATTAACGGTGTGCCAACTCCGTTTTTCAAATCGGCCAGGGGACTACGCCAGGGCTGCTCCCTATCTCCACTTATTTTCATCCTTGTCATGGAAACGTTGAGCTTACATATTAAAATTGCTATCCATCAGGGGAGATATCTGCCTCTTCCCATTTGCAAGGAGATTTCCATGTCACACTCCCTTTTTGTGGATGATATCCTCCTGTCGCCCATGCTGTGCAGATATACATGGGAATGTCTTTTCGATATTCTGGAAAGATTCCAGAGAGCCACCAGCCTAAACATAAATGACGCAAAGTCATCTTTCCATGTCGCTGATACAAATGGAGAGGTTATCACTTATCTTGTTGAATTATTCCACATCAAGGCATTTCCTATCGGGGAGGGTCTCAAATATCTTGGATTTAACTTGAAACCTGTGAGTTAAAAAGCTGCTGACTGGTCGTGGATTGCAGACCGATTCTACAAGAAAATATCAACATGGGAATACAAAAGTTTGTCAATCGGAGGACGTGCCACACTTGCCCAAGCCGTGTTGGTCCAAATCATGGTCTTCTGGGCTCTTCTATTCTATATCCCAACTTCTAATATCAACTATCTAAACAGGATGATAACAAATTTCATTTGGAGCGGCCAGAAGGAAAAGACTAAATACCATCTATGTAGACTTGAAAAGCTGTCCCGCCCAAAATCCATAGGAGGATGGGGCTTAATGAACTTACACTCTTTCAAAAGAGCGCCGCTGTGTAAAACTATGTGGAATGCGCTTTCGGGGGAATCTCTCTGGAGTAAAATTGTCAGGGCTAAATATTTGTATGGCCACGACATCACTTATTGGTACAGACAAACCACTTTCGGTGCCACCAGCGGTTCTATCATCTGGAGGGGATTCAAAAGATTGCTTCCGTTTTTCCGGAAAAACTTGATTTGGAATTTCCATTCGGGATCCAAGATCATCATCGGCATTGATGAACTTGCTGGTATGGGTGGGCTGATCCATATCTCCCCACCACTATTGAGACACCTGCATAGCATGGGATATTTTTTTTGGGCTAGTGTTATAAAAAAATGGGATGGCGGATCCCCGATATGGAAATCTGCTGCAGATTTAAATCTTCCTGGAGCTCTTGTAACACAATGGAACACCGTCGCCCGGTCCTTGCAATCCTCCGGAATATATCGTTCGATGGACAAAGACAGTATCAGTTGGAGAGGTCTCGGTGGCTATTCTATGGTCAACGCCAGGCACATATACCTTCAGATTTTACAAACGGATTGGGACTCGAGCGAAAATATCTTTCCACCTGTATTATGGAAATCGGGTTGCCCATTAAAAATTATTATTTTCGCTTGGCTAGTATTTTATGACAGGAATCTCACCTGGGAAAATCTTCAGAAGCGTCAGTGGTATGGGCCTGCTATTTGTTCACTCTGTGGATTAAATACTGAAAATAACCTTCACATTTTCCTTCAATGCCCACAATCAAATAGGATCTGGCATCTCTTGGCTACACATTTTGGTTTCGATATGGTCAACGCCTCTTCCATATGCGATGCCTTTTATTCATGGAGCAACATGCCCTACATGTGGAGGCCGCTTCCTTTGGTTACAATTTGGACCATCTGGAAATGGCACAACCATATAATTTTTGAATCCATAAAGGACCCAATTTATTCTGTCTATGAATCCATCCTTTCGCTATTTGAAGCTATTGATCGGCCACAACAACCCACAGTCAATCAGTGAAGGAACCCGATGCACAATGATTGCTATGATTATCCATATGCTTTTTTTGATGGCGCAGCCCAACAAAACATTTGTGCCTGTGGGATTCACATTATTCCAGAAGAAGGTCAATCATATGATATCCATTGGAACGGAGGTCCCGGTACAAATAGCAAAGCAGAGATTATGGCCTTGGCTGGTCTCATTGCTTTCTCTGATTTCCTTGGCATCAAAAACCTCCACATTTATGGAGACTCCAAAGTCACCATCGATCATGTTCTGTCCAAAAGCCGAATCAGAAATATACACCTTTTAGGCTAGTTAAACAGGATAATGGATTGGTGGCACAGCATGAAGGACTACACCATCTCGCATATTCCCAGAGGAAAAAATCAAAGAGCAGACATTATGTCTAAGCAGGGACTCACATCGTCGCCGGGCATATGGAGGCTGCAGATTACTGTGGACAACCGTGCCTGCCAGATCCAAGATTTCACTATGACGGATACACAATTCACAATTTTGTGATGTCAATCAGATAAGATTTCTGTCCTCCTACTTATGTCTCACACATACGTGGTTATTTTTACTATATATAAGACCATGTATCCCACAAATAGGTCTGAAGTTTATTCTACACTCTCTACGTATCAGTTTTTTGGTCTAGATCCACATATATGTCACCATAAGATCTATGGTTCCATATTTCTCCTATCAGATAGTTGCCATATCTAATATGTTGTACATGTTTTTGTTTATTCTTGATTAATACAAATCACCAATGACCATACCACTTTTTTCATGATTAATACAAATCACCATACCGCTTTTTTCATGCTGAAAAAAAGGTTGACTATGCCATGATAGAACAAACTGCGTATTAATCGCCTCCTTAAATTAATATCTGGAGAAGCTGTGAAAAAAATTGCACACTTGATCGCATGATTTATTCCGCCGGTTGGTAAAAGGATAAAGTGGTAGAAGGATAAAATTGACTCTGCTATAGTCAGCAAATACAAAACAATGTGGAGTGAGCAACATGCAACTCACCAAATCAAAGATCAAATCAAAATTTAACATTAAAGTTAAATCTTATTGTGGTTGAAATAAGATCGATGCAGAGGGGGCCTACCTCAGTTTGGATGTCAATCTGTTGAGTCAATAAATACACTTATAATGTTGCAGGAACACTTAAATAATGAAGTGAGTTGTATGATCTAATAACGTGCATGTGCGAGTAGAGGATGCATGATTAGAGCGCCAAATATGCGTCTGAACAATTTGATGACCGAATTGTTTACCGAGATCCGGACTGCCTGGGAATCATACAGAGTTGACTGCTGATTCAGAGTTCACTGCGCAGTGTTTGAGCCGCAGAGATGTGCATGCATGGCAGTGTGAGGTTCCACATGGAAATCTCGTATCGCACGAAGAAGAGCGGCAAGGACGAGTCAAGCCTCCATTGTTGAACATACGTGGAAATTTGGCTAGTTGTTTGAAGTCGACGAATTTGATCGTAGATTATTGGAACATTTCCCTTGAGCCAACCACAAGTGATGGGTGTTGCAGAGACTGGTCCATAGTGCGTGGGATGCTCTTGTGTAATAAAAAAGGATATGCCACAATTTAGGTGACTTGTGTATCAGTGTTTTTGCTGTGTGAATAAAGCATAGTTACCAAATTCAAATTCGAATTCGAATTCGATTTGATACGGAAAAAATTCGACATTATGATGGTGATGATGGTGGTTAACGTACGCTGAGACCAAACAATGATCTATCGGATTTAAATAAACAGATTATTTATTTTGATTTAAGATTTTATTCCTATGCTCAAAAAGCTTGGAGAGAAGCCTCCCGAACTCACTATAATTTTGACATTGTAAAAGGCTAGGAAGGTCAGTGTTATAACAAAGATTGTGAAACTGAGATCTAATGTGGTTGTACGCAGGGCACTCTAAGAGGAAGTGGTTTTTATCATCGATGCTCTTATTCTCACATATATGGCAGATCCTTTCCATCCATGGCGTTTTAGGCACTGCCCAACGACATGTTTCACTATGGAGCTCATGAGAATTCGTTCTAATCTTTGCTATATTAATTTTCTTCTTTGAGCTAGTTAAAATAGAGAGATACTTTTGATCTTCTAGGGTGGGGTTGATGACCTTCCTATAATAACTTAATTTTCTTTTAGTCGCTAAATCTTTCTCACACCACAATTTTTCTTTGAACTTAGAAGTAACAATATCTTTAATGTTATTTATGTTTTGCAATGCATCATTCTCGTTGATCTCCCAGTGGTTTAACCAGACCCTTGTGTCTTTATGCCACCATCGATTGAGCCTTAGGTGGTTTTGGCTGGAATTTAAAGCTAGCTTAGGAAGTATATCTTACACATAATTTTTTTATATCTTTACCATTTTATATCTTATCATTAAATTTTTTATATCTTTTATAATTTTTCTAATATTGATTTATCATTTTTCTAAATTTTTTTATAGGGGTTATCCATTTAACACTTAAATTTGTCATTTTATAATTTTTTCCAATATAGAAGTTATGGTTTTTGTTTTTAATAGGAGTTACCAATTTGCAAAGAATTTACTATTTTATAATTATTTTTAAGATAGAAGTTATCCCTTTTTTTTTGCAATTTGCGATTATTTAGAAATTACTAATTAGTTATCCATTTAACACTGAAATTTCTCCATTTATAATTTTTTCAAATATAGAAATTAGGTTTTTTGTTTTTATAAAAGAGGTACCAATTTCAACCAATTTATTATTTCATAATTTTTGTTAAGATAGAAGTTATATTTTTTTTCAGTTGCAGTGATATAGAAATTACTAACTCACCGCTCATTTAAAATAATTGAGTCACATGATGCCTCTATGTATAGGAGCTATTTATATTATTTAATGTCAATGGCAATATTGATTCATTTTTAATAAAATTAATTATTCAATAAAAATTTTACATTTTAGTATCAACGATTTGTTTTGGATTATACCATATTATGTACTAGAACAATTTGTAAATAATATATAATGAAATACCAAAATCAAACTAAGATTAAAATGATCAATTTTCTAACTAAATTGTTAACAATATATAGCATTTTATAGAGAAACTTAATAGAAATTGTCTTTTTTTATAATATAAGAATTATTGTTTTTTATAAAAATTATTGTTTATTTTTTTTTCCAGTTTTCTGGTTAATCCTCATATAAAAAAGTACCCGTATAAAAATATTATAAAAACTAAAAAAAATTATGATTAAAGATCGCTGCATTATTTTTATAAAATTTCAATTCTCAAATTTCCACGGGTAATTGAAAAACTTGATTTACTTACTCTATGAATTTATTCAGCAGCGTTATCCATGGTTACACAGAGCTCGAGCTTCATTGTTCTACACAGCAAGAGCAGCACAGTGGACGCTGGACATAACTGATAGAAAGCTTTGACCAAAATCATTCACGGCTGACCCGTACTGAATTGGAAACTGACGAATTATTCGCCGTACCGAACCGAATCAGCGAATTTTTGATTTTTTTTGGCCGGTACGGCCGAACTTGGTAACTATGGAATAAAGGATACATCGGTAGGGAAATGTGAGCATAGATTTGGCATATCATCATTATATAAGCCTGTGTAGACATCTGTTGGAGAGTTGTGATTGCAGAGCGTGATTGATCCAACCACAAGTGCAATGTGTGTAGACATATTGCATCACTGCATTATATATCTCAGGAATTTCATTCCAGAAGCAAGACAAATTGCCAAACATGTCTTTAGAAGGCCGAAAGTAATAATAGTTGGGGTCAAGTCTAGAGAAACATTGACTTTCCACCTGGAGGGGACAAACCCATCGCAAAAAGGATAAATCATTCTCCATGGTGATAAGTTTGTGGCTGATTCACAAGATCAAACCGTTGTGATTGGGTTGCTTGCATTTACTATGTATTGGATCATGGAGCATCGAATGAATTGGGTGCTAGAACGTTTGAGCCATAGTATGATAAGTATAGATGAGTGACTACTGGAGGTTCCATCAACAATTATCTAGACCCAGGCATGTAAATTTTCAGTTATTCATAAAGTTTGCATCCATGTTCTAGATTGTATGCTCTTTGCCATGCTTGAATAACTTATAACTAGTCAAATAATGATGTAATCAGTTAGTAATAAATCCTTGTATAGAATCGCCAACTGTGGAACTGAAATTTTACAGTGGCATGGCTTCGTTGGTGTTAATGTATTAAAAACATGTATTGGTGAAGCTAAACTTGTAAGGTTGTGTAACACTGTGTCCTAGGGTATGGCTGGTATAGATTGTTTGAAATATTTGTAGCTTTTAACCCCGTAGAGGGGGGCTACCCGCCCCCCTCAAACTCCCCAGACAGGGGGGGCTGCCGCCCCCCCTGTGACCCCCTCGCTGCGCAATCGGCACAACGAAGGGGGGGCTCCGCCCCCCCTCTAACCCCCTGGTTCACTACGTAGGTTAGTCGTGGAAAGAATATAACACAACCCAACAATCTCCCACTTGTTGTTTTCTTTCCACAGGGGGCCACAGGAGAGCTTAGTCATTTTTCCAGCCCTGAAATGCCCATTGTTTCTCTACACCAAGAGAACTTCTCAGAGCTCACAGATTTTGTCAATACATCTGCAGTATTCTTCAAAGTGTCCACCTTTACCAGCAACACCTTTTTGTCTTCTATCATATCCCTCACAAAGTGATACTGAACATCAATGTGCTTTGTCTTTGAATGATAAGCAGGGTTCTTTGCCAAGAAAATTTCACTTTGGCTGTCATAGTCTATTCTTATAGCTCCCTGTACTAACCCCATACTTGAACACAATCTCTGCAACCAAACTGCTTCCTTGCTTGCATGAGTGGCTGCCATGTATTCTGCCTCTGTAGTTGATAGTGCCACTACAGATTGTTTCTTACTCATCCAACTGACTGCACCTCCAAATAAGTTAAACACATACCCACTTGTAGATCTTCTCTGGTCCAGATCTCCAGCCTAGTTTGCATCAACAAAGCCATGAATATCCAACACTCTGTCCAATCCTGGTCTTCCTTGGTAGCACAAACCATAATCACTAGTGCCACGCAAATACCTGAAAACCCGCTTCACTGCTGTCCAGTGCTCCTTCCCTGGTTTTGACATAAACCTGCTCAATACTCCCACTGCATGTGCAATGTCTGGTCTAGTACAGACCATTGCATACATCAGGCTACCGACTACACTCGCATATGGAACACGGGACATGTCCTCTTCCTCTTCTTGTGTCTTGGGACACTGTTCAGCAGATAACCTCACACCGATAGGAATAAGAACCTTCACCGGTTTACTACCCTGCATATTAAACCTCTGTTGTATTGTCTCGACATACTTCCTTTGGTTTAACTAGAGCTTCCTCTTTGCCTGATCTCTTTTAATTTCCATGTCCAAAATATAGTTAGCAGCACCAAGATCTTTCATGTCGAATTTGGAGGACAATTGGGTCTTCAAATCCTGGATAATTTCTTTGTCATTTCCAACCAGCAACATATCATCCACATACAAGACCAGATAAATAACACGGTCACCAATTAATTTAAAATACACACAGTGATCTGCTTTGCTTCTGGTGAAGCCAAGTCCCCGTATAAATGTATCAAATTTCTCATACCACATCCTTGGTGACTGTTTTAACCCATACAGAGAATTCTTTAACTTGCATATTAGTTCTTTCTTACCCTTCACCGCAAAGCCTTCAGGTTGCTTCATGTAGATTTCCTCTTCCAAATCCCCGTGAAGAAATGTTGTCTTCACATCCATCTGTTCTACCTCAAAATCAAAAGCAGCAGCAACAGATAAAAGTAACCTAATAGAAGTTACCTTGGCAACAGGAGAAAAAATATCACCAAAATCAATTCCCGGCACCTGGGAATAACCTTTTGCTACCAACCGAGCTTTGTATTTCTCCACCTTCCCTTCTGCATTTGTCTTCTTTTTGAACACCCATTTGCTGCCAATGGGTTTCCTTCCAGTCGGCAACTCCACCAGATCCCAAGCCTCATTTTTGTGCAAAGATGCCATTTCATCAACCATGGCCTCTTTCCAGAGTTTTCCATCCTATGAATCTACTGCTTCCTTCACAGTTCTGGGATCATCATCAGTAATAGACAAAGCAAAATTTGAACAGAAAGCAGAAGGACTATACCTTTCTGGTTGCCTTCTTTCTCGAACTGATCTTCTCACAGCCAGAGTTTGTGGCTCTTCATCTTCTGATTCCTCCTCTGCTGCAGAGTCTGATTCTTCCTCCTTTAGCTCAAACTCTATCTTCTCAGGTTCCTTTGGTTGGACTTCATGTTTAATAACATCTTTTACCTCTCTGAACACCACATCTCGGCTGTACACAACCTTCTGTGTGACTGGGTTCCAAAGCTTATAACCCTTTAAACCATCCTTATACCCAATAAAGATGCACTTTTCAGATTTACTATCCAACTTGGTTCGTTTCTCCTTTGGAACATGTACATATGAATCACATCCAAATACCCTCAGATGTGAAAGAGAGGGTTTCTTACCAGTCCATACTTCTTGTGGAGTCTTATCCTCCAACGCTGATGAAGGTGACCTGTTGACCAAGTAACATGCAGTATCCACCGCCTCTGCCCAGAATTCCTATCCTAACCCGGCACCACTGAGCATGCTTCTTGCCCTTTCCATCAACGTCTTGTTCATCCTTTCTGCGACTCCATTTTGCTGAGGTGTATATGGAGTAGTCTTCTGTCGTGCTATACCACACTTCTTACAGAATTCTTCAAATTCCTTGCTGCAAAAATCTCCACCATTATCTGTCCTCAACACCTTTATCTTCTTCTCTGTCTGATTTTCCACCAGAGCCTTAAATTCTTTAAACCTGTCAAAGACTTCAGATTTCTTCTTAAGGAAATATATCCATGTATTCCTTGAGAAGTCATCTATAAATGATACATAGTACACAGACTTACCCAATGATGGAACCTTCACAGGTCCAAACACATCACTGTGCACAAACTCTAATATCTGTTTCGCCCTCTTACCACCAAAGGGGAAAGTCACCCGATTCTGCTTCCCATATACACAATTTTCACAGAAATCAAAATCCAGAGAGCTATTACTCATACCTTCTACCATACCATTACCATGAAGTATTCGAAGGCCCTTCTCTCCAATATGTCCAAGCCTTTGATGCCACAGCATGGTCTTCTCTCCAGAGACCACTAGATTTTCAGCTCCACTTTCAGGAACAACAGAACTATTGCATCCATCAACAACAGTGCTACCTTGCAGCTTGTATAGAGTTCCAGTCCGAACTTCCCGCATCAATACCAGTGCTCCCCGAACCATCTTGCAGGTATCCTTCTCGAACACTATTTTTACACCTGCATCATCCAACTTGCTTACAGAAATTAGATTTCTGGCCAATGCAGGAATATGCAAAACACCCGGAAGTGTTCTAACCCTTCCACCTTGCAACTTCAACTTTACTTTTCCGTGACCAATGATTCTAGCCTTCCTATCATCTCCTAAGAAGACATCACCACCATCGTATTTCTCATACTCGCAGAACCACTCTCTATGGGGAGTGAAGTGAAAGGATGCACCTGAGTCAATCAACCATGCCTCATGATCTACATGTGTACTTGAAGAAGCCAAGTACACATCCCCACCTTCATCTGAGGTGGTTTTTGCCTTAGCAAAAGGAGCATCATCAGATCCCTTTCCTTTATCAGGAGCTTTAGATTTGCAGTCCCTTTTGAAGTGCCCTTCCTTTCCGCATTTCCAGCACACCACCTTCACAGTTTTTCCTGGAGATTTAGATCTCCCTCTAGATTTAGATATCCCAATCGATGACTTATTTTTGTTTCTATTCTGGGACCATCCTCGTACAGACAAGGCATCACCATTCTAGCTCTCCATATTTTTCCGTCTCATCTCCTCCGTCAGCAAGGCTGAGACTATTTCATAAAACTGCAAAGCAGTTGCATTGCTACCTATTGCAATAACCAAAATATCCCACGAATCTGGTAGAGAACACAACAAATTGATGCACTTATCTTCATCTGAAATTTTAATATCAACAGACGCTAACTGACTTACCACATTATTAAATGTGTTCAGATGCTCTGTCACCGAGTCTCCATCTTTCATCCTCAGGTTATAAAGCTTTTTCCGCAGGAACAGTTTATTCACCAGAGACTTAGATTGGTACAAAGTCCCTAACTTGTCCCACAAAGCCTTCGCCGTAGCTTCCCCTGATACATTCAGCGATACTGAATCTGAGACACACAATCGTATTGTGCTCTTTGCCTTCCGATCCAAATGTAGGTTTTAACCCCGTAGAGGGGGGCTACCCGCCCCCCTCAACCTCCCCAGACAGTGGGGGCTGCCGCCCCCCTTGTGACCCCCCCGCTGTGCAATCGGTGCAAAGAAGGGGGGCTCCGCCCCCCTCTAACCCCCCCGGTTCACTACGTAGGTTAGTCATGGAAAGAATATAACACAACCCAACAATATTGAGCTAAGATATTGATGTTGTTATCTATTGCATAATGTCTTATATTGCAGAGGACTTATGTTGTTAAGAGAGTTCATGGTTGAGTGGCTCATAAAAGCCCTATAATGTCCATATCGGTTTTGTTGTCAAGAAACAGTGAGCACTAGTGTATGTCTAATATTGCTCAGCAGTTTCAGGCCATAGTGTGGTTATTTTGTGGCAGAGATTAGAATGTTGCTAGTATCTTGTATGATGAGTCTACATGAAATTTGTTGAAAATGCAACAAGATGATGGAGCTTAGTGGAAAGGAGTCGCCTTCACTAAGTGGGCCCGCAGGCTATTTTTGGCGCAAAGTCTATTTTTAGACATATGGATCATGGTCTATGAGTTGCAGGATGCTATTTGTGGATGATTGGTCATGTTGGTAAAAATATATGGACTTCTATTTTTAGACATATGGGCAGGTTTCTATTTTTAGACTGCCAGGTTAAAAATAGAACAGTCGAATATTATTGTCTCATAATAATATTTAGATTATAAACATTATATTATCCTCTTAGAGCACTTCGGTTTGAGCTATAAATGTGGCACATGCAGCTGTCAGAAGGAAATACACTTTCTTTGTGGGTCAGTTGAGCTATTACATGCAGGACTTCAGTTAGAACTCATGTGGTTGAGTTTGGTGGAGTTGATTGTGGAGTTGATGGAGTTGTGTTCAGTTTGACTTGGTTGAACTAGTTGTATTTTAGTCTAACTAAAGAATACACTAGTGATGAGTTGTGTGAATTAAATTATTAATTAATTCACTAATTATTAACTCATAAATCAATTAAAGAATACATCAGTTAACTCAGTGCATGGACAATTCAGTGGAGACAGGTGTTAGAGGTTGAGATTGCTATCAGTTGTGACTATAGTTGTGCATGAGATCTTGCACAATCAATGGGATTGAGTAATGCCAATGAGGATTGCATGGTTCAGCCAAGAAAATATGAGTTTTCTTCAGCCATTCTCATCTATTCTCATGCAGGATTGTGCAGTGGAGGCAGGCAAAGAAGTGGAGGAGATTTGAACGTGTGATTGATTCAGATCTGAGCTAGTTTTGTGTGTAACAGGTGGAGATAGTACTGAGTACTTGTGAGGAGTATTGTACTATGTATTGTTAAATGTTCTCAATCATTATAATATATAGATAGTGTGGGGTTTTCAGCTGTATGCTTTCCCCGGGTTACATACTGTGTTAATGTGCACATGCAATTGATGTTTCATTGTTTTTAATTCCACAAAATTGATGATCAACGTAGAGGAGGTTATGTATTATGCATGTATTCTGCAATAGTGTATAATCGGGATAATCTCTATGAATAAGTGTCATATTATTCAAAATTTCTACAAAATTTCTTGTTTCTAGTCTGAAGTTTTGAGTAGAGTCTTATCTATGGGGTCAGATTTATGTTTTTGATGTGAGAAACCTACATATTGGGTCAATTGGTCATTATTTTACTTCTTGATATGCTTACTATCATTGAACAAAAACATGGATAAGACCTTCCTAAACTCCCTTAATAAACTAGCAACAACCATCAACAGATGATTTTCCAAGGGGATACTTACTTTGCTACAGCAAGAGTAGCCACAGAAAAAACATGAGTTGGGATACAAAATTTATGCTCTTGGAACATATTTGAGATGCATGGGGGTTACAACAAAATCCATTCTCAAACTATAAGAACTTGCTTCACTTCCCTCCAAGGTACATCAGTCAGATGGGAAGAGCTTGGTTTGGGCTCTAAAACTAGCCATGCTTTCTCTCATACAACACAAATATTTGGAGAACCCTTGTATAGGAGTCAAAATTCCAGTTGCCTCTTATCTCGATAGTATCATGATGTTGACTGCGCCTATACCCCCTTATAGTGATGCCATTATGAGGAGAATCTTCAGGCTGATAGTGGAAACCTTTCAAGATTTGGATAATAGTGAGGGCCCTACCTTTGGGAAGAGGCTAGAGATCCTAGAATTCATGTCCTTGGTTAGATCTTATGACCTCATGTTTGAGTTGGAGTTCGATGAATTGATCCTGCATATCTTCCATTGCTTATTCAGCATTAGGAAACACCATCCTAAAATAATCATAACACACATGCAGTCCATTTTGTCCTTGTGTATGGGATACCATGATGTGATTTGCAGGAGATTGCAGTCAAGGTTGGTGGCTATTTGGATGGAGGAACAATCGGTTTCACCTATTGCTTATTAAATAGGTGAAAGGTTAGCTGAGTAGAACATTGGATTTTTAAGGACATGGTTGACCTAGGAGGAGTTGCAATGGCTTTATGGTGACCAAACATGAAACAAGAATTAGCTAACGAGGAAGTTTCTTTTCTTCATCTGCAAGGTGTTAGTGTCAATCAGTTCTGCCCGTCACCAATGATCAAATATGATTTTACCAAGTTTTGTTAGTGGTCTCAAGTCAAATTTTATCATGTCATTAGGTTTCAAAATAAAATTTGGTCACTGGTTGTTGTGTCTAGGTCACGCTACTCCCTTCACTTACTCATGGTCTTCATCACTCAACATGGTCATTGTCTTCTTCGAGGTATCATATCTTCATTCAAGTGTCTTGGGTCATTAAATGGTTAAATTCCTCATTTAGGGTCACGGTCTATGGTTTCATTCCATGTGTCATCATTATACCATATGTCAAAATAAAAAACATGTCCATCATGTGAGTCAGTGGGTAAAGGGAGTTAGCAGCTTAGGGAAAGCAAAATAAATGTAAAGGTAATGTTTTATTTCAAATAAGACAATGCTGCAATACACTACATCGTCTCATCATTTCTCAAAGGGACATATCATGTCATGCCACTACTAAGGAAAAGATCAACTTTCAAGCTACAAAGGACCATCCAAAGCATAAAAAGGGTTTCATTTCAACATTCACAGGTTTAAGCATCTCCTTGGAAAGTAAGTAAATATCTGGCACCTCTTATGCATCCTTCATTTTGAAGAACTCAGTGAAAATCCCTCTCCTAGGGTTACACTCTACTTTTGGTCTCCAAATGATTTTGCTTCATTACGGTGAGAAAAATCATAGTTTTTATGTTCCATAACCCCTACAAATACCATATATATCCCTCCCAACCATTTCCAATATCCATTCCCTTCATTTCACCTCATTTTCCCTAAATCCTAACTCAATGCTGTGTTTCTGCAAATTTCTAGGCTAGGATTGTGTTTTGGATTTTTTCACACCTTTCCCTCACTCTTTATTGGGTGTGGAGCTTGATTATATTCTTTATTTAGAGGTATTGCCACATTGGACCCTAGTTCGTAATGTGGCGGCAACATCGATTGTAAATTGTACACTGCAAGGGGGATCTAGGGGGCAGTTGCGATCCTTGGGAGCTCCCCCTTGGCGGGGGATTGGGGGAAATGCCCCTGAAGCTCAAAATAGATCCAAAATTGCCTTGTAAAATGTTGTAATTTCATAGTCAACCTGGGTCATTCATTAGGTGGAGAAGTTATGTTTAATTTAGGGTTTTTTGCCCTAGAAGGCAACCCCTCGCTATATATGAGGGAATTGTATTGCGTCTATGTAGATCTATATTCTGAGTGAGAAAGAGAGAGGAGATTGTGTAAGATAGAAGAGGGAATTACAGTGGATCTGCTATAGGTTGTATCTCTTCAGTTTGATGAATAATATAAAAGGAAGGACTGGCTGTTTCTCTGTGGACGTAGCCCAAATTGGGTGAACCACATATATCTGTGTCTCTCTTGTTTTATGTGTTTTATGTGTTTATGTATCTTCAATATATTTTATCTGTTTCATTGCTTTGTAATATATAATTTTATAACAAATGGTATCAGAGCCGAAGATCTATTTGGTTGATAAACTCGTAGGAGAGAAGGGTTCCTGGTTCGAGTGGGAGCAATGGCGAAAGATGGTAGGTTTAGGGAGGAAACATTTAACGACCAAAGATACTAGCTATGGAAGATGCAGATGGAAGATTATCTGTATCAGAAAGATATGTGCCTACCATTGAGAGGAAAGACAAAGAAGCCGACAAGTATGACAGACACAGAATGGGATATTCTCTATAGAAAGGCACTTGGAACAATACGGTTGTGTCTAGCGGCATTGGTAGCCTTTAATATTTCAAAGGAAACGATAACGGAGGGTTTAATGTTAGCATTGGCCAAACTATATGATAAACCCTCGGCCTCAATTAAGGTATTTCTTATGAAGCATTTATTTAATATGAAGATGTCGGAAGGTGGATCTGTTGCTGATCATTTAAATGAATTTAATACAGTTACCAGTCAGTTAAGTTCTGTAGGGGTAACTTTTGATGATTAACTTAGGGCTCTGTTATTTATGTGCTCATTGCCAGAAAGTTGTAATGGTTTAGTTATGGCCATTAGTAACTCTGTCTCCGGATCTAGTACTTTAATGTTTGATGATGTTTTCGGTGCAATCCTTAGTGAGGAAATGCAATGGAAAAGCTCTAGTGAGACATCAGGTAATGCTTTGACTACAAAGACCAGGGGAAAAGAAATGGAAAGAGGAAAGAGCCTAGGATATCGCAGTAAGTCAAGGAAAGGAAGATCCAATTCTAGATTGGGGATAATGTGTTGGAAATGTAGGAAGAAATGACACCTAAAGAGAGACTGCAAGTCTCGAAAGGGAAAAGAAGGAGACGCGCAACAAGAAAACAATCATGAAGTGAATGTGATAGGTGATGTGTTGCAAGATGCTTTAATTCTTTCATTAGAAAATATTATTGATGCATGGGTGGTAGATTCAGCGGCCTCATTCCATGCCACACCTAATAGGAAACATTTTCATGATTATGTTCCAGGAGATTTTGGACAGGTTCAAATTGGGTGATGATAAACCCTGTAAAATCATTGGAATGGGTACAGTTTTCATAAAACAACAGAATGGAAATAAATGGCTATTGAAGGAGGTAAGGCATGTTCCAGATCTGAAGAAAAATCTAATTTCAACAAGGTAGTTGGGAGGTGAAGATTGTGTAACTACTTTTACAGATAAAACCTGGAAGGTCACTAAAGGAGCCCTGGTAATAGAAAAAGGAGAAAAGGTTGGGACATTGTATTTATGCAAAGGTATTTCTAATTCTGTTAATTCTTTAACGTCTACAGGAGAACATACGACATTGTGGCATCATAGGCACAAGCACATGAGTGAGAAGGGGATGCAGATTCTTCACTCCAAAAAAATTTTGCCAGGTTTAAAGCAGGTTGATTTAAAATTCTGTGAAAATTGTGTTTATGGAAAACAAAAGAGAGTTAGATTTCTCATAGTTGGGAAAGAAAAGAAGAGCGAAAAATTAGAGCTTGTGCATACATATGTATGGAGACCTTCTCAGGTATCATCTCTCGGTGGGACTAGTTATTATGTTACTTTTATTGATAATGCAACGAGAAAAACCTAGATTTATTGTATTCAAAATAAATCTGATGTATTTGATACTTTCAAGAAATGGAAAGCTTTGGTTGAAAATGAGATAGGAAAAAGGTTGAAGTGTCTCAGATCAGATAATGGAGGTGAATATTGCAGCAAAGAGTTTGAGACGTACTGTTCAGAGAATGGAATTTGCAAAGAGAAGACAGTTCATGTAACACCACAAGAAAATGTTGTGTCAGAAAGGATGAACATGACAATCATGGAGCGTGCAAGGTGCATGAGATTGCATGCAGGATTTCCTTTACAATTTTGGGCAGATGCTGTAGATATTGTTGTTTATCTAATAAATAGAGGGCCTTCAAGTTCCTTGGATGGTGGTATTCTAGAGAAGTCATAAATAGGTAACAAGGTAAACTACTTTTTTTAAAAAACTTTTGGTTGTGAAGCCTTTGTCCAGATTAATAAAGAAAACAGAACAAAGCTTGAGGCAAAATCAAATAAATGTACCTTTATTGGATATGGTGTTAATGATTTTGGTTATCACTTTTATGATTATGAAAAACACAAAATCATTAGGAGAAGAGATATCATATTCAATGAAAAGGTTTTGTATAAGGATCAGCTACAGGAAAAGAAACAAGAAAAAGAAAACAGAGAATACACAGTGCTTGATGAGATCACAGAAAAAGTGATGGTGCCTGAAAATCATAATGATCAACAACCAGAACAACAACAACAACCACAACAACAACAAGCACCTCAAACACCTAAAAGTGGTGTTAGAAGATATACCAGGATAAGTAGACCCCCTAAACGATACTCTCCTTCATTATATTATGTATTGTTGACTGATTCTGGTGAACCAGAATGTTATGAAGAAGTAGTGCAGGTAGAAACCAAGAAGAAGTGGGAGTAAGGCATGAAAGAAGAGATGGAATCCTTAGCACATAACAAGACTTGCAACTTAGTCAGGTTTCCTGCAAGTAAAACAAAATTGCAGAATAAATGGGTTTACAGGTTGAAAGAAGAAGATGGAGGTAGAAAAAGGTATAAAGCTAGACTTGTGGTGAAGGGGTTTTCACATAAAATGGGTATAGACTTTGATGAGATATTTTCTCCTGTTGTTAAAATAACTTCAATAAGAACTATTTTAAGTCTAGTAGCAGCTGAATATTTTCATCTTGAGCAGCTAGATGTAAAGACAGTCTTTCTGTTACACTAAAAAATGTCACCATGACCACTTACAGTTAGTATGGCTCAAATCAACAGTCATGCTACCCTCTTAGGCAAGTCTTATGCCTCTGCTATCCATCTCAAACTCAAAGAAGAGAGAAAGTCTTGTCAAAAATATGTTTATCTCTGGGGTCGCAGGTTCTCTCTAGCCTTACCTGCGGGGACGCTCACAATGTTCACAAAAGGTGCGTCCTTGGACGCTCTGTATGTTAAGGGACAGGTGCGTCCTTCTGTAAAAGGCAAAATGCGCGAGTTTCATCTTAAAAAAGTTACTTGTGGTTACTTCTAGAACTTTCTAGAGGTCGGTTTGATGAATTGGATGCGCCTCCAGTTGGTTCATGTATCTCTATTAAGGGGGAACTTATCCCATCAATAAGGGAGCTATCCCACCCAAAGATGGGGATTATCCCATTGATGGTGGACCTGAATAACCTCTTTACAGCACTATAAATAAAGACATTGAGCCAGAGGGAGGGGAGGTTGAAGCTATACATTTTCTTTGGGTAAATGCTGCAGGAATTAGGACTCCCATTTAGAACCTTGTGAGGAGAGATTGTCTTTGCTTGATTCTACTTGGAAGTGGGTGAGCTTTGTCAAAGTAGAGGAAAACCCTTGATGGACCCTGGGAGGAACTTGCACAACACCAAGGCCAGGTTGTAAGAGTTTCTTTGTTTCGTTATTAATACAAACTGGTTTATTTTTCTCAATAGCTTGTGTTAATGAGTTATTTCATGTGTTCCTTGGTCTGCATGTTAAATATATGTTTTATTATATGAAATGCAAGTGCTTGGTAATTGTTTGATTGTTTGTGGTTGCAGGAATTGACTTGAAGGAGGAGCTCATCCGGATCGGCAAGGACGGACTACAACAACCGCGTTTTGGAATAAGGTAAGCCTAAACACTTGTAGTTTTCATGTTTTAAAAGGTATATTTAGAGAAAGATCACTCCATTTTGTCTTGTTTGTCGCTAGAGAGTTTAGACTCCTAGGGAGGTCAGTTGTGTCCGCACAAACGACTTTTTCCGCCACGACAAATTGGCGACTCCACTGGGGAATCCATTAATGAGAGAGTCTTTTCCTTTGTGTGAACTTTGCTCTGTGAAAATCACTTTTATTTTCTGGTTTTTGACTGTGAGAATTAGTATTTGGGTGGCTTAGCTTTAGATTTAGTTAGATTTGGTTTTTCTCAACTTTTCCAGAAGGACGCACCCTCTGAGTACTACACAGTGCGTCTTTGGACGCGCTGTTGCCGTTTGCACAGAGCGGGCCCGCACCTGTTATAACGGGTTGCCTGCGTCTTCCTGTAAAATTTAGGAAAATTCCATTTTTTGCTTTAATTGCTTTTAGATTTTGATTTTTCTTAGTGTTTTCTACCCAGATCCTTTAGTACCCTGTCAAGAATTTTCACCTGAACTTGTTTTGTGAGCTTTGAGTGTTTTAGTGGATTTCAACGAAGTTTAGGCCTAGGGTTTGATTTTTCAATAGGTCTTGTAGTGACTTTGACGGTAGAAAGTTGTCCAGCCTTAGATCTCTCTGGTTAGTCAGCCTTCTTAGAAGTCGGGCCTGTCGAAAAGTCTCCTTGTGTGAGCAGCTTGCCATTTAAGTTGTTTTGGGTCAAATTTCGAATTACTTGTTTATAAAGTGTTGATTTCCATTTTACAAAAGAACAAAAAGATTAGAGTTTTGTTTTGACTAGTTTTTGGTTCTGCAATAAGCTAGTCCTTGATTTGATTGTGATCAAGTAAAACACCTTAGAATAATCATTGTTGGTTTTGACCTCGTTAAGATTGCTTAGAGTAAATTTACCTTTTAGTTTGCTTATGAGTGCATTTTCTTAGATTTTAATAGTTGTTAAGATTGATTTTTGGTTATACTAGATTTATTTGCTTTATTAAAAGAAAAATACAAAAACATCTTCTTTAAAAGTCTTGTTTCAAGTAGCTTTTTGTTTTTGAAAGAGAAAAAGAGTTTTTTCGTGCATGTAAAGAGCGGTCATGTTTTTTATGCTTGGAAAAGACAAACGAATTGTTTCTTTGATTGTCTTCAATTAAGAAGTTGCTTTTATAAAGATTGCATTCTCTCAACTTTTTAGTTAAGCAATTCATCGAAAAAGTAAAGTAGTGGGTAAATCATCCTAGGTGCATTTTGTAGTGGTTTCGAGTCGAGTCAACACACCACTGGTTTCACTTCCATCACCTTTTGACTTAAGAAACAACCTTAAAAGTAACGCTTAAATTAAAATCAATCTAGTAATTTTTATTTTTCTAGGGCTCTGAAACACCAACATAGCTTAGGCTAGGGTCTTGGAGTAGGTGAGTACTTAACTCTCCAAGACTACAAAACCAAACAGATAGTTTATCTTGAGTAGATTAAATCCAATTGTTTCAGTTATACTCTGGAAAGCTCCTCTTAAAGGAGAAGCACGAGCTCGTGTCCGAACCAGTGAGGGGATCATTCCTCCCTCGTTGGGAACGACGCCAGACAGTACGTATTACAAACGGTAAACCTCGGATTAACCATTGTCGAGGAGCCAGGGGTCACTTATCGGTAAACCTTGGATTATTGTCAAGGAGCCGGTAAGGGGATTGAGCTTGTTACTTTGCCCTTGCGTGCTGTCGGAGTTTAGACTGTTCCCCCAGGTGTAATTGTTGTGATTGGTAACTTTAGTGACCATAATCTTTAGGGTTCTACCGAGGTGACGGTGGAGGGAAGGTCCCACTGTACCTGGAGCAGACGTCGGTTATACTCACTTGGATTTTCCGGGGGGTTCACTTCACTTCGAGACGGTTAAAGTGGAGGAACTTGTGCCGGTCTATTCATTAAGCAGGTTGCCGGGGTAACTGTTCCACCCGCCATTTCTGTACTGAATCCTGCGAGGTTGGGCCTAATCACCAACTAGCGCTTTTGGTCTGGAAGACTACTGTTTGTGTGTGGTTTGACGCTCTAGATTATTTAGGCGTGTGCTTCAAATTTGTTTGCTTCTTTAGAAGACTTTAGGTGGTTTGATTTGAAATTTTTACTTTGTTTTCGTGTGTTGTAGTTAAAAATCTTTAATTGTGGCGGAATTACCGAGACAGTCCCGTAGACTTCGGGGCCAGTCTCCTGAAGTTGTTTCTGTGGCCGAATTGTTGAGAAGATCCCGTAGACTTAGGGGATCCCCTCCTCGAGACGACCCGGGTAATTTAGAAGGGTTAAAGGTCCTTGTAACTCCTCCTAGTGACAGTAGAGTAGGTTCACCTGAAGAAGGAGAATCTTCCTTGGTAGTCCATCCAGATTACCAAAGTTTAGAAACAGGTTACAATCCCGAAACTGTTACAGTTTCCGAGCTTGCTGGTAGTTTTTCATCTGCCAGTGAAACAGGCGAAGAACCTGAAATTTCCGAACCTGTTACTCCAACTTCTAGTGTCCCTGATTCACCGAGAATAGAAAGAATTATCACCGAAAATCTACCTTCTGGTTTGATTGCTATAGAAGAACTTGCTCCAGAAGAAGATATAGGTGTCTCTCACCTTGAAGGTCAACTTACTATTGATCTAAGGGAGCGTGAATCCATCTTTTACAGTCCTCCTAGAAGTACTTCTTGGTACCTTGCGTTAACCAATTTTTTAGACAACTCAGTCGGTTTTTCCACACCTCGTACTCCTTTTCCACCCGGAGGTATTCATACTCCTGTAAATATGTCTGGTCAGTCGTCCGTGTTTACACAAAGTCCTGAATCTTTTTTACACGGCGGTCCTTCTGTTCCCACTGGGTATCAGTCACTTTCTGGTACCTTTGCGGGGGCATCTCCTCAACCCATTGATCATGGGTTATTTGCTGGAAACAGTGGTAATATACCATTGGGTGTAGGAGACATTTACATGATGTCAGGTTCAGTTCCCGTTTCCCAACCTCAAGGTGGCCAATTACCGCCTGGGGGGCAACCTCAAGGTACACAAATTGTGTCTGGGGGGCAACCTCAAAGTCAGTATGTACCTATGGTGCAATACTTACCTCAAGGTCAACCTCAGCCTCAATATGTACCCCAAGGTCAACCTCAGTATCAATATCAACCTCAAGGATGGCAACCTCAAGGATGGCAACCTCAAGGGTATCAACCCCAAAGTTATCAACCTCAAGGGTACCAACCTCAAGGTCAAGGTCAACCCCAGTATCAGTATTTACCTCAAGGTTATCAACCTCAAGGTCAATACTCAAGTCAAGGTTATCAACCGCCTCAAGGTCAGTCATATGTTCCAAGTATGGGAACTGCACCTTACAATTATCAATCCTACCCTCAATCTGGTTATGGATCTCAGTACCCTCAACCTGTTACGGGTCAGTACCCTGGAATGTTAGTGTGGGATCCCTCACAGGGTCAACAGGTGTTGCAGCCAAGTGTACAGATGCTTCCTCAAGCTGGACAACCCGTAGTTTCTGGTCCAACCCAGCAACCGCAACCTGTCCAGCCAAATGTTCAAACTTCTGTAGCTTCGGTAGTTACTCAGCCGTCAATTGCACCTAGTACTCCATCTCAAACGGCTGCTGCAACTATCGCTACATCTACCATACTTACTTCTGGAGTATCGACGGCTCCAGTTTCTACTGTCCCTGTTACCACACCTCAGATATCTTTACCGTTGTCTGGATCTACGATTCAAACCACGGTCCAGATGCCTGTAGGTCAGCCTGGTATAAGTACGGTTGTGACTACTCAACCTCAATTTGTTCAACCTCCGTACCAGGGACAGTACCAACCTGGGCAAGCTGTCCAACAACCGGTTTACCAGTATCAACCGTATCCTGGGTACACTTATCAACAACCTCAACAACCCCAGTACGGTCCGGTTAATCCTGGTTTTCCAGGAGGATATAATATCCCAAATGCGACTCCTGTTCCTAGTTATCCTGGATATCCTCCTCCTGGGGCTGGTATTGTGACCCAGAGTTTTAGAGATCCTAACCGGCAGTTACCGTTTATTGCAACTTTGGATTTACCCGACTTGACGCGCCTAACGAACGATCCAATTCAATATCTTCAGTTCTGGCCGCCAATGCCAAATAAGTTGCCCAGTGATATACCCAAGTTCGAAGGTAAGTCTGGAGAGGATCCGTCCAATCATGTGATGACTTACCACCTCTGGTGTGCTTCGAATTCTATCTCAGATGATTCCATCCGCTTACGTCTTTTCCAGCGTACACTCATTGGTCTCGCGGCCAAGTGGTACATTGAGTTACCACGGGCCTCTTTTTACAACTTTAGCCAGTTAGCTACCTCGTTCTTAACTCACTTTCAGTTGCCGGTCAGATACGATAATCACATTCATGAGTGGAGACGTCGAAGGAGATTAGTGAAAGTTTTTATCCCGGACCAAATCTTAGCTGAATGGTTTGTCAAATCATTATTACCGAAGATTACTGAAGATGTCGCTAAGGCCGGAGTAGTTACTGAGGAGCAAGTCATTGCTCAGGCACAATACCTTGACTTAGTTTACACTCAGTCGGGTACGTTACACGAGAAGATTCCGGATCTTCCAAAGTCGAATCAAATCGCTGCTGCTCCTTCGGGATCTCATGCCGCTGATGGTATGATTGGTATCGTGACTACGAAGAGTAAGAAGAAGTCTTCCAAGGCCTCCAATACTCCAATAATCACTTTGCCTGATTCTCCGACAGGAGAGTCTTCTCCTCCTGAACTTACCGCCGACATTCACGCTGTAGAGTCATCTACGGCCAAATCAAAAAACGGTGGAAAGAAGAAAGGAAAGAAGAAGGCTAAAGCAGACAAGGCTCCAAAGGAGAAAACTGAAAAGTCGGAAACCAATGACGAAAAACGCAAACCTCGATATCCTTGTCTTATTTGTGAAGAGGATCATTTTACGAGAGATTGCCCTCATCGGGCCGAGGTTGTAAAAATAGTCAAAGGTTCTCCCACTCCTGCTGTGTTAAAAAATCCATTTCCAGAGCAGGAGAATAAGATGATAGGTTCTTCTTCGAATGCCAGTGAAGAACCCATTTTGATGATGTCTCATGTGAGGATTGCGACTCGATCGCAAGATTATGGTAGTAAGGCTCCTGTTGATGGCAAGGAAGCAGAATCTTCTCACTCTAACCCATCAACCTCAGCTCCTGGTTCCGATCCACTACAGATCGAAAAACCTAACCCAGACTTAGTGATTAAGCCGCCCGCCAAGGGTGTACTTCGAAGGTCTGCTTTCAATCCACATGCGAGAGCAGCCCAGAATTACAACATTGTTGAGGACTTAGCTGTTTCACCTTCAGCAATGTCGGCACTCGAAGTGCTGCAATCATGCCCAGCACAACGGAAATTGCTTTTGTCGGCTATCGGAGCTGTCGATGTTCAGGACCCGAACCTAATGATCTTTGATCTAGAAAATAGTACACCACGTCTCCCCCATCAAATGGCTTTCCAAATTCCAGTGATAGTCAAAAACAGGCCTATTCATCGGACTGTGATTGATGAGGGAGCTTCTACGTGTATTATGTCGATTCAATGTTGGAGATCGCTTGGTTCTCCTTCGTTGAACCAATCCCCCACCATCCTTAAGGCCTTTGATGGCCGTGGGTTCCGTCCGTTTGGTATTCTACAAGAATTGCCTATAGGGGTTGAAGGTAAAACCGTTAGTCTGGATGTGGAAGTGGTTGATGCCCCTCTAGACTACAACCTTCTTTTGGGTCGAAGTTGGTCATATGCTATGACAGCGGTCGTTTCATCGGTCTTCAGAGTAATTAAGTTTCCACATAACGGTAAGATCGTGACTATTGATCAGCTGACATACTTTTCATCCGACCCAGCCTCTTCAGAGAGTATCCAGCATGTTGGTAAAACGACAATCCCTTATAGGGATGTTGGTGTAGGTTTAGTTAAGGATTCCGGTTTACTGGGAACTTTTCCTCTCCCTCCACTCAACGCAGATCCTTCATTTGCAACCATTCATATGATTACATCAGAAAACATTATTTATGATGATCCTTGGTTTGTCCCATCTGACTCTGAGATAGACTCACTCGGTGATGTTATGCCTTTGAGTCCATATGAAATTGCTTATGAAGCTCTCATGTCTTTTACTGACTTTCATTCAACCGAAGTCGACCAAATGAATGTGGTCAGTGAAGAGTCACTTTTCACCTCACCCTTAGAACGGATAACGTTTCCCGAAGTCGTGTCATCTGACGAACAACTTCGCGAAATCCTAAGTGTAGACGATCTACCATGGGAAGATCTCCATCACAGATCTTCGTTTTTACCTAAGGATGATGCATTTGAAAATGATTTTTCATCTATCTTTACCGCTGAATATGTCAAAGACGCTCAGGATCCAACGAAACATTCTGATTCAGAGTTGAATTTAGGGAATATTTCTCGTACTATTCCCATTGATATTTCAGTGAAGCCCGGAATCGAGGAAAACATTCATATAGGTGCCGCATGTACTGAAGAAGAAATCCAAACTTACAAGGCCCTATTCCAAGAATTCCGCGACGTGTTTGCCTGGTCTTACGAGGAAATGCCGGGAATTGATCCTGCCATTGTTATTCATGAAATAAAGACCTACCCGGATGCTAAACCCGTCCGGCAACGGTTGCGTCAAATTCACCCTCGAAAAGCGGCTGCGATTAAAGCAGAAGTCGAAAAGCTGTTGAAAGCAGGTTTCATTTATCCGATCCCGTTAACGGATTGGGTATCGAATATTGTTCCGGTCAACAAGAAACAAGGAACAATAAGAATCTGTATCGACTATAGGGATATAAATCGAGCTTGTCCAAAAGACAACTATCCTACGCCTTATATCGATCAAATTATTGATGATTGTGCCGGAAGTGAAATGTTTTCCTTCATGGATGGTTTTTCGGGCTATAATCAAATCAATATTCTACCTGCCGACCAACCAAAAACGGCATTCATTTGTCCATGGGGGACATTTGCTTATTGCAAGTTACCTTTTGGGCTTAAGAATGCCGGGGCCACTTTTCAACGGGCGATGTCTTATGCATTTCATGATATCAAGCACATTGTGCAACCCTATCTCGATGATTTGCCTGCTCATTCTTTACATCGAGCTGATCACCTTGTCCACCTACGAGCAATCTTTATGAGGTGTAGGCATTATCGAATTCGGTTGAATCCCCACAAGTGTGTTTTCTGTATAGAAACAGGTCGATTGCTGGGATTTGTTGTTTCAAAAGCCGGCATTCGCGTCGATCCCTCGAAAGTCGAGGCTATCATCAAATTGCCTCCTCCTTCGAGTTTGCGCCAACTCCAAAGTTTGCAAGGGAAAGCGAACTTTTTACGCCGATTCATCCCAAACTACGCCGAGGTCACTAAAGGTTTTACACGGTTGTTGAAACAGAATGCACAATTCTTTTGGGACGAGATTGCCCAACAATCTTTTGATGCACTTAAACACGCGTTGACCCATGCACCGTTATTGCATCCTCCCAACTACAACCAAGACTACTTCTTATACCTCGCAGCTTCGCATTCCACCATTGGAATGGTGTTAGTTCAAGAAGATGAATTCGGAGCGGAGCATGTGATATATTATCTTAGTAGGACCTTGAATCCAACTGAGCTAAAATATTCGCATGTGGAGAAATTGGCCCTGGCAGCCGTTCAAGCTGTCCAGCGTTTCCGTCACTACATTCTTCTCCGCAAAACTACAGTTATTTCGGATTGCAACCCTATGATTTATATTTTGACAAAACAACTGCTAGGGGGCAAGTACTCTAAATGGATTGTTATCCTGCAAGAGTTCGACTTGGAGTTCGAGAAGTCCAAGTCTAAGAAATCCTTAGTTTTTGCGGAATTGATGTGTGATTTCCCGAGTGCTGACACAGAGACTGTGGCAGAGGAGTCCATTGCGGACGAATCTTTGTTTCTTATCAGTACTGTAGATCCGTGGTACGGGGATATAATCATTTATCTCCAAACCCAAACCTTTCGGCCTGAAGCTTCCAAAGCGGAACGTCGAAAAATTCGGTTTCAATCCCAGCCATACAAAATTATTGGAGATACACTTTATCGCCGGGGGGCAGACTTAGTTTTTCGACGTTGTTTAACTCACGAAGAGGCTGAGAGGGTTTTGAATGATTGTCACTCTGGAGCATGTGGCGGTCATATGTCTGGGTATGCCACAGCTCAGAAGGTGTTGCGCGCTGGTTATTTCTGGCCGTCTATGTTTAAAGATTGTATCATTGCAGTCAGGAAGTGCCACAACTGTCAAGTGTTTGATCGCAAGATGCGCGCTCCACCTGCTCCTCTCCACCCTATAATTGCCGTTGGTCCATTCGCCAAATGGGGTATCGACTTTATTACTTGTAACCCTCACTCGGCCGGGGGGCATGCGTATATCATCCTTGCGGTTGATTATTTTACTAAGTGGGCCGAGGCGATGCCTACATTCGACGCAAGCGGCAAAACAGCTGCAGTTTTCGTATTCAATCATATCATAACTAGGTTTGGTGTCCCACAAGCAATCATTACTGACCATGGGAGCCATTTTCGAAATGTCATGATGACTGAGCTTACAAGCCAGCTTGGTTTGCGCCACGATAGCTCTACTCCTTATTATCCGCAAGCCAACGGTTTGGTTGAGTCTATCAACAAAGTTCTAGTTACCATGATCCGACGAACCATTGGTGTTCATCGGTCGAATTGGCATAACATGTTATTTTCAGCGCTATGGGCATACCGAACCTCAGTGAAAAATTCAACAGGGTTCACTCCTTTCCAGCTAGTTTATGGCTTAGAAGCTGTGTTACCCATTGAATGCGAAATCCCATCACTTCAAATGGCTGTCGAATTACTTCCAGCTACTTCCGAAGAGGAGACACGTTTATTGTACTTGGCTAAATTAGATGAGACTCGACGTGACGCTACATTGGCAATCGAGACTCACGCGAAACGAATGAAAGCTCAGTATGATAGAAATGTAACCCCTCGAAGTTTTTCGGAAGGAGACCTAGTACTATTATATGATCAAGCTAACGATAAGCTAGGTGCCGGAAAATTCGTTCCCATGTGGCATGGGCCCTACATTGTAAAGCGAAAGCTAGCAAAAGGGGCTTATGAGCTAGTTGACTTTGATGGGGACTCTTTGGGTAAACCCAGAAATGGACTTTACCTAAAGAGGTATTATGCTTAAATGATGGGAATGGAGAAATTTTTAGATAGGTTAGATTTTCTTTCTAGCTAGCAAGTGTGTTAGTTTAGTCAGTGTGCTTAGCTTAGAGAGTGTGGTTTTTCGTCGTTATTCTGGCTTATCTTGGTTTTACTCTTGATATTGCAGATGTCGACGCCTCTCCAAACATATATTGGATTTGCTGATGGTGCTTGTCGTAGTACACGGAACATCTCTTCCGCAGCTTGGGTTATCTATTCGCCCTCTGACGAGTTAGTTTCTATGCATGGGGTAAGCCTCGGTCAAACAACGAACAACATTGCAGAATACAGTGCAGTGATTGAATTATTATCCGAATCTATTTCATTTGGAATTCGACGTTTGACAGTGAGGTTAGATTCTGAACTTGTTGTATTACAGCTTAATAGAGTTTATGCCATTAGGAATCCTGTGTTATTAAGGTTGTTTTTGAGAGTGCGTCTCTTGGAACGTGAATTTGATTACATTGAATATCAACATATTCCAAGGTCTTTGAATACATTAGCAGATGCAATTGCTTCTCGAATGTTGGACAGACATTTACGATAATCATGCAAGTAAATTTAAAAACATTTCATCACATATGTTAAACAAGATAAGCCGGTAATAGTGATATATATAGATAGAAGTGTGTCAAAAAATATATACATCGTCTTCGATCATAGGTTGAAAACACCTTATGATCGGCAAAATGATAGTACAAAAAGTCAAAATGTCACATGTGACTACAAAAGTGACTAGTCAATCACTGGTGGTGCTCTCTGTATGACACCACTGCGCGGGCTACCTTACGCAAAAATCTCCTAAACGGTCCAGGGACCGCGACTACGAAGCGCTGAAGCCGGGTAGGAATGTCATCCATAGTAGTCTCAGGTATATCTGCCGTGAGACGCTCTAGATCATGCTCCAACTCAGCTAGTACTTCTGCAGCCGCGTCCTGTGGGGCCGGTACCGGTGCAGCTGGATGTAGTCTATCAAAAGGCCGGAGGTTGGCTGGACGCTGTGGACCAACATCTGCATTTTGAAAAGTTTTACTATTAGTTTTGAGACGATATATATGAAAAATAAAAAAAAAATACATAATTAGAAAACTTGTGAAAATAAAAGTACCTCTGTCGTCCCATTGTTCTCCCTGTGGAAGAACCATGTCCGGATCACCTCTGAAATCCATTCCGGCATACGGAAAGTCCTGTATCGAAAAAACCTGGTCCTCTAACCAGTGAAAGTAACTATCTGAGAATCGAACCACTGCCGCACCCTCGTCAGGATGCCGGGCCATCACCGCAACCCATCGTATCAGCTTTGGCTCCCGAGGACCCAAGATATCAACAGTGAGTTGCTGAGGGATCAGCATTGGAACTCTCTCCAAGGCAAAGCTCACGACTAGAGGCCCATATCCAAAAGTCTTTAGTCGTCCGTTCTTTGCCTTGGTCAGTTGGCTCTTCATATGAGCCGACACAGCTTCACACCAGTTGAAAATGGTGCCTTGGTAACAGTCAATTGCCATCCGCATTTGGGATCCGGAAGCAATGTGTAAAGCGGCCGCGCCGCAAATTCTGGTAACCGTGAACGCTATGACTTTGAGTTCCGGTAGAGTGATGTGTTTTATCTCTATGCCTTTTGAATGGTGAGCCCCACGTGTGCACCAATCCTCGCGGAGACTATCAAGGGATTGGCCACCCGGCCTAGTCCCCGCAAGACTGAGTTGCTCGCCTCTGTTTGGCAAGCCAGTGAGAAAGTATACATCCGAGGGCTCTATCTCGAGCTGGTGCCCTCCTATGTAAAAGCATTGTTCTTGAACGTTCCATCGCTCAACCAGCCATTCCAAGAATCTTACCTGGCCCCTCATGCCCGGTATGGTCCAATATTTGTATAATCCGCATGCTCTTAGGGCATCCAGAGAAGGTTGGTGATTTATTGCAGCTTCATCTTCCTCTACATGCTCTCTTTCTCTCCAGTCTAACATGATTAATGCCCTGCATATCAAAAATAGCAATTAGAAATTGATTTGAGGATTTTTGGTAGGTTTTTGAGGGAGTTGGGGTTTTGAAATGCGCACTTCTCGGAAGACGCACCCCGGCTTTGTAGCACAGGGCGCCCGGACGCAGCTGGCCTGAAGGCGGGCTGCGTCTTCCGACCGTTTTCCCGTATGAGAAAAAGTCGGGGGACGCAGGTCACCCGAAGGGCACCTGCGTCCGCCGAGAGGCGCATTCCAAAACCAAAACCCCCCCAAAAAATGAAACTAAGACCTAAAAATTAATTCTAAACGGATAGAAATGCAGAGTAGGATGTGTAAAATACCTGGATGAGACGGCGTTCGATTCCGACGGTCAGATTTTCCGCAGCGACCACGGGAAGTTTCTTGTCAAAAGCTCCTTTTTCAACCTCCAAAGTCAAACGGTAAAAATGACATGGTAAAAGGTCTTTTTATAGGTTTTTTGGATGAATTAGTTCATTTTTTACCATGAAAAGATGTTTTTCGATGTATTTTTGCCTATTTTAAACAGGTATGAGTAATGTGTCGCTTTTGTGCAGGACAAAGGGATTTCGAGGGAAATTGTAATTTTTTCACAAACAAAAATATCAGAGTCATCTTTTAAGCCCTTTTCTGACTCCTAAAACATGAAAAGATCGCCGAGCGTTTCTTTTACACTCGTTAAAACGGAATTAAAAGACGGTCCCCTTTTAGCTCTTTTCTGACCGCAAAATCAGGAAAAGATTGCCGGGTTTTTGTCGTTTCGAACTCGATAAGGAAATAAAACGACGTGTCCTTGATCGCTTTTTACTTTTCAGGTCAACGACACTATTATGAAAGTACTCCTTGGTCGCAAGATCAAGCGGTTCCCCCAGGTATTATTTTATACTTTTTCGGGCTTGAGGGACACAAATATACGAAAAAGTTCAACGTGGAGTCTCCTTTTGTTTTTTCAGACTCTCTAAAAATGAAAAACGCCGAGTTTCTCCTATACTGGGCTCGTTAAACTTTTACAGTAAAGGACCTGTTCAATTACAAACAGGAACGAACCACTCCTTCCTAGGGTTCGAATTTAAACTAGGTTGGACTCGTCCGAAGGATGAGCTTATAATCAAGCATATGTTATCCTCCTCAAGCTTGTTAAAAATAAAGAGGTACTTGCCAGAAATGGTGGGGGAAAAGAGAGAAGAATGAACCTATTTGTCACCTTTTGTCTCAAAAGAAACTTTATTACCACTCTTGAACACGACACTTTTTCATTCACCTGGGTTGGGAAATCTTTTACCTCACAGTTGATCAAACCACTTTGAAAGTCTTTAACCGGGTTCCGGGGATTAACTTTGAGTTATTCGTCACCAAGCCATCTGTCGTGTCGTTATGTGTTCAAGAGGTCTGCAAGCAAAAACTTTCATCTGCAAAATACTTGTCATCCATTTGACCATCCCTGAGTCAGTCCTTACAGCAACATTTCTTCAACTTGAACAATGATTTCGTGTTGCGGGCTTGCCTGCAACGGGTCGCTTTCTATCGACATCGACACATTATCTAGAAAGATGACTTAGGAATCGACAGCACCTTGAAGTCTGCATGCATCAATGGCAGGTTTCTCGCCTTTGACGTCAGTTTACATCATTGACTTTCGATCAAAGGATTCCGTGAAGTGTTCGACATCAAAACATCTATTCACATTTCACGGGTTGTGCTTGGTACTTTGAGAACCATTGACATTACTGGTGGTTTCTCTCACGCTTGTTAACAGTTTGCATCATCGACTGGTAATCAAGTGGTTTCTAACATGTTCGACATCGAATCATTTAATCACATGGCTAGAATCGTACCAATTCGGGAAGTAGAAGTGAAGACCCTGGATCTAGTTTCTACCATCCAGGCTGCGAGGAGTTTTGTATTCATTATCTATGTAGACTAATCATAAACAGATGGCTGCGTCCATACTGTGTCTACAAAAGTCTATAAAAATGATGTACTGCAAGATCATTCCTGTATCAGAATAGTTAGTCCATTAGTTAAAGTTTTGAATCTGAGTATGGGAATGCCTACCTCAGTGATGATATAATCTTATACATGTATTTTGTGTTGAAAATTGCAGGTTCCAACCAGGTCATCCACAAGACAATCCTTGAAATGATAAAGCGCTTCACCCTTCCTAGAATTACAAAACCCTAATCTATTCCAGGCTTCGCACTTTAGGGGGCAATCTGTTACACTAAAAAATGTCACCATGACCACTTACAGTTAGTATGGCTCAAATCAACAGTCATGCTACCCTCTTAGGCAAGTCTTATGCCTCTGCTATCCATCTCAAACTCAAAGAAGAGAGAAAGTCTTGTCAAAAATATGTTTATCTCTGGGGTCGCAGGTTCTCTCTAGCCTTACCTGCGGGGACGCTCACAATGTTCACAAAAGGTGCATCCTTGGACGCTCTGTATGTTAAGGGACAGGTGTGTCCTTCTGTAAAAGGCAAAATGCGCGAGTTTCATCTTAAAAAAGTTACTTGTGGTTACTTCTAGAACTTTCTAGAGGTCGGTTTGATGAATTGGATGTGCCTCCAGTTGGTTCATGTATCTCTATTAAGGGGGAACTTATCCCATCAATAAGGGAGCTATCCCACCCAAAGAGGGGGATTATCCCATTGATGGTGGACCTGAATAACCTCTTTACAGCACTATAAATAAAGACATTGAGCCAGGGGAGGGGAGGTTGAAGCTATACATTTTCTTTGGGTAAATGCTGCAGGAATTAGGACTCCCATTTAGAACCTTGTGAGGAGAGATTGTCTTTGCTTGATTCTACTTGGAAGTGGGTGAGCTTTGTCAAAGTAGAGGAAAACCCTTGATGGACCCTGGGAGGAACTTGCACAACACCAAGGCCAGGTTGTAAGAGTTTCTTTGTTTCGTTATTAATACAAACTGGTTTATTTTTCTCAATAGCTTGTGTTAATGAGTTATTTCATGTGTTCCTTGGTCTGCATGTTAAATATATGTTTTATTATATGAAATGCAAGTGCTTGGTAATTGTTTGATTGTTTGTGGTTGCAGGAATTGACTTGAAGGAGGAGCTCATCCGGATCGGCAAGGACGGACTACAACAACCGCGTTTTGGAATAAGGTAAGCCTAAACACTTGTAGTTTTCATGTTTTAAAAGGTATATTTAGAGAAAGATCACTCCATTTTGTCTTGTTTGTCGCTAGAGAGTTTAGACTCCTAGGGAGGTCAGTTGTGTCCGCACAAACGACTTTTTCCGCCACGACACTTTCTCCATAGGTATTTGGAGGAAGAGATATATATGCAAAAACCATAAGGATATGAGGTAAAAGGGAAGGAGAAACTAGTGTGCAGGTTGAAGAAGAGCTTGTATGGCTTAAAGTAGGCTCCAAGACAGTGGTATCTAAAATTTGACAGGTTTATGTCTGAACAAAATTATACTAGATGTCACTCTGATCATTGTGTTTATCTCAAAAGGAAAAATTATGGCAGCTATATTATATTGTTATGTATGTAGATGACACGCTTGTTGCAGGTTCTAACATGCAAGGAATAAATGTGCTTAAAAGAAAATTGGCAAACTAATTTGCAATGAAGGATTTGGGTGCTGCAAATGAAATCCTTGGTATGAAAATAACTATAGATAGTAAGAATTGCAAGTTAACATTGTCTCAGAGTGAGTACATACAAAAGGTGGTGAAAAGGCTTAATATGCAAAATGAAAAACCAGTTAGTATACCTTTGGCTAGCCATTTCAAACTAAGTAAGGAAATGTGTCCCAAGACTCAGGAAGAAATGGATTATATGTCTAAAGTTCCATATGCATCAGTAGTTGGAAGCTTAATGTATGCAATGGTCTGCACAAGCCCTGATATTGCACATGCAGTGCGAGTTGTAAGAAGGTACATGAACAATTCAAGAAAAGAACATTGGATGGCAGTGAAGTGGATTCTCAGGTATTTGAGAGGTACCACAAATCAATCATTATGTTTTGGTGGTTCAAACATTGCTCTACCGGGATATGTTGATGCAGATATGGCAGGTGGTAGAGATAACATGAGGAGCACCACAGGTTATGTGTTTACTATAGGTGGAACAACTGTCAGTTGGGTCTCAAAACTGCAAAGTGTTGTTGCACTCTCAACAATGGAAGCAAAGTATGTTTCTGCTACAGAGGCTAGCAAAGAAATGATTTGGTTACAAAGGTTTATGGATGAATTGGGTAAGAAGCATGAGTTGGGCAGGTTATACAGTGACAGGTAGAGTGCCATACATCTTGCAAAGAAGTCTGTGTTTCATTCCAAGACTAAACATATACAACTCAAGTACCATTTCATACTGTCAACATTAGAAGATGGATAGTTGAAGCTGGAAAAGATACACACTAGCCAGAATCCTACATATATGTTAACAAAAGCGGTAACCAGGAAGAAACTTAGATTCTACTTAGTTTCAATTGGTCTTCAAGTATGATGAAGAAGATGAGAAATAACGAGGTCCAAAGTGGAGTCATTGTCTAGCAAATGAAGCAGCGGTGGAGTTGCTATAATCAGTCTCCAAGTGGGAGATTGTTGGGTGTGGAGCCTGATTATCTTCCTTATTTAGATGTATCGCCACATTGGACCCCAGTTCGTAATGTGGCGGAAACACCACCCATAAAATGTACGTTGCAAGGGGGGTCCAGGAGGGGTGGCTGCGATCCTTAGGAGCCCCCCCTTGGCGGGGGGTCGGGGGCAGCGTCCCCGAAGCTAAAAATAGATGTAAAATTGCCTTGTAAAATGTTGTATTTTCGTAGTCAACTTGGGCCGTTCATTAGGCGGAGATCTGAAGGTACATGTTATGTTTAATTCAGGGTTATTTTCCCTAGAAGGTAACCCCTCGCTATATGTGAGGGAATTTTATTGTGTCTATGTAGATCTATATTCTGAGTGAGAAAGAGGGAGGAGATTGTGTAAGAGCGAAGAGGGAATTACATCAAATCTGTTGTAGGTTGTATCTCTTCAATTTGCTAGATAATATAAAAGGAAGGACTGGTTTTTTCTCCGTGACGTAGTCCAAATTGGGTGAACCATGTATATCTATGTCTCTCTTGTTTTATGTGTTTATGTTTCTACAATATATTTTATGTGTTTCATTGCTCTGTAATATATCATTTTCTGACACTCTTTTTAAGAAATTTCACCTCCCTACACTCCCTAACATCTATCCCTACCCCCAAAAAATTTCCCAAGAATTTATACACCGTTAAACCTCTTCATCTCCCTCCATTTGCAAAATATTCCCTTTTCTCTTTGAGGCCATTTGCTGCACATAGGGACAATTTTGTTTCAAAATATGTTTCTGACCCAATGGAGAAGAATTTTACAAACTTGAAAGAGGGTTTTGTCAATAATAGGCCAAGAAAAAAAAACTCTTTCATTTTATCCACATGTGTTATGATTTGAGATAAATTCCCTAAATACACTTGCTATGAGAGAGTTGCTCAGTATTTTAGTGACCAACCACAAACTTGGATTATGAACAAATGAGAAATTATTGTTTAAAATTGGAGGTGATTGTTGTTACCCACATGCCAAATAACAAAAACCTCTCGCATATTTTCAAAATTATTTATGGTTAAAGATATATCACTCAACCTTTCAACCCTATTTTCGCATAAATTTGGCAATTTTTGGCACAGTCACCCTACGAAAAGCGTAGCGTGGGCCACGCTATGCTTTTTCTGGAGGGATCTAAATGATATAAAATATACATGGTTGGATAGATATTGAATTATACATCAGGGTTGGGCACCTGTAAACCCAAGTCATCAAATTTTGCAGGGTGAAAATGGCAAAAACCCACCTGAAAAACACCTTTCCGCCCTGTTTTTTGAGGCCATGTTATGGTTTTTTACCAGTCTTGGGAGAATTGATTTTTGAGGGGCTATATTTGATCATTTTTAGTTCTTGAGGATTCCATTGTTTATCAGATAGAAATATATTTCCAATAATCTATCATGAACTCAATTTTGAGTTCAAGAAGGCCTCCAAAAGTGGCCTACAATCTCACGCTTCACTTTTTCCAGGAGGCTAGTTTCTTCATCAGTTCGACCTAGTTTGACTTTTTCACTTATGTAAATGATGTAATTGATTAATCCTAGTGTAAATATAATGTAATAGTAGGTGATTAGTCTTTGTAAGTGGTTTTGATGTAAATTTGGCCTCATTTATGAGAGTGGTTGGAGTCAAAGTTAATTGAAGAAGTTTTTTTTAACTTTTCTAGACAATAGGGTTTGGTTAGAACACCTCATGGAGAAGTTCCTAGAGTCATGGATTTGACCCCTGAGAGTGGGGAGATGTTTTTTTGGTATTTATGTATCATTTTTTCAGTCATAGAGAAGGGTTGGACATTAGAGGAGAGAACTATTGTAGCTTGTATTTGGATATTTTCTGGAAATCAAAGGATACAGTTTGTAGCTATTATCTAGGAATTCATGTGCAGTAAGTTTGTGATGTTGTTTTTTCTCTGTTATCACTTTATATGAAAGATATTCATATTCTCTTTTCATTTATCAATTCTTCAATGGTTTTCCTTACAGTTTATAAACATAATTCTTTGCATAAAGCTCTGTTTTGATGGAAAAATCATTATGTGTTACTTTATTTCTTGCTTAATGAATTCATGTTTCATGCTCATTAAGACCTTTAGCTTCTTCTGAACACTACACTACACCGAAAAACCCTAAGATCCATCACAAAAGTATTTCTACCTTGCTCCTTTATATATTTTCTATTGTAACCCCTTGATCTTGTTGACCTAGCTACCTGTTTTTTCTCCCTTATCCAGCAACAAAACACTAAATTTTACCAAAACCTATCTTATCCTAGTATACCTGGCCTCAAATCTAATCCTTTTCCAGTCAATTCATTGGCTTTGATCATAGGGAGAGCCCTCTCTGGTTTGGTAGGGCTATCTATCAAAATAAAAGCTTGGTCTGTGGTTACCTCCGTTGATCTCCTTATCACCCTGAGACATTTTGGCGTCGTTGTTGGGGAAATGAGAGATCATACCTTCCCTGGGTAAGAACAACAAGGATCAGATTTGATTTTCTGATGGTGGAAAATGGTTAGACACATATGAAGGCTAAAATCATTCACTTGGCGACTCCAAATCAGTTTCAAACTTAATTCAAAGACTCCATTGGAGGATGAACCTTACGAACAGAAACATGCAAAGACAATATGGGAAGATCATGTATTCAAATTGGAATTTCATCCAAGAATTCATGTTATTTATTGTAAATTATTTCTTTTCTTTTCCTGAGAATGTCAAGAAGGTTTTCCAGAGTATATTGTATTTGATAAAATATCCCTGACCCACATTTGATTCCTTTCCTTTGAAGATTGTGAATGCAAATTTTGATTTTGAACAAGACCCTTCTTCTGAATCTTATGATGACCATATTCAACTTGATGAGCCTCAAGAGATCAATACTAATTTTATAGCTTTTGTAGATACTCCTATACCTTGTAAAATTCCATATAGATACAAGCCACTCATCTTACCTCTTATACTCCATGATTTCCCTGAAAATTATTACAAATATCTTCCCAGGTTTGATGGAGAATATGGTAACATCACTGCTGAAAAACACATTCATAATTTTGAAAAATTTCTCCACCATTTTGAGATTGAAGAAGATGATGTCAGTGTCAAGATTTTTGCTTTATCTTTGCAAGGTGAAGCTAAGAAATGGTTTAAGAACTTACCAGTTGCAAGCATTTTCGATTTCCATCAGTTTGTGAAAGTCTTCCTTGATAGATGGGTGATCAAGAGGAATCCTTTTCTGATTTTAGAAGAATATAATCATTTGGAAAGACAGTCAGGAGAAACAGTGCAACACTTTTCAGCTAGATTCAATCAAGTATACCATTCAATGCCTGCTGATATAAAACCACCTCCCAGTTTAGCTCTCTTACACTACTTAGATGCCTTTGACCCGGAAATGGCATTTCAATTGAGAGAAAGGGATCCTACCATACTTGAAGAAGTTCAGGACAATGCAATAGATGTGGAAGCTAATCTATTGGTCAAAAGGTCAAAGTTGAAAGAAGAAGTGAGGGAGAACATAAAGAAGGAACATCTAACATCTTCAAAAGTGAAGCTTGACATTTTGGTAAGCACAATGGAAGAAATGATGCAAAAGATCATGATGAGAGATAAACTTGCTATTAAAAAACACCATGTCCCTCTTACTGCTGAAGAAGAAGAGGTTGTTGACCCTAACCATTATCCTACTCATTCCAGTTACCATAGATCAAAAAATTATTGTTTTATGTATTCATTTATGGACAGTCATGAAAATGGATCTGTAGATCAACCCATGGAGGATCAATCTACTGATCTAATGTGTATGTTTGATGTCATTCCTTATAATGATGAGTTACTTAAGTATGATCAATATGATGATGATTATGTTGTTGAAATAGAGGCTGACTCTACAAGGAAATCAACGACATGTTTTTGGGAGGAAGAAGCTTCATTACAGTAGCTCAGATGTAGCACTCAGCTTATGCATATCAATCATGACAACAATGAAGAGAATCCAGAAAATTTCAAATCAGGTGAAAGGTCTTTGCCTTTATGTTTTACTTCATTTCAATTACTGAGAGAAAACTTCCCTAAGATTAGAAATCAACAGTCTTTCAGTTTTGATGTTGAGCACGAAGAAGACCATGAAATTCTTGACCAAGACTCCTTACCTTTGTGTTTCTCTTCATTTGAAATAATAAGAGAAAACTATAAGGTTACCAAGGAAGAAAATAAGCAAGTTGAAAGCAGTTGGCAACCTTCTCTTGAAGTTGTTGAGAATGTTGTTTGTAATATAGAACCTTTTTTTAGTCCACAATCACCATTACCAAGAAACATTCAGTTTGAAAATGCAGCGAAAAGTGTGGAACATGAAGAGTTTATAGAAAATCATGTAGCCTCATTGGAACCAATGTATGATAAGTTGCAGCAGTCCTCTCAAGTTCTCCTTGATCCAATAGCTGATGTTGTGGATGGTATCTGTAGTCAAAGTCCTTCTCCATTAGTTAACTATGAGCTTCAAAACAAACATGACATGAATTTGATGAGATAACTGGCTTCATTGTCTTGTTTAGCAGGAATCTTGTTACAAAGTTCATCTGAAAATTTGCAGTGCACATTTGTTTCGCTTGAGAATGAAAAACTTCATTTTATAAAACAACCAATGTCTGAAAAGGAAGAAGATTCTTGTCTCGTTGTTGATAATCAAGAAAAGGTAGTCATTCACGAGTTTCAGGATCCTTTTCTCAAGTTGTTGCAGTCACCAAGGGAGATGAATTTTATTATATTTACGGATCATGTACACATGTTCATTGGACACTTGGAGTGGCCTAGCTTTTGTTTTTTCTACCTGCTCAACGAAAGTACGAGCAAAATTCAAATAAGTATCCATTTGTTGGATTGGTTACACTAAAGGGATCATTACACATGATTGTATGTATATATGTTCAGCAGGTTGGCAGTTATCGTTAGAAGTTTGAAGCCCAAGGAGAAGGCCATAAGGCTTCTATGGTAAGCTGCAATATTTTTTTTTTAAAGTTGTAATTCAATTTTTCAGTTAGTGTGTTACAAATTTTATAGTCAAGTCAGTCAGTTTGTCAGTCTGTTTCAGTTTGAGTTTGGTCTTTGAACTTTGACTCCATGCTCAATGAATAAGGCTACTTGGTCTACGGTGTTCTTGACACCTCCAAGGAACTGCCATCCCCAACTGGAGCCAATGTTAGTGTCATTTAGTTCTTCCTGTCACCAGTGATCAAATATGCTTTTACCAAGTTTTGTTAGGGGTCTCAAGTCAAATTTTATCATTTCATTAGGTTTCAAAATAAAATTTGGTCACTGGTTATTGTGTCTAGGTCACTACTTCTCCCTTCACTTACTCATGGTCTTCATCACTCATCATGGTCATTGTCTTCTTCGAGGTATCATATCTTCATTCAAGTGTCTTGGGTCATGAAATGGTTAAATTACTCATTTTAGGTCATGGTCTAGGGTTTCACTCCATGTGTCATCATGATACCATATGTCAAAACAAAAAACATGTCCATCATGTGAGTCAGTGGGTAAAGGGAGTTAGCAGCTTAGGGAAAGAAAAATAAAGGTAAAGGTAATGTTTTATTTCAAATAAGATAATGCTACAGTACACTACCTCGTCTCATCATTTCTCAAAGGGACATATGATGTCATGCCACTAGCAAAGCAAAGATCAACTTTCAAGCTACAAAGGACCATCCAAAGCATAAAAAGGGTTTCATTTCAGCATTCACAAGTTTAAGCATCTCCTTGGCAAGTAAGTAAACATCTGGCACCTCTTATGCATCCTTCATTTTGAAGAACTCAGTGAAAATCCCTCTCTTAGGGTTACATTGTGCTTTTGGTCTCCAAATGATTTTTCTTCATTGCAGTGAAAAAAATCCTAGTTTTTATGTTCCATAACACCCACACATACCTTATATACCCTTGCCAACCATTTCCCATACCCATTCCCTTCATTTACCCTCATTTTCCCTAAACCCTAGCTCAATGCTATGTTTTTGGAAATTTCTAGGCTAGGACTGTGTTTAGACTTTTTCACACCTTTCCCTCACTCTTTTCAAGAAATTCCACCTCCCTACACTCCCTAACATCTATCTTACCCTCGAAAATTTTCCCAAGAATTTAGACACCCTTAAACCCCTTCATCTCCCTCCATTTGCAAAACAATCCCTTTTCTCTTTGAGGCCATTTGTTGCACATAAGGATAATTTTGTTTCAAAATATGTGTCTGAACAAATGGAGAATAATTCTACAAAAGTGAAATAGGTTATTATCAATACTAGGCCAAGGAACAAAAACCTCCTTTAGTTTATTCACATGTGTTATTATTTCAGAGAAATGTCCAAAATACACTTGCTACAGGAGAGTTGCTCAGTATTTTAGTGACCAATTAAAAACTTGGATTTTGAACAAATGGGAAATTATTTTTTAAAACTGGAGGTGGTTTGTGTTCCCAACATGCCAAAGAACAAAAACCTCATATATTTTCAAAATTATTTATGGTTAAAGATATATCGCTATAGTTGATCATTTTTTAGTGCTTGAGGAGTCCATTGTGTAGCAAACAAAAAGATCTTTCCAATGAGCTATCATGAGATCAATTTGGAGTTCAGGAAGGCCTCCAAAATTGGCATGCAATCTCACCTACACTTTTTGTAGTCCATGCTGTGCTTTTTCCAGCTTCATTGCGCTGTTTCCAAGAGGCTAGTTTCTTCATCAGTTCGACCCAGTTTGACTTTTTCACTTATGTAAATGATGTAATTGAGTAATCCTAGTGTAAATATAATGTAATAGTAGGTTATTAGTCTTTGTAACTGGTTTTGATGTAAATTTGGCCTCATTTATGAGAGTGGTTGGATTCAAAGTTAATTGAAGAAGTTGTTTTTAACTTCCCTAGACAATAGGGTTTGGTTAGAACACCTCACGAAGAAGTTCCTAGAGTTATGGATTCGACCCTTGAGAGTGGGGAGATGTTGTTTTGGTATTTATGTATCATTTTATTAGCCAGAGAGAAGGGTTGGACATCAGAGGAGAGAACTATTATAGCTTGTATTTGGATATTTTCTAGAAATCAAAGGATACAGTTTGCAACTATTATCTAGGAATTCATGTGCAGTAAGTTTGTGATGTTGTTTTTTCTTTGTTATCACTTTATATGAAAGATATTCATATTCTCTTTCCATTTATCAATTCTTCAATGATTTTCCTTATAGTTTATAAACATAATTCTTTGCATAAAGCTCTATTTTGATGGAAAAATCATTATGTGTTACTTTCTTTCTTGCTTAATGGATTCATGTTTCATGCTCATTAAGACCTTTATCTTCTTCTGAACACTACACTACACAGAAAAACCCTAAAATCCATCACAAAAGTATTGCTAACTTGATCCTTTATATCTTTGCTGCTGTATCCTTTGATCGTGTTGACCTAGATACCTAGTTTTTCTCCCTTATCCAGCAACAAAACCCTAAATTTTCCAAAACCTATCTGAGATTAGCATACCTAGACTAAAATATATTCCTTTTCCAGTCAATTCATTGGTTGTGATCATAGAGAGAGCCCTCTTTGGATTGGTAGGGCTAGCTACAAAACTAAAATCTTGGTTTGTGGTTACCTCCGTCGATCTCCTTATCAGCCCGGGCATTGTGGAGGATAACACAAGGAACCTTGGGGACCTGAACACTCATGCTTGAGAGATGCAGAGGAGATGGAAAATGTAGCGAAGGAGGATATCCCTTATGTCTTTTAGGATGAGGGCTCTTCTTTGGATGAGTCCATGGGGTCATATGAGTATGCCTCTCGGGAGTATGAGCAGTCATGTGGAGTTGTTGACAGTAGGCCAGATTTATATTCCGGTGTGTATGGTGAGTAGCCAGTGGACATTATGGGAGAAGAACAGGATGACGAGTCACCAGTGATGATTCAACATGAGCAACATAGTGTGGAGCATGAGTTAGATGAGGAGGATGATGTGCATAGTGTTATGCTCCTATACTAATAGGTGTCATATTTCATGATTGACTGGTAAAATCCCAAATATGTTCATCCTTTCCCTGCTGCAAAGGTTCCATATTTTGAAAAGATCAAAAAGCTTAAAAAATAAAAAGAGGGTATGCACTAAAAGAAAGATCAAAGGACAAAAAGAATGAAATGGTCGAGAAAAGGAAAAGAAAAGAAATGGACCCCAAAGAAAAGACCAGGAAAGTGTGCTAGTCCAAAATGCCACTACTATTCTATTTTTTGCAAAAGAATTTCTTTCTGTGCAATTAGTTGAACCTTTGCCACAGTTGATGGATGGCAAAACAACTTAATCTTGGCCAGTTCATGTTTAAATTTCTTGTTTTAGAGATAGAGAATAAAATCTGTCCAAACAGTTCAATCTTGGCAGATGAATAGTTAGGTAGAGAATCAAAGGTGCTCAATTGTTAAATCTGAGCCCTTGGAAGAAATAAGGGCAGACTTAGTTAGGATTGCAGTCAAAAGAAAAGAAGAGAGTGAGGGTTTACTAGTCCAAGTGCACCCATGTGAAAGGAAGAAAAAATGATAGGTATAGTAGGTTGGGTAGGCAGTTTTGATGTTGCAGAAGCATGCTTATAATTAACTTTTGTTTCTCAGCAGGTTCATCTCATTTGATATCATAAGTACAATGGCAATGGTTTGACTACAAATCAGGTGATGCATGTCTAACTTCCCTTCACACTTTCCCAAAACTGATTACTAACCTCCCCCCAAGGAGATTGAGATCTGCTCAATACTCCTAAATTACCCCATTTTCGTGAAAAAGCCTGAGTAAAACTCTATTTTGCTAAGTAAAAAAAGCCACATTTCTTGTGTAAAAAATCCCTATTTTCTCCTAAGCCTAAGTTGTTAAGACATTATAACTTAGCGCTTATTTTGTTACATATATCAATTTTCATATTAACCCTAAATTTATTATGTAATTCCTATATAATTTGTTCCCCCCCATATTATATAAATATATGAAAAAATCCTGAAAAATTTAATATCCCGCCCCTGCTAACTATAGCAATATATCATGGTTCTAACGGAATTATAGGTTCATCAGGAACCATATAATAACCATCCCCGGGCATGGTTTTGGAGTCAATTAACCCCACGTTATTTGATTAACAAACAACCTTGCAAACCTTTTAATAACCCATTACCGTGCCATTTAAAGAATTAATCAACATCCAGTTGATTAATAACTTAACCAAAGGTCCCATGAACCAATCATTACCCGCCCATAGTAAAAACATTATTTAATTATGTTGGGCCCACGCTATTTGAACCTCCGCCATATACTGTTGACCGCCAGACATTGGATCCAAGCCCTCTCATCCAATGGCCCACGATTATATCGCGCAGCCCTTCCCTTCTGAAGATTACCGCCGGGGAGCCGGCGGTATTACCACCGTACTGGGGACACGCGGCGCCCTCCTGGCATGCTCGCGGCCCCTCCTCCCGATAACACCTTAGCCAATAAGTAGTGCAGGCCAATACCGCTTACCACTCTCCCGCTTACCCCGCCCGCTTACATCACCTCCACATCATCGCCACGTCACCCTTTCGTACCCCGCATCACGACAAAACTATCCCGTCATGCTGACGTCACCTGACCAAAAGCACCAAAAAGCCCGCGAAGCCGATTTTTTGTTTAAAAAACCCGTAAAAACGTCATTTTCGCTCATTTCTATTCATTGTTTTCACAATACTGGTGCATAAAAATTAGCGTCTAGCAGCTACCAGAGCTCCAATCTGCCACCCTGACCGGCAAACTCCAGCATTCTGCGCCTCAACTCATCGGTCGACCTGCCAATTGCGCTCCTGCATTTCCAAAAACACAGGTATTTTCCCTCTTCCACCTCCCGAACCCATGTTTTTGGTTTTCCTCTGCAAAATTGTACCTATAGGAGCCAATTTTGTACTCTGTTTCCCTTTTTCCACAAGAAATTCAACCTCCAGTTAAAAATACAGAAAATTGAGCAATGGCAGCCCCGGTCGCCCTCAATGTTGCTCCTCTCAATGCACCTCATATAGACCAGCATCATTTACCCTTGGCTGATAGAGATTTCCAGATACAAGACCCAAGTGGTATACAAAATCATTCGCAAAATTTCTGCCTAATCAGAAACAGTCATTTGGACAATTCTGATATCTATGGAGTATGGGAATCCAATCTCCCCAGGTATTACCTTCCCTCAGTCAATATATTCCCATCACAAGCTGTCCTTTTCTACATAACTGCTGATTCTATCAATGAAATGTTGCAATTCCATCCAGTTCAGCCTCTTGCTCCTCTGTCCATGGGATTTTTTCTTGAGCAAGGCTCTCAACTATCCAGTGTAGAAATAGCTCAGATTGCTAAGATATTCATGAAACCAGATTGCCAGCCCAGGGGCCACCTCCTTATTTACATGTCTGGTTCAATGAAATTGGAAGAATTATTCCTGACATGATATCAGTGATCTTGGGATTCAGGTCCAGTGAATTTGTGGATGAAATGGTCCTGGTTCTACTATCTACCTTCACTCCTGGACAACCCCCTGCTATTAAGTATGACTATGCCTCTTTCATTGCTGACAAAATCCATGGTCAATTTATGAATTTGGAAAGAGAAGGAGTGTTTAAATACACAAGTTTCATATATCATCTGTTGTTGTATTACCGCCCGACATTTTTATATTTCCCATTAGAAAATTGGATGCCAAAGGAGAAATGAGGTCTGTAATCTTTTGGACCTCTGTCTTCCACAGAATTGTTGAAACCCCTTATACTTACTGTGAATTCATTGACCTGTTCATACATCCAGCTTCCACTCTATTAATAGGAGCTCCTCCTCCTAGGCTATCTAGTGACATGAGGAAAATTTTACAGCTCTCCAAGAACTACAGGATAGGTGACTGGTACTTCTACCAGGATCACACTGAGATCGGGATATATGGCTGTGAGCTGTGCCCCTATAAACTGCCAAAATATGTGCCTATGAGACTGTTTGCTCTAGAGTATTTCAAGCAACTTATTAATGCAGATTTTACTCATTTTTGCAATGTCAAAAAGAAAGCTTAGCTGAGGATAAGAAACCAATTAGGCCCTTTTATCATTAACAAAAGAGAAGCATGGAAAGATGCTGATAAAATATTAGGGGAAGAGCTTAAATTGAAGAAAAGCTTCTGGTGGGTACCATATGACCCAAATGGCTTTATAAGTGAAAGAAAAGTAAAAAACCGGTTGTCCGCTTACAATCATCATAGGATCCCTGAGGTAGAACAATATGCCAATCAGGATGAATGGATAGAGGGTACATTAGTAGAAGAACTTACTTGGCAACAAAAAATGGAACAAGCTATGAAAGATTTAGAAAAGACCCTTGACCTGGACTCTTTTGGACAGGTATCTTTCAAGTTGCCTCAGCAAGCCGGAGTGGGTACATCTTCTGCTGGGACTTCACAGCAACCCATACAAGGGGCCAACATACCAATTTCAAGTTCTTCAAAGGGCAAGGAAGTGGCAGGCACCGAACAACAAGAAATGACAGATCAGCAGGAGGAAATTCCTCCAGTACAGACCAAAGCACCAGAGATACCAGCACTACAGACTCCTCTTAATGAGGAAAAAGGCAAGAAAAGGGATAGAGAAGAGGCCACACCCATCAGTGGACCTGCAAAACAGCCAGGTGCTAAGAGGCAAAGACTCAATCCTCTATCTGAAGAGGAAATCATTGAAGAAACATTAGAAAGCCTAAGAAGTGAGAGGGCAACCAGCCCACAGACCTCCCCAGTGATTGATACATCAGTCAGCTCACACAGGCAGGAGCTGGAAAGGCAGCATAGTGTGGAAGTCTCATCCTCAAGGCCACCAAGCAAGCAAACCTCTGATGTCAAAAGAACATTCACAGAGATTAAGGCTAGAAATGATCCATTGAGGCTGCAAATTTATGACCAATATCTCAAGATGGCCCCCACAAAACAGCAAAGATTGATGTTTGCATATGATATAAAGGAGGGCAAAATGATCATGAGCTACTTCAAACCCAAAGTACAGCAACCGCAATCAGCAACTGATTATATAAGGACAAATCTAGAGGTCTTGGCCAAGGACATTCGCCCAATAGATCAGATTGAGCTGCACAAACAGACAGGAGAAATGGTGTATTCTACACTAACTGACAAGGCAATGTTGGCTCATAAACTGCAAAATTCATTGGAGAACACCTCTGATCAGCTAGAATTAGAGAAAACTTCCTCTCTGGTAAAGGACAATAGGATTAAGTCCTTGGAAGATATTATCATTTAACTGGGACATGATCCCAAAGATGCCAAAGGCATAAAAGCATTAATGAGGAAGAAGGAAGAGGACATTGCTGCCCTAAGGAAACATCTCAAGATGCCTCCTTCCATGCATCCATAGACAACAGATGTTGTGCAGCAGAAATCCGAGGAGGACATGATGGACCTGCTCATGTGGTTAAATGAAAGATTAACTGAGACAAAGCAGGAATTGGAGAAAGCATTACAAGAAAAGCAGTGCCTCAAGTAACTCCATTGGTTACAACTGTCCCTCCCACAGTCACAACAACAGTGCCTTCCACTGTCCCAACATCAACTGCAGAAATCATCACAGGAGCGACATCAACAGCAACAGCACCAGGGAACAGTACAGCCATGACCACAGAGCAGTTAATCAAAGCCATGGAGGAGTTAAAACTTCATGTATCAGAATTAAAGCAAGTCAAAGAAAAACTAGCTAAGATTGAGCAGAACTATGATAAATCTAAAATGACTGTGGTAGAAAAGACAAGAGAAGTCAAAGCATTGGAAAATAAGGTAAAATCTTTAGAAAAATATCTCTCTCTGCTTAAACCTCTAGCAGAAATTAGAGGAATCCTGTGGAACAACATCATTCAATCACTTAGTGGTATATGGAGGTCTATTCAGACCATTTATGAACAAATTGATTTGATAAAAGTAGCCCAAGTGGAAGTTCAGAAAACAAGAGCGGTATTGGGGCAAATCCCTGAGCAAGCTAACAGGCTAATCAATTTTTTGAATAACAAAACTAGTGAAGAACTGGCAACACTAGATATCAGAGACAGAACAGGTACCATTTTGGATGTCAAGAGAGTTCTAACCATGAGAACTCTAATGCAAAACTTGGACAGAAGATGCCAGGACATGCAGATAGAAATTGACTCTTTTACAGACAAATTTACAGTCTTAAATCAAAAAGGTTTGCCAAGTCCTGTGGGAGATAATGATCGTTTTATGAAGCACAAGGACTATATACACAAATTAAATGCATTTTCTGTCAATCAAGCTAGTGCATCTTCAAGTACTTCAACAGAAAAGGCACTTCCATCTGGCCAGTCCCTGTATGACAGCCTGGAAAATCTTTTTTACATAGAGCATGAGGTTAAGCATCTGTTCACCACCCCACCTAATTTCTTTAGATACACAGAGACCGATGAGACTTTAAGGAAGCTGCAAAGACATCAAATACCAGGACCAGAGTGGTGGAAAAGCATGATAGAGATCTTGTAGACTTATTATTTGTTAGAACAAAATTGTGCACCATCTGTTGTAAATGCGCAGAACAGAAAAGAACCACGGTCTTGCAAATTAAAGCGTATCACATCAGCATTAAAGAAAGGGCCAGCCAAAGCAGAAAATCAACACACAAGATCATTGGAAGACAACTGGGAGACGAACTTACAGCACCAACCTCTAGTACTTCTCTTTAATTCGGATCAACCAGCGCAGCACAAGTTTATTCCATCATTTATTGTCTCCCTGTTTTCGAGATTGTCTGTCTCTATCTGTGTAAGAGAAACATTAATTATCAGCAGATATTTATCTTCTATCAGATATTTTGCATAATATATTGACGTTTTGTATAAATACCCCCTCACAAGAAGTATTTGGGGTTGGCTGGTGGTGAAAGTTCGTAGCTGTGACTGTAATACTGAACAATTTTTGGAATAAACGGCTATTGGAACCATTCATTTGGCTCACTGAATGAAGATTTGATGCTAAGGACCATGTCGCAGAATTCTTGAATCATTTCATGGATCAATAAGTCTCTTCTAACTCGTGTTTTACAGTTTCTGTGTTTACTATATCATCTATGTTTCATGATCTAAGTAATAGAGAAAAAGAATAACCCAGAATTTGCTTGTTTTCACTCTGTGTTCAATCTCTGTTATTTTTAATGTTTTCTTCAAGAATTAGCATAAACAACGAATTCTTAATTGCTCCTATTTCCCCTGGTTCTTTCATTTGGAATACTAGCGAAGGAATTCTTAATTTCTCCTTGGCAATAATCATCCATTTTCCCTCTGTCAACATGATGAAGGATTCTTAACTGCCCTTCACCCATTGACTCCATTCCATCAGATTTCAGCTTAAAAATTGTCCCATATTTGAGTACCTTGCTCTGTAATAAATTCTCTGATAAGAAACTTAACCCAGGAAGCCATCCTTCTTGACTCCATCATGCCCAATGGACTAAAATGTTTCAGTTTTACCTCACTGTTCTATTGACTCCCCATCCTTCCAACCAAAACTCAAAACAAACCTTTGCACTTCATAACTAGCCTAATATACCTCAAAACAAAGCTAAATTATAAAGAGAGAGCCCTCTCTGGATGCAGATTGGCTAGAATCTGTGTCTAAAAGATTGGTCTGTGGTTACCTCAGTCGTATTCCCTTTCTTACAACTTTTGGGAACAACCTGAGTGATAACATCATTGGTGACTCCGCTGGGGACCTGAATAATTGTTTGTTATTGTTGTTTGTTTGTTAAAGCTACAGATGGAGCCTAAAGTTAGCTAGGTAGCCTTTGAAACTGCTTTTGCTATGCAATTGTAGGAGTAAATAAAAGCTGCTTCAGTCTATCTCTAGTCTAGTTTTAGGCATTGAACAGCTGTCTCAAATACTTGATCAGTTCCCTGTTTTAATAGATCTTCAGGAAAATTCAAAACTCCCATATTTAAAAACTTCCTAGTAAGATACTATTAAAGTTGTATCTCTCAAATATTTCAAGAAAAACCAAAAATATATTCAGAAGTTGGCTCTAAAGAAGAAGATCCGTTACACTAGATCAAATCCAGATCCAAATCCCACACCTGTGTTCCAAAATCCTAATCTGATTCCTAAGCACCTTAAAAGCCAGCAGAGCCTTACCCAATCTGAGCTTACTCCTGCAAAAGCATCAGTCCTTTCTACCATTACTGTTGCTTCTCCTAGTTCACCATCAGCACTTCAAACCATCTTTTCCACTCCCCCATCCACTGCACATATTTCAACTGGTATCCCTGTTCTTCCAGCTGTTACACTTACCTCTGTAAATATGGCAAACCGATATGCTCCCTTGCAATTTCCTGCAAATCCAGGGGCTATGCCTCAGGATTATCAAAGAAAAATCACTTATTTTGATGGTACTGGCACTTACACAGCTCAACAACACACTAAGAAAATGATGGATTATTTTGAAAACTATGAGATTGATGATGATGATGTAAGAATGAAAATCTTTGTCCAAAGCTTAACTGGAGATGTTAGAACCTGGTTTAGAGCACTCCCTGCAAACACTATTGCTGATCCGGAAGCCCTTTTTCAGACTTTCCTAAACAGATGGGAAAAGAAAAAAGATCCCCTCCACATTTTAGCAGAATATGAAAACTTAAAGAGAGGTCCACAAGAAACTGTTCAAGATTATTGCGCCAGATTTAACAATGTATACCATGCTATTCCTCAGAATCTTAGGCCTCCACCGGACTTGGCCTTGATCAAATTCCCTGATGGATTTGACTCTGACATGGCATATCAGCTTAGGGAAAGAGCTCCTCGCAGCCTAGAAGACATGCAAAGTATAGCTGTCAGTGTTGAAGCCAACCTGATTTCCAAACGAGCTCGAGCTAGGGCTGAAAGGAGGATACCCATTAAAGAAGAACCTTCTACATTTGAGCAGAAATTAGATGCTATCATTAAAGGAATGGACAGACTTGGTGATAGGGTAGAAACAATTGAGAGGAAGTCCTCTTGGGATGGTCAACAGAACAACACAGGAAGAAACCCAAATTTCAGAAAAAATCAGAATCCTAATACTGGAAAGGTTGGTCCTGACCAAAACATTAGACCTTCATTCCAGTAAAACTATGCTCAAGCTTCAACTTCTAGTGAACCAACACAGGACACTCAGATTAACTTAATGGGGCTCAGTAGTGAACAACAAATTTTCTTGACCCAAGAAGACCAAGAAGCTCATACTCTTAATCAGTTTCAAATCCAATCAGGTGAATCATTTGATTTTAGAGAAGGATATGACACTGCCATCTATGAAGTTCACAAGCAATACAATCTCAGAAGCAGGATAATAGATGTCCCTGATGACAATAAACAGAAAGAAACTAAACAAACTAGCAGAGCTAAAGTCAAGAACCCTCCTATGCAAACCCCTCCTAAAACAGTTCCTAACCCAAACAGTCCTACAGTTGAAGATATATCAGACAATCAACAACCTAATAAACAGTCTTCAGCTTTCATTTCTTCCAAAGAAATTGTGAAAGAACCTCCTGAAATTGACATACAAGCAACTTCAGCCCATAACACTGCTGCTGATAAAGGAAAAAACACTGAAAAAACAGCTGAAAAAGAAAATTTCGCTGCCCGAAATGACAAAACCCAAACAGAAAAACCTTTTAACCTTGAGACCGAAATAGGCAAATTGAAGATAGCAATTCCATTGTTAGAATTGGCTAGGCATGATGTCTATAGAGAACAAATCAGCAGATCACTTCAAATTTTTGAAAACAAAGATGCAGTAAATGTCCTTGATGATAAACCAGAATTAATTTTTGGCCTTGAAGTAAATGGTAAATCAGCAGAGGGAGGGGTTCCTTCTTTCTATGTTAGTCTGAATATTCATGACAAAGTACTGCACAATGCAATGTTTTATTCTGGAGCTTCCCATAATTTAATGCCCAAATCTGCAATGGAAAAGTTGGACCTAGATATCACCAGGCCGTACAAAGAATTGTTCTCTTTTGATTCAAGCCAGGTCAGATGTCTAGGATTGATCAAAGATTTATGTGTATCACTAGTTCAATACCCTGCTAAGACAATTTTAATGGATGTAGTGGTAGCTGATATCCCACCAAAATATGGCATGTTGTTGTCCAGATCTTGGGGTGCAAAGCTCCAGGGATCTTTATAGCTGGACATGTCCTATGCCACAATTTCAGTATTTGGCCAGCCAAAGAGATTGTACCGAGAAACTTTGATGAAATACGTGGTCAGCAGCCAGGAAAAACCCCAAAATTTTCCCATCTATTCCAAGCATTCTAATATGGACTCCTTTATCTTATACAATGCTGAAATTTACCCTCCAACTAATGACAAGGTTTTAGCTTTGGCATAGGAAGAAATCATAAATGAGAAATCTAGTGTTCAGATTCCAGAAATTTCTGTGATCAATGATATAACAAACACACAAGGAAAACCTTATAAAACTGAAGATCCAAATCTGCCTAGTAAGCAAATTTCTAAGATCCCTAATACTAGCTGTAACCAAGAAATCCTTTGGTATTTAGAATTTGATGCATCTGTCAATAAACTAGGAACTGGAGCAGGAATTTGGATACATAACATGGAAAATGATCATGCTAAAGGATATGCGTACAGGTTGAATTTCAGATGCACTAATAACATGGCTGAATATGAAGCCCTCCTACTAGGACTTAAGTGATCAAAAGCTTAGGGGTAGTTAGGGTATCAATTTTAGGAGACTCTGATTTAGTAATTCAACAAATGAAAGGAAACTTCCTCACAAATGATCTTAGATTAAGGTCTTATAGAGGAGCAACGATTGAAATACTCAATACCTTCCTTGAAACTCAGCTTGCTAAAATTCCAAGGAAACACAATTTGCATGCTCACAGCTTGGCAACATTTTCCAGCACTTGTAAACTCCCATTTGAGCCTAATCATCATTTTACAGCTGAAATTAAACACAGGCCAACTATACCTGACAATGTAAAAAATTGGCAAGTGTTTGACAATGACACTCAGATTAATAATTTCCTGACCTTAAAAGAAGAATTTTCCAGCACCAATATAGACACAGGCACCGTTTGTGAAGTTGACCAAATAGACAAAGCTGAAACACACATTTCAGCTGAAACAGCAAATCAAATATTACATCCAACAAAATTTACCAGCAAAGAATTGCAAGAGCTGAAAGAAATAGACTTTGATGAAACTATTGGAGGAGAATCTGAAGTTATTGATTTAAAAGAAAACATTTTACCCACAGGCTTGACTCCTGTGGAAGACATTTTTGATTCTAATGATATCCCAAGGAAACCCAAAATGCAGCCATTAAACACAGAAATTGAGGACTGTAACATAGGGACTGAACAAAATCCTAAAATGATAAAATTATCCAAAGCATTGCCTCCTGACCAAAAGCTGAAATATATTGAACTGTTCAAAGAATTTCAGGATGTTTTTGCATGGAGTTATGAAGATCTCAAGTCCTATGATACTTCTGTAATTCAGCATACAATACCCCTCAAAGAAAATCAAAAATCTTTCAAGCAAAAACTCAGAAGGGTCAACCCTGTACTCCTCTCTCTAATTGAAAAAGAAGTCAAAAGAATGTATGAAGCTGGAATAATTGAACCCATCAGATTTTCAGAATGGGTCTCCAATTTAGTGCCCACTAGAAAGAAAACAGGAGAAATCAAACTATGTGTTGATTTGAGGAATCTAAACAAAGTCTCTTTAAAAGACCACTACCCCTTACCTAAGATGGACCATATTTTACAAAGGGTAGTAGGTGCCTCTAGAATTTCATTGTTAGATGGGTTTTCAGGCTTCAACCAGATTTTAGTTCACCCTAATGATCAAGAAAAAATTGCTTTTACAACTCCATGGGGAACTTTCAAATATGTGAAAATGCCATTTGGACTCAAGAATGCAGGGGCAACCTTCCAACGTGCAATGGACATAGCTTTTCCTAAAGAAATTCATGATTTTATAGTCATATACTTAGATGATCTCACTGTGTTTTCCAAATCAGATCAGCAGCACCTAGATCATCTCAGACAAGTGTTTTTAACCTGCAGAAAATATGGTATATCACTGAATCCAAAAAAGTCATTATTTGGCCTAGAAGAAGGCAAACTATTAGGTCACATAATTTCAAGAGATGGCATCAAAATTGACCCTGACAGAATACAAGCCATCTTACAAATACCACATCCCAGAAATGTCAAGGAACTCCAAGCTTTCCTAGGGAAAATTAACTTTCTAAGAAGATTCATACCCAACTTGGCTGAATTAATAAGATTGTTGAATAATATGCTGAAAAAGGATTCCAAGGTCAAATGGACATTAGAAGCCAAACAAGCATTTGAAGAAATCAAGATAGCCTTAACCAAAACACCAGTCCTCACAAGCCCAAAATTTGACAGAGACTTCATTATATTTTCATTTGCATCTGAACACACTATTGCTACTGTTTTGCTACAGAAATATGATCAAGGATGTGAAAAACCCATAGCCTTCTTTAGCAAAGCACTGAGGGATGCACCTCTAAAATACCCAATCATGGAAAAACAAGCTTATGCACTTGTGAAAGCCATCAAATATTTCAGAGTCTATGTACTATATTCTCATATAATAGTTTATGTGCCAAACAGTGTTGTCAAAGATATCCTGACCCAAGAGGGGATTGAAGGCAAAAGAGGTAAATGGATTGCCACTATATTAGAGTATGATATTGAGATAAAACCTACAAAGCTCATAAAAGGACAAGGATTGGCTAAAATCTTGACTGAAACCAATTGCCATGCCCTAGATATTAATGAACTAGATAACAAACAGGAGATGGCGACTCCACAAATCAGCCAGGCCTTCCTAGAATCACCTTGGTATGCTGATATCTATTATGTATTATTAAACCTCAGGCTTCTCTAGGGTTATCTAGGACAAAGAAAAGGTTTATAAAAATGAAGGCTTTAAAGTTTTGTATTCTAGATGGTTCTCCCTTTTGGAAAAATCATGAAGGTATCCTACTAAATTGTCTAATTAAAGATGAAACTAAAAAAGTGCTCAAAGAATTTCATGCAGGGGACTGTGGTGGGCATTTGTATTGGAAATCAACTGCTGATAAAATCCTAAGGGCTGGATTTTACTGGCCCACTTTGTTTGATGATGTCAAAAAGTTTGTTACTGCTTGCCATAATGTCAAATCTTTGAAGGCAAGAGGAAACTTCTGCCTTTACCCCTTAGACCAATTTCCACCGAAAGACCATTTCAGCAATGGGGTTTAGATTTCATTGGGGAAATTCACCCTCCCTCTTCTGGCCAGCATAAATGGATTTTGACTACTACATATTATTTTACCAAGTGGATAGAAGCCATCCCTTGTAGACAAGCCAATGATTCAGTAATCATGCAATTCCTAGAGACCAACATCTTGTCTAGATTTGGCTGTCCTGAAAAAATTATAACAGACAATGCTGCTACTTTTAAATCCAAGAGAATGATCATTTTTTGTCACAAATACCACATTACCTTAGGCCACTCCACGACCTATTACCCCCAAGGTAATGGCATAGCTGAGTCATCCAATAAAATCCTCATGAATATCATTAAGAAAGTGTTGGAAGAAAACAAGCAAAATTGGCATAAGAAGCTCATAAATGCATTGTGGGCAGACATGTTAACTACCAAGAGATCCATTGGGACTAGTCCATATGAGCTTGTATATGGTCTGGAGGCTGTATTTCCTTCCTCCTTGGGAATACCTGTAATTAAACTATTGCAAGAAGTCCAAGTACAACCCAATGACATCCAAAGAAGGATAAATCAGATTATACATTTGCAACAAACTAGAGTAGAGGTATATCAAAGATCTCAAGTGTTACAAGAAAAACTCAAAAAGATATTTGATAAGAGGACTAAGGCAGAGGATTTTTCATAGGAGACAAAGTTCTGAAATGGGATTCCAGAAGGGAAGGTAAAGGAAAACATGGGAAGTTTGACTTCCTATGGAAGGGACCTTTTGTTATTCAGGCCTCACAAGGAAACAATACCTACTTTTTGAAAAGCCTGGATGGTACAGATGCAGAAGATGGACCAGTTAATGGTCAGATGTTGAAGCATTATTTTGACCCAGTTTGTTGATATGTCAGGACTCTAACTTGTACATAAGAATGTTTACTTTCTGCAGTGTATTACAGCAATAAAAATGGGAAAGAAATATGTAGGAAACTTTGAGAAACAGTCAAGAAACTTTACCACCTTTTGTGTTATCTTTTTGGTTTAAACAAAAGTTGAAAAAGAAGACTTGGGAGCTAAAATATGAGAAAAAATAGTAAGACAAAGTATCCAAAACATAGGTGCAAATGTTTGCATCAGCTCATAAAGAAGTGTCTACTTTTTACATGGTCCTCTGTACAGTTTGTTTACACCAAGGGAAGATTTTAGAATGCAGCAAGAATTGAATATAAGGCCATCTGACTTGCTGTTCTTGACCTTTCACCAGGAAAAGCCATCCCCAAGTGGAGCCAGTGTTATGCTCCTATACCAATAGGTGTCATATTTCATGATTGACTGGTAAAATCCCAAATATGTTCATCCTTTCCCAGCTGCAAAGGTTCCATATTTTGAAAAGATCAAAAAGCTTAAAAAATAAAAAGAGGGTATGCCCTAAAAGAAAGATCAAAGGACAAAAAGAATGAAATGGTCGAGAAAAAAAAGGAAAAGAAATGAACCCCAAAGAAAAGACCAGGAAAGTGTGCTAGTCCAAAATGCCACTACTATTCTATTTTTTGCAAAAGAATTTCTTTGTGTGCAATTAGTTGACTCTTGCCACAGTTGAAGGATGGCCAAACAGTGTAATCTTGGCCAGTTTATGTTTAAATTTCTTGTTTTAGAGATAGAGAATAAAATCTATCCAAATAGTTCAATCTTGGCAGATGAATAGTTAGGTAGAGAAGAAAAGGTGCTCAACTGTTAAATCTGAGCCCTTGGAAGAAATAAGGGCAGACTTAGTTAGGATTGCAGTCAAAAGAAAAGAAGAGAGCGAGGGTTTACTAGTCCAAGTGCACCCATGTGAAAGGAAGAAAAAATGATAGGTAAAGTAGGCTGGGTAGGCAGTTTTGATGTTGCAGAAGCATGCTTATAATTAACTTTTGTTTCTTAGCAGGTTCATCTCATTTGATATCATAAGTACAATGGCAATGGTTTGACTAAAAATCAGGTGATGCATGTCTAAGTTCCCTTCACACTTGTCCCAAAACTGATTACTAACCTCCTCCCAAGGACATTGAAATCTGCTCAATACTTCTAAATTACCCCATTTTCATGAAAAAGCCTGAGTAAAACTCTATTTTGCTAAGTAAAAAAAGCCACATTTCTTGTGTAAAAGATCCTTGTTTTCTCCTAAGCCTAAGTTGTTAAAACATTATAACTTAGCGCTTATTTTGTTACATATATCAGTTTTCATATTAACCCTAACTTTATTATGTAATTCCTATATAATTTGTTCCCCCCCATATTATATAAGTGTATGAAAAAATCCCAAAAATTTAATATCCTGCCCCTGCTAACTATAGCAATATATCATGGTTCTAACGGAATTATAGGTTCATTAGGAACCATATAATAACCATCCCCGCGCATGGTTTTGGAGTCAATTAGCCCCACGTTATTTGATTAACAAACAACCTTGCAAACATTTTAATAACCCATTACCGCGCCATTTAAAGAATTAATCAACATCCGGTTGATTAATAACTTAACCAAAGGTCCCATAAACCAATCATTACCCGCCCACAGTAAAAACATTATTTAATTATGTTGGGCCCATGCTATTTGAACCTCCGCCATATACCGTTGACTGCCAGCCATTGGATCCGAGCCCTCTCATCCAACAACCGACAATTATATTGCGCAACCCTTCCCTTCCAAAGATTACCGCTCGGGGAGTCGGCGGTATTACCACCGTACTGGGGACACGCGGCACCCTCCCGGCATGCTCGCGGCCCCTCCTCCCGATACCACATTAGCCAATAAGAGGTGCGGGCCAATACCACTCACCGCTCTCCCGCTTATCCTGCCCGCTTATGTCACCTCCATGTCATCGCCACATCATCCTTCCGTACCTTGCGTTGCGACAAAACTATCTCGTCATGTTGACGTCACCCGACCAAAAGTGCCAAAAAGCCCGCGAAGCCAATTTTTTGTTTAAAAAACCCGTAAAAACGTCATTTTCGCTCATTTCTATTCATTGTTTTCACAATACTGGTGCATGTAAATTAACGTCCAACAGCTACCAGAGCTCCATTCTGCCACCCTGACTGGCAAACTCCAGCATTCTGCACCTCAACTCATCGGTCTACCTGCCAATTGCGCTCTTGCATTTCCAAAAACACAGGTATTTACCCTCTTCCACCTCCCGAACCCATGTTTTTGGTTTTACTTTGCAAAATTGTACCTATAGGAGCCAATTTTAAACTCAAGCAGTCCACAATTTCTATACCAAGGCACCAAAACTGCTTTGTTGCCCTTTTTCCACAAGAAATTCAACCTCCGATTAAAAACACAGAAAATTCAGCAATGGCAGCCCCGGTCGCCCTCAATATTGCTCCTCTCAATGCACCTTATATAGACCAGCATCATTTACCCTTGGCTGACAGAGATTTCCAGATACAAGACCCAAGTGGTATACAAAATCATTTGCAAACTTTCTACCTAATCAGAAACAGTCATTTGGACAATTCTGATATCTATGGAGTATGGGAATCCAATCTCCCCAGGTATTACCTTCCCTCAGTCAATATATTCCTAGATATTGTTCACCACTGCTGTGCAAATTATGACCCTGTCACTAAAGCAGTCCTCTCTCCATCACAAGCTGTCATTTTCTACATAACTATTGATTCTATCAATGAAATGTTGCAATTCCATCCAGTTCAGTCTCTTGCTACTCTATCCATGGGATTTTTTCTTGAGCAAGGCTCTCAACTATCCAGTGCAGAAATAGCCCGGATTGCTAAGATATTCATGAAACCAGATTTCCAGCCCCAGGGGTCACCTCCTTATTTACATGCCTGGTTCAATGAAATTGGAAGAATTATTCTTGACATGATATCAGTGATCTTGGGATTCAGGTCCAGTGAATTTGTGGATGAAATGGTCCTGGTTCTGCTATCTACCTTCACTCCTAGACAGCCCCCTGCTATTAAGTATGACTATGCCTCTTTCATTGCTGACAAAATCCATGGTCAATTTATGAATTTGGAAAGAGAAGGAATGTTTAAATACACAAGTTTCATATATCATCTGCTGTTGTATTACCACCCGGACATTTTTATATTTCCCATTAGAAAATTGGATGCCAAAGGAGAAAGGAGGTCTGTAATCTTTTGGACCTCTATCTTCCACAGAATTGTTGAAACCCCTTATACTTACTGTGAATTCATTGACCTATTCATACATCCAGCCTCCACTCTATTAATAGGAGCTCCTCCTCCTAGGCTATCTGGTGACATAAGGAAAATTTTACAGCTCTCCAAGAACTACAGGATAGGTGACTGGTACTTCTACCAGGATCACACTGAGATCAGGATATATGGCTGTGAGTTGTGCCCCTATAAACTGCCAAAATATGTGCCTATGAGACTGTTTGCTCTGGAGTATTTCAGGCAACTTATTAATGCATATTTGACTCATTTTTGCAATGTCAAAAAGAAAGCTCAGCTAAGGATAAGAAACCAATTAGGCCCCTTTATCATTAACAAAAGAGAAGCATGGGAAGATGCTGATAAAATATTAGGGGAAGAGCTTAAATTGAAGAAAAGCTTCTGGTGGGTACCATATGACCCAAATGGCTTTATAAGTGAAAGAAAAGTAAAAAACCGACTGTCCGCTTACAATCATCATAGGATCCCTAAGGTAGAACAATATGCCAATCAGGATGAATGGATAGAGGGTACATTAGTAGAAGAACTTACTCGGCAACAAAAAATGGAACAAGCTATGAAAGATTTAGAAAAGACCCTTGACCTAGACGCTTTTGGATAGGTATCTTTCAAGCTGCCTCAGCAAACCAGAGTGGGTACATCTTCTGTTGGGACTTCACAACAACCCATACAAGGGGCCAACATACCAATTTCAAGTTCTTCAAAGGGCAAGGAAGTGGCAGGCACCGAACAACAAGAAATGACAGATCAGCAGGAGGAAATTCCTCCAGTACAGACCAAAGTACCAGAGATACCAGTACTACAGACTCCTCTTAATGAGGAAAAAGGTAAGAAAATGGATAGAGAAGAGGCCACACCCATCAGTGGACCTACAGAACAGCCAGGTGCTAAGAGGCAAAGACTCAATCCTCTATCTGAAGAGGAAATCATTGAAGAAACATTAGAAAGCCTAAGAAGTGAGAGGGCAAACAACCCATAGACCTCCCTAGTGATTGATACATCAGTCAGCTCACACAGGCAGGAGCTAGAAAGGCAGCATAGTGTGGAAGTCTCATCCTCAAGGCCACCAAGTAAGCATACCTCTGATGTCAAAAGAACATTCACAGAGATTAAGGCTAGAAATGATCCATTGAGGCTGCAAATTTATGACCAATATCTCAAGATGGCCCCCACAAAACAACAAAGATTGATGTTTTCATATGATATAAAGGAGGGCAAAATGATCATGAACTACTTCAAACCCAGAGTACAACAACCACAATTGGCAGCTGATTATATAAGGACAAATCTGGAGGTCTTGGCCAAGGACATTCACCCAATAGATCAGATTGAGTTGCACAAATAGACAGGAGAAATGGTGTATTCTACACTAACTGACAAGGAAATGTTTGCTCATAAATTGCAAAATTCATTGGAGAACACCTCTGCTCAGCTAGAATTAGAGAAAGCTTCCTCTCTGGCAAAGGACAACAAGATTAAGTCCTTGGAGGATATTATCATTGAACTGGGACATGATCCCAAAGGTGCCAAAGGCATAAAAGCATTAATGAGGAAGAAGGAAGAGGACATTGCTGCCCTTAGGAAACAGCTCAAGATGCCTCCTTCTATGCATCCACAGACAACAGATGTTGTGCAGCAGAAATCCGAGGAGGACATGATGGACCTGCTCATGAGGTTAAATGAAAGATTAACTGAGACAGAGCAGGAATTGGAGAAAGCATTACAAGAAAAGCAAGGAGTGTCGACCTCCCAACCACCTCAAGTAACTCCAGCGGTTACAACTGCCCCTCCCACAGTCACAACAACAGTGCCTTCCACTATCCCAGCATCAACTGCAGAAATCATCACAGGAGCGACATCAACAACAACAGCACCAGGCAGCAATACAGCCATGACCACAGAGTAGTTAATCAAAGCCATGGAGGAGTTAAAACTTCAAGTATCAGAATTAAAGCAAGTCAAAGAAAAACTGGCTAAGATTGAGCAGAACTATGATAAATCTAAAATGTCTGTGGCAAAAAAGACAAGAGAAGTCAAAGCATTGGAAAATAAGGTAACATCTTTAGAAAAAGATCTCTCTCTGCATAAACCTCTGGCAGAAATCAGAGGAATCCTGTGGAACAACATCATTCAATCACTTAGTGGTATATGGAGGTCTATTCAGACCATTTATGAACAAATTGATTTGATAAAAGTAGCCCAAGTGGAAGTTCAGAAAACAAGAGTGGTATTGGGGCAAATGCCTAAGCAAGCTAACAGGCTAATCAATTTTTTGAATAACAAAACTAGTGAAGAACTGGCAACACTAGATATCAGAGACAAAACAGGTACCATTTTGGATGTCAAGAGAGTTCTAACCATGAGAACTCTAATGCAAAACTTGGACAAAAGATGCCAGGATATGCAGATAGAAATTGACTCTTTTACAGACAAATTTATAGTCTTAAATCAAAAGGGTTTGCCATGTCCTCTGGGAGATAATGATCGTTTGATGAAGCACAAGGACTATATACACAAATTAAATACATTTTCTGTCAATCAAGCTAGTGCATCTTCAAGTACTTCAACAGAAAAGGCACTTCCATTTGGCCAGTCCCTGTATGACAGCCTGGAAAATCTTTTTTACATAGAGCATGAGGTGAAGCATCTGTTCACCACCCCACCTAATTTATTCAAGTACACAGAGACCGATGAGACTTTAAGGAAGCTGCAGAGACATCAAATACCAGGACCAGAGTGGTGGAAAAGCATGCTAGAGATCCTGTAGACTTATTATTTGTCAGAACAAAATTACGCACCATCTGTTGTATATGCGTAGAACAGAAAAGAACCATGGTCTTGCAAATTAAAGCATATCACATCAGCATTAAAGAAAGGGCCAGCCAAAGCAGAAAATCAGCACACAGGATCAGTGGAAGACAGCTGGGAGACCGACTTACAGCACCTACCTCCAGTACTTCTCTTTAATTCGGATCAACCAACACAACACGAGTTTATTGCATCATTTATTGTCTCCCTGTTTTCAAGACTGTCTGTCTCTATCTGTGTAAGAGAAACATTAATTATCAGCAGATATTTATCTTCTATCAGATATTTTGCATAATATCTTGACGTTTTGTATAAATACCCCTCACAAGAAGTATTTGGGGTTGGTTGGTGGTGAAAGTTAGTAGCTGTGACTGTAATACTGAACAATTTTTGGAATAAACGGCTGTTGGAACCATTCGTTTGGCTCAATGAATGAAGATTTTATGCTAAGGACCATGTCGCAGAATTCTTGAATCATTTCATGGATCAATAAGTCTCTTCTAACTCGTGTTTTACAGTTTCTTTGTTTACTATATCATCTATGTTTCATGATCTAAGTAATAGAGAAAAAGAATAACCTAGAATTTGCTTGTTTGCACTCTGCGTTCAATCTCTGTTATTTTTAATGTTTTCTTCAAGAATTAGCATAAACAATGAATTCTTAATTGCTCCTGTTTCCCCTGGTTCTTTGATTTGGAATATTAGTGAAGGAATTCTTAATTTCTCCTTGGAAATAATCATCCATTTTCCCTCTGTCAACATGATGAAGGATTCTTAAATGCCCTTCACCCATGGACTCCATTCCATTAGATTTCAGCTTAAAAATTGTCCCATAGTTGAGTACCTTGCTCTGTAATAAATTCTCTGATAAGAAACTTAACCCAGGAAGCCATCCTTCTTGACTCCATCATGCCCAATGGACTAAAATGTTTCAGTTTTACCTCACTGGTCTATTGAATCCCCATCCTTCCAACCAAAACTAAAAACAAACCTTTGCACTTCATAACTAGCCTAATATACCTCAAAAGAAAGCTAAATTATAAAGAGAGAGCCCTCTCTAGATGCAGATTGGCTAGAATCTGTGTCTAAAAGATTGGTATGTGGTTACCTCAGCTGTATTCCCTTTCTTACAACTTTTGAGAACAACCTGAGTGATAACACATAGTATGCATGATGAGCATTTTGGGGAGAGTCAATTGGAGGTTCCTATTGAATCCATGATGGATGAGAAACCACCCTTGGGATCAACCATTGATTTCGGGTAGACAAATGTACAAATAGATAGCAGGGTGGTAGTATTTACAAACACTTGTCCTCAGGAGGTGCTGGAGGTTGACAAGATAGTTTTGCAGGAGGTTAGTTGACTGGAGAGTCATGGAGTTTTTAGACAGATGAGAGAGGATTTTCTGGAGATGGTGGTTCATCCATATTTGGGCCCGCCCATTGATGTGGTGCAGATAAGTGTAGTAGAAACCAATAGAGTTGTGGTATTTCCAGTCCACAACTCTCTCCAAGAGTACATAGACTAGGCTTGTAGCACATCTTGCCCACTTTTGCCTATTATGGAGAGAGGGGCATGTTTCCTTGGACAAATTTAGTTGGTTGATAGGATAGAGAATCAGGAGTTGAGCATGGATTATTATCAGCCTAGTAGATGTATTGCTTGCATAGGTGTCCATACATTAGATTGGTCGGAGATCAGTTGGTATCCTATTGATGGAGTTTCATTTTTAGTCAGGAGCATTGTTCTGCAAGATCCCTTAGATGTGAGAGGTACTATATGCTCCAGTTGGTAGTAGGATGTAGGTTGGTTGCTCATTAGTATTTCAGCACAACATCAACATGGTAAGATGGACCTTGGTCTATGCCAAGGGTTGGATTGGAGAGAGGTGATGAGTTGGTATTCAGTTGAGGGAGAAGCAACCATAGCGAGGGACATAGCACAACTAGAGATTCCATGGGATAGGAGTGTTGATGAGTGGCCATGGTGGCAGTGGGATCCAAGAGGAGCTATTGATGGTAGGTCGACTCAGAGTTTAGTCTAGGATCCAGGCATTGATGGATCTGTTCTTGGTTCGGTGGCACAAAGGTATGGCATCACCTAGTGTTTTGTATGGGATCCAAGTATTGATTCTCAATTTCATGGGACTGCCTGATTTGTCGACATATATGGATTACTTGAGGGCAAGAAATCTCGGGGCAGAGGATTTTTTATGTTCATTTTCTTTTTGGTATTCCTTATGGCATGAGTAGGATGGAATTTCAGAGTTGAGGGCATACAGGTCACAGGTATAGGTTGGCATAATCAACAGGCCCAAGGGCCTTTGGAGGGGTTTTGAGGAGTTTTTATGAGGTCCAATGGAATTCTCTTGGTGTATTCCATCATCCGCATAGTTTTCCTTTCTTTTCGTTGCATTCTGACAACGTTAAGAAAATAGAGTTGTTAATGGGACTAACTCAATTAGTTATGGTTAAGGCGAAATTTTAGGGGGGATACTTGGTAGAATACCTTAGTGTAAGAACTCGTTGGAATCAAAACCAGAAGATCTATAGGATGGGATAGTTAGAAGTGATTTTTAGTGGCCTGAGGAGGCATGGTGGCCAATTTACCATTTTCCCACATTAAACAAAATATTTTAATTAAGGGAAATGTGCTCAATGATTATAATAATAATAAAATAGGAGCTTCTAGAGGGGTCCAACAGATATATAAAAGAGGAGGAGGAGACCATTAGAGGACATCTTGGATTTGATATTGCTTCTTGTATGAGAGGTTGAGAACCCAGTTCTCTACTTCATTAGTATCCCTAGGACGGAAACCCTTGGATGATTTAGTGAGATTGGATGAGTACCCATCTCCCCTTAGTGAATTCATCCAGAATTCATAGGAGAGGTTAGCAGTATAGTTTAGTTCAAATTGGAGGGCCAACATAGTAGTGCAGTAGATTATCTTGGAGGCCAGCTTTTCATCTAGCTATTTTGATTGTATGTGCATGTAACCCTAATTTACCCATTATAATAAAAGATGAGAAATTTCCTGGTCATTTTTTTATTGGGTTGCAGTGCTCTATTTGTTTTATTTTACATGACAATCTTCTGTTAATAAAATGTTGATTTTATGGTGAAATTTCGGGGTTGAGTAAATTTCTACAAATTTAGAAAATTATCCCTTTTGGGACACTAAATTAGGTTGAATTTGTGTAACTACCCACTAGTTTTTTTTTACAATAACGGTTAGTTTTTATTTATGATTCGGCAAAACAACTCTCGAGGGCTTTAACAAGGCTACTCTGTAATTCATTGTTACAGAATTGCATTTGAATGCAGATGAGGCTTGATTGTGTTCCGTTTTTTTCTGTTGTTTCGTTTTTTCTGTTGTTCCTTTTCTACTATTCCTTCGGGAAAAAGGAACAGCAAAAACCAAAGGTGTTGTTCCTTTAGATCTGTAGAAGAGAAAACCAACGGGAGGAAAGCTCTGGAAGACCTGAAAGCAGAGTGAGAAGGGGAATAGAGGAGTGCAAATAAATAAGATGGGAGGCGTAGAGGATTAAGCAGGGAGGAGGAGTCACGGGAGGGAGACAGCGAGTGCGGAACAGGAGTCATGAAATGAGACACAGTGATGAAGACTAGCAAAGAACGGAAATCGAGAATGACTAGGATGCAGTTTGAGAAATTCCTTGTGGAGGAGTCCGCAGAATCAAGCTACTGCCAGTAAAAATTGGACCGAGCCCGAGGTTCAGGAGGAATCAGAACCAGAGGAATGCTCAAGAAGCAGGGCCCAGACTTCTCCAGACTTAAGGAATGCTGCATTCCGAATCCACATCGTTGACTAACAGAGATCTCCTGCTGCGGGTGGTTCCTTGATTGGCAGCCAGGTCCGCCTGAGAGTTTAGCTTCCTCAAAATATGATAGAAGGAAATTTTGCGGAACAAGGGCAGAACTAGAATGATTTTTTTGAGAATGGGGGCTAAATGAACCTGAGAAGGGATCTTTTTAGAGATCAAAGCCTGGATAATAATTCTAGAGTCCCCAAAGACTGAGATGGAGAGGAGATTCCTCTTGATGGCTAGATTTAGCCCTTGCCACAGAGCAAGAGCCTTTGCTCTGTTGTTAGTCTCATGCCCCAGACCCCAAGCAAAACGTAGCTCAGTTGATCCACCTAGACTAATGAAAACTCCACTGCCTCCCACCGCTCCTAGGTTACCTTTAGAGGCCCCATCAAAGAAGAGGCAGTGATCATCCAAGGCTGATCTCCATTTGATGAATTTCTGTTCTTTTAGACGAATTTCCTAATGGGCGGGGGCTTCAGCAGAAGGAATGGGTCTATTCTGATGGTTTGGACCTAGTTCTTTTAGCCATTGATCTTCTTCGCTGTCCAAGGACATACCATTTCTTATGGCAGGTTTGGCTTCTAGGGCCTCACCCAACAAAGCTTTGATCTTAGAGATAATTATGACTGGATTACAACTCTCCTCCCTAAAGATTTTGTTGTTCCTCTCCAGCCACAGTTTCTAGCATGTGAATCTGGGGATCCACATCCAGCCAATCTTGAGAATATTTTTTTTGGAGAGACAGAACGGGGATAACTTGGCCCAGTTTCTTAGCAGGTCCAGAATATTTTCCGGAAGCTCTATTTTGTTAGGTCCTAACATCAGGACACCCCTCCAAACTTCTTGAGCAAAGGGGCACATTAACAATAGGTGATTAGTCGTTTCTTCATTCGAAACACAAAGAGGGCACCTAGAGGGACCTTCCATTCCACGCCTTCGCAGATTATCTCTAGTGAGGATACTTTTGTGTGCCAAAGTCCAGTAGAAGAAGTCAATTTTGGGGAGAGAAGGAAAGGACCAAATAAATTTCCAATCTGTTGGCTCTGGGGGAACGTTTGGAACAACCAATATACTTTTGTAACCTTCTGCTATTGAGTATGAGCCTGAGAGAGAGACCCACCCTCTTTTGTCCTTAGAAGAGGCCTTTAAAGGATATTTTCCTTGAAGCAAATCCAACAATAAATTGGATTCACCATCCAACAAATGAGGAACCTCCCCCAGATTCCAACCATCCCAGAGTCTTCCTGCATCTTCTTTCCAATTGGAGATATCCCAAAGAGTTTCCAAATTGTTAGTTTGTAGCCAAACTCTGATATTTACCAGCTCTTCCATCTGATTCAAGGGCTGATCACCAAGGATCGAATCTTCCCAAATTCTTATTTGTTTCCCATTACCTGGGATCCAGTATAGCTTGTGACTGAAATGTTTCATAGCTGTGGCACATAGTTTGAATACTGGTGATCCTTTGGTTATTTTTGGAGGCTGGTCCAAACACCTCAAGCGATGCCCATGGAAGTATTTTTTCCACAAAACTCTCTTGCTCCAACTTGGGTTCCTAGAAACAATGTTCCAAAGGAGCTTTGAGCCCAGAGCAAGATTTTGGGCTGCCAAATCCCGCATTTGGAGACCTCCTTCCAAGAATGGCTTCTTAAGAGTGTCCCAGTTAACTAAATGGAGCCTTCTTTCATTATTTTTCCCTCCCTCCCATAGAAATCTTCTCAGGAGGCCATCCACTTTACTAATAAAGGTTTTAGGGGCCAGGAGAATGGAATTTTGATATAACGGTAGACTAATGAGAACAGATTTCATTAGGATTACCTTCCCAACATTATTCAACCATGAGGCTCCCCAAACTTGAATTCTGAGCTTTAGCTTTTCTAGCAGGGGCATCCAGTGAGCTACCTTAGGGTTTGATTTGAAAATTGGGATCCCAAGATACTTAAAAGATTCCCAGGTTAGGGTTCCTTCCATTTCTAACAGCCTTGCTATGTCTGTCAATTCCTTGATCGAGCAATTCCAGCCATAGATCGTGCTTTTTAGATAGTTGATCTTGCTGCTCGAAACCTCCCTATAAATGTCCAGTTCCTTCTTGAAAATCCTAGCATAATTGATGCTAGCTCCTCCAAGCAATAATGTATCATCAGCAAACTGGGCATGATTTATGTCTTTAACCTTATGAGCCATCCTCAGTCCTGGAAGATATGGGATTTGTTGACAGTAGTCAAGTTGGAAGCTGAGCACCGAAGCTTGGATGGCATAAAGAAGCGGGGACAAAGGGAAGCCTTGTCTTAGCCCCCTCGAGGCCTGGAAGAATTCGATTGAATGACCATTAACCAAAGGCGCTATCCATGGGGAGGCAATGTAGGATTTCCCCCAAGTTATGAGATCTTTTGAGAAGCCAAATTTCTCCATCACTGAAAACAGAAAATCATGTCTCATGCTATCAAAGGCATTTGTCAAATCTATCTTAATCACCATGCCTTTCTCTTTTCTATGACAACTTGAGTGTATTACTTCTTGCACCAGCACAATATTGTCAAGAATCTTTCTCCCTTTAATGAATCCTCCTTGGTTTTTAGGGATGATGATCGGTAGAATTTTCTTAAGACGGTTGGCTATTATTTCTGTAACCAGTTTATAGCTTGTATTACACAGAGAGATGGGTCGATATCTGCTGAAGTCGGTGGCGCCTTTATCTTTCAGAATCAAAGCGAGGAAAGTCGAATTGGCACTACCTCTGATATTTCCGAACCATTCTTAGCAGATCTTTTTTAATTGTTGGCCAGCAAGTCAGGTAGAACCTTGCTGTGAACCCATTAGGGCCCGGCGCTTTATCTGATTCCATGCGATCCAATGCTTTTTTAATCTCATCCATACTGATCGGTGTAGTCATCATAGTATTGTCAGAATCTTGAACACTATGAGGAATTAGATCAATCGGATAGGCTTGAGAATCGATAGGTGGATCTTTCGGGGCTGAGTAAAGGTCTTTGAAGAAGGAGTGGGCTGCTCGCTTTATGCCTTCAAAATATTTAACCACAATGTTTTGATAATGGATTTCATTTACTGTTTTGAAGTGCTTGCATGCTTCAACTTGCTTATGGAAGTAGCTTGTATTTTTGTCTCCGGCCTGTAACCAAAGATTTCTGGATTTCTGTCTCCAGAACTCTTCTTCATCCCTACTTGCTTTATGGAGATCTTTTTGCAGCTCTACTTCCTTTTGAAGAAGGATTTGAGTTACGTCGGAGTTCTCCATAGCTAATTGATGACTTGCTAAATTGTCATGCATCTCCTTTCTTTTGGTGGTGGGTGTTTTCAGCCTTTTAGCCCACTCCTTGAGCTCTCTTTTCAGTCCCCTCAGTTTTTCTTCCCACACAAAGAACGGGGATCCTTGAACTTGCCGATTCCAGGCCTCGGATACCACCTCCTGGAAACCTTCTTGATGAATCCATAGAGAACTGAATCTAAAGGGAATGGGGCCCAGATTTCCATCCAAGGAGAGCTTGAGCATAATGGGTTTATGGTCAGAGGTGTAGTTCGGCAGGATTTTAGAGGTGGCCATTAGACCACAGGTCAAGAAGGAGGATTGGACAAGAAATCTGTCCAAGCGAGCAGCAATGTGACCGGGGCCTATCCTTTTGTTGGACCAGGTGAATTTCCCTGATGAGGGCTTGATATCCTCCAAATCCCAACCTAAAATGAGATCTTCAACCCATTCTCTAGCTGGGTCCCGGACCAGTGAGCCCCCCTTTTTCTCTTCTACAGCTAGAGTTACATTCAAATCACTTGCAATAATAATATTTTTGGATTGTACAAGAGGAGATATGACTGGAGCGAGTCCCAATAAATTTTTTTCTCAAATGGTAAGACTGGAGCATATAGATTGAACATACTTACTTGATGGCCAGATTCTTTATGGAGGAGCTTAGTGAAAAGCCAATGGGGGCAACATTCTTCGTAAATCAAATCATATTTGGAGCTATCCCAAAAGGAGGCAATCCCTTAAGAGGCATCTTTGGTGCTGACTGCCCTCCCTCGGCCTTTATGCCAAAACGCTTTTCTTGCTTGAAGGAGTAGAAGGTCCTCCAGATTTGTATCCTAGATGAGAAGGATTTCAGGTGAGTACATCCTCACAATGTCTTTTAGAGCTTCTTCTTTCAATCTACTGCCTAACCCTCTACAGTTACAAGAGACGTATTTCATAATTTACTGGTTTTGGGGGGTTGTGGCTCCTTTTGGAGCCTAACCAGACTTGCGCCTGGATTTGGTATTCATCATTCCTTTGAGGGTTTTCTAAGAGCCTTGGAGTACATCCAGGTACGGTTTTTCCTCTCTTTGTTTCTTCTTGGACTTTTGACCCCTGGCTGATTTGATAGGAGTGACTTGTGAGCTATCTGATTCGGAGACTCCATCTTCTGAATCTCCCTCAGAATCGGTTCCCAGATTGATGTGCTCCTCGTTTTCTTCTTTTCCTCCTTGCTCATCCTCTGATGGAGGAAGATATGACTTTGCCTCAACTTCTTTCGCTTTCTTCGACGGGTCTTCTAGTTTCTCTTGGGTTCCAATGGCATCCGTCTTTTCCCCTAAGGAAGTGCCTTCTTTTGGAGCTTCTGTGGCTTTGGGTTTAGGCTGGGGCTTCATCAGTGGCCCTGAATTTTTCTTCACAGTTGGCTTTGGGATTGCCTTGCCCTTTTTCTTCGTCCACTTTGTCCTTGGTTGGAGCTTTTGGGCAATTTTGTTGGAAGTGTCCATGCTCGTGACAGGTTCTGGATTTGAAAGGAAATTTCTTGTAGTCCATTTTTTGATAGTGTTGCCATTCTCCGACTGTAAGTTTTACCGCTTCAGGCAGTCCAACTTCCAGGTCGACTTCTACATAGATTCTTGCACAGGTATATTGTCCCTTGTTGTCTGCTTTGTCAATGAAACAGCCAAGACCATTTCCAATCTTCTGCAAGGTGTGATAGCTCTAGCAGTGGATCAGAAGATTGGGAAGCCGAACCCAGACTGGGACCTCTTTAGGGACATGGACTAAGGGATCGAAGTCGGGAGTCCACTTATTAAGATATAGACCCTGATTTCCCATAAAATACGGACCGTTTCTAAATACCAGATCTCGATCTTCTTTGGAGGTGAACTCGAAAATGAAATACCCTCTTCCGACAGCGTAGTAGATCACATTGTTTTTCAGCTGAGGTCTCCAGTTGCGTTTGATCTAGTCATATGTTGTTTTTATAGATGGCCAGCATCCCATAAATTTTCCTACCAACCCTCTGTTAGCCAGGGCAAGGGCGATTTTTATCGGTTGATCTTCTGGCAGGGCGATCTCAAGGATTTCTTCCAGTTTTTTGATGAATTTCAGGACTTCTGGGATCGGATTTTTCCTCCCTTTCTACGTTAACAGTCTGCGGAAAGCTTGCTTTGATGATATTGGAGGGGTGGGAGAAGGCTCCCCACCCCTGGGCGCACTCATGGCGGCGTCTGGGCTCCTCTACGGTCGCTAAACCTAGCAGACGTGGACGCTGATGCGCGGTGCCTATGTTAGCATTGACTAGCACTGGCCAGAGGAGGAGGGCAGGGCCTGATTGTGGGGATGCCGGGGAGGAAGACTGGAAGCCCAGCAGCAAGGGCTACCAGGCAGGAGGTCTGCGGATGGCCGCAGGAGGCAGGGATGCAGGGATGCAGGGGCGCGGGAGCTCCAGTTAGTATCAACTCCTATAAGAATATTTACTTACACAAAAGATAATTGTAACTACCCACTAGTTACTCATGCTTATCATGATAAAAAAAAGAGCATATAGATAGATAAATGGTCTAAGGTGATAAGAGAACAAAATCAACCCTTTTTTGTTGAACTTATTCCCTAAGTTTGATAAGATTTTTTTCAAAATTCATTCTTCCACATGATTGATGAGAACTTTGATAATGGAAGCTTTTCCCTTAAAGATTTTGGCCCATTTTAAGATATGAATTGTTATAATTTTAGAAGTATAAGTAAATTAGAAAAATGCTTTTTGTCATTAAAAAATATAAATAAAATAAAATAAATAAGCACACAAAATTGAGTTTGTCTATTAATTAACTTGTTCCCAAACAAATCAAATAGAATAAACACTACAAATTGGATTTTTTTCAAATAGGCATAATAACATAGATGAAAGTGATATATTTGGCTTGAAATTAGGCAAGAAACGTTTTGGTTTAATGCAATAATAAATATTATATATTAATATTGCATAATCTAGTTGTAATAGGAGTAATCAAGAGTACATAATCCTTTTTTGCCTTTTTTTTTCAAGTATGATACAATATTTACATATGATTACATTATTCACCTAGGGAGGACTTGAACCCAAAGCCTCAAGGGACCAAAGTTCTCGCTCACACAACCATCGATAATCCATTTCTGCATTAAAATCAAATGATTTCATCATAAATTCACAATTACAATTTTGACAAAGATTACCTAACAAAATTTTGGTGACGGCCAAAACAAAAAAAAATTAAAACATGTGATTTTTAACCCTCTTCCTAAATAAAGTAGAGTTTCTAATTTTTGAAAACCCATTACATGGTTGTTATCAATGACACTGGCATTGCCAAATGGCATCCTCTAAACTTCAAAGTGATATGCATACTCTATCATCAATAATGTAAGGACTTGACATGAGATAGAATTATCAATGGAACAACAAAAGGTGCACCAAGCATAATTGGCAAGTTTCACAATGTGTCCATGTGTTCTGAAAGCTTAGGTCATTGACTCATAGTGATTCATGAGATGGTTATGATGATGTACCAACACATAAGTCATGAGGACCAATGATGTCTTATCAGGTAGAGAAAATGATCATTGAGGTGCCACATAGTGATCTTTGGAAGAGGATGATGTGAATTGGAAATGTGATAGTACATATGTTATCTATGGCAAGGGGAAAATGTTGATAAGTGAATTGAATATATGTGAACACCTAATGAAACAGGTACATGATCATCATTGACTATCACATGTTGAATTAGATGGATGATAACATGGTCTCATTTTGGGCAATCAGTTGTTCAAGCACACTTGGCTTGGGGGAGGCAATAGTAAGTTTCCTACAGTTGTGCAGAGATAATGCAACTTTACCTATGGTTGAACATGCACTTTGACAATTTTTATGGTTAAACGTGCATGGATTGAGTTCGATCAAGACATGTCAATTAGAGATAATTCAAGTCATACAAGGGTTTAATGGTCATGCCCAATTAGTAAGCTCATGTGGGTGCCTCATGACAAGTAGGCTTCTTGAGTGGCATGGGACACTCAAGAAAAATAAAAAGTCTAGCCCCATGACATATGGTATTAGCGCTATGTTAGAACATGGAAAATGAAAAAGTGTAGCTTCGCCACCAACATCCCTTTCATCTGACAAGACTATCAATAGTTTAAGTGGGGGAGAATATAAGGATTTAGATATGTTGTAGCTTGGGATATGATATGTATTTTTCATTGTATAATGCATTGCAGGGGAGAGAACAAAACATTAAATGTTTCCAAGTAATGCTAAATTGAAATTGGCATTAAACTAGTATTGAACTGAAGTTTAAAACTTATTATCCTAAGTTTTAATAAAAAAAATACGATTTTCTCCGCAATAAGAGGTCTAATCTGAAACATGAGATAAAATTTTGCTTGATTGGATATTTATATTAAAACATTGCATAAAGCATTGAATAATGAGATTGGTCAAAACATATTAATGCTCGTTCAACTCCTATCGATCGTTAGAGTCCACCAAAGGTAGGGACTAATAACTAGATCAACAGACTTATCGTATGATTAAAACTTTTTCAATCCACTTAAATAAATAGGGATGCATTGCATAAGGTAACACATACAATGTTTGGGATCAAAGGCGATTGTGATTTGATAACATCCCCACCTTCGAAAACGAATTTGTCTAAGCTAAACCATGTGGAAAATGATATACACTTAAAATATTTCTGTAACATGTCAAATTTAAACAAAGATTATTGATTTTATTAGTGTATTTGATAATCACATCTAATCCTATAAGTTGTGATATAACTCGAAAATTCAAAAAAAAAAAAAAACAAACGTATTCTACAATAAAATACACTTTCCGAATTTGTTATCTTTACAAAATAACCATTTCCATATTTTCTAAATATGTAAAATTTTAATAAATAAAAGATTATTATTCCTCTTAATAGTTTTGGTAATCACATAACCTTATAAGTTACGATACCACTTCTAAATTCATAATTATAAATGCTTCTTAATCACACAATTTATAAGTTGCGATACAATTTTTAAATTTGTAATTAAAAAAAAAAAAAATTATAATAAATTTGCTATGTTTGCAATTTTTTTTTTAATAAGTCTACTCCTATATTGATACAAAATATTTTTACAAAGAGGCAGCAGCCTCAAGAGGTCTAGCCCAGAAAGGCGGCTTGCTCACATTACATTTCTAGAAATTGACCCAAGAAGATTAGCTGATGACTGACTAGAACCAGGACCATGATTGGTACATAGAGACAAAAAACAACATTGGCAAAACCTGTAGACTGACAAGAATATCGAAACAACCTGTCTGAGCTTATACATATGATCATGGGAGCGCTGCCCAGGTCAGAACTGTAATGTAAGTCAAAAAGAAGCTGAACCCTTGGCTTTAAACAGAAAGTGAAACTACAACCAAAGAACAAAAGCCTTATTATGCATCTTGAGCAGTGGAAGGCGCTTCTTCCACGATTCGACATCTAAAACTGGAGGAATAATCATCATCTGAGGGATGGCCCTCTTCTCTTGGAGAACTGCCTTCAATCGGAACACGCGGACTCTCCCAAGTTGCCATAACCTGGGAGGTAGAACCACCTGGAGCCTTGTTCTGCTGGTTATGAAACTGAGAAGTGCCTGTCGACTCTTTCTCCCTCGTCTCCATAGTCGCATTTGGAGTTGCCGACATCGAACCAACTGTGCCTTCACTCAGCTGAATAGTAACAGAAGTAATGAAAGAGTGATTACTGAGAGTACAGGGGATTTGAAACCGGGTCGTATGAGCATGAATATTGTGAGAGCTCGACAATAAAGAATATTGCCCCCGGCCACATCCACGACCTCTCTTGGTGGTTGGATGGCGATCAGAGCCGAATCCTGATGAGCAAGAGGAGGAGTCTGTGGTAGAGGAAGAGGGTTGGCGAATGGGTCGCCCTCGGGAGCCTCCCCTTCTACAGCCCATTCTTTGGCGCAATATAGGCATGCTGAATAGAGCCGAGGGAACAGAACAAGCAACAAATCTTTGCAAGCTGGGAGAGACGGGAAGGGGGAGAGCAACCTCGCTCAAAGAAGCACTGATAATGATGGAGGACAGGCAGCAAATAAAGTTGCAGGAAGGTCTTTGGAAAGCCAGAAGTCCCAGCTGAGAATCAACCCCGCATTTCAGAGCGCAACGATTCCCTGGACTAACCCGAGAGCAGAGCACTGCGACAACAAGGATACCAAACATTCACCGAGGAGGAACAATGAAGAACTGGAGGAGCGCCATGACATAAGAGCAGAAATGCCAATTTGGGGTGTCGGGCTGCATTAATGCAGCATTGAATGAGCTTACCGGGAGAATGAAGGCTGGCAGCGAGTGAGGCCAGATGGCGTTGGGTGTGAACCACGCACCAGCCCATCCAGCCGCCTTTGTACCCTTATCTGTACTGCACACCCGCATCCGGGATTTTTTAGAAAATGTTAATTGAATTAAATTTAGGTAATTAGAAATAATGATCTTATTCTCCTCACTAAAATCCAATTCTCACACTTAACAAGTTATAATGACTTTAAACCTTATTTTCAAATCTAAAAAATCCCTTAAAAACAAAAACATACCGAATATAAAATATAAATATATTTCCCACAAATCATTAAAAACCAAAAACAACTTCAAAAAAATATTAAAATATGCTAATTTTATATTTTTCTACTCAATAAATACAACTTTATTTCTAATAAAATTTTAAAAACAGCAATTAACTTTTTAGTTATAATTCATAAACATAATAAAGAATCATTCATGGATATAAATAATAATACATAATAAAGAATCATTCATGGATATAAATAATAATAATAATGGAGGAAAAGTTAATTTAGTTATTAAAACAACTATAATATATACACATTTTAGATTTATGGAGATAATTATTTTTATTAAATCTAGATTAAACTTCATGAATCTTTTTAATGATTAAAATTAACCAACCATCAAAACTTTGTTACCTTATATTTTTGTTATATCATCTTAACTATTATATTAAAGTTGTAGTCTCCATAATAAGGACACGATTCCTATACCAAACACTTTAGAATAATATATTTGAAAATAAATAAATAGAAAAGGATTAGAAATACTTATAACTCAAATTAAAATGTAATTATATTTTTTTATTGCACTGGAGATGAGATAACCCATTTGAAAAAATAAAGAGAAAAGGGTTAGAAAAAACTTCAATCCAAATTAAAATGTAATTAAAAATTTTAAATGATTGAAAAAGATATCTGCAAAATGTATGGAAAGGAGTAATAATATTTCATTAAGTAATAATGGAATGATCATATAAGAAAGGAAGATGATAAATATTATGGAATGGATTTATGATTTGTGAGATTAATGATGAGTATATAATGAGTTTTATAAAGTTACATATTTTAGTGATTTTTATGTAAAACATGAGTTATTGTAATGGTAGATGTTTTTGCTGAAAAGGAATTGCAAACTAAAACCCATTTTAATATTGGAAATTACAATCCATGTTATTTATCAAAGAGCATTGTTTTGGAGTTAACATTATCTTGTAGCAACTACATTTTATTGTTAAAAAAGAAATTTGCCCATAACATGTTTTTATGTTAAATTGTTGTAATATAGGTTGATTTTGAGTGAGCTAACTAAATTTAGCTCTAGTTTCGAATCTTATTACCTTATGTATCATAAGCATCATTTATATCATTACAATTACTTATCCTTACGCTTCTACTTATATGCTACTAGTTCTATTTATATGTTATAAGCATGACCTATCTCATTACGATTACTTATGCTTACTCTTTTATTGATATATTACTACTTCAATGATTCCCAAAACCATAGGTGACTGAGATTGTCTACAAAAGCATGGTTGTGTCGTACCTCGAATTGTGGGGACATTTTGAATTGTTGGGATCTTTTGTTTCGCTCGAATTGATTTGGATGATAACCAAAGTATGGCTCTGCCACAAAGTGTATATATGTATGATGTGTGTTAAGTATTTTCTCTGAACTTATAAAGAACCTCTAACCCAAGGTTGTCCTATACAAGGAGCTGAAAATAAGTGGGTCAAACTATGGCAATGGTGTTGGACAATTGGTGGTGTTTGAATGGCTAGTTGTTGTGTTAGTGTTGGCATTGATGTCAATCCAACTGGCATGGATGCTTGTCGTAGCAGATGTAGGTAGTAATGTCCCAAGAGGACTCTCATGGTAGTTGCAGGCTTCATGTAGAGAATCATCATAGTAACAAGCTTACTGGAGAAGCCATAAAATCATGACTATGGTGGCTGGGAGTTCAAAATTCCATGCACAAGAAGAAGAGTCAAGGAGAAAATAGTGGAAAATAGTTTTCATCCATAGTAAAGGTAGAAGATGGGCTCAAAGCCTACATCATACCCTCTCCATTGGGAAGTGCTCTAGAAGAGCTTTCCAATGGTGTGTGGAATTCTAAAAATAGACTTCGTGATAAAAAGATATGGTCTGTTGAAGTTCAGGGACTTGAAGTCATAAGAAGGTTGAAATATCAGAAGTCAACACATTGAAGCATGATATATCAGAGGTCTGAGCATCTTTGGACCTGATATCGAAACCTTGAAGCCTAGGCACCTCAAAGATTTGGGACCTCGGGACCCTAGATATTTTGGAACCCGAAATATTGGAACAGGTGGCATATTGAAGGTTGGAGACTGGTGATATCAGAAGGACAAATCCATTAGGGACCTCAGAGTATAGGGCCATCGAAGATCAAAACCTCATAAGTACTTAAGATGCACATTTCTTTGGAAGTACTAAGGTTTGTGAAAAATAGGAAATACAAAGGATTTCATCAAAAAACCAAAGTCCTTTGAACCCCTTTCTCTCTCCTCGAGATGGACACGTGGTTGCATGTTAGTGGGCTCGAGAAAATTAAATGGATAGTAATTTTAGCATATCATAAGATGGAATATCGGAGGATAGAAATATCGTAGCTCTTGTGAAAATAATGGTTAAAGAAATTTCGATGAAAAGGGTCTACGATGGTTGTTTGACACTTGGTTGTGATGAGTCCAAGGAACCAAGGAAAAAGAAGACCTAACAAAGAAATATAAACCCCCGGAAGCAAAAACAGGCCTTTGCACCTAAGGTTAAGCCCCTGATCACATCCCTTAGTCCAATGAGAAGGAAAACACTCAAGGATCTAAGGGCTAAGGGAGCCAAGGATATCATAGAGTGCAATATCGTAGTGTTTCAATTGTGTGAGTTACGATACAGATCTGGTATTGTGCTAAGCCATCAGTCACAAATTTGGTCCTATGAGAAATAAATTGCTAAAGGAGATAAAGGAAAAGGGGGAAAAGGATATCAGAGAATGCAATATTGTAACAATCCGCATTTGTAAGTTATGATATGGTGTGTTCCGATGAGGCAGTACAATGAGTTTAATGGATGTATGAGTCGATAGCTAAAGAATTGAATGCAAGAATTACAGAGTTGGTTTTTGAATTCAGCTAGATTTGTAGGAGCCTTTGAGACAAGGAAACAAGGAGAACATTTAACATAGACAAATTTGAGAGAATGAAGGAAAAAATCAGCTACTTCGCATACATGTCTAGTTGTGTTAAATGTGGAATAGAGTGGCCATACCTGAGGACTATCAAGCTCTGTGGAGCAATAAATAAGAATGGGACTCTTGGAGGAGTGTGCAGGTCGCCTGAGAATTAAATTCTCAGCATGGATATTTATGCAGTCAGTTAGTGAAGAGCTCCAAGGTCCATATCTGTGTTTAATGATGTGACAAGATTCAACCATAAGACACAACAATAACAAAGGAGCCATGCCGAAGTACATTTGGGCAATAAGGGTACAGACAGCCTTGCGTAGTGTGATTCTATGAATCAAAATCATCTTTTGCAATAGAGAAAAAGTGGGAGTTGATCATATTTTTGAAGTGTTGAGGAGTGAGTGTTGTGGGTAGAGATAGAGAGGTCTAAGCACAAGAGCATATTGAGTGCTTGTGCAACAAGAGCAGCGAGAGCGTTGTGAGAAGAACAATGAGGGAAAAGATGAAGAGCAAACAACAAAGTGATTGTTGTGAAAAGAAAAGTGTGAGTTGAACAGAGAGTGTTGCAGTAGAGAGCATGTGCGAGAGAAGGCATAGTACTAAGGATATGTTGTTGTGAGTAGAGAGTAAAGAACAATTGCATGAGACCAAAGGGAGTAAGTAGAAAAACAGAGGACAAAGAGCAAAAGTTGATTCTGCAACCAACCATTTTGGTATTCTACTTGCAATGTATATGTCTTTGTTTTCAGTTTGAAAATGGTATGAAATAGTATAACAGTGGCAAGAACAGGTTGGTGCTTACATTCATAAGAGGTTGGTGCCTCTTGGCAAGTTGGTGCTTGTTAACCAAAAGGGGTCGATGCCTCCTGTGAGTGGGTTCTCACCAACGAACATATGTAATTAAGTAGGTGCTTAATTTACATCATAAACAAACAACAAATTTAGTGTTTTTTTCCGTCTGGGTTTCCACATGAAAAATACTATGTCAAATGTATGTTTTCGTCATGTGATTTTTGTATGTACATGAATGTTTAAACTTGTTTTTCACTTCCTTTATGAATGAATTCTCCCACAAGTAACATAATGTAAAATGGGACTGTAAGCATACTAGAAAAAGAAAAGTATCTCTCCATTACTGATTCATCCCCCCTCTCAGTAATTCCTTATTCCAACAAATGGACTCAAAGGTGGCATGCAAGGCCACAAGTAAATTGACATGCCATTTGGTGCCCCAAGACTAGGTGTTTTGGAAAGTCCTCCTAGCACTGCTAGGGAGAGCCCGATTAGGATTATTTCTCAATTTCTCATTGTATTGGAATATTGAGTTTCAATGGCTTTATTGAGTTGACTTCTGTCGGCCAATGTATTATATCACAAAGGAACAATAAAATAATATTCTATTGTTAATTTAAACTCCCAATGATTCCCCTTATCCTATTAAAACTTGTGACCTAAATAGTAATATTTTCAACTTTTTCCTTAATCCCTTTTCCTATAGCTTTCTTCATGTGAAAGAGTGGGTTTGAACCCTAAACTTTTGGTGCCTCTTAGAATGCAAATACAATCTTTATGGTATTAAATTTTTTGATAAAAATCCCACATTATAATTCGATGTAAATTCACTTGCACATAAGGTGAACTTTATGTCCAAATGAATTACATTTTCTTTATATTTTGTAACCACTGGCCCCACCACGACTATACCACTGAACAACTTCCAATACATTCTTGCAAGACACAAGGGAGTTTATGAGGAAAAACTATAAAATGTGCATGGAAAAGTGGCTGGGTATATGAAACATCTGGCATTTTTCGCTAGAACGTTACAAATGTGTGTGTACAAACAATAACATTCCATTTAATTTCACTAGCAATTCCTTTATCATGGGTTCTCTTGCCCGATTTTGTTTCCACAACCTATGTATTAGATAGGAATATCATTTCGCTCACGTTTTTTTTGGAAAAAATTGAAAAAGATGCATATTTAAATAGGTGCATTAGAAGAGTTACAACAACATGCAATTTTCAGAGCCAAGATATTTCCTAGTGCTCAAGAGTGTAAGGCTAGTAATGAGGAGAGGCTCTTTAACCATTATGTGACTCTTGTAGCAAAAGATTGCCATTCCTTCTTACTTTTTCTTCAGGTAAATACACAAACAATGCTCTTACGAGGGCTATATGGGAAAACTTTGAATAATGGGATATTCCCATTGGAAATCCTAATAACCATTTTTCGGTAGATAGCCAAAGTCATCTCAAGTGAAGGTGAACCACTACAGAGCTTGTTCTTACTTATCGAGGTTTTTTAGAAAAGTGGTTATGTTGAGACAAACATTTGTCTGAAATTGAATGTAGGCATGAAAGAAAGAAGAGGTTGTTCATGAGGCATTTCATCCCAACAAAAGGCACAACCTGACTTAATGAATAGACCTTTTGAGATTACAAGCATAGTCAAACTAGTTGGCATGCTCAATTGATTAACCTTGTTGTTACTTGCATGAATTGATTCTCAAAATCCATGATGATGTCAAGATTGTTATATATAGTTCCATTGGTGACTCCTTTTGAATTTATATGAAGAATGACAACTTTTGGTTACCATTGGATGTTGACACAATAAAATAACATATGATTCTAGGTTAGGTGAATGATTGGTAGACTACCAGTATGAGCTATCACTTCAATTCTAGATGTTCAGATTGGTTGAATATCTATCCACAAGATGAAACCAAGAATTCTTCAATTGAGAAAGCCAAAGAGACTAAGGACTGCACAGGTCTCCATTAATAAGGTCAATGTAGCATTTTATTTTTATTTCCTTGAAGAGGTTGCACAAATCTCTATTCTATGCTTCCCTTCACTCATTGTTGATAAGGAACAAAATTTGAAAGGTTTGGTATCTAGCTTATAAATAGCCAACTAGGTAGGCTAATTATGGACACACCACTTTCAATAGGAGTAAGGTCAACTTATTAGGTATAAGTCTATTTTATGTCTAAAAGAAATAAGAGACTCAATATTATGTAAAAGTTTAATCCCCAAATTCACTGAAATATAATCCCTTATCCATAATATAAACATATATATCGTGCTACCAAATATTAGTGGAAAACTAAAAAAACATTTTAGGTAACCTGACGACCCTAGTGTTGTTATGGTTTAAGCAACATTCTGAGTTGTGCAAATAAGAATGACTAGATTTTAAAATAAATATAATTCAATGGAGTGAAAGCAACATAAATATTAGACAATATATACCTTTCAATGGTGCATATATCTAAAGCCTTGAGGCCACAGATTCTCTATGTTAAAGGCTTCTTACAAACATATACCTAAGCCCTCTTGAATCTTCATAGTTCAACAAAGTCTTTGAAGATTGAAGTCTCAGGGAATTTTTTTGTTAAACCCAGTTTGATATCTAAAGCCCCAAGAAATAATACTCTTTTGCCCACAATGAGAGGTCAAAACTGAAAGTTTGGATACAAATTAGTTTGATAGAATATTTATGTTAAAACATTGGTTAAAACATTGAATAAAGTGGTTGGTCAATGAAACTTGATCATGTGTCAACGTGGAACAATCGCTATAGTCCCTGCACCACTGAAGGGAGGGACTAATAATGTCAAGAATTCATATGATCAAGATTCTCATGAAAAGTTGAAGTAATGTAATGTCATCCGTGAAACACAATACCCTTTGTGATTTTCCAACCATGATATGAGGAATTCCTTTTAATACAAGAAGTTATAAAATTCAATAACAAGTTATAAATATAGATAATTAATAATTATAAACAAGCAATCTTCTTTATGGTTATTCATAATATGTTTAATATTTATATAAAAGAGAAAGAGTGCTTTCTTTTAGTATAATAAATTATAAAAAATTAGTACAATAAACTAAAAAAAAATAGTAATCAATATAGATCCACCTTAACTACAAATCTAACAAGTACCAAGAGGGATCAAATCTCTTGAGGTGCAAACATTTGTTCAATTGCAAAATTTAAAAAATATGTTTACATCTCAAGAGATTTGATCCCTCTTTATAATTGATATATTTGTGTTTAAGATGGATCTATAATGGTTATATATATATATATGTGTGTGTGTGTGTATGTATGTATGTATATCATGTGTAATTTTTCATTATTTAATTTGCATATTTGAATGAATACCTTAAAATCTCCTTGGTCACTTGAATTGTGTAGAATATATAGCTTAAACCTGTAATTCCAACAATTTTTTGCTTTTGTATTTCAAGCAAGATTTATAATAGTGAGACTACTTGAAATGTTTTACCCATAAAATTTTACTTTTTCAATTCTTTTATATAATTATGTTGATAGACATGTCTACTTTAGAATAGGTCTTCTAGTTTTAATTTAATTATAAGTAGTTATTAGTTGGATGATGGAGATTTAGCCTTCATGGAATATGCTAGAATATTCATACTAGTATACACACATCAATGGCTAATATTTATCTCCAAGTTAGTTATGCATTTTTAATTAATTTATCTCAAATTAATTAATTTAAAAAAGGACATCTCAACACGTGTCATATTTGGTGTGTGGTATTGATAAGTCATGGTATTGTAACAAAATCTATTTACAAGAATTTCCATGGAAAAGTGAGGGTGAATCTCCATGGTTAAGAATATTTGTAAATTAGTTCCTTTAATAATTATTAATAATAATAATCTAATCTAGATAACATGGGATGTATCTTGGGATAAATGTTTTGATGGTTATCATGGATTGATGTCTATTAGCATTTACCAACCATTTAATTTATATGGCTACGCTAGTATATACATATCTTTTATTTTTTATTTTTTATTTTTTATTTTTTTGTAGGAAAAGACATGTAATTGTATTCATAATGGAAGAAAGATATTACATTTTTCATATGTGATGACACATTCTAGAGATACAAACATAGAGAAAGCTTCACCATTAGAAGACATCCAGAAAGGACAACATGAAAACCATGCCAAATGGAAGAAATTATACATTTAGAATAACATTTTAACCCTAAGATCCACACAAGAAGCTCAGACCCTAGGTTACATAATAGAAAATAGACGAGACAAAAACAAGTCATATTACATAAAATCATACAGGGCACAAAGGCCTGCAAAAAAAACCCAGTGGGTTACAGATATTTCAAGGGACAAAACACAGAGAGGAGCAGTGGATAGACCACGAATGCCAACAAAACGATGGCTGGAACCATGAACCATGGAGTCGAGAATAGCGTGTGCCACATCAACATATGAACTCGATGGCAAGACATCCAAAAACAAAAACTGGAGAAAGCGACAAAGGACATGTTGTGGCTAGAAACAGAACCCTAGCAAGCGACCATGGCAACACAACAAAGCCTGAGCACCAAACGAGCCAACAAGAAACAACTCCAACAAAGAGAGGCGACACAACCCCCAAACACAATCCACACAAATGTCGAGAATAACACCTGCAACGGGAAATGGTGATGACCATGACAAAGCTCAAACCAGAAAAAAGAGAGAGGGTAGCATGAAATAGGGGGTGAAGGAGACTAAGGTTCGTTTAGCATCAGGTTTACACCTTCATGTCAGGTCAAGGATGTAAGTCTATCTTTTTGCAAGTCATAATCATGAAAAGAGGGATGTTGTGTTCGTTATAAGGTTGTTTAGACCTAGGGGAATGTGTCATTTAAATCCATTTTCCTAACCCTAAGTTTATGAAATTTTTTACTTTATGATATGACCAATAGCAAAAAATAGGGTAGCTCTACGAAATGTTTTCGTAGCACTTTTCAAAAAAAATTAATACTCGATTTTCCACCCGTTAAGTCATCTTTTCTGAGCCTCCAAGTGGTGGTTTATAAAATAACGGTCCTCCCCCTGTATGAAGTGACATTTTTCAAGAGTTTTGAGCCCGTTTGAGCCATTTTAAACTAAACCCTAGTTTACTCAGTTTTTCCCAAAAGTTGTTTTTCCAGCAAACCCAGATTTGTTGTTTTCTAGTGCACAAAAAGGGTTAGTTGTTTTGAAGTCCCTTGTTGCGTTATTCCAAGGTTAGTGAAGGAGTTGCAAGTGTTGGATCTTGGGGCGTTCAGGCCATGTAAAGAGGTTTGAACCTGATGGAATGTACTTGAAAGTATACCCTGATTTGTTGGATATTTTCAGAAGGGCAAGTTGGGAACTTGTCTTTCAACGCTTTAATGGATACAACCTCAACTGGTGGCATGAATTTGCCTTCTCTTTCGATGGTAATACAACTAGAATCATGAAATTATAGCTCCTTGTCACATAGGAGTCAATTGATGAAGCAACGAGTTTTCAAACAAAGGGTGAAAGGTGGTTCAAGAAGCAGAGGTTGTTGAACGTGGATTTGAATTGTTGAAAATAGCAACAAGAAATGTTAAAAATAACATCTAGAAATTCTAATTTAATTTGTCCTTTAATTAAATTGCGATTTAAGTTATAGTCTATTATCATAGAAACTTGTAGTAGCTAACTAAGTTAAGTTGACTTAGTTGGCTTAGTAAATTCAAGTTGGAAGCCTATCGAGAGTCATGTAGAGTGATCCTTAAATTTTAGGGGCCCAAGTTGGGTTCTTTTGAGTTGTAATTAGATAACTCAAACTAACTAAGTTATAGTCAATTAAACTAGTTCTAATTGTTGGAGGAACTAGTAGGAGTCTAGTAGTGGGGAAGTGCACCAGTGCATCCTTAGTGCCACACTAGTTAACTGAAGACTCACTCATAAATAACTCATGCATGTCAGTTCCGAGTAAGACCCAGTTGAGATTAGAGTTCAGGGACTGTAGAAGTTTTGAATAATATAACACTTATTCACAGAGATTATCCTGATTATACACTATCTACGGAATGCATGCATAATACATAACCTCCTCTACTATTGATCATCAATTTGCAGTATTCAGAAACAATCGCATGCGCACATTGAAGCATCAATCACACATATCAACACAGTATATCACGGGGAAAGCATACAGCTGAAAACCCCCAACTATCTGTATATTATATTGATTGAGAACATGTAACAATACATAGTACAATACTCCTCGCAAGTACTCAGTACTATCTCCACCTGTTACACACAAACTAGCTCAGATCTGAATCAATCACATGTTCAAATCTCCTCCGCTGCTTGCCTGCCTCCACTTCGCAATCCTGCATGAGAATGAATGAGAATGGCTGATCCAAACTCGTATTTCCCTTGGCTGAACCACGCAATCGTCATTGGAAATACTCAATCCATTGATTGTGCAAGATCTCATGCACAACTATAGTAACAACTGATAGCAATCTCAACCTCTAACACCTGTCTCCACTGAACTGTCCATGCACTGAGTTAACTGATGTATTTTTTAGTTGCTTTATGAGTTAATAATTAGTGAATTAATTAATAATTAATTCACATCACTCATCACTAGTGTATTCGGCGGTTAGACTAAATACAACTAGTTCAACTAAGTCAAACTGAACACAACTCCTCAATCAACTCCACCAAACTTACTCACTTGAGTTCTAACTGAAGTCCATCATGCAATAGCTCAACTGACCCATAAGAAAAATGTATTTCCTTCTGGCAGTTGCATGTGCCACATCCGTAGCTCGAACTGAAGTGCTCCAAGAGGATAAGATAATGTTTATAGTCCAAATATTATTATGAGCTAATAATATTCGACTCTTCTATTTTTAGCCTGGCAGTCTAAAAATAGACTCCGCCCATATGTCTAAAAATAGAAGTCCATCTATTTTTACCAACATGACCAATCATCCAAAAATAGCATCCTGCAACTCATAGACCATGATCCATATGTCTAAAAATAGGCATAGTCTAAAAATAGACTTTGCGCCAAAAATAGCCTGCGGGCCCACTTAGTGAAGGTGACTCCTTTCCACTAAGCTCCATCATCTTGTTGCATTTTCAACACTCCCTCTCAACAAGATATGGATTATCTGCAACCCCTATGCTGCAACTCTAGAATTTTCTGCATGCAACACATTTGCCCGGTCCACTTGCTCCAACAACACTTGGAACAAAAACACTCCCAACTGACCACTCTGTTGGGATAGGAACATACTCTGATGTTGAAGCTCTACCTGCTGCTGACAAGTGCTCCCTCTCTGACATCTGCGTTACTGCAACATCTCCATGCATCTCGCACCATTGCACACCTCTCTGTGCCACCTAGCACTGTGCAAAACACTTGTGCCTCTCGCATTGTTGCAGCCTGCTAGCTATGCGCTGTCCTGGGATTCCCTACACTGTCGCTCTCTCTGCTGCTCCATCCACATCTGTCTCTACCCAATCATTCAATTCCTGCTACTCCACATCGGGGCTCCCGTAGCAAGGTCTCATCCAAGAGGTTGGGTACCTCAAGGATCCTACCCCTCCTCCTTGGGACAATCAATCCACATCACCCCACCTCCTACCTGGAGGTATGGTTGCATGCAATCCCTCTGCCCACCTGGCTCGACGTTTCCCCCTACTGGAGGTCTCTGCATGAGTAGATGTCTCTACTTGATCTCCTCTCAACTTCCCTTGTTGTGGCTACTCCACAACCTCCTGAAGTTGATGCACCAATTGTGGCTCCTCCACAATCGTCTGAGACTTCTTCTGGCTCTGCATGTTGAGAGGTAATATACGCTCCCTCTCAACCACCAAGTCTCCATCAGTTGCCTTGCTACTCAAGGCTTTACATGCATCTTGAACCTCAAGAGCATACAGGTTCTTGACCCGTGAGCCAATTTGCTTCACCTGTCTAGTGATGATGTGTCTAAGGAAAACCTTTCCCTTACTGAAGACTACATCATAGCCTCTGTCTTCTGGCATCGCGATCGACACTAAGTTTCTCTTCAGTCCTGGTACATACTTGACATCGGTCAAGGTAAGGCGAGCTCCATGCTCCCTCTGAAAAATAACCGTGCCTACACCTGAGACACTATACTTCTCATCATTACCCATCGCTATGAGTATCTGGAAATCTTTCTCCTCCAAAGTACTGAACAAACTCTTGTCACCGGTCGTGTGGAAAGAAGCTCCACTGTCAAGAAACCAACCACTTCCCACCATGGATGAAACCATGCATGCGAAGAGTGTGAAATCCAACTCAAACTGTGAAGCAAGTGCCTCACCTTGAGATCCTTCCCCAGATCCCTTCTTGGACTTCTTCTTTGGGCAATTAGTAGCATAATGGCCCAACTCATGACAACGAAAGCATCGCACTTTCGACTTGTCAACCTTCTTCCCATCATTGGAAGAACTGGATCTGGAAAGAGAACCCTTCTCCTTCCCCTTCTTTGCTTTGGCAGCCAAAGCGCAATTTTCTTCATCAGATGCCTTTGATGAAGATTCGTCCCTGGTATTCTGCCTAATCTCCTCTTGCACAAGATCCGACCAAAGTCTCTCCCATCCTCGTAATTTCTCCCGACCATTGACAGAGTCCTGATAGGAATGCCAACTCTTCGGAAGACCAAGGAGAGCCAAGCTCACCAAGTCCTCATCATCGACAGTCACCCCCACACTTCCCAGCTCATCCCGGCATTGGGTGAACTTCGTGAAATACCTGGGCATACTGTGTCCATTCTCACACTTAATGCTTCTGAGTTTATCCTTGAGCGCCAACTTCCGCTGGTCGCTCTTGCTTTGGAATAGATCTGTCAATGCTTTCCACATCAATTATGGAGAAGCCTTTCCATGCAGGCTGGACATAATGTGATCCTTCACACCCTCCAACAGAATCCTTCGACACATTGCTGTCTTCTTTTGCCAAACCTCAACGTGAGCAGCATCAGTAGGCTTTGGGACCTCAACCTCTATAAACTCCTTCAACCGATTGTCATCTAACACCACCTCCATCCTGTCTTTCCATGCAATACAATTTGAGCTGCCTTCAAGGGCATACTCCAATCGCAATCCGTTGAAAGACATTTCAACTTTGACACCAAGAAAACACTACTGCAAATTCGAATTCCACCAGCTCAAAACTCAACAGCTTCTGATCTAAAATTCGTGAGAACAAAGTATTTATCGTACAGAGATTGACTGTATGGGCTTTTACCGGATATCTCACCTTCCAAAAGAAGGATGAATCCAGAGGCTACCTGGCCCGATTACAGACTCTCCTTGAAGAAATAAAATGTAATCACTTTCTGAATAATAGATCTAATGATCAACTCTGCTCTGATACCATGTAGAAATTTTGAATAATATAACACTTATTCACAGAGATTATCCTGATTATACACTATTTGCGGAATGCATGCATAATACATAACCTCCTCTACTATTGATCATCAATTTGCAGTATTTAGAAACAATCGCATGCGCACATTGAAGCATCAATCACACATATCAACACAGTATATCACGGGGAAAGCATACAGCTGAAAACCCCCAACTATATGTATATTATATTGATTGAGAACATGTAACAATACATAGTACAATACTCCTTGCAAGTACTCAGTACTATCTCCACCTGTTACACACAAACTAGCTCAGATCTGAATCAATCACAGGTTCAAATCTCCTCCGCTGCTTGCCTGCCTCCACTGCACAATCTTTCATGAGAATGAATGAGAATGGCTGATCCAAACTCATATTTCCCTTGGCTGAACCACGCAATCCTCATTGGCAATACTCAATCCATTGATTGTGCAAGATCTCATGCACAACTATAGTCACAACTGATAGCAATCTCAACCTCTAACACCTGTCTCCACTGAACTGTCCATGCACTGAGTTAACTGCTGTATTCTTTAGTTGCTTTATGAGTTAATAATTAGTGAATTAATTAATAATTAATTCACATCACTCATCACTAGTGTATTCTACGGTTAGACTAAATACAACTAGTTCAACTAAGTCAAACTGAACACAACTCCATCAACTCCTCAATCAACTCCACCAAACTCACTCACTTGAGTTCTAACTGAAGTCCATCATGCAATAGCTCAACTGACCCATAAGAAAAACGTATTTCCTTCTGGCAGTTGCATGTGCCACATCCGTAGCTCGAACTGAAGTGCTCCAAGAAGATAAGATAATGTTTATAGTCCAAATATTATTATGAGCTAATAATATTCGACTCTTCTATTTTTAGCCTGGCAGTCTAAAAATAGACTCTGCCCATATGTCTAAAAATAGAAGTCCATCTATTTTTACCAACATGACCAATCATCCACAAATAGCATCCTATAACTCATAGACCATGATCCATATGTCTAAAAATAGACATAGTCTAAAAATAGACTTTGCGCCAAAAATATCCTGCGGGCCCACTTAGTGAAGGTGACTCCTTTCCACTAAGCTCCATCATCTTGTTGCATTTTCAATAGGGATAATGTACTATCAGTTGTATAGCTTTTCGAGTTCTACAAATGGTGCATGCAATCAATAGAAGGCCTATGATGGATTGCGCAGTTATGGATGATGAATTTCCACATTAAATAAATGTTAATTCTCTCAAGAATTGCAGAAGGAAGTAGGGGCTTAGCAGGCAGGATAATTGGTTAAGTGTTGTCTTGAGCTAGCTTGGTTGGTAGAGAGATAGATTGTACTTGTGCAGGAATTGTTCGGGTTGAACAAGCATTGTATTTTCTTCTCAGGTCTTCTAGTTAATGCAATATAAATAGTCGAGGTTTTTAGTAGTTGCTTTCCCCAGAGAAATATTGTGTTATGTGTGATTGATATTCTTCCTTTTCTTCTTATTTTTTTCATCGATCAATTTTGGTTTTCGCTGGAGAGTAGAGTATATTCTTGTCTTATGTTTTAGCATATCACATAAGTTGTTGAATCTACAGTAAAAATTTAGATGGTGTCGGAGCTAAAATCTCAATAGAAGAGAAGAATTTGAAGTTGTCCTTGCAGATTCATGGAGCTCTAGCTCAGGGTAGACCCAGAAGACCCTATGTGCATACTTCTTAATGGAGCTAGAAGTTTGCTAGTGGGAAAATCATTGAGCATGATTTTTTTGGGCGGCAATTTTGTAGAGCAGATCCTAACATTTTTGTGCAAAATTTTCAAAGACAAATATAATATTTGAATTCCTTGTGAAAAAGCACCAAAATTCAAAAAAACATTAGTTGAATCGGAGTTCAGATGAGGGAGATATTTCCGATTTAAAATCAGCTCTTTTTTCAGAAAATTTTGTGACAACAGGATACTTATAGCATGGATTTGAGTTTCCAGAGTGCCCAGATGATGTGATATTTAGCAAAGGGAAGGTATTCCTTAAACACATCACCATGAGACATATGAAATAGATTAGTGTGCGACTCAAGAACCTGTACGCTATCGAGGTTGAAGATGCATGCAAAGTTTTGAGGAGCAAGGTAAAGGTTAGAGACTTGCTGGTTGAGAGGGAGCATGAATTACCTCTTAACATGTAGCCTCAGAAGCAGCCTCAACAAGTTTTGGAGCAACTACAAATAGAGAAGTAGAGAGGAGGCCGAGTGGAGACATCAACAAGTTTTGGAGCAGCTACAAATAGAGAAGTAGAGAGGAGGTCGAGTGGAGACATCCACTCAAGCAGAGACCTACAGTAGGGAGAAATTTCAAGCCAAGTGGGCAAAGGGAGCACATGCAACCATACCTCCAGGTGAGAGGTGGCGTGATGTGAAATAATATTCCCAAGAGTGAAAAAAATTGGGTAGGGTCCATTGAGATGTTTTGTCTCATGGATCATTACCTTGCTACGGGATCCCACAGTACACAGTAGCAAGATGGATCAGTGGCAGTTGATGCAGTAAGATGTCAAAGTGACAGAGGCATAGACTAGAAGTAGTCAGATACTGGGGAGCGCAGAACAGAGTTGGCAACAATGCAGATGGCACATTGTAGAGTTAGCAGTAGCACAGAGTTTTCAGTAGACAATGCAGTAGCTAGTAGCAGTCAGAGACTCTGGTGACATATGCACCATACTAATCCAGTTTGGATGTTTTTTTGGTTTCAGATTTTGTTGTAGAAACAACAAAAAGAATTAACACTGAAAAAATCAATACACCAATTGCAGTGCAGAGTTGACCCCTTCCTTGATAAGCGCCATAATTGGGTCTATCTTTCTCTAGTTACCCATGGGCCCTGCCTGTGCTAATCCTTCCCGAGAGTCCAATCTCTAGAGAGAAGTGTTGCATGTAGAACATCCCAAAGGTACCGAATCGGGATAGAGTTGAATTCATTTCTTGTTGAGAGGAGTGTTGAAAATAACAAGAAGAAATGTTAAAAATAGTATTTAGAGATTCTAATTTAATTCATCCTTGAATTAAATTGTAATTCTATTCTCATCGCAACTTGTATCTGTTAACTAAGTTAAGGTGACTTAGTTGGCTCAGTAAATTTGAGTTGGGAGTCTATCTAGAGTCATGTAGAGTGATCCCTAAATTTTAGGGGCCCATGTTGAGTTCTTTTGAGTTGTAATTAGATAACTTGGTCTAACTGAGTCATAGTTAGTTAAACTAGTTCTAACTGTTGGAGGAACTAGTAGGAGTCTAGTAGTGGGCAAGTGCACTAGTGCATCCTCAGTGCCACACCAATTAACTGAAGATTCACTCATAAATAACTCATGATGTCAATTCATAGGAAGACCCAATTTAGATTAGAGTCCAGGGACAATGTATTATCGGTTGTATAATTTTCCAAGTTGTACAAATGGTGCATGCAATTAGTAGAATACCTATGACGGATTGCATAGTTATGGATGAGGAATTTCCACATTAAATAGAGGTTAATTATCGCGGGAATTGTGCAAGGAAGTAGGGGCTTGGTATGCAACAGAATTGGCTAAGTGTTGGCTTTGGATGGCTTGTGAGGTAGAGAGATAGAATGTACTTGTGCAGGAATTTTTTTGGGTTAACAAGCATTGTATTTTATTCTCATATCTTTTGGCTAATGCAATATAGATAGTTAGGATTTTTAGTAGTTGCTTTCCCCAAAGAAATATTGTGTTATGTGCGATTGATAGTCTTCCTTTTCTGCTTATTGTTTTCATCAATCAATTTTTGTTTCCGCTAAAGAGTAGAGTAGATTATTGTCTTGTGTTTTATCATATCACATAAGATGTCGAATCTATAGTAAAAATCTACATGAATTTCTTCCTAAAAGAAGACTGCCAAAATCAAGATTGGGATGCATGGGTCCTCAAAAGAAAGCTAAAACCTCAATGGGCTACTGCACTTAGGATTGTCTAGTTGTTCTTCAATTGTGAGGGTAGGTATTCTAAAGCTTACCTATACCACATGAGATTCCTTTGTCACTTAGCAGGTTTTAGGAAAATGAATTTGCCATATTTCCTACATCAAAATTTGTTGAAAATGTGCAGTAAGGCAAGGAAGAGACCTGAATTACAAGCTCATGATATTTTTCATCGTATTCTTATTAAGTTTTATATAAACATGAGTTGAATAAGAAAATGGAACAATTAAGGCAAATTAGACAAAGAAACCCAAACCCTCTTGTACCTAGAAGATCAAGAAGAGCCGAAAACAGAGTTTCTCCTCAAGATGTAACCCATGCAACCAAAGGAGAATCTAGCCAACCCTAGGTTAAAATACATGAAGAGGTCCCTGTGAAAATGCCAGAAGTTGAGGTTGAGGTTTTTGAAGGAAGGACTAGAAGCCAAAGAAGCGAACAGAGGAATTTAGAAGAGGAGGAGGAAATAAAAATAGGAAATCTCAAAGAACAAAAAGGGTAAACAAAAAATTAAAGCAGAAGATAAGGAAGCTGACTCAGTTAGGGTTTTGTGAAAGAGGCCTCACACTCATCCTACTAATAAGCTGAGGTTGAACTTCAAAGCCAGAATGAAACCTAAATACAAAGAAGCGGTCATCATCCTTGATGAAGAATATAAAGCAGAGCAGGTTTTAGAAGGTATGAAAAGATAGAGAAAAAAAAGAGTATGTTGAGAAGAGCAAAAGCAAAAGCCTAAAAATTGATAAAAGTTCACAAAAGCTAGCTAGGAGGTTGAAAAGGAGTTAAGATAAGTTGGACATACTTGCTCAAGTTATAGAAGACATAGGGAAGTGATCAATTGACTCCAAGAGGCAGAGTATAGTATAAACCCTAATTTTGTTACAATAAACGCTAATTTTGTTGGACCAAACCCTAATATATATTTAACATTTTGGTTTACCATGGTTAAATTATCATGCAGTAATAATTTTGAATATAGTTTGGTAAGATATCATATATTTTTGTGTCCTGAGGAGTATGAGTCAACATGAGGAAAGCACGCAGTAAAGAGGATAGACAATTTTGGAAATAATACTGAGAGGGGGGGGGTGAATCAGTGTTATCAAATTCTCTTCAAAATATCTTCCAGATTATAATTTAATTTAATCTTCAGATGATGACCATTAATTTGTATGTCAGTACCATATAATAATGAACAGGAACAAGCAAAACAGACAGTCACACCAAAGAACACCAAATATAAGGTGGAAACCCAATGTGGGTGAAAACCACCTGCTGCAATATGTCTCTATCTTCTTTCAATTAGAAACTTCTTTTTACAATAATTCTGTACTGGTGCAGTCCTTTAACAGTACGCAGGCTGCAACCTGCAGAGAGCTACAACCCTCTCTTGTTTTCCAGACTCTCCTGGAAGGGAGCTACAACCCCCTTAGCTCTTGTACCAGCTGAGCTACTAGTACGTAGGTGCTCACCTACTGAAGGCTTCAACCTTCTCTTTTCTTCCAAGGACCACGTTTCATAAATTTTCAGACTGGATCCATGAACATCAAACAAACATCAAGTACATGTGCATCAACTGATCTCCTTTCCACAATCAACTACTGAATCAACCACTAGCTTCTCAGAATGCAGTAACCAGAAAACAATTCCAATAACCAGACACCTATTCTGAACCCAGGACACTGCAGAAATAGACAAAAGCAGCTAAAATAAGTTTCAAGAAAATTTTGCAACTTCGCCAATAGAAACCTGCGGATATCCGCACTTAGTCTTTGTCGAGCCTGCGGACCTCCGCACTTGCACCTATCACTGAACTGCGCACCTCCACACTTGCACCTGTCGCTAAACTGCGCACCTCCGCACTGCACCCGTGTCTAAATTGCACTCCTCCGCACTGCACCCATGTCTGAACTGCGCACCTCTGCACTGCACCTGTGTCTGAACTGCGAACCTCCGTACTTGCGCTGTGGTTTGCCTGCGGTCCTCCAAATGGAGCCAAATTATCAGACCTCCAATATGCCCCAGACTGTTAGATCCACAGGTCTGATCATGCGTCAAAGTAGATCATCCTTCTAACGCTCAGCTCTCTCCTTGATTTAGCTATCATTCACCAACTGATTACCAGAAATTCAGATATTGATTTTCTTTAGATATTCAACACACATGAGTGCACAACCAAATGATCTCCTTTCCTTTTTATAGGCAAGCCCTTACTCAAACCATGGACCAAAAACCATAGAATTCCAATACAAGGGATCCAAAACCTGGGTTCAATTCTTTAGGAGCAAAACCACGGACCAAAACCATAGGATCAAAAACGTCGGACTAAATACCATGGATCACCCGTAAGTTTTCCCACGTGCGTGTGATTTTCTCTGAGAAAGTCTGTGAACTTTAGGTCCGCACCTTTTGTTCGAAACACTTGCGAACATGTCTGCACCTTTTGAACGGCGCACCTGCGGACCCAGTTTAAGATCGCATCTTTGTGAACAGGAACTTGCGGGCCTTTCATTATTTGTAGAATGATCATCAACTTTTTGCTACTACCCTAATGCACTATGATCTGTCATCTGTGTGAGTTTCCATCAAGGACAATACTTGTAACATAATACCAACAATCTCCCCCTTTGGACTATTTGGTCAATTTAGTGTGTCCTAAATTGCTATATAAATTGTCAATCCGGGAGTCGTAAACTGCTGAAGTGAAGTGCACTGTATATGCAAGATAACCGATTTCTTAATTCTTTGTCGTTTGTGATTTTTTGTTTGTTTTTGGGTCTATCTTTTGTTGATTCCCTAATGTGAGATGGCAAAAGTCAAGTATGGATATAAGTGTTCAAGGCAATGGTGACCTCTAAAATAATTTCCAAACTTCAAAATTCTCAAAAATGTTTTAAAACTTGCAGTGTTTAAATCAATTCCTAAGAGAAAATAAAAATGTACCAAACAGTGAGCTAGTGACAATGAAGCCCAGTATCCTCGCTGTTGTATAAAAAGAGAAAAAAACTGAACTCAAAGCAATTCAAAAACTGTAAGCAAAGTAAACTAAATCATACTACTTCAACTCATATTCTGATCCCTCACCATTTGACTCGCTCTGGCTATAGGAGGTAACTGAAAATGACATGAGTAATCTAATCACTAACTTGCAGAAAAATAAACTAAATCATATCACATCAACTCATATTCTGACCCCTCACCATTCAACTTGCTCTGGCTATAGGAGGTAATCATAAACAAATTGAGTAATCTAATATCTAAAATGCATAAAAGTAAATGAGCAAAATAAAACTGAAAGAAATAACAATGCTGGAATTAGAATTCAGAAAATAAATCAGCAGAAGGACAAGATGATTTTATGTCATTAGTCATTAAAAAGCTATGTGAAATTGCCCGGGCTGTCTACAAGAACCTGAAAGAAAAACACTGATCAGTTAACAATCATGAGAAAGCATAAAATAAAATATGGACAGCAGTTAACATGAATATCAAAAACAATGTAATATATACAAGCAAACGATTATGGCAACAGTAACATAAAAGGAGAAAGCAAGAAACTATATAGTAGTTACAGAGCCTTGGTGTATAGGGGCCCTCTGCAACCTCGGCCAATCAGCAATCAGTCACAAATTGAACTTAAGAACACTGTCTTCTCATATATTAAAATGCAGTCATAATATCAAGATAGAGCACGACACAGTGGGCTCGTAAAACATTCAAAATTACATATACCAAGCTAACTAACAAGTGTATGATAACGCGTTATTTATAACTGAGGATGCTACAACTACTTCCTAAATTCTGCGCTGTTAATCAGACACGTGAATAACCACGTCCGGAGATCTAGCAATATGGTAGCCATGACAATTAAATCCAAGGAGTGGTGGCTGTTAGATTTGGGTTCACGGAGTAGTCCACAGGTGTTAGCACACCTCCTGAGATTGAGGAATTTTCCACACAAGTCTTCACGTGGTGAAAAACAGAGTCCTGCCACCACAAAACTCTTAGGTTGACCACCGCTTTGACTATTCTTGACCATGGCCTTTTGTGAGTGATTCGGTTGAACCAAAGGGACACGTTCCATGTCCACATCATTTGCAGCTTGCCCATGTGGCCGGATTCTCCAGTAGACACCTGTAACATAGACTTCAACAAAAAGCTGCGGAAAGTTGAGCTGGCTGCGGAAATTGACAAGATTCCGCAGCTGACTGAGCAAAAATCTAGATCAAACAGCAATCACAAGACATAGTTAGGAAACCATTTTATAAGCTCTTTTTAAACTAATATGCAATGATTTGACAGCTTGGTGGTTCAAGTAACTGGAAAAGAAGGCTAAAAAGGTGTATAGGGAAGGTGCAAGTTTGGGACTCAACATACCCCCACTGTGAAGGTGTTGCATGTCCTCATGTAACCAAAATTCTAGTCATTCCCTTTTAGTCCATATGTTCTGAAGCCTCTGCTAGTACATCCAGTCCTCTTCTCTTCTTTCTTGGTGCTACCACCATCCTGGGTTTCCTTATCAAACATCTGAATTTGAGATTGATTAATTCCCTGCTCAACTTTCTGCACTTTTTCTTTAGTTTCTTGATCTTCTTTTGCCATAGTCCCAAACGTAGCATAGTATTATCATGAATGTTTTTTTCCACTTTGCTCTGCTCCTTTAATGCTTCATTCTCTTGTTTAATGTGCCTGCTTAGAACCTCTAATTCAAACACTTCTTGTTTTAAGGATTGGACTTGTGCATCTTGTGTTATGTGGGGCAGAGTAGACGATGTACTCAGGCCTGCAGCTGTCTTTTCTAGGGATTCGAGGTAATCATACACCTCCTGCTGACTTGGATCTATTTCGGGTGTTTTCCTTGGACTGACTTCAAAGTCTTGTTGAGGAGAAGGACTGCTTTCTAATTCCGGCCAAGAGGTACTTACATCAACATCTGGAGGACTAGTTTCAACATTTGGCTGAGGATGAGGTGGACTACGGCTAGCTAGGGGTTTTTCGGGTGTTTCTCCACCCAAGTTGATGAAGTGGGGCCCTTTTACTTGTGTTTTCCTCCCCTTTCCTTTAAGCCTGCTGCTTCTTCTTAAATACTGTGGGCTAGTACTCCCTTCTTCCATGCTCTGTTTTCCTTTTTCCTTCTTCTTGGTTGTAGCAGCTTTTTTTTGAAGATGCACTAGTCTCTCAGACAATGTTTGATAGTCTTCATCTATAGATGGATTTGGTGATTGGTAGACTTCTTCTATGTTCCTTTTTCCTTTCAATTTCCTCTGTTTTCTGCCCTTAGTTCTTTCTTCCTTCTCTTTTTGACCAACTTCTTTAGTTTTGTTAACAGGAGAGTCTTGGATTATGACACTATTTTCTTTTCTCCTACTCCTTCTTGGTGTCTTTGGTGTACTGCTTTCAGGTGCCTCAGATGGCTCTTGAAAGTAATTTCTTACTAAGAACCGTTCTCAGGTATCTTTGTTCTTCTTCAGTTGGTATTCAATAAGAATCCTCACAAGTCCATGATGATATAAATGAGGTTCTATGTCTCCTATGTTCTATGGTGCTCATCTTTTTCAAGCTCAGTAGTAAGAAATAAGGCAGATTAAGGGTTTGACTCTCTAAGAAATTCATCAATAACCTAGCATGATACATGTACATTGCTCCAAAGCGTCCTTCGCAAGTGATAAACTTTTGAATGATTAACAGTAAGATGGCCCATTCTTCTTTTAGTGCATGAACAGGAATTCCTTTTGTAAATATAGTAACGTCCATACCTGGGTTACATAATATGATTCTCCATGCCTGCTCGTCCACACTTTTGTTTTTAAACCAACGCTCACCTTCCTAGGGCAGGTCTGTGGCAGCTGCTATTGATGCTTCAGTGACCGTGAACTTCAGGTATCCAATTTCCACCATCTGGCCGTTGAAAGATCGTGCAAAGGCTTTTGTTACCTCCTTATTATGGCCTTTAAATTTTTGAATAAAGCGTAGCCATTTTGCTTTCTTCAGCAAATCTTTTACTTGAGGGTAACCTTCTAAATACTTAGGTCCTTCCGGTTCTGCCCTTAGTAATCGTCCCATCCTTTCCTCTGTTTTGAAATTCAACTGAAATTCAACTGCGTGTGAGGGTTTAGCAGAGGTAAGATGGCTAGGTTGTAGGGTTTATGGCAAAACCATAGTGGCTGCAATTGGAAGATGGATAACAGGTAACGGGAGTGTTCAGGAACTGCAAGCAGAAACAGAGGATGAGCAGCCGAGGTGAGTTCACAAAATGAAGTGCAGACGTATGTGAACGAGGTGGCTTTAATAGAATGAAAGGATAATGGAGTGAAGTCAAAATTTTCAATTGAACAGCTGTGTACGAGATGTTACACGTTTATGGAATGGCTGCGAAAAATGCGGTGGAGAGGAGCCGTAATGAAATAGGTCACATCTCATGATTACAAGTGGAGTATGAAAGTGCAGTCATCTACGAGTTAAACCCGAAATTTAATCATGAGACCGTTTAGGGAATAAATGCATGGTTTATGGAATAATGTCATGGAATGGTAATGGGTAATGGAGCTATCGTGATAATCATTGCACATAGTGGAGCTTTAAGGTTTAATAACTATGCAAAATTGTGCCTTTGATTGCTATTTGAAAGAAATTTTTGCTCATACCTTGGAATCCTTGTCATTTGTTGTCCATTAGCCTTTAATCAACTGCTCCTTATTGATGTTTGTATATGCTCCATGTCTTCATAGCATATTCTCAATCACACCTGCATTTTTATGATTATTGCACTAACATTTTGACTGTAAATTTGAAAAATAGAGTGGTGGCTGCGGAAACTGCTTCTCGCTGCGGAAACTGATTCCAGCTGCAGAAACTGACACATCACCCACTTGGTTGAATAAAGATAGTTAGATAATAACTAACTGAATGGAAATGGTCATGAAAGAGACATTTATTAATGAAATGGAATGAGATGGATGAGATGGAGTGAGATGAAGTGAAGTGGAGTGAAATGAAGATGAAATGGAGATGAAGTGGGATGGCAATGAGGTGAAGTGAAAATGGAAAAAGAATGAGAGATTTTTTTTGGAAAATATAGAGTGTCAAGTGTCCCTGATTTTCACTCTACATTTTTTGTATAAGACTGCCAATCAGTAATTGGTTTTCAGGCTTATACAATTTTTATTTTATTTTTATTTTCTTAAGAACAGAAAGGAACAAAAGCTAGGCTAGTGGGGAAGAAGGATTCTTCTTCACCAGCCTTATTGCAGAATTTTCTTGAAACATTTTGAAAAATTCCTCTTTTGAGAGTGGCTTATGATAAATTTTCAATCTGTGGCCATTCACAATAAGAGGAGTTTGAAATTCATCAATGGTCTTGATTCTTACCGCTCCATTGCTAAAGACTTTGTCAATCTCATATGGCCCAAGCCAATGGGTCTGAAATTTACCTTTGAAGTCTTTAAACTTGGAATCAAACAGTAATGCCAAATCTCCCTCTTGAAACTTTTTCTCTGTGATGTATCCGTCATGCCACTTAGCTCTTTGATGTTGAACTAGATCACTTCTTAGGATTGCTTCTTGTCTGATCTCATCTAGCTCATTCAGCTGCTCCATTCTGTGCTTTTGGGCTTCTGATAGATCCATCCCCAACTGAACTGCCATCTTGAAAGTTTTGACTTGAAACTCAATGGGGAGAAGGACTTCTTTCCCACAAACAAGTTCATAGGGAGAATGTCCTGTTGTATTCCTCCATGTAGTTCTGTAGGCCCATAAGGCTTCAGGAAGCCTTTCTGCCCAATCTCTTCTGTGTAGATGAACAGTTTTGGTGATGATGCTTTCAATAACTTTGTTTGTAGACTCCACTTGGCCATTTGCTTGCGAATGGTAAGGAGTAGATTTTCTGTGCTTGATTTTGTATTCTTCCATCAGCTTCTCCATCATGTTGGATGTAAATTGACTTCCCTGATTTGTCACAATTTCTCTTGGGACACCAAAGCGAGTAAGAATATCCTCATAAAGAAAATTAACAACTGAATTTTCAGTAGCAGAAAGTAATGCTTTGGCTTCTACCCATTTAGTGAAATAATCAGTGCATACCAATATATACTTCTTCTGTTTAGATGGTGGATTAATGGGTCCAATGAAATCTAAAGCCCATTTTTCAAAGGGTTCGATGAGTACTTGTGGTTGTAATGGCATTTCATTTGAAAGAGTCGGTTTCTCTACTCTTTGGCAGCTGTCACACCTTCTGACATATTCTTTTGTATCTTTGAAGAGGGAAGGCCAATAATATCCTAAAGAAAGGATTTTATAGGCCGTCCTTTTGTCAGCAAAGTGTCCACCGCATGGTTCATCATGACATGCCTTTAGGATGTTAGGCATTTCATCTTCCCGAACACATCTTCTGATCACACAATCTGGCCCTGTTTTAAACAATTCGTTAGAAATCCACGAATATTTTGAACTCTCCTGAATAATTCTTCTTTTTTCACTAGGAAATAAATGTGGAGGTAGCTTCTGTAACCAAATAGTTAGTGATATATGCATACCAAGGAGTCTTAGTAGTTACTGCAAATAAATATTCATCTGGAAACTTATCCTCTACAGGAGAGTCTTCGTTAGTATTTTGGATCCTAGACAAGAAATCAGAAACTGTATTTTGTTTCCCTAGTCTATCCAACACAGTAATATTGAATTCTTGTAAAAGTAAGAGCCATCTTGTAACTCTGCCATTAGTAACAGGTTTGTTCATTAGATATCTAATTGCAGAATGATCAGTATGGACAAAAGTTTCATAGCCTGTTATATAATGTCTAAACTTATTGATTGCATGAACAACAGCTAAGAACTCTTTTTTAGTCACAGTATAGTTCAACTCAATGGGAGTCAAATTTTTACTGGTATAGTAAATGGCATAAGGAACTAAATCCTTTTGACCCAACACAGCTCCTAGCGTTGTATCTGAATCATCTGTAGAAATATGGAAAGGAAGTTTCCAATTTGGTCATCTCAAAATGGGTGCTTCAGATATTCTTGATTTCAAAGTTTCAAATGCTGATTGACAATCAGGATCCCATTTGAATTCACAGTCTTTTGTAAGTAATTTGAAGAGTGGAGATGTTATTTTGGTGAAGTTTTCTATAAATCTTCTATAGTACCCAGTAAATCCCAGAAAACTTCTAACATCTTTTTGACAATTTGGAATAGGCAACTTGGAGATGACTTCAACTTTTGATCTATCAACTTTAATCCCATCCCCTGAAATATGATGTCCTAAAACAATACCTTCAGTAAACATCATAAAGCCTTTGTCATGACTCAATGAAAGGTTTGTTTCTTTACACCTTATAAGGACTTTTTCCAAATTCTCTAATGCCTCTTCAAATGAATCACCATAAATTGTAAAATCATCCATATAAACCTCTACACAATCATGGATTAGATCAGAAAAGATTCCTAGTACTACCCTTTGAAATGTTGCGGGTGCATTACATAATCCAAAAGGAAGCACTCGGTAAGCAAAAGTTCCCCATGGACAGCTAAATGTGGTCTTATCTTGATCTTCAAGTGCTACCCGAATTTGATGATAGCCACTAAAACCATCCAAAAATGAAAAGTATTTTTTGCCTGCTAGAGTATCTAATACCTGATCGATAAAGGGTAAAGGAAAGTGATCCTTCAAAGTTGCTTTATTCAATTCCCTGTAATCAATGCATACTATCCATTTACCATTCTTTTTAGGTACTATAACCAAAGGAGAAACCCATCGGCTATCTGAAATTGGATAAATGAAGTTTACATTGAGTAATTTTTGGAGCTCTTCTTTTACTATCTCCCTAAGGTTTGGATTCATCCTTATCTGAGGTTGTCTGATTGGTCTACTATTTTCCTCGATGTAGATGTGATGAATGCAAGTCTTAGGGTCAATACCTTTCATATCAATATACTCCCATGCAAATGCAGTAGAATGTTTTTGCAAGATTTTGGTTAGCTCTCCCTGTTGTGATTTTTCCAAGTTTTTGTTGATATTCAATGTTTTGCCTGGAAAGATCTCAATGGCGGAACTACCAAACTCTTCCATAGAGTAAAGAGACATTTGTCTAGATGATAGATACTCAATGTCAGAATCTAACTGAAATTGTGTGTGGTCATATTCTGAAGATGTTTCAAAATTTTCTAATGTGTTCAGAATTTGACTATCTTCACTGATTTCAGAAATGGTAAAGACAGGTTGTATAGTGTCCTCATCATCAACCCATTCATTATCTCCTACTTCTGTAATTGCTTTTGCTGGAGGATACAGATTGAATTTCTTTGTCGAATTACCATCAGAAATATACATATCCCCAGATCTACAACTGATAAAAGCATCAGCTGTGGCTAGCCAAGGTCTTCCTAAGATGAGTGGGTGCCCTCCTAGATTACTCTTGGGAGTTAAAATCATGAAATCTACTGGATATTCCCAAGAATCTAAGGAGACTGAAATGTCTTCTAATACACCATCTGGTTTGATAATTGATCGATCTGCAAGTTGCAGTAAAGTAGGTGTAAAAAGAATATTATGAAGTTTTAGTTGTTCCATAGTCTGTCTACTCATAATGTTGATAGCAGCCCCTAAATCAATCAAAGTATTTGGAATTTCTACCCCATTGATATGTGTTTTGACAATTGGACTACCGGGATCTACATACTTCTGCATGGTAATTTTTCCCATCATGATATCTGCAATTTTTCCTACCAGGTGGATTCTTCTTGTATCTCTTGGTTTCCTTCCTGGTCTTTTGAGACTTAACTCCTTTATTATTTTTGCTAGAATAGGGATTTCTCTAATGGCTTGTAACAAGGGAATCTTGATACAGACATTCTTTAATTCATCTAGGAAATCATAGTCAGGCAACAAGATTTGTTTTTCCACTCCTTTATCAATTTGTAATCTTTCAGGAAAAGGAGGTGTGGATGAAGATGCAGGTTGCTCAACTATAGGAGTTGTGGGGGTTGACTCTTTTTCTTTTTCTTTTTGAGTGTTTGGGTTTTGAAGAGATGCTTCAGAACCTTTATTGGCTTCAAGAGAATATTCCTCAAAAATGCTTTGCTTTTGAGCATCTATAGAAGGCTTGTCTAAAACTCTACCAGATCTGAGTTGTACATCATTGAGAGGAACAATCATATAGGTAGGAAATTGTTGTCCTTCTACCATGTAAGCATTTTGAGGGTTTTTATTATTGGGGTTTGGCAATGGCTGGGAAGGTAGTTGATTTGTATTTTGTTGGAATGGAAGCAAGAGTTGGGAATTTGGATTCTGTTGAGAAGGTTGTTGTTGTTGTGGAAATGGCAATGAAAGTTGTGGATTTTGATTTGGAAGTTGTGGAGCTTGTTGGTTCTGAAAAGATGGAGGATATTGATAAAATTGAGCAAATCTCCCATAAGGATTTTGCATACCTTGTACCCATGATTGAAATGGATTTTGAGGTTGGGACCAAGGTTGTTGCCAAGGATTCCAATTTGGTGGGGGTTGAAAGTTCGTGGGGTTGTTAAACCCTTGATTTTGTTGCCCCTGCCAAGGTCTCCTTGAAACAAAATAGAGAGACTCAATTGAATTTGGATCTTCTTGAAAGACAGCTTTGAGCCCAGGAATTGAAGGACAATCCTTGGTCTCATGGCTTTCTGAACAAATCACACATGTTTCTACAACTTTTGCATCTAAGGGGCATTCCCTTAGAGCATGTTTCTTTCTACATTTTGGACAAAAGATGGCCAAAGCTTCAGCTTCTGCTTTCTGCTTGTTTTGTATCTTAAGGGTGTCTAGTTGCTCACTAAGACTCCCTAAAATATCAGTTTTGAACTCATCAAGCATGTTTCCAATCTCAGCCCTACTTACTGATCCAGTTGCAGATTTGTTTGCTCTAATGAGAGAAGGATCTCTAGGCCCTTTTCCAGTTTTAGATTTTCCCCTTGAGAGATGGACACATAGCTCTGCTATATCATGAAGTGGAAGTTGAGATATATCTCCTTTTCCCATCATGTTCAAAATATCTATCCATTCATCTCTAATGGCTTTTAATAGAAGGGCTTTCAAGGTTTCCTCATCTAAGTTATTCATTTTTTCTCTTTTCAGATTGTATTGAAATCTTTCAAGTAAATCCTCCAAGTTTTCATCTTCTTTTTGCACCATTTTGAATACCTCATCCTTATGATTGGTGGGCATACAATAGTCCAGGTATCTATCCAAAAATGTTTGTTTCATATCATTCCAAGTCCTAATAGATTGAGTGACTAATCCCATGAACCATTTTAGAGCAGCTCCCTTAAATGTTGAAGGAAACAATTTGAGTTTTTGAGAGTCTTCCATATAATCATAAGTTCGGCACACGACTTCAAACTCAAATAGAAATATTTCAGGATCCTCACTTCGCAACCCATAAAAGTTTGGGAGGACAGATGGTGAGATGTTTTTCATTGTTGTTCAAGATTCCTCATCAACTATAGGAAATCCAAATGAGTTATCTCCATCCCTATTTCCCCCATTGTTACCTCTACCTCCTCCTCTACCTCTACCTCTACCTCCTCCAAATCCGTTTACTACTTCCTCCGTCATGATAGTTTCCTCAGAGATTTCAGAGTCCTCTAGTTCTTCTACCAATGGCGAACGAGGAGGAATTTCTCCCTCTTCTTCTTCAGGTGATTCTACTTCCTCAATTACAATGTGTTTTCTTGTAGAAGTAAAGAAAGGGTCTTTTCCTAACTCAAATTCAATGGATAGTGTGGGAGAGTCTCCTAATTCAGCTACTGCCTCTTGAATTCCAGGAATCCTAAGGCTAGGAGTGTGAGTTGGAGATGATGGAGGTGTATCTTTTCTATACCTTGAAGTAGATGGAGTTGTAAAAATCGAACTCTTGGCCCTAGCTATAAACCTTCCCCTAGAATCTCTTGCTCTATGCATGTCATTTTTTTTATTTTTCTTCAATTCGGGCTAATAATTCTCTTTCTGATCTTCCAGGTCACTCTAGGTGCAAGAAGAGAGCATACTCAAGAAATTATTAAACCAATAACTCTCTTTTCTGATCCTCCAGATCACACTAGGTGCAAGAGGAGAGCATACTTTGAGAAGTTATCAATTTTTATCTTCCTTGAAATTTTCTTGTTTTTTTTTTAAGAAATTGGCTACCTAGTTTCACTTCCCCAGCAATGGCGCCAAAATGTTTGGTCAATTTAGTGTGTCCTAAATTGCTATATAAATTGTCAATCCGGGAGTCGTAAACTGCTGAAGTGAAGTGCACTGTATATGCAAGATAACCGATTTCTTAATTCTTTGTCGTTTGTGATTTTTGGTTTGTTTTTGGGTTTATCTTTTGTTGATTCCCTAATGTGAGATGGCAAAAGTCAAGTATGGATATAAGTGTTCAAGGCAATGGTGACCTCTAAAATAATTTCCAAACTTCAAAATTCTCAAAAAGGTTTTAAAACTTGCAGTGATGAAATCAATTCCTAAGAGAAAATAAAAATGTACCAAACAGTGAGCTAGTGACAATGAAGCCCAGTATCCTTGTTGTTGTATAAAAAGAGAAAAAACTGAACTCAAAGCAATTCAAAAACTGTAAGCAAAGTAAACTAAATCATACTACTTCAACTCATATTCTGACCCCTCACCATTCGACTCGCTCTGGCTATAGGAGGTAATCATAAACAAATTGAGTAATCTGATATCTAAATTGCATGAAATGAAACTAAGATCAAACTACACATTCATCCTTCAATCCCTCACCATTCGATTCACTCTGGCTATAGGAGGTAACTGAAAATGACATGAGTAATCTAATCACTAACATGCAGAAAAATAAACTAAATCATATCACATCAACTCATATTCTGACCCCTCACCATTCGACTCGCTCTAGGTATAGGAGGTAATCATAAACAAATTGAGTAATCTAATATCTAAATTGCATAAAAGCAAATGAGCAAAATAAAACTGAAAGAAATAACAATGCTGGAATTAGAATTCAGAAAATAAATCAGCAGAAGGACAAGATGGTTTCATGTCATTAGTCATTAAAAAGCTATGTGAAATTTCACAGGCTGTCTACAAGAACCTGAAAGAAAAACACTGATCAGTTAACAATCATGAGAAAGCATAAAAGAAAATATGGACAACAGTTAACATGAATATCAAAAACAGTGTAATATATACAAGCAAACGATTATGGCAACAGTAACATAAAAGGAGAAAGCAAGAAACTATACAGTAGTTACAGAGCCTTGGTGTACAGGGGTCCTCTGCAACCTCGGCCAATCAGCAATCAGTCACAAATTGAACTTAAGAACACTGTCCTCTCATATATTAAAATGCAGTCATAATATCAAGATAGAGCACGGCACAGTGGGCTCGTAAAATAGTCAAAATTACATATACCAAGCTAACTAACAAGCATATGATAACACGTTATTTATAACTGAGGATGCTACAACTACTTCCTAAATTCTGCGCTGTTAAACAGACACGTGAATAACCACGTCCGGAGATCTAGTAATATGGTAGCCGTGACAATTAAATCAAGGAGTGGTGGCTATTAGATTTGGGTTCACGGAGCAGTCCACAGGTGTCAGCACACCTCCTGAGATTGAGGAATTTTCCACGCAAGTCTTCACGTGGTGAAAAACAGAGTCCTGCCACCGCAAAACTCTTAGGTTGACCACCACTTTGACTGTCCTTGACCATGGCCTTTTGTGAGTGATTCAGCTGAACCAAAGGGACACGTTCCATGTCCACATCATTTGCAGCTTTCCCATGTGGCCGGATTCTCCAGTAAACACCTGTAACATAGACTTCAACAAAAAGGCTGCGGAAAGTTGAGCTGGCTGCGGAAACTGACAAGATTCCGCAGCTAACTGAGCAAAAATCTAGATCAAACAGCAGTCACAAGACATAGTTAGGAAACCATTTTATAAGCTCTTTTTAAACTAATATGCAATGATTTGACAGCTTGGTGGTTCAAGTAACTGGAAAAGAAGGCTAAAAAGATGTATAGGGAAGGTGCAAGATTGGGACTCAATATGGACTTGATGGCTACAAACACCAAATCACTCTCCCCCTTTGACATCAAGGGCAAAGGGTGGACCAAGATATTCTCTTTCTTTGATAACCATCCCGCTGACCATACTCCCCCTGAGAACTTGCTGAAATCTCTTCTTCTGCTGAAACGTGTTGTACATGCTCCCTCTGACTATAAGCAAGGTCTGCAAAAAGATGTTCTACAAGAAAGAACATGACTTCATACATGATAAGAGACCTTACTATCACCTAAGACTTGTACATACAACTCCCAATCAAGTGGGAATACATAATAAGCACATTACATTATCCATGCTAGGCATAGTGGGGCAAACAAAATAGGCCGTTACATGACCTTGACAAAAGAAATATAGAGACAAAACATTAGCAGCATTTTTCAGATCAGCATCCATGTTCTTCTTCTGTACTTGCTCCTCCAAGATCTTCTACCATAATGCCAACAATGCATGCTCCCCCTGAACCTGTGCCAACTGGTTTCTGACCAATCCATGTATGCGTATACCCCATATGAAATTTGCGTACAACAGACAAGATTCAACAGCAAGATGATGCATCAACTACTCCCAGCTTTTGTCTGAGGTATTCAAATGTTTCCCTAGGCAATGGTTTGGTGAGAATATCAGCAACTTGTTCCTTAGAGGGAACATACTCCAACTTGACCTTTTGTTCAAGCACTTGTTCCCGAAGAAAATGATATTTGATAGGTATATGCTTGGTATTTGAATGCATGACTGGGTTCTTTGAGATGCTAATTGCACATGTATTATCACATAGGATGGAGATAGGTGGAGTACAAGTGATTTGAAAATCCTGCAAAGTTTGCATCATCCAAAGAAGTTGTGTGCAACAAGATGCAGCCGCCACATACTCTGCTTTAGCTGTAAATAATGCTATTGAACTCTGTTTCTTGCTGAACCAAGAGACTAATCTGGAACCCATAAAGAATGCGCCACCACTAGTGCTTTTTTTGTCATCCACGCTTCCGGCCCAATCTGCATCTGTATAAGCACGAAGTGTGAGATCTGTATCTCTAAGATACCATAAGCCATAGTTTTGAGTTCCTTGAAGATACTTGAAGATTCTCTTAACTGCCTGAAGATGAGTTTCCTTTGGATTTGCCTGAAATCTTCCAACAATTCCCACTGCATGCATGATGTCTGGTCGGGTACCTGTCAAATAAATCAGACTTCCAATCATGGATCTATAGGCTGGTTGATGCACTGTTGCTGATTCATCATTTGCACCGAGGCTGCATCCTGTAACCATAGGGGTACATACTGGTTTCGAATCTTCCATGCCATATTTCTTCAAGATCTGCTTGAGGTACTTGGTTTGAGATAAAAAGATATCGCCTTCATTTTGTTGGATTTGTAGACCAAGAAAATATGCCAGCTCTCCAAGCAATGACATTTCGAATTCGTTCTGCATTACCAAGGCAAAGTTTTAGCTCATAGCTTCTTCATTGTTGCCAAAGATAATATCATCTACATACACAAAAAGTATTAGCAATTTGTCATTTTCAATTTTTATATAAAGATTGCTATCTGTTGATCCTTTTGAAAAACCTTGTTGATGAAGATATTTGTCCAAACGATAGTACCAAGCCCTTAGAGCCTGTTTAAGACCATATAGAGCCTTTTTTAGTCTGCATACAAGATTTGGATCATTCCCAAGGATGAAACCATCTGGTTGCTCAATGTACACTTCTTCTGCTAAGTCTCCATTCAGAAAGGCTGATTTCACATCCATTTGAAATACTTTGAACTTCTGAAAGCTTGAGAGAGCAAGGAACATTCTGATGGCCTCAAGTCTAGCAACGGGAGCAAAAGTTTCTTCAAAGTCTATTCCTTCTTGTTGAGCATACCCTTTACAAATAAGTCTGGCCTTGTTTCTAATCACTTCCCCATTTTCATTCAACTTGTTTTTGAAGATCCATTTTGTCCCTATGACATTCTTATCTTTTGGTTTAGGAACCAACTCCCAAGTGTTATTCTTTTCGATATGCTCAAGTTCTTCATCCATTGCCTTGACCCAGCATTCATCTTTGCATGCCTCTCTTACATTTTGTGGCTCAGTGGAGGAGAGTAATGCCAAGTAGCTTGAAGCTTCTGCAATTGTTCTTCTTGTTTGTACACTAGCCTCTTTCTGCCCCAAAATTTGAGATTCTGGATGATTCTTCTGAACGTACCTGGATGGAGTCTTTTCTTCTATCCTTATCTGTTCTTCTGGCACCTCATGGGTTTCTTCTTCATCATGAATATGATTTGATGTTGATGGATAGTCCTCATCATCTTCGAAATCTTCAGATCTTACTTGCCTAGGAGTGCTTTCTTCTTCATCAACCACTACATCAATACTTTCAAAAAAAATTCCAAGCCTTTTATTGTAACACTTGTATGCTTTGTTGTGGGGAGAGTAACCAAGGAGAATGCCTTCGTTTGCTCTAGGTTCAAACTTGCCAAGATTTTCATCAGTATTTTTGATGTAGCATTTACTTCCAAAAATTTTGAAGTATTTTACCAAAGGAGTCTTACCATACCATAGTTCGTGAGGAGTCTGAGTGTTGTTCACCCGAACATTTGTCTTGTTGAGAATAACAACTACAACAAATGCAGCTTCGCCCCAAAAGGTTGCGGGAGTTCCAGACTCATCCATCATAGCATGAGCCATTTGTTGAACAGTTCTGTTCATCCTTTCCACTACTCCATTTTGTTGAGGAGTCCTTGCAATAGAGAATTCTCTTCTTATTCCATGTTCTTCACAAAAATCGAAAAATTCATTTGAGGTAAACTCCCTATCTCTATCAGACCTGAGGCATTTAATTTTGTGATCTGATTCGTTTTCAACCAAGGATTTGAAAGATTTGAGTTTTTCGAAGGCTTCGTCTTTGTGCTTCATAAGTCCTATCCAACACATCCTGGAAAAGTCGTCAATGAATAATATAAAGTATTCTTCTCCTCGAGGTGACCTTTTCCTAGATGGACCACATACATCAGTATGGACAAGCTCAAGCGGCATGCTAGCTAATCCTTCCTTCTTAGGGAAGTTAGTTCTGGTTTTCTTACCAAACTGACATGATTTGCATATTGTATTGTCTGGAATTTTGATGTCTGGAAGACCACGAACTGCCTGGTATTTGCATGCTTTCCTTATCTGTGAGAATCTTAGATGCCCCAATCTTCTGTGCCATAGCCAATGTTCATCGCTTAGATAGCATTGATGTTGTCCTTCTTTGAATATGTATAAGTTATTTGGAGTTCTTATGCCTTTGATCACTGTTTTTCTTGTATCAAGGTCACGAACACTACATCCATTTGATCGAAATATTACCTCAGTTCCTTGATCGCACATCTGACTGACACTCAATAGATTATGCTTTAAGCCATCAACATACATGACATTTCCAGCTTTGACCTTTTCTTTTAACTGAACATAACCTTTGCCTTTTATGAGTGCAGGGGTGTCATTTCCAAAGAGACCTTTTTCTCCTTCTCTAAGGCACTATATGACTGAAGCTTTTCTTTATCACCTGTCATATGTTTCGAACATCCACTGTCAATGTACCATTGATTTTCTTTCCTTTCCATATATAAAGCTATACCACATCTCTCTGGTTGTGGTTCCTTCATTCTCCATGTTTTGGTACTTGAGGCTTGCTCCTTCTGAGTTGTCTGCCGAAACCTGCTCCTGCATTCAGAATCTTCATGACTGAAATTGTTACAAATAGAACATTCTATTTCATTTTCAAGAGCAGAAAAGTTATTGTAGGTTCTTTTCATGATCCCACTCATACTCCTATATTTTTGAGCTTCTCTAGTCATGATTGTCTTATAGGCAACACATTGAGCTGCTTTGTGACCAAAGTTATGACAAGAGAAACATTGGCCATTGAAGAAACTCCTGAGATTATCAATTCTACCAGCCAAATGATTGTAGTTTCTATTGACATCCATTCTTGAGGAAAATTGAGAAGGTTTTACGTGAGGCTAGTTGTAGCTTCTATTTGTCCTTAAAGCAGATTGCCCCTGATTTACCTGATAGTCTTTGTTCATTCTTGATGTAAATTGTCCCTGATTTACCTGGTGATTTCCATTGGGTATTTTTTCACTTCTCCTTGCTGCATCAAGATAACTTTTGGAGGTAGATGGTTTCTGCGCTTTAGTTGTTTCTTCATTATATCCTAAACCTGTCTTGATTAGTGGAGAACGCTGCACTTTGATAATCTCATCTAACGTTTCAGATCCTTTAACAAATTTAAGATTAAGAGCTTTAGTTTTCTCAATCTCTTTTCTAAGTCCCACAATTTCACATTCTAACTTTTCATGATGTTTCTCTCTTTTAGCTAGTTGACATTGCAGAGTATCAATAATCATATTTTTCTCTTCTAAACAAATTTTGAGTTTAGAAATCTCTTCATAAAGACCTTCTTCATCTATAGCATCCATGAAATCATCATCATCAAAAGCCATTAAAAGTCTATAATTATTACCTTGTTCATCTTCATCACTATTTGAAAGTCCATCACTGTCTTCATGAGTGTAATAGCTTTTCTTATTTACATTCTGTTTCTTGTTCCATCTAACAGGTTCCTTACCTTTGTCAAGCTTATCTTTGTGAGGACACTTGGCAGCATAGTGACCGACTCTTCCACAAGCAAAGCATTTGAAAGGCAACTTACCTCTGAATCTTCCAGCACCCCGTTGAAGGTTCTTAACAAAATTTGATTCTTCCTCTTCTTCTGACATATGTCCTGACTCATAGTAATCTCCTTTGCCTGAAGCCTTGAATGCAGCTTCTCTCCTGTCTGATGGTCCTCCTTTCCTCATTTTGTAAGCAATTAGAAATCCGTGCAGCTGTGACATGGTAAGATTTTGTAGATTTTGTTTTTCTTCTATTGCAGAAACTTTTGATTCAAACTTAGACGACAAAGATCTTAGAACCTTTTCAACCACAACAACCTCTTTTATTTCTTCACCCAAGTTTTTCATACAATTAACAATCTCATCTATACAGAGGAAATAGTTAGCCACACTTTCATCATTGTACATTCTGAGATTTTCATACTGAATTCTGAGGGTTTGAAGTTTTTCTCGTTTTACCTGTTCATCTCCTTCATAACTCAGAACGATCTTATCCCATATTTCTTTCACGGATTTGTACTGCATAACCTTGACGAATTCTGATTGAGATAGCCATCCTAATAGAGTATTGACAACCTTTGCATTTGTTTCATATTGCTTCTTACCAGCTGGATCTGTAGGAGTTGCTGAAGGAAAAGTGTACATTGTATCTATGATATCCCAGACTTCTGTACAAAGAGATTGAAGATAGGTTGTGACTCTTACCCTCCAATAGACGAAGTTGGTCCCATCAAAAATTGGTGGCCTGATTGATGCTTCTCTCTCGTAGTTGCTCATGATGATAGATCTTCCTTCAAGCGATCAAGCTTCTTCTGAAGGACCTGGCTCTGATACCAATTGTTGAAAATAATACTGAGAGGGGGGGGGTGAATCAGTATTATCAAATTCTCTTCAAAATATCTTCCAGATTATAATTTAATTTAATCTTCAGATGATGACCATTAATTTGTATGTCAGTACCATATAATAATGAACAGGAACAAGCAAAACAGACAGTCACACCAAAGAACACCAAACATAAGGTGGAAACCCAATGTGGGTGAAAACCACCTGCTGCAATATGTCTCTATCTTCTTTCAATTAGAAACTTCTTTTTACAATAATTTTTACTGGTGCAGTCCTTTACCAGTACGCAGGCTGCAACCTGCAGAGAGCTACAACCCTCTCTCGTTTTCTAGACTCTCCTGGAAGGGAGCTATAATCCCCTTAGCTCTTATACCAGCTGAGCTACTAGTACGTAGGTGCTCACCTACTGAAGGCTTCAACCTTCTCTTTTCTTCCAAGGACCACGTTTCATAAATTTTCAGACTGGATCCATGAACATCAAACAAACATCAAGTACATGTGCATCAACTGATCTCCTTTCCACAATCAACTACTGAATCAACCACTAGCTTCTTAGAATGCAGTAACCAGAAAACAATACCAGTAACCAGACATCTATTCTGAACCCAGGGCACTGCAGAAATAGACAAAAGCAGCTAAAATAAGTTTCAAGAAAAGTCCGCAACTTCACCAATAGAAACCTGCGAATATCTGCACTTACTCTTTGTCGAGCCTGCGGACCTCCGCACCTGCACCTATCGCTGAACTGCGCACCTCCGTACCTGCACCTGTCGCTAAACTGCGCACCTCCGCACTGCACCCGTGTCTAAACTGCACTCCTCTGCACTGCACCCATGTCTGAACTGCGCACCTCCGCACTGCACCCGTGTCTGAATTGCAAACCTCCGCACTTGCGCTGTGGTTCGCTTGCGGTCCTCCGAATGGAGCCAAATTATCAGACCTCCAATATGCCCCAGACTGTTAGATCCACAGATCTGATCATGCGTCAAAGTAGATTGTCCTTCTAACACTCAGATCTCTCCTTGATTTAGCTATCATTAACCAACCAATTACCAGAAATTCAAATCTTGATTTTCTTTAGATATTCAACACATATGAGTGCACAGCCAAATGATCTCTTTTCCTTTTTATAGGCAAGCCCTTACTCAAACCATGGACCAAAAACCATAGAATTCCAATACAAGGGACCCAAAACCTGGGTTCAATACTTTAGGAGCAAAAAGAAGGACCAAAACCATAGGATCAAAAACGTCGGACTAAATACCATGGATCACCCGTAAGTTTTCCCACGTGCATGCGCTTTTCTCTGCATGAAAGTCTGTGAACTTTAGGTCCACACCTTTTGTTCGAAACACCTGCGAACATGTCCGCACCTTTTGAACAGCGCACCTGCGAACCCAATCTAAGACCACATCTTTGTGAACAAGAACCTGTGGGCCTTTCATTCTTTGTAGACTGATCTTCAACTTTTTGCTACTGCCCTGCTGCACTATGATTTGTCATCTGTGTGAGTTGCCATCAAGGACAATACTTGTAACATAATGACAACAGACAATTACACAGGTTTGGCATCATTTCCAGGTTCGTGCATCAGTTGGCTACTAGGAGGGAATACGAGTTTAGCTTCAGAGATCAAGCCTATAAAGCAACATACTGTTTCATATCCTATCTTACAGCAGAGAGATCATTATTCTTCCAGGATACTAGTAGCAGGAGCATATAATAGCCTTGTACTTTGTTTTGACTAGGGATTATGTACCAGATTAGTGATCTGAATAGCTCAAAGGATAGGGTTTTTGTAATTTTTGTCAATTAAAGTTTCAAATATTATGTAAATATATTGTAAATATTGATACCATACTCTAAGGAGTTGAACTCTATTGTATTTTCTATATATTGCATCAAGAATATGAAAAAAGGTTGGATTTTCTTAAAATTATAGTTCACTGTCTGTGTTTTGAATGCTTCAATTATTTCATTTTCCAAGATCAATAGATTCTAAAAAGCGACATAAACATTCATGAGATAGTGGATTTTAGTATGTATCTCTGTGCTTTTAAAGTTCTCCTTCAATAATCTCATAATTGCATTTCCTCTGAATGTTTGCAAAAGTTAAATTAATTCAGAATTCATTATATTCTTGATGCTTTGAGTTAGGTTTTCAAAGGCTCTCATTTTGATCTTCTAAAGCCACCTTAGCATTCATTGTGCATGCCCTATAGTGGTGGACTATTTTTATTCTTCTTCACTCATCTACATCAAATGACAAAGGTCTAGGATCTGTTATCTTGGTAAACCTATCTAAACCCTAGCTATTTGACTCCATCACCGAATGAACTATTGACTTTAGTCCCAACCAAACCCTACATCAACACATCCTATCTAAATATCTAGCCATAATGCAAATGTTAGAGAGAGCCCTCTCTGTATTGAAGGGGTTAGCTTTCAATCTACAAATTGGAGTGAAAAGGTTACCTTGGAAACTTCTCTCCCACAACCAAAAGAATAATTATGAGTGCTAACAGGTTCAGCCACTAGGCCCCCCGCTCCCTCAATGCCCCCCCTTGTATATACATATTTGATATTGAAATATTTTAGTTAACATGGACATTGAAATATTTTATTTATAAATCATATTATCTATGTTAAAATATTTTATTATTATTAGTATATTTTTAAAAACACTTCAATATTACATCTCCCTCTTATCAAGAAGTAATTGATTTTTTTTTCAATTACTTATTTTGGACATTGAAATATTTTATTATGATCAGTGCCTATAAATAAAATTGATATTGAAATATATTAATTAACATGAATATTTAAATGAAGTTGATATTGAAATATATTAATTAACATTGATATTTAGATGACGTTAATATTAGAATATATTAATTAATATGGATATTCAAATAGTCGATTTAGATCTTATATTACTGTTATTTTTTAAATAATATAAGAATTATACATGTTTTTATGATTTTTTTACTTTTTTTACTTTATTTATCTTTAACGTTTATATGAACTTATGATACTTAATATGGATATTGAAATATTTTATTTATAATTGTGAGATAGATATGTTTACCACATGTCCATGGTTGCGTTATCAACAATGAATGAAATGAGGAAAATGAGAGTAAGATTCTTGACGTTTTATAATGATTTTAACTAAAACTAACTAAATATGTATATTAATGTTTGCTTTTTATTATAACCAATATTGTTTTTTACTTAAAGATTACTATATTTTTATTAAAAAAGGGATGAGTGTCAACTTTACGTTGAGCACATATGGAATCACACCTCTCCCTCATACTCCACAGTGGAGTGTGCCTCTTGGCACAATAATTTATTAATATAAATAGTTAATATTTTAAACGATTTGACAATTTCATATATTTTAATCACTGAAAAATTATTTATTTAATAATGGCGCTAAAAGACGCTCTCCAAGACCACTATGAAACATATGTTGTAAATTGTAATGTCTTATCTTATCTTATCATATAAACATTTTGATTCACTCAATTTACAAAAATAAAATAAAATAATAAATAAATAAAATAAAATAAAATTTAAAAAATAAATATATTGTTGCCCTGACAAAAAGTTGCCCCACATCTCAATTACACATATTGCACATTTTACCACCAAACTATTAATTATGCATAACTGTCCCTTCATTTCTACTTACATTAAATTTCATTTAATGTGCATAACTGTCCCTTCACATTTTTAACATGTAGATTGAAAGGGAAGATATAATTTTGCAATGCAAAATGAATGAAGACTCCCTTTATTTTGACATAATTTTATAAGCTACCGTTAGAAACGTTAATGTCAATGAATTGATTGAAGGTCCCTTCTCCATAATAAATTTGTGTATGAAATTCTACTTGTCTTTGGTACGACACGATAAAATTTTAGCTGATTGTAGGCATGAAATTGGCTAAGCGTTTACAGCAACTCGCGACTTTAGAACAAAATTGAATGTGACTAGAGACTTTGCGACCAAACTAATAGTGACCTAATTGATTCCCACCACGGGGAGGATTGTAACCTACGCTTAGTGAAATGGCCAATCTTATCCAATCCCCAAGGCATATGAAGATTGGCCATGGATTCCAATCTAACCTAACCAAAGGTTTACCCAACCTTATCGTTATTTAAGGTGTTGACCAACCCTCCCTTCTCTCCTTTATACTCTACCTCATACTTTGTTAACCTCGTTAGAGCCACTCTCAACTTAATCTCTAGCTTAAAAAAGGCTTTCACAAATTTTATAAGGATTTAATGAAAATTTTAATGATTTTAAGAGTTTTATGATGATCTAAGTTTCATGTGGTGGAATACTCTTTTTAAATATTAGATCATACAATTTTTTATTAGAGTTCCAAATAGAAGGTAACTTTACAAAAAAAAATGTTATAAGGTTACATAATTTTAACAAGTGGGTACTAATTATGTATGTAATAATGTCACAATCATTAATCAATTATCTAATCTAAGTCATATTTGTGTGACTATCTTTCTACAACTATCCTGAATGTAATTGTATATTTTGGAAATATGATTAACATGAGTGAAGTTAACTATTTGAGTTCACTCTCCATTATATTTCTAGAATATTGTAGAATCTAGAGTCAAGTTAAGCTCTCATGTTTACCTTGATCAACAAATTGGGTCATGTCTGTTAGATTTCTAGAATATAAGAATCTACATTTGACTTACCCTTAGGTTCCCTCTATTTACCCATGCCTACCATGATCAACAAATTGTGTATACAAATAAATAAATTAAGTTGATATAAGTGGACAAAACAATTTTTTTTTTAATTATTCCCTGAATCTGACAAGAATTTTGATAGAAGTTATGTTTATACATGATTGATGAGAACAGTGACCATGAAAATTTGGCTTTAATGATTTTGTCTCGTTTTAAGATGATCTTGAGCATTACAATTTTGAAAAAAAATGAGTAGATTAGAATAAACTTTGTGTCATAAATAATAATAATAAATAAATAAATAAACTTAAAAAATTGAATCTGTTTATTAATTAACTTTCACTTAAGTAAATCAAGCAATGTAAAAATTCTATGAAATGGCTCTTTTAATATATAACATAAATAACAAAGAGGAAAGTGACATTATTGACTTGAAATCGAGTAGGAAACATATTTTGGATGGATGGAATCATAAATATTAGATGTTAATATTGCATGATTTAGTTGCAGTAGGGGTATTCGAGAGTACAATTTTTTTATTAAAATCAAATAATCTCATCAAATCCAAAATTACAATTTTGATAAAGATTGCCTAACAAAATTGTGGTGATGGCAAATAACAAAAGGTTGAAAACATGTAATGTTTAACCTTCTTCCTTAAAAAATTAGAGTTTCTAATCTGTCAAAATCCATTAAATTGTTGTTTTCAATGACACTATTCTTGCCAAATGGCATCCTCTAAACTTGAAGGTGATATGCATACTTTATCATCAAAAGTTTGAGGACCTAACATGAGGTGACATTGGCAATGACACAACAAAGGGCACACCAAGTATACTTGGCAAGTTGCATAATGAGTCCATGTGTTTTAATAGCATAGGTCATTGACTCGTGATGATTTGTGAGATGGTTAGGATGGCTTGCTACCACATAGGCCAGGAGGAACAAGGATGTCTTGTCAAATAGTATAAAAAACTAATGAGGTTCCATGTAGTGAGATTTGGTAGAGGACGACATGGCTTGAAAATATGATTTTGCGTATGTTATCTATGGCAAGGGGACAACATTGATAAGTGCAATGAAGATATGTGACTACTTGATGAAGGAGGGACATGATCTTCATTGACTATCACATGTTGACTTAGGTGGATGATAATGTGGTCTCATGTTGGGAAATCGGTTGTTCAAGTTTGCTTTGATTGTGGGAGGCAATAGTAAGTTGCTTATAGTTAGGTGGTTATGATATAGTATCACCTATAGTTTTGTGAAACAAGAATTTTGACATCTTGTACAGTCAAAGGTGGTTTGATTCTGTTTATTCAAGAGATGTCGTTCAAGGATAATCTAACTAATGCACACATTTAATGGTCATGCCTAAACAGTAAGGTCATTTTGGTGCCACATGACAACTAGGCTTCTTGAGTGGTATGGAGCACTCAAGTGGAATAAAAAATCTCCCCATGACTAGAGGTGCCATTACAAATAAAACAATGGAGAGAACATTAAGCATGCTTGGAAAGTCACATAATGAGTTCATGTGTTTTGATATCGTTGGTGATTGACTCACATTTATTTTGGGATGGCTAGGATAGTGTACTAATGCATAGGTTAGGTGGACCAATGAAGTCTTGTCAAGTAGGATGGACAACTGATAAGGTGACACATAGTGGTATTTATCATAACACAACATGGCTTCATAACATGATAAATTTTGTGTGTCTCACCAAAGATATGTGAAATTTTGACAAAGGATGGACATGATCTTCACTTAATATTACGTTTTGGCTTAAATGGATGATATCATGGTCTCACGTTGGGTAGTTATTTGTTCAAGTATGCTTTGATTATGGGAGGTGGAAATAGGTTTCATATGGTTCAATGATGTGATGTTACATCTCCTATGGGGAAATGAGTAGTTTGGAATTCCATATAGTTGAAGGTTGTTGGCTTGAGTTGAGTCAAAACATGTCAATTAGGAATATCTCAGGTGATGCACCTAATTGATGGTGTTTATGCTGAACTAGCAAGGTCACACCAATGTTCTGTGGCAACTAGGCTTCTTGAGTGGTATGGGATGCTAAAGCAAGAGAAAAAATCTAGTGTCGTGACAAATAGTGTGTAGTTTGTTTTGGTTAAAATCAGTCTTTTAGTGCATGTTGAATTCCTTCCTATTCTTTCATGTAGAAATTATGGTGTAGAATTTCAACTACTCATGCTATTTTAATCTAAATCACAAGACACAATCCTACTCTACTGCTTTGCGGAATTCAATTCACAATTTAGAACATCAATAAAAAACATGCAATGAGAAATAACACACATGCATGCAATATTTTTCCAAGGGAAAGAAATCTTCAAAAAACCCCTTTGCCTACTTGAATTCACTTTTTTTTTTTTGTTTCTATTCGTCATTATTTCCTTGAATTCCATGGTTCTGACATCCTTTTAGTGTTGCAATGTATTTGATTGGTTCTTTGACTTCTAGTTTCCTTGTGCTTGTCTCTACTTCATAGCCCAAACCAATCTTGATGAGGGGATAACTTTGAACACTCAGAATCTCATCTAACTTGTTAAACCATTTGATAAGCTTTGAAATCAGGTTGAGTTGTACCTGAATCTTTTCTAATTATTTTCTAAGGGAGACTAAATCTTCCTCTAGATTTTTTCATTCCTTGTCCTTACCTTTCAGTTTTTGCAACAAAGTGTCTTTAATCTTCTTTACTTCCTCCAACTCTACTTTTAAAAGAAGAAGTTATGAATCTTCAAATTTGTGCTCTTCTCCTCCATATTTAATCAATAGCTATTTTTTTATTATTCTTTTTCTTGAGCCTTTGTATTTCTTCTAAGGCACTAACTAGTTCTCCTTCAAATCTACTACAACTTTTTCTTATTTTAAATCGTAATCGTCTTTATTTCCATCTTGGGTTTCTATGGACATGAGCATGAAATACTTTGTTCTTACTTCATCAAAGGGTTTTTCATATTCATCCTCTGAGGAGTTCCTACCCTATTAGGTATATAATTTATTCTCTTTCTTAACACTCCTATACTTGTTCTTTTCTTTATTATCACATTCATTATTTTCTTTCTTATGTGGACAATTAGACACATAATGAACTACTTTTCCACAATTAAAGCATTTGAAGGGAAACTTATTTTTGTACTTTCCATATCTTCTCATAAATATTCTTACAAACTTGGCTTCCTCTTCATATGATCCATAGCTTGAGCATTCTTGATCATCATTAGTCGTCTTGTCATCTTTAAAGGTTACTTCCTTTGATGTCAATATTCCTTTTGAATTTCTCATTTCATAGGTAGTTCCATGAAATTGATCCAATGTTAATGTTTTGAGATTTTGAATCTCCTTAATGGTTGATACTTTGGCATTGAATATGGGAAGAAGAGATATAAACACTTTTTGAACTACAAAATAATCATACATATATTAAAAAAGACCTCTTATTATGTTTATTACTCCATCCACATGAAGAATTAAATTGGCTATGTCCTCTTCCTCATTCAAATTTAGTGATTCAAAATATATTCTATAGACTTGGAGTTTAGTCTTCTTTACTTTTCTATCTCCTTCATAACAATTCATCAGATTGTCCCATATATATTTTTTTCTATCTCAATGTGTGATTGTAACCAATTTAGATTCAGGAAATCAACTTTGGATTGCATTCATTGCTTTAGCATTATAAGAAAAGTCGATCTTATCATATTTTTCAACTAATACATCTGGATTTTTATACCCACTCAATATTGCATTCTAGAAATTTATACCAAGACACATTATGTAAGTTCTCATTCTTACCTTCTAAAATGCATAATTTGTTATATTGAATATAGGAGCTTTGTTGGAGAAACTTCCATCCTAGTTGGTTATGTTTTAGATCTACCTTTCAATCGTTAGACTACTATTGAAAGAACCTACTCTGATACCAATTGTTGTAAACTAGGAAAATACTTAAGCAGGGGAGGGGGCGGGGGGGGGGTGTGGGTGGTGAATCAATATGTTAAAACTTTTAACATTTATTTAGCCAATTAAACACATTCAACAATACAATAGTGCACCCATCACATAAGGTTTGAACACAAGATGTTTACGTGCAAACCCATATGTGATAAAACCACAAATTCTTTTTTATTATAATGTATATGTAAGCACCAAATCAAAATTACATCAGATTATGTAGGCACCAGCCTAAATGATGTTAATTTGGTAGCTTAGTGACAAATGCCAACCATTGGACGATATTCCCCTTTTCGAGAGGACCAATTTTGACTATTGAACCGCTCAATTTGGACCAGAGAAAATGTGTTTTTGAATTAACGCCCACATGTACACATTTGATCAAGCCGTCCCTAAATTTAATTAGACACCCTTGGAAGGCTATAAATACAAGTGACCTCAACCTCATTTCGACATTATTATGGAGAATTTTTCTATTCTCTTCTTTGGTTTGGCTCACACAGGTTTGAGGCAAGTTCGCGGAGATTGGTTGGCACAGGTCTGAAATTGCAGGGTCTGAAGCTCACATCTCTAGTTTTAGGGTTTTGGGTCTTAGTCATAGGAATGTCATGGAGAAATTTCACCTGAAGCCTTTCAACCACATGCATGACACATCTTTCTTGCGACTGGAACTTAAAGGTTAATTTTTTAGTTGACCAAAGATTTCACCAGTTGACCGCAGAGTTCGGCAGCTGACATTAGTTAGTATCAGTTGATTATAGCCTTTTGAATCAAGGTTTTGGATTATTGGCATGGTTGGGTTAATCTCATGGATATTTTCTAGTTGATTTTTCTGGATAGATTTATGATGAAAGACATGGATCATTATACTCTCTCTTTCATGAATCATTCAATGACAATCTAATAAGAAGAAGAATTTAAAATGGTTTTCCCCATAGTGGGTTTTTCCATGGTCTCTGACCAATCCTGGTGTCTCTATTTGTGAATGCTTTTCTTCTATTATTCATTTATATTCTATTACATTGATGATGATGTTGTTCTCTCTATATAATTGCATATGTTGATGAATAATGTTGTAAATCTGAATAATAACATGATCCTATGGGGTGAATTTAATACTAAAATGTTGAAATGCAATTATCAAAGCAAAAAAAATATATCCTTAAGAAAAATTAACATGGTTTTAGAGTTGGGTTTAAGAAAAGTCATTGAATATAACTCTTATGAAGACACCATTAATGGAATCAAGAGAAGATGGTGGAGACCTAAAAGAATGTTAGGGTTTGAAGGTAACCCTAGGCTATTTGTGTATTAGGGTTTGATGGATATTATGAGGTTAGGGGTTGGAAGAAACCCTAGTTTATGAAAAATATTTGAGATATGCAATATAGAAACCCTAGAATGATCAATGTAAATATGTTCAAGCACTTGTGACATATTTGATGAAGCCCTATATGGGATAGTCTCAATTAGGCCTTAGTTATTGATGAATTTGATGAATATATTGAAGGCAACAATGTTATATGGATGATGGATAGTCACGTCTCTTGAAGGTTGGTTCAAGAGGGAGATGATCACCTCTCATTGAAGATAAGTACTTTCTTGATTTATGTTACTCCTTTATGTATTTAATTTTGTTTAGATCATTGATTATAATTCTTGCATGTATATTTGAGTACATGGTTACTTATAACTCCTTAATGAGATGAGATAAGTGGATCTTTCTTGAGGATCATGGCTAGTGTAGGAAGAGAAGAGATAGCATTGGAAAAGGAAAAAGAGGCACCTGATGAAAGGTTGATAAAGTACTCCAAGTTTCCAATGCCAAGATGCATAGGTATCTAAATACTACAAGGTATATATGATGTATTGTTTCAATGTTATATTTCAGTTGCAAATATTGCATGGGAAGCTAAGCCCTAAGGTATGATGAAAGACTCATATTACATATGAAAGTAGGTTTTATTCATGGTAATTATGATGAGATGGTGCACTTGGTATTGAAAAAGTATCTTACATTCTATTAAGTCATGGTAAAGCTACTTAGAAACATTAATTTTTGATATACTTGGCAAAGTATCTTACATGATGAATTTCTAGATTTTGTGAAGCAAGCTAGATACATTGTTTTTGATATGATGACTTGATATTATTTTTAATGCTTGTGACAAGCATGATAACCATGTTGATAGAAGTGTAAAAATAAGAGTGTTTCTCTCAAGATCCCCTTGTTGACCTTGGCTTAGTAATTTTGACAATATAGTAAATTTGGATGCCCTGACTTGATAAAGCTATGTAAGTGATATTATGTTCATGATCTTTGATGAAATTTTGATGTCATGATGAAGTAGTTGGTGCTAACATGTTATGACCATGATGGATATATGTTTTGGAACTTGATATAGTTTGGTTTCATGGTCTAACATTTATTTTTATGCATGATAGTATAATGATAGACAGGATCATGATAATGATGAAATCTAAAGTGGTTTCTCATTAAGAGGGAGACTCCTCATAATATCCCTTCACCTATTATCATTTGCATCAAATATATGGAATATTATTGACTATTTAAATAAGTTTTTTGGAAATAAATAGACAAATATTTGACGTTGTTGGTCTACAGCAAGTTCTGGTCTGAGAAGAGAGGCTTTCCCTTAGTCTAAGCGACGACTGCATGGAAGAAATCTTAAGAGTGTGGTTGTAGCCTCTCAATTGCATGGAAGAAAGCCTTTGGGTGCGGTTATTCCTATAGGTCACAAATTTGAAGTTTTATGAATAAAATCAGGAATGCACTAGAAGTATGACAATCCTACATATATGGAGCAGACATCATAATGTCCTATGAGTAGGGAAGTTTGAATGTTTGACTTACTATAGAGAATGTAAATGTGTTGAATAAACTTGTGTTTATAGGGGACCGGAATATGCATATTAGCATGTTATTTTGATTTGATCATTGAAGTTAGTATATGAAAGTATTTGATAATAATTGCAAGGGTTTGACAAGATTTGGCTTATTGATTTAACTTAGTTGGCTTGGATAATTGATGATGCCTTAGAACTTTGACATGATGCTTGATGGTTCATAAACATGTTTTGGCTTATGGATTGTTTGAATTAATAGTGATAACAAGTTAGAGTTTTGGATCTGATTTGATATTTGATGACTGATGATTTTCCTTGATGACAATGCTATGTGGGTGTTGTAACATGCATTTTTTGTTACCTTTAATATTCATGTTTCATTCAAGAATCACTTGAAAATATCTTTAAAAGAGATAAGGCAAGAGGGAAATGTAATAAATTACATATCGAAATCAAAACACAAAAGAAACAAGTATAAAAGAATTGGCCCATGCAAATAAGTTAAATCGCAATATAAATAGTTATACGAAGCCATAATCAATATATATATGTGTGTGTGTGTGTGTGTGTGATAACAATGCGATTAGATCGCAATCGCGAAACATAGCGGGCATTTGTATGAAGTTACCACGGGAATCATCGATTGTTGATTGCGATAAGCAGTTAATAAAGTGTTGAACAGGCTGGACCCGAAACATATATATATTATGCTTTATAGGCCCTGGTAGGTCCGCGATCATCACATAACGTTTATATATGTATATAATTTACGCCCATTGTGATATGCAATGGCCAGACCCGATAGTGTATATATGATGTGCTTTATAAGTCCGGCGGGTCTGCAATATTGCAAGGTTTGAGTTCAAGCACCAATTGAAAGCGCCAATTGCGATTGCGATGGGTTTCGGACCCGATAGTTTATATTCTATGTTTTATAACTCCGGCGCATCCGTCTTGTCGCAGTTTATTAAGGATTGGGTTGATATAACAATGGAAAGCGCCGATTGCAATTTGCGATGGGAAGTCAACGGAGTGCTGAATAGGCGAATCCGATAGATTTATTAAACAGAGTTAATTCCTTTCAGTTCCGCTTTGCATATTTTGCATCAATTTCGCTGTGTAAACGGAAAAATTAATGTTAAAACTGAATCTGAAGAGGAAGGCAATTGGGTGTATTTTCTGGTGTTTTGGCCAATCAAAATGCATCTGATACAAACGTAAGCCCAGGTTACACACGATTAACATAGTTCATCACGACTAAAATGGATTAATCATTATTTAAGCATATACAGAAGAAATTAGTGGCTGATTAACAGATCAAGCCAAAAGTTATCCTCATCTTCTAGTTCAATTATTTCTCGTTAATTGATGTTCTTGGATGTGTCTTTTACCCTCTGTAAAATTCTGTAATAGTTTTTACTTCATATAGTTAGAGAAGCAATTAAATAATTTGGGCAGTTTCAGAAATAAACAACTGTTCCACAATGTATGAAAAGATGAAAATTTACAAAGAAGGGGTTGGAATTTTGGAAAACCTGGAGACTAGGCCACTATATTCCTGATACAACTGTTGATTAATGAAAGAATTAGAAGTTTCCATGAATTGTTGGGTATAATTTTGTAACCTTCTTTTTCATGTGTCATCTTATGTTTTCTTCTTTCAAGTATAGTAATGAAGCTGCAGGTCTTTATTTGCTTATGTAGATAAAGTTAAAATTCCTTAAAAGAGCGCTCCTATACTTGAAGTTTTCACCTTCGTTTCTAAGTTATAGATAATAGTTTTTGTGTAAGGCATCATATAGTCTTTAAATTCTCCAAGGGTCATAGATAGTAGTTTCTGTGTTAAGCGGCGTATTATCTATGATTCAGTTCTCATTTTCATAATTCTTCTAAGTGACGGATAGTAGGTTCTGGGTTAAGCAGCATATTATCTTTAACTTCTCCTTCAAGTTTTCTTCATTCATCATTTATATCTAGCAACAAATGGCATTCTGCGATGTTCTGGTCATACATGTATTAAGGGCTAAAGACCAAGTTTTCTAGGTCCTTCATTTGAGAATACAACAAACAATAAAGTGACAAATAAGTGACAAAAAACAATAATCATTAATGCCTTAAGCACAATTTCTCCACAGCCAAGAAATTTGTTTCTTAAGGTACAACATTAATTGGTGCCATTGCCGAGGATAGAAGACAACATCACTTTTCCCTGGGTTTTCACTATTTTCCTCTGGTTGTTCAGTGAGGAGGAAATATTTAGCTATTTTGAATCAAAGCAATAACTCTGGCTTCAAGAAGACCCCATACAAAATCAGACACTTCACAACAGAAGGTTCAATCTCTTTCAGATCCTGAAAGGCTAGTTTCTAGGAGGGTTGGAAAGTCTAAGATCCCAATTACACCAATTCCTACATTGTCTGCATCAGGCAGCAACTTATCCGAACATTCATCTGATAAAGAGTCATCTTTTTCATCATCTTCATTTCAGGAACCTAACAGTCAAGAGAAATCTTTAAAGTCCGTTACTTTTCATTTACTTGCTATAATTATTCAACCTGAACCAATATCCACATTACCACCTCTACACATTCCATTTACCTTTTAGTCAGGTTCCACTTCTATTGGTAATCAAAATTCAATAAACATGGAAGCACTTGCATTCTTAATGAATAGGTATTCACCTCTTCAACTACCACAACTGTTCGATCAAATGCCACAAGATTACCTCAAAATTCTTCCTCGTTTTATAGGGGAAGATGAACAAACTACAGAGAATCATGTGTCAGTATTTTGCAATTTTACAGAAAACAAAAATGTTCAACATGTAGATGTTGTTTTAAGACTTTTTGTTCAGTCCTTGGATGGATAAGCAAGGAAATGGTTTAAATGGCTTCCCAATAATTATATTCCTTCTTGGGAAGAGATGGAACGTCTATTCATTCAGAAATGGGGAGAAAAAAGAAATCATGGGTATTCATGAACAGAGTTTAATGCCATAAAGAAAAAGTCTAATGAAACTATGGTCGAATTTGTCAGAAGGTTTAACAAATTGTACAATAGTCTTCCAGTGGAGATTAAGCCTCCTCCTGCTAGTGAAAAAATAACTTTTGCAGGGGCTTTTGAATCAAATCTTGGATTCACATTAAGGGAAAGAAGATCTCCAACCCTTGATCAAATCCAAATAAATGCATTAGAGATAGAAGAAAATCTGGTGGCTGCAGGAAAAGCACTAGAGACATTATGCGTGGACTTTAGAAATCTCAACAGGGCTTCTTTGAAAGATAACTATCCATTGCCTAAAATGGATCACGTACTGCAAAAGGTGACGGGATCTTTTAGAATGTCAATGCTAGATGGATTTTCTAGGTATAACCAGGTGGTCGTGAATAAGGAGGATCAGGAAAAGACGACATTCACAACTCCTTGGGGAACCTTTAAGTATTCCAGAATGCCTTTTGGATTGATGAATGCAGGTGCTATGTTTCAGAGGGCTATGGACATTGCTTTTGTGGGAGATAAATTTGTAGTAATATATTTGGATGATATTACTATTTTCTCAAAGTCTGATGAAGAACATTTGGACCATTTGAAAAAGACTTTTGATAAATGTAGAAGATTTGGGCTTTCCCTGAATCACAAGAAATCCATTTTTGCTCTAGAAGAAGGAAAACTATTGGGGCACATTATTTCCAAAGATGGAGTAAAGATAAATCCGACCAGAGTACAAGCCATGCAAAAAATACCACTGCCTAGAAGTAAAAAGGATATCCAAAAATTTCAAGGAAAGATTAACGTCCTAAGATGATTTGTGTCCAACTATGCAGACATCGTGAACGAAATCACTGATATGCTGAAGAAGGAGAATGAAGTGCGTTGGACCAAGGAAGATAAAGAATCATTTTCCAGGACTAAAGAGGCATTGCAAGCAGCTCTAGTCCTAATCAGCCCTAATTATCAAAAGCCTTTTCAAGTTTTTTCATTTGTGTCCTCAAATTCAATAGCCGCTGTCTTATTGCAAAAAAATGATGAAGAGAAAGAATAGCCAGTCGCATTCTTCAGCAAGATTCTCAAGGACACTGAGCTTAAATATAATATTCTTGAGAAACAGGTATATGCTTTGGTAAAAGCCCTGAAAGCTTTTAGAACTTATGTGTTGCATTCACAAATCATTGCTTACGTGCCAAATGCTTCAGTAAAAGATGTGTTAGTACAGGCTGACATAGAAGGAAGAAGAGGAAAATGGATAGCCAAGATCCAAGAATATGACTTGGACATAAAACCCACAAAGTTGGTGAAAGGGCAAGGATTGGCAAAAATGTTAACGGAATCAAACTTTTAGGCATTGGGAATCAACCTGCTGACACCTGTGAATGATGGAGTAGTTGAAGAAAATGAAGGAAAGCAAGGCCCAGGTATGAAGATCGGGTATAAGTTTTTGTGTTCAGAATGATATAAGCGTATAATTCATTATTTGTGCTTTCTTTCCTGCCCCCAATATCTAGATAGAACAAAGTATAGAGCACTAAAGATCAAAGCGCAGCCATATATGATTGTAGAAGGAAGTTTATACTGGAAGGATCCTGTTGGAATTTTATTATTATGTTTAACAGAGGATGAGTTTACAGGAACAATCAAAGATTATCAAGAGGGGTTATGTGGAGGACATTACAGTTCGAAGATGACTGCACATAAAATTCTTCAGGTAAGATTTTATTGGCCTACTTTATTTGATGATACATATAAGTTTGTTAGAAGTTGTTAGAAGTGTCAGCTTTTTACTGAGAAAAAGAGATTGGCTCCTTTACCTTTGATTCTAGTTTTCATAGAGGAACCTTTCAGACAATGGGGATTGGATTTTGTAGGAGAGATTAATCCACCTTCAAGTGGACAACACAAGTGGGTTCTCACAGCAACTGATTACTTCACCAAATGGGTAGAGGCAATCCCTACTAAGAAAGCAACTGATCAGATAGTAATGAAATTCCTGGAGGAGAATATTTTCAGCAGATTTGGATGCCCCATCAAAATTATAACAGACAATGCTCAGGTCTTTAATTCAAGACATTTTGTTGCTTTTTGTCACAAGTATAATGTTATTTTGTCCCATTCAACAGCTTACCATTTGTAGGGAAATGGATTAGTTGAATCTACTAACAAAACTTTGATGAAGATCCTTAAGAAAACTATTGCAGAAAATGAAAGAGACTGGGATTCTAAGTTAAAGTTTGCTCTATGGGCTACTAGAGTAACCACAAGAAGATCTACAAGGAAATCACCTTTTGAATTAGTATATGGAACTCAGGCTCTGTTTCCAAGTCAACTTGTGAAGCCGGTGATTGCAATGATTCAGGAGGCGAAAGAAGAACCAAATGCTTTGATAAGAAGAATGAATAAAGTGATGGAGCTAAGCGAGAACAAGGACAAGGTAAGAGACAACTTGATTTTGTATCAATCCAAGATGAAAAATATTTTTGATGGAAAAGCCTTGGAAATTGATTTTAAAGTTGCAAATTTAGTATTGAGATGGGATACCAGAAGAGAAGATAAGGGTAAACATGGGAAGTTTGATCCTCTCTAGTATGGCCCTTTTAGAATTGCTGAAGTAAGATCCAATAATACCTTCATTCTTGAGAATCTTGATGGTGAGACTCTACAACTACCTGTCAATGGGCAATACTTAAAGCATTACTTCCAATTCTAAAGAATAAGCATCATTTCATTGTAAATACCGGAGTGAAATCAGTGTACAAATTCCATAGAATTTAAATTTATGCAAAGCAATATATGACTCCATGCCCGAGGTGAAGGCACTAATCTGCAGTTCTTAGTGCTTCTGTGGAAAAAGCACTATCCCTAGGTGGAGCCAGATGTTGTAACATGCATTTTTTGTTACCTTTAATATTCATGTTTCATTCAAGAATCACTTGAAAATATCTTTAAAAAAGATAAGGCAAGAGGGAAATGTAATAAATTACATATCAGAATCAAAACACAAAAGAAACAAGTATAAAACAATTGGCCCATGCGATTAAGTTAAATCGCAATATAAATAGTTATATGAAGCCATAATCAATATATATGTGTGTGTGTGATAGCAATGCGATTAGATCACAATCGCAAAACGCAGCGGGCATTTGTATGAAGTTACCACGGGAATCACCAATTGTCGATTGCGATAAGCAATTAATAAAGCGCTGAACAGGCCAGACCCGAAGCATATATATATTATGTTTTATAAGCCCCGGTGGGTCCGCGATCATCGCATAACGTTTATATATTTATATGATTTACACTGATTGCGATATGCGATGGCCGGACCCGATAGTTTATATATGATGTGCTTTATAAGTCCAGCGGGTCCGCAATATCGAAAGGTTTGAGTTCAAGCACCAATTGAAAGCACCGATTGCAATTGTGATGGGTTTTGGACCCGATAGTTTATATGCTATGTTTTATAACTCCGATGCGTCCGTCTTGTCGCAGTTTATTAAGGATTAGGTTGATATAACAATGGAAAGCGCCAATTGTGATTTGTGATGGGAAGTCAACGGAGCACTGAACAGGTGGATCCGATAGATTTATTAAACAGAGTTAATTCCTTTCAGTTCTGCTTTGCGTATTTTGCATCGATTTCGTTGTGTAAACGGAAAAATTAATGTTAAAACTGAATCTGAAGAGGAAGGCAATGGGTGTATTTTCTGGTGTTTTGTCCAATCAAAACACATCTGATACATACATAAGCCCAGGTTACTCACGGCTAACACAGTTTATCACGACTAAAATGGATTAATCATTATTTAAGCATATACAGAAGAACTCAGTGTTTGATTAACAGAGCAAGCTAGCAGTTATCCTCATCTTCTAGTTCAGTTATTTCTCGTTATTTGATGTTCTTGGACGTGTCTTTTACCCTCTATAAAATTCTGTAATAGTTTTTACTTCATATAGTTAGAGAAGCAATTAAATAATTTGGGCAGTTTCAGAAATCAACAATTGTTCCACAATGTATAAAAAGATGAAAATTTACAAAGAAGGGGTTGGAATTTTGGAGAACCCGGAGACTAGGCCACTGTATTCCTGATATAACTGTTGATTAATGAAAGAATCAGAAGTTTCCATGAATTGTTGGGTATAATTTTGTAACCTTCTCTGTCATGTGTCATCTTATGTTTTCTTCTTTCAAGTATAGTAATGAAGCTGCAGGTCTTTATTTGCTTATGTAGATAAAGTTAAAATTCCTTAAAAGAGTGCTCCTATACTTGAAGTTTTCACCTTCCTTTCTAAGTTATAGATAATAGTTTCTGTGTAAGGCAACATATTATCTTTAACTTCTCCAAGGGTCGCAGATAGTAGTTTCTGTGTTAAGCAGCATATTTTCTATTATTCAGTTCTCATTTTCATAATTCTTCTAAGTGACGGATAGTAGGTTCTATGTTAAGAAGCCTATTATCGCATATTATCTTTAACTTCTCCTTCAAGTTTTCTTCATTCATCATTTATATCTAGCAGCAAATGGAATTCTGAGATGTTCTAGTCATACATGTATTAAGGGCTAAAGACCAATTTTTCTAGGTCCTTCATTTGAGAATACAACAAACAATAAAGTGACAACAAACAATAATCATTAATGTCTTAAGCACAATTTCTCCACAGCCAGGAAATTGGTTTCTTAAGGTACAACAGTGGGCATAGTGACTTTCAGTGATTGATATTTACATTAATTTTTTATTGGTTTCATTGGCTTTGGAACATTGGTTGAAGTATAAACAATTGTGACTTGGTATATGCATTCGCATCTAGTGACAAAAATTATTCATATTATGATTATGTGAATGGCTTGATGGAATTTGATATTTCTTAAAGTTGTTGACATGACAATAGATGAAGTCATGACTTGGTATTTGGATATGAGCTCTACCTGTCACCTGGTCCAAAGATTTTATTATAGTGATATTGGAAGAAAATTATGATTTTGATATTAGTTTTTATCTGTCATCTAGGGCTTGATAAGCTGACTTGGCTAGTTTGATTGCACAATATTGATTTGTGTATGGCTAAGCATATTGGTTTGGTCAAGTGTTATGTTTTCAGAAAGCGTTGTATGAAGCAAGATCCATGATGATCCAGATCTTAAGGGGGATGCCCCCAAGATCTAAAAGATTGAAATGGATTTTGGGGGAGAGGCCCCCAAGATCTGAAAATTTGAAATGCCAGAAGAAAAAGAGGAGAATGCCCAATAAACAAAACCACAAAGATTTTTTTTATTAAAACGGAGAATAACTGTAAAAGCTACATTGTGGCAGACAAACTGTCCTTTTACAAAATGTGACTTGTTACTTATAGTATTTTTTGATTACAATACCACGGGTAAATTCCATGGGTGAATGAATACCATGGGTGGATGTCACAATACCATGGGAAAATACCATGGGTGAATGAATACCATGGGTGGATGTCAATTACAATAACATGGGTGGACAAATACAATGGGTGGATGCCACTTACAATACCATGGGTAAATTCCATGGGTAGATGAATAACATGGGTGGATGAATACCATGGGTTGATGCCATTTTCCATTCAGATCATTCCTCCCTCCTTAAGAAGCAATGGTCCCCATTACGTGAAGTTCCCTCCTGCGAAGCCTTTGTTGAATATGAAGAGCCACTAAAGGGAAGGGTTTTATGTGGTTAACCCATAACCATGATGAACGAAGATCTGAGGATTAGAGATACACTATAATGCTTGTGACCAACTATGATACTGACAATGTGTGGCCTATCAAATGGACTTTGATGAAGTGTGGGTTTGTTGATGACCCATAAACATGATGAACGAAGATCCGAGGATAGAGATACCCTATAATACTTGTGACCAACTGTGACACTGACAGTGTGCAACCTAGCAAAAGGACTTCGATGAAGTGTGGGTTTGTGGATGACCCATAACCATGACAAATGAAGATTCGAGGATAGAGATTCCCTGTAATTCTTGTGACCAATTGTGATACTAATAGTGTGTGGACTAGAAAATAGACTTTGATGACAAGGATTTTGTGCGGTTGAACCATAACTGTGGTGTTGGTTGTTGATGAAGTAGAAGGTGTGTACATAGCCTGGGGTGGGAGGGCACGTCTCCAAAGAACCCAAGACAAATGTTGCTATGCTGAAACTGATGAATGTAAAGCAGGTGCCTACTAAAGCGAGGTGGGAGGGCACGTCTCCAAAGGGAACCTGCTTCAAATGCTACTTGAAAATAAAAATGGACATAACTCAGTCAATATATCTCAGAATATTTATTATAACCTGTTTTTGGAAACAGAAGGACCATTTTTCATTTTCCCATGTGTTGGAAATCCTTATCTGGACACTCTAGAATCTCAGATTCGCGCTGCAATTTTTCCGCTGTCACAAAAGTTCTAAAAAAATTGTTGATTTTAAATCAGCAATATCTCCCACATCTGAACTCCGATTCGACCCATTTCGTTTTTTGAAATTGAGCGATTTTTCGAGGGGAGCTCGGACATACAACCACTTTTATGAAATTATGCATAAAATTTCAAAAGAGATAGGAGATCTATCATCCACGAATTGTTGTCAGAAACATTTCTGCAAAATAGTTGATTTTAAATCAGCGATATCTCCATCATCCAGACTCCAATTCGGCCGTTTTTTTTTTTGAATTTAGGTATTTTTTCGCAAGGAATCCAAATATGTTACTTTTGTTTTGTAAAATTTGCACCAAAAGATTAAGATCTAATCTACAAACTCGCCGCCCAAAAACATTCTTGGAAAAAAATGAAAAAAGAAAAATTCTTCCCGCTTGGCCCAAGAAAATGCTATGTGGAGAACGTAGCACATGCCTGAAGTTTGTTGAATATTGCTGCAAAATTTAAAACTGAAACATGCATCAAACCTGCTATGATACCGCTGATTTATATTTAAACAGGAACACAACAAATTACAGACATAACCATAAATAAAGAGATGCAGCAGAAATAATACTTCATTTCATTAATGTAAAATATTGAAATGTGCTTACAAACAGAAGTGGAAATAAACTAGCTCGGGCGATGGTAGCTTATCTCTGAGAAGATGTTGGGTCCCTATAATACTAGTGATTACCCCATTACTATTGTAGTTATACCCCTTATTAATATTTTTGTGCCCCTATTGCCCCCATATTGTTATTACTGTGCCCCATAGAATCCCTCTATTGTTATTTTTTTGGCTTTATATTATTATTGTTAGGTCGGCTGGATTATATTATGACTCCTTAGACTCCTATATATAGAAAGGAGGTTTTGTCATTTGAAGCATCCAAGAATTGTTCATTTATGTAATGTAAAGGAGGTTTCCCCCTCGAAGAGGCTGAATTCTAAGGCGTTTATCTATATTTTCTATCTTTTCTTAAGCTGGTTTCATAACATTTGGTATTAGAGCTTTGAATTCTAGGATTTCACTGCTCCAAACAGGTCATCATGGAATTTTCGCTATAACTTTTTTTTTGCGACGTTTCAGAAGTTGCAAAAAAAACCCATTTGAGAATAAATTGCGCTGAACCTTCGGTCCAAATTTCAGATCTTTTCGCACTATATTTGTGGAGATATGATCTGAGGAAGTTGGTCTTTTTGCAGACTCCTGAATTACATTCCAAACAGGTGACTTGGGTAAAATCATCTTAACTTTCACTCTGGGGATCGGATTGAAATTTCGTAAGAATGTACAGAAAGAGGACGGATTGTAGTTTCTTGTATGCATTTTTCAGATCCAAAGGTCGAAACAGTGACTCATGGCACGTTATACAAGTTCGCTCTACTGAACTAGTCTATAATCAAGTCACTGTGGGAGATTTCACATAACTCTTCCTTGGAGAATTCAATTTGGGTCAGATTTGTGGCATTGGAAAGAGGACACAAAGGGCTACTGCAGGTCACAAAATCAGAACTAGATGATTGGAAAGTACGGAGATACATCAGAGGCAATATCAAGCTCCTACAAAGTGAGAAAAAAGTGTGTAGATTTTCTTAAATTTTTGCTTAAGCTTGGTTTGAAAATTTATTTTGAAGGAATTCAAAGGGCATAATAGAGCATTATTATCAGTAACTGATGCCCCAAGGAAATAAAATGCAAATACCTAGTAAGGAACCTGAAAACTCTAGCATGACTCATGAAGAAGAAGAAGAAATGCTATATGATATATCAAAATTACAAGAACAAGTGCAACAAGTGTCACTTGCACAAAAAGCAACAGAATCTATGATGGATGGTTTAAGGAAAGGTGTAGAAGCTAAGATGGATTGTTTAAAGAAAGGTGTAGAAGCTAAAATTGATGGCATGGATGATAAGATGGAAGAATTGAAGATAAATATGAATAAGTTGCTACAAGAAATGGTCACTGAGGGTGAAAGGGTACTAAAGGAAACTCATGATGAGAACAAAAGAAATGTTAATCATGATTCCATAGACTCTAATGTTGGATCGAAGACTCACTATATTCCAAAAATCGATATGAGGAAGTTTGATGGCAAGGATCCCGCCACATGGATATTACAGATGGAGCAATTCTTCGATCTCAATAATGTGCAAAACACACAAAAGGTACGTATGGCAACTTTATATTTGGAACCAAATCAGTTTGTATGGTATCAATGACTTTGCTCTCGTAAACAATTTATCGCTTGGGAAATTTTTACAGAAGAATTGATAGGACATTATGAGGATACAAAAAGCAACACTTTTTTTAGCCAATTGATAAGTCTCGAACAAAAGGGTTCAATAATGGATCACATTGAGGAGTTACAAAAATTGAATATAAGGGTAAAAGATATTCCAGAGGAGCATAGGATTGATGTGTTCATAGGGTCTTTAAAGGATAATATCCAACATGATGTTCGCCTTTGGGAACCTGATTCATTAGAGAAGGCATTCAGGTTAGCAAGAAAAATGGAAAGCAAAATTATGGCAACCAGGAAGCATACCAATCACAACTATAAAGATGGAAGTGTTGTTGCCCCTAGTCTTCCACAACCTATAAGGTTGACACCACAACAATTGGAAGAAAAAAGAGCAAAAGGGCTTTATTATAGTTGTGATAGAAAATACACTAAAGGTCATAAGTGTGCTAAGAAGAAATTATTCTACATAGATTGTGAAGAGGAAGAAGAAAAGGAGCAAGAAAGGTCAAAAGAAGAGGATATACTCCAGGAACAAAGCCTAGATGAAGAACAAATAAATCTGACCATATCTTGTAATGCATTGGCGGGAATTACCACTCCTCAAACCATCAAGATAGAAGGACAAATCAAGAAGAAAAAGGTAATAGTGTTGATTGATTCAGGAAGCACCCACAATTTTATTCATTGTAAGGTAGCAAAAGAATTGAATTGCTTCCTATATCCAGCACCAGAGTGTCAAGTGATGATTGCAAATGGAGGAACAATAAATTTCTCTGGAAAGTGCCATAATATCAAGCTATCCATGGGAGAATATGTATTAACTAGCCCAATGCTTTCCATCCCAATGGGAGGTGTTGATGTTGTACTAGGAGTCCAATGGCTACAATCCTTGGGTACAATAGCTTTTAATTTTCAAGAACTTTTCATCAAATTTTCTACGGAAGGAAAGGAAGTTGAATTAATGGGTATTGCAGGGAAACCAGGAAAGATAATCAGCTCTAATGGTATGACAAAGCTTCTAAAAAAGGAGCCAAGAGGTGTAATTGCACAATTATGTTCGCTAGATGTTTCCACATCGGAATCATCTATTTCTCCAGATCTTAAAAAGTTCTGGACAATCATTCCAAGGTATTTGAGACTCCCAAAGGTCTTCCACCTATGCGTGATCATGATCATGCTATTCATCTGATTCCAGGAAGTGTTCCTCCAAACATCAGGCCGTACAGATATCCCTATGTCCAAAAGAGTGAAATTGAACGTATGGTTGAAGAAATGCTAGAGGCTGGTATAATTCAACCGAGTCAAAGTTCTTTCTCTACTCCAGTAGTATTGGTGCACAAGAAGGATGGATCATGGCGCATGTGTCCGGATTATAGGGAGCTCAACAAGCTCACTATTAAAGATAAGTTCCCCATTCCTGTCATTGATGAATTACTGGATGAATTGCATGGATCAATTTACTTCACCAAGTTGGATCTTCGTTCAGGATATCATCAAATCATAATGAAGACTGAAGACATTCCGAAAACAGCATTTAGAACTCATGAGGGTCATTATGAATTTTTGGTCATGCCTTTTGGCCTTACCAATGCACCTTCAAAATTTCAAGGTTTGATGAATTCAATTTTCAAACCATTCCTTAGAAAATTTGTGTTAGTATTTTTTGATGATATACTAATCTACAGCAAGTCTTGGAAGGATCATGTTGAACATGTTGATAGGGTGCTACAACTATTGGAGGAGAAACAATTATATGCAAAAAGATCCAAATGTTTCTTTGGAGTCCAGGAGGTGGAATATCTGGGTCATATTGTATCTCATGAAGGAGTTAAGGTATACCTTAGCAAAATTAAAGCCATTAAGGAATGTGAAATCCCCACATCCATAAAGAATCTGCGAGGATTTCTCGGGTTGACAGGGTATTATCGCAAGTTTGTTAAGAATTATGGGAGAATAGCAGCACCTCTAACAACATTATTGAAGAAAGATGCATTTTGATGGACTCCGGAAGCAACAAAGGCCTTTGAACATCTTAAAGAGGCAATGTGCCAAGCACCGGTCTTAGCTACACCGGACTTCACAAAAACCTTTATTGTGGAATGTGATGCTTCAGGAAATGGAATTGGTGCTGTTCTAATGCAAGATGAAAGACCCATTGCTTTTGAAAGTCGTCCAATCAAGGGAAAGTTTTTAAGCAAAGCTATTTATGAGAAGGAAATGTTGGCAATACTCCATGCACTTAAGAAATGGCGACCCTACCTAATGGGAAGACACTTCAAGGTAAAAACGGATCATGATAGCCTTAAATACTTTTTAGAACAAAGATTATCCTCTGAAGAGCAACAAAAGTGGGTCACAAAGATGTTGGGTTATGACTTTGAAATCATCTACAAAAAAGGGAAGCAAAATGTCGTGGCAGATGCACTCTCAAGAAAGGATGAGGATGTGGAAGCATTGTTGTGCGCCATTTCTATTATCCAACCAGATTGGATAAATGAAGCAAGGGAGGAATGGAAGAATGACGAAGAAGTGTGGGCACTTATTCGAAAGTTACAACAAGATTCCAGTACGTCTGATACATTTAGCTGGCAAAATGATTCGTATGGTACAAAGATCGCTTATACCTCTGTAAGAATTCCCAGCTAAAACAAAAGATTCTTATGGAATTGCACACTTCTCCCTTAGGAGGGCACTCAGGATTTTTAAAAACTTACCACAGGGTTAAGAAGGAATTTTTTTGGGATGGCCTTAAATCAGATATTCAAAATTTTGTGGTGGAATGTTTGGTTTGCCAACAAAATAAAGTTGAAACAATTAAGACACCGGGTCTATTACAACCTTTATCCATTCCAAGCCAACGTTGGGAGGAGGTTTCAATGGATTTTATCACAGGTTTACCCAAGTCTGAGGGAAAGAGTGTCATCATGGTGGTAGTGGACAGACTTACCAAGTATGCACACATTTGTTCAAAGGCCAGTACAGTTTCTACTGCATTTATGGAAACAATTCAAAAGCTACATGGAAGCCCAAAGATTATTGTAAGTGACAGAGATCCCATTTTCACTGGAAATTTTTGGATAGAATTATTTTCTTGTCTTGGTACTCAGTTAGCTCATAGCTCATCTTATCATCCTCAATCTGATGGGAAAACTGAGATAGTAAACACATGTTTAGAAGGATATCTTCGTTGCTTTGTATCTGATAAACAAACACAATGGGTCAAATGGTTGCCTCTGGCTGAATGGTGGTATAACATTTCCTTCCATACAGCAACAAAAATGACCCCATTTATGGCACTTTATGGGTATCAACCACCATCCATCACATCATATTTAAGAGAAAATTATAAGGTTCAAGCAGTGGAACATCACATCGAACATCAACAACAAGTCCTTCAACTCTTAAAGGATAACCTCGTGTTGGCACAGAATAGAATGAAACAACAGGCATATCAACATCGCAGTGAAAGAAGTTTTGATGTAGGTAATTGGGTATTCCTACGGCTACAACCATATAAGAAAATGTCCATCAAGCAAGCTAAGAAGGATAATAAATTATCACCAAAGTATTATGGTCCGTACAAGGTGTTGCAAAAGATTGGTACTATGGCATACAAATTGGATCTTCCTGCAGCTTCTCGATTGCACCCAGTTTTCCATGTTTCATGTTTAAAGAAGGTTATGGGCGACAAGCTCCCAGTTCAAACAATATTGCCAGAACTTGATGAGGAAGGAAAAATTATATTGGAACCGGAAACAGTCACAGAAACAAGAACTCGACAGCTATGAAATCGATCAATTTCAGAGTATCTTATCAAGTGGAAGAACTTATCCGTTGAAGATTCCACATGGGAGGATGAGAATTTTATGCAGAAGTATCCAGAACTACTCAAGCGTTCAGGACAACACTTTTTTGAAGGAGAGGGGCATGTTGGGTCCCTATAATACTAATGATTACCCCATTACTATTGTATTTATACCCCTTATTAATATTGTTATGCCCCTATTTCCCCCATATTGTTATTACTGTGCCCCATAGAATCCCTCTATTGTTATTTTTGTGGCTATATATTATTATTGTTAGGTCGGCTGGATTATATTATGACTCCTTAGACTCCTATATATAGAAAGGAGGTTTTTCCATTTGAATCATCCAACAATTGTTCATTTATGTAATGTAAAGGAGGTTGCCCCCTCGAAGAGGCTGAATTCTAAGGCGTTGATCTATCTTTTCTATCTTTTCTTGAGCTGGTTTCATAACAGAAGATATGTGGTGGCTACATGCCTCTGAAATACATTACAATGAGGCTCAAGGGCCTTTTTATTATTGAACAATAAGAGAAAACCCTAAACAACCAAAACCCTAGCCCGAGGAGATGTAACACCAAGAGTTTATGGGCCCTGTTGAGGTTAGTTGGACAGCCAACTTCCCGGGGTTGTGACTTTGACATGCATGATACCCCGTTGGAAAGATCTATCCAAGGACTATGACAGAAAAGAAAATTTAATTAAAAATTGATGGTGGTATATTTCCAAAAAAACGTCGTTTAGGGCCTCAAAATGGCTCCAAAAGTTTAAGACTCGGAAAACTGCTAAAAATAGTAAATTGTGCTACAATTAAGGAAACTAAAAAACTGAAAGAAACAATGGTGGGGGTCCAAGCAGAATTGGTGGGTGGCCACCAATATCCACCTGGATCACATGAGCCTGGTATGTCTACATTGACAGTTATCTGGTAAAGCCAGGAAGATGTGTCGATTTGAATATCTACTTCAAAACAGTTCAAGGTATGACTTTGATTTTGGTTTTATATGTTGATGGTCTACTCTTGACGGTTAATGAGCCTTTGATGATAAAAGTAAGATAGAGTTGGCTTCTGAAGCTCGAAATAATGAATCATGGCATGATGAATCACTTTATGAAGCTTGGAAAATAAAATCTATATCGTGAAACTATTGAAGAGTTTTTGAAAAGTGGAAATGCAAATCCTTGGACACTCTGAATGAATTTCAAGAAGTTATGAGGAGATATTGTTGAACATACATTGGAAACTTACATTCGATTGAACCATTGATGTTCCATCTGAATACCCACCTATATATATATATATATATATATATATATATATATATATATATATATATATATATATATATATATATATCTGTGTGTGTGTGTGTGTGACTTGCATAAATCAACTTGAGTGAATTCATGATTGAACCTCTTCATACACATCGAGATGTCGTCAAGCACACTTCATGATATTTGCATGGGATGATAATTTTTTGTTAAGATACAGTATTCCTATGATATGTCACTGCATAGATATATTGATGTTGTTTGGATCGTTATTTATGAGATGAGCACATCTGGGTGCTTCCTTAATATGAGATCTGTCATGATATTTTTGGATGAGAAGTATGTAGCTTTAAACACGATCAAGGTTGAGTATGATGATGTTGGCATCAATAGCTATGAGGTAGGCTAAAGACATTCTTTGGGATTTGTTTGAGCAGGTTTTGGATATGACAGGGATACATTGTGATAATATAGAGTGGGATCTGATTGGCATAGAAACATGTGTACATCTGAGACTGAGATCTCTCGTTATGTCCCTATAATACTAGTGTATTCTCCTTATTGTTATTGTTAGTGTATCCCCTATTATTATTGTTCTGACCATGTATCCCCCATGTTGTTATTGTTGTGCCCAATAGAAGCCCACTATTTCTATTGTTGTTCCCTTACATTATTATTGTTATGTAGGCTCTGATTATATTGTGACCCCTTAGACTCCTATATATACCAAGGAGGTCTTATAATTTGTATCATCCCATAATTGTTCATTTATGTGATGTAAACGAGGTTTCCCCCTAAAAGAGGTCATTTCTCAAGTTGTTCATATATATTTTCTTCTATTTTGTGAGCGGGTTGCATAAAAATTGGTATGAGAGCTTTGGATTCTTGGGTTTTGCTTCTTCAAACAAGTAATCTTGGAATTTTCTCTATAATTTTTTTTATGAGGCTTCAGAAGCTGAAATTGAAACCACATGGATAGGAAATATTCATGACGTTTGTGTACATATTTCAAATCTTGGTTCGCTATATTTTCAGAGATATGATCCAAGGAAGTTAAGGTTTTTGCAGGCTCCAGAATTCAATCTCAAGCAAGGGACCTAGGGAAAATCGTCATAACTTTCTCTCCGAGAATTGTATTTGAATTTCATAAAGTTGCTGAAATGGAATAGAATCTAGTGTTTCATTTATCATTTTCAGGGTCGAAGGTCAAAACAGCGATACATGGCACTCCATACAAGTTCCCTCTATTGAACCAGTTTATAATCAGGTCATCGTGGGAGATTAGGCATAACTCTTTCTTGAAGAATCCAATCTTAATCTACATTGTGGGGTTGGAAAGAAGACTCAAAGGGATAACACAGGATAAGATTTAAGACCTTTGAGATCCAAAATTATAGAGATACAATAGTTTCAATATCGAGCTCTAAAAAAGCAAGAAAAAGTGTGTATTTGTTTTAAATTTCGCATAACTTTTGTTTGAAAAATCAGTTTGAAGTGATTCAAAGGGAATAGTAAAGAGTAGATATCATTGTTTGATTCAAAAATTCTTCAAAACAAAAAAATGGACACACCTATTAATCAAGCAAAAATATCTTCTATGACGCATGAAGAAGAGGAAGAAATGCAACATGATATATCAAAATTACATGAGCAAGTGCAACAAATTTCGCTCTCGCAAAGAGTAACCAAAAATTAAATGGAAGCTAAGATGGATGGTTTGAAGAATGGTTTAAAAGTAGACATGGAAGGTTTGAAGGATGGATTAAAATCATACATGGAAAGTTTGAAGGAAGGTTTGACAAAGTTGCTACAAGAAATGCTTCCTAATGGAAAAAAAGTATTCCATGAAACTCATGATGAGGACAAAAGGAATATGAATTATCATTTTAGAGACTTCAATGTTGGGTTTAAGAACCACCACATTCCAAATATCGATATGAGGAAGTTTGATGGAAAGGATCTAGTAACATGGATACTGAAAATGGAGCAATAATTTGATCTTCATGATGTGCAACACACGCAAAAGATACACATTGCATCTTTATATTTAGAACCCAATCAGTTTGTATGGTATCAGTGGATTTGTTATCGTAAACCACTTGTCACTTGGTAAACTTTTATGGAGGAAATGATAGCACATTATGAGGATACAAAGAGCAACACCTTCTTTAGCTAATTGATAAATCTCAAACAAAATGGTTCAATGGTGGAGCACATTGAGAACTTGGAAAAATTTAATATCAGGGTAACTGATATTCCATAGGAGCATAAGATTGATGTCTTCATAGGGACTTTGAAGGTGTTAGGGTCCAAACCTAACCCCCTTATTTATGTAATAGGATCGAGTCATAGTTATAGTTAAGTAAAGAGTCAATAAAGCCCATATTAATGATTGTAAGTGGTTGACCTGCATTTAATGAAGGGACCACAGTTGGTTGCAAATGGGCCATGGTATTAGATAGATGGTATTAATAAGAACCATGGTATTGCCCCATGGTATTGCATGTATGAATCTTATATAAAGGATAGAGACTCCCCTCGAGGAGCATCGTGTCTTATTTTGTAATTAAGCTCAGCTCTATTGGAGGTTGCCCACTCGAAGAGGCAAGTGAACATTGCTTTCTGAATAATAAAATACTTGTTGTTATTTCTCATTGTTCTATGTTCCGGGTATATTTCTTTGCATATTTGGTATTTTGGTATCATCTTGTAGGTTAAGAGTATAACAAGTGGTATCAGAGCGCTTTCTAGGGCAGGTGGGATCTCTAGTTTTTAGCAAAAAAAAAAATTGGCTAGAGACGTGTTCCGATGTCTTTAAACCACAAGATCTGTCGTTGAGCGCATAAACCTGCGGATTTGGGGAGGCATGCACGTAGGAAATACAAGAGGTGGTCACACTTGTTGGACTCCCTTGTAACCCTTGTGGGTACCCCTTCGAGTAGTAGCGCATTAGACAGAACCATGCACGGACTGTCTTCCAAGTACCCTCTGGGTATATCGGAAACCCCCTAGCTCCCTTGAAACCTTGCCATAGATAAACCGTCGGCCGTCTTGCTGCTACAGTACACCGAGAACAACACTCGGGGAGATTACTCACGCATACGATAGGGTAGTTGGGTTGTACGGCTAAGGGTACGGTTGATCCTCCTTGGTTAGTGCCCTGAAATATTGGGCCGAGTACTACTGTCAGACCCTTATGTATATTGCGATCTGTAGCACCTAACACTCCTGGAGACCATAGTTCCCTTCTATATCTCTGGATCAAGCATCATCTTTGCCAAATCAGATCTCGCAGGTCGGGTTTTGTCGCAGCAGCAATTAGTTCCGCCATTCAGATCTATTAGATCCATCAGATCCGCCATTCAAATCTGACTCATTGTGTGCGTTCCTATACCTAGGAATGATTTTCGCATGACTTTGGGCAGCATTGAATTTTCTGGGATTCGGCTATTACAGTATTCTTAAGTAAGGAGTAAAACTTTGTTCGTAGTAAAAAAAAAGAATAAGAAAGAGTCTAAGACCCCCCGGGCGCTTACTGGAGACTTAGCCCATAAGAATCAGGTCAACGAGCTGAGCAAGGTGGTACCATTCAATTGTTAGTGCCAAAAATTTCGAGTGGTTCCAAATTTCAAGTACATCGGATCGGTGCATGGTACAAACTAGAGCTCAAGCTATGGCCAATGAGAGGATTGATAACCTTGAATCACAATTGAAAGATGTACTGTTGTAGTTGAAGAACTTAAATGAAACACTCTCAAAGGGCAAGATGGAGGAATGTGTGGAGGCATATATTGGCAATGAAAACATTGAGGGCGAGTCTAGCCAGTCTCTTCACCTCTTTGGCACCCACCAACAATCCCATCCGCGACCACCCAAGCTGGACATGTATAAATTTGATGGCTCTCACCTAGCCACATGGATAGCACAAATGGAGCAATATTTCACACTGAATCACATCATGGATGATGCGACTTAGCTTAGTGTGGGTAGCATGTACTTGGACAATGAAAGATGGCAATGGTGGAAATGGCATCAACGTTGCTATGGAAGGCCCTTGACTTGGTAGACATTCAAAAAAGCTCTTACGGATCGCTTTGACCATGAATCTAATTTTTTGGGTCATCTCACTAAGCTTCGACAGACAGGAACAGTGAACAAATATATTACAGCCTTTGAAGCCTTAGCTTTCCACACAGGAGGTCTACATGATGAGTTCTACATGGAATGTTTTGTCAGTGGTCTCAAAGAAGCCATACAAGCCCACGTCTGACTGCAACACCCTATCTCATGGTTGCATGCTTGCAGGATAGCTCATGAAGTAGAACATGCATTAGTGGCCCAGTCCAATCGCCCAAATTTCATAGCCAAGGGTCACCCCACATAGGCTCAAAGCACTACCCAAACACTCAAGGTTCAAAAGGTGTCACCAGCAAAAATGGCAAAAAGAAGAAAGCAAGGATTGTGTTACTACTGTGATGAGAAATAATCCCTCGGGCATAAATGCAAGGAGCCCAAATTCTTTCAAATTTATGCTACTGATCTCAGTTCATCAGAGGAAGCCCCACCACTTGAGGAACTAGAGGAGGAAGAAGAGGAAAATCAACAAGACAATGTACCTGAAGGAACAATTATCTCGCTGCATGCTTTGGCAGGGATTTCTTCTCCCCAAACTCTCAAAATCAGAGGTTTTATTAAGCATCACCTAGTAGTAGTCTTGATTGATAGTGGCAGTACACATAACTTTATCCATCAAAGAGTCGCGGAAGCAGTGCATTGTTTTGTCCGAGCAGTTTCTAACTTCCAAGTCCAAATTGCTGATGGGGGGACAATGAAATGTGAAGGCCGCTGTGAAAATGTCAAACTTCAAATGGGGGATTATCAGTTAAAGACCCACATGTTTGCCATACACATGGGAGGGTGCAACATTGTCCTAGGTGCTGAATGGCTTCGCACACTTGGCCCAATCACAATGGATTTCCAGGAGTTATATATGAGCTTTAAGCAGAACAACCACACACATACCCTCCGCGGACTCCAGGCGGGAGCTCCCTCTATCATCAGCTCACATCGGATGGAAAAATTGTTAAAAAAGGGCCACCATGGAGTTATAGCCCAATTTAATGCCATCCAGGCCTTTGAACCCAATTCTCTTCATATTCATCCTGAGATGCAACAGATCTTAAACAACCATCTGCCAGTCTTTGACAAGCCTCATGAGCTTCCACCCTCGAGAGGGGAACATGATCATAGCATTACTTTGGTCCCAGGGGCCCAACCACCAAATGTGTGCCCATATAGATATCCGTTTGCCCAAAAGAATGAAATTGAAAAAATCATCAAGGAACTCTTGGAAGCAGGTGTCATTTGTCCCAGCATTAGTCCTTATTCATCGCCAGTGGTCATGGTGCTCAAGAAAGATGGGGAATGGTGTATGTGTCCAGACTTCAAGGCCCTCAATAAGTTGACGATCAAAGATAAATTTCCCATCCCAGTTGTCGATGATTTGCTGGATGAACTAAATGGGGATCAATTCTTTACTAAGCTCGACCTTCGCTCGGGCTATCACCAAATTCACATGAAAGAAGTAGACATTCCAAAGACTGCTTTCCGAACTCATGAAGGCCATTATGAGTTCCTAGTCATACCATTTGGTCTTTGTAATGCCCCATCCACTTTTCAAAGCCTTATGAACCACCTTCTCAAACCATATCTTAGAAAATGTTTCCTTGTTTTCTTTGATGACATCCTCATCTACAGTCGCACCTAGGCCACACGTCTTCAGCATGTAGATCTACTCTTGCAACTACTCTGCAAGCATAAATTATTTGTCAAGATGTCCAAGTGCTCTTTTGGCATGGAAGAAGTTGATTATTTGGGCCACATTGTGGGGCATGAAGGTGTCAGGGTGGACTCCAAAAAGATCCAGGCAATGCAGGATTAGCCTCAACCAAAGACCTCGAAGAGCTTGAGAGGATTTTTGGGTCTCACAGGCTACTATCGCAAATTTGTCCTAAATTATGGTCTCATTGCTAGGCCCCTCACTCAACTCCTCAAGAAAAATTCATTCCTCTGGAATGATGAAGCACAATAGGCCTTTATAGCTCTCAAACATGCCATGTGTTCCACTTCAGTCTTAGCACTACCCGACTTCACCAAATCTTTTGTGATTGAATGTGATGCTTCTAGTACGGATATTGGGGTGGTCTTAATGCAGGAAGGTCGACCCTTGGCCTTCACAAACCAACAACTAAGTGGGAATAATCTAGGACAATCTACCTATGAGAAGGAGATGATGGCCATCTTACATGCAGTAGATACCTGGCGACCATACTTATTGGGGTGACGTTTCCAAATCCGCACAAACCATCAAAGCCTTAAATTTTTTTGGAGCAATGCCTCTCCTCGCCACAACAAAATAAATGGCTCGCCAAAATGCTGGGAAATGCTTATGAGATAATTTACAAGAAAGGGCGCGAAAATATTGTGGCAGATGCGTTATCCCACTAATTTGAGGATGAAAGTACCCTGCTCGCAATTTCCCTTCCCATTCCAGAATGGATTGAAGAGGCTCGCAAGGAATGGTTTTCACATCCCTGGCTCTCCCAACTCATTAATCAATTGCAGGCGGATCCAAATTCCACAGCAGGCTACTCGTGGCAGGATGAGATTCTTCGCTACAAGGATAGAGTTGTAATATCACCAACATCCACCCTCAAAAGCCGCCTTTTGGCGGAGATGCACTCATCTCCCAATGCATGACATTCAGGCTTTCAGAAGACGTATGCTCGCAATCGAAGATCATTTTTTTGGACAAGCATGAAAAAGGACATTCTTTCTTTTGTAGTTGAGTGCGACGTCTATCAGCACCACAAAGGAGAAACAGTCAAATCCCTAGGCACATTACAGCCATTGCCCATCTCGGCCTCAATCTGGACGGAGGTTTCTATGGATTTCATTACAGGTCTTCCAAAGTCAGGAAACAAGTCAGTCATCATGGTGGTTGTGGACAGACTTTCTAAGTATGCTCATTTTTGCACCCTACCCCACCCTTTTACACCAAATTTGGTCGCTCAATCTTTCATGGATCAGATCTTCAAATTCCATGGCATGCCCACTTCCATTGTGTTTGATCGTGACCTGATCTTCACCAGTAACTTTTGGCAGGAACTCTTCCGGCTACAAGGTACCCAACTACAACTCAGTACTTCCAATCATCCACAAACTGATGGTCAAACTAAAGCAGTCAAAAAATGTCTGGAGACCTACCTGAGGTGTTTTACTTCAAAAAATCAACATCTCTGGGTACAGTGGTTAGCTCTAGCGGAATGGTGGTATAATACCAACTATCATGCCACCACTAAAATGACTCCATATTAAGCAGTTTACGGTCAACTCCCTCCTTCCCCTACTTCTTATATCAAGGGATGCTCGAAAGTACAAGCAGTGGATCAACTCCTACAGAACCGCACAACCATGCTGGCCCACCTTAGAGGGAATATTCGTCAAGCCCAAAACCGCATTAAGCAACAGCCATATCAACATCGCTCAGAATGCCAATTTCAAGAAGGGGATCAGGTATTTTTGACGCTGCAACCATGTAAGCAAATATCACTCAAAGACAAGGGTTGTCAGAAATTATCTCCAAAATTCTACGGACCATATCAAGTACTTCAGCACATTGGAGAAGTCGCCTACAAGCTAGCTTTGCCACCCACTACAAAAATCCATCCAGACTTCCATGCCTCAAGAAAGTGATTGGGAACCATTGTAGAATTCAAACCAGTCTACCTGAAGTGGATGAAGAAGGGTCAATCTGGCTCCAACCTGAACAGGCTCTTGATACACGAGAACAGCACCTACGCGGCCACACGACCAAGGAAGTCCTCGTCAAGTGGAAAGACACCTCTCTGGAAGATGCGACTTGGGAACCAACCACTATCCTTCAGCAATTTCCGCAGCTTCAGCCTTGAGGACAATGTTATTCCTATGGGGGAGGGCATGTTAGGGTCCAACCCTAACCCCCTTATTTATATAATTGGATCGAGTCATAGTTATAGTTAAGTAAAGAGTCAATAAAGTCCATATTAATAATTGTATGCCGTTGGCCCGCATTTAATGAAGGGACCACAGTTAGTTGCAAATGGGCCATGGTATTAGATAGATGGTATTAATAAGAACCATGGTATTGCATGTATGAATCCTATATAAAGGATAGAGACTCCCCTCAAGGAGCATCATGTCTTATTTTGTAATTGAGCTCAGCTCTATTAGAGGTTGCCCCCTCGAAGAGGCAAGTGAACATTGCTTTCTGAATAATAAAATACTTGCTATTATTTCTCATTGTTCTATGTTTTAGGCATATTTCTTCGCATATTTGGTATTCTGGTATCGTCTTGCAGGTTAAGAGCATAACAGAAGGATAAAATCCAACATGAGGTTCACCTTTGGGAACTTGATTCATTGGAGAAGCCATTCAGGGTGGAAAGAAAAGTTTAAAGCACAATTATGGCAACAAGGAAGTCTACCACTCACAACTATAAAGATGGAAGTGTTGTTGCTCCTAGCCTTCTGATGCAGGAGCATTCAACCCAAGAGAAAATCATTGTAATTAAGTTGACATAGGGGGTCATGTATTCTTAGGAAGTTAGTTTCCTAAGTCTCAAGTTAATGTAATATTTATTCTTTTAAGTGATTTAATTAGATAATTTGAGATGTTTATAAATGCTCTCAAATAAATGAGAACATGAGTGGTTATTAATGACAAAAGAGTTAAAAGTCAATTAGGACTCTTAAAACAGTTCCATGATTCGAGGAACTAAGGAGAGCTCTTAGGAATTAAATGGAGATTAGAAGTGGACATAGAGGACAAAGAGGATTTAGGAGTTAGTTCAATAGATTTAAGAATGGAACCAGAATTAGTTAAACAGAGCTTTCTCGTATAAATGTAAGCATACAGGCAGAGTAGAGGAAGAGGCCACTGATATTGAATCACAGGCCTATGAGAGACAGAGAAGTCTCGATTGTAATGTCATTCATATTTATATATAGAGAGGTTCATTCAGAACTATGTAAGTGTGTGGATGAATATTGAATGATCGAATTACATGTAAACTATGAATTCGTAGGTTCTATGGCAGAGGTTGTAGGCAGAGTTCTATATAATGCGCAGAGGGAGAGAATGATTCAGAGGAATCATCACGGGTCTTAGAATCCAATTGAAGAAACAGAGTAAAGCTTTGGAGAGAAGAAGTGAAGTGAGAATTCGTAGAGGAGTTAAGCTCAGAGGACTTGAGCAGCGGAAGAGTGAAAATTCGAACCCTTGAAGGAAAATCCCGTAACCACAGTAAACACTAAGAAATAGTGTAAAAAACCAAGTAAAAAGGGACAAACGAAGAAGTGAAGTGTTAGTACACAACAGCCGTTGGATCTTATAGATCAACGGTCCAAATCATTTCGCATGAGGTAATGTTGAAATATCGCATTGGCGAACTTTAATGAAGGAAGGCGGATTTATAACCTAAAGTGGATTTCAAGCAGAAGGAAAGCCGTAAGCAGTTTTTACCGTTTGGCTTTGATTCCACTAATCGGAGGACACATAATAGTGGAGGAGTGAGGGGAAACTACTCTATGAGGCGGTTAAACCCCATACTCGTTGGCTACCCGAAATCATCATGAACCATTGGATCTACTAAATGTAGATCAACGGCGGAGAATTAATATGCCAGTTGTTGATCGGAGATTGGCGGAGAATTAATATGCCAGTTGTTGATCGGAGATCGGCGAAGGGACGGCGCAGTGTTGTGGAAAGGATTGGAAGAGTGCAGACCTGCCAATACTTTATGAACGAGGGTGTAGTGTTTTTGAAATCTGATATCGTATTATCGCATATCGGATGCGATAAAGACTTTGTTAGCAAAACCCGCGAAGGAGACCCAATTGCAATCAGCGAAAAGGTAAACCTTGGTATATGTGCGGAGGCCATACCAAGGCAGAAAAAGGTAAGTTTATGAATGTTTTTCCTTTGCAAATGGTTTGTAAAGGAAAAGAGCACAAATAGAAGCTTTTATACGATATTTATATATTAACCAAGGTTAGTAAAGGGAAAGGTTATATATATATATATATATATATATATATATATATATATATATATATATATATATATATATATATATATATATATATATATATATATATATATATATATATATAGAGATATATATATACGGGTTTAAAGGGTTGTATAAAGGTTACGAAGGGTTTTAATAGTCCCGATGAAGAGAGATTGAGGAAGGCTTTAATAAAAGGGATAATGAAGGTTATGAGGAGGTAAATAGTCCCGATAGGAGGTTTAAGCAGGGTGATTGAGTTCCGATATAAAGGAACTGATAAAAGAGGGCCTTAACCATTTGTGGTTGATGATTTGACTCCTCTGGGAGTTAAATACATGGGACTAATGAGTGGATGCATTTATATGCATACTGTGGGTGTAAGCGGGGTAACCCTGCCATCATTAGTGGTATTAGAGCAGAATTGTAATCAGAGCGGGGAAAGATCTCCTATGAAAAGGAGTTTGCACACATAAGAAGGTAATGTGCATAAGTTAAGTGAATGAATGGTAGATAATACAACAGAAGATTGTAAGGGGAACTTTTGAAGTTCCTAGGAGATTGTAGTAGTTCTAGTAGAGGCTTGGAGTAGACAGGAACAGAGGATTCCTTGAAGAAAAGTGAGAGCAAGATTACTTAGTATAAGTTCTGAAGGAAAGAGGACTTGGAGACCAAACAGAGGACAATCCATTCAAAGTGCAGAAGAATGGGAGAACAAGATCATACATAGATCTTGGAGGTAAGATAGTGTGTTTTGTTTCAAATTGAAATTGAAGATTGTGGTTGCAGATGAAGCATCTCAGCAAAGGACAGCAAGAGAAGCTGTGAGAGGAGAACCAGATGTGTTCTTGAAGGCAGAGTAAGGAAAACACTCTAAAGGAGAAGTGGTAGTGAACCTAAAGAATCCAACAAGAGGTTGGACAGAGAGGACAGCTAAAGTTTTCTCAAGGGAGAGTGAGAGATTATAGAAGCCTAGAAGAAGCAAAGGTGTTGCTCAAGAGGAGGTTCCAGACAGAGGACCCGTGCTTACCAAAAGACTGAGTGAGGAGAGCTTAGTGAGGTAAGATTGCAGCGAGGAGGACTAGTTGTTGCAGAGGCTTGTTGCAGATGAGTGAGGAGCTCATGAAGGAAGAGAAGAAGAAGATGACTACTGATAGTCATAGCAAAGGTTCAGAGAGAAGCCATAGCAGAAGAAAGATGAAGAAAGAGGATGCCAAGGCAAATGGAAAGAGGATGAGTCAAGAGGAAATTGACAAAGAGAATGTCGAGTTAAAAGAACAACTCAATGCATTAAGGAGAATACTTGAGGAAAGCTGGAGACAAGGTTGGGTATTAAGGAAGAAGCCATTGGAATGGCATGAGATGCAAAGAAGGCTACAGCAAAAGCAAGTAAAGTGGTTGAGGGAAAAACTCAAGGAAGTTGAGTTGGAAATGGAAGAGTACATTTGTGAACCAGAATAGGGAGAAATTCTAGGAGAAAGTGAAGACTACACTGAAGATAAAGAATGGAGATCAAGTGAAGATCTCATGGACTATTGGGATAGTTCAAAACAACATGAAGAGATGTTGACTGAAGATGAAGAGTTGATGTATAAGGCCATCAAGCCTTTTTTTTTGAACCTAATAGTTTTGGTGTGCTTGCAGGATGCATAGGAGAGGATAGACAGTCCTGTGAAGCTGTTGAAAGAATGGAGGAGTATCTTACAGAAGATGAATACTCTGAAGTGAAGCTGAATATAGCTTTTAAACTGAAGTATGATGAGAAATGTGTTTTAGGGGATAAAAGGTACTCTAGAGAAGCAGAGTATGATGAAGAATACCTCTCAAATGAGGAAAGTATTGAGTTGTTACAGCAGAAAGAACTCATTGAAAAATTAATAATTGGAGCTCTTACAAGACAAGAACCATTCCTTGTGAAGGAAGGAGATGAATTTGAGCCTGAGGAGTTGAATCACGTAGAAGATTTCGAGCAGCAAGGAAATGTGATGATTGAAGAGTCAATTAAGACCGCCAGGTCTTATGATTTTAAAATTAATAATTTGTGGATGATTTTAGGTACATCACAGGAGAATGAATAAACTTTAGAGTTTGTCAGAGATAAGGAGCAAAATCTGAAATCTATTCAGATCAAGACTGAGATGACAAGATCTCAAAATCAGAAGGAGACAGAAGAATCACCTGGGAGTAGGCAGCAAAATGATAGAGATTTCATAGAGGAGGAAGATGGCAATCTTATTTCAATGAAGACTGAAGAAATGTTGTCCCAAAGAAATGATCTAATGAATGTCATTGGGGAAGGACAAATATCGTTTAAACATGATATGGAGGTTCTTAAAGAACAAGAGGGTAAGGATGAAAGGGAGGCAGTAAGAACCAAACAATTTCAAAGAAGAGCTAACCAGCAATAGGCTAAGGAAGAAGAAGTTTACTACTGTGAAAAAAAGCAAAGAGATATCGTTGAAGAAGATGGTATGGAGAAGAGACTAGCTGAGAGTCTCATGAATTCTGTTGAGAATTAAAAACAACATACTGATATGCTAATAGAGGTGAAAGAAACAGAGCAACAAACTCAATTGTTTCCAAAGGAAAATAAGGCACAGAAGCCTTATGTTTTTTATTTTAACAATTGTTTTGTGCGTGCAGGTTTAGTTGCAGATCCTGGAGGAAATTTGGCACAGGTGAGCAGACAAATAAAAATGAAAGAAGAAGATTATGTGGAAGTATTTAATCCATGGAACTGAAATGTTCAATTGCTGGAGAGAATGCTGGAAAGTCAGAATTCAATGCGGAAATTAGATGTTGCAGAGGGAGATATCCTTAAGGATATTCAGGAAGTTTGGGTGGAGGCAATGTCTATAATGATAGCCAGAGCAAGAGCAATGTCTACAATGATATCAAGATCAAAGATAGAAGAAAATAAACAGCTGTTTGAAGAATTAGTGGATAGTAGCAACAACCTGAAGCAGAGAGAAAGAGGTAACAGTGAATGGCAAAGTATGGACCAGTCCAAGGATGTTCTGGAGACAGAGATTGAAGAAATGTGGCAGTTAATGATGAAGTGGTCCATATGGAGGAAAATGATAGTAGCAGGAAGGATGATCAATCAGAACTTGAACCTGATTGACAAGGAAAGGAAGATGAAATAGAAGACAACAGAAATACAGCAGCAGCAAAGGAGCAAAGCATTTAGGCAATTACAAAACAAAGTATGGGATCCAGGAAGACAAAGATCATAAGGCACATGATCAAAAGATCATGAATATTTTCTACTTTGGGAGTCTGATGCAAGAGCATTCAACCCAAGAGAAAATCATTGTAATTAAGTAGACATAGGGGGTCATGTATTTTTAGGAAGTTAGTTTCCTAAGTCTCAAGTTAATGTAATATTTAGGCTTTTAAGTGATTTAATTAGATAATGTGAGATGTTTGTAAATGCTCTCAAATAAATGAGAACATGAGTGGTTATTAATGACAAAAGAGTTAAAAGTAAATTAGGACTCTTAAAACAGTTCCATGATTTGAGGAACTAAGGAGAGCTCTTAGGAATTAAATGGAGATTAGAAGTGGACATAGAGGACAGAGAGGATTTAGGAGTCAGTTCAATAGATTTAGGAATGGAACCAAAATTAGTTGAACAGAGTTTTCTGGTATAAATGTAAGCCTACGTGCAGAGTATAGGAAGAGACCACTGATATTGAATAACAGACCTGTGAGAGACAGAGAAGTCTCTATTGTAATTAGTCGTTCATATTTATATATAGAGAGGTTCATTCAGAACTGTGTAAGTGTGTGGATGAATATTGAATGATTGAATTACATGTAAACTATGAATTCGTAGGTTCTGTGACAGAGGTTGCAGGCAGAGTTCTATAGAATGCGCAAAGGGAGAGAATGATTCAGAGGAATCATCACAGGTCTTAGAATCCAATTGAAGAAACAGAGTGAAGCTCTGGAGAGAAGAAGCAAAGTGAGAATTCGCAGAGGAGTTAAGCTCAGAAGACTTGAGCAGCGAAAGAGTGAAAATTCAAACCCTTGAAGGAAAAGCCTGTAACCATATCAAACACTAAGAAATAGTGTAAAAAACCAAGTAAAAAGGGACGAACGGAGAAGTGAAGTGTTAGTACACAAAAACCGTTGGATCTTATAGATCAATGGTCCAGATCATTTTGCATGAGGTAATGTTGAAATATCCCATCAACAAACTTTAATGAAGCAAGGCAGGTTTATAACCTTAAGTGGATTTCGGGCGGAAGGAAAGTCGTAAGTGGTTTTTACCGTTTGGCTCCGATTCCACTAATTGAAGGACACGTAACAGTGGAGGAGTGAGGGGAAACCGCTCTATGGGGCAGTTAAACCCCATACTTGTTGGCTACCTGAAATCATCATGAACCGTTGGATCTACTAAATGTAGATCAACGGCAGAGAATTAATATGCCAGTTGTTGATCGGAGATCGGCGAAGGGATGGCGCAGTGTTGTGGAAAGGATTGGAAGAGTGTGGACCCGCCGATACTTTATGAATGAGGGTGTAGTGTTTTTGAAATCCGATATCGTATTATCGCATATCGGATGCGATAAAGACTTTGTTAACAAAACCCACGAAGGAAACCCGATTGCGATCAGCGAAAAGGTAAACCTTGGTATATGTGCGGAGGCCATACCAAGGCGGAAAAAGGTAAGTTTATGAATGTTTTTCCTTTGTAAATGGGTTTTTTCTTTGTAAATGGTTTGTAAAGGAAAAGAGCACCGATAGAAGCTTTTATACGACAATTATATATTAACCAAGGTTAGTAAAGTGAAAGGTTATATATATATATATATATATATATATATGCGGGTTTAAAGGGTTGTATAAAGGTTACAAAGGGTTTTAACAGTCCCGATGAGGAGAGATTGAGGAAGGCTTTAATAAAAGGGATAATGAAGGTTATGAGGAGGTAAATAGTCCCGATGGGAGGTTTAAGCAAGGTGACTGAGTTCCAATATAAAGGAACTGATAAAAGAGGGCCTTAACCATTTGTGGTTGATGATTTGACTCCTTTGGGAGTTAAATACTTGGGACTAATGAGTGGATGCATTTATATGCATATTGTGGGTGTAAGCGGGGGTAACCCTACCATCACCTTCCACAACCTACAAGGTTGGTGCCACAAAAATTGGAGGAAAAAAGAGAAAAAGGTATTTGCTACAGTTGTTATAGAAAATAAACTAAAGTTCATAAGTGTTGTGGAGAAGAAATTATTATACATAGATTGTGAAGAGCAGGAAGAAAATGAACAAGAAACATCAAAAGAGGAGGACATACACTATGAACCAACCCCAGAGAAATAAGAAATAAATCTGACCATATCTTGTAATTCATTGGCAGGAATTACCACTCCTTAAACTCTCAAGATAGAAGGATATATTAAGAAGAAAAAGGTAATAGTGTTGATTTATTCGGGTAGTTTATCACTACATCAAACTCTCCTAGGTTGCAGCTCGGAGATGCCCGGTAATACGTAATCTTCAATATTGTTCTCAAAACTATTGGAATGGATGATGGTTTGGATCAAGTCAGATAACCATTTCAGCTCTATTCTCACTCAAGACATGCATGAACACTCTCACCAATACAAGGCTTTAGACCACTAATGCTCAATAATTTATAGATTCAATGGATAGATGGAGAATATTGACTGTACTAGCAGATTGCATACATAAACACATATGAATGGCCAACTACAGGAAGTAAATGAGACTTGAAAATATAATTTATCAATGCAGAGATAAGATGATAGTTATATGGCATTAGACACAGTAGAAAACTTGAATAACTTATTCAAGTGCAAGCATAGAACAGCAAAGAGAATGGACATTGAACATATAATAGCGAAAGAAGCTTATATTGCTAGAATGAAGATGAGAAGCTTGAAGGAACAGAGGAGAAACAATCTCCAGAAGTTGAACCCATATTACATCTTACTTTCAACTATTTATAGCCTATTTACTTTCAGCTATTTATAGTTTGTCTGATCTGCCTTGTTAACTGATTGATTCCCTTAATAGGAAAGCATGGGCTCGAAGTTTTCTGTTTCTGATAGAAGAGTAACCACTTTCAGATATTTTGGGTAGTTTGTTGTGCTGTCTAGGAGTTCTCTCGTGCCAAAGATGCCCTATAATGTTTGTTTTGATGAGTTGCGCTGGGTTGTTGATGCTCCATGATCATTTGTTGATGTGGTTGTGTCGTGTTGTGCTACTCCATGACTGCTTTGTTAGTTTGGGGTGAGCTACACATGCTGTGGCCCTTTCTTTTCCCTTTCCGGTCTCTTTCCCTGTCTCCCAGCCTCTGCTAGGTAATGAAAAGGGTCTTCGGGCCTGTGTAATCCCTTAAACATTTATAAATATTGTTTTCCTATTTTTTACACAGAAAACGCTGCACACAGCAAAAGCCCACCCATCTCTGCTTTTCCGGACTTTAAAAAGTCCTTAAACATGGCTTTCTGTTCTATCGGGTCCGCCCTTGTCGCCATCACAAGTCGCAAAAAGCCTACTCCTGTGTATTTTCCTTGTATTATGAAAATGGGCTTTGGCAGACTTGAAAATATATGTATTTCTATTTCGAAACCCATCGGGTCCATCCTTGTCGCCATCGCAAGTCCATTTGGCCCGTTCCCTTTGTATTTCGTTAAACACGAAAATACACGAAATTCATTGAAAAATGGGCTTTGGCAGATTTGAAAGATTATACATTTTGGTTCCAAAACCCATCAGGTCCGGGTCTTATCGCATTATGCACATATATGCAAAGGCCCCGCTCCATGGTGATCATTGATAGCAATATAGCGATGCGATCAATCGCAATCACATATCGCCCGAGCCAGAGGTCCATGTTTAGTGCTCATAGTAATCCCCGATAGCAATCGTCACTCGCCATCGCAAGTTCCCTTGGGCCCGCGCTGATTTCCACCAACTCGCCTCCGCCGATTACGACCCACCTATCCGATCATCGGCAGTGTCTCGCGCTGATTGCCACTTCCCTCCTATGCCGATAAGATCTATCGATGCGATTTACCGCTTAGATCTGGGCTGTTGATCGGCCAGATCTAACGGCAGCTGTGCCTTCTCAGTTTTAAGCCTGCGATAATGGTTTTTTGTGATTTTGAAGTGTTTTAGCCTCCCGATAGTGCATTTCTGCCCTTCCAAGGGCTCTCCTCCCTCACTTGTTTCGATCTTTGGATGATCTTAAGCACTTTTGAAGACTTAGGGAGTGCTTTGGAGCATATTTGGATCCCTTGGGATGATTTTTAAGCAAATTTGGAGACTTTAAGAGCATATATGGATCCAATTTTGGGCCTTTTGTTAGCGAGGCTAACATTGGCTCCTTCTGGGGATGAAATCCTCCCTGTGAGGTTTCAAGGATCACAGATCAATGCCTTTCCTGTAAAACAAGATCAAATCTTCCTCCTAGTGTTGCATTGGGCATGGAGTCTATTTAGCATGAAATAAAAACTTGAAAACAACATATTTACAATACCAAGGCTTGAAAGCCTTAACTGAAATAAAGTTCGAAGAACAACCCATTGAATGGGCCATCAAAAACATATCCTTCCCTTGATGCATCCCTTTTGAGAAAACAATCACCAAACTGAAAATTGACCCTTTTTACCTTTCTATCAAAGGTTTCTTTCTCTTGGTCAATGTGCATATCAGCAAAATCATCAAAGACTTGCAAAAGCCTATTGATTTGATCCTCTACTTCAAAAACTTTCCATCATTTGGTATTATCAGGTAGAGATGGTCTATATTTCACCTCATCTCTGTATGCTTTCAGCCTTGGATGTTTTGCTTGGAAGGTTTTGTACACCTGTTGAATGATAAGGTCTACTTCATACTCTGTTGTGTCATTTGTAACCTGAAAAGTTAATATGAAAGATGAATCAATGCACTCTTGTGTGGGGGACACAAGGACTTCACCTATTCTTGCAACTTCCTTAAAGCAAGACCCATCAAAGAACATGTCCCAAATCTTTGGGCCTTCTTCCTCTGTGATCTGGAAAACTGGTTTTTTAAGCTGCGTAGAGGCCAACTGATAAGGCTTGGTAATGTCCAGACCGAGCTTATCCATGATAGCCTTGGCCATTGGATTATGGTTGGCTCCAGTGTCTAGAAGGCAATTATGAAGGACTTTATCATGAATAGTCAGAGAGACATAGAATGATGGGGAGCTATCTTCATAATTTTCAATCATTGGGCTGAGAATAACAGCTTGTTGGTCATCTTGCAAATTTACATAGTCAGTGGACGCTTGAATGGCATTAGGATCAAGAGCCTCGAGGATAGATTTCTTGAAGGACTCATTCTTCACTGGTTCAATCAAAGGCATAGGTATTCTTGGCTTTTGAATTTTTGATTGAAAAATGAAAGAAGAAGGGGACTTGTCAAGGCCTCTTACCTCTATGGTTGGAGCATTGAGGATGATAGGATCAAGTGTTGTTTGCTTCTACTTATTAGTTTTTTGTTCTGCAGGGATAACAACTCTTTGAATAGGAGCTTCCTTGGCATTACTCATCTTTGACCTCAAATTATATCTTTGTTGATCTTCAATTAGTAGAACAGCTTCACCATCCCATTCTTAGTTGATCTGGTCATTGAATAATGACTTCTCATAGGCAAATTTGGTTAAAGAAGTGGCACTGCCTTTGTCTTCCATACAATGGATCTCATCATCTTCCTCAAACTGCTCTTCTTCCATGACTGCATTTTGAAAAGGGGTCTTCACCCTTTGGTCTTCATTGGCATCTTTGTTTCTTTGCAAAATCTGCAACTACTCATTTGCTCTTCTATATGGATTTGGATTTGGAGGAGCAAAGGTGTTAGGAACTCTTCCTTTCCCAGAATGCTGCTCAACTTTTAATTTGGAGATCTCAGAGGCTAATGATTCTATCATCTTGGTCATTTTATCTATCTTGGGATCAAAGGATGATGAAGACTAACCCTCTGTCTCCTTCTATCACCATTACCTTTGAGCTTTTTTGCAACTATGATGTTGGATTCTACTTCCAGGGCTGCATCTTGCATATCAGCCAAAGAAGCACATTGTCTCTCCCTCAACAGTAAATAGAAGTCAGAGTCAAAGGCACTAGCATAGATGAGTCTAGCAGAGGTAGTAGTGGGTTTCACTTCAGCGGGTATCTTGTTGTACATGCGGTTAAATCTCCTATTAAAATCAGACAACATCTCACCATTTTCCCTCTTTAAGTTCCCAAACTCAGTGTGGTAGTAAAGGAGATCCTTCTTATCCCCCCATGCTTTAGGAATGCATCATCTAAAGCTTCAATATCTACTATAAATCTTGGGGTTAGTTCTCTGAACCATTTTCTAGCCTCTCCATCTAGGCTTTGGACAAAGACTCTCATCCACACATCATCTTCACTAATGTCCAGATTATCAACATAGCTATAGAATGACTCGAGATGTTCTTCAGCAGTAACAACTTTAGTCCCAGTGAACTTAGGCCTATATTTCTGATATTCTCCAGTAGGCATGGCATTCAAAGGAGTGGGCAGTATTAGAGGTCCATACCTAGTAGCTATGATTCTTTCCATTTTGTTATGTGCTTGTGGACCTGCCATAGCTATGGTGGCTAAAAGAGTACTGGCAATCTGAATGATAGAGGGTTGAGGAGTGATTGACATGACTAAAGGAGTATGATGGATAGGAGGTGAGGTTTCCTTTGGGCTTAAAGCAAAAGGAGAACCTAAAGAATAAGGAGCTTTATGAATCTCTAAGAGTTTTTCTTCACTGCTAGTATTAGATGCTATACTCTCAACATGTATTTGTTCTATTACAGGCCATTCTTGAAGAGATATAGGAGATTGTTTAGGTTTACCTGAACCTGATGCTCCTTTCTGCAATACCTTTCTCTCTTTGATGATTTTTTCAGGGTCAGGTACTGGGTCAGCGTGTAGCTTCTAAATATTTCTCCGAGTATGCCTCACAAACTGAGCCAGAACTATGAAGTGGAGTCGCCAAGAGGTTTGGCCTCTAGTAGAGTCGCCAGATAGATGATTACAACCAAAAAAGTTCCCAGAATTTGTCTATCATCAAAGTTGGATCTATGTCATTTCCCAGGGAAGCTGAGCTTCAGTTTCCTCTCCCCAGCAATGGTGCCAATTATGTTATCACTCCAGGAAACTCTCCTAGGTTGCAGCTCGGAGATGCCTGGTAACATATAATCTTCAATATTGTTCTCAGAACTATTGGAATGGATGATGGTTTGGATCAAGTCAGATAACCATTTCAGCTCTATTCTCACTCAAGACATGCATGAACACTCTCACCAATACAAGGCTTTAGACCACTAATGCTCAATAATTTATAGATTCAATGGATAGATGGAGAATACTGACTGTACCAGCAAATTGCATACATAAACACATATGAATGGCCAGCTACAGGAAGTAAATGAGACTTGCAAATCTAATTTATCAATGCAAAGATAAGATGACAGTTATCTGGCATTAGACACAGCAGAAAACCTGAATAACCTATTCAAGTGCAAGCATAGAACAACAAAGAGAATGGAAATTGAACATATAATAGCAAAAGAAGCTTATATTGCTAGAATGAAGATGAGAAGCTTGAAGGAACAGAGGAGGAACAATCTCTAGAAGTTGAACCTGTATTACATCTTACTTTCATCTATTTATAGCTTGTTTACAATGCTCCTGAGCTCTAAGATGCTTAGAGTCTTAATTTGTCTGATCTGTCTTGTTAACTAATTGATTCCCTCAATAGGCAAGCATGGGCTCGGAGTTTTCTGCTTCTGACAGAAGAGTAACCGCTTTCAGATATTTTAGGTAGTTTTTTGAACTATCTGGGAGTTCTCCCATGCCAGAGATTCCCTATAATGTTTTTTTTGATGAGTTGCGCTGGGTTGTTGATGCTCCATGATCATTTGTTGTTGTGGTTGTGTCGTGTTGTGTTGCTCCATGACTGCTTTGTCGGTTTTGAGTGAGCTACACGTGCTGTGGCCCTTTCTATTCCCTTTCCGGTCTCTATCCTTGTCTCTCAGCTTCTGCTAGGTAATGAAAAGGGTCTTCGAGCCTGTGTAATCCCTTAAACATTTATAAATATTATTTTCTTGTTTTTTACATAGAAAACACTGCACGCAACAAAAGCCCACCCATCTCTGCTTTTCTAGACTTTAAAAAGTCCTTAAACTTGGCTTTTTGTTCTATCAGGTCCGCCCTTGTCGCCATCGCAAGTCGCAAAAAGCCTGCTCCTGTGTATTTTCCTTGTATTATGAAATACACGAAAAACACTAAAAAATGCATGAAAATGGGCTTTGGCGGACTTGAAAATATGTGTATTTCTATTTCAAAACCCATCGAGTCCATCCTTGTCACCATCACAAGTCGCATTTGGCCCCTTCCCTTTGTATTTTGTTAAACATGAAAATACACGAAATACATTGAAAAATGGGCTTTGGTGGATTTGAAAGATTATACATTTTGGTTCTGAAACCCATCGGGTCCGAGCCTTATCGCATTGCGCACATATATGCAAAGGCCCCACTCCATGGTGATCGTCGATAGTGATATAGCGATGCGATCAATCGCAATCGCATATCGTCCGAGCCAGAGGTCCATGTTTAGCGCTCATAGTAATCCCCAATAGCTATCGTCGATCGCCATCACAAGTTCCCTTAGGCAAGTGCCGATTTCCGCCGACTCACCTCTGTCGATCCGATGATCAGCGATCATTAATCGGCGGTGTCTCGCACCAATTGCCACTGCCCACCTGTGTCGATCAGATCTACCGATGCGATTTTCCGCTTAGATCTGGGCCATTGATCGACCAGATCTAACGGCGACTGTGCCTTCTCAGTTTTAAGCCTGCGATAATGGTTTTTTTGTGATTTTGAAGTGTTTTAGCCTCTCGATAGTGCATTTCTGCCCTTCCAAGGGCTCTCCTCCCCCACGTTTTTCAATCTTTGGATGATCTTAAGCACTTTTGAAGACTTAGGGAGTGCTTTGGAGCATATTTGGATCCCTTGGGATGATTTTTTAAGCAAATTTGGAGACTTTAAGAGCATATATGGATCCAATTTTGGGCCTTTTGTTAGCGAGGCTAACAGTACCCATAATTTTATTCATTGTAAGATAGCCAAGGAATTGAATTTCTTCCTATATCCAGCACGAGAGTTTCAAGTGATGGTTGCAAATGGAGGAACTATAAATTTCTCTGGAAAGTGCCATAATATCAGGATAACCATGGGGGAATATGGATTGAATAGTCCAATGCTTTCAATTCCAGTGGGTGGTGCTAATGTTGTACTAGGAGTCCAATGGTTACATTCTTTGGGGACAATAGCTTTTAATTTTCAAGAACTTTTCTTGAAATTTGTTTGGGAAGGAAAGTAAGTTGAATTAAGGGGTATTTCATGGAAACCAGAAAATATAATCAACTCTAATGGCATGACAAAGATTATAAATAAAGAACAACAGGGAATAATGTCACAATTATTCCCACTAGAGGTTCAAACATCGAAATCATCTATTTCTCTAGATCTCCAAAAATTTCTTGGACAATCATTCCAAAGTATTTGAGACTCTCAAAGGCCTCCCACCTATTCGTGATCATGATCATGCTATTCATTTGATTCCAGGAAGTGTTCCTCCAAGCATTAGACTTTATAGATATCCCTATGCCCAAAAGACTGAAATTGAACGTATGGTTTCAAAAATGTTAGAGGCTGGTATAATTTGACCTAGTCAAAGTTCTTTCTCTGCTCCAGTAGTATTGGTGCACAAGAAGGATGGATCATGGCATATGTGTCTGGATTATATGGAGCTCAACAAGCTCACTATTAAAGATAAATTTCCCATTCTTGTCATTGATGAATTGTTGGATGAGTTACATGGAGAAATTTACTTCACCAAGTTGGATCTTCATTCAAGATATCATCAAATTAGAATGAAGAATGGAGACATTCTGGAAAAAAAAAAACATTCAAGACTCATGAGGGTGATTATGAATTTTTGGTCATCCATTTTGGCCTTACTAATGCACCTTCCACATTTCAAGGTTTGATGAATTCCATTTTCAACCCCTTTCTTATAAAATTTGTGTTAGTATTTTTTGATGATATAATCTACAACAAGTCTTGGAAGGATCATGTTCAACATGTTAACATGGTGCTCAAACTATTGGAAGATAAACAATTATACGAAAAAACCTCCAAATGTTTCTTTGGAGTACAAGAGGTGGAATATTTGGGTCATATTGTATCTCATGAGGGTGTTAAGGTAGACCCTAACAAAATTAAAGCCATTAAGGAATGAAAAATCCCCACAACCATAAAGAATATTCGAGGATTTCTTGGATTGACAAGGTATTATCGCAAGTTTGTTAAGAATTATGGGAGAATAGAAACACTTCTAACAACATTACTAAAGAAAGATTCATTTTATTGGACTCCATAACCAACTAAGGCCTTTGAACATCTTAAAGAGGAAATGTGCCACACACCTGTCTTAGCTATGCTAGAATTCACAAAACCTTTATTGTGGGATGTGATGCCTCAGGAAATGGAATTGGTGTCTTTTTAATGCAAGAAGGAAGACCCGTTGCTTTTGAAAGTCATCCAATCAAAGGAAAGTATTTACACAAACCTACTTATGAGAAGGGAATGTTGGCATTACTATATGCACTAAAGCAATGACGACCTTACCTAATGGGAAGACACTTCAAGATAAAAATAGATCATGATAGTCTTAAATACTTTTTGGAACAAAGATTATTTTCAAAAGAGCAGTCAAAATGGGTCACAAAGATGTTGGGTTATGACTTTGAAATCATGTACAAAAAAGGGAAGAAAAATGTTGTTGCAAATGCACTCTCAAGGAAGGATGAGGATGTGGAAGCATTTTTTTGTGCCATTTCTATTATCCAACATGATTGAATAATAGAAGCAAGGGATGAATGGAATAACGGCGAAGAGGTGTGGACAGTCATTCAAAAGTTGTAGCAAGATCCGAGTACATATGATACATTTAGTTGGAAAAATTATTCATTATGGTACAAAGGTCACTTATATCTTTGTAAGAATTCCCAACTGAAGCAAAATATTCTTTTGCAATTGCACACCTCCCCCTTAGGAGGGAACTCAAGGTTTTTAACAACTTACCATAGGGTCAAGAAGGAATTATTTTTGGATGGCCTTAAATCTTATATTCATAAGTTTGTGGAAGAATGTTTGGTTTTCCAACAAAATAAAGTTGAGACAATTAAGACCTCGGGTTTGTTACAACCTTTAGCCATTCCTAGTCAGCATTGGGACAAGATCTCAATGGATTTTACCACAAGTTTACCCAAGTCTAAAGGAAAGAGTGTCATCATGGTGGTAGTTGATAGAATTACTAAGTATGCACACTTTTGTGCATTATCTCATCCTTTTAAATCTAGTACAATTGCCAATGCATTTATGGAAACAATTCAAAATCTACATGGAAACCCAAAGATTATTGTAAGTGACAGAGGTCCCACTTTCACTCGAAATTTTTGGACAAAATTATTTTCTTGTTTTGGTACTCAATTCGCTCATAGCTCATCTTATCATCCTCAATCTGACAGAGAAACTGAGATAGTGAACAAATGTTTGGAAGGATATATTCATTGCTATATGTCTAATAAACAAACACAATGGGTCAAGTGGTTACCTCTAGTTGAATGGTGGTATAACTCCTTCCATACTACAACAAAAATGACCCCGTTTACGGCACTTTATGGATATCATCCACCATCCATCACATCATCTTTAAGAGTAAAGTATAAGGTTCAAACAGTGGAATATCACATTGAGCATCAACAACATGTTCTCCAACTCTTAAATGATAACCTCACTCTGGTGCATAATCGAATGAAACAATAGGCATATCAACATCGCAGTGAAAGAAGTTTTTATGTAGGTAATTGGGTATTTGGTGGCTACAACCATACAAGCCAATGTCCCTCAAGCAAGCTAATAAGGATAATGTATTATTTCCCAAGTAATATGGTCCTTACAAAGTGGTGCAAAACATTGGTACTATGGGATACAAATTGGAGTTGCATCTTCCTGAGTACACCCAGTTTTCCATGTTTCATTCTTAAAGAAAGTTATTGGTGACAAGATACCTATTAAAATAGTGTTTCCAGAACTTGACAAAGAAGGAAACATCATAATTGAGCCTGAATTAGTCATGGAAACAAGAACCCGACAGGTACGGAATCCACTATTTTCAGAGTATCTCATTAAGTGGAAGAACTTACCTACTAAATATTCCACATGAGGGGATGAGGATTTTATACAGAATCATCTAGAACTACTCAAGCATTGAGGACAAATCTTTTTTGAAGGAGAGGGGGATGTTAGTTCGTTATAATACTAGTGTATTCCCCTTATTGTTATTGTTAGTGTAGCCCCTATTGTTATTGTTGTGCCCCATAGAAGCCCACTATTGTTGTGCCCTTGCATTATTATTGTTATGTAGCCTCTGATTATATTGTGACCCCTTAGACTCCTATATATACCAAGGAGGTCTTATCATTTGTATCATCCAAGAATTTTTCATTTATGTGATGTAAAGGAGGTTCACCCCTTGAAGAGGTTGTTTCTCAAGTCATTCATCTATCTTTTCTTCTATTTTGTGAGGTGGTTGCATAACATCTCTTCATATATTGAGACATGATTAAACTTGTGGTTGTCTCCTCTGTGAGATGGAGGATGAATAAGGTGTCCTTTTGTGATATATATTTTTGTTCTAATATAATATTTGATTTGATGTCCTACATGAATAGGAGAATTCTTCTATTTTTGACATGATGATATGAGCACAGTGGTATGTTTATGATCTACAGAGTTTAGGGTTGATCAAGAAGATTGAGCCAGCTCTTCCCCCCTGTCTAAGCTTCCAAGGTGAGGAATTGAGATAGAGGGCTCTTGGGGCTGAGGGAATTCCAAAAAATAGGTGTGTGTGATCCCTACTCTTGTAGTAGGTTGAGTATCTCCCCTATTGTCACCCATAGGGTGTGTGTGATCCTTGTCCATTTTGACAAGTCAAATCTCTCCCCCTATCTTGGTCTATGCAGAGTATACCCTAGTTTGCATCACACCCACAAGTTAGGCTTGTTGGGATTGTCCCTCCCTATCTGGCCAATGGGTTGAGGAGGATTGGGGGTGTGTCATCCTTACCTTTGGTAAGTTAGGTATCTCACCCAAGCTCCAATTATGATGCAGGTGTTCTACCATATGACTATTGAGGGTCATTGTTGGTAAGATCAGTGGGAAATAAGATGGGTTGAGATGTGATCCCCTATATCCCCTATTACTTGATATGGGTAGAAGATGGTTTTCTCCCCCATGAGATTTCAAGGTGAGATGTGCTCCCCGATGTGATTTTGGGTTGAGATTTTCTCCGTGGTTTTGTTTCGAATTGAGCTAGGCTCTCCGATGTTGATGTGGGTCACATATTTGGCTCACTACTTATGTTTCCAGGGTGGTGGCATTGGGCTCCCTACTAGAAGTGATTCTGAGTGGTAGCAGTGGCTCCCTGATGAATAGAGGATGGTAGCTTAAGCTCCCCTCCAATATCAAAGTATTCTTCTTTTATATTCGATAAGGTTCAACATATGAGCAGAGCCAACCAAGAGATAAGCAGGATTAAGCAGATGAACTACGATGAACAATGTCAACATTTGATGTCGAGATACTTGAGACAAGATATGATTTGATACTTGCGATGATTACATGATGAAGTTAGAGTTTCTCCCTAGCTGAGAGGAAGTGTTAATTTGGTAGCTTAGTGATGAATTCCAACCATGGGATGAGATTTTTCTTTTTGAGAGGACTGATTTTGACTATTGAAGCGCTCAATTTGGATAAGGGAAAGTGTATTTTTGAATTAAATCCCACATTTGCACATTTGATCAAGTCAGCCCTCAAGAAAATTGGACACCCTTGGAATGCTATATATACAAGTGACACCTACTCATTTAGACATTATCATGGAAAATTCTTCTATTCTCTAATTTGGTTTGGCTCGCATAAGTTAGAGGCACGTTCACGGAGATTGGTTGGCACAAGTGTGAAATTGTAGGGTCTGAAACTCGCATCTTTGTTTTTAGGGTTTTGGGTTTCAGTCGCAGGCATGTCATGGAGAAATTTCAATCGAATCCTTTCAACCACATGCATGACACATATTTCCTGCGACTAGAACCTAAAGGTTAATTTTTTCAGTTGACCAAAGATTTCGCCAGTTGACCACAAATTTCGGTAGTTGACCTCAACCAATAACAATTGATCATAGGCTTTTGAATTAGGGTTTTATATTATTGAAATGATTGGGTTAATCTCATGGATATTCTCTAGTTGATTTTGATGGATAGGTTTATGATGGAAGATATGGATCATTATATAATCTCTTTGTTGAATAATTCAATGATAATCTAATAAGAAGAAGAATTTGAAAGGGTTTTCCCCGTAGTGGGTTTTTCCCTGATCTCTGACGAATCTTGGTGTCTCTATGAGTGAATTATTTTCTTTTATTATTCCTTTATGTTCCACTGCATTGATGATGATGTTTGTATTTTTATATAATTGCATATGTTGTTGAATAATGTTGTAAATCAAAGTAATGACATGATCCTATGGGGTGAATTTCATATTCAAATGTTGAAACACAATTATCAAAGCAAAGAACAATATAGCCCTAAGAAAAATTAACACAGGAGGCTCTAATTCCCTTTTCTTCACAAGAACCAAGTGCCTTATCTTTCAAAACTACCAACCTGAAGGAGGCTCCAATCCCATTATCTGTAAGTACGTACTTATTCTATCTATCAAATCCCTTTTTCATGCATTTTCAGACTCAGATATGAGGCTCTTTAATTAAAACATTACTCACACCAAATTTAATATGAGATCTAATTATATTATTTGATATTTACTCTACAACAACCTTTCTTTATCTGATACTCAGATTTAATTAAAATTCCTCTCCGAAACTACTTCTCCATCATTGATATGCTTTTTAATACCATTTATTTTCAACAATTCCATTCTCAACACTTCAGATCTGCAATTCTAAAACTCGCAACAACTGTGAATATCAACTGATCTTCACTTTCAACACTTAATCTTCATCTTTATCTCAAGTTTTCTTCTCCTTTTTGCTACTTAGTTCCCTCTTTACTCCTCATTCTATTCAAGCTTCATGTGCTTGTACTTGTCAACAATAGCTGCAACTTTTTGATTTGCATGGGAAGACGCTTCTCATGTTGTTTATCCTTCTATTTATAGATGCATATACTCTAATCTTTCTCAAAAAAATAAATAAGCATTCATCCCTTTTAATTGAAATTTGGCACCTTGTGCCACCAAAGTTCCATCTTGTTTCCTCTTATTTTCTCATCTTCTTTACACATGTGACCAATATCCATAACCTACGGCCTAAACCCTAAGAGAGATCAACCTTGGATAGTTGTAGACCAACTGTTCCCTATTATGGCATATTTCTATTTGACTCAATTATTTGTTCCTTCTTCAGCCCAGAAACATCAGGAAATGCAAGGGTTTAGCCCCCATTCCTTTTCAAAACAAGATATCACCTCTGCTAGCTAGGATGGTTAGATGGCCACTCTATGTTGGGTCCTGGATCTAGTGATACAGGATCTAGCTTTTTCTGAGCCACCCAACCTCTTGCTTAGCCTGACCTCTGGATGCCCAGATGGCTTTTTCCTCTAGATTTGAAACCCACAAAAAACATTGAATTTCATTAACACTACGAACCCTTACAAAACAACCTTCTAGCATGAATCCCAAGGCCCTACCACCTTATTTATAAAGTCACTACCACTTCTATTATATTTCTTCTTGTAAAAGGGTTAGCAAAGAATAGCCTTTATACGGTGGTTATTATTCTAAGAACAAATATGAGGATTAAACCCTAGAAGTAGTAACCATTCATATGGAATTATCAAATTCGCATAAAACAAACAATAACAAAATCCAAGTGGTAGAAAATAGACTTAAATCACATAACAATTACTAAACTTAATTTCCCAAAGATAAAGCTTTTATTACAATATTATCACCTTTTGAGAAGCTCCCTATGAGAATGTCTCAATAGGGCCTCCTCCTTGGGAAGGCTCTTTGAAATCATTTTTCTGCAACTCCAATGACTCTCTCTACCCAAAACCAATTCAACGATCCAAAGACACAAAAAGGAAAAATAAAAAGAGATGAGGTTCTAGTGGAGAACACTCAAATGTCATAGGATCAAAAGTTGGACAATGACAATGGTCCTGTGAAATGAGGAGATAAAACCTCTTTATTTATAATAAAACACTAGGTTAGATTTGATGTGGTCAAATAATAAAATATTTACTGGAATAGATCATGATATAATCAATTTGGATATTGAATTATTATTTGTGAGAGAAAAAGGTCAAAGAAATGGTAATGGTCAAACCTTTATTTAGATAACTAAATCGAAAAACAATGATTTATTGAGTTAATTAAAAAATTGGTAAAATGATAAGATATAATCAATAAACAAATGGGTTTATTAATTTACTTCTAGGTGAAATGGTAAAATGAGTTAGAAATAATTTATAAATAATGATTTAATCAATTGTTTCTTTGAGAATGTTTAAAGGATTAAGGAATAATCAATAAATAAATTATTTATTGGGAATGAAAAATGTTAGTGAAAATATTTTCTATTAATCTCACTTTAATGGGTAGAAATATGATAATAACATAAAATTATTGAATTTATGGGTTATTCTCATTTGGGTAAATTAATTAACAGAAATAACTTAGGAAAAGTGTTTCCTTAAGCTATATTCTAAGGTGAAAGTGGGTTTTAATGGGTAAAACACATACTACATGGTGTACTTTGATCCACCTAATTAATTATGGCAAGATTATCAATTTTGATGTGATAATATATTTCCCCACAATGTATGAGTGTTAGGAGAACATTGTATGACCGAAATACATTGTAGTTTTCTTCCACTAGATGCAAGAGGTGGTCATGGAGAGAGAGAGAGAGAGGGAGAGAGAGTCATTAATTTAAGGATATGAGCCACATGACGAGGAGGCAATTCCAATCATCAATCAAGTGTCTCCAAGTGAATGTACATAATCTCAATGAGGTGGGGTGGGTATAATGATCCCCACCGAGATAATTGAGTAAAAATAATAACGATGTGCCCAACAAAGTTGGTCTGAGCAAAATAATATACAATACATGAATGTGTTCACAAAAATGAGCTAGAAAATGATACACTAGAATACAGAGTTCGTTATACATGTTTTTAGAACAAAAGGGCTAAGGCTAATACAATGACTCTTGTTGAGTTGGGTACAAGAGACTAAATTCCCCCATGCAGATGAGAGGGGAGATTACAACCAGAGAAGCCCTGCTAGATAGGAAGGGGCTCTAAAGATTTGAATGAGCCAAATTAATGGGGGCTCATGCAGTGGGCTTTGCAAACGACAAAAACCAAGTTAGTCAAATCTATTGAATTATTTCTAAGGCTAGATCATGAAATGTTGAGGGCCAAGCATACAGGGGACTACTGGAAGGGAAACCCCTTATTAAGGTTTGGAAACATCTCACACATTCTCGGTGAATGTTGGTGTAATCACCTTAAGCATTGGACTATCAAGTGTGTGATTCTCGATCGTGCTATCATGAGATGGAGTCAAGCATGCGATAAACGATCAAGTCAAAGGGCATAGATATCACCCTTTACTTGATCTGAGTCACCTGTCAATGAAGAAACTGGATCCAAGGTACATCGTCCTCTAGGCCACTGCCCTAGAATACATGTGTTGAAGTCAACAAAGAAGGACCTGCCAAGGTCGAGTCAATGGTGAGTCATCAACAAAGGCACGAGGTACACATTATAATGTGACTGAGAAAGACTGACACTAAGGGTGGGAATAAATTAGTTTGATGGGTGGGCTTAGTACTTCCCTTGTCAAAACATAACAAGTAAGGTTGAACTGGAAGCAACTAAAAAAGTTCCATAGGGGATGGTCAATTACTCAGACCTAAGATTTTCAAAGATAGATTAGGACATTTGGAGGTCAAATCTCAAAAAAAATCAACAGCTATAACACAACTAGGGGTTAACATGCTATAATAGCACTCATTGTGGTACTGAACAGACTCCATGGAACATAATGGTGACTCATCTTTGTAGCTCTGAACAAGGGTGACTCAATGATTTTGCCACCTATCCAACTAAGTACAAGTGGTACAAAGCCCTCTCAAGTGAACCAAGAGGTTATAGGAGGGGGGAGTCTAAGGGAACATGGCTTTTCATCATGAAAACGAGAAATGCAGATGGTGTTGGCTCTATTATGAAGATAAATCACACTCCCAATGAAAAGGGGATTGAACAACATGGACACCAAAATGCAAAAAGGGTAATGGTGTTGGAGTACCCATGTGAGGAAGGTTATAACACTTGATAGGTGACAAATGAAAATGTGGATGGGCTAATCCACCTATCAAAGTGTGCGGGTCCCTAATTTTATATCTACTAAATGACAGGAAAATGCAATGAATGAAGTGATGTTTCTTATATGTGAAAGGCCACAGGAAATGAGTCCAAAGGATACCTTATAAACATGAGTAAAGAGTGGTTACTCACAACAAAATTCTACACATGATTCAACAAGTGCAAAGAAAATGTGGTGTTAGAGTACGAGCGACAAATATAAAGAAATTCATTTAGATAAGAGGGGACTTTACAGCTCATGGAAAAAATGGCTTCTAGATGAAGTATCAAATCAACAAAAACAACGAGAGACCCATTTGAGAACTCAAACAAATCTTTCTGACGTTGTTGACGCTTTGTTAGACGCATATAGGATGAGCCTGTAATGACCAAGTAAAAAATGGTGGATTTTCCTATCTCAGACATTTTCCCTCAAATTCCAAGTCATTTTTGCAGTGGCCTGTGGAGATCTTGGAGAGGAGGAAGAGGCCATAAATCTTGGTGAGCTCATTGCGGAAAAACTGACTAGTGGATATTGGATCTACAACTTTCAGGTAGGTGGCCTTACTTATCTAAGAATGGGTTAGAAAGGACCAAAGGGGGCAACAAGAAGTGCCTTAACACTTCTTGGAAAGATTTTTCTTGGTGAAGAATCAAAGCAAGAGAGGATGGGGGGATGAACTACCAGAGGAGGCATAGATTCATCCCACAACCTTACTCTCAAACTTGATCAAGAGGCTTTTGGTGATAGGGAATGAGTATGATGAGCTTGAATGAGGCTACGAACTGCACTCATATGCAGGGTCAAAACCATTTCCTTGATTTTTCCACTTTGCGTGTCATTCCCATCGTGCTTGTAATTGTATTTTCAAAGTGGCAGAATCAAGGAAATGGTTTTGATTTTGCCAATTTGTGTGCCATTCACATCATGCTTGTAATTGTATTTTCAACCTCAATACCATACATCTCATGATGCAACTTTCTGAGATGTATAGTTTTGATATTTGCTCATTAGATGCATCCAAATGTCACTACCAACTACTTTCATGCATTGTTTATCTCTCCCTTGTGTGCCATAGCATCATTCTATTTACAAGAGAACATGTCACTCACTCATTTCTACTTATTAATCAAACCCTTGGTTTCTTATGCATCTTGTGTCATTTGTTGAAGGGTTATGATTCCAACTTGTCTTTCATGATCACCATTCAAACAAGGAGTGACAACCTATGGAAAGGGACATGAGGGCATGTTAAACAACTAAATCAATTTCATCAAAAGTCAATCAAATGTGTTAATGATCTAAGGACAAACTTATGCAAGGGCAAGGACTATGCAAGATAGATTAAATTAAAACGAAATTACACAATACAAACAATCAAAACTATTATTAAGACACAAATAATTGTCCATCAAATGAAATTGATCAAAGATCAGGAGACATGATGCAAAGTGCAGAATTACATTGGAACACACAAGCAAAGCAACTAATTAGTATTATCAACTCTCATGCAAATCAAAAGATAGTTAGAGAAAATATATGAGGACATTCTCACTTCTCCCTTAAAAGATGCTTACTTTATTCTCACTTTGCCCTTACTTCACATCATACATTATACACTCCACATTGCATTTTGCACTCCACTACACTTTAAACTTACTCCCAAAAATAAAAATAAAAGTTAATTAATGTAAAATTAATTAAATCCCCAAAATGTTCTTCATCAGTAATTATGCAAGGTCATTATCATTAAATATAAATTTAATTCTCTCTTTAATGATAACTTACACATGAAGTTTAAGTTTATTTATTTCTTTAATATAGGCTTCTTTGATCTTTTTCCATTATATTCGATTCGGGAAGCTATTCCTCGCGTAAGTCCAAATTTGCACGAAATTAGAAATGTTCTCAATATTTTTTTTGGACTTTAGCTTTTGACATTTACTTTGGTGTAGTTTGTTCACCCTAACCATAACTTTTACTATAAATATCTAATAAACTTCTATTAAAACCTCTTTCTCCCTAAAGAGCTATTGTTCCATTAAATTCAAATTTGCATTTGCATTTGGATATTTTTGGACTTTAGTTCTTGATATTTTGTGTATTGCAAATTGCTCTATAAGCACCAGCATTAGTTTCTGATGCATTTGATAATACAAACAAATGCACAAAATAACATAATAAACTCTCTTAAGATACAATAATGATGAATATTAATTGATAATTATTTTAGAAAGTCAATATATGCAAATAAGTTATTGGCAATGAACAAATCCCCATGGACCTAGTGTATTGCTCCTAGATAGCAATAAAATAATAATCATAATATAAATGAGTATTAGGAGATGAGTTATTATGAGTTACGTTAATAGGATTTAATATGACTTATTTAATATAATTTATATTTAAAAATTATTTATTTATAAAAGGAAGAGTGTGTAATTTTTAATATTTATATGTTAATGAAAAAATATATTTGTATATCTTTATTTATGTCTAAATAAATATATATGTAAAAAATATTTGTCTCTTGAAGAAAGATAATGCATAGGAGAAAAAATATTTGTCTCTTGAAGGAAGATAATCCATAGGAGAAGAATTATATTAATAGATTTAAATTTTTTCTCCGGTATAATTTTATATTTTATATTTTAAAAATATTTAATATGTATGTAAAGAAAATGTAATTTTTATTTATATGTAAAAGAGAGGGTATGTAATTTTGATTTTGAAAATATTTGAATTATGAAATTTTATATTTAACATAAATATTTGTGAAAGGAAGGGTATTGGAACTTAAGTTTATTTTGGTTTATCATATTTATGGAACTTTTAAAGATAATTAGTCAAAGGATCAATCAATTATCGATAATCGTTTAAGTGGTTAACTAGTGAAGTCAATTGTGAAATCAACTAAGTGGGCAATAAGTTGGTTGAGCACCTGACTAGTAGATAGTCAGAAGAGTGTATGACTAGTGGGACCATCGAGTAAGTGCTCGAAGCAATCAATTGAATGGTTAGGTCATATTAGGAAATAAGCTAGCTCATGAGAAATGGGTCAAATAGAACAATCAACCAGTTGATGAAACAACGTGGATTTCACGAAAATGGTTAAAACAGTTGAAGCTTATTTATGGATCGAATCTACCACAATTCAAGGAAATTGGTTAAATTTGGACATTATAAAATAAGGACCATATGGGTTGATAATCAGTCAAAGGATCAATTAATCATCGATAATCGTTTAAGTGGTCAAGTAGTGGAGAAGTCAATTGTGAAATCAACTGAGTGGGCAATGGGTTGGTTGAGCATGTGACTAGTAGATAGTCAGAAGAGTGTACAACTAGTGGGACCATCGATTGAGTGCTTGAAGCAATCAATTGAATGGTTAGGTCATATTAGGAAATAAACTAGCTGACGAGAAATGAGTCAAACAAAACAATCAACTAGTTGATGAAACAACGTGGATTTCATGAAAATGGTTAAAACAGTCAACACTTATTTCTAGATCGAATCTTCCACAATTCAAGGAAGTTGGTTAAATTTGGACATTATAAAATAAGAACCATATAGGTTGAATATGCATTATGAATCATTATTTTTTTATCATGCATTGTGATTTTCTAATCCAATGTGTTGTGCTTAAGTGTTGCAATGGTGTCTTTAGACACCACACATCATCTTGGAGTATTATTTCACTTCCATTATATGTTCTATATTGTCAAGTTAAACCCCCAAGATGGTATCAGAGTTATTGGTTTTGATCTATCCCTTTGTCTTCACATTGTGATGAGCCAGATCTTACATTTATTGACTTTTGGTTGATTGATTTGTGGACTAGGACCTAACACTTTGAATGAATCATATCTATAAAATATTTGAAGATGGCCTACGAGATTGATCCTGTCATTTTGAATCAAAAAAATATTCTCTTTGCACACCAAATATGGAAACCCATCTAAAGAACAAAGGGTTTTTGTAGTATACAAAGACGATTATTCCAAATCTAAAATATGACAAGATGAATTTTTTCATTGATAAAAAGAAAAATGAGGTTGTCATAATCATTACAACCTATATTTCTCAGGAAATCCATTTTCATGCAAGCAAGAGTAATTGTCCTCATTTGGAAGAAGCTAATATCATTGTTTGACAGAGTTGATGAAATTTAGGTGATGTATTTAGAGAAAGAGTTGATCTCTTGTGGTCCCCATTCCTTTGAAAGGATTGAAGACTATTTAGCTCATGTTAAAAAGCTACAATTGAAGTTGGGAAATTACAAGAATAAATATCTAAACAAAGATGGTCAACTCATTAAATTGGTCCTAATGATTCTAAGAACATCTTATGGCATGTTATGTTCATCATTTCGCAACAGTTGGCGATTTCACAATGAAGTGTAAGACAAAATATCACGTTGCGAGGGGCGGGGGTGAATTAGTGTAATGAAAATCTTATCATTTCAAAACCTTTCATAAATAAATAACCATGTAGAAATGTACCATAAAAATTTGCATCATAACCATAAATGAAACCATGCATCAAGTAGTCATCAACACATCAACATAAGAGGACACAAGCTTTTACATGCAAACCATTGCAGTAGAAAACCACAAATTCTTATCTTCTTCTCCTTCAATTCATTACATATATTTGCAGTCATTGACTTGTTAGAGGCACCCACTCCCCAGATCTACAAGAAACTAATCGCAACAGTTCACAACTTGATTGGGGAACCGACCTTAAAAATGTGCAAGCAATCGCTTGCTATAGGCTACAACCTAATTGTGGCACCAACCTAAAAAATGTGCAAGCTTATAATTGTGGTAGGCTTAAACTTAATTAAGGAACCAACCTCAATGGAGGAACCGACCTCCTTATCCAACTTTTTGTTTACCACTTTTCACATTATTTCAAAATGGATCCACATGCTCTTCAAACAATATGTCTTCAAAACTATTCCTACTAATTTCACAATGTTGTCATAAATATATCATATCGTGTTCATACCCTGTTACACCATGTTCATCAATCTGGTCACATAAATTTCTTCCCATAACCTATTTTTTCCATAAACACAACACTTATTGCAACCTTCCCGTAAGCCTACAGAACACATAACACTAATTTTTGTTGGAATTTCTAAGTCTAACCCATTAGAAACCCTTCATGTACTTTTATGATTTATTTCTACCTACTTGTTCTGATTAATTAATAAGTTATTTACCATGTACATACTAAAAATAAATACAAGTACATGCTCAACACATTATAGATCATGAACTGAAAGAAAACAACAAGCACACAAGTGACACCTTTTTTTTGGACCAATGTCCCTAGAAAAACCCAATGCAGGAAAATCGGTGCAACTATCTGAGGGTTTTAATTATTAAGCAGTTTCAGAATACAATCTGGGTGCCAAAACCGGCTCACCCAACAGAGAAAAGTATCGGTAGTAGTACCTCTCAGTCGGAGACAGATGTTCCAGCTGAAACCCCGAATAAACACTCTGACATCTCCCAGCTCTAATATGCCCCACGAAAACTCTAGCATCAGCCTCTAGGGACTGCGTCAGCCCTTTCTGGCCCAGCGTTTGCCCAGCATCACCCTAGCTCACCCTGCGTCAGCCCTTAGAGCCTCTGTGTCACCCATGCTATCTCTCTAAGGCACGGCGCAGCTCCTGGCTGCCTCTACGTGAGCCCTGGCTGCCTCTACGTGACCTCTGGCTGGCTCCGCGTCCCTCTCTCCCAGCTTTTGTGCTGATCCTCCTGATGCTATCTCTACCTCTCTACTTCTGTATTCACTGCCCTCAACTGCAACTCTGATCACTCTTTCTACTTCCTCAGCAAGCCCTGCCCTAGAAAATCGAAATCTTGATCAACTCGATGTGTTCTCCAAGTGACCCTCAAGCCTCCTCTTATATTTCTCTCATTGACAAATCAACAGCCAAGATTAAGTCCCTAATCAACAGCTAAGATTAACTCTGGCTTGATCCATGAATTTTGGACCCTTATAACATAGTTTTATATTAATTCACATTAATATTTTATTTTCCCTAAGTTTAGACTTAGGGACTCCATTAAAAATATTAATTATTTTAATATCTCCCAAACTGTTTAGAATCTGCCCAAACCATTTTTGGGTATTGGAGATCTCATGCACTTTAGCCTCTCCACCAATTTTCATAGCTATATCACATTCGATGCTACCCCAAATCAACACTCGCTCTTAGCGAAGACTGTGCTCTAGTAATACTCGTCACTAAGCATCACCCTGATCATCCAGCATCGGTCCCTGTGCTGATACTAGGCCTGCCACCCAACATCATCTACACTACTGCATCATGTACTGCTACCCATGGCCCTGCGACTTCCACTGTTGCATCTGTACGGAAGCTCCCTCTACATCTGTGCTGCTGCCCATGGCCTTGCCACTGCCACTGTTGCATCTACACAACAACCCCTTTCATCATACTTCATTGTGTTGCCTATAGCACTTCCACTGCTAACTGTTGCACTGCAACTCAGCTACTGAGAAGTAAGTAACTGATCTCCCAACTCTGACATCTTCGTCGGGCTAGAAACACTCCCAATGCTGAAGCTCCCTCTGTCACTAACAAGTGCTCCCTCTCTGATCTTTGCGCTGCTGCCTCACAATGTCCTGGGACTCCTGCAATGTAGCTCCCTTTCTTGCTTCATCCACATCCGTCTCTACTAACATTCGCCAGTCCTGCTACTCCTCTTCGAGGCTCCCGTAGCAAGGTATAATCCAAGAGGTTGGGTACCTCAAGGATCGTGCCCCTCATCTCCTATAGTCTGTCTAACTACAGCTTGATGTCTCCCCACTTCCGCTAAAGTGGTGTGTGAGAACTCGTGGCACAGTCATCATTTGTCCCCACTTCCTTCTCCGCCTTGCTAGCGCAACCTTGGTCTCAGAAGCCTCTCCCTTTCTCTTCTTCCTCAGACACTGGCTCGTATAGTGACCCAGTTCCCCACAGTTGAAGCATTTGACCTTGGAGAGGTCCCTCTTCTTCCGTTTCTCCTGCTTTCCCTCAAATGTTAGGGCAACATCCTCCTCTTCCTCCTTCTTTATTCTAATTCCCTTGTCGCTACTTCCCACCTTCTTTAGCCTTCTAATCTCTTCATGGTGAATTGTTGCCCACATTTCCTCCTAATCTGGAAGGGTCGCCCTACCTAGTATGCTCTGGAAAAACACCTCCCAGTCTTCGGAGACTGCGTTCAGGGTTGTTCTCACCATCAATTCTTGATCCAACATGGCCCCTATGGAAGTCAGCTAATCCTAGATCTCCTTCAATCGACCAAGGAAGGTGTCGATTTGTTCTCCCTTATGCATCTGGTATGACCACAGCTAATTTTCTAGTAACATCTTCCTCTACACGGAAGTATGCTGATACAACTTCTTTAGGGCCTCCCACATCTCATTTGTCATATTCTTCTCGACAATGTGTGGTACTACATGGTCATTGGTCCCATCAAGGATGATTCTCTTGGCCCTTGCCATTGCATCCTTGTACTTATCATTATCATTCGGGTCAACTGGGACCGCTATTGTCCTCAAGGCAAAGTGCTTGAGACGATTCTTGTCTAGAACTAATAAGATTTTAGCCTTCCAGACTACAAAGTTTGAGGCTCTATCCAGTCTGTCCTGGCCTCTTACCCCGTTCACTGCCATCTCGCTGCTCCTCTACTTCCCTTCTCAAAGTTCTTGGTGAGACCCTCTGAGCCTCGATTTCCCTCCTGGAAAATCCTCTGCCAATGTCGAGATGCCCCCACTCCGATCCTTAGTGCAGCTACACCACTGATTTGGATTTCTTGGCTAGAAATACTCAGCAGCAACTCCCTCCTCCTTGGTCTTGCCCTGTTAGGTACTATTCTGACTATAGTACCCCACCAGCTTCACTCTGAAACTTACCCACAGCCTCCTAAGCCCCAACAAACTAAATGTTAGAGCTTCTAGGCTCTGTACAATCCCGACACCAACAAAATCTGCACCTCCTGGCCACGGGCGTCAATCCTTCCTGACTGAGAAAGATGACAGGCACTACGTAGGTCAAGTCTACTCCCCTCTGCCACTGCGTTGATCCTCTTCCCGGCTCAAACTTGATGACGCAGGCACTGTGTCACCCCTTCCTTGTTGCTTCTCTGCTAGGAACAACTTCTTTCACTCGGGATAGTTGTTTTCTCTTGTTGCTGCTCTGCTCAGTGAATGTCCTCAGTTCTCTTGTGATTTGCAACCACGCTCTAATACCATGTTGGAATTTCTAAGTCTAACCTGTTAGAAACCCTCCATGTACTTTTCTAATTTATTTCTGCCTACTTGTTCTGATTAATTAACAAGTTATTTACCATGTAAATACTGAAAATAAATACAAGTACATGCTCAACACATTACATATCATCAACTGAAGGAAACAAAACAAGCACACAAGTGACACCATTGTTTTTGGACTAATTTCCCCGAAAAAACCCAATGCGGGAAAACTGGTGCAACTATCTGGGGGTTTTAATTATTAAGCAGTTTCAGAATACAATCTAGGTGCCAAAACTGGCTCACCCAATAGAGAATAATCTTGGCAGTAGTACCTCTCAGTCAGAGACATATATTCTGGTTGAAACCCCGGATAAACACTCCAACAGCTCCCAGCTCTAATCTGCCCCTCGAAAACCCTAGCGTCAGCCTCCAGGGACTGTGTCAGCCTTTTCTGGCCCAACATCACCCTAGCTCGCCTTGTGTCAGCCTCTCGAGGCACTTACATACCAAATGTAAGAATATATCGACCTCCAGATCAGGGCACCGGAGGAGCGTGTGGAGGTTATCAGGGTCAAGGATGGGGCTGAGAAGGAGGAGGACTTGGTAGAGGCCACGGTCATATTATCTACTACAACTATGTACAACCAAGGCACTACGTGCGAGAGTGCCCGAATCCTACACACCCGTCATGTTAATACTGTAGACAATTTGACCATACTATAGAAGAATTCCCAGTGCTAATAGCGAAAATGAAAGAGAAGAAAACACAACCTCAGTAGCCTATGCAGAATCTACAGATGATGAGGCATGAGCCCTGCGAATAATATCAAAATGTTAACATTGTGCTAAGAAGTGGAATGACAATTGGTGTTGATAAGGTTAAACAATCTGAAGAAGAAGCTGCCCCATGCAGACAAGCAAATGATTCAGTAATCATTCAGTTCTTGGAGAACAACATACTGGCTAGATTTGGCTGCCCTGATAAAATTATTACAGACAATGCTGCTGCTTTCAGATCCAAGAAAATGGTGAATTTCTGTCACAAATTTCATATTACTTTGGGCCATTCTACTGCATACTATCCCCAAGGAAATGGCCTTGCTGAATCATCAAACAAAAGCCTTGTAAACATTATAAAGAAGGTACTTGAAGAGAACAAAAAGAACTGGCACAAGAAACTAGTCAATGCCTTATGGGCAGATAGACTAACAACAAAAAGATCGATTGGGACCAGCCCATATGAGTTGGTTTATGGACTAGAAGCCAAATTTCCCTCTTCACTAGGAGTGCTTGTTATGAAGCTTCTTCAAGAAAGCCAAGCTGAACCAAATGATATGCAAAGAAGGATAAATCAAATCATATGTCTGCATCAGACCAGAGATCAAGTTTTCAGCAGATTTCAGGTATTACAAGAAAAACTAAAGAAAGCCTTTGACAGAAGAACCAAAGCAGAAGATTTTAATGTTGGTGATAAAGTCCTCAAGTGGGATGCAAGAAGAGAAGAGAAAGGAAAACATGGAAAATTTGATTCCTTATGGAGAGGACCATTTGTTGTCCAAGCAGTACAAGGTAACAACACTTACTTCCTAAAGAGTCTTAGTGAAACTGACTTGGATGAAGGTCCTGTGAATGGCAGGATGCTGAAGCACTATTTTGAATACCACCCATAAGTACAGCGTGAGCTTCCATTGTACATACCCAACTGTATAGATGATTTTCTGTTTAGATTGTAATAATGCAGTTTTTTCAAGTTTATTGACTGCCAGCGAAAGATAAATAGAATTAGAGGTCTACCAAGAAGAAAAGCACACAATTTGGGCAATTCAGAGCAGCAAAACTTCAAGTTCATAAAAGCAGTAAAAGGCCAAGGCATTCTGACCTGCTGTTCTTGGTATTTCAAATGAAAAACCATCCCCATGTGGAGCCACTGTTAGATACCTATACCAATAGGTTTCATATTTCATGATTGGCTATGGAAGGTCCAAATATGCTCTGCTTTGATGACTCAAAAATCACATATTTCCTAGAGAATCTGATCTGTGCTTATAGCTTGGTATGGACTCAAAGTTTTGATGGATGGTCCAAAAGTCTAATCTGGATCATTCCATGGTTTAAATTTGCAGTTGTAGAATAGAGAAAGGAGTCTGTCCAAACTGTTTAATCTTGGCAGACAAGTAGTTCAGGTAGAGAAGAAAAGGCTCCCAACAGCTTAATCTGGGACCTTGGAAGAGATAAGGGTAGAAGTAGATAGAAAAAACAAAGGAAAAGCCAAAGAAAAGAAAAGGCAAGTAAGGGTCTGCAAGTCCAAGTGCGCCCTCTAAGAAGAAATAAAAAAATGCTAGGCAAGTAGCTGGGTAAGTAGTTGGGGTTGCAGAAAGGTTATCTTTACCATTGCAGATATGTTAACTGTGCTTACCAAGGCAAAGTCTATCATTTGACAAGGTGTTCATCTTCATCAAGTTACAGCAAGGAGCATGACTAACCTCCCTCCTTCCCCCTTTCTTTTCATTACTAACATCCCCTTATCAGCTGAGATTCATGGAAGAAGATCATGGTCTCATGGTGGTTCTTGTTCATTCAAAAGCCACATTTCTTGTGTAAAAATCTTTTCATTTTGATCTACTCTTTAAACCAAGTGTTTTACAAACAAATTCAGTATTTTCCCCCTTCATTTACCCCATCCATATTAACTCTAACTTTACTATGTAAATCCCTATATCACCTTTCCCCTACTAGTATTAACACCATGGTGTATAAACCCCAAAATTTGTATAAATATCCCTCCTTTTGGCATTATAGCCAATAAGTTCTCTGTCAGGGATCAAATGGCATCTGGTCACTTTGATGAACCTAACCCTAACCCCCTCCTCTGAATTCAGTTGGCCCCTTGAAAAACTTCATTTGCTAAAAACTCTCACAAATGACCTGGTTTTGCCTATACCCACTTCATTTACAAAATAACTCCTAAATACCTATTTCATTCTCTTATCCAAAGTATTGGGGCTGTCTTATTGTGCATAAGAAAAACCCTATACAAGCCCCTTTTTATCCATAACCCCTTTCAAATCACGAATAGACCCAAAAAACCCACTTTTGACCGCCTAAACCAAAGTTGGCGCATGCATTTGGTTTATTTTTTGAAATACATTGAGAACAATATGAAAACCCATATCCTAAGGTCTCCGCCGGACGCTGTTCCCAAAAATAAATAATAAAAAAGGTATCCGCCCTCATTCATATCCCCCGATCATATCATTCCCCCGTCCACCGTCGGATCAGATCCAAGAGATCCGACGGTCCGTATTAATATCGGAGCGGCCCCCGCGACAGAGGTTTAGCACCCGAGAAAGTGACGTTGCGCTACGTCAGGGCGCGGCCACGCGTCGCCCATTGAGGGCTCTCGGAGCAATATCTGACAATTGAGGGGCCGTATCATAACCGCCCCGAGAAACCGTGGCGACTAGGGCTAAACCGTAACCGTTAGGTCACTCACCGCCCGGTTTGATGATCCAGCGTAATCTCCACGTCATCACCCTGCCTGCCACCGCATCACACTTTTGTCCGCATCTGTGCCAGCATGCCCGCCACATCATTACCCCGTGGACCAATGGCAACCCGCCACCTCATCCAATGACGTCATCCAAGGCTGACCCCACCCTATGACGTCATGCTGACGTCATCACAGAAAAAGCGCCAAATTGCAAAAAGTCCATATTTAGCCAAAAAATGCGTTTTTTTGTACTTTTCACTCATTTGCTACTGTTTCCTCTGCATGCTATTTTTACGTCCTGAACTGCGCCACCTACGGGAAACGTCCGGAAGACCTCCAGAGCACCAATTCCACCCACAGCTACAACCTCTGTTCGCGGTTAGCCAGGTATTTCTCATAGTTCATCCTCCATACGCCTGAAATTCACTGTAAATTGCTCAGAACGCTTAAGGAACACTGAAACTCACTATTTCACCGATAGCTTTCCTCTGCAAGCACTTTTAATTACAATTGCAACCTTGAAACCACCAGCAGAGCCTTCATTTCCCGAGTTTTGGTCAAAAACTGTAAACTGCTCGCGCAAACGTGAGACAGTTGGTCAAGTTACTTAAAACCTGCCATAGAAGACAGAGGGAGACCAGGCATTGGTCTTATTTATAATTCGAGCAGTATTTCAATTGCTGCGTGTCCACTCCACCCTCTGCTCCCCATAATTCACAGTTGCATTGCAAAAACTCACCTTTGTGCTGTACTGCTCACTTGAAACTAATTCACCTGCAAGACAGAAACTGAATAGACCATGGAGACTCCAATTGCACTGAACATCAAGCCTCTCAATGCCCCTCACCAGGAATTAGAATGGAAAGCCCTGGGAGATATGGATTATCAAATGCTAGACTGGTTTCCATTGGGCTCCAAATATAATATTCAGATGTTGAATGAGTTGAAAGCCCAACACCTTAGTGGAGCAGACATCTTAGGGATTTGGGACTCAAACTTGCCCATCTACAACCTCCCCCAGGTAAATCCTATGCCAGAGTTGATCTACAGATGCCAGGAGTGCTATGACCCAGGCCAAAGAGCTGTCCTCAGCCCTACAGGCTCAGTCCTGTTCCATATCACCCCAGAGAGTATAAATGAGATGCTGCACTTCCATACTGCAAAGCCATTGACCCCCCTCCACATGCAGAACTTGATAAAGAAGGGGAACAAGTTGTCAAATGACCAACTCATCAAAATCAACCAGCTGTTTGTACAACCAGGCTCTGAAGCCATCAGAACTCCTCCTATTGGATATCAGTACTTGAATGAATTGGGCAGGATGTTAGTGGATTTCATCAGCTATGTCCTAGGGTTCAAGGGACTGGAGGATGTGGATGAAATCATAATGGCAATGCTGTCTATATTCTCTCCTGGTAAGCCCCCAGCTGTACATTATGATTATGCTACATACATTGCAGATAAGATCCATGACCAGCTTATGAATTTGAAGAGGGAAAGACTGTTCAGGTATACTTCATACATATACCACCTATTCTTGTTTTATCAGCCAGCCAGCTTCTCTATTCCCTTGAAGCAAGTCAATGCCCAGGGAAATCCAAGGTCAGTTGTGTTTTGGACCTCTGTCTTTCATTGTGCCTCTGTATCACCATACACATACTCTGAGTTCATTGACTTATTCATTCATCCAGCCATGACAGTATTGTATGGTGTTCCTCCTCCAAGGTTAACTGATGACATGAGGAGAATTCTCCACCTGAACAAAACCTACAGCATTGGTAATTGGTACCTCTACCAAGACCACACAGTCATCAGAATATATGGCTGTGAGTTGAAGCCTTTTAGGTTGCCAAGGTATGTACCCATGAGGCTTTTTGCCTTAGAATATTTCAGGCAGTTTGGGAATGCCGACTACCTCCACTTTCAAAGCAAGAACAAGAAGTCACAGTTAAAGGTAAGGAGCCAGCTGGGCCCTTTCCTATACAACAGAAAAGAGGAGGGGTGGAAAGAGGCAAACAGTATCCTAGAGGCCCTCAAACTGCAAACTAGCTTTGAATGGATACCCTATGACCCCAATCACTTTGTCTCCCTCAGGAGGATAAAATACAAATTGGGCAGCTATTCACACGTGAGGCAGCCTGAGATTGAGCAGTATGCCAATACATTAAGCTGGGAAGAAGGTACCCTAGAAGAGGAAATTACTAGTGAGGAGCTGCTAGAGAGAGAGGCTAGAAATATTCAAAAGGAAGCTGACTTAGAAACTTGTGGACAGGTTCCCCTCTCATACAAAAAACAACTTGGAGCAGTTGCCTCGTCCTCAACAAAGCATCATCAAGCTGCCATGAATCCTCCACAGACAGTCAACAAGGGCAAAGAAAAGCAGGTGGAACAGCCACCTCCTATGACCGAAGAGGAAATGGAAACCCTAGTGCAGCAACAAGAAGAGATGGAGCAGCAGGGTGAAGGGCAGCAGCAAGAGGAGCAGCAACAACAAAAAGAACAAAGGCAGGAACAGCCTGCCCAGCAAAAGCAAACAGTGGAAGTCCCTAAATCCACTGAACAAACTGAGCCTCCAAGGCAAGAGACTTCAGCTGAGGCATCTACACTCCAGACTCCACAAAAGGAGGACACAAGCAGGAAAAGGGACAGAGAAACTCCCCTTACAACGTCAGCAACTCATGGGGAGAAGAGGCAGAGAATCAATCCTCTTTCAGAGGAAGAGATGCCAATAGGGCAGCCGCTGGGTATGGTCCCACCCAGCAGGGAAACATCAGCAAGTTCCTTTCAACAGGAACAGGATAGGGCAATGGGAGGAGAAGTAAGTTCCTCCAGGCAGTAAAGGGAAGGTGGGCCTAGTATTAAACAACAGTTCATCGATATTAAGATGAGAAATGAGCCCATCAAAAGACAGCTGTACAACCATCTGCTAAACTTGGCTCCCACCAATCAGCAAAGACTCATGTCTGCATATGATGTGCAGGGAGGCAAAATGATCATGAGTCATTTCATGCCAACAGCAGTACAGCCCCAAACTGCCTCTGATTATTTGAGGACTAACTTAGAAGTCCTTGCCAAGGATATCCACCCAATGGACAAAATAGAACTGCACAAGCAAACGGGTGAGATGGTCTATGCTTCTCTGGCAGACCAGACCTTGGATAACTATAGGCTACAAAATAGCCTTAACAATACAGCCTCTCAACTGGAGTTAGAGAGGGCATCATCCCAGGCAAAGGACAACAGAATAAGGTCCTTGGAAGAAATAATCATTGAGATTGGACATGATCCCAAAGATATCAAAGGGATCCAAGAGATATTGAAGTTGAGGGATGCTGACATGGCAGCATTGAGGAGAAAGATGAAACTCCCTGCCACAATCCACCCTCAAACAGATGATGTGGCCCAGCAAAGGCATGATCAAGAGGCCACAACCCTGTTGATATCTCTATACAAGGAGCTAATCCGGACTCAAGACAAACTAGGAGAATCAGAGGCTGCAAAGGCAGCACTACAGGCAGCATTAAAACAAAAAGAAGAGGGTCAAACCTCCCAGCCTCCTCCTGAAATAATCAATCTTGAAGAAGCTGCTCCAACAACTGCCCCTCCTCCTCAGCAAATAGGGCCTACAGCACCAACTACATCAACAACTGCACCAGCAACAGAACAGACTCATAGTCTGGATATGCAGAAGCTCCAAAATGAAATTCAAGTCCTGGAAGCTCAAATGTTGGAGCTCAATTCAGCCAAAGAATCTTTGGCTAAAATAAATGAGAGATATGATAAGAGCAAACAGAATGCAGCTGAAAAAGATCGAGAAATAAAAGCTCTAAAGAAGAGGATAACTGAGCTTGAGAAGGAGCTCACACTAGAAAAGGTAACAGCAGAGCTAAAAGCAGTCCTTTGGGGCAATATTGGCCGGTCTATCACCAATCAGTGGCAGTACATTGAGACTATAGATGAACAAACAGTACTCATTACAAAGGCCAATAGGGAAATACACAGAGCTAGAGCAAGCCTTGGCAACATGCCTGATGCTGCCACCAGAATGATAAATATTTTAAATAACAGGACAAGCTCTCAACTGGCCACCATGGGAATTTCTCACAGGACTGAGACAATCTCAATGGTTAAAAGGGTCCTGACACTACGAAACCTGGTTGGAACACTGGAAAGAAGAACCCAGGATATGCAGACTGAAATCAACAAGTTCATGGACAGATTTCAGGCATTACAGAACAGAGGCCTCCCCAGCATATTAAGCAGTGTAGGAAGACTGCTTACCCTTGAAAACTACATCAAAAGGGTTGATGCCCATGCTGCAGGACAAATTGCAAGACAGCCCAGCACTTCAGCAGAATCAGGGCCAGCATCAGGGCAAACTTTATACAATAGGGTGGACAACCTATTTTTTATTATGAATGAGATCAATCATCTGTTTGATGTGCCTCCAAATTTCTTTAAGTATACAGAAGCAGATGAAACCATAGAGGCAATTGTGAAGCACCAATTGCCCACATAGGAAGTCTGGAAAAATTTGACACAGATAATATTATCAAGCCAGAACCTGTAAATGTTAATTTTTGTCCAGTTTATAAGTAGTCATACATAGGCAGAATTTTGGTAGATAAGCATACAAAGGAAAGATAAAGGCTGAGCCAACTCAGCAGGGCTATTCGGTCACCACAGCAGCAATCACAATCACAGGTGGCAAACCCGAGAAAATACAGCGCAGCAAGCATAAAGACGTGTTCTCCAGCATTAAAGCAAAGTGGCTCAACCGACTCACTGACCTCCAAAGGTCAAATTATCCTCTGACAGACATAAAGAGCATTTATGCTGCATTCAAAGTTGTAATAACTTCTTTTCTACTTTCTGTACGAAGTTATGAAGATATTTTCTCTCTCAGATGATTCAATGCCTGAGATATTTTGTATAAACATTCCTATAAAGTCCCCTTCGCATGAGCTTGCAAGGGTTGTTGTTGATTTCTCCTAAAGAAATTCTTATGCTGTAAATCCTTTCAAAAGTCTAATAAAGAAAGTGATGGAATTTCTCGGATTTCTGAAGTGTTGAATGCGTTCTGGTGTCTGTTGATAACTGTTGGATTCCTGTGTATTTCACCATACAATAAGTCTCTGTAACTCTCTCTGTTAATTAGTTGTTTTGTTAAAATCCATATATGTTATCTGATTTTCAATACTAAGCAACAAGGAAAAAGAATAACTTTCAGGATTTATTCACTGAGTACCCTGAGTTCAATCTGTGTTGTTTATGAATGTTTTCTTCAGCTGTAATCTAGGTAAGTGTAATTCTTAATTGCTGCACTTTCAGAATACACCTTTCACAGTGGCCTTTGTCACAGGAATTCAAGTTATGCTCCTGTGCAGTGTGTTCACCTTCACCTCACCAACTTAATAGAAAATTCTTAATTGCTTTCTATTGGTTGACATACATTACCATTTAAGCTAATTTTGTTTGTCTAAGATACACAATAGGCCCTGCAGTTTGAACACCACCAATCCTGCATATCAAATCATTTCACATTCCAGACTCCATTGCCCAATGGTATTTCACTATCTAAACACTATATCATAAGACCTGAAAGAAATCCTTCAACCAAAACATAAACCAAAACCTGAGCATAATAGCTAGCCTAAAACACCATCATAACAGAGACAAATCATAAAGAGAGAGCCCTCTATGATTACAGTTTGGCTAGAAACTGTGATCCAAAGATTGGTTAGTGGTTACCCCGGCCGTATTCCCTTGGGAGTCATAGGGAACAACCTGGGTGATAACATAATTGGCGACTCAACTGGGGAGTGCTTGAGATTTTTTTACTATATATCTTCCTTAAGCTGCTATCAAGCCTGAAATAAGTCAAGAGGCCTTTAAGCTGTTTCTGTATTACATTAACAGTTTTAAGGAGGAGCTTGTTTTGGGAATCTTCATCTTAGCTCTGAGAATATATAACCATTCCAAAATCTTCATCCAGTCCCTTCAGATATAAAAATTTCCCACAAAATCCTAAAAAACAGTTAGAAACTGGCTCCTAAGAAAAATCCTCGGCATACTAGGGCTAATCCTGACCCAAATCCACCCATCATTGTTGATAATCCAAATACCATCCCTAGAAACATCAGGAAGCAACAAAGGCAGGATCAGCCTGCTATTTTGACCTCAGTTACAGATTTTCCTAACCTTTCTACTCCACTTAAAGTCCTCTTTCGGTCTGTTCCAAGTTCCCCTAGTTCACCATCTACATCTCAAAGCTCTCCTCCCCCATCTTCATCCACTGCACATACCCCCTTGAACCACACTTTAGGTTCAGCTTCACCTGTAACCCCTGTGGTACCCACTGTTCCTATTATCCCAGCAGCCCCTATTAATACACCCAACCCTCCAAATATGGCAAATAGATATGCACCCTTGCAGCTACCTGCTAATCCTGCAGCTCTACCCCAGGATTACCAAACCAAAATTTCATATTTTGACTCCACTGGCCCTTACTCTGCTATTCAACATGCTAAGAGGATGCAAGATCACTTTGAAAACTATGAAATAGATGATGACAGTGTGAGGATGAGAATTTTTGTCCAAAGCCTGACAGGTGATGTTAGAACCTGGTTCAGGTCGATTGCTGCAAATACTATCACGACCCCTGATGAGCTTTATCAGGCCTTTACTACCAGATGGGAGAAGAAGAAAGATCCCCTGCACATACTTGGTGAATATGAAACAATCAAGAGAGGTCCTCAAGAGACTGTTCTGGAGTATTGTGCTAGATTCAACAATGTGTACAATGCAATACCACAAAACCTAAGACCTCCTCCTGACTTGGCCTTGTACAAGTTCCCTGATGGATTTGATTCTGACATGGCATATCAGTTGAAGGAAAGAGAACCTGAAACCCTTGAAGACGCCCAGAAGGCTGCTGTCACAGTAGAAGCAAACCTGATTGCCAAAAGAAACAGGGCAAGGTTAGAAAAGAGAAGCATATACAAAGAAGAACCCACAGCCTTTGATCAAAAGCTTGATGCCATACTCAACAGCATGAAAAGATTGGGCGACAGGGTGGAATCAGTTGAAAGAAAAGCATCATGGGAAGCACCACAAAACAATCCTCCTAGGAATCCAAATTTTAGGAGAAATCCAAACCCGAACGTTGGCAGGGCAAACCCTGATCCAGAAATCAGACCCCCTTTCCAAGAAAATTATGCTGAAACCTCCACTTCAGCAGAGCCCAATGAAGATCCTGAGATTAATTTAATAAGGCTGGATGGTGAAAGTCAAGTTTTCTTAACACAAGAAGATCATGAGGATGAGGAAATCAAACTGTTCCAAACTAAATCAGGTGAATCCTTTGACTTTAAACAAGGCTATGACACTGCTGTTTATGAAGTCCATAAACAGTACAAGCTAAGGAGCAGAACTGTGAATGTCAACCAGCCTGAAAAGAAAAAGGATAATCAGCAGCTTGAAAGAGTTATAGTCACACAACCTAGTGACAAACTAAATTCACCTACGGAAGAAGTGATTGTTGAAGAAATCACTGAGCCACTGTCCTTAAGACAGCAGTCTCTGGACACTTCATCTTCTCATCCTAATTTAAATGTTACTCCTCAAGAGATGAGTAAAAAGGATAAATCTCAAAGTCAAGATAAAAATCTAGAAGGAGACTTAATGAACAAGGAAAGGACTGTCACCTACAACCACAAGGCCCAATTTGAAAAACCTTTTGATCTTGAAACAGAAATTGGCAAAATAAAGATAGCTATTCCTCTCTTGGAATTAGCCAAGCATGACAGCTATAAATTGCAAATCAAAAGGTCCCTTCAACTCACTAGCAACAAAGATGATGTCAATGTACTGGATGACACCCCAGAACTCCTCTTTGGCCCAGAAGTGGATGGAAAAACAGTAGTCACAGGGGTACTGCCTTTCTATGTCAGTTTACATATTCATGACAAAATACTACATAATGCAATGTTTGACTCAGGTGCCTCTCACAATCTTATGCCAAAAGCAGTCATGGAGAGATTGAATTTAGACATAACAAGACCATACAAGGACCTGTTTTCCTTTGACTCCAGCCAAGTCAAGTGTCTAGGTCTCATAAAAGACTTATGTGTCTCTCTAGTTCAATACCCAAACAAGACAATCCTAATGGATGTGGTAGTTGCTGATATCCCACCTAAGTATGGAATGCTGTTATCAAGATCATGGGGAGCCAAACTCCAAGGTTCCCTACAATTAGACATGTCATATGCTACCATCTCTGTGTTTGGGCAACCAAAAAGACTGTACAGAGAAACACTAATGAAGTACATGGTCAGCAGTGAAGAAAAACCTCAAAATTTTCCTATATATGCTGTCCATTCAGACATAGACTCATACATTCTCTTCAATAATACAACTACTCCCTCTAAAGGTGAAGTTGAAACCAAGATGTTCATACAAGAGGAAGATGCAAATGAGAGTAGTATCACTAATAAAACAACAGTCAATCAAACATTAGACAGTGCTGCTGCCTTAGTTGTCAAGAACATTCAATTAAATGATGAGACTGCCCTAGAAGACAAGCTAGAGAAAAAACCACAACTGCTACTTACATTACCAGCCCATGAACAGATCATAAAATCTCTTTCCCAACAAGATATTCTATGGTTCCTGGAATTTGATGGCTCAGTCAACAAATTAGGGGCAGGAGCTGGAGTTTGGGTACACAATAAAGAAAATAGTCATGCAGAAGGCAGAGCCTATAGATTGAATTTCAGATGTACTAATAACATGGCAGAATACGAAGCCCTTTTACTAGGACTCAAGTTGGCAAAATTCTTACAAGCTGCCAGGGTTTCAATCATGGGAGATTCAGATTTAGTTATCCAACAAGTGAAAGGAAACTTTGTCACCAATGACAAAAGACTAATGACTTATAGGTCTGCTGTTGCCGAGGTACTAAACTTCTTCTCTGAATTCCAAATTACTAAAATTCCCAGAACCCAGAATCTACATGCTCATAGTTTAGCCACCTTTGCAAGTACCTATAAGTTGTCCTTTGAGCCCCACCATTGTTTCACAGCTGAAGTAAAACACAGACCCTCCATTCCAAACAACATCAATGATTGGCAAGTATTTGAGGATGACAAGCAAATAAACCATTTTTTAACTCTGCAGCAAGAATTTGCAGGACTAAATATAGACAATGAGTCAGCAAGTCAATCACAAATACTTAAGTCAGCAAGTCAATCACAAATACTTAAGTCAGCAAGTCAATCACAAATACTTGATGGAGCAAATCCATCACAAATACAGTTTCAACAGACTGCTCAGCCAATATCACCTAGAACTGCAAAACAAATGCTGAATCCAACTATTTTCAATATAGAAAACATCCAGCAAATTCAACAAGTTGACTGGGAAGAGGGAGTGTCCAATGCTGAAACTGAAATCATTGAGCTAAAGGACAATTTTCTACCAACAGGCCTAACCCCACTAGAAGACATCTTTGATTCAAATGATATTCCCAGAAAACCAAAAATGCAGCCCCTAAATGCAGCCATTGAAGAGTGCAACATAGGTACAATTGACAAACCCAAGATAATTAAATTATCTGCTTCCTTACCTCCTGACCAAAAGCCGAAATACATTGACCTCTTCAAAGAGTTCCAGGATGTTTTTGCATGGAGCTATGAGGACCTAAAGTCCTATGACACCTCTGTAATCCAACACACTATCCCTCTCAAACCTGATCAAAAGCCCTTTAAACAAAAACTGAGGAGAATCAATCCTATGCTTCTCCCAGCAATGGAACAAGAGGTACAAAAAATGTTCAAAGCAGGCATCATAGCACCAATCAGATTCTCTGAATGGATCTCCAACCTAGTCCCTACAAGAAAGAAGACTGGTGAGATTAGGCTGTGTGTGGACTTAAGGAATCTAAACCAAGTATCCTTAAAAGACAACTACCCCTTACCCAAGATGGATCACATTCTTCAAAGGGTGGTAGGGGCCTCAAGGATCTCATTACTGGATGGATTTTCAGGTTTTAACCAGATCTTAGTTCACCCTGATGATCAGGACAAAACAGCATTTACAACCCCATGGGGAACTTTCAAATATGTAAAGATGCCTTTTGGCTTGAAAAATGCAGGGGCAACATTTCAAAGAGCAATGGACATTGCTTTTGCAAAGGAGATTCATGACTTTTTAGTCATTTATCTAGATGACCTAACACCTTTCTCAAAATCAGACCAAGAACATATAAAACATTTGAGACAGATCTTCCTAAAATGCAAAAAATATGGAATCTCCTTGAATCCTAAGAAGTCCCTCTTTGGTTTAGAAGAAGGCAAGCTCTTAGGACACATCATCTCAAAAGATGGCATCAGAATTGACCCAGATAGGATACAAGCTATCCTGCAAATGCCTCACCCTAGGAATGTCAAAGAATTACAAGGATTCTTGGGAAAAATAAATTTCTTGAGGAGGTTTATCCCAAACCTAGCAGAGCTAATCAGATTATTAAATAACATGCTGAAAAAGGATTCAAAAGTGAAGTGGACTGTTGAAGCCAATCAAGCATTTGAAAGTATAAAATTGGCCCTTACCCAGACCCCAGTCTTGACCAATCCTCAGTTTGACAGAGAATTTATCATTTTCTCTTTTGCTTCCCAACATACTATTGCAGTTGTTTTATTGCAAAAAGATGACCAAGGAAATGAAAAGCCAATTGCTTTCTTTAGCAAGGCTCTTAGGGATGCACCTTTGAAGTATCAAATCATGGAAAAACAAGCCTACGCTTTAGTCAAAGCAATTAAAGACTTCAGGATTTATATCCTTTATTCCCATGTCAAAGCATATGTGCCAAGTCCTATTGTCAAAGACATTCTCACCCAAGAGAATTTAGAAGGCAGAAGAGGAAAATGGATTGCCAGCATCTTGGAATTTGACATTGAGATAAAACCTACAAAACTAATAAAAGGGCAAGGCTTGGCCAAATTAATGACAGAAACAAATTTTCAAGCCTTAGACATCAATCAGCTGGACAGTGAAACAGAGCTGGCGACTCCAAAGATCAATGTAGCCTTTGAACAATCCCCCTGGTACTCTGATATCTGTTATGTGTTACAAAACCTGTGTGCTCCCCCAGGACTGTCCAAAACTAAGTGTAGGTTCTTAAAAATGAAAACATCAAGATTTTGTGTGATGGATGGCAATTTGCTTTGGAAAAACCATGAAGGTATATTGCTGCACTGTTTAATTGAAAATGAGATTAACAATATCATGCAAGAGTTTCATGCAGGAGACTGTGGTGGACACTTGTACTGGAAGTCCACTGTGGATAAAATACTAAGGGCTGGATACTACTGGCCCACCATGTTCTCTGATGTCAAGAAATTCATCACATCATGTCATAAATGCCAAGTGTTTGAGGGAAAGAGACAACTGCTGCCACTTCCTTTAAGGCCTATTGCAACAGAGAGACCTTTTCAACAATGGGGATTGGACTTCATTGGGGAAATTCATCCTTCATCTTCAGGACAACATAGATGGATCTTAACAGCCACAGACTACTTTACTAAGTGGATTGAAGCTGCCCCATGCAGACAAGCAAATGATTCAGTAATCATTCAGTTCTTGGAGAACAACATACTGGCTAGATTTGGCTGCCCTGATAAAATTATTACAGACAATGCTGCTGCTTTCAGATCCAAGAAAATGGTGAATTTCTGTCACAAATTTCATATTACTTTGGGCCATTCTACTGCATACTATCCCCAAGGAAATGGCCTTGCTGAATCATCAAACAAAAGCCTTGTAAACATTATAAAGAAGGTACTTGAAGAGAACAAAAAGAACTGGCACAAGAAACTAGTCAATGCCTTATGGGCAGATAGACTAACAACAAAAAGATCGATTGGGACCAGCCCATATGAGTTGGTTTATGGACTAGAAGCCAAATTTCCCTCTTCACTAGGAGTGCCTGTTATGAAGCTTCTTCAAGAAAGCCAAGCTGAACCAAATGATATGCAAAGAAGGATAAATCAAATCATATGTCTGCATCAGACCAGAGATCAAGTTTTCAGCAGAGTTCAGGTATTACAAGAAAAACTAAAGAAAGCCTTTGACAGAAGAACCAAAGCAGAAGATTTTAATGTTGGTGATAAAGTCCTCAAGTGGGATGCAAGAAGAGAAGAGAAAGGAAAACATGGAAAATTTGATTCCTTATGGAGAGGACCATTTGTTGTCCAAGCAGTACAAGGTAACAACACTTACTTCCTAAAGAGTCTTAGTGAAACTGACTTGGATGAAGGTCCTGTGAATGGCAGGATGCTGAAGCACTATTTTGAATACCACCCATAAGTACAGCATGAGCTTCCATTGTACATACCCAACTGTATAGATGATTTTCTGTTTAGATTGTAATAATGCAGTTTTTTCAAGTTTATTGACTGCCAGCGAAAGATAAATAGAATTAGAGGTCTACCAAGAAGAAAAGCACACAATTTGGGCAATTCAGAGCAGCAAAACTTCAAGTTCATAAAAGCAGTAAAAGGCCAAGGCATTCTGACCTGCTGTTCTTGGTATTTCAAATGAAAAACCATCCCCATGTGGAGCCACTGTTAGATACCTATACCAATAGGTTTCATATTTCATGATTGGCTATGGAAGGTCCAAATATGCTCTGCTTTGATGACTCAAAAATCACATATTTCCTAGAGAATCTGATCTGTGCTTATAGCTTGGTATGGACTCAAAGTTTTGATGGATGGTCCAAAAGTCTAATCTGGATCATTCCATGGTTTAAATTTGCAGTTGTAGAATAGAGAAAGGAGTCTGTCCAAACTGTTTAATCTTGGCAGACAAGTAGTTCAGGTAGAGAAGAAAAGGCTCCCAACAGCTTAATCTGGGACCTTGGAAGAGATAAGGGTAGAAGTAGATAGAAAAAACAAAGGAAAAGCCAAAGAAAAGAAAAGGCAAGTAAGGGTCTGCAAGTCCAAGTGCGCCCTCTAAGAAGAAATAAAAAAATGCTAGGCAAGTAGCTGGGTAAGTAGTTGGGGTTGCAGAAAGGTTATCTTTACCATTGCAGATATGTTAACTGTGCTTACCAAGGCAAAGTCTATCATTTGACAAGGTGTTCATCTTCATCAAGTTACAGCAAGGAGCATGACTAACCTCCCTCCTTCCCCCTTTCTTTTCATTACTAACATCCCCTTATCAGCTGAGATTCATGGAAGAAGATCATGGTCTCATGGTGGTTCTTGTTCATTCAAAAGCCACATTTCTTGTGTAAAAATCTTTTCATTTTGATCTACTCTTTAAACCAAGTGTTTTACAAACAAATTCAGTATTTTCCCCCTTCATTTACCCCATCCATATTAACTCTAACTTTACTATGTAAATCCCTATATCACCTTTCCCCTACTAGTATTAACACCATGGTGTATAAACCCCAAAATTTGTATAAATATCCCTCCTTTTGGCATTATAGCCAATAAGTTCTCTGTCAGGGATCAAATGGCATCTGGTCACTTTGATGAACCTAACCCTAACCCCCTCCTCTGAATTCAGTTGGCCCCTTGAAAAACTTCATTTGCTAAAAAGTCTCACAAATGACCTGGTTTTGCCTATACCCACTTCATTTACAAAATAACTCCTAAATACCTATTTCATTCTCTTATCCAAAGTATTGGGGCTGTCTTATTGTGCATAAGAAAAACCCTATACAAGCCCCTTTTACCCATAACCCCTTTCAAATCACGAAAAGACCCAAAAAACCCACTTTTGACCGCCTAAACCAAAGTTGGCGCATGCATTTGGTTTATTTTTTGAAATACATTGAGAACAATATGAAAACCCATATCCTAAGGTCTCCGCCGGGCGCTGTTCCCAAAAATAAATAATAAAAAAGGTATCCGCCCTCATTCGTATCCCCCGATCATATCATTCCCCCGTCCACCGTCGGATCAGATCCAAGAGATCCGACGGTCCGTATTAATATCGGAGCGGCCCCCGCGACAGAGGTTTAGCGCCCGAGAAAGTGACGTTGCGCTACGTCAGGGCGCGGCCACGCATCGCCCATTGAGGGCTCTCGGAGCAATATCTGACAATTGAGGGGTCGTATCATAACCGCCCCGAGAAACCGTGGCGGCTAGGGCTAAACCATAACCGTTAGGTCACTCACCGCCCGGTTTGATGATCCAGCGTAATCTCCACGTCATCACCCTGCCTGCCACCGCATCACACTTTTGTCCGCATCTGTGCCAGCGTGCCCGCCACCTCATTACCCCGTGGACCAATGGCAACCCGCCACCTCATCCGATGACGTCATGCTGACGTCATCCAAGGCTGACCCCACCCTATGACGTCATGCTGACGTCATCACAGAAAAAGCGCCAAATTGCAAAAAGTCCATATTTAGCCAAAAAACGCGTTTTTTTGTACTTTTCACTCATTTGCTACTGTTTCCTCTGCATGCTATTTTTACGTCCTGAACTGCGCCACCTGCGGGAAACGTCCGGAAGACCTCCAGAGCACCAATTCCACCCACAGCTACAACCTCTGTTCGCGGTTAGCCAGGTATTTCTCATAGTTCATCCTCCATACGCCTGAAATTCACTGTAAATTGCTCAGAACGCTTAAGGAACACTGAAACTCACTATTTCACCGATAGCTTTCCTCTGCAAGCACTTTTAATTACAATTGCAACCTTGAAACCACCAGCAGAGCCTTCATTTCCCGAGTTTTGGTCAAAAACTGTAAACTGCTCGCGCAAACGTGAGACAGTTGGTCAAGTTACTTAAAACTTGCCATAGAAGACAGAGGGAGACCAGGCATTGGTCTTATTTATAATTCGAGCAGTATTTCAATTGCTGCGTGTCCACTCCACCCTCTGCTCCCCATAATTCACAGTTGCATTGCAAAAACTCACCTCTGTGCTGTACTACTCACTTGAAACTAATTCACCTGCAAGACAGAAACTGAATAGACCATGGAGACTCCAATTGCACTGAACATCAAGCCTCTCAATGCCCCTCACCAGGAATTAGAATGGAAAGCCCTGGGAGATATGGATTATCAAATGCTAGACTGGTTTCCATTGGGCTCCAAATATAATATTCAGATGGTGAATGAGTTGAAAGCCCAGCACCTTAGTGGAGCAGACATCTTAGGGATTTGGGACTCAAACGTGCCCATCTACAACCTCCCCCAGGTAAATCCTATGCCAGAGTTGATCTACAGATGCCAGGAGTGCTATGACCCAGGCCAAAGAGCTGTCCTCAGCCCTACAGGCTCAGTCCTGTTCCATATCACCCCAGAGAGTATAAATGAGATGCTGCACTTCCATACTGCAAAGCCATTGACCCCCCTCCACATGCAGAACTTGATAAAGAAGGGGAACAAGTTGTCAAATGACCAACTCATCAAAATCAACCAGCTGTTTGTACAACCAGGCTCTGAAGCCATCAGAACTCCTCCTATTGGATATCAGTACTTGAATGAATTGGGCAGGATGTTAGTGGATTTCATCAGCTATGTCCTAGGGTTCAAGGGACTGGAGGATGTGGATGAAATCATAATGGAAATGCTGTCTATATTCTCTCCTGGTAAGCCCCCAGCTGTACATTATGATTATGCTACATACATTGCAGATAAGATCCATGACCAGCTTATGAATTTGAAGAGGGAAAGACTGTTCAGGTATACTTCATACATATACCACCTATTCTTATTTTATCAGCCATCCAGCTTCTCTATTCCCTTGAAGCAATTCAATGCCCAAGGAAATCCAAGGTCAGTTGTGTTTTGGACCTCTGTCTTTCATTGTGCCTCTGTATCACCATACACATACTCTGAGTTCATTGACTTATTCATTCATCCAGCCATGACAGTATTGTATGGTGTTCCTCCTCCAAGGTTAACTGATGACATGAGGAGAATTCTCCACGTGAACAAAACCTACAGCATTGGTAATTGGTACCTCTACCAAGACCACACAGTCATCAGAATATATGGCTGTGAGTTGAAGCCTTTTAGGTTGCCAAGGTATGTCCCCATGAGGCTTTTTTCCTTAGAATATTTCAGGCAGTTTGGGAATGCCGACTACCTCCACTTTCAAAGCAAGAACAAGAAGTCACAGTTAAAAGTAAGGAGCCAGCTGGGCCCTTTCCTATACAACAGAAAAGAGGAGGGGTGGAAAGAGGCAAACAGTATCCTAGAGGCCCTCAAACTGCAAACTAGCTTTGAATGGATACCCTATGACCCCAATCACTTTGTCTCCCTCAGGAGGATAAAATACAAATTGGGCAGCTATTCACACGTGAGGCAGCCTGAGATTGAGCAGTATGCCAATACATTAAGCTGGGAAGAAGGTACCCTAGAAGAGGAAATTACTAGTGAGGAGCTGCTAGAGAGAGAGGCTAGAAATATTCAAAAGGAAGCTGACTTAGAAACTTGTGGACAGGTTCCCCTCTCATACAAAAAACAAGTTGGAGCAGCTGCCTCGTCCTCAACAAAGCATCATCAAGCTGCCATGAATCCTCCACAGACAGTCAACAAGGGCAAAGAAAAGCAGGTGGAACAGCCACCTCCTATGACCGAAGAGGAAATGGAAACCCTAGTGCAGCAACAAGAAGAGATGGAGCAGCAGGGTGAAGGGCAGCAGCAAGAGGAGCAACAACAACAAAAAGAACAAAGGCAGGAATAGCCTGCCCAGCAAAAGCAAACAGTGGAAGTCCCTAAATCCACTGAACAAACTGAGCCTCCAAGGCAAGAGACTTCAGCTGAGGCATCTACACTCCAGACTCCACAAAAGGAGGACACAAGCAGGAAAAGGGACAGAGAAACTCCCCTTACAACGTCAGCAACTCATGGGGAGAAGAGGCAGAGAATCAATCCTCTTTCAGAGGAAGAGATGCCAATAGGGCGGCCGCTGGGTATGGTCCCACCCAGCAGGGAAACATCAGCAAGTTCCTTTCAACAGGAACAGGATAGGGCAATGGGAGGAGAATTTGTCGTGGCGGAAAAAGTCGTTTGTGCGGACACAACTGACCTCCCTAGGAGTCTAAACTCTCTAGCAACAAACAAGACAAAATGGAGCGATCTTTCTCTAAATACACCTTTTAAAACATGAAAACTACAAGTGTTTAGGCTTACCTTATTCCAAAACGCTGTTGTTGTAGTTCGTCTTTGCCGATCCGGATGAGCTCCTCCTTCACATCAATTCCTGCAACCACAAACAATCAAACAATTACCAAGCACTTGCATCTCATATAATAAAACATATATTCAACATGCATACCAAGGAACACATGAAATAACTCATTAACACAAGCTATTGAGAAAAATAAACTAGTTTGTATTAATAACGAAACAAAGAAACTCTTACAACCTAGCCTTGGTGTTGTGCAAGTTCCTCCCAGGGTCCATCAAGGGTTTTCCTCTACTTTGACAAAGCTCACCCACTTCCAAGTAGAATCAAGCAAAGACAATCTCTCCTCACAAGGTTCTAAATGGGAGTCCTAATTCTTGCAGCATTTACCCAAAGAAAATGTATAGCTTCAACCTCCCCTCCTTCTGGCCCAAGGTCTTTATTTATAGTGCTGTAAAGAGGTTATTCAGGTCCACCATCAATGGGATAATCCTCCTCTTTGGGTGGGATAACTCCCTTATTGATGGGATAAGTTCCTCCTTAATAGGGATACATGAACCAGCTGGAGACGCATCCATTTCATCAAACCGACCTCTAGAAAGTTCTAGAAGTAACCACAAGTAACTTTTTTAAGATAAAACTTGCGCATTTTGCCTTTTACAGAAGGACGCACCTGTCCCTTGACATACAGAGCGTCCAAGGACGCAGCTTTTGTGAACATTGTGAGCGTCCCCGCAGGTAAGGCTAGAGAGAACCTGCGACCCCAGAGATAAACACATTTTTTACAAGACTTTCTCTCTTCTTTGAGTTTGAGATGAATAGCAGAGGCATAAGACTTGCCTAAGAGGGTAGCATGACTGTTGATTTGAGCCATACTAACTGTAAGTAGTCATGGTGACATTTTTTAGTGTAACAGATTGCCCCCTAAAGTGCGAAGCCTGGAATAGATTAGGGTTTTGTAATTCTAGGAAGGGTGAGGCGCTTTATCATTTCAAGGATTGTCTTGTGGATGACCTGGTTGGAACCTGCAATTTTCAACACAAAATACATGTATAAGATTATATCATCACTGAGGTAGGCATTCCCATACTCAGATTCAAAACTTTAACTAATGGACTAACTACTCTGATACAGGAATGATCTTGCAGTACATCATTTTTATAGACTTTTGTAGACACAATATGGACGCAGCCATCTGTTTATGATTAGTCTACATAGATAATGAATACACAACTCCTCGCAGCCTGGATGGTAGAAACTAGATCCAGGGTCTTCACTTCTACTTCCCGAATTGGTACGATTCTAGCCATGTGATTAAATGATTTGATGTCGAACATGTTAGAAACCACTTGATTACCAGTTGATGATGTAAACTGTTAACAAGCGTGAGAGAGACCACCAGTAATGTCAATGGTTCTCAAAGTACCAAGCACAACCCGTGAAATGTGAATAAATGTTTTGATGTCGAACACTTCACGGAATCCTTTGATCGAAAGTCAATGATGTAAACTGACGTCAAAGGTGAGAAACCTACCATTGATGCATGCAGACTTCAAGGTACTGTCGATTCCTAAGTCATCTTTCTAGATAATGTGCTGATGTCGATAGAAAGCGACCCGTTGCAGGCAAGCCTGCAACACGAAATCATTGTTCAAGTTGAAGAAATGTTGCTGTAAGGACTGACTCAGGGATGGTCAAATGGATGACAAGTATTTTGCAGATGAAAGTTTTGCTTGCAGACCTCTTGAACACATAACGACACGACAGATAGCTTGGTGACGAATAACTCAAAGTTAATCCCCGAAACCCGGTTAAAGACTTTCAAAGTGGTTTGATCAACTGTGAGGTAAAAGATTTCCCAACCCAGGTGAATGAAAAGTGTCGTGTTCAAGAGTGGTAATAAAGTTTCTTTTGAGACAAAAGGTAACAAACAGGTTCATTCTTCTCTCTTTTCCCCCACCATTTCTGGCAAGTACCTCTTTATTTTTAACAAGCTTGAGGAGGATAACATATGCTTGATTATAAGCTCATCCTTTGGACGAGTCCAACCTAGTTTAAATTCGAACCCTAGGAAGGAGTGGTTCGTTCCTGTTTGTAATTGAACAGGTCCTCTACTGTAAAAGTTTAACGAGTCCAGTATAGGAGAAACTCGGCGTTTTTCAATTTTAGAGAGTCTGAAAAAACTAAAGGAGACTCCACGTAGAACTTTTTCGTACATTTGTGTCCCTCAAGCCCGAAAAAGTATAAAATAATACCTGGGGGAACCGCTTGATCTTGCGACCAAGGAGTACTTTCATAATTAGTGCCACTGACCTGAAAAGTAAAAAGCGATCAAGGACACGTCGTTTTATTTCCGTATCGAGTTTGAAACGACAAAAACCCGGCAATCTTTTCCTGATTTTACGGTCAGAAAAGAGCTATAAGGGGACCGTCTTTTAATTCCGTTTTAACGAGTGTAAAAGAAACGCTCGGCAATCTTTTCATGTTTTAGGAGTCTGAAAAGGGCTTAAAAGAGAACTCCAAGGTGTCACTTTTTCGTAAGTTTTAACGAGTTCGAAAAAATGATAAAAATGTACTCATGGTTTTCATTTTTTCGTAAATTTTAATGAGTTCAAAAAAAATGATAAAAATGTACTCATATGGCCGACTTTCAATTTAATTTACGAGCAGGAAAATACGGAAAGAACTCGGCATTTTCATTTGTTTTACGAGAATGAAAGATAGCAAAATAATCTCGGCATTTTCATGAGTTTAACGAGTCTTGAAAATAACTGAAATTGACTCGAGATAGGTTTCATTTTTACAAAAGCTTGAAACAGATAAAAACTATGCTTCAAAGTAGTTTCATTTTTACACAAGCTTGAAACAGAGATAAAACTATGCTTGATGCCCCCTAAGCATAACTGCTAGAGTGCATGCCCCCCAGCTTCATTCATTCAACTACGGTGGATGAAATGAAGGTTCAAGTGCGAGATCATTTGAAAGACCTGACCTAAAATTACGTAAAAACTGAAAAAACTAACCTAAATATACAACTTAACATTTATGAGATCTAGTCAATCTCTCGACTCAAGTAGAGGAGGATTTGTTTCATTTTTTAAACGAGCTTGACACAGGAAAAGAACTATGCTCGGATTCGGTTTCATGTTTACACAAGCTTGAAACGAAAAACTATGCTTGTTACAAGTTCACATGCCCTCGGCATAATGATGCAAATCAAGGTACATGCCCCCCAAGCTTCATTGCATTCAATGAGGTGGATGGAATGAAGCTTTACTTTCAAAATCTTGGAAAGACTCGTGGGAGTTGTTTCATTTTTTAGTGAGTTTGACACAAGACAAGGAACTATGCTCATAACTACTTTCTACAATCTACCTAACAAAAAACTATACTCTAAAAAACCTTGATTCATTTTTTAACGAGCTTGACACAAGACAAGGAACTGTGCTCTAAAAACCTTGATTCATTTTTTAATGAGCTTGACACAAGACAAGGAACTATGCTCTAAAATCCTTGTTTCATTTTTTAACGAGCTTGACACAAGACAAAGAACTATGCTCATGACTACTCTCTACAATCTACCTACTTAACCTACCCTTGTTTCATTTTTTAACGAGCTTGACACAAGACAAGGAACTATGCTCAAAAAGTTCGCATGCCCCCAGCATAATGATGCGAAATGAGGTACATGCCCCCCAGGCTTCATTGCATTCAACCGGCTGGATGAAATGAAGGTTTACTTTCAATATTTAACTTGAAAAGGGAGTTGTTTCATTTTTAAAGAGGTTGACACAAGAAAAGAACTATCCTCATACCTAATTCATTTTTTAACGAGGTTGACTCAGTAATAGGAACTATCCTCAAACCTGATTCATTTTTTAATGAGGTTGACTCAGTAACAGGAACTGTCCTCAAACCTGATTCATTTTTTAATGAGGTTGACTCAGTAACAGGAACTGTCCTCAAACCTGATTCATTTTTTAATGAGGTTGACTCAGTAACAGGAACTGTCCTCAAACCCTACTTTCTACAATCTACCTACATATCCTATACTCTAAAAAACCTAGCTGATTCATTTTTTAATGAGGTTGACTCAGTAAAAGAACTATCCTCATCAACTGATTCATTTTTTAACGAGGTTGACACAGTAAAAGGAACTTTCCTCGGACGCACTGAGCATGGCTTCTAACTGGAAGAAAGACATGTCAATGGACACACCTTGATCATGGCTTCCAAGAGATCTTCATCAGAAGGAAGAACAGTTCTTTGGAAGGAACACATGTCAAGGGACTCAAAAGGGATAAGAACATCGTGTTCAAGTAATCCCATAGAGTTTTCCATGTCAATTACCGGATCTAAATCAACAGTGAGAAGCTCACTTACATTGGTAACTGAAAACATGGGATCAGTTGCCACATAATTAACCCGTGGCAGGGTAGATACCACTTTAGAATCAGGAACAGTTAGGGGTGTCATATTATTGGTAGTTGAAACAAGACTAGGGAACGAAAGCTGGTCTACAGTCACAATACTGCCATTGTGAGGGAAAGACATCACGCGAAAGAGTGTCGATACGACAGCTTTCATTGCATAAACATAGTCTCGCCCAAGGAGTAAATTGAAATCCAAGGGACCTCGAACTACCATAAGATTAATACAGACAGTTTTACCTTCCAATGTAATGGAAAACTTAGGAAGGATCCCTAAAGGTTCACTAATGGTTCTGTTAAAAGCTTTCAGATTCTGCGTAATAGGCGCAAGCTGAGGGGAACCCAAAGCTTTCCAAACAGCTGAGGATAAAATACTAACAGAAGCACCTTCATCTACCTGAGTACGATGTATGTCCCTACCACCAGCCTTGACAATGATTTGGAAAGGGATGGAGGAAGGAAGACGAGGTTCTGTCAGTCTATTCCAATCAAAGGAAAAGACCTCAGTACTTGGAGGGGGTTCTGTAGAAACAGGTGAAATGCCCCCCGGCATAGAAGAATCCAATGTAACAAGAAGAACATCAGCGGTATGAAATTTACTCTCGAAAAGGAGAGTGTGATCGACCGAATGTGAAATTGAATCGACCACTTGATCAACTAATGGATCATCAACCTGAGTGACATGAGTTTCACTCTCCAATGGGAAAGTGTGATCGACTGTACTTGAATTTAGATCAATCACTCCGTCAGTTGACGGTAGGTTGGGAGAAAGTTTACGGTAACCAGTTGGAAATTCTTGCTGTGGAACAGTAAGGTTTTCCAACAATGTTGAGGCTTCATCCATGTGAGGGCAAATGTGAGTTTGATGACTCCCTTTGCATAACTTACAAGGAAACCTAACTTTACCCTTTTTCCCAGGAACCTGACTATCACTGGTTGATGGATCAATGGAAAGTTGATGAGATTTTTCTGACCATACTTCCAAGACCTTTGGAATACCAGGACAATTGACAAGGAAGTGGTCACCCTTACAAAGCCTGCAAGGGTATTTGGGTTTACGATGCATGTCGGAATTTTCCTCAACACAACTAACACTTACAGCCATGGTTGGTTGGTTGACTTCTTTCTTATCTTGCTTCTTCTTCTTCTTCTTCTTCTTCCCTTTCTTCTTCTTCTTAGCCTCCTGGTTACTAACATCAAGGCTTTTACCAGGCGAAGAGGAAGAAATGGAGGAAGAAAAATTAGGCGAAGAAGGTAAAGGGTCAACAGAAGGTTGGTGATGTTGAGATGGTGAACTCTGTTGAGGTGAAGCATCCGGTTGAGATGGAACAATTGGAGTATTTTGGGCCAACGAAGTTGAAAATAACCATATCGGTAAACCTATTGTAAATCCAGGTAATGACAAAGTAGCCATATAAGGAGGACCAACATTTCCAAAGTAAGGAAAAGTACTAGGATTCTCATTAGGAGGGGTTCCTAGGTTGATAAATTCCGGAACATTTGCCATTATATTCAACTTCAGTGAATTTTATTAACAATTTAAAACTAAAATTAACAATTCACAATTCACACTTAACAACTAAAATTCACAATTCACACCTATGGTCTCTAAAAGTAAAAACAAACAAATTAACACGCGCTATCAAATCTAGGAGTCAAACCACACACAAACAGTAAGCTCTCCGGACCGAAAACACTAGTTGGTGATGAAGCCCAACCTCGCAGAATTCAGTACAGAAATGGCGGGTGGAACAGTTACCCCGGCAACCTGCTTAATGAATAGACCGGCACAAGTTCCTCCACTTTAACCGTCTCGAAGTGAAGTGAACCCCCCAGAAAATCCAAGTGAGTATAACCGACGTCTGCTCCAGGTACAGTGGGACCTTCCCTCCACCGTCACCTCGGTAGAACCCTAAAGATTATGGTCACTAAGGTCACCAACAGTAACAAATACACCTGGGGGAACAGTCTAAACTCCGACAGCACGCAAGGGCAGAGTAGCAAGCTCAATCCCCTTACCGGCTCCTTGACAACAATCCAAGGTTTACCGATAAGTGACCCCTGGCTCCTCGACAATGGTTAATCCGAGGTTTACCGTTTGTAATACGTACTGTCTGGCGTCGTTCCCAACGAGGGGGAATGATCCCCTCACTGGTTCGGACACGAGCTCGTGCTTCTCCTTTAAGAGGAGCTTTCCCAGAGTGCAATTGAAACAATTGGATTTATTCTACTCAAGATAAACTATCTGTTTGGTTTTGTAGTCTTGGAGAGTTAAGTACTCACCTACTCCAAGACCCTAGCCTAAGCTATGTTGGTGCTTCAGAGCCCTAGAAATGTAAAAATTACTAGATGAATTTTAATTAAGCGCTGTGTTATTAAGGCTGTTTTTACTCAAATGGGTAAATGGATATGAAACCAATGGTGTTATGACCCGACTCAACTGAATGCAATCGAATATGATAATGTGATCTTTTCAATTCGATGAATCCTAACTAAAGTAAGGAGAGAGTTTCCATTCACTTCCAACAATGCAAAAATTGATCACTAAGAGAAAATATAACAAATTCTCTAATGCACTAATTTCATCAAGAAAAACTAATGCAAATCAATTCCAAACCATTTTTTATTTTTATTTTTGTGTAAATTCAAATCAAAGAAAACTGATCTAAATCTACGATTGATTTTCCAGAATGTAAACTATGCAATTGTAATCTATGCACAATTCACTCGAAAAGTATGCAAATGTAATCTATGCACATTTTTCATTCATATTCTGAAAATGAGAATTCTAATTATGCAAATGTGATCTATGCAAGAGAATTCTCAAACACAAGATGATTCTAATGTAATCTAAGAACCAATCAAGTGCAAGTCGAGAAAATTGGGTGAGAGTTCCAAAGATCAAAACATAAAAACACTCAAAGGCGATTAACACTCATACACAATTTAGCCCCCCCCGCGAATGAGGGGGAAAATTTTTTGCAAAAACAAAAGCAAAAAGATGCAAAATTGTGAAAAGACTGAGAGAAACCTCCAAGTAATGACCAAAGGAAATCAAATTAAGAATTTCTCAAAAAAGAGACTCAAAACACCCAATTTATGAAAGCTAAAAGCAGGAATGCTAATGAAACAAGTTCAGGTGAAAATTTTTGACAGGGTACTAAAGGATCTGGGCAGAAAACACTAAGAAAAACCAAAATCTAAAAGCAATTAAAGCAAAAATGGAGTTTTCCTAAATTTTTACAGGAAGACGCACGCAACCCGTTAGAACAGGCGCGGGCCCGCTCTATGCAAACGGCAACAGCGCGTCCAAAGACGCACTGTGCAGTACTCAGAGGGTGCGTCCTTCTGGAAAAGTTAAGAAAAACCAAATCTAACTAAATCTAAAGCTAAGCCACCCAAATACTAATTCTCACAGTCAAAAACCAGAAAATAAAAATGATTTTCTCAGAGCAAAGTTCACACAAAGGAAAAGACTTTCACATTAATGGCTTCCCCAGCGGAGTCGCCAATTTGTCGTGGCGGAAAAAGTCGTTTGTGCGGACACAACTGACCTCCCTAGGAGTCTAAACTCTCTAGCGACAAACAAGACAAAATGGAGCGATCTTTCTCTAAATACACCTTTTAAAACATGAAAACTACAAGTGTTTAGGCTTACCTTATTCCAAAACGCTGTTGTTGTAGTCCGTCTTTGCCGATCCGGATGAGCTCCTCCTTCACATCAATTCCTGCAACCACAAACAATCAAACAATTACCAAGCACTTGCATCTCATATAATAAAACATATATTCAACATGCAGACCAAGGAACACATGAAATAACTCATTAACACAAGCTATTGAGAAAAATAAACCAGTTTGTATTAATAACGAAACAAAGAAACTCTTACAACCTGGCCTTGGTGTTGTGCAAGTTCCTCCCAGGGTCCATCAAGGGTTTTCCTCTACTTTGACAAAGCTCACCCACTTCCAAGTAGAATCAAGCAAAGACAATCTCTCCTCACAAGGTTCTAAATGGGAGTCCTAATTCCTGCAGCATTTACCCAAAGAAAATGTATAGCTTCAACCTCCCCTCCTTCTGGCCCAAGGTCTTTATTTATAGTGCTGTAAAGAGGTTATTCAGGTCCACCATCAATGGGATAATCCTCCTCTTTGGGTGGGATAACTCCCTTATTGATGGGATAAGTTCCTCCTTAATAGGGATACATGAACCAGCTGGAGGCGCATCCATTTCATCAAACCGACCTCTAGAAAGTTCTAGAAGTAACCACAAGTAACTTTTTTAAGATAAAACTTGCGCATTTTGCCTTTTACAGAAGGACGCACCTGTCCCTTGACATACAGAGCGTCCAAGGACGCAGCTTTTGTGAACATTGTGAGCGTCCCCGCAGGTAAGGCTAGAGAGAACCTGTGACCCCAGAGATAAACACATTTTTTACAAGACTTTCTCTCTTCTTTGAGTTTGAGATGAATAGCAGAGGCATAAGACTTGCCTAAGAGGGTAGCATGACTGTTGATTTGAGCCATACTAACTGTAAGTAGTCATGGTGACATTTTTTAGTGTAACACCTCCAAGGTTAACTGATGACATGAGGAGAATTCTCCACGTGAACAAAACCTACAGCATTGGTAATTGGTACCTCTACCAAGACCACACTGTCATCAGAATATATGGCTGTGAGTTGAAGCCTTTTAGGTTGCCAAGGTATGTCCCCATGAGGCTTTTTTCCTTAGAATATTTCAGGCAGTTTGGGAATGCCGACTACCTCCACTTTCAAAGCAAGAACAAGAAGTCACAGTTAAAGGTAAGGAGCCAGCTGGGCCCTTTCCTATACAACAGAAAAGAGGAGGGGTGGAAAGAGGCAAACAGTATCCTAGAGGCCCTCAAACTGCAAACTAGCTTTGAATGGATACCTTATGACCCCAATCACTTTGTCTCCCTCAGGAGGATAAAATACAAATTGGGCAGCTATTCACACGTGAGGCAGCCTGAGATTGAGCAGTATGCCAATCCATTAAGCTGGGAAGAAGGTACCCTAGAAGAGGAAATTACTAGTGAGGAGCTGCTAGAGAGAGAGGCTAGAAATATTCAAAAGGAAGCTGACTTAGAAACTTGTGGACAGGTTCCCCTCTCATACAAAAAAAAAGTTGGAGCAGCTGCCTCGTCCTCAACAAAGCATCATCAAGCTGCCATGAATCCTCCACAGACAGTCAACAAGGGCAAAGAAAAGCAGGTGGAACAGCCACCTCCTATGACCGAAGAGGAAATGGAAACCCTAGTGCAGCAACAAGAAGAGATGGAGCAGCAGGGTGAAGGGCAGCAGCAAGAGGAGCAACAACAACAAAAAGAACAAAGGCAGGAACAGCCTGCCCAGCAAAAGCAAACAGTGGAAGTCCCTAAATCCACTGAACAAACTGAGCCTCCAAGGCAAGAGACTTCAGCTGAGGCATCTACACTCCAGACTCCACAAAAGGAGGACACAAGCAGGAAAAGGGACAGAGAAACTCCCCTTACAACGTCAGCAACTCATGGGGAGAAGAGGCAGAGAATCAATCCTCTTTCAGAGGAAGAGATGCCAATAGGGCGGCCGCTGGGTATGGTCCCACCCAGCAGGGAAACATCAGCAAGTTCCTTTCAACAGGAACAGGATAGGGCAATGGGAGGAGAAGTAAGTTCCTCCAGGCAGCAAAGGGAAGGTGGGCCTAGTATTAAACAACAGTTCATCGATATTAAGATGAGAAATGAGCCCATCAAAAGACAGCTGTACAACCATCTGCTAAACTTGGCTCCCACCAATCAGCAAAGACTCATGTCTGCATATGATGTGCAGGGAGGCAAAATGATCATGAGTCATTTCATGCCAACAGCAGTATAGCCCCAAACTGCCTCTGATTATTTGAGGACTAACTTAGAAGTCCTTGCCAAGGATATCCACCCAATGGACAAAATAGAACTGCACAAGCAAACGGGTGAGATGGTCTATGCTTTTCTGGCAGACCAGACCTTGGATAACTATAGGCTACAAAATAGCCTTAACAATACAGCCTCTCAACTGGAGTTAGAGAGGGCATCATCCCAGGCAAAGGACAACAGAATAAGGTCCTTGGAAGAAATAATCATTGAGATTGGACATGATCCCAAAGATATCAAAGGGATCCAAGAGATATTGAAGTTGAGGGATGCTGACATGGCAGCATTGAGGAGAAAGATGAAACTCCCTGCCATAATCCACCCTCAAACAGATGATGTGGCCCAGCAAAGGCATGATCAAGAGGCCACAACCCTGTTGATATCTCTATACAAGGAGCTAATCCGACTCAAGACAAACTAGGAGAATCAGAGGCTGCAAAGGCAGCACTACAGGCAGCATTAAAACAAAAAGAAGAGGGTCAAACCTCCCAGCCTCCTCCTGAAATAATCAATCTTGAAGAAGCTGCTCCAACAACTGCCCCTCCTCCTCAGCAAACAGGGCCTACAGCACCAACTACATCAACAACTGCACCAGCAACAGAACAGACTCATAGTCTGGATATGCAGAAGCTCCAAAATGAAATTCAAGTCCTGGAAGCTCAAATGTTGGAGCTCAATTCAGCCAAAGAATCTTTGGCTAAAATAAATGAGAGATATGATAAGAGCAAACAGAATGCAGCTGAAAAAGATCGAGAAATAAAAGCTCTAAAGAAGAGGATAACTGAGCTTGAGAAGGAGCTCACACTAGAAAAGGTAACATCAGAGCTAAAAGCAGTCCTTTGGGGCAATATTGGCTGGTCTATCACCAATCAGTGGCAGTACATTGAGACTATAGATGAACAAACAGTACTCATTACAAAGGCCAACAGGGAAATACACAGAGCTAGAGCAAGCCTTGGCAACATGCCTGATGCTGCCACCAGAATGATAAATATTTTAAATAACAGGACAAGCTCTCAACTGGCCACCATGGGAATTGCTCACAGGACTAAGACAATCTCAATGGTTAAAAGGGTCCTGACACTACGAAACCTGGTTGGAACACTGGAAAGAAGAACCCAGGATATGCAGACTGAAATCAACAAGTTCATGGACAGATTTCAGGCATTACAGAACAGAGGCCTCCCCAGCATATTAAGCAGTGTAGAAAGACTGCTTACCCTTGAAAACTACATCAAAAGGGTTGATGCCCATGCTGCAGGACAAATTGCAAGACAACCCAGCACTTCAGCAGAATCAGGGCCAGCATCAGGGCAAACTTTATACAATAGGGTGGACAACCTATTTTTTATTATGAATGAGATCAATCATCTGTTTGATGTGCCTCCAAATTTATTTAAGTATACAGAAGCAGATGAAACCATAGAGGCAATTGTGAAGCACCAATTGCCCACACAGGAAGTCTGGAAAAATTTGACACAGATAATATTATCAAGCCAGAACCTGTAAATGTTAATTTTTGTCCAGTTTATAAGTAGTCATACATAGGCAGAATTTTGGTAGATAAGCATACAAAGGAAAGATAAAGGCTGAGCCAACTCAGCAGGGCTATTCGGTCACCACAGCAGCAATCACAATCACAGGTGGCAAACCCGAGAAAATACAGCGCAGCAAGCATAAAGACGTGTTCTTCAGCATTAAAGCAAAGTGGCTCAACCGACTCACTGACCTCCAAAGGTCAAATTATCCTCTGACAGACATAAAGAGCATTTATGCTGCATTCAAAGTTGTAATAACTTCTTTTCTACTTTCTGTACGAAGTTATGAAGATATTTTCTCTCTCAGATGATTCAATGCCTGAGATATTTTGTATAAACATTCCTATAAAGTCCCCTTCGCATGAGCTTGCAAGGGTTGTTGTTGATTTCTCCTAAAGAAATTCTTATGCTGTAAATCCTTTCAAAAGTCTAATAAAGAAAGTGATGGAATTTCTCGGATTTCTGAAGTTGAATGCGTTCTGGTGTCTGTTGATAACTGCTGGATTCCTGTGTATTTCACCATACAATAAGTCTCTATAACTCTCTCTGTTAATTAGTTGTTTTGTTAAAATCCATATATGTTATCTGATTTTCAATACTAAGCAACAAGGAAAAAGAATAACTTTCAGGATTTATTCACTGAGTACCTTGAGTTCAATCTGTGTTGTTTATGAATATTTTCTTCAGCTGTAATCTAGGTAAGTGTAATTCTTAATTGCTGCACTTTCAGAATACACCTTTCACAGTGGCCTTTGTCACAGGAATTCAAGTTATGCTCCTGTGCAGTGTGTTCACCTTCACCTCACCAACTTAATAGAAAATTCTTAATTGCTTTCTATTGGTTGACATACATTACCATTTAAGCTAATTTTGTTTGTCTAAGATACACAATAGGCCCTGCAGTTTGAACACCACCAATCCTGCATATCAAATCATTTCACATTCCAGACTCCATTGCCCAATGGTATTTCATTATCTAAACACTATATCATAAGACCTGAAAGAAATCCTTCAACCAAAACATAAACCAAAACCTGAGCATAATAGCTAGCCTAAAACACCATCATAACAGAGACAAATCATAAAGAGAGAGCCCTCTCTGATTACAGTTTTGCTAGAAACTGTGATCCAAAGATTGGTTAGTGGTTACCCCGGCCGTATTCCCTTGGGAGTCATAGGGAACAACCTGGGTGATAACATGCACACCACATGACCCAGAAAGATTCCAAAGGGAACACAAAACAAACATTTCTTCAAATTGAGCGCGATCTAATACCTCTGGCATGTATCGAACATCGTAGGATGGCTACATGGAGTTTCATCAACCCAAACACCTTCCAATCGTCAAAGTATACCTCCAGAAACTTGTGAATGAAGTCCTTAGACATTGCGATGACCATTTGCGAAAAGATCGTCGGCATGTTCTTCAACCCAAAAGGCATTATGGTATACTGGAAGCACCCCCAATCCGTGGTGAAGGTCGTCTTACTTCTATCCTCCAGCGTGATCTTGATTTGATGGTACCCCGAGAACCCATCCATGAACGAATATGCCTCCTGTCCTCCTACATTATCAAGCACTTCGTCAGTGAATGGAGTTGGAAAGGGATCATGTACGCAGGCATCATTCAACTACCTAAGATCTATGCATATCCTTATTTCCTCCTTCTGCTTCTTTTCCTGAATTATTATTGGGCTCACCCAATCAAACTCTTCTACTAGTTCAATAATACTCGCCGCGAGCATTTTATCCAACTCTAAGCATACCCTTTCTTTATACTTGGGATTGATGTGGTAAGGCCTTTGCTTGATTGGATTCGCGTCTGGGTTCAACATAATTTTCATAACTCCCAGGTCCCCTATTATCCGCTTTAGGTCTGAGAACTTCGTAGGGAACAAGTCCTGGTAATCACGGAGCAACACAGTGACCTTGTCTACTATTGTGTCATCCCAGTAGTCCCCAATTTTTGCAAACTTAGGCTCTGCCTCTATTCCAATGTTTCATTGCCTTGTTTTTAGTGGTGTAGTGATATCTGGATTTTCAATTTCCGGTCCTTCAACTTTGCAGTGACCTTCGGTCTCTGGGATATTAATGTTCCTCAGGTCCTCGTCCTCTTCTTCGACAATCACATTGTAACACTCCAGTGCATGGCTCAGCTAGGTGGTCCAATCCGGTTGAATTAAGTCCAAGGGATTCTACGGTACTCGGAAGATTGTTGCCTTAACTTCCAGCAATGCCTCATTAATACTTTCAAACCTATCCTCAAAGCTAAATGTCATCAATAATCCCTGTTGCAAAACATCCCATTCTTTAGTGCCATGTCGGAGCTCTGTTTCCAAGTACCAATTCATCGATATTACATCCAAAGTATGACAAAATAGATGCACCCATTCAGGCTAAGGCTCCGCTCCATAAACCTTAGTCCATTTGGCCAGGTGATCGCGCGGGTCATTCCTTCCATCATATTTCTCTGTTAGTCGTACTTGTGGGTGACCAAATCGTAATCTCATCATCTTTCTGTACACGCGTCAATCATCAAAACTGTCTTTTTGTGTACCCCACCATCTCATAGGCGTAGCATGCAATTCCCAATCCAAGGCCTCGAAGCAATGCTTCTCTGGCACTTCCCTTTTGAATGCATCCAAAAATTTATCGACATCAGTTAAACCATCATAGTAAGGCAAATTTCTTACCTTTGATGATACACAGCGCAACGACTTGGTCATCATATTCCAATGTAGTGTAGATACTTCATGCAGTCGATTCTGCCAGTGCTCCAAATCCTCATCTGAATCTAATGTGCAAGAACTTTCGTGGTCCCAAGCAATGCATCCATCTGCTATCGGATTCACCCAATCCTGATCTCGCACCATTATCTTATAAATCTAGTCCAAATCATCATCACTTTCATAATCGCAGACTGGTTCAGTATAGCATGGTCCTTCTGCAGGGTCCAAAGGCACTGCGACACAGAGAGATTTCTTCTCAAATATCATCTTCTGCTTCTTCAAATTGATTACCCCATTCATGTCAGTATCCCAATCGATCCCAAGGAGTGCAGGGTAGGGATTGTTGTCATCCACAATCTCTATCACTTCAAAATCAGCCAATGCGCTTGCACCCTCAATATCAACTGTCACTCCCTGCAATCTTCCCATGGGGATGATTTTCTGCTGATTTTCCATTCTTAACTGAATCAGAGACCACTGTAGCGCAGGTCTCCCCATCCTCTCCCATGTTTGTTTAGGCAAAACATTCGCGTCCGACCCTAGATCTAGAATAACTTGATCCATCTCATATTCTCCTATCTGCGCAATGAGCCTCATCTCACACCCCGTTCTTGCCTTATGCTTACCAATCTTCATGACTACACACTATCCGTCAAGAGCATTTTCTTTTCTGACGCACTTATTGATCATCTCCTGTAGTCCTTTCACAACCTTTCTATCGCGTAGCAGCTTCATACAGGTCTCCAAGAAAGTAGTAAGAATGGAAGGGTCCATCTCTTCAGTTGGCTTATCTTGACTTCCAGAGGTAGAGGCCTCAGCGAAGCTTTTCTTTGCTTCCATAAATGTTTCCCTTTTGCATTCTAGATCAAACCTGGTCTCCTTTTCTGGTGCTTTGCGGACCCACTCACCTTCTTCAGGCTGCTTCCCCTCATCTTCTCCAGTTTTCATTCCACTCTGCAGCATAATATTTACCTTAGGATCCTCCTCACGAGGCTCAGCCCTCATCATCTACAGGTTCTAAGTTAGCTGCTGAGGCTACGCCCCCTTTCCGCACATCTTAGCTAATGATACAGGGCAATCCTCTGTCGCATGGTCAAACTGAGTACAATATCGACATGACATACATGTCGAATTTAGGCAGTCTCGCGCGTAGTGTCCCGGTCCTCCATAGTTGATCTAGGTGGCTCTAGAGACACACATAAGGCAAAGAGGGCTTATGACAGCTTGAAAATCAAAGTGATCAAAATGATTTCATACTAGGACCAGAGCGAAGATCTTGTCGTCTTGATCGCGGTGATGTGAACGGTTAGTCAAACTGAGTCCGTATGTGAAAGTTAGGAGGAGTCAAAGTTCAGCTTGACTTTGGTGACTAGGCAGGCTTAAGGAGGCCACAAATTGGACAAAACCTGGCCACCGGATTGCGGCCAACGTGGGCCAAATTCCGGGCAAATTTGTGGCCTGGTTAGTTTGTCTCCTTCAGTCAAAAACCAAATTTTTGAAAATAACCATGGGCTTTTTGTTTGTTAAAAAAAATATATAAAAAGAAAAAAATTGGTGGCGGGCCATGACCCCAGCCACCGCCATCGCACCCAAAACATAACAAATTAATTAAAAAAATAGTGGGTCAATGGGCCATGAACCCTACCAACCCTCCAACCCCTACCGCATTTAACATTACCATACCACACAACAATAAGTTGAGGGTGGCGGGGCTTGAACCCACCTGACCAATGTGGTTGGCCCACCTCCTGGGCACCCTCACGAACCTCACAACGAACAAGCAATGGCCCATCCATTAATGCACCAACCCAACGCGGTACCTCATACCATTAATGCGCCTGTTTACAACGGCCCCTCCACGGAACCCGCGGTTGCATCATGGTACCAACCACCATGCGCTTAGACCTTTAATGCACCTCCAAAAAATAACTTTTGTTATGTATTATGGTTAAAATGGGAGGGGCACGATTTGATCCCACGACCCCTCCTCAACAACTTGTTATATTTACCATTCCACCACAACCACCTTCTTGGTGGATCCGCCCTCCAAACCTTAAATGAACTTTCATTTGCACAGTGCAAGGAGATGGAGGAACTAGGAGCGCACATGCAAATCGATGCAGGTGGAACCATGACTGCTGTAGAAACAGGGAGCGAAACAATGATCCTTGAAATTTTCCCGAGGAGGTAATTTTTCTCCATGTCGGAATATAGTCAAGTTTACAGTCGTTTCTCATGGTTTTCAGCAAGGATCGCAATGGCGACGTCAGATTCACCTTTTGAGTTGTAGATTTCTAGTCCACCCATGGAGCAGAATCTTTGAGGAATCTAGGGGGAATCTAAAAGATTCCTTGAGCCCCATATTCTCAATTTCTCAGAATTCAGAAATTTGACAGTCGATTTTGCACTATTCGATGCCACAAATCTGATGGTGTGTTCAGATTTTTCATTTGCTCATTCTATTCTTCAGCCACTTTTCTAAGTGGAGTGCAGGTGTCAACATTATGTGCGAGCAGACATTTCCATGCGATTGATGTCGTGAGATCGATGGCAAGAACAACTTCAGCAGTTTGACATCCGCTTCTTTAGATGGTCCGTGGTTGTGAGGTATATGCAGTGTGTTCATGTACTTCTTTTGCTATGCATTGTGCTGCATAGATCCATGTTTGATGTTGATGAGGGATCTTGTTTATTACTTTTTTCATGATTCCTTCTTGATGTGACGCAGAATCGTCTATGTTGTTATCACTCAGGTTGTTCCCAAAAGTTGTAAGAAAGGGAATACGGCGGAGGTAACCACAGACCAATCTTTTAGATACAGATTCTAGACAATCTGCATCCAGAGAGGGCTCTCTCTTTATGATTTAGCTTTGTTTTTAAAGGTATTAGGCTAGTTATGAAGTACAAGGGTTTTGTTTTGAGTTTGGGTGGTGAGATTCAATATAACAGTAAGGTAAAACTGAAGAGTTCAGTCCATTGGGAATGATGGAGTCAAAAGAAACAGGGTTCCTGGATTCGGTTTCTAACTAAGGATTGCATCACAGAGCAAGGTAGTCAAACATGGAACAATTTAAAGGCTAGAATCAGATGGGATGGACTCAAATGGATGAAGGGCAATTAAGAATCCTTCAACATATTGACAGAGGGAAAAAGGATGATTACTGTTAAGGAGCAATTAAGAGTTGCTTAGCAAATACTCAACGAGAAAGAATCAGGGGAAACAAGAGCATTTAAGAATTCACTGTTTATACTAATTCTGAAGAAAACATAGAGAATAATAAAGACTGAAAACAGAGTGCAGTTAAGCAAATTCTGAATTAATCTTTCTCTTTATTATTCAGATCATGAAACATAGATGACATAATAGACAAGGAAACTATAAAACACAAGATATAATGGTATTTATTGAACCATGGGTTGATTCAAGAATTCTGTGACAGGTATTCTGCATGGATTCTTCTTCTAGTAGGCCAGACAATGGTTTGTTTCCAACAGCTTTTTATTCCAAAGTTTAGAGTTACAGCAAAGTCTAGGGAAATCTACACATACCCAACCTCCTCAAAACTGTGATGAAGGGGGTATTTATACAACCAAAATATTTACAACAGAATGTCTCATCAAAGCTCTGAGATAATATCTAAGTTTAACCTAAAGTCATTTACAAGCAAAGTAAAAACAGCTAACTTATGTTGTGCTGGAAGATGGCTCTTTAGGGTTCGGCCTGCAGCGGTCCTTTGTAGCTCTGTGCCGATTCTTTGTTTTAATTGATGCATTAATTCTGATATGCTTTCCTTGGTCGGCTCGGATACTCTTTAATGCTGATTTGACTTGCCTTTACTTCTGCACTGATACTCTTTATGGCTCCTCTGATACTCTTTGACTTTAATCATCTTCTTTAATGTTGAACCGACCCTGCTCACCGCTGTTCTGCAAAAATGAAACTGCTAATGCGTCTTCACCGCCTTTACTTTGGTCATTCATGCTTCTGCAGGTTTCCACTGGCTGGAGTAACAAAATATCCCTGTAAATCTTTATTGGTATCTTCTGCGGGCTTAGAAATCCTTCTTTTTGCCGGTTCAATTGTGTTACTGCAAAATGGCGGGTTGAATGGTAGTCTTGCGGAGCTAGTGCTAGAGCTTTTCTGGTTGGAGGTGGCTAAAACAATGGAACTGAGTCGATCGTAAGCTTGGAGTGCGTGGGGCGCTATGTGAAAAAAACATAGCAAAATGACCTTTTTACCATATATTGGACAAAAATGATTTTGGCGGGAAATTTTGGTCCAAAGGACGGATGACGTTAGCAGGGATACGGTATGGATGACATGGTAGTACGGATAGTGACATGGTGGGATGACGTCAGCAAAGGGTCAGCGGGAGGGCGGTAAGCTATTTTTCCCACACCGCTTATGGGTTTGTGCGGTTTTGGGCGGAGGGGCAGCGATCATAGTGACGGAGTGACGCATGGCGGGCATACGGTGGTAAAATTGCAGGTTCCCCGTAGCTTAATGTTCGGTGATTGAGGGGGTTGCAATATGATTATGGACCGTTAGATGATCAAGCCCGGATCAGACAGTGGGCGCTCATGGAAAGCAGTGGAGGTTTAATGCACGAGGCTGGTTTAACAAACCGGTATTTTAATGTTTTTCGGGATTAATTTCATTGGTTAGCAGGGCAGTTATAATTAACCCGAGTGGTTAATTATCCTTTTGTATGCACGTGATGGGTTATTACAAGGTTTCAGATAAACCTTTAATCCCGAATAAAACAATGATATCGTTTATAATTAAAACGGGGCGGGATATGTAGTAATGCGGGGTTTTATTTTATATACATATTAGGGGCAGGGGATATAGAGTATGGGAGTTTATATAATAGAATTCAATGGTTAATATGAATTTTTTGAAGTAAAAAACGCTAAGTCATAAGGTTAGAAACTTAGGTTAAAGGAAAAACATGTTTTTTATGTGAGAAATATGGTTAGTATCCTAAGCAAAATGGGGTTTTACTTAGGCAAATGATGAAATGGAATGAGTGGCTTAGTGATATTAAGCAGATCTTAATATTTCTGGGGGAAATTAGCAAATGACTTGGGGAGAAACAAGAGGGGAGTTAGTCACGCCTCGCTTGAGATGCTCCTAAATATATAACTGCCATGGTACTTGTGATAGAGGTGAGATTAACATTTTGAAAGACAAAATTTATCACAAGTCTCATTCTGCAACATCAAAACTGCCTACCCTGCCTATTTTGCCTAACATTTTTTCTTCTTTACATTTGGGTGCACTTAGACGGGCAAACCCTCATCAATTTTCCTTTCTTTGCAATGATAAGCCTATCTAAGTCTACACTTATTTCTTCCAAGGGCTCAGATTAAACCGTTGAGCTCCTTTTCTTCTCTACCTATCTACTTATCTGCCAAGATTAAACAATTTGGACAGATTTTATTCTCTATCTAAAACATGAACTGGCCAAGATTAAGTTGTTTGGCCATTCATCAATTGTGGCGTGATTCTGACAAGTTGCACGCAATGCTTTATTTGCAGAAAATAAAATAGTAGTGGCATTTGGACTTGCACACTTTCCTGGTCTTTTTTATTCGAGGTTCATTTCTTTTCATTTCTTCTTTTGACCATTTATTTTTTCTACCCTTTGATTTTTCTTTTAGGGTATACCCTCTTTACATTTTTTAATTTTTTGATTTTTTGATAATATGGAAACCTTTACAGCAAGAAAAGGATGAACATATTACAGAGCTCAACCAGTCAATCATGAAATATGACACCTATTACTATAGGAGTATAACACTGGATCCACTTGGGGATGGCTTTCCATGGTGGAAAGTCAAGAACAATAGATCAGATGGCCTTATGAATACCTTTTACTGTGCTCTGAATTCTTCCTTAGCTGGATCTAGAAACTGTACAAAAGGATGCTGTAAAATATATACATTTTTTTTGAGCTGATTGAAACAACAACTATACAAATGTCCAGGATAGCTATCACTTGCATTATTTGTTTCTTTCTCCCAAGTGTTCTTCTGCAATCTCTGATAAACTGAAATGAGGCAAAAAAAAATGGAAAAGTTACTTCACTGCTTTCAAAATTTTCAGCACTTTCCTCCTCATTCCTATTGCTGCAAAAAATAAGCAGATCACTTCCTTCAAGTTGTTTGAACTTGAATTTTCTTATGTACATGTTAAAGTCAGAATATATCAAAAACTTGGGTCAAAGTAATGTTTCAGCATTCAACCATTCATTTATCCTTCTTCTGTTTCTGTACCATCCAAGTTCTTTAGAAAGTAAGTATTGTTTCCTTGCAATGCATGGATGATAAATGGCCCTTTCCATAGGAAGTCAAACTTCCCATGTTTTCCTTTGTCTTCTCTCCTGGAATCCCACTTTAGAACTTTGTCTCCAATGTAGAAATCTTCTGCTTTGGTCCTTTTATCAAATATCTTCTTGAGTTTTTCTTGTAACAATTGGGATCTCTGGTGCACTTCTTCTCTGGTTTGCTGCAAATGGATGATCTGATTTATTCTTCTTTCAATAGCATTGGGTTCTACTTGAGCTTCTTGCAACAATTTCATCATAGGAGCTCCTAAAGATGAAGGAAACACAACCTCCATGCCATAAACTAGCTCATAAGGGTTGGTTCCAATAGATCTCTTTGTAGTGAGTCTGTCTGCCCATAGTGCATTTGTAAGCTTCTTGTGCCAATTTTTCTTGTTCTCCTCCAACAATTTCTTAATGATATTAATCAGGGTTTTATTGGAAGACTCAGCTAGGCCTTGAGGGTAATAGGCTGTGGAATGGCCTAAAGTGATATGGTATTTGCTGCAAAAATTTATCAGTTTCTTGGATTTGAAGGCAGCAGCATTATAGGTTAAGACCTTTTCAGGACAGCCAAACCTAGACAAGATGTTGGTCTCTAAGAATCCTATAATCACTGTATCATTGACTTGTCTAGCAGGGATGGCTTCTATACATTTGGTGAAATAGTCAGTGGTAGTAAGGATCCATTTATGCTAGCCAGATGAGGGAGGATGGATTTCTCCAATGAAGTCTAGACCCCATTGTTGAAATGGTCTTTCAGTGGAAATTGGTCTCAAGGGTAAGGGCAACAGTTTTCCTTTACCTTCAAAAATTTGGCATTTGTGGCAAGCAGTGACAAACTTCTTTACATCAGCGAACAAGGTTGGCCAATAAAATCCAGCCCTTAGGATGTTGTCTGCAGTTGATTTCTAGTACAGATGCCCACCGCAGTCCCCTGCATGAAATTCTTTGAGAACTTTGTCAGCTTCTTCCTTTATCAAACAATTTAATAAAATACATTCATGATTTTTCTAAAAAAGAGCACCATCTAAAATACAAAATTTTGAAGCTTTCAATTTTAAAAACCTTTTCTTTGTTCTGGATAACCCTGTAGGAGCCTGCAGGTTTAATAATACATGAATTATGTCAGCATACCAAGGTGATTCTAAGAAGGTCTGGCTGATCTGTGGAGTCGCCATCTCCTGTTCATTATCCAGTTCATTAATGTCTAGGGCTTGAAAGTTTGTTTCAGTCATGAGTTTAGCTAATCCCTGTCCTCTTATCAGCTTTGTAGGTTTGATCTCAATGTCATATTCCAATATCTTAGCTATCCATTTACCTCGTTTTCCTTCAATTCCATCTTGAGTCAGGATGTTTTTGACAACAGCATTTGGTACAAAAGCTATTACGTGTGAGTACAGTATGTAGATTCTGAAGTCGTGAATGGCTTTCACAAGTGCATAAGCCTGTTTTTCCATGATTTTGTATTGTTGAGAATGCAACAAGATGATGGAGCTTAGTGGAAAGGAGTCGCCTTCACTAAGTGGGCCCGCAGGGTATTTTTGGCACAAAGTCTATTTTTAGACTATGTCTATTTTTAGACATATGGATCATGGTCTATGAGTTGTAGGATGTTGTTTATGGATGATTGGTCATGTTGGGAAAAATAGATGGACTTATATTTTTGGTTCACAGCGGAGTGATCAGAGTCTATTTTTAGACTGCCAGGCTAAAAATAGAAACAGTCAAATATTATTAGCCCTTAGTAATATTTGGACTCTAAACATTATCTTATTCTCTTGGAGCACTTCAGATCGAGCTACGAATGTGGCACATGCAGCTAAAAAAAGGAATCACGTGGTTTCTTATGTGTTAGTTGAGCTATTGCATGGAGGACTTCAGTTAGAACTCATGCATGTGAGTTCTGTGGAGTTGATGGAGTTGTGTTCAGTTTGACTTGGTTGAACTAGTTGTATTTTAGTCTAACTAAAGAATACACTAGTGATGAGTTGTGTGAATTAAATATTAATTAATTCACTAATTATTAACTCATAAAGAAACTAAAGAATACATCAGTGAACTCAGTGCATGGACAGTTCAACAGAGACAGGTGTTAGAGGTAAGTGAAAGGGTGAGTTGTGACTATCAGTTGTGCATGAGATTTTGCACATGCATGGATTTGAGTAATGCCAATGAGGATTGTGCAGTGTGGGCCAATATCAAGGCAATTGTAGCTTGTGCTCACATGAATCTCTTGCAAGATTGTGCAGTGGAGGCAGGCAAAGCAGTGGAGGAGATTTGAACCTATGACTTGTTCGGATCTGAGCTAGTTTTGTGTGTAACAGGTGGAGATAGTGCTGGATACTTGAGAGGAGTATTGTACTATGTATTGTTACATGTTCTCAATAATTATAATATACAGATAGTGTGGGGTTTTAGCTGTATGCTTTCCCCGGGTTACATACTGTGTTAATGTGCGCATGTGATTGATGTTTCATTGATTTTAATGCTGCTAAATTGATGATCAACATAGAGGAGGTTATGTATTATGCATGTATTCCACAATAGTGTATAATCAGGATAATCTCTGTGAATAAGTGTTTATTATTCAAAATTTCTACATGGTATCGGAGCTGTTGATCATCAGATCTATTATTCAGAAAGTGTTTACATCTTATTTCTTCAGGCAGAGTCTGTAATCGTGCCAGGTAGCCTATGGATTCATCCTTCCTTTGGAAGGTGAGATATCTAGTAAAATCCCATCAGTCAATTTCTGTACAAGAAATACTTTGTTCTCACGAATCTTAGATCAAAGGCGGTTGAGTTTGGAGCTGGTGGAATTCGAATTTGCAACAGTGTTTTCTTGGTATCAACGTGGCAATGTCTTTCAACGGATTGCGATTGGAGTATGCTCTTGAGGGCAGCTCAAACTATATTGCATGGAAGGACAGGATGGAGGCAGTGTTGGATGATAATGGGCTGAAGGATTTCATAGAGGCTGATGTCCCAAAGCCTACTGATGCTACGCAGGTTGATGCTTGGCAAAAGAAGACAGCAAAGTGTCGAAGGATTATGTTGGAGGGCGTGAAGGATCACATTGTGTCCAGCCTACATGGTAAGACTTCTCCATACTTGATGTGGAAAGCGTTGACAGATCTATTCCAAAGCAAGAGCGATCAGAGGAAGCTGGCGCTCAAGGATAAACTCAAAAACATCAAATGTGAGAAGGGAGACAGTATGCCCAAGTATCTCACGAAGTTCACTCAGTGCAGAGATGAGCTGGGAAGTGTGGGCGTGACTGTCGATGATGAGGACTTGGTGAGCTTGGCTCTCCTTGGTCTTCCGAAGAATTGGCATTCCTATTAGGACTCTGTCAATGGTCGGGAGAAATTTCCAGGATGGGAGAGACTTTGGTCAGATCTTGTGCAGGAGGAGATTAGGTGGAGTACCAGGACGGATCTGCATCAAAGGGACCTGATGAAGAAAATTGCGCTTTGGCTGCCAAAGCAAAGAAAGGGAAGAACAAGAAATCTTCTCAGTCTGGTGTGAAAGGCAAGAAGCAGGACATGTCCAAGGTGAAGTGCTTTCACTGTCACTAGCACGGACACTATGCCACTAATTGTCCGCAAAAGAAGAAGAACAAGCAAGCTGCTAGATCTGCAGCAGGAGAGGCTCTAGCCTCGCAGTTTGAGCTTGATTTTTCATTGATCACATGCTTGGTATCAAGTGTGATGGGATCAGTGTGGTTCTTGGACAGTAGTGCATCTTTTCACATGACATGAGATCGAGATTTGTTTTCTGATCTGGAGGACAAAGATCTTGGAGTGCACATCGAGATGGGTGATGATGGTAGATATAGTGCGACCGGTATCAGTACCATTTCCTTTGAGAGGGAGTCTAGTAAACCCTTCGTATTGAAGGAAGTGATGCATGTTCCAGGATTGAAGAAGAATCTTATCTCTGTGGCGATGTTAGAAGACAAGGGATATGATGTTGTTTTCAGCGAGGGAAAGGCTTTCCTGCGCAGCAAAACAACTGGAGAAACCCGGAAGATAGGGGTTCGAGTGAGGAACCTTTATCAGTTGCATGTACATGGATGCATAGCAATGGCATGCAAGGCAGAAGGATTAGTGAGCCGGGATGATGGCGAGTTGTGTCACGGGAGATTGGGTCACCTTCACCATGGAGCCTTGAAGATACTGCAGCGGATCACTACAGGGCTTCCTAAAGGCACTCTTGTGCAGTCAGATCAGTGCAAGGGGTGTGCTTTGGGAAAGTTTTTGAAAGCCACCTTTCACGAGAAGGATAGTCGCACCACGACGATCCTTGAGAGAATTCACACAGATGTGTGTGGACCTTTCTCAGTAGATTCGACAACAAAACACAGGTATTATGTGATTTTTGTTGATGATTGCTCTCATAAGTGCTGGATCTTCTTCATGCAGAAGAAGAGCGAGACATACTCAAAGTCCTGTGAGTTCAAAGCACTGGTCGAGAAAGAGTCGGGGAAGAAGGTGAAGGCTCTTAGGAGCGATAATGGTGGTGAATACATCTCTGGCGAGTTCAAGGATTTCTGCAAAGCAGAAGGGATTCAAAGAGAGCTCATAGCTCCCCATAACCCACAGCAGAACGGGATGCTGAGTGGAAGAACAGAACGATCGTGGGTGTTGCACGGGCGATGTTGCATGATCGGGGCCTACCCCTTCACTTGTGGGCAGAAGCATTAAATACTGCATTTTATGTGCAGAACCGTTGTCCTCACAGGATACTTGGCATAAGTACACCCGAGGAGGCTTATTCTGGTAAGAAGCCTGATCTTTCTCATTTGAGGATTTTTGGTGCTAACGTTTACATGCATGTGACGAAGGATGCCAGGAAGAAGTTGGAGCCGACCGCAGAGGTTGGGATATTTGTGGGGTACACTGATACGCCCCACAACTATCATGTGTATTTGCCAGACAGTGGTAAGACTGTTGTGCGACGAGATATAAAATTTCAGGAGGAGAAAGCCATGAAGTGTTCGCTTGAGAGGGAGCTATACTTGCATGCAGATGAGGAGCTATTAGTTCCTAAGAATGAGCTTCAGGACGTGGATCAGCCACAGGACGAAGTTCATGGAGTGGAAGAGACCACTCATGCAGCGCCAACCATCAGAGGGCGAAAGCGCTTGACAGAAGCTGAGTGACTGGCTTAAGATGCAGAGAAAGTTGTAGGACCACCTACAGCCCAACGCAGGCAGAGACAGTCACCTGATCAGTACACTGGATACATGGCTCTTATGAGCAAATGTTTTTTGACTGAGCCATCCTCTTTCGAGGAAGCTGTGGAGGATCCCGCATGGGTAGACGCCATGGTGGAAGAGTATGATTCGATTGTCAGAAACAGTGCATGGTAGATTGTTCCTAGACCGGAAGGGAAATCAGTGGTGGGTTCAAAATGGATCTACAAAGTTAAGCAGGCAGCTGACGGGAGTGTGGAGAAGTACAAGGCAAGATTTGTTGCCCAAGGCTTTTCACAGATAGAGGGGATTGATTATGAGGAGACCTTTGCACCTATCACAAGGTATTCTTCCATACGGATGATTCTTGCTCTCTCAGCGCAGATGGGATGGCACATTCATCAAATGGATGTGAAGACTGCGTTCCTCAATGGAGTCATTGAGGAGGAGGTGTACATTGAGCAGCCCGAAGGTTTTGAGATCTTCAGCAGTGAGTTGCATGTGTGCAGGCTCAAGAGAGCGCTGTATGGGTTGAAACAAGCACCACGTGCTTGGTACACACGGATAGACAGTTATTTCACCAGACTTGGATTCTCCAAGAGTGAGGCAGATCCTAACCTATACCAGATTGTGGTGGAGGGTAAGTTGCTTATCATTGTACTTTATATAGATGATTTGATTCTAACGGGTGATGAGCTGTTGATACTTTCAGGCAAGGATGATCTTACTAAGGAGTTTGAGATGAAGGACTTGGGCCTCCTTCATTATTTCCTGGGATTGGAAATTTGCAGTGCAGTGATGGACTATTTGTTTCTCAGGGTAAGTATGTTCGGGAGATACTGGAGAAGTTCAACATGCATGGCTGCAAGCCTGTTGATACTCCTCTTCCTGGAGGTTGGAAGAAGGAGGATACCACTTCGGCAGAAGAAGTGGATGCCACTATTTATCGACAGTTGGTGGAGTCGCTTATGTATCTGGTCAATACACGACCCAATATATGCTATGTTGTTAACCAGCTTTCACAAGCTATGGTTAAGCCTACCAAGCTCTTCTAGAAGGCGTACAAGCATGTATTGCGTTATATGAGAGGCACATCGGGATATGGATTGTGGTACAGAAAGGAGGATGAGGTTAAGCTATGTGGCTTCATGGATGTAGATTGGGTAGGGAGCTCAACGGACGACATCAGGTACCATCATATCAGAGATTGTGTGCAGCGAAGAATCATGTTACTTTCATACATTCCAACGGAGGATCAGGATGTTGATATCTTGACGAAGGCGCTCACCAGGAGCAAATTCGAATACCACCAAGGCAGGATAGGGGTTGCTGATAATCCATATCTTGTTGAGAGGGAGTGTTGAGAATGTGTTGAGGGCCCCGAAATCGGGTCAACAACAAGGGGGATACCCACCCGGTCTGAAACCTGGTTGGCGGCTCCTTGCCCGTTTGGAGTAGCGGGTCCGACTGGGGGTAATGGGACCAGTTTCCCAATGTGAGGGGTGATCCGGATTTAGATAGGAACGCAATAGATTATAGAGATAACCATAAATACAGAGATGCGATAACCATAAATACAGAGATGCAGCGGAAATAATACTTCATTTCATTACTGTAAAATACTGAAATATGCTTACAAACAGAAATGGAAAGAAACCAGCTAGGGCGATGGTAGCTTATCTCTGAGAAGAGATGTGGCGGCTACATGCCTCTGAACTGTTCTGAACTGTATTACAATGAGGCTCGAAGGCCTATTTATTGTTGAGAAACAATGGAAAACCCTTCACATCCTGAAACCTAACCCTAGAAGATGAAACGCCAAATTGTGGGCCCGTTTGGGTAAATTGGTACATCAATTTCCCGGGGTCGTAACTTTGGCATACGATCTCCGTTTGACGCGTACGATAGCTCGTTAGAAAGATCTATCCGAGTACTACCACTTTGGGAGGCAACATTTGTCCATGGACCCATGTTGCCCCAGAATCCCAAAAAAACGTCGTTTAGGGCCTCAAAACGGCTCCGGAAGTTCAGGACCCGAAAAACTGCTAAAAATAGTAAACTGTGCTACAATTTAGGAAACTGAAAGAGCTGAAAGAGATAGTTGTGGGGGTCCAAATGGGTTGGTGGGTGGCCACCAACATCCACCTGGATCAAGGGGTGTGTGTGTGTGTGTAGAGTTTGATGGTATTGATCTAGGGGTATTTTAAGCTAATTTAATTCTAACTTCTAAACTAACTCTATGCTATTGTAATCTAATGAAAAACAATACATCTAATCTACGCTAACCCGAGGTATTTTCTTCTATTATGCAATCTAAAAAGATTTCGAACAATAGCTGGTAATAAAGATCATTCAGCTATCATAAGAATAGAAATCCATTAAGATAAACCATTCTGCATAAAAAGTTAGGCAAAACAGTTGTGAACAGCATATCGCATAATTAGTTATTCATATGTCAAGCACAAATAAATGACTCCACCGTACAGAAGTGCCAAATGGTAATACACACATTCATACATTAACATATAAAGAACTCAGCTGCATATCACTTTAGGAATATAAGCAGAAATTAGTCAAGAGATAACAGTACCATTTATGACTGATTTCACTAATAAACTTCAAGCAATAACGATTTATTTCTACTTGTTCTAATATCTACTAAGAGTACAGAAGTGCAACATCAGTAACAGACATTAAAATGCAAACATAAATAAATCTCGATCCATCCATTCATCAAAAACCCCCTCCGAGGGTGCAAAAGTGCATGTTTTGAGGACAAGTTTTTTGACAGATTTCCGGACCCTTCTCTAAATGCCATGAGAAGGGTTAAATACTACTAACTAATTAATCTTAATTACACAAATTTAGGGAACGGCTTCAAATGACCACCCTTTTACTAAAAGCAAATTTATTTCTAAAAATCAAATCTAATTTCTAACCGTTTCTGTATCTGCTCCTTAGTGCTGTAAGCAACGCGTTGTTCGCCCTGAAAGAGTCAGTTGGTTGTCCTTTCCTTTTGTTCGAGCTTGAAAATTAGAAATAACAAGAGCTGGCACCTCTTTCTGACAGACTAGAAGATATTTTCGAAAACCTTTCTCTAGCTGGGTGTATTCGTTGTGCGTATACTTAGTACAACCCAAGTTCCTTTCGAACTGATTTTGCTGTTGCTATTTCGGTTTCCGGTCGTGCGAATGACTCAATGAGTTAGGAGTCGTGTTGTCTGGACAATCCCCTGTATCGAGAATTGCTTCCGTTCTTTGTTCCAGGCTTTTCTGGAGCGTCCTCCTTCTTTTGCGTTTCTCTTTTTGCTTTACCCAGTCTGAGCTTCAAGATCTTTTGCAAACACGCTGCTTTTGTGCGCCTTTGACTCTGAGTCTTAGATAGTCTATTTTCATCAGCGCCTGTTGGGTGATACTCTGGAATCCGCGGTCCTGCTGCATGTGGCATCCATTTGCGGAGGCATCTTCTCTCTGTTACCCCATTGGCGCTTTCCTCTTTTCCTTAGATGTTTCCTGCATATAGATTTATATCAGTTACATGTCTTGCAGTTTACGCAAAGAAGAAGAGAAATGACGAAAAGATTGACATGAAAGCATTAAGTTCTAATGAATGCGTAATTCTGACACTCATCATGATTTGACTCTTCGAAAAACGCGATACAATCATTCTTGGATACTTAAGCATGCGATCATTAATTTCCCTTAAGGTGCGCGCTCAATTTTGGGTTTACCATTTATGTCGGAGAATTCTTGCGATGAGTCCTTTCTGCGATTGGAATCGCAATATCGAGGACTGCGACGTCATTAAGTGTTATCGCAAATTGCCAATATTGCAGATCGCAGATCGTTAATATCGTAGATCGCAGATTTTCATTCAGTTACTTATGTTGTTTCAAGCGACATTGCGATATGCGACGTCGCATATCGGCGATCGGCGATTCCTTAAGATTTTCTTTTTTTAAGAGCACTTTGAATGTATGCGACGCGATGAACTTCGCGTCGCTTCTTCGTAGCTTGTTTTTTGCGCTTAGGAAACGCTTCACTTTCTCTTTGCGATGCGATCAAGCCTTAGGGAGTCTAAAACACAAAAAACTTTAACAAAAATATTTTTTGGATTTTTTATTCAGGGTCCCCCCTTTGCTTGGTGTTATTACTAATATCAAACAAAGAGGGGGGTTGTTGATGACCACAACAATGGCGATTCACTGTGAAGAACCAGTTATCTCTGCTTTTCTATTGACCGTTCACTTCCGAAACAGCAAAATTTTTATATGTCTAAATTTTGTTATGGACAGATAGAGTAGATTACCCCTCACCTTGTCAACGATACTTTGTCTCAACCTTTTTTTTATATCCAAATTGCTTGCTTCCTCGGCTTTTTCTTGCATTCGCACCAGACATTACTTGGTCTTGATTAAAGATAAAATAAGGTCTTCTCTGCGTACTGGCTTAAAAGTATGCTCATTTGTCGTAGGTAGAGCCTCTGCTACCCACAAGCGTCCATAGCCTCGACAGGGTTACCATGTTATCCAGCAATGATCCTTTTTCCTGCTTGAGGTTACTCGCAACATTCCAGAGAAAAAATCCTTTTTGACACACTTTTCCTTTTTTAATTCTCTAAAGAACAATGTCTTGGTTTGGTGGCCAAATTATGACACAGTCATTCATTTGATTTACACTTTTGCTGAACAAGCCGGCTCGTGATGAGACCTCTTGTCTTTTGATTGCAACAATCTTAAGTCGTTGCCCTGTTTTGATAGACAGTATTGGCAAAGTCAGCAAGTTATAATATCTGTGATCATGATAAGCCGGCTCGTGATGAGACCTCTTATTCTTTGAGATATAGTGTTTTCCTTGGATTGTTTCTCTGAATGTTGCAATTTCCTTTTAGCAGGGAGGAAGTCATTGTTTTTCCTTAAGAAAGCTCTGGACGACAATAATAGAGTTTTTGAAAACAACAGTTTTGCAGAGAATACTTGTTTTATTATTGATGATACCTTTCATTGTGCTGATACAAAACAATTCTTTACCAAAGGTTGCTTTTGTCAAAGTTTTTAGAGGTTGAAACTAGCATTGTAATCAAGGTGAAGTTAACTCTATTTGTCAATAATAAAATTCAGATTTTCAAAAATTTTGCTATTTGTACAAGCGAAATCAAAATCTGATAGAGAATTGGCGTGCTCTTTCATGAATCCTTTTTAAATGATCATTTACAACGGGTTTTATTCATAAAAAGGGAAAAACAATACAAAAATAAAAACTAAAAATTAAATCTATCCTACAAAAATTAGAAGAATTCTCTTCTATGGAAAATACATTTTTAGAATTTGTCCATTCACAGGCAGAGAATCTCTCCTGCCTGTTAAATCCTGCAACACAAAAGTCGATGGGCCTATGACCTCTACAATCTGAAAAGGACCAAGCCACAGCTTCTGGAATTTCGTATGTTTGCCCTTTTCTTCATGAGCCTTATCCCATTTTAAAACTAAATCACCCATCTGAAAGTTTTTTCTGGTTATGATGCTTGAGTCAAAAGAAGATTTTATTAGCGCTTGGTGATGAGCATGGGTTTTCCTAGCTTGTTCTCTTTGCTCTTCTAGTTTGATTATTTCCATTTGTCTTAATCGTAAAGAGGAAGTAGATACTTCATCGATATATTGCACTAAAGACAAAGAGGGAATGACTAGGTGAGTCGGAAGAACCACTTCTCTCCCATAAACTAAATTAAAGGGAGAAGTGCTGATAGAAGCTTTCTTTGTAATTCTATCTGCCCATAGGCATTTACCAGCGCTTTGTGCCAATTCTTTTGGTTTTGGTCGACTGTCTTTTTAATAATCCTGATTAGGTTCTTGTTTTTTGATTCGGCCAACCCGTTGCCTTGCGGATAGTAGTTGGCAGAATACTTCAGTTTGAACCCTCTTTTGAGCGCAAACTCAGTCATTGCATTTCCAGAAAAATATGATGCATTATCAAACATTAAGGCCGTTGGCAATCCAAACCTAGTGATGATAAACTGATCTATGAATTCAATAATGTTTTCAGAATTAGCTGTCTTGAGAGGAACTGCTTCTACCCATTTGGTAAAATAGTCAGTTGCCATGAGGATATACCTATGCTGTTTAGAAGAGTGAGGAACGATCTCACCTATTATGTCCAGGCCCCATTGACTGAACGGTTGCTCAATGTTAACCGGCTGCAGTGGCATGGATGACTTCTTTTGTTTCCCTATAGTAGTCTGGCAGACTTGGCATTTCCTTACGTAATTGTATGAGTCTTTGAACAGCGTGGGCCAGTAATATCCTGCACGCAAGATTTTATGTGTGGTGGCTTCTCCAGCATAATGTCCACCTGCTGGTCCATCGTGAAGTTCCTGCAAAACCTTTTCGGCTTCAGTTTTCTCAAGACATCTAAGAAGCACAGAATCGTAATTTCTTTTAAACAGAACATCATTTATGAGCTGGTATTGTTTAGCTTTCAATCTCAGGGCTCTCTTCTTGGTGTGATCCAGGTGAAATGGAGCATACCCGTTCTTAAGAAAATAAATGGTGTCAGCATATAATGATTCTGCGTCGTTTAGGCTTACCTCATATGTGTGTACCTCTTCAGGCGAGTTCTCAGGAATTTGTGATGCTCCAGCTAACATCTTGCAGAAGCCTTGACCTCTCACGATGTCTGCTGGCTTGATCTCAAGATCGTATTCTTGTAAGGCGGTGATCCAATTTGCTCTCTTTTCGCCCACGTCCTTCTGTATCAGGCGGTTTCTTACCGCTGGGAACGGTACTATGACTTTGGTATGGGCTTTTAGCAAGAAAGGTCTGAAATATTTGATCGCTTTGAAAACGGCATATGCCTGTTTCTCTACGTCTGAGTAATTAAGTTCAGCACCTTGTAAGTTCGAGCTAAAGAATGCGATTGGAGCTTCTGCCTTTTCTTGATTCGCTTGAGTTAAAACCGCAGCATAAGATTTGTCTGAGGCAAACGTGTATAAGATAAAAGGTTCTAAAAATTTTGGGGTTGCTAAAGATGGAGCGTTGATGACAGCTTGTTTGATTAAGTTGAATGCTTCGTGCTCATCTAGACCCCATTTGAAATTTGAATTCTTTTTTATCATATTTTGTAAGGGAGAAATAATACGTGAAAAATCCGGGACAAATCTTTTGACAAAATTGATCTGTCCAAGGAAGGATTGCATGGCTTTCTTGTTATGGGGTATGGATATTTCGGAAATTTCCTTGATTCTGTCGGGTTCTATGTGAATACCAGATTTCGACACTATGAATCCAAGCAATTTCCCTTCGCTTAATGCAAAGAAAGATTTCTTTGGGTTGAGCGAAATCCCATACCTCAAACATCTTTGAAAGATTTGCTTCAAATCTTTGAGATGGTTGCTTCATTTTTTGGAGTACACTGTTATATCATCCAGGTAAATCACTACTGATTTATTGACTAACCCTTTAAACGCAATGTCCATGGCTCTCTGAAAGGTAGCTCCGGCATTGATCAGACCAAATGGCATCTTCCGATATGCATAAGTGCCCCATTTGGTTCGGAACGTAGTCTTTAACTGATCATCGGGATGCACCAGTACTTGATTGTATCCTAAAAATCCATCCAGGAAAGACATTAATTCTGAGCCTGCTACTGCTTGTAATATTTGTTCCATAGGTGGGAGGGGAAAGTTATCTTTCTGACAGGCTTTGTTGAGATTTCGGAAATCGATACAGATTCTAATGTCTCCGTTTTTCTTCCTAACGGGTACCATATTGGATACCCATTTGGAATGCCTGACGGGGAAAATTATTCTGGCTCTCAACAACTTATTAAGCTCAGTTTTTATCTGATTTTCTAAGTTAGGGTGTATTTTTCTGAGCTTCTGCTGGACAGGTTTTTCATTTTCAATCATAGGGATAGTGTGTTGAATGATAGAAGTGTTGTAAGTCTTCAACTCATCGTAATTCCAGGCAAAAAAGTTTTTGTACTGTCTCAGAAGACGGATATATGCTGATTTCTCTTCAGGGGCTAGGCCGTTGCCTAGGTGAACGTTTTGTGGCTTCTGATCGGTCCCTAGGTTTACTAATTCATAGTTCAGGGTAGAACTGTAAAGTTTAGTATTGGCGGACCTTTTAAACCGACTTTTCAAATCATATAAATCTTCTAACTTGACCACTGATTTCGGTATAGCATTGTCAGTGCCATTTTGTTGTATTTGGTGATCATGATGGCCTTCGTCGATTATCTGATTTGAGTAGGATCCTTCAGAAGTAAGGAAATTTATGATGTCAGGATCGTCGTTGAATACTCTCCAATTGGTGATGTTGTCGGGGATGGATGGTCTAAAGATTAATTCTATTGAAAACCTATCAGGACTAAAATCTTCGGAAGGAATAAGTCTAGAGGCTACGTTAGCTAACAGGTCTATGCTCGCGTTTTGAATTCTTGGAATTGACGAGATGTTGAATGCTATGAAACGTGCAGTGAGATCTTGAACTAACGATTGATAGTGCTTTAAATGACTTGACAGGCAGTGTATGGTGTTACGTACCTGTTTTACGACGATCTCAGAATCTCCAAAGACTTGAAGATACTTAACGTTCAATCCGATTGCTTTGTATAGGCCTTGAACCAAGGCTTCGTACTCCGCTGTGTTGTTCGTGCAATCGAACTCAAGTCTGCATGTGAGCATAATCTTGTTCCCGTCTGGGCTAATCAGAACGCATCCTGCTCCTGCTCCCTCATTGGATTTAGACCCGTCAAAATATAATTTCCAAAATAAAGATGTATTTACAGAATTATCTAAAAAACTAAAACATTTTGAGTCATCAGTTTGGGAGAAATTTTCAACTTGGGATAAAACTGAATTCTCTAAGTAAGGTGAAATATGAGCATTGAAATTGCCGACGAAAGAATCTACTGCGTAATTGCCTACAATGCTACTATTGTATGTTATGGCTTCATTTTCTCCTTCCAGTTCTGTCACTATGTATTTTTGGTGCAACTCTCGTTCAACCTTTATCTGATTTGGTTTACCATTGTATGGTAACCACATGTGCGACCAGTCGGTTGAGAAATATCTGTGGAGTTCTCCGACCAATCCCTGCTAAGAATCAAACCATAGAACTCAGGGATATCAGCTACTAGAATGTCGATAACCTGACACACTTTTGGGTTAGACGACAATCTTATGGTCACCTGATTAAGTTCACCAATCACTTCGACTTGGGATCGATCAAGTTGAACTATACGTACTGCGGATTTTTGAGGTTGCACATTCAATTTGGCACATATTGACCTGGGTAAAATATTCGTTGAAGCACCAGAATCGACCAAGCAATTGTGCACGTTTTTATTGAAGATTTCATATGTGAGAAAAAAAGGAGGAGTATGAGATCTTGATCTTCCTCCAATCAAGGCGATGTCATTTGGATCAATCTTATTGATCGCGTTGGTTGGAGGCCTTCCCAGATTGTGGGAAGCTACAGCTGTAGGTAAAGATGTAGTAGGCACAGCATGTAATTCTTTCATCATTATTTTCTGCTGGTGTTTCAATTTACTCAATTCATAAAGAGTGATGTTAGCCCTAGTCTTCTTCATGTCATCAATGATGTTATACTCCATTTCATCCGACACTATCAGTGTTCTTGATGGAGGTGCTTGATCAGATTGGACTGGGCTAAACTGGGTCGCTTTAGCAGTTGTCTTTTTTGTTGCGACCTTATCTTTTGTTGCAGGGCTTGCGCCCTTTTGTTTTGGGGTAGTTTGGGGAGGATCAAGTTGATTTTTGCTTCTCGTGCTAACAGGAAATGCTTCTTGATCCTCTTCTTGTGGGAGGATGAAGTCCCACATTCCTTGTAGTTCTACAACTTCTTCATCGTCGGTCTGCACTTCAGTGGTATTCTCTTCTTCTTCGTCTTCTTCAAATTCAACGTTTGAGACAGCACTGGGTGGTTTTACCTCCATGGGAGGATTTATTTTAAAAGTCCTATAGGGATTTTTCGAAGAAGTATCTGCTACTTGTTTCTTAATATCAATCATCTCATTGGACATGGCTTTCAACACTTTTTTTAATCCTTCCAAATCGAAAGGATCTTTCGTTTGCTTCTTCTTGGTGTCTTCTTTGAAAGAGATCTTCTTAGATTTGCGTTCTTCTACAGCAGATCTCTTTTCTAGGGCTACCACGCGTTTTTCCACTGCTAACGCCTCTGTCAAGTTGTCAACTAAGGTGGTCTTGTTTGCCCTATCTACGAAGATAGCCAAGTTTGGAGGTAAATCGTGATGTACCATTCACATCTTACTTCCTCGTTGGGTTGTGAAGCAGCGGGGATTTTGTTGAGGATCTTATTGAACCGTAAGTTAAAATCTTTAATGGGTTCTCTAGCCTCAGCCTTAAGATTAGATAGGTCATTGATCAATGTCGTCGTGGATCTGTCATCACCAAACTTGGTGAGGAACTGACTTTGAAAAATGTCCCAGCTTGTGATGGATCCGGAAGGTAACGAAAAGTACCACGACCCGGCTGTTCCTTGCATTGTATAAGGGAAAAGCCGGACAACAGTGTCTTCGTTAGTAACTCCATCGAGATTAACAGAAAGCATGAAATTATTGATATGTTCTTCGGCTAGCATGCCTGCTTCTAGATTGAATTTAGGCAGCCATTTCTCAGGATGGGCCGGTATAGGGCTCAGGGGTGGAGGCATTAAAACCGCCCCAGGATTGTTCCATGGAGACTGGACCATCGTTGAGCTGCTAGTCAATGGAAGTGCAGAAGATGATCCCTGATGCTGAGAAGATGAAGATATTAAGGTCTTTGATGTTTGAAGAGGAAGGGTTGTGGAAGATGAGTGAGTGATCTGGGGTGAAGATGTGGGTGGCTGACTTCGCGGTGAGGGAGTTGAAATGGACGAGGTAGATGAAAGAGTCTCTCTGTCAGACTCTGGAAGTGCTTTCCTTGCTCTTTTCCTAGTGGGGAGAGGGATTTCAGTTGGCTGGATGCCAAACTTTTCACTCTTCAATCTGGTCAGGGGATGAGCAGGATTGTACTGCGAAGTCACGCTGCCTTTAGATTTATCAGACCTCTGAGTAAAAATAGAGAATCCCTGGAGTTTACGAATCAAAGTTTGAAGTTCAGGGGGATCAATGATAAGTTGGTCTGATATATTAGAGTGTGTAGCAGCGGTGGATGCCCGAGCGACTTCTAGCTCCGAGTTTAATCGTACCGGAGAAGTCGGGGGAGTTGGTGAGGGTGATTTGCTCTCAGAATGGTATTTAGATTTTGATTTATGCGCCATTCATAGCTCGGGCCCTCCTTCTAGCGCCAAATATGTTGAGGGCCCCGAAATCGGGTCAACAACAAGGGGGATACCCACCCAGTCCGGAACCTGGTTGGCGGCTCCTTGCCCGTTTGGAGTAGCGGGTCCGACTGGGGGTAATGGGACCAGTTTCCCAATGTGAGGGGTGTGTGTGTGTGTAGAGTTTGATGGTATTGATCTAGGGGTATTTTAAGCTAATTTAATTCTAACTTCTAAACTAACTCTATGCTATTGTAATCTAATGAAAAACAATACATCTAATCTACGCTAACCCGAGGTATTTTCTTCTATTATGCGATCTAAAAAGATTTCGAACAATAGCTGGTAATAAAGATCATTCAGCTATCATAAGAATAGAAATCCATTAAGATAAACCATTTTGCATAAAAATTTAGGCAAAACAGTTGTGAACAGCATATCGCATAATTAGTTATTCATATGTCAAGCACAAATAAATGACTCCACCATACAGAAGTGCCAAATGGTAATACACACATTCATACATTAACATATAAAGAACTCAGCTACATATCACTTTAGGAATATAAGCAGAAATTAGTCAAGAGATAAAAGTACCATTTATGACTGATTTCACTAATAAACTTCAAGCAATAACGATTTATTTCTACTTGTTCTAATATCTGGTAAGAGTACAGAAGTGCAACATCAGTAACAGACATTAAAATGCAAACATAAATAAATCTCGATCCATCCATTCATCAAAAACCCCCTCCGAGGGTGCAAAAGTGCATGTTCTAAGGACAAGTTTTTTGACAGATTTCCGGACCCTTCTCCAAATGCCATGAGAAGGGTTAAATACTACTAACTAATTAATCTTAATTACACAAATTTAGGGAACGGCTTCAAATGACCGCCCTTTTACTAAAAGCAAATTTATTTCTAAAAATCAAATCTAATTTCTAACCGTTTCTGTATCTGCTCCTTAGTGTTGTAAGCAATGCGTTGTTCGCCCTGAAAGAGTCGGCTGGTTGTCCTTTCCTTTTGTTCGAGCTTGAAAATTAGAAATAACAAGAGCTGGCACCTCTTTCTGACAGACTAGAAGATATTTTCGAAAACCTTTCTCTAGCTGGGTGTATTCGCTGTGCGTATACTTAGTACAACCCAGGTTCCTTTTGAACTGATTTTGCTGTTGCTATTTCGGTTTCCAGTCGTGCGAATGACTCAATGAGTTAGGAGTCGCGTTGTCTGGACAATCCCCTGTATCGAGAATTGCTTTCGTTCTTTGTTCCAGGCTTTTCTGGAGCGTCCTCCTTCTTTTGCGTTTCTCTTTTTGCTTTACTCAGTCTGAGCTTCAAGATCTTTTGCAAACACGCTGCTTTTTTGCGCCTTTAACTCTGAGTCTTAGATAGTCTATTTTCATCAGCGCCTGTTGGGTGATACTCTGGAATCCGCGGTCCTGCTGCATGCGGCATCCATTTGCGGAGGCATCTTCTCTCTGTTACCCCATTGGCGCTTTCCTCTTTTCCTTAGATGTTTCCTGCATATGGATTTATATCAGTTACATGTCTTGCAGTTTACGCAAAGAAGAAGAGAAATGACGAAAAGATTGACATGAAAGCATTAATTTCTAATGAATGTGTAATTCTGACACTCATCATGATTTGACTCTTCGAAAAACGCGATACAATCATTCTTGGATACTTAAGCATGCGATCATTAATTTCCCTTAAGGTGCGCGCTCAATTTTGGGTTTACCGTTTATGTCGGAGAATTCTTGCGATGAGTCCTTTCTGCGATTGGAATCATAGTATCGAGGACTGCGACGTCATTAAGTGTTATCGCAAATTGCCAATATCGCAGATCGCAGATCGTTAATATCGTAGATCGTAGATCGCAGATTTTCATTCAGTTACTTATGCTGTTTCAAGCGATGTTGCGATATGCGACGTCGCACATCGGCGATCGGCGATTCCTTAAGATTTTCTTTTATTAAGAGCGCTTTGAATGTATGCGACGCGATGAACTTCGCGTCGCTTCTTCGTAGCTTGTTTTTTGCGCTTAGGAAACGCTTCACTTTCTCTTTGCGATGCGATCAAGCCTTAGGGAGTCTAAAACACAAAAAACTTTAACAAAAATATTTTTTGGATTTTTTATTCAGGGTCCCCACTTTGCTTGGTGTTATTACTAATATCAAACAAAGAGGGGGGTTGTTGGTGACCACAACAGAATGCAACAAGATGATGGAGCTTAGTGGAAAGGAGTCTCCTTCACTAAGTGGGCCCGCAGGGTATTTTTGGCACAAAGTCTATTTTTAGACATATGGATCATGGTCTATGAGTTGCAAGATGCTATTTATGGATGATTGGTCATGTTGGGAAAAATAGATGGAATTATATTTTTGGTTCACAGCGGAGTGATCAGAGTCTATTTTTAGACTGCCAGGCTAAAAATAGAAACAGTCAAATATTATTAGCCCTTAGTAATATTTGGACTCTAAACATTATCTTATTCTCTTCGAGCACTTCAGCTCGAGCTACGGATGTTGCACATGCAGCTGAAAAAAGGAATCACGTGGTTTCTTATGTGTTAGTTGAGCTATTGCATGGACGACTTCAGTTAGAACTCATGCATGTGAGTTCTGTGGAGTTGGATGTGGAGTTGATGGAGTTGTGTTCAGTTTGACTTGGTTGAACTAGTTGTATTTTAGTCTAACTAAAGAATACACTAGTGATGAGTTGTGTGAATTAAATAGTAATTAATTCACTAATTATTAACTCATAAAGAAACTAAAGAATACATCAGTTAACTCAGTGCATGGACAGTTCAACAGAGACAAGTGTTAGAGGCAAGTGAAAGGGTGAGTTGTGACTATCAGTTGTGCATGAGATTTTTCACATGCATGGATTTGAGTAATGCCAATGAGGATTGCGTAGTGTGGGCCAATATCAAGGCAATTGTAGCTTGTGCTCACGTGATTCTCTTGCAGGATTGTGCAGTGGAGGCAGGCAAAGCAGCGGAGGAGATTTGAACCTGTGACTTGTTCGGATCTGAGCTAGTTTTGTGTGTAACAGGTGGAGATAGTGCTGGATACTTGAGAGGAGTATTGTAATATGTATTGTTACATGTTTTCAATCATTATAATATATATATATATATATATATATATATATATAGTGTGGGGTTTTCAGCTGTATGCTTTCCCCGGGTTACATACTGTGTTAATGTGCGCATGCGATTGATGTTTCATTGATTTTAATGCTACTAAATTGATGATCAACGTAGAGGAGGTTATGTATTATGCATGTATTCCGCAATAGTGTATAATCGGGATAATCTCTGTGAATAAGTGTTTATTATTCAAAATTTCTACATGTATTTCAGAGGTGCATCTCTAAGTGCTTTACTGAAAAAGGCTATGGGTTTTTCACATCCTTGATCATATTTTTGAAGTAAAACAACTGCTATGGTGTGTTCCGATGTGAATGAGAAAATTACGAAGTCTCTATCAAATTTTGGACTTGTAAGGACTGGTGTTTTGGTCAAAGCCATTTTGATTTCTTCAAATTCTTGTTTGGCTTCTACTGTCCATTTAACCTTTGAATCCTTTTTTAACATGTTGTTCAACAATCTAATCAATTTAGCCAAATTAGGTATGAATCTTCTCAAAAAGTTGATCTTCCCTAGGAAAGCTTGAAGTTCTTTGACATTTCTGGGGTGAGGTATTTGTAGAATGGCTTCAATTCTAGCAAGTTCAATTCTGATGCCATCTTTGGAGATGATGTGGCCTAAGAGTTTGCTTTGTTCTAGACCAAACAGAGATTTTTTGGGATTCAGTGAAATACCATATTGTCTGCATTTTAAAAACACTTGTCTCAAATGATCTAAATGTTTCTGATCTATTTTGGAGAACACAGTGAGGTCATCAAGATATACAACCAGAAAATCGTGAATTTCTTTGGCAAAAGCTATGTCCATGACTTGTTGAAAGGTTGCCCCTGCGTTCTTGAGTCTGAATGGCATTTTAACATATTTGAATGTACCCCATGGTGTTTTAAATGCAGTTTTTTCTTGATCATTAGGGTGAACAAGAATCTGATAGAAACCTGAAAACCCATCCAACAGTGAAATTCTAGAAGCGCCTACTACCCTTTGTAAAATATGATCCATCTTAGGTAAGGGATAGCTGTCCTTCAAAGAAACCTTGTTTAAATTTCTCAAGTCAACACATAATCTGATTTCACCTGTTTTCTTCCTGGTAGGTACTAAATTGGACACCCATTCTGAGAATCTGATTGGAGTAATTATCCCTGCCTCATGCATTCGTCTGATTTCTTTTTCAATTAAAGGAAGCAGTACAGGGTTGATTCTTCTGAGTTTCTGTTTGAATGGTTTTTTATTTTCCTTGAGGGGTATTGTATGCTGAATCACAGAGGTATCATAAGACTTGAGGTCTTCATAGCTCCAGGCAAAAACATCTTGGAATTCTTTGATCAGTTCAACATACTTGAGCTTTGGATCAGGTGGCAAAGATTTGGACAATTTTATCATTTTTGGGTTTTGTTCAATTCCTATGTTGTAGTCTTCAATGTTTGCTTTTGGAGGTTCCATCTGAGGTTTCTTTGGAATGTCATTGAAATCAAAGAGATCTTCCAAAGGAGCTAATCCTTTAGGCAAATGATTGTCTTTCAAATTGATAATTTCATAATCTTCTTCAATAATTTCATCAATGTCTGTTTGTTTGAGCTCTTGTATTTCTTCTTTCGTGAATTTTGTTGGATGAAGCATTTGACTTGTATTTTCTGTTGAAATGTCTATTTGTATCGGATTGGCTGGATCAAATTCACTGATTGTGTGTTCGTCTGTGTTAGCGCTGGAAAATTCCTCTTGTAAGGTTAAAAAAAAATTGAACTGTTTATCATTGTCAAACACTTGCTAGTTCTTCAAATTATCAGGTATGGTTGGCCTGTGCCTAATTTCTGTTGTGAAATGTTGATTTGGTTCAAATGGCAATTTACAGGTACTAGAAAAAATTGCTAGACTATGAGCTTGCAAGTTATGTTTTCTTGGAATTTTGGCGAGTTGAGTTTCCAAAAATTATTGAGGATTTCTATGGCTGTTCTTCTGTATTCTTTCAATCTAGCATCATTTGTCAAGAACTTCCATTTTATCTGTTGAATGATTAAATCAGAATCTCCTAGGACTGACACTCTAGTTGCTCCCAATTCCTTCAACAGTTTGTGACCTAGCAACAGAGCTTCATATTCAGCCATATTATTAGTGCATCTAAATTTCAGCCTGTAGGCATGACCTTCAACATGTTTGTTTTCAAGGTTGTGCACCTAGACTCCTGCCGCTGCTCCTAATTTGTTGATAGAACCATCAAACTCTAAGTACCAAAGGATTTCGTGTTTAAAATTTGTATCTGGAGTTTCAGGGATCTGTTTAGCAGGGATATCTGGTTTTTCAAACTGTTTTGGTTTATCTGATATTTCATGATTTTCAGAGATTTCTTGGTTTCGGACACTAGACTTTTCATTTGTTGTTTCTTCTGTTTCATCTGCCAGAACTTTTATTTCATGTGGGGGATCAATTTCAGCATTGTACAGGATAAAAGAATCCATATCTGAATGTACTGAGTAGATAGGGAAATTTTGAGGTTTCTCTTGACTACTCACTACATACTTCATTAAGGTTTCTCTGTACAGTCTCTTTGGTTGACCAAACACTGAAATAGTAGCATAAGAGATGTCCAACTGTAGAGAACCTTGAAGTTTAGCACCCCAAGATCTAGACAATAACATACCATATTTTGGAGGAATATCGGCTACTACTATGTCCATCAAAATGGTTTTGGCAGGATATTGGACAAGTTACACACACAAATCTTTGATTAAACCCAAACACTTGACCTGACTTGAATCAAAAGAGAAAAGGTCTTTATATGGCCTAGTTATGTCAAGGTCAAGTTTTTCCATTACAAATTTTGGTATTAAGTTATGGGAAGCACCGGAATCGAATCCTTAAAAACATTTATTAAATCTTCTGAATCCTTGTTCACGGGAATTTTGAGTGATCTGCTGATTTGACTTCTGTAGACATCATGTTTAGCTAATTCTGATAATGGAACAACTATCTTTATTTTGCCTACTTCTGTCTCAAAATTGAAAGGTTTCTCGATCTGAGTTTTTGTAATTCGGACAGCTGGATTTTCTGCATTTTTCTCTTCTTCGGGAGTGGGATTATGTGCTGAAATGTTTTCCAAATCATTATCTAGAGGTTGTTCTTCTTTTTCTTTAGCATAAATAGCAGTGGGAGACTGTCTGTTAGGTGGTTGTTTGTCTGATATATCTTCAACAATTGGATTAGTTGGGTTAGGGTGTGTTTTAGAAAGAATATGTACAGGGGGGTTACTGACCTTTCCTTTGTTAGGCTGCTTGATATTTTTTTGTTTGCTGATTTCAGGGACATCTATCCTTCTGCTCCTTAGATTGTATTGTTTGTGGACTTCATAAATGGATGTATCATATCCCTCCCTAAAGTCAAATGATTCTCCTGAATGAGTTTGGAATTGTTTCACAATGTGAGCTTCTTGATCTTCATGGGTCAAGAAAAATTGTTGTTCATTGTTGAGTCCCATCAAATTGATTTGAGTGTCTTCTGTTGGTTCATCAGAAATTGAGACTTCATCATAATTTTCTTGAAATGGGGGCCTAATATTTTGGTCAGGCCCTATCTTTCCCGTGTTAGGATTTTGATTCTTCCTGAAATTTGGATTTCTGCCAGCATTGCTAGGTTGACCATCCCATGGGGAATTTCTCTCAATTGTTTGAACTCTATCTCCAAGCATGTCCATTCCTTTAATAATTGCATCTAATTTCTGTTCAAAGGAAGAAAGCTCTTCTTTGAAAGGTGTTCTCCTTTCAGCTCTGGCTCTAGACCGTTTAGATATTAGATTGGCTTCAACACTGACAGCTATGCTCTGCATTTCTTCTAAGTTTTGGGGAGCTCTTTCCCTAAGTTGGTAAGCCATATCTGAGTCAAATGCATCAGGGAATTTGATCAAGGCTAAATCTGGAGGAGGTCTGAGATTTTGAGGGATAGAATTGTAAACATTGTTGAATCTGGTACAGTAATCTTGGACAGTTTCTTGTGTGCCTCTTCTTAGGTTCTCATACTCTGATAAAATGTGCAGAGGATCTTTTTTCTTTTCCCATCTGTTCAAGAAGGTCTGATAAAGAGCTTGTGGGTCATTAATACTATTTGCAGGGAGGGCTCTAAACTAGTGTTGAGCCCCAAACTTGCATCTTTCCTATACACCTTTCTATACTTTTTCCATTTACCTGGACCTCCTAAGCTGTCAACATCATTGCATATTAGTTTCAAAAGAGCATATAAAGTGGTTTCCTAACTATGTTTTGTCTCTGCTGTTTGAATTAGATTTTTGCTCATTAAGCTGCGGAATCTTGTCACTTTCCGCAACCGATTCAACTTTCCGTAGCCTTTTTGTTAAAGTTTATATTACAGGTGTCTTCAGGCAAATCGAGCCACATGGATAAGTTGGAAATGACGTGGACATGGACCGAGTCCTATTGGCTCAGTTGAATTCATCAAAGATGGTCGTGGTCAAAGGTGGTCAAGCGGTGGTCAACATAAGAGTCCTACAGCAACAGGACTCTGTTTTTCACCACGTGAAGACTTGCGTGGCCGTTCCTAGATCTCAGGGGACATATCAACACCTGTGGACTGCTCCATAAGGTGAATCCAACAGCCACCCTCAATAGATTTAATCACCACAGCAGCCATAATGCTAGATCCCTGGACGTCGATGTTCACGTGTCCTCTATCAGCGTTGTTTTTAGGAAATTAGTTATGTCATCTTCTGTTATAAATAATGCATTCCCATATGCATAATAGCTAGCCTTTGTAATGTAATTTTGCTGTGAAGAAAGCCCACTGTGTCGTGACATTATTCTTTGTTATGACTGCATTTTGAATACAAGAGAAGACTCTGTTCATAAGCATAATTCGTGGTTGATAGTTGATTGCCCGAGGTTGTGCAGAGGGCCCCTGTACACACCAAGGTTTTGTTTCATACTGTTGTACATTTCACACTGTGTTTCTTTACGTTCATGATGCCATAATTATTCACTTGTATATATTGCATTTCTTATGGTATTAACGTGTTATTTCTGTCCATAATTTTACATGATTTTATACTATTGTTAACTGATCAGTGTCTTTGTTCCACATTACAGTAGGCAGCCCAGGCATTTGCACATAGTTTTACAATGACTAATGGCATGGAATCAGTCTTGTCCTTCTGCTGATTTATTTTTCTTAGTTTTTAATTCCAGCACTGTTTTATTTGTTTCAGTTTTGTTCATTTGCTTTATTAGTTAAATTAGATATTGAATTTCTCATGTGATTTTCAGTTACCTCCAAAAGCCATAGCGAGACTAATGGTGAGGGATTGAAGTATGAATGTGTATTTTGATAATAGTTTATTTTTCTGCAAGTTAGTTATTGAATTGCTCATGTCATTTTCAGTTACCTTCGAAAGCCATATCGAGACTAATGGTGAGGGATTGAAGTATGAGTGTGTAGTTTGATATTAGTTTATTATTCTGTAAGTTACATATTAAATTGCTCATGTCATTTTCAGTTACCTCCGAAAGCCATAGCGAGACTAATGGTGAGGGATTGAAGTATGAGTGTGTAGTTTGATATTAGTTTATTTTTCTGCAAGTTAGATATTAAATTGCTCATGTCATTATCAGTTACCTTCGAAAGCCATAGCGAGACTAATGGTGAGGGATTGAAGTATGAGTGTGTAGTTTGATATTATTTTATTTTTCTGCAAATTAGATATCAAATTGCTCAAGTTGTTTATGATTACCTCCGAAAGCCATAGCGAGACTAATGGTGAGGGGTCAGAATATGAGTTGATGTAATTTGATTTTAGCTTTACTTTGCTTGCAAATTTTGGATTTCTTTGAGTTCAGTTTCTCTTGTATTTAGATAGCAGCAAGGATAATGGGTTTCATGACCAATAGTTCACTGTTTGTTTAATTAGAATAGTGGCACATTTTCATTTTCTTTTAGGAATTAATTTCATCATTGCATGTTTTAAAATCTTTTTGAAAAGTTTGAAGTTTTGGAAATCATTTTAAAGGACATCATTGCCTTGAACATTTATATCCATACTTGTCTTTTATAATTTCCATCTCACATTAGGAAATCAACAAAGATAAACCCAAAAACGACATAAAAATCAAAAACGAAAAAAAGTAAGAAATAGGTTATCTTGCACATATAGTGCGCCGCACTTCGACAGTTTACAACTCCCGGATTGACAATTAATATAGCAATTTAGGACACTCTAAATTGACCAAACATTTTGGCGCCATTGCCGGGGAAGTGTAACTGTTATGCTCTTAACCTGCAAAAAGATACCCAAATACAGAATATGCAAAGAAAGATACCCAGAACATAGAATAGTTAGAGACAACAGCAAATATTTTATTATTCATAAAGCAATGTTCACTGGCCTCTTCGAGGGGGCAACCTCCAATAGAGCAGAGCTCGATTCAAAAATAAGACACGATGCTCCTCGCAGGGAGTCTCTATCCTTTATATATGACTCATACATGCAATACCATGGATCAATACCATGGGTTTTATTAATACCATCTATCTAATACTACGGCCCATTTGCAACTAACTGTGGTCCTGTCATTAGTTGCGGGTTAACCACTTACAATTATTAATATGGGCTTTATTGACTCTTGACTATGACTCAATCCCATTACATAAATAAGGGGGTTAGGGTGGGACCCTAACATGCCCTCCCCCTTAAGACTAGCCCTGTCCTCAAGGCTGAAGCTGCGGAAACTGCTGAAGAATAGTGGTTGGTTCCCAAGTTGCATCTTCCGGAGAGGTGTCTTTCCACTTGACAAGGACTTCCCTAATCATGCGACCCCGCAGGTGCCTGTCTCGTGTGTCTAGGACCTGTTCAGGTTGGAGCCAGATTGACCCTTCTTCGTCCAATTCAGGTAGACTGGTTTGAATTCTGCAATTATTCCCAATCACTTTCTTGAGGCATGAGACATGGAAAACTGGATGGATTTTTGCAGTAGGTGACAAAGCCAACTTGTAAGCCATTTCTCCAATGCGTTGAAGTACTTGATATGGTCCGTAGAATTTTGGAGATAGTTTCTGACAACCCTTGTCTTTGAGTGATGTTTGCTTATATGGTTGCAGCCTCAAAAAGACCCGATCCCCTTCTTGAAATTGGCGCTCTGAGTGATGCTGGTCTACCTGTTGCTTCATGCGGTTTTGAGCTTGATGAAGATTCTCTCTAAGATGGGCGAGCATGGTTGCGCAGTGTTGTAGGAGTTGATCCACTGCTTGTACCTTTGAGCACCCCTTGATATAAGAAGTAGGGGAAGGAGGGAGTTGACCATATACTGCTTCATAGGGAGTCATTTTGGTGGTGGCATGATAGTTGGTGTTATACCATTCAGCTAGAGGTAACCACTGTACCCAAAGATGTTGCTTTTCTGAAGCGAAACACCTAAGGTAGGTTTCCAGACATTTGTTGACGGCTTCAGTTTAACCATCCGTTTGTGGATGATAGGAAGTACTGAGTTTTAGTTGAGTGCCTTGTAGCCTGAAGAGTTCCTGCCAAAAATTACTGGTGAAGATCAGGTCGCTATCGGACACAATAGAAGTGGGCATGCCATGCAATTTGAAGATCTTATCCATGAAAGATTGAGCGACCAAAGTCGGTGTAAACAGGTGGGGTAGGGCGCAGAAATGAGCATACTTCGAAAGTCTGTCCACAACCACCATGATGACTGACTTGTTTCCTGACTTTGGAATCCCTGTAATGAAATCCATAGAAACCTTCGTCCATATTGATGCCGGGATGGGCAACGGTTGTAATGTGCCTGGTGCATTGACGGTCTCCCCTTTGTGGCGTTGACAGACATCGCATTCTGCTACGAAAGTAAGGATGTCCTTTTTCATGCCTGTCCAAAAAAATGATTTTCTGGTGCGAGCATACGTCTTCTGAAAGCCTAAATGTCCTGCAATGGGGGATGAGTGCAATTCTGCCAAAATGCGACTTTTGAGGGTGGATGTTGGTGATATTACGACTCTGTCCCTATAGCGAAGAATCTCATCCTGCCACGAGTAGCCCTTGGTGGAATTTGGATCCGCCTGCAATTAAGAAATGAGTTGGGAGAGCCCGAGATGTGAAAACCATTCCCTGCGAGCCTCTTCACTCCATTCTGGAATGGGGAGGGAAATTGCTAGCAGAGTACTTTCCTCCTCAAATTGGCGAGATAATGCATCTGCTACACTATTGTCTTGCCCTTTCTTGTAAATGATCTCATAATCATATCCCAGCATTTTGGCGAGCCATTTATTTTGTTGTGGGGAGGATAGGTGTTGCTCCAAAAAATATTTAAGACTGTGATGGTCTGTGCGGATTTGGAAACGTCACCCCAATAAGTAAGGTCGCCAGGTCTCTACTGCATGTAAGATGGCCATCATTTCCTTCTCGTAGGTAGATTGGCCCAGATTCTTCCCACTTAGTTGTTGGCTTGTGAAGGCCAAAGGTCGTCCTTCCTACATTAAGACCGCCCCAATACCCGTACCCGAAGCATCACATTCAATGACAAAAGATTTGGTGAAATCAGGTAGTGCTAACACTAGAGTGGAACACATGGCATTTTAGAGAGCTGTAAAGGCCTGTTGTGCGTCCTCATTCCAGAAGACTGAATTTTTCTTCAGGAGTTGAGTGAGGGGCTTCGCTATGTGACCATAATTGCGGAAAAATTTGCGATAATAGCCTGTGAGACCCAAAAATCCTCTCAGGCTCTTCAAGGTCCTAGGTTGAGGCCAATCCTGCATTGCCTGGATCTTTTTGGGGTCCACCTTGACACCTTCACGCCCCACAATGTGGCCCAAATACTCAACTTCTTCCATGCCAAATGAACACTTGGACATCTTAACAAATAATTTATTCTTGCAGAGCAGTTGCAAGAGTAGATCTACATGCTGAAGATGTGCAGCCCAAGTGCAACTATAGATGAGGATGTCATCGAAGAAGACAAGGACAAATTTCCTGAGATATGGTTTGAGAAGGTGGTTCATAAGGCTCTGAAAAGTAGATGGGGCATTACAAAGACCGAATGGCATGAACAGGAACTCATAATGGCCTTCATGAGTTCAGAAAGCAGACTTTGGAATGTCAACTTCCTTCATGAGAATTTGGTGGTAGCCTGAGCGCAGATCCAGCTTAGTGAAGAATTGAGCCCCATTGAGTTCATCCAGCAAATCATCAACCACCGGGATGGGAAATTTATCTTTGACTGTCAACTTATTGAGGGCCCTGAAGTCTGGACACATCCGCCACTCCCCATCTTTCTTGAGCACCATGACCACTGGTGATGAATAAGGACTAATGCTGGGACGAATGACACCTTCTTCCAAAAGTTCCTTGATTATTTTTTCTATTTCATTCTTTTGGGTGAATAGATATCTGTATGGGCGCACATTTGGGGGCTGGGCCCCTGCAACCAAGGTGATGCTATGATCATGTTCCCCTCTCGAAGGTGGAAGCTCATGAGGCTTGTCAAAGACCGGCAGATGGTTATTTAAAATCTGTTGCATCTCAGGATGAATTGGCAGAGACTTGGTTGCGACTGCCTGGATAGCATTAAATTGAGCTATAACTCCATGATGGCCCTTTTTTAGCAATTTTTCCATCCTATGCGAGTTGATGATAGAGGGAGCTCCCACCTGGAGTCCATGGAGGGTATGTTTGGAGTTGTTCTGCTTAAAACTCATATATAAATCCTGGAAATCCATTGTGATTGGCCCAAGAGTGCGGAGCCATTCAGCGCCGAGGACAATGTCGCACCCTCCCATGTGTATGGCAAACATGTGGGTCTTCAACTGATAATCCCCCATTTGAAGTTTGACATTTTCACAGTGGCCTTCACATTTCATTGTGCCCCCATCCGCAATTTGGACTTGGAAGTTAGAAACTGCTCGTACAAAACAATGCACTGCTTCCGCGACTTTGTGATGGATGAAATTATGTGTACTTCCACTATCAATCAAGACTACTACTGGGTGATGTTTAATAAAACCTCTAATTTTGAGAGTTTGAGGTGAAGAATCCCTGCCAAAGCATGCAGCGAAATAACTGGTTCGTCAGGGACATTGTCCTTTTGGTTGTCCTCTTCTACCGCCTCATGTTCCTCAAGTGGTGGATCTTCCTCCAATGAGCTGTAGTCAGTGGCATCAATTTGAAAAAATTTGGGCTCTTTTCATTTATGACCTGGGGAGTATTTTTCATCACAGTAGTAACATAATCCTTGCTTTCTTCTTTCGGCCATTTCTGCAGGTGACACCTTTTGGACCTTAAGTGTTTGAGTCGTGTTGTGAGCCTGTGGGGGGCGACCCTTAGCGGAGAAATTTGGGCGACTGTACTGGGCTGCTAACGCACGTTCCACGTTACAAGCTACCTTGCAAGCCTCCATCCATGTGGGAGGGTGGTGCAGTAGGACTTGGGCTTTTATGGCTTCTTTAAGACCGCTGATAAAACATTCCATGTAGAACACATCTGAGAGACCCCTAGTGCGGAAGGCTAAGGCTTCAAAGGCTGTAATATATTCATCCACTGTGCCAGTCTGTCGGAGCTTAGTAAGACGACCCAAAAAAGAAGATTCTTGCGATCTGTAAGAGCTTTTTTGAAGTTGGTCCAAGCCAGAAAAGGTCCATTGCAACGTTGATGCCATTCCCACCATTGCCACCTTTCATTGTCCAAGTACATGCTCCCCACCATAAGCTGAGTCTCATTATCTAAGATGTTATTCAGATTGAAATACTGCTCCATTTGTGCTATCCATGCTGCTGGGTGAGAACCTTCAAATTTATGCATATCCAACTTGGGAGGTCGCTGACGGGATTGTTGGTGGGTGCCCCAGACGTGAGGAGAGTGGCTAGACTTACCCTCATTGTGTCCATTGCCATTATACACCTCCTCGTGGGCTTCCTCCTTGCCCTTCGAGATTAGGGTAGATAGTCTGTCAAGTTGACTTTGGATGGATTGCAAGGTTAGTTCAAGTTTGTCAATCCTCTCATTGGCCATAGCTTGAGCTCTAGTTTCTACCATGCACCGATCAGATGTTCTTGAGATTTGGGACTGCCCAAAAAAAAAAATCAGTAAGAATTGAATGGTACCACCGTGCTTAGCTCGTCGTCCTGATTCTGATGGGCTAGATCACCAATAAGCGCCCCGGGAGATCTCAGACTGCAGTCGCCAAATCCTCAAAATGTCAATGCTGCCAAAAGTCCTGCGAAAATTATGCCTGGTCTATGAACCCCACACAACTACTCAGATCTGGTGGATCTGAGAGATCTGAATGGCGGATCGGATAGCTCTGGGCGGCGGAATAGAATGCTGCTGCGGATCTGATGGATCTAATAGATCGGAATGGCTAGTCTACTAACTCGGAACTGCGGACTGATCTCTGCTGCTGCTACACCCCTTTGAACAAGCGGATCTGGCAGAGATGATGCGTGATCCCAAGATAGAAAAGGGAACTATGGTCTCGAGGAGTGTCAGGTGCTACAGATTGCAATATACATAAGGGTCTGACAGTAGTACTCGGCCCAATGTTTCAGGGCTCTAACTAAGGAGGATCAACCGTACCCTTAGCCGTACAACCCGACTACCCTATAGTATGGGCGAGTAATCTCTCTGAGTGTTGTTTTCAGTGTACTGTAGCAGCAAGACGGCCGACGGTTTATCTATGGCGAGGTTGCGGAGGAGCTAAGGGGCTTCCGATATACCCAGAAGGTACTTGGAAGACAGTCCGTACGCGGTTCTGTCTAATGCGCTACTACTCGAAGGGGTACCCACAGGGGTTACAAGGGAGTCCAACAAGCGTGACCACCTCTTGTATTTCCTGCGTGCATGCCTCCCCAAATCTGCAGGTTTATGCGCTCAACGACAGATCCCGTGGTTTAAAGACGTCGGAACACGTCTCTAGCCAAAAAAAAAATTGCTAAGAAATGGAGATCCCACCGGCCCTGGAAAGTGCTCTGATACCACTTGTTATGCTCTTAACCTGCAAAAAGATACCCAAATACAGAATATGTGAAGAAATATACCCAGAACATAGAATAGTGAGAGACAACAACAAATATTTTATTATTCAGAAAGCAATGTTCACTGACCTCTTCGAGGGGGTAACCTCCAATAGAGCAGAGCTCGATTCAAAAATAAGAAACGATGCTCCTCGCAGGGAGTCTCTATCCTTTATATATGACTCATACATGCAATACCATGGGTTTTAATAATACCATCTATCTAATACTACGGCCCATTTGCAACTAACTGTGGTCCCGTCATTAATTGCGGGTTAACCACTTACAATTATTAATATGGGCTTTATTGACTCTTGACTATGACTCGATCCCATTACATAAATAAGGGGGTTAGGGTGGGACCCTAACAGTAACTAGGTAGCCAATTTCTTAAAAAAGAAAAAAAAATATTCAAGGAAGGTAAAAATTGATAACTTCTCAAAGTATGCTCTCCTCTTGCACCTAGTGTGATTTGGAGGATCAGAAAAGAGAGTTATTGGTTCAATAATTTCTTGATTATGCTCTCTTCTTGCACCTAGAGTGATCTGGAAGATCAGAAAGAGAATTATTAGCCCGACTTGAAGATAAAAACTAAAAAATGACATGCATAGAGCAAGAGATTCTAGGGGAAGGTTTATAGCTAGGGCCAAGAGTTTGATTTTTACAACTCCATCTACTTCAAGGCATAGACAAGATACACCTCCATCATCTCCAACTCACACTCCTAGCCTTAGGATTCTTGGAATTTAAGGGGCAGCAGCTAAATTAGGAGACTCTCCCACACTATCCACCAAATCTGACTTAGGAAAAAAACCTTTCTTCACTTTTACAGGGGAACATATTGTAATCAAAGAAGTAGAATCAGCTGAAGAAGAAGAGGGAGAAATTCCTCCTCATTTGCCATTAATAGAATAACCAGAGGACTTTGAAATCTATGAGGAAACTATCATGACAGAGGAAGTAGTAAATGGATTAGGAGGTGGAGGTAGAGATAGAGGTAGATGAGGAGGAAACAATGGAGGAGGTAGAGGTAACAATGGGGGAAATAGGGACGGAGATAACTCATTTGGATTTCCTATAGTGGATGAGGAATCTCGTAAAACAATGAAAAACATCTGACCATATGTCCTCCCAAACTTTTATGGGTTGCGAAGTGAGGATCCTGAAACATTTCTATTTGAGTTTGAAGTCGTGTGCCAAACTTATGACTATATGGAAGACTCTCAAAAACTCAAATTGTTTCCTTCAACATTGAAAGGAGTTGCTTTGAAATGGTTCATGGGATTAGTCTCTCAATCTATTAGGACTTGGAATGATATGAAACAAACATTTTTGGATAGATACTCTGACTATTGCATGCCCACCAACCATAAGGATGAGGTATTCAAAATGGTGCAAAAAGAAGATGAAAACTTGGAGGATTTACTTGAAAGATTTCAATACAACCTGAAAAGAGAAAAAATGAGTAACTTAGATGAGGAAACCTTGAAAGCCCTTCTATTAAAATCCATTAGAGATGAATGGATAGATATTTTAAACATGATGGGAAAGGGAGATATTTCTCAACTTCCACTTCATGACATAGCAGAACTATGTGTCCATCTCTCAAGGGGAAAATCTAAAACTGGAAAAGGGCCTAGAGATCCTTCTCTTATTAGAGCAAACAAATCTGCAATTGGATTAGTAAGTAGGGCAGAGATTGGAAATATGCTTGATGAGTTTAAAACTGATATTTTAGGGAGCCTTAGTGAGCAACTAGACACCCTTAAAATACAAAACAAGAAGAAAGTTGAAGCTGAAGCTTTGGCCATCTTTTGTCCAAAATGTAGGAAGAAACATGCTCTAAGGGAATGCCCCTTGGATGCAAAAGTTGTAGAAACATGTATGATTTGCTCATAAAGCCATGAGACCAAGGATTTTCCTTCAATTCCTGGGCTCAAAGTTGTCTTTCAAGAAGATCCAAATTCAATAGTCTCTCTACTTTGTTTCAAGGAGACCTTGGCAGGGGCAACAAAATCAAGGGTTTAACAACTCCATGAACTTTCAACCCCCACCAAATTGGAATCCTTGGCAACAACCTTGGTCCCAACAACAAAATCCATATCAATCATGGGTACAAGGTATGCAAAATCCTTATGGAAGAGTTGCTCAATTTTATCAATATCCTCCATCTTTTCAAAATCAACAAGCTCCACAACTTCCAAATCAAAATCCACAACTTTCATTGCCATTTCCACAACAACAACAACCTTCTCAACAAAATCCAAATTCTCAACTCTTGCTTCCATTCCAACAAAAGACAAATCAACTACCATCCCAACCATTGCCAAATCCCAATAATAAAAATCCTCAGAATGCTTACATGGTAGAAGGACAACAATTTCCTACCTATATGATTGTTCCTCTCAATGATGACAACTCAGATCTGGTAGAGTTTTAGAAAAGCCTTCTATAGATGCTCAAAAACAAAGCATTTCTAAGGAAGATTCTCTTAAAGCCAATAAAGGTTCTAAAGAATCTCTTCAAAACCCAAACACTCAAAAAGAAAAAGGAAAATAGTCAACCCCCACAACTCCTATAGTTGAGCAACCTGCATCTTCATCCACACCTCCTTTCTCTAAAAGATTACAAATTGACAAAGGAGTGGAAAAACAAATCTTGTTTCTTGACTATGCTTTCCTAGATGAATTAAAGAATGTCTGTATCAAGATTCCCTTGCTACAAGCCATTAGAGAGATTCCTATTCTAGCAAAAACAATAAAGGAGTTGAGTCTCTAAAGACCAGGAAGGAAACCAAGAGATACAAGAAGAATCCACCTGGTAGAAAAAATTGCAGATATCATGATGGGAAAAATTACCATGCAAAAGTATGTAGATCCTGTTAGTCCAATTGTCAAGACACATATAAATGGGGTATAAATTCCAAACACTTTGATTGACTTAGGGGCCACTATCAACATTATGAGTAGATAGACTATGGAACATCTAAAACTTCCTAATCTTCTTTTTACACCTACTTTACTGCAACTTGTAGATCGATCAATTATCAAACCAAATGGTGTATTAGAATATATTTCAGTCTCCCTAGATTCCTGGGAATATCCAGTAGATTTCATGATTTTGACTCCCAAGAGTAATTTAGGAGGGCACCCACTCATTTTAGGAATACCTTGGCTAGCCACAACTGATGCTTTCATTAGTTGTAGATCTGGAGATATGTACATTTCTGATGGTAGTTCGACAAAGAAATTCAATTTGTATCCTCTAGCAAAAACAATTACAAAAGTAAGAGATAATGAATGGGTCGATGATGAGGACACTATACAACCTGTCTTTACCATTTCCGAAATCAGTGAAGATAGTCAAATTCTGAACACATTAGAAAATTTTGAAACATCTTCAGAATATGACCACACACAATTTCAGATAGATTCTGACATTGAGTATCTATCATCTAGACAAATGTCTCTTTACTCTATGGAACAGTTCGATAGTTCCGCCATTGAGATTTTTTCAGGTAAAACAATGAATATCAACAAAAATTTGGAAAAATCACAACAGGAAGAGCTAACCAAAATCTTGCAAAAATATTCTACTGCATTTGCATGGGAGTATACTAATATGAAAGGTATTGACCCTAAGACTTGCATTCATCACATCTACATCGAAGAAAACAATAGACCAATCAGACAACCTCAGAGAAGGATGAATCCAAACCTTAGGGAGATAATGAAAGAAGAGCTCCAAAAACTACTCAATGTAAACTTCATTTATCCAATTTCAGATAGTGGATGGGCTTCCCCTTTGGTTATAGTACCTAAAAAGAATGGTAAATGGAGAGTATGCATTGATTACAGGGAATTGAATAAACCAACTTTGAAGGATCACTTTCCTTTGCCCTTTATTGATCAGGTATTAGATACACTAGCAGGCAAAAAGTACTTTTCATTCTTGGATGGTTTTAGTGGCTATAATCAAATTTAGGTAGCACCTGAAGATCAAGATAAGACCACATTTACCTGTCCATGGGGAACTTTTGCTTACCAAGTGCTTCCTTTTAGATTATGTAATGCACCTGAAACATTCCAAAGAGAAGTACTAGGAATCTTTTCTGATCTAATCCATGATTGTGTAGAGGTTTATATGGATGATTTTACAGTTTATGGTAATTCATTTGAAGAGGCATTAGAGAATTTGGAAAAAGTCCTTATAAGATGTAAAGAAACAAACCTTTAATTAAGTCATGAAAAATGCTTTATGATGTTCACTGAAGGTATTGTTTTGGGACATCACATTTCAGGGGATGGGATTAAAGTTGATAGATCAAAAGTTGAAGTCATCTCCAAGTTGCCTATTCCAAATTATCAAAAAGATGTTAGAAGTTTTCTAGGACTATAGAAGATTTATAGAGAACTTCACTAAAATAGCATCTCCACTTTTCAAATTGCTCACAAAAGACTGTGAATTCAAATGGGATCCTGGTTGTCAATCAGCATTTGAAACTTTGAAAACAAGAATATCTGAGGCACCCATCTTGAGAGGGCCAAATTGGAAACTTCCTTTCCATATTTCTACAGATGCTTCAGATACAGCTCTAGGGGCTGTGTTGGGTCAAAAGGATTTAGTTCCTTATGCCATTTATTATACCAGTAAAAACTTAACTCCCACTGAGTTGAACTATACTGTAACAGAAAAAGAGTTCTTAGCTGTTGTTCATGCAATCAATAAGTTTAGACATTATATAACAGGCTATGAAACTTTTGTCCATACTGATCATTCTGCGATTAGATATCTAATGAACAAACCTGTTACTAATGGCAGAGTTACAAGGTGGCTCTTACTTTTACAAGAATTCAATATTATTGTGTTGGATAGACCAGGGAAACAAAATACAGTAGTTGATTTTTTGTCTAGGATCCAAAATACTAAAGAAGATTCTCCTGTAGAGGATAAGTTTCCGGATGAATATTTATTTGCAGTAACTACTACGACCCTTTGGTATGTAGATATTGCTAACTATTTGGTTACAGGGAAACTACCTCCACATCTATTTCCTAGTGAAAGAAGAAAAATTATTCAGGAAAGTTCAAAATATTCATGGATTTCTAACGAATTATTTAAAACAGGGCCAGATCTTATGATCAGAAGATGTGTTAGGGAAGATAAAATGCCTGACATCCTCAAGGCATGTCATGATGAACCATGCGGCGGACACTTTGCTGACAAAAGGACAGCCTATAAAATCCTCTCTTTAGGATATCATTGGCCTTCCCTCTTCAAAGATACAAAATAATATGTCAAAAGGTGTGATAGCTGCCAAAGAGTAGGGAAACCGACTCTTTCAAATGAAATGCCATTGCAACCACAGGCACTCATCAAACCCTTTGAAAAATGGGCTTTAGATTTCATTGGACCTATTAATCTACCATCTAAACAAAATAAGTATATATTGGTATGTACAGATTATGTCACTAAATGGGTAGAAGCCAAAGCATTACTTTCGGCTACTGAAAATTCAGTTGTTAGTTTTCTTTATGAGGATATTTTTACTCGCTTTGGTGTTCCAAGAGAAATTGTGACATATCAAGGAAGTCAATTCACATCCAACATGGTGGAGAAGCTGATGGAAGAATACAAAATCAAACACAGAAAATCTACTCCTTACCATCCGCAAGCAAATGGCCAAGTGGAGTCTACAAACAAAGTTATTGAAGGCATCATCACCAAAACTATTCATCTACACAGAAGAGATTGGGCAGAAAGTCTTCCTGAAGCCTTATGGGCCTATAGAACTACATGGAGGAATACAACAGGACATTCTCCGTATGAACTTGTTTATGGGAAAAAAGTCCTGCTCCCCATTGAGTTCCAAGTCAAAACCTTCAATATGGCAGTTCAGTTGGGGATGGATCTATTAGAAGCCCAAAAGCACAGAATGGAGCAGTTGAATGAGCTAGATGAGATCAGACAAGAAGAAATCCTAAGAATTGATCTAGTTCAGTATCAAAGAGCTAAGTGGCATGACAAATACATCAAAGAGAAAAAGTTTCAAGAAGGAGATTGGGCATTACTATTTGATTCCAAGTTTAAGACTTCAAAAGTAAATTTCAGACTCATTGGCTTGGGCCATATGAGATTGACAAAGTCTTTAGCAATGGGGTGGTAAGAATCAAAACCATTGATGAATTTCAAACTCCTCTTATTGTGAATGGCCACAAATTAAAGATCTATCATAAGCCACTCTCAAAAGAGGAATTTGTCAAACTGTTTCAAGAAAGTTCTGCAATGAGGCTGGTGAAGAAGAATCCTTCTTCTCCACCAGCCTAGCTTTTGTTCCTTTCTGTTAAAAAAAAAAAAATTGTATAAGCCTAAAAACCAATCACTGATTGGCAATCTGATATAGAAAATATAGAGTGAAAACCAGGAACACCTGACACCCTATATTTTCCAAAAAAAAAAATCTCTCTTTCTTTCCCATTTTCATTTCACTTCACCTCATTTTCATTCCACTCCATTTCATTTTCATTTCACTCCACTCCATTTCATTCCACTCCATTTCATCCATTTCATTTCATTGCACCAATAAAAGTTTCTTTCATGACCATTTTCACTCAGTCAGTTATCATCTATCCATTTTCATTCAGTCAAGTGGTTGCTGTGTTAGTTTCCGCAGCTGGAATCAGTTTCCGCAGCCATAAGTAGTTTCTGCAACCACCACTCTGTTTTTCAAATTAACAGTCAAGATGTTAGTTCAATAATCATGAAAGCAAATGCAGGTATGACCGAGGACATATTATGAAGACATGGAGCACCTAAAGGCATCAATAAGGAGCAGTTGATCATGGACAAACAAATGGCAAAAATTCCAAGGTATGAGTAAAATTTTATTTCAAATAGCAATCAAAACACATTTTTGCATAGTTATTAAACCATAAGCTCCACTATATGCAATGATTGCCATGATAGCTCCATAACCATTCCACGACATTCCTCCACGAACCATGCATTTATTTTCCAAACGGTCTTATGATTAGCCTTCGGATTTAATTTGTGTTGGCTGCATCTTAACACTCCACCTGTAATCATAAGGACGTGGTCGATTTGACTACGGCTCTTCTCAGCCGCACAAAATCCGCAGCCGTTTCATGAACGTGTTTGCGTCTACTCTGCAGCCAACCAATTTAAAATTCCGTCGGATGCACTGTACTCTCCCTACTATTCTATTAACATCACGGCTGCATTTCCACCTTGCTCACATAAGCCTTCACCCCATTTCACGAATTCACTTCCGCTGCCTGTCCTCTGTTTTCTGCTCACAGTTACTGGTTTTCTCCATAAACTCTGTTCACTCCCATAGACCAGCCATCTCACTTCCGCTAAACCCTCCTCACGCAGACAATTTTTAAGAACAGGAGGGATGGGTCTGTTGTTGAGGGCAGAACCGGAAGGGCCTAAGTTTTTGGAAGGATACCCGCAAGTGAAAGACTTACTGAAGAAGGCAAGATGGCTACGTTTCATTCAAAAATTTAAGGGCCACAATAAGGAGATTACAAAGGCTTTTGCGAGGTCTTTTAACGACCAGGTGGTGGAAATTGGGGACCTTAAGTTTACAATCACCGAGGCATCCATAGCAGCTGCTACAGAACTTCCCCAGGAAGGTGAACGTTGGTTCAAGAACAAGAGCTTCGACGAGAAGGCGTGGAGAGTCATACTACGCAACCCGGGTATGGACGTAATTATATTAAAACGAGGAATTCATGCCTATGCTTTAAAAGAGGAGTGGGCAAGCTTATTGTTAATCATTCAAAAGTTCATTACTTGTGAAGGCCATTTTGGGGCAATGTATATGTATCATACTCGGTTGTTGATGAACTTTTTAGAAAACCAAACCCTCAATCTGCCCTACTTTTTATTGCTGAGCTTGAAAAAGATGTGCACAACAGTGCAAAAGAATATAGAAGACATAGAACCCCATTTGTATCATCATGGGCTTGTGAGAATTCTAATTGAAGACCAATTGAAGAAAAATAGGGACACCTGGGAATGGTTTTTGGTGAGAAACTACTTTCAAGAGCTACCCAAGGTACCTAAAAGTAGTACAACAAGAAGGAGTAGGAGAGAGTAGAAAAGTGTAATAATTCAAGACCCTCCTATTAGCAAAACCAAAGAAGTTGATCAAAAAGAGAGGCTAAAAAGAACAAAGGATAAAAACCAAAGAAAATCAAAAGGGAAATGAGACATAGAAGCTGTATATCAAATTGCAGAGCCTTCTCAAAAAGAAGATCACCAAACACTGTCTGAAAGGTTAGCTTATCTTAGAGAACAAGCGGCTGCAGCCAAGAAGAAACGAAAGGAAAAATAGAGTAAGGAGGAAGATACTAGTCCACAGCATGTGAGAAGAAGCTCTAGGCTTAAGGGGAAATTAAAGACAGTAAAAACCAAAGGGCCCCACTTTATTGATTTGGGGAGGAAACCCCAGAAAAGCCTCCAGCAACCTCTCCTGACCGTAGCCCACACCATACTTCCATTTCACAGCCAGATCTTGACATGAGTCCTTCTCGGCCAGAGTTTGAAATCAGTCCCTCTCAACAGGATTTTGGCGTCAACTCAAGGAAGGCTACACCCGAGGTAGACCCAAATCAGCAGGAGATGTACGATTATATAGAATCCTTAGAGAATACAGTTGCAGGTCCAAGCACGTCATCCACTCAGCCTCACACAGCACAAGAAGCTCTAGTCCAATCATTGAAACAAGAAGTCTTTGAATTAGAGGTTTTAAATAGACATATTAAAAATGAAAATGAAGCATTAAAGGAGCAAAGCAGATTGGACAAGATCATTCATGACAACACTATGTTACATCTGGGATTGTGGCAAAAAAAGAACAGGAAATTAAAGAAAAGGTGCAGAAAGTTGAGTAGGGAATTGATCAGTCTCAAATTCAGATGCTTGATGAGGAAGCCCAGGATGGTAGTAGTACCAGGGAAGAGGAGAAGAGGACTAGATGTACTGGTAGAAGCTTCAGAGCACATGGACTAAAGGGAGGATGATCAAAATTTTGGTTGCATGGGGACATGCAACACCTTCACAGTGGGGGTATGTTGAGCCCCAAACTTGCATCTTTCCTATACACCTTTCTAGACTTTTTCCATTTACCTGGACCTCCTAAGCTATCAACATCATTGCATATTAGTTTAAAAAGATCATATAAAGTGGTTTCCTAACTATGTTCTGTGTTTGTTGTTTGAATTAGATTTTTGCTCATTGAGCTGCGGAATCTTGTCACTTTCCGCAGCCAGTTCAACTTTCTACCTTTTTGCTAAAGTCTATATTGCAGGTGTCTTCAAGCAAATCGAGCCACATGGGCAAGTTGGAAATGACGTGGACATGGACCAAGTCCTATTGGCTCAGTCGAATTCATCAAAGAAGGTCGTGGTCAAAGGTGGTCAAGCGGTGGTCAACATAAGAGTCCTACAGCAACAGGACTCCGTTTTTCACCACGTGAAGACTTGCGTGGTCGTTCCTAGATCTCAGGGGACATATCAACACCTGTGGACTGCTCCATAAGGTGAATCCAATAGCCACCCTCAATAGATTTAATCACCACGGCAGCCATAATGCTAGATCCCTGGGCGTCGATGTTCACGTGTCCTCTATCAGCAATGTTTCTAGGAAATTAGTTATGTCATCTTCTGTTATAAATAATGCGTTCCCATACGCAATAATAGCTAGCCTTTGTAATGTAATTTTGTTGTGAAGAAAGCCCACTGTGTCGTGACATTATTCTTTGTTATGACTGCATTTTGAATACATGAGAAGACTCTGTTCATAAGCATAATTCGTGGTTGATAGTTGATTGCCCGAGGTTGTGTAGAGGGCCCCTGTACACACCGAGGTTTTGTTTCATACTGCAGTACATTTCACGCTGTGTTTCTTTACGTTCATGATGCCATAATTATTCACTTGTATATATTGCATTTCTTATGGTATTAACGTGTTATTTCTGTCCATAATTTTACATGCTTTTATACTGCTGTTAACTGATTAGTGTCTTTGTTCCACATTACAGTAGGCAACCCGGGCATTTGCACATAGTTTTACAATGACTAATGACATGGAATCAGTCTTGTCCTTCTGCTGATTTATTTTTCTTAGTTTTTAATTCCAGTACTGTTTTATTTATTTCAGTTTTGTTCATTTGCTTTATTAGTTAGATTAGATATTGAATTGCTCATGTCATTTTCAGTTACCTCCGAAAGCCATAGTGAGACTAATGGTGAGGGATTGAATTATGAGTGTGTAGTTTGATATTAGTTTATTTTTCTACAAGTTAGATATTAAATTGCTCATGTCATTTTCAGTTACCTCCGAAAGCCATAGCAAGACTAATGGTGAGGGATTGAAGTATGAGTGTGTAGTTTGATATTAGTTTATTTTTCTGCAAGTTAGATATTAAATTGCTCATGTCATTATCAGTTACCTCTGAAAGCCACAGCGAGACTAATGGTGAGGGATTGAAGTATGGGTGTGTAGTTTGATATTATTTTATTTTTCTACAAATTAGGTATCAGATTGCTCAAGTTGTTTATGATTACCTCCGAAAGCCATAGTGAGACTAATGGTGAGGGGTCAGAATGTGAGTTGATGTAATTTGATTTTAGCTTTACTTTGCTTGCAATTTTTGGATTTCTTTGAGTTCAGTTTCTCTTGTATTTAGACAGCAGCAAGGATAATGGGTTTCATGACCAATAGTTCACTGTTTGTTTAATTAGAATAGTGGCACATTTTCATTTTCTTTTAGGAATTAATTTCATCATTGCATGTTTTAAAATCTTTTTGAAAAGTTTGAAGTTTTGGAAATCATTTTAAAGGACATCATTGCCTTGAACATTTATATCCATACTTGTCTTTTAGAATTTCCATCTCACATTAGGAAATCAACAAAGATAAACCCAAAAATGACATAAAAATCAAAAACGACAAAAAGTAAGAAATAGGTTATCTTGCACATATAGTGTGCCGCACTTCGACAGTTTACGACTCCCGGATTGACAATTAATATAGCAATTTAGGACACTCTAAATTGACCAAACAACCAAGTTCTAACATCTCCAGTCAAACTTTCAACTTCATTATAACATCATCATCATCAATCTCATAGTTTTCAAAATAATCAGTCATTTTCTTGGTATGTTGTTGAGCTGTGTAAGTACCAGTACTTTCAAAATAGGTGATTTTACTTTGATAGTTTTGAGGCATAGCCCCTGGATTTGCAGGTAAGTTTAGGGGAGTATATCGGTTTGCCATGACTGCAGAGATAAATGTGACAGCTAGAAGAGTAGGGACAACAGTGGGAATGTATGTTGAAGATGAAGGAGAGGAAAAGGTAGCTGGAGGTGCTGATGGGGAACTTGGAAAAGCTGCAGCAATGACATAAAGGTTTGGTGTTTTTTCAGAGGTAAGCTCAGATTGAATAGGGTTCTGCAAAGGTCTGTCAAAGTGTAAACTAGCAGAATTTTCTTGGCTCTCTTGTCTTCTAACAATCCTGGGAATCAGATTAGGATTTTCAAACACAAGTGGAGGATTAGGATCAGGATTTGATCTGGTGTAATGAGTCTTTTTTGGAGCCAGTTTCTAGGTGTGTTTTTGGTTTTTTCTTGAAATAATTTAACAATACAACTTTGACAGTTTCTTTAGGAGGTTTTAGATGAGTGAATTTTGAACTTTCCTGAAGATTTATTTTAGAAGAGGAACTGATCAAGTATTTGGAACTAACTGTTCAAAACATAAACTAGACTGGAGATAGACTGAAGCAGCATTTATTTACTTCTGCAATTGCAAAGCAAAAGCAGTTTCAAAGGCTACCTGGCTAACTTCAGGCTCCATCTGTAGTTTATACAGTAAACAATAGTAACAAACAATTATTCAGTCCCCAGTGGAGTCGCCAATGATGTTATCACTCAGGTTGTTCCCAAAAGTTGTAAGAAAGGGAATACGGCTGAGGTAACCACAGACCAATCTTTTAGATACAGATTCTAGCCAATCTGCATCCAGAGAGGGCTCTCTCTTTATGATTTAGCTTTGTTTTTAAAGGTATTAGGCTAGTTATGAAGTACAAGGGTTTTGTTTTGAGTTTGGGTGGTGAGATTCAATAGAACAGTGAGGTAAAACTGAAGAGTTCAGTCCATTGGGCATGATGGAGTCAAAAGAAACAGGCTTCCTGGATTCGGTTTCTAACAAAGGATGGCATCACAGAGCAAGGTAGTCAAACATGGAACAATTTAAAGGCTGGAATCAGATGGGATGGACTCAAATGGATGAAGGGCAATTAAGAATACTTCAACATATTGACAGAGGGAAAAATGATGATTACTGTTAAGGAGCAATTAAGAATTGCTTAGCAAATACTCAACGTGAAAGAATCAGGGGAAACAAGAGCAATTAAGAATTCACTGTTTATACTAATTCTGAAGAAAACACAGAGAATAATAAAGACTGAAAACAGAGTGTAGTTAAGCAAATTCTAAATTAATCTTTCTCTTTATTATTCAGATCATGAAACATAGATGACATAATAGACAAGAAAACTGTAAAACACAAGATATAAGGGTACTTATTGATCCATGGGTTGATTCAAGAATTCTGTGACAGGTCTTCTGCATCGATTCTTCTTCCAATAGGCCAAACAACGGTTTGTTTCCAACAAATTTTTATTCCAAAGTTCAGAGTTACAGCAAAGTCTAGGAGAATCTACACATACCCAATCTCCTCAAAACTGTGATGAAGGGGGTATTTATACAACCAAAATATGTACAAAAGAATGTCTCATCAAAGCTCTGAGATAATATCTAAGTTTAACCTAAAGTCATTTACAAGCAAAGTAAAAACAACTAACTTATGTTGTGATGGAAGCTGGCTCTTTAGGGTTCGACCTGCAGCGGTCCTTTGTAGCTCTGTGCCGACTCTCTGTTTTAATTGATGCATTAATTCTAATCTGTTTTCCTTAGTCGGCTCAGATACTCTTTAATGCTGATTTGACTTGCCTTTACTTATGCATTGATACTCTTTATGGTTCCTCTGATACTCTTTGACTTTAATCATCTTCTTTAATGCTGAACCGATCATGCTCACCGTTGTTCTACAAAAATGAAACTGCCAACGCGTCTTCACCGCCTTTACTTTGGTCATTCATGCTTCTGCAAGATTTCCACTAGCCGGAGTAACAAAATATCCCTGTAAATCCCTATTGGTATCTCCTGCGGGCTTAGAAATCCTTCCTTTTGCCGGTTCAACTGTGTTACTGCAAAATGGCGGGTTGAATGGTAGTCTTGCGGAGCTGGTGCTAGAGCTTTTCTAGTCAGAGGCGGTTAAAACACTGGAACTGAGTCAGTCATAAGCTTGGAGTGCACGGGGCGTTTTGTGAAAAAAACATAGCAAAATGACCTTTTTACCATATATTGGACAAAAATGATTTTGGCGGGAAATTTTGGTCCAAAGGACGGATGACGTTAGCATGACATCAGCAGGGATACGGTATGGATGACATGGCAGGTGACATGGCAGTATGGATAGTGACATGGCGGGATGACGTCAGCGAAGGGTCAGCGGGAGGGCGGTAAGCTGTTTTGCCCGCACTGCTTATGGGCTTGGGCGGTTTTGGGCAGAGGGGCAGCGATCATAGCGACGGAGTGACGCGTGGCGGGTGTACGGTGGCAAAATCGCCAGTTCCTCGCGGCTTAATGTTCAGTGATGGAAGGGGTTGCGATATGATTATGGACTGTTAGATGATCAAGCCCAGATCAGACGGTGGGCGCTCATGGAAAGCGGAAGAGGTTTAATGCGCGGGGCTGGTTTAACAAACCGATATTTTAATGGTTTTCGGGGTTAATTTCATTGGTTAGCATGGCAGTTATAATTAACCCGAGTGGTTAATTATCCTTTCGTATACGCGCGATGGGTTATTACAAGGTTTCAGATAAACCTTTAATCCCGAATTAAACAGTGATATGGTTTAAATTAAACCGGGGCGGGATATGTAGTAATGCGGTGTTTTATTTTATATATATATTAGGGGCGGGGGATATAGAGTATGGGAGTTTATATAATAGAAGTCAATGGTTAATATGAATTTTTTGAAGTAAAAAACGCTAAGTCATATGGTTAGAAACTTGGGCTAAAGGAAAAAAATGTTTTTTATGTGAGAAATATGGTTAGTCTCCTAAGCAAAATGGGGTTTTACTTAGGCAAATGATGAAATGGAATGAGTGGCTTAGTGATATTAAGCAGATCTTAATATTTCTGGGGGAAATTAGCAAATGACTTGGGGGGAAACAAGAGGGGAGTTAGTCACGCCTCGCTTGAGCTGCTCCTAAATATATAACTACCATGGTACCTGTGATAAAGGTGAGATTAACATTTTGAGAGACAAAATTTATCACAAGTCTCATTCTACAACATCAAAACTGCCTACCCTGCCTATTTTGCCTAACATTTTTTCTTCTTTACATTTGGGTGCACTTAAATTGGCAAACCCTCATCAATTTTCCTTTCTTTGCATGATAAGCCTATCTAAGTCTGCACTTATTTCTTCCAAGGGCTCAAATTAAACCGTTGAGCTCCTTTGCTTCTCTACCTATCTACTTATCTGCCAAGATTAAACAGTTTGGACAGATTTTATTCTCTATCTAAAACATGAAATTCAAACATGAATTGGCCAAGATTAAGCTGTTTGGCCATTCATCAATTGTGGCGTGATTTTGACAAGTTGCACACAATGCTTTATTTTCAGAAAATAAAATAGTAGTGGCATTTGGACTTGCACACTTTCCTGGTCTTTTTTATTTGGGGTTCATTTCTTTTCATTTCTTCTTTTGACCATTTATTTTTTCTACCTTTTGATTTTTCTTTTAGGGTATACCCTCTTTACATTTTTTAATTTTTTTATTTTTTGATAATATGGAAACCTTTACAGCAAGGAAAGGATGAACATATTACAGAGCTCAACCAATCAATCATGAAATATGACACCTATTACTATAGGAGTATAACACATGTGATGTACTTGTTGTCATGATTCGTCATGTTTATGTTTTGAGATCCCTTTGTTGTATGTTGATGGGATACTCATGTTGTCGTCATGTATGTTTGCATTGAGATACCTTTTATGCCATGTTGGCAGGATGCTCATCATGCATGAGTTTGTGTCATGCTAATAGGGGTCTTTTGACTGAGAGTTCCTGTAGTGGAACATCTCTTGGAGCCACTCCTGCGTGAGGGCACTTTCCTTGTATGATAGCGACATTACCTCTATGTACATCATCACTATTGATCGCACTTAATGCAGCGGATTACACCATCTTGACACAGGGGCTCGGAGACGTAGTCCCTCCTAGATGAACTTCGTTATCAATGGCTTATGTTTTCATGTGTTGATTATTGTCATGTTCCTCTTCTTTACAGCATGCAGATGTATTCATTTATGTTCTTTTAAAAATGAAATTTAACACATCACGAAAGTAAAAGGTCTTGGAAGGGTCCTTTGTCACACCCGGACCTGGATCAAGTGGTATCGAAGTGGTCTTTGCATGGATGTGAATTGCAAGAGTGAACAATGGAACGTGCAGCGACAGAGGATGAAAAAGCAATGTATGATACCATGCTCAAAATTTCCAAAAGGGTGGAAATAATGTATGAAACTCTACAGAAAGAGACAGAGGAAAAGGAGTGATTGCAGCTTCAATTGCAAGCCACAGAAGAGGCCATGGAAGAACTGAAGCAAAACAAACATAATCTTCAAACAGAGAACATTGAATTGAAGATGTGTCTACATGAAGAGAAAGAGGAAAAACAGAGTTTGCTATGACAACTGCAAGCAATGGACAAGGCCTTGGAAAAGTTGCAGTGTGACCCATGCGAGGTAAAAAGTAGTTCTCCATCTTCATGCATGTTTCCTGATGATGATTTTGCTGTTTTTAAAAATCATACCACGGAAATTGGCTCCAAACTGCTAAAGAAAATGGGGTATGAGGGAAAAGGCTTGGGCGTTAATGGCCAAGGAATTGACAACCCCATTAAAGTAGAGGAATTATCGTGTCGAACAGGACTTGGGTATGTCATAAAGGAACTTGGGGAATGCGCTGAGACAGCTAGCGAACCACCAACAACAGATGATGAGAAGCCCTCATCAGTTTTTTCCAAATTGACAGAGGAGGTAAAAGATGTTGATTTCCTTTTGGTTTCATCATCACATAGTATGATTTTTGTTGGAGATGTGGAGATCCCAATTACAGGGACAAACATGAGGCTCCTTACAAGGACAAGGCACGAGGAGGAAAAATAACTTGGTGTTAATAACCAAGGCATAACTTAACCATTGGAGGTTGTGTAGAGACCTCAATTTGCAGGCTCGAGATACACCAAAGGAGAATGGTCAAAGGTGTCAGATTCGTCCGAGGCATCGTCGAAATCATCGAGGAAAGAGAGTGATGGGAACACATCCCCATCATCCCATGGCAGTTTCCATTGTAGGGAAAGAGCTGAGGAAAGCTCTCATCGCCATACTCACATCAGAGACAGCAAGGAAAGGTATAACCAGTTTCGATATTCAAATGTTCATTTCAGTTATAATCATGTTGTTAGAGATGAACATAAAACATGGAAACGAAAAACATGTACCTTTTGTGGATTACAAAACCATACATTTTCTAAGTGTTGGAAAAGAATGGCAGCACACAAAAGGATGAGGCGTGAAAGAGCCTCTCGACAGTAGGCAAAGAAACATCTTAAACAAATCTGTAGGAAGAAGACCTATTGCAGTCATTATGATAGAAGTGTCCATCAAGGAGCCACATGTTGGAGGCTCCATCCAGAGCAGCGCCTTAAAGACAAAGCGTCAGTGCATGAACCAGGTGAAGCAGTCGTTCACCTTGATAAGTGAAAAATGGTTTCTAGATATGTTAGTGTTTCATCGTTGTGCTTTTGTAAATCATTTGTTGCATTTTAAAATGTAAAAGTGATGATGTGTTTTCCATCACTTGTTCAGCGATAATGATGTTTGGTCTTATTTTGAGTTGCATTTTAAATTCCATCACTTGTCAAAACCATAGTGCTTGGCCTTATGTTTTTAAATCATGTGTTGCAGTGATGATGAGTTTTCCATCACTTGTTAAAGCAATAATGATATGTTGGCATTGTTTTCATCGCTGGGGTATTGCATCCATCTTGTTGTAAACTTGACCACCGAGTATGTGTTATAAACTCGTGGCAAGTGTGGGAGGCTTGGGTCATTAGTTGGTCATGAGAATCAAGCGTGTAATTTGAAAAAACAATGTACTACAGGTTGCAGAGGTTGTAGGTGTCAACTCATCACTTAAGGCTCCGAAGAATAAAGGTGAAGGAAATGGAAGCGAGACCTTTTAGGATGCTGGTGATGCAGACTAGGTACAGAAGAGTTGCAAATTTATTTTTCATGCTTTTAAAGGACCAAAAGCTCCTCAGTGGGGAGGATTGATCAAGATGGCTCTAGAGACACACACAGGGCAAAAAGGGCTTATGAAAGCTCGAAAATCAAAGTGATCAAAATGATTTTGAACTAGGACCAGAGCGAATATCGCGTCATCCTGATCGCGGTGATGTGAACAGTTCGTCAAACCGAGTCCATATGCGAAAGTTAGGAGCAGTCAAAGTTCAGGTTGACTTTGGTGACTGGGCAGGCTTAAGGAGGCCACAAATTAGACAAAACCTGGCCACCAAATTCCGACCAACGTGGGCCAGATTCTGGGCAAATTTGTGGCCTGGTTGGTTTGTCTCCTTCAGTCAAAAATTGAATTTTTGAAAATAACCATGGGCATTTTGTTTGTTAAAAAAATATAAAAAGAAAAAAATTGGTGGCGGGCCATGACCCCGCCACCACCGTCGCACCCAAAACATAACAAATTAATTAAAAAAATAGTGGTTCGATGAGCCATGACCCTCGCCGACCCTCCAACCTCCTATCGCATTTAACATTATATTGGGGTGGGCACGGGCCACCTCCGGTGGACCTGGCCCACACCCCCGAAACCATACCACACAACGATAAGTCGAGGGTGGCGAGGCTTGAACCCGCCCGGCCAGTGTGGTTGGCCCACCTCTCGGGCACCCTTACCAACCTCACAACGAACAAGCAACGGCCCATCCATTAATATGCCAACCCACAAAGGTACCTCATACCATTAATGCGCCCGTTTACAATGGCCCCTCCACGGAACCCGCAGTCGTATCATGTACCAACCACCATGCACTCAAACCTTTAATGCGCCTCCCAAAAATAACCTTTTTTATGTATTATGGTTAAAATCGGAGGGGAGGGATTTGATCCCCCGACCCCTCCTCAACAACTTGTTATATTTACCATGGTGCCACAACCACCTTCTTGGTGGATCCGCCCTCCAAACCTTAAATGAAATTTCATTTGCACAGTGTGAGGAGATGGAGTAACCAGGAGCGCGCACACAAATCAATGTAGGTGGAACCATGACTGCTGTAGAAACAAGGAGCAGAACCATGATCCTTGAAATTTTCCAGAGGAGGTAATTTTTCTCCATGTCAGAATACAGTCAAGTTTATAATTGTTTTTCATGGTTTTCCAGAAGGATCGCAATGGCAAGGTCAGATTCACCTTTTGAGTTGCAGATTTCCAGTCCACCCATGGAGCAAAATCTTTGAGGAATCTAGGGGGAATCTAAAAGATTCCTTGAGCCCCAGATTCTCAATTTCTCAAAATTCAGAAATTTGACAATAGATTTTGCACTATTTGATGCCACAAATTTGATGGTGTGTTCAGATTTTTCATTTTCTCATTCTATTCTTTAGCCACTTTTCTAAGTGGAGTGCAAGTGTCAGCATTTATGTGCAAGCAAACATTTCCATGCGATTGATGTTGTGAGATCGATGGCACGAACAACTTTAGCAGTTTGACATCCACTTCTTCAAATGATCCCTGGTTGTGAGGTATATGCAGTGTGTTCATGTACTTCTTTTGCTATGCATTGTGCTACACAGATCCTTGTTTGATGTTGATGAGGGATCTTGTTTATTACTTGTTTTCATGGTTCCTACTTGATGTGACACAAAATCGTCTATGTGATGTACTTGTTGTCATGATTTGTCATGTTATGTTTTGAGATCCCTTTATTGTATGTTGATGGGATACTCATGTTGTCGTCATGTATGTTTGCATTGAGATCCCTTTTATGCCATGTTGGCAGGATGCTCATCATGCATGAGTTTGTGTCAGACTGATAGGGGTCTTTTGACTAAGAGTTCCTATAGTGGAACATCTCTTGGAGCCACTCCTACGTGAGGGAACTTTCCTTATATGATAGTGACATCACCTCTATGTACATAATCACTATTGACAACACTTAATGCAGTGACCTACACCATCTTGAAACTAGGGCTCGGAGATGTAGTCCCTCCTAGATGAACTCTGTTATCAACGGCTTATGTTTTCATGTGTTGATGATTGTCATGTTCATCTTCTTTACAACATGCAGATGTATTCATTTATGTTTTTTTTTAAATGAAATTTAACACATCGCGAAATTAAAAGGTCTTGGAAGGGTCCTTTGTCACACCCGGACCTGGATCAACAATTGTAACAAATGACATGTCCCCGACCTATACCAGGTCTTCCTCCACCTCGGCCTCGTCCACGCCCCTGATATTCACCTCGTGCTCCCCCAACGCCTTGGTCTGGAGGCCGGGTTTCTACCTGCACCCTATATGTATGTGTTTTATCCATCATTAGCTCATAACTACGAAAATTATGCTCATCATGACCTACCAATTGACAGAAGTTGCATAAGAGTTGTTGCAGTGTCCGTACACATTTTTGCAGCAAATGGAAATTTTTTGTTGCATGTTTTCTAGCTACCTGACAGATAGCACACCATAGCGCGGGCCTTGTAGTTGGCCCTGCTGGAGCTTCCAACCTCAGAGGCATTGGTCCCCTTGCTGCAACATAATTCGTGAAGACTGGACAGTGATCTTTGTCATGCCCCTGACTTTTGCACTTTAGGCACCAAACTTCTTCACGCACCTCTGACTGAGTTGTTCTATCTTTCTTTAGACTCTGAAATTCTAGGCACAAGTTCTACAACTGTGCATGAATCTGCTAAATCCCTAAATTAACATCTTGCATCGGTGTCTCGTGCAATCTCATTGCAATCTCTAGGGATTCTGCCTGGGTTCCAATCTTTTGTTGTGACAAAGCAACCCTTAGATGAGGCAGGAGCGAAGCCACAAACCATTCGCGGTGCTGCCCATCCATGAGATTCATGTTGGCTTCATGAATTGTGCACTTAAAATTTCTGATCCAAATCCCAAGGTGTCTCGCCAGGTTTCATCATGATCTCCTTGAATCCCACAATTGACTAGGCTTCAGATTTGGGCCTGCTGAATTCCTTATTCAGCGCGGTCTGAATATCTGCTAATGCAGCCGTCAGATTATCAATGCAGTACTTAATGTACCATGTTAGCGCACGTTCTTGCAAAGAAGTAACCAACATTTCTTTCTTCATCTGATCATCTGTAATACCCTGTCCCATATAGCCTTCGTGACAAACCAAAATTGGTCTGGTTCCTTAGTTCCCAACCCCTTGAACATAGGCAATTTTACTGAATTCATGATATTGGATGGTGGCGAAAGTGGCAGTGGTGTGGGTGAAGGCGTATGCGGTGGAGTTGAAGATGGAGGTGGTGTGGGTGGATGGGTATTCGCGAGAACCCTTGTCTTATCAGTTGAACAACGCTCTACAGAGAAGCCTATGCTGCTTCTTCATCATCACTCAGAGGAGGTCCAATCAGTGAGCTATATTCAAGGCCTTTTTTCCCTCTATTCCTGAAGGTCTTTCCACTTCGCATAGCTCCAAACATCAAGGTAGTTTCATAACCCGCTTTTCACACAAGAGCATCTTAATCTAAGTATTTAAAGACCTTAAATACTTACCTCGCAGCCCCTTGAAGAAGCGACACTCTGCTTCACTGTAAGTGACCGAAGTATCGACCGTGAACTCTGTCATGAACCCTCCTATGATACAATCGAGCCAATGATAGAAAACACGTGCGATCTTATCATCAGAGGCTTCTAATCTCTGCACTAACTCCGAGGTCCAGACTATTGGAGCATCAAGCCTCCACCTTCCTTGGTCGTCTGCCAATTTCGCGATCCACTTGTACAACTCAACCGGGAAGGAACAAAAGAAGATTCCGTGTATAGATATCTGTCCAACCACTGTTATTTTGTCAATCATGGATTCCTGTTTTCTTGCACCATGAATTCACGGATCTTTCTATCCAGCCAGTCTTCGATCTCCTTCTTAGTTGGATTCCAGTGATGCAACATCACACATCTCTTTATGTAGATCCCGATCCCGGCAATGGAACAATTTTTTGGCTTGATGGGCCCTGACCCAGGTTCAACGTTAATTAGCCAAGCAAATCCCTACACTACTAGCCCTTTTAGCATCAATCTTCGGAGCGCGAACTAAAGTCTCACCCGATGTAGTCTGGAGGGATGCAGGAACCAAGTTTTTGCACCCAGAGATGGTAGTGATGTCGTTTTATACCCTAAACCTTCCTTCGCGCAAGTCGATAAGCCTTTTAGGGCTTATCGATATACTTCTCTTATTCGTCCTTCAGACCTCCACGAAGGTCTACGATCATCCTTCGCGTACCCTAGATAGGTGGATTAGGCACTTACACGCCTCTATAATTACTCTTTACTTCTGTTTTTACCCATATTAGCTTAAGTATTGAATAACTTCACATGCATTAAGATGATCTTCGTGTAAACAAATATTCTTACTTGCATTCATATAACAAAGAAAAACATATGGATTCATGCATCAATACAACATTAAAACATAAACCCAGTATTCATCATAACATAATCATATGCAGAAGTAAAACATATCATACACAGATAATTCCAGAATAATTCTCTTTATTGATGTTCAGATCCTCTTTACAGACTCCAACTACCCTGCGCACACAGCTACAGGGGTCCGCACACTTAGCTGCGGACTTCTACCCTAGGCCTCTGTGCACACAGCTGCAGAGCCTCTTTCCTACGCTAGGAATCTTTGCTCTTAGCTCTCATAGAACCATTACATATCAAGACTCAGATGAACTTAACTTCTAAAACTGCCTTAGACTCTTCTAAGACTTCCCTTTTTATACAATCCCATGGTCCGCGAACCATGGGTGGATCTCTTAAAGCTGACACAAGTTACATAAACTAAGGGTGGAAACCCTTATTGACTCTTTACCTCTTTGCGCTCCGCGGCCACAAAATGTGGAAACTTTACCTTTCTATACAATAACTTGGGCTTTTAACCCCAAACTTGACCCTAGGGACCCGTTCCCAACAGATGGACCTAGTCATTTTTGATCTGGGGTTTGATGGGAATGTATTACCAAAACAAACATGGGAAAGGATGGGGATACCTACGCTAAAGTGGTCTCTGATTCAGCTTAGGATGGTGAACTAGAAGAAAATCATCCCCATGGGACGGTTAATTGGAGAAACTGTTGATATAGAAGGTGCGAGCATGATGGCCGACTTTGAGATTATAGAAATCATTGACGACAGTAACCCCTACCCCATGCTCTTGGGAATTGACTGGCCTATTAACATGAATGGGGTCATTAATTTGACGAAAAGGACAATTTCGTTTGAAAGAAAGTCACTGCAGGTTATAGTGCCACTGGATTCTGCAGAAGGGGTGTGCTATACTGAACCAGTCCGCGATTATGACAAAAGTGATGATGAACTGGATCAGATTTACAAGATAACAACACAGGATCAAGGCTGGATCAATCCAATGGAAGATGGATGGATTTCTTGGGAACGGGAGAGTTCCTACACCTCTAATTCCGATGAGGAGTTAGAGCATTGGCAGAATCGGTTGCATGAAGTGTCTACATTGCGCTGCAATATTATTATGAAGTCGATGCGCTGTGTTTCGTCGGAGGTAAGGAAATTACCCTATTATGATGGTTTAACTGACGTAGATCTGTTTTTTGATGAATTTGAGTGCGAAGTCCCTGAGGATCACCGCTCCCAAGCATTAGAGATGGCACTACATGCTATGCCTACATGATAGTGGGGTACGCATAAGGATAATTTTTCTGGATGGTGAGATTACTGAAGAATGGTGAGGTTATAGTTTGGGCATGCTAACACCAGAATGATTGAGAAATAAAATGGAAGGGATAATCTACATGATCACCTAGAGAAATGGAATAATGCATGGGGTATAAAACCATAGCCAAAGTGGGTACACATATTTTTCCATACTTTGGATACAATTCCCAGGAACTGGTATCTAGAAACAGAGCTCCGCCATGGCACCGCGGAATGAGATGTATTGAAGGAAGGGTTCTTATTGACCTTCAACTTTGAAGATGGCTTCGCAAGCATCGATGATACGCTGCAAGAGATTAAGGCGGTTATCTGCAGAACGCCGAAGGAACCTATGGAATGGATCCAACCAGACTAGAGCACCTAGCTCTGCCATGCGTTGGAATGCTATAATGTAACCGTTGAAGAGGAAGATGAAGATCTGAGAAACATTAATATTCCAGAGGCAGAAGGGCATCACAAAGTCAAAGGCCCACAAATAGAAAACCGGACATCTCCGCACGTTTGAAGACAAAGCAAGTAAACATTAGCACTGTAGAAGAACCGAAGTTCACGAAAATTGGAGATTATTGGGATGACGCTACAGTGGATAAAGTTGTTGAGTTACTCCGTGAATACAAGGATCTCTTCCCCACTAAGTTTTCAGATTTGAAGGGCATAGTTGGCGATTTGGGCATTATGAAGATCACTCTGAAGTCGGATGTGAAGCCTATTAAACAAAGGTCATATCACCTTAATCCTAAATACAAGGAAAAGGTTCGCCAAGAGCTAGATAAGATGTTGGAGGCAGGCATCATAGAATCTGTTGAAGAATCTGATTGGGTGAGCTCGATGGTGGTTCAGGAGAAGAAACAAAAAGGTGAAATAAGGATTTGTGTAGATCTGTGAAAGCTTAATGATGCATGTGTTCATAACCCATTCCCAACGTCGTTTATAGACGAAGTGGTAGACAATGTTGGAGGGCAGGAGGCTTATTCCTTTATTGACAGGTTTTCCGGGTATCATCAAATCAATACCACGCTTGAGGATAGGAGCAAAAAGACCTTTGTGATGGAGTGGGGTTGTTTTCAGTACATTGTGATTCCATTTGGACTCAAGAATGCACCTGAAATATTTTCCCGCGTAGTCATAACAGTGTTCAAAGAGTTCATTCATAAGTTTCTAGAAGTATACTTTGATGATTGAACATGTTTGGATTACGTATGTTTCACACTTGGTAAACTAGTTGTTACTAGACGATATTACATACCCGGAAAACTAGGCTCTTATAATCAAGTTTCACTAGCTCTCAACTCTGAGAAATTGGTAATATACCTATTTACCTGGGCTGGGACTCTAGTCTGGAGACTCCTACTAGACCTAGAGTTGATGCCATACGGGGTAGATACACTATGTAGATAGATACATCTGCACTTGGATCTTCCTAACCTGTGGAAGCAACTGACCAATGTTTTGCTAGCCTTGTGAAAGCCAGAAAGTCAGTCCTAGTGAAACCTGGAGAGTATTCATGGCATCAAATGTGTAGTTGAGGGGCCAATCGAAACCCCCTTATTATTCTTTTCTTATTTCAGTTTGGGATCTTCTGTAAGAAGAATAAAGCTTTCCACCTATTATTATTATTATTGAAGCAAGAAATTAAAAGCGGATCGACCTATTATTATTAGCAGGGGAGGGATCTTTTATCATCTTATCCCATTTATCGGGTGCAGAAGCAAATCCTATATGCCACATCTCTTCATGATTGGTTTTGCACTTCAGTGCTACATGGCGCAGATACCAGATCACACTGAATTTGAAAAAATGCATATTCTATGTTCCTTTTGGGATCTGCTGGGTCATGTTGTGTGCAAGCAAGGATTGATGGTGGACCCTGCAAAGATTGTGATAATTGTGAATTTGGAGGACACTAGGAATGTCAAGCAGCTGCGTGTGATGCTGGTACATACGGGATACTATAGAAAATTTATCAGAGCTTATGCTCAAATTACAGCACCCATGGAGAAACTACTAAAGAAGGACGCGACATTTTATTGGGATGAATACTGCCAGTGCAACTTAGATGTGTTGAAAGAAAATATGGTCTCTGTGCCGATCTTGATATTCCCTGATTGGAAAAAGGAGTTTCATGTACATGTGGATGCCTCTTGAATTGCATTGGGTGCAGTGCTAACACAGGTCGGTGAAGGAGAAATGGACCATCCTATAGTCTTCACAGTAGGAAGTTATCGAAGGCCAAGAAAAATTATTCAACGACTGAGCGCAAAGGATTGGCCATGGTGTATGTGCTGCAAAAATTCAAGCATTATCTGTTAGGAGGGCATTTCAAGATGTATAAAGATCATTCTACCTTGAAATACTTGGTTAACAAGCCTATGTTGGGGGGCAAGATCTGTATATGGTTGCTATTATTTTAGGAGTATGATTTTGAAGTCATCGTGAAGCCAGGGAGGATAAATGCTGGACCTGGCCATCTGTTGCGGATCGAAACAAGAGAGGAGCCTAATAATATGGAGGAAGGGTTTCCAAATGAGCAGCTCTTTGCGGTGCGTGTAGCGGATAACCATTTTGCAGACATTATTCAATTCTTGACTACGGGGATGGCACCAGAAGGATATACAAGTTAGTAGAAGAAGGAATTAGTAGTACGCGCGACTGATTTTTCTGTTATTTTGGGACATTTGTATAAAATGGGTGCAGCTTGAAATATTGCGAAGATATGTGTCAGACTTTGAGCGGGATAACATTCTTGTTGAAGCTCATGGGGGAGCTACGGGAGGCCATTATGCAGGAAAGGAAACTGCGCAAAAGATTTTGCGCGCAGGTCTATGGTGGCCAACATTTCACAATGATTCCAAGGCGTATTGTAAGGCTTGCGATGCATGTCAAAGAACTGACAGACTATCACGAAGAGATGAGTTACCTCTACATCCTCAAGTATCTTTACAGCCCTTTGAGAAGTGGGTGATTTATTTTGTTGGGCCAATTCAGCCCATTAGAAAGAAAACGAGTGTGCGCTATATTATCACTGCGACGGAATATCTAACCAGATGGAAGGAAGCATAGCCGGTTAAGGATTGTACAAGGGCTAAGGCAGCAAAATTCTTGTTTGAGTATGTCTTAACCAGATTTGGCTACCTGAAAGTATTAATGAGTGACAGGGATACGCACTTTTTGAATGACACGATCAGCGCTTTGACTGAAGAATTCCAAGTCTACCATCAAAAGAGTACGCCATACCACCGGCAGGCAAACATAACTGTTGAAGCATTTAACAATATTTTGGAGAAAGCGCTGACAAAGATCTGTAACGTGCAGTGGGATGACTGGGATGTGCACATACTTGTAGTACTGTGGGCTTACAGGACTCCTTGTAAGAAGATGACAAGGCAAACTCCATTAAGATTAGTATATGGGGTCGAAGCTGTAATGCCGATGGAGTACATTATGCTTAGTCTGCATGTAGCAACTCTGACGGATATGGTGAATCTCGAGGCCTTGGAGGAACGGCTCGCACAGCTGATGGAGCTCGAAGAAGATCAATTTTTGGCAGGATTCCATCAACAAGTGCAGAAGGAACGCGAAAAATCATTGCATGATTGCCACATCAAGCTTCACACATTCAAGGTAAATGATCTTGTCCTGTTATATGATAGTAAATTCACTAAATTTCCAAGTAAATTCCAAATGCATTGGTTAGGGCCATATATTGTGAAAGAAATTACAAATGGAGACGCAGTTTAGCTCGTGAAGCTGAATGGGGAACCCTTCCCGAGAAGAGTGAATGGGAGCAGGTTGAAGTTGTATACAGGGGATCCTACATAATGACTATATGGCAACAGGATAGCCTTAGTGCTCCAGGTAGTTGCAAGGGAGCGCGGGACTATAGACAATACTGCCCAGCTTGGAGGACAACGCAACGAACAGGTTGCGTGGAGAATGACGAAGATGCAACCCAGAAAACTGCGCTCAGGAAGTTGCACCATGGGTGAAGGTACTACACAGTGCAGTAAGGAAATGACCGTTGGAGTTACTGTTCATGACTTGATGGCCAGAAGATGGTTTAGTGGAGCGGGGTGGTGGAAATTAAGACAAAACTCTTTGAAGATCTGCTGCCAAAACAACATTTATTATCAGAAATTGGGGGGAATGGTCGGATTTGAATTCAAAACCCCCTATAAATTACGTGTGTCAGTCCAACAGAGAACACTTTTCACTCTAATAATTGTTAGTGAATTTCGTTGTCTGTTTCCTATGAGTCGAGCGGTTTGAGAAGATTTAGTTGTGAGCCCCATGTTTGTCGAATTGCCTGAGATAAACCATAAGCTTATTCTTGAGTAAATGTCTGCACCAAGTCCTATTGAAATTGTTAGTACTGGCAATGTTGTCTCTAACACAGCAGTATGGAAGCTCCTGCTATTTGCCTACGACATTAGGGTCGATTAGGCTGAAGCATACCCCTACCAGAGAAAACCAACCATCCAAGTCAAAACAATCCTCGAAGGAAAAGCAGAAGAAGTCGATGCCGGTGTGTGTATCCCCAAGGAAGCATACCAACACACAGACAAAGCAGAAGAAAGATAAGCAGCCAGAGAGAGTAGTGGACCTGGAGCCGAAAGAATTCTAGGGAACAGAGGATATTGATGTTGAAGGAGTGGAACCCATGACAAGGCTACCTAAGTATATCCCTCCACAGAAGGGAAAAGAAAAGGTCATGAAGGACCCGAATACCGAGAAGTTTACAATATCCATGCCCCTGCTACCTGAGCAGGTCCCTTTTGAAGGCCCTCGGCTCGCAAGGATCCCATTGTTAAAAATGGAGGATTGGGACCTCGCAGACCACACTAAGTTTCCACATTTGGTAATGGACAAATATATGTGGAAGGTCTATTATGAAGAAACAGGTGTTACAACATTGGAGACGAGGGAATGGGTCCGTGGTGTCGAGAAATCAGGGTTTCTCAATCTGCTGTGGGTGCCACATTATCACCGCACCCCCATTAATACAATATGTGTGCACCAACTCCTCACACTGGTGCACGATGGATGTTTATGGCTAGGAGAACCTATCCCCATCACAGACATGCTAATTCACAGAGTCGCGTGACTGCCTTACAAAAACGTGAACCTGGCTAAGGAGTTTGGAGGGAAGACTGGGGGAAAGATCTAGTCCCCCCCATATGTTGCGCGGCGCGATGTCGGGGTGGGGGGGGGGTGGCTGCCCCCCCTATTAGAGGGTATGCAGGGGGGCGGTAGCCCCCCTGTTAGAGGTTATGCAGGGGGGCGGTAGCCCCCCTGCATGGGGTTTGAGGCAACACCCCAGGAAATTTTTTTGGACCCTATATTAGGTGGGAGGACCTACCTATGGTTTTGTGCATGGATTTCGCACATGGTTTTGGGCATGATGGTTTTCATTCCATGGTATTTTGTAGAACCGATCAAGGGAACTACGATTATGTTCTAATCCAGGGTTAATGGATTGGGGTTTATGGATGCTTCGACATGTATATATATGTATTGTAACATTGAAAGGAACATAATGAAAAATCAATTTGGTAGTCCCGGTTTTGGGATCCAGGGGAAAATCTTTGTGTATATATTTTTTATGTTTTATGCTCTCACCATTGTTTATTTTCTGTTTTTAGAATTCGTATACAAGTAATTTATGTACGGGGTTAAAACCTACAGAGGATGTATGTCATGTACCAACGAAAGAAATGGGAAGAGTTACTGCCTTTGGTGGATATTTCCTACAATAATGGTTATTAAGAATCATTGGAAATGAGTCTATTTGAGGCTCTTTATGGTAGGAAATGCAAAACTCCTATCAGTTGGATTGATCCAATGAATAGAGTGCATATTGGACCATATATGCTAAAGGAAATGGAGCAGGAAGTACAACCATCAGGAAAAATATAAAGATAGATCAAGATAGGAAGAAGAGCTAAGTTGAGCAACATAGAGTGCTTAAAGAGTTTAAAGTGGGAGATCGTGTGTATGTCTGTGTTAGACAAAAAACAAGTTCATTGAGAAGGGCATTATGTGCCAAGATGGCACCATAGTTTTGTGGGCCATTTCAAGTTTTTGAGAGAATAGGGCCAATGGCATATCGTTTGGCCTTTCCACCTACAGTGAACACTCATGATGTTTTCCATATTTCATTACTTAAAAGATATATATAGGATGCTAATCATGTGATTGATTGGTTTGTGTTATAGGTGGAACTAGAGGGAGAGTTCCATGCGGAACCACTATGCATTCTAGATCGGAGGCATATCGAGCTTCGAAATTGAGTCATAGAATAGATCAAGGTGTAATAGAGACACTTTAGACAAGAGGAAGCCACATGCGAGATGACTGATCAGATGAGAGTGTTATACCCATTTTTGTTTGCTAAGTAATCAAATGTAATTGTAACTATAAATAGAGATATGTATGTATACATCTCGTTATATATTGTGTGTGTTTTCAGATGTAGAACATAGAGAACGGTGTTCCTCTAAGGGGGTGGGGTTTGTAACAACCCCACTTTCACCCTCTTCTAAATATTTATATATGTATTGATATGTATGCTGATGTGAATTAATGTAAATAATAAAATGATGATCGCTTGAGAGGGACACTGATTCAGAGTCTATGGAGGTGAAGAGGGGGAATTTCTTGTGGAGCCCAAGCCTACATTTAATTTATCACCTATTTATTTTACTTAAATGGAATGGCACAGTTGGTAAATATTAATTAAAAGGATGGACAATAGTGTGCCTCTAAAAAAAGCCTACCTTCACATCCCCTTGATTTACACTCCATGAAATAAATCATTTAAGTTTGTGTATGCATCGTTGTTGAAGAGGGAAGCAATTGTATAGGAACTTAAAGTTTGTGTATGGGTGGAGAAGAGAAAAGGATGGGTTGACCACTGCGGTGGAAGGGGAGGATTTGTCAACACATTATCCCACAATGTGTTGGAAAGAGGAAAGAGGGAGACAAGAAAGGGAGGGGGGGACTGAGGCAAGAAGAAGACACACAGAGAAAGTAGAAAGGAGACAAAAGCACAGAGGGAGCATGAGAGAAACAATAAGGGCTAGAGATTGTGTTGTGAAAAGATGAGAAGGCTAAGAGGAGGCATGAAGCATCATGGAGGACATAGCGGGTGAAGCAAGTGCTCTGGATCCTTGTGGTATCAGGGGAGCTCAAATAGATCTCTGGACTCCTAAGTGATTACTTAACAAGTGGAGACTCAACTCTCTAGATTCCCATGGAGGTGATTAGGTGGAATGCATGGTGTGCTCTAGATTCCTACAAGAGAAAGGTGGAGGCATTGTGGTTCTAGATTCTTGATGAACATTGTGGGTGCAGAGGTGTGGGTCTTTGGATTCCTAATTCCTTGAATTAGTTGTGGGGTGGAGCTGCAACAACTCTGGATTCCCTGAACCTATTGTGGGGTGGAGCTTTAGTTTCTCTAAATTCCCAACCTTGATTGTATTGGGTGGAGACACAATGTAATCTTGATTCCTGGAGGTCAGGTGGAGGCTCTGTGGACTCTAGACTTGCATGTGAGTATGCATATAACTGGTGTGTTTATCCCTTGAGCACTTCCCTTCATAACTTCTGAATCAATATTGGGGGTGATTGGTTGTAAGAAAAAATAGTTGTGTAGTCAACCTAAGGTTAGGCGGAGAGTTGAAGTCCCACTCTTAATTTCTAGTCGTCTAATTTATGAGATAAGTTTCCTACTTGTATCATTGGTTATTTTAATTCAATGTGAATGCTTGTTTGTTGTTGTTAAGTTTCAAGTATCATTAATGAGGAATGTAGTTTCCTATGTATAATGATGGAATCATGCATGTTCATTTCCATGGTGTGAGGGAGAATTGATTCCAATGCCATTTTCTATTCTTGTAATTAAATGAATGGTATGGCCTAGACTATATATATATATATATATATATATATATATATATATATATATATATATATCTATATATATATATATATATATATATATATATATATATATATATATATATATATATATATATATATATATATATATATATATATATGTATGTATGTATGTATGTATGTATGTATGTATGTATGTATGTATGTACGTCACATTGCATTGCTGAGGTATGATTTGAATACACTGAAGTGTCGAGGTTGTCCTTTATTAATATCAAAGCTCAAGAGTGATAAACAAATCTTTCTAAGTGTCGAGAGGGTAGCTGATAGAGTAGCATTTCCATCCTATAATTGGAGGATTCTCATTCTTTCCTCGGAAGTCAATAGTGTTGCCATGGTAGCATGACCGAGATATGGGAGTCGAGACAAAGTCTTTTCTCATTAGAAAGAGGGAAAAGGTATGTCCTGATCATGGGCCCTCATGGGGGTCTTCCATAGTGTTGCAGTGAAAGGAGTGAGGTGAGATTATGTTGAGGATTGAAGGTTGGGTTCTATGGAAAAGGGGACAAAAACTTTATAACATAGAAAACTATGTTTTGCACCAAGAGCTAGGACCTGATGGGACCCAAGCCAAAGGTTGAGGTGGCATAGTGACATGGAGGTGGTGATGACATGGTGCAATGGTGGTATGACACATGATAGTCACAAATGACCATGTAGGATGGTCAAATAGCCTAAATTTGAGTGACACGTGGCATCCTTAGAGATGGCCATGTGGATGGTATGACATCAGCATGACATCATCTTAGGGCCTCAGGACCTCGGACCTTGGGAGAAAAGTAGTGGTGCATTATAAGAAGGGGCCAAGGTTGACGGAGGCTAGGAGACGGGAAGCCTCCCTAACATTTGACAGTAATTGCTACATCGCAGGTTCTCGGACCTTGGGGAAGTATTCCTGTTATAAAGCATGTGGAAAAGGGGGTCGAGTTTAATGGGGTCGGCGAATGGAAATGTTTCCAAACAAGGGACAACAATAGTTTATGTCACGCACTGGATGCCTTGATAAGGGTTTTAGCGTTGTAGTCTCGAAAAAGCCTGAAATTTTAATAACATGATATGGTCGCAAAATAGGGTAAGGGACCAGTTTGGTGGGGCCCAAGCAAGGATGATGTGGCATGTACCACAAGGGAATTTCAATGGTAGTGCTTGGCCACGTGGACCTACTGGGTGTTGTGGGGTTGCCATGTGGACACCATGTGGAGGCCACATGGAAATACCTTACTGATGTGGCGAGAGCTTATTGGACAAACTTTAAACGACCATAACTTTTGATCCTCGATAAATTTTATATCTTTGGAAAGTTTTTGACAAGTCAGTTGCTATGGTGGTATTAGTTTTTAGTTTCAGGAAAGTTTAAAATTTGAGGAATTTTGTAACAACTTTTCCATAACAAGACCTTGAATGTTGGGTTAGGACAAAGTAACATCATCCATCTAGCATGGTTTCTCCAAGAGGGTGGGTGGAAGTATTGCTAGATGCAAGCAAGATGGAATTAAAACTAAATCATGTATAAGATAAATAATCAAAATTGTCATTGAAGCACAAATGAGAATCCATCAATTGAAAATGACCAAAGATCATGAGACATGCCACAAAGAGAAAAGTTGCATTGCCACAAAGAGAAAAGTTACATTGCCACACACAAGTGAAGCAATAGTTAGTATTCTTAACTCTCATGTAAATTAAAAGATAATCATTAGTAATAAAATGAGTGAAAGAAAAAAAATGCGGAGATTTGAAATTAATTGAAACCATAACACCTCTACATCACTAAATCATCAACTAATAATATTTTTAGGTAGAATGTAAAATGACATTCTCATTTCTTCCTTATAAGATACTTGCTTTACATTTCACACTCAACTTTGCATTCCACACTCCACTGCGCTTTACACATGCTTCAAGAAAAAACCTAAATCTAAAACACAATTTTTTTTTTCTATTAACACAAAATTACTTGAATCTAACAAAAGAGTTTTTATGGAAAGCTCTTTATCCATTGAATTCAATTTGAAGAGCTAATCCTCCATTAAATTCAAATCTGCCATTGCCATACTTTTGGACTTTAGCTTTTGATATATACTTTCTTTTATTTTTCCAATTTAATGATATTTTGTATATTGCACACTGCTCTATAAGCACGAGCATTAGTTTTATATTTTAATAATACAAAGCAAGGTAAAAACTAGTATAACACACTCATCTCAAGATACAATAATGATGAATATTAATTAATGTTTATTTAAAAAAAAGTCAATATGTGCAAATAAGTTATTGACAATTAATACAGTCACATGGACCCATTGTATTGCATCTAGGTAGCAATAATAATAATCATAATACAAATGAGTAGAGGAGATGAGCAACATGAATAGGATTTAAAATCACTGCTTCTCGTAGATTTTTGTTTAAAAAATATTTATCTATGAAAGGAAGAATATATAATTTTCAAAGGAAATAAAAATTAAGAGTTTATTTGTTGATATTTTTAAATGTAAATTTACTCTGCAATTGAAAATATTGTTTGTCTGATAGTAAAAAGAGAAGATTGATAGGGTAATATACAATTTAATTTTAATTTTGATAAAATCAAGCGAAAGTTTTTAAATTCATTATAAAAAAAATATATTTAAATTAATTATAATATTATTTAAATAATTTAAATCAAGTTTATAGGTTATGAAGTGAGGTTTAATTTTTATTCTTATGTTCAAAATTTATGAGAAGCATTCATGTTAATATTGTGTAGGAAAATTTATACATAAAAGTCATATATATATATATAAATTTAAAATAAAAATAAATAGGAAATTGTGAAATATTTCAAATGGAAAATTAAAATTATCTTAAATAATTATTATAAATTGGATTTAGTATATAAATGATGTAATAATTGATTTATTGAATTGGTTTAGAGATAGTTTATGGGGAGCTCAATTTGCAATTACTGTGTTATGAAGTATTATGTAAATCTTGATATTCAATGTTTAAATTTCTTATGGGTCAAGCCAATTAAAAAAAACGAATTGATTTATAGAAAGTTATTTAAAGTTTGTAAACAAAGTATGTTAAGGTTAAGACACATATGAAACATGGAAATGATGAATGTTAATGTGACAAAGCATGTATATGCAAGAACACTTCGAGATAATGCACAGTTAAAATTAGTTTATAGCTATGACTTAAAGGAGAAAAACATGTTGGGGACAAAGGACAATCCAAGTTGAGAAGTTGGGGAAGGGAAGAGTGGTTGGGGATGAACCAAGTGGAACAAGCATGAGGGTGGATATAGCAATGCAATGCATACACACATGAAATAATGTTCAAGACAATGTGCACTGTTATGAAGTGGAAACGATGAAGTGGTAATTGAACAATAATATTTCAAAACAAAATGGTAATTAAGCTAAAGAGATTGTTAGGCAAACATAGTATCTTAAGATGAAAAATCAAGGTAATAAATAATTAGAATAAGCATTAGAAGAGGGAGTTGAGTGGAGATTAGAGTAAAGTCTAGATTAAGAAGCATTGGCTCTATTGAGCGCAGAATCGGGAGAGCAAGAGAGCCAACATCTTTGAGAGTGTAAACCATCAAGTTACGAACTTTGAAAACTAATGTTCATGAAAAAAACATTAACATTGGAACTCTATATTAAACTTGAATATGAATGTACATTCATTAATAACTTTTACTCAATCTATTGGGCTAGGCCGAACAATGGATGTCTTGTTCTAGAAAATATTTACTAACCATTATTGGGCCTCACCTAGGTTCGAAGCCTAGCTAAACTACTTGGTGTGGCTTGTGGGTAGATACATTAGAATCAAGGATATAAGAGCAGTTTCTCTAACTCAACCTTGAGCCTCTGTTGGACATTGGATAAGCCAACGCTCCCCGTGTATTTCGTGACATGGACTAACCACCTCTCATGGATCTTTATCTCTGGCGATGTGATCATTAGCTAACACCTGCGGATTTTGGTCAAACAACAATCGTGATTCCCAATAATGTCCTTAGTATAAAAATCCAAGTTTACCAATTCTATTGATAAAAATATATATATATTCATTTATATAATCAATTCAGCTAACTTCAATTCAACTGACTTATAAATCAATACACCAAATAAATTGAAAAACATTTTAAGATAAAACTAAACTAATTACTACCACTGCCACAGAACCGTTGTGATAAACATCCCCTTATATGGGAGAGTTCTCAACCACTCCGTATAGGAAGTTCTTAAGTGTGAATAGATGAATTAGAGTGACACCCTATGGGAATAAAGGGAGGGGGTAATAAATAACTTTATAAAGGGTAATACCATGTGATAGCGAATAAACTATCATTTTTGAATTTGTTAGAGAGAGAGGAGTGTGGAATGGTATGATGCTTTATCGGTAAAGATGCAACATTATGCCATTCTGATAGAGCATCTCAAGAATCTTGGAGTATAATGTAAGTTATATGTTGCCCTTTCACTTTTGCTTTGCTTTGGCGTGAAGTGGGAATTGCGCTGTGCTTACGCTACTCGGCGTTGGCATCTGCGAGATGAAACACATGGGGAGGGGACACATAGATAAACTATAAATATTGAGAACCCTCGCACCCAACCTCACCTAACAATCATGGAGGGATGAAATTAAAATATGCACCGCTTGCCAACCTTACCTTACTTTAGCATCCCGACATCTAATTTTAATGTTTTGAACTTTCTAAAAAGGTAAAAACCTAAATTTCCTAAAATAAAATCCTAGGAGCCACATTAAACCTAAATCTCCTAAAAATAAAATCCTAGGAGGCACATTAAATTTAGAATAGTAGTAGTATAGATTTATTTAAATACGGATATAATGTGAGTTGAGAAATTAAATTTTTCCACGTGTAATTTTTTTATGAGTTGGTGTTATTTAAATATTTTGTATAATTACTTAATTTTTTTAATTTTTAGATTTTTTAGAATTTTAATTTTGGTTGACATGAACAAAATTTCAATTTTGATGAGAGATAAACACTCTTACACATCATACATCATATTAGACTATAGAATAAACTTCTCGCCTCAATAAGAGTAAATTAATTAATTTAAATTTAATTCCTAACCCTTTTTACAAACTATTTAAATTTTATTCTAACTATATTCTATATACTTTTTAATGTTTTGAATTTTCCAAAAAAGAATATAAACTTAAATTTCCCATAAAGTAAAATCCTAAGGCTTAACTTAGTTTTAGTTTTAATGGATATTAAACTTAGAATTTGAGGGTAAATCAATTAGTTTAAATTTGATTCCTAACCCTTTCTACAAGTTGTTATAAAATTTGATTCTAACAATACTTGTTGTACTATACATCTATAAAGATTGACCCCACTTTAATTGTTCTGGACATATATGTGGTGTGTGCCTTAGTACTAAAACTAGTGAATTTATTATGGTTGCCTTACTTCTTAGGTATGGAAAGTAGAAAAACAAATTGTATTGTCAATTGGTCAACATGAACATGCATGACAATGAGAGATTAGGCGTTAAAAGCCTTATGGTTGGGATATTCTTGAATATCCATGACAATGAGAGTATGGACATTTGGTTTATAATAGTTTTGTAAATAGAAATACATACTAAGGGAAGTATATTGTAACTATTAATATTGATTTTTTTCCCTTTTGTAATGTAATTATTAGTTGTTGTTTTCATTAATGTAGGTGAGTCATTAAAACCAGTTAATGGAAAGGAAAAAATAAATCATTATAATGATTTTGAAAAATTAAAAAAATAAAATAAAATATCAAAATTAGTTTAAAGAGTTGATCCATTGATAAAATAGAAAGGTATGAGAGTGATATATAAAGTCAGGAAAATTGGACTCTTTTAATCATTGACATGTAGAAAAAATAAGTTGCAATGAATTTGTATTCCAAGTTAAAGGTAAGTTGTAGATTATAAAAGACTATTATGTCAAGTGTTTTTTCAATTTTGATTTTAAGTTATATAGTTCTTCTATATTTTTAACTAACTACAACATATATTATTGTTAAATTCCATTGTTAACTAACGAGAACAATTATGACTTGTTTTTTTATGAAAGATAAGTTTACAATAAAGTTAACAATCTAAAGTGACTCAAAGTGATAGTGAAATCTTAGATGAACTTATTTTTATTATTGGTGAAACACCCTTTATTTAGATCAAGAAACTACCAAATTTTATTTGAAATGTAATATAAGCAATTAAGCATGTCATATACTTAACTCTTTTTTTTCTTTAACACAATCCTTCATCAAATGACATATACCCATCAATATTTGAAATTTGATTTTTATAATAATAAACTTTCTTACTTAATATCTTCTAAATATTTAATATAAATAAATTATGATTGTACTAAAAAAGCTAAGTACTTTACAACATAGCATGGAAGAGATGGAAGAGATGTATCATGTTGTGTAAATTAAAATTAAAAAGCATTGAAATTCATAATCTAATCGCGTTGAATCTTTATTTATTTTAGTGAATTTGGATTAACATTAAAAGACTAACATAAATCTATCTTTTAAATATTAAAGGGATTTGGACCTATTTTTTTATCCCTATTAATACATAATATCTAAATTAAATTATATTTATATTATTAATAACATTACTAAATGTATCCAATAATTAAACATTAAGAAATTTTCATCTAATTTATTTTATCCATATCAATATTAAATGTGTTTAGAGTCAAATTAAATTTATATTGATATATCGGATTATCCACAATGTTGATAAACAAGTGTCAATCATCGACACTTGTTTATCCACAGTGTGGATAATATGATTTCTCAATCTACCAACACCTACCATAGAAATTTTAAAACAATAAATTTATATTGTTTATACCATTATTAAATATATCAAATAATTAATATTGCACCTCTATATTAAAAACAAGAGAATACTCTAAAATCTAAGAGGACAAATATAGTTGGGTAGTGCTTCCAACTTAGTCCAATGTATGCATATGTCAATGTTGTGTGTATTATGTACATTAATAATTAATGTATGAAATTTCTTGTTACATGAAATAATGTTAAGAAACCTATCAACTGTAATTCACATGGAATGTTGGCATTATGCTATATGGCAATTGTGAGATAGTGCCACCTCCTAATGTTTATGGTACTAACAATTGCTACCCTCCTTTAAGTTTAAATTGAATTGACAACTTCACTTAAATATTTTAATTGTTATCAACAACATAAGGTATTGCTAATATATTTGTAAACACACCATAATAGAATTTGGATCTTTCATATTGCTTACCCATACATACACCAATGAGGAAGAATTATGTATTGATAAGACAAATTGTTTCACAATTAAAATAGTGAAAACATTACATTTAATTAAAATTGATTGTGGCTTTGTACTAGATCATATGAGTTTGCCCATCTATTGAAGTATATTATTTAAGAATAGTAAAAATATCAACAACATCAAAGTCTTAAATCTCATAGTTTAATCTTGTAGCAAACTTTCCTTCGATTGTAAGAATTTAATGACACATGTAGTCATAGTGTTAGATTGATCCATAATACTAATTGATATTGTGAGGATTTGGGTTGATATAGAATTGGGAAAAACTCTTGGGGTTATCATTCCACCATGCATGAAACTTGAATCATGACAAAAATTTGATCATTCTTGAAAATTCTATCAAATTCCTATCAAATTTATAGTTGAAAACAACATTTTTGCTAAACATGATTAACTTACTCGTTATATCATATATCAACTTTAGAGGTAGGCTTAAAATGGCTAATAAGTTCATGGGAGTGTAGTCAAGTGGTAAGTAAGGAGGTGATTGGGTCTATGTCAACACAAAGACTTAGGTTCAGTTCCCTTTAGTGGGTGCAAATGAGGTTAGACGTAAACCGTAGATGATTTTGACATCATAAAAAACACACCACATAATGCACTAGTTTAGTAAAAAACACTATAAACAATGTTTCCAAAAAAACATGACCAACAAAAAAATTGAGATGATCGATCCTACGTAATTAAGTGGAGGATTTTCCACCATATTGATTTTTGTGCCAAATAGGCTAATATGGAAAAGATGTTGTAGTGTCTAGTTATGTTATGTAAACAAAAATAATAAAATAAAAATGACCATATGTTAAAACAAAAATAGCGTATTGATGCATGGTATTAACCCATGGTATGGACCCATGTTATTCATGTGGAATATTGCCTATTTAAAGGGGGAAAGACCAACCTAGATCCGTATTAACTTCAGATCTACCAAATGCCGAGATGAATCACATATTTTTCCACTCTAAAAGAGGTTTGCACCTCAAAGAGATTTGATCCTTCTCAGTGTTTAGTAGATTTAGAGTTAAGATGGATCTAGGTTGGTATGTAATTTAGTGGGTAATTTTTCCCTGATATATACTTCGAAATTATTCAATAAAATTAGGAAAGACATAAGTTAGCGAGATTGTACACAAAATGTCCAAAAAATCTATATATATGCAATTAATAGTAAACAATGAGTTGATTGAGCCAATGTTAATGTAGTGTAATGTAGATGGTTCAAAACTTTATTAGTAAACGATGAGTGAGATTGACCTTTTTTTGTTACCATGGTGAAAGGTAACTCGTTGGATAATTTAGGCGAGACCGAAGATCAAACCTAACGACTACCACTATAACACCAAGAGTATACTCAACAACACATAAGCTAGATGTTAGGTGCCAAGTGTGACTTAGGTTGCATATGTGTGAACTTAGGTTCAATTAAGAAGATGAAATGTAATTGATAGTTAAATGTAGATGCAAAGAGAATGAAATGTAAATGAAATGCACATGAATTTGTAATGGAGGGAAAAGTATGTGGGAGATTTTTATTTTAAAATATTCTCTTGCCCTATGATATTTTATTGAGCTTTTGACCTTAGGGTTGTATAAGTGTCTTTTTGGCATTTGAGTCTCTCTCGTTTTGGAGTTTTTACATTCTAGGGTTTTAGTGTTTGAGGGGAGTTGGGAGGTAGCGTTGCCTCCCTACCGCCGTGGCAGGAAGGGCCTCACTATGAAGTAAATTTTATTTGTTTATGTCAATGAAAGAATCCAGATTCCATATCTTTGTATTTGCAGTTGTTTGTGTAGTATGGTTTGTTGTTTGCATGTTTTTTTGCAGATGCCATTCTTTTGTTATTTGTTTTTGTTTTGTTGGCCCTATTGGCCAAAGGGATTTCCAACACTAGATATATCAGGAATTTATGACTGAGCAAGAGTCGAGACTCCATGAGGGTGGGGGGAGCCTACTCCTTGAGCCTTATCACAATGGGCCAAAGATGTCACCCCATGAGATTTGAAACTGAGTGGAGACGATAACATCCCATTATGCAAATCACTTGGTCATCCCGTGAAGAGACAAATTAGACCAATGCTAATATAGAAGGTTCAAAACTTTTGAGTGCATGTAATTAATGACATGAATACATCTTAGGTTATTTTGAGTACATACACCCCTCATAACATAATAGCTAATAGTCTAAAAGAACAATTGTTTTTCCCCAAAAAAAAAAACTGACTAACAAAACATGTTTAACATTTTTAATGAAAATAAATTTTCATTTATTATTATTTTTTAATTCATGCTTAAAAAAAATATTAAAAAGATAAACTAATAAAAATGTATATAATAATGATTTACCATGTAAAAAATAATGATTTACAATTTTTTGGGAATGTCATTAAATAATAACAAGGTGATTTAACTAATATTGATAAACTAACACTGCAAAATAGATAAATTGATAAAAATGTATATAAAATAACTAACAAATTTCAAAAATACAATTTAATGAAATAAAATAATTAAACTAATATTACTATTAATATAAACATTTAACTTAAAACTTTAAAATAAATATATATATATATATTTTAAAATTTTAAAATAAATAATATTTTATATTATTATTGGATATAAAAATTCAAATCATAATATAATCATTGGTTACTAACTAAAAACTATTTAATGAAGCTATAAAGGTTATGTCAATTAATGAAGGAGACACTAGTTAAAAAAATGTAAGGTATAAAGGTTATGTCAATTAATGAAGGAGACACTAGTTAAAAAAATTTAAGGTTAATGGATTATTTTAGAAACACAATATTACCTGATTTTTATGAAAATATATGAATAATTAGTAAAAAAAATACGGATAATTAGTAAATTAATGTTAATGAATTAATTTAGAAACACAATATTATCTGAAATTTTATGTGAAAATATATGAGAAACTAGATGCCCAAAGAGTTTGAATCCCACACATAATGGATTATCACAAGCCCTGGTCAATAGATGTTGTAAGAGATTTGATTTTGTAGAGACGTCCTCATTACATTACCGTGGGCAATCGAGAAGTTAGGGCCCGTGGATTTTTGCACCTCTCCTCAAATGAAATGAAAGAATTACTACTGTCCATTGTTTTCTCCGATTTGAAGGACGATAGCGACGGCAAATTAAATACGAGAAAAAGGGAAAACAAACCATTCCGGATAATAGTTCTAAGATTTCTCAACAGGTTGAGTGAATGCGACCCTATGAGGAGCCTGCCAGGTGCCACGCGTCGTACGAAACGAAGCGCGTTTATCCTGACTTGGACCAGTCCAGCGTGGCAACATTTTACTTTTGGAGCTGTGAAACTCATGTGATTTGCTGAGCCTCTTGTCACGTTTTGCCAGTTCGGTTTCTGAGCTGGCATGCCCTCGCAAATCCCAAGAACAGGAACCTGCTGATTTATTTATTTTTTATTTTAGCTTTCCGAAGACGAAATTCTATGCCCCCGGTGTTTAAATTGCCAACCGTTACCACGTGTCGCATGTGCAACCGCGTGCCGTGGGCCACATGATGCGCAGGGCGTCTGACGTGTCAGTAATCCAACGGCCTAGATTGGTTGAGAGTTTCACCCAGGGAAATCACGAACCCGGGTATGGGAAACCGCCTGGGGTCCAGTCTTAACCCGGGTTCAAGGGGGGCAGATGCCAAGGAGCAAAGTTGATACCGGTGTGTCCGGTGGCCACCGGCTGTAGGCCGAGGTCGAGGGTGATTTCGCTCGTGTGCCGCGACGGGCCCGACGGATGATAAGGGGTCAAGGTGGGGGAGGGACAGAGGAAAAGCTCGAAGCTCTAAATCCTGGAGGTTTTTAGTGAGAAATTTGAGAGGTTTAGAAGAAGACTCATTCGCCTCGGAATTGCATTGTAGTGCCCGCTAAATCTTAATTATCTGGTGCAAATGGCTGGGAACAGCACGCCTTTCATTCCCAAGGTAAAATTCTTACGAATTGTCAGCATTAGATTTCGAATTTCGAGCTGGGAATTGCGTTCCAGAGTTTGAATTTGGGGTTCTGTGGAGGGTTTTAGCGTTAATTTACGCATTTTACCCATCCTTTGCCACAAATTCTCAGCGTTTGTGGGAAATTGGGGATGAAAAATCTCTTCTTCGGAGAAATTAAGGGTTTAAGGCCGAGAATTCTGAGAATTTGCCATTTAAATGGAACCCGTGGCTCCTCAGGATGTCTGTCCATTGGCCGTTGTGAAATTATTGTGAATTTTTTTTTGCTGTGGTTCCAATTCTGCTTCCCTTAGTTTAGAATTCAAAGAATTTTGCCATCGGTTGTCTTGTCCATCTGAAAGCCCGAGAATCTAATATGCAAGGTCCGATTGTGATTTTCATAGCGAATTGCTGGTGGAAATTTTCCCTTAGTTAATCGCCGTGGAAAAAATGAGATGCAAGCGTATGTCCGTTTTGAAATTTGTCCATTATTTTAGAAAATTAAGCTTTGGAATCGAAATTGTCCGTCGGATGATCTGAATTTTCTTCAGAATTTTCGATTTAAGGATTTAGCCTAATTATGCTTGTTTTCTGTACATCGGATCTTCTCTTTGGGCTTGTCAAAATTTATGAACGAATTGCTGCAGTTAATTGAATTTTCCGTTTTCCTCGTCTTCCTGCCATTCTTTTCCCAAAAAAAAAAAAAATTAAAATGGGATTTAAATTGTCTGTTAAATGATCTGAAAATTCTTCTTATTAATTTCCTTCAGAATTTGGGATGTCGAGTCAAAAGAAATATCTTCTTTGTTTTTCTATTTCATGTGGCTTTGTGCCTTGGATCGTCTATTTCGCCGAGGTTTAGAGAATTTAAGTATCTGATCTTAATTGACGTGAATTTACGTAAAATTAGCGCAATTGGGAATGAATTTTTGACACTCTAGACATTTGCGTCAATATTTGTTGATCGATCTTGCATTTAGCATTTTTTGATTGTTTCCGTTGAATAATTTGAGTCAAACAAATGTGATTGGATCCCACCAATATGCTCTTGTGGATTAGCTTATCACAAATTTGTGTGAAATTGGCTATGAAAGCTCGTGAAAGGTTTTATAAAATTTGTTTCCTCGTCGCATTTGCAGGTTTAAGGAGTAAATTGGGTGAATTGGAGGACCTTATGCAACAAGTTTCCGATTGAATTTAGCAAAATTTATCTCTGTCGATTTCTCGTTGCAGGCGAAAACCTGCCAGACTCGGCGGTGGAGTACCGGAATATTCTGATTAAATTTGGAAAGGATCCTACCCGTGGAATACTAGTCGATCTATATTCTCGTTCAATCGTGGATGACCACAGAGATACAGATCTCCTGTTGAAAATGCCTTCTCTTAAATTATAAGCAGTCTTGGGTTTAACGGAGATTTAGTGGTGAGAAAAAAATCACATGCTTTTTCATTTTTTCTTTTTCTCGGAATGAATTGGCAATTGGCTGTGAATGAATTGATTTCTTGATGCCATCGATTTGCCTGTATTCTGCCTGTTTTTGAATTGTAAGACCATGGTGAGCATTTTGATTTAAGTGTGGGAAACGAATGGCAGGATTTACAAGCATTTGAAATTGGGGGTGTTAAGGAGATCAATCAAGCCAGAGAAGAAAACCGTTGTCCTTCCATATATTATACAGCTTCACAATTAGATTCGAGCACTTACAGCACGTTTGCTGCTGCGGCGAATATCTGATACATAGCACCAAGATAATGCTATTGACCTGCTGATTTTCTGCTGATTATTTTGTGGTATGGATTCAAGAAAGAGGATGGAATATGGATTTCTGGGCTATGAGGCCCCGCCTTTACCTCGAGCTATGCGGTCTGCACGGGTACTTTAGTCATCTTTTTCATTAATAATTCACCCTTTAGAATGTTTCAAAGCAAGCAAAATTGTTGGTATTGTGTCTTTCAGTTGTGAAGATACTGAAATTGTCAATGTGCAGGGGCGTGGCTCAGCATACCGAAAGAAAGATGGCTGTGACAATGGGATGGTGTCTTTTAATTTACTTGCCACTGTTGCTGGAGATCTCTTGCAACAGCAGGAAAATCAGAAATCTGGGTCTGAGCAACTAAGTATCAAATCATTTGAAATTTGTAATGAAGTGACGGGGAATGGTCCGAGAGAAGAAGAGAATTGTGCTGAACAGGCTCTTTTGGAACTGGAAAAATCTCACATTTATACGTTTGAAGATGCTGTGCAAAGGCAGGGATCTTCAAGCCAAGGGACTAAAGTAGAGCCAGATGACCAAGGAAGTTCTGACGAGAATGCCAATGTTCTGAGTGCATCCCATAGGAAGCTTGCCCTTGAAGCCTCTTGTATAAAGGAGAGCCCGGATATGATAATTCAGAGCGCATCTAGATCTGTTTCGAGTATAAGCAAATCTGCATGTCTTGGACAATCTTCTAATAACAGTCTGAATGGTATGGATATGTATGTAAACACTCGAGCAAGAGATGAAAAAGCAATGCAAGGCATCTCCCCTGGCGAGACCGGAGAGAAGAAAGGATGTGTCACAGAGAAAGAAATATATTCTACAAATACTTGCAAAGAAAGCTTCTTAACTGGGCCGAGACTCCTTGGTTTAGGACACGACATTCTGGAGTCAGGTGTGCGGCTAAGAAAAGAGGCCTTGGGTGTAGTTGAAAACAGTGAAGGTAAAGGGGAGAATGAAATTGGCGAAAGTAACGCGGGGCGGTGGAAGAGAGGTCACCGCGTGTGTGAAAATATGGAAGATGATTTGATGCTAGATGCACATTCGCTTCCTGCAAGTTCAGGAGTCAGTGAAGAGGTACCCCTGGATGTAGATATGAAACCTCCTCCACTGGTTAGTTCAGGTAGCAGTGGGGATGCACACCCCTGTCTGGGGAGCAAACCTGATTCTTATTTAAGTTGTCCTAATACTATTACAAAAGTTTGTAGAGATGATGACGACAATTCTTCTGGATGTACCACTCCAACAAAAGTTATTAAAAAATCATTCAAATTCCATTATCAAAGGGGAGCAAAACTGAGAAGAGCCATTACTTCGAAGTTTAGGATGGCAGTTTCAGCTTCTTCAAGAAAAAGAAATCGTTCTGACGTTGATATAATGGCCAATGCTGGTAAGTTCAATATTGCTGCATCTTGAATTTGTAATTATGGCTGGCATTCTGACATTGGTATTGATTTCAACATCTGGATTAAAAGACAGAAAACACTGCAGGGGATATTTTTTAAATTTCAGAAGTTTGAACTATGGAGTTATCTGTTTTTTTCTCTATGGCGAGGGCTCTCATTTACATTACTCTAATAGAGAGATTTTGTTTGGAGTTACATGTTTGGAAACACATTATTTCCTTGCTGCACTTCAGTTTGTACTACGTTCATCATAATTTCGTACATTCCAACAGAAAAGATGCTAAAGAGCGAAGCTCCTGGCTGTGGAGGGAGCTACACAAGGCAAAGAACCTTAAGGTGTTCACCTTCTAAAAGGAGGAGACTAGCTGAAGAAATATTTATTCCTACGTCAGATGGACATGCAAGCACTGCTAGTGTTGGTCTGGACAGCAATGGCGAAGATGGAGAACCTCCTGCTTCTGCTGCAAAGATACGCAGAGGTAAATATGGTAATATGTTTTAAGAGTTTTTTCACTTGGTAGATAACAAATAATATTTCCAGTGGTCCACACTGCATAGTAAGGAAACTTCCTTAGAATTTAGCTTTCCAGCTTCGAATTGTGCTTATTGTCCTTGCCTCATTTTCTTTTCTTATCCTTTCATATTGTTTACGAGAAATGTATGATTTGATTTTCAGCAAAATCTGCGAGTGTGTCATCATCACCAATATCAGCTGTAGGCTCTTCAAAGCATCCATCTATGAAGAAATCAAGTGAATCACATGGTCAGATTCTTGAAGTTTAGAGAGATTGTTTAGATCCTTTAAGATATATATTATATACATGATATTCTTATGTCTGCCATTGTGCTGCACAAAAGTACATAGAATGCATGAAAGCTAAACCCTCTACGAAATTCTGCCAGGTCTGTGTGAGGGTTATAATCTCTTAACGCTGGTGTTATTGGTTTGTTGTGCAGTTAAACTGACTATTAAATCATTTACGGTCCCAGAGCTTTTTATTGATATGCCAGAATCTGCAACTGTTGCCAGTTTGAAGGTAATATTTTGCTTTGTTGTTTACTTAGAAGTTGGATTCCTTTTCAGGGAGGATTTATATTTTTATTATTTACCTCAAGAGTTTGGAAGTTTATTTCATTCTCATGCATGAAACAAAATTATAATAGCAAAGAGAGGTATTTTGTGTTTTGTTTGCCCAGACACTCTGCTGACATTCCAATAAGTGACTGACTTGGCTATTTTGTCCCACATTTTTGTACATTGTCCAAAACAGAGGACAGTGATGGAGGCAGCTATGAATCTTCTTGGAGATGGATTGCGAGTCTGTCTTCTTCTTCAAGGCAATAAGGTATCTGATGAGAGTTATACTCTAGACCAATTAGGCATAGCACATGGTGGGAAGTTGGATTCGGTGGGATTTATGTTAGAACCAAATCCAATGCCAACTTCTCAGGCATGTGCTGAGGATCCACTTTTTGTGCTCTCTCGAGCTGGGACTCAACCTCCCCCAAGGTAAAAGCTGTTACGTTTATTATATTGAAGTAATTGAACTTTCACGTCCATTTCAAGAGCTTTAGCTGATTCTAATAAGACCTTTGGGCATTAGCAACAACCCTAAACTACTATTATTTGACTAAATTTATGTAGTCTTGTGTGCATATCAATTTGCAGGTACCCATCAGGGTCTGCTTCAGGGCATTCAACTGCTGCTGAAGGTAATAAAAGTGTCACAAAAAGCCGGTCTAACAAGATAAATGGGACTGCAGGTGCAGAAGTGGCAGTTACAACAGGTCTTATTCACCTAGCCAACTTTTGTGTTTGGCGTTAATTGTTGACATAATTGAGTGAATGTCAACCATCGAAATAACATTGATTTCAATCTCAGAATACTTATCTTTTATCTTTATCCAGGTGGTAGAACACAGAATGAAACGAATCAGTGGGCAAAAAGTGAATATGAAGTGGTAAATGATTTACCACATGTACAAGCTGGGTCCAATCCAGGGGCCCTTATTGTGCATCCAATTGTAGGAACTGAAACTGCACAGGGATTGGCCTTGGTACCCTTAAACAAGTGCCGGGGCTCTGAGATTGGTAAGCGCCGAATCCGGAGACCGTTCAGTGTTGCTGAGGTAGAGGCTCTTGTACATGCTGTGGAGAAGCTTGGGACTGGCAGGTATGTTGCTGTGCATGCCTTATATAGAAGAAAAATGTCAATGCCTATGGAATCCAGCTATATATATATATATATAGAAAGAGACAGAGCTATGTATATATATATGTTTTATTTTTCTCATGCATCTCTTTTCACTCTTTGAAGGTGGCGTGATGTAAAGCTGCGTTCATTCGAACAGGCAAAGCACAGAACCTATGTTGATTTGAAGGTATGGTCATTTTTCTTCTTTTGAACTTCTCAAATATTTAGGCTATGGGTCAAGCGTCAATGTAGTACATGCTTAAAATGCTGTCCAAACCATTGCAATGCTAGACTAAATTTCTTTTGGGTAATAGGTGGATTAAAGTTGAGCACTTCCTTTTTGGTCCAGTCATAGAATGCTAAATTTAGTAGTATGTTCTGCTCACCATGATTCTCTTCACAATTTACATAACAGTCAGTGTAAGCTCATCATTTAGGTAGGTGACTTTTATTTTTTCTTTTTTTTCTCACATTAGACAGATAGTCCATGTTTTTTCCAGCGTTTTTCATCACTCTCTTATCCCCTCGTTCTTGGTACAGTGGCCTGGCTTGTACGTGTTTTGGGTACAAAGTAACAGATTGATTTTTGTTGTGTTTTCCCTTGTTTGCTGAGTGTTATATACGATAATTTCATGTTCTATTGGAAATTTTGATTTTTCGATGTTTGTCGAAAATAGAACATGGGACAAGCGTCTGACATATTCAATTGATAAACATAGTTGTATAGGAATGATTTGCCACTTATTTTAAAAATCTAATAGTTGACAAGGAAGAAACAGTTTACTAGTATTATCAAGAAACAATTTTGAAGAACAAAACTAATATTTACTAGTAGCTTTTTCCACCGCTACTTATGCATGGTGTTTGTCTTGTTTACCTTGCAGGATAAATGGAAAACATTAGTTCACACAGCAAAGATTGCTCCCCACCAGCGTAGGGGAGAACCAGTTCCACAGGAGCTGCTTGACAGGGTCATACATGCCCATAATTACTGGACAGATCAGCAAGCTAAGCAGCAAGCAGAGGTTTGCCTGTAAAATAGGCAAGCACTTTCCAAATTGGTGTCAGCTTATCACATAATTTGGACAAGCTGAAAACCACACTATGTAAAGTGTAAAAATCTCACCACATTTTTAGCGAGCTCCCTTATTTGATGGAGCTCGGCGAACATTGTACAAAATTGATATTTTAACCTCTTGTTTATAGCTGGCTCTGGCACGAGTAACTCTCAAGGAAGTGAGAGTTAGAGAAACAACAATCAGTCTGATTACACATGTAGATGAATTCTACATTGCCGATTGACACTAACACAATTCATCGACGTGGCTGTTGCAAATGCATGGAGATAAGAAGGAATATGCAAGTGATGACCTCGTCTGCAAGCTCACTTGAAGCTTGTTTGTGGGCTCGATGGATTTACACAAATTGTGTATGAAAGCTTCATATGTGGGAATCCTTCCTCACTCTCTCTGGTTCGATCTCTAGAATAGGTCCAATTATTTGCCAGATGAATCTGCCTAGCGGATACTGGCCTGTGCATTCGCTGTTCGATTTGGTCTTTTGTTCAAAATTGTCATTTATTTGTTGTAATGAATGTAGATGCAAAAACTGTGCCTGATGGCCCATGCTAGTATGTGAACCGACTGGTTCACTCTTATCATTTTTTGCAAGAGCAATAGATGAAATAGTGCTTTTGTTGGTTGCTTAATGCAGATCGGGCCAGGGGTTCTCCCTCCTCATGAATAAAGAAATCTGTTGAGTTTGTGAATAAAAAAAAAAATTCTCTGAAATATGGTATCATATGATCCAAAATATGATGAGGGCTCTGATGTGGTCTTTTTCCTTTGTTTGATGTCAAAATTTCCTTTGATGGGTACTTATATTCTATGGCAGGGCTGTCGGGTCCTGATTGTACATTGCAAGAATTGACAACAAGAGAAAAGCGATCAAGTATTATTCATGCTCGGAACTGTCAATTTTCAAGCTGAGAAGCCCATGGCTATCATTATGAGTTGTGATGTGAAAGCCGCAATGAACATTTTCCAAAAAAACAAGGGGTGCAATGATTTTCATTTTCAAGCGGAATTATGACCTAGCAACAATAGCTGGGCCACCACTAAATACAATAATTTACTACCAAATGCAACCCTACATGACTTGCCTGAATTTATCCAACTCTACCCTGTCCTGCCCTGATTTAATTGTAGATTCCAAATAAGACCATATAACCGCTGTTGTGATCTGTTGAATCGCAGACTCTAAGATGGTATAGCCCTTTCAAATGTTTGTATAATCAGGTCACTTCCCACTGGATTTAAAGCACTTACAAACAAAATGTACTCCCCCTCTGTAAGTATTGTGACTTTATGCCCAGGGAGACTTCGTGGGGCTTTAATGCTTTTGGAGATCGCCCCATAACGGGCAGAGCATGTGGCCTCTATTAAATCAACCGCGAACAAAACACTTCAATGGAAATTATATATATATATATTTTAAAATCCAAAAATATCAGTGAACGATTCCATAATAAATGGTTTATTTTGGGGGTTCTGCTACCACCCCGCCTCCGCCGCAACCCCTATTTAATGGTCCGCCTCCGCCCCCTTCCCCAACACACAAAAATTTGCATAAGGAATTGATCAAACTAATTTCAGAAAAATAATTATAAACTAACCTGTTATTAAGTGCATCCAATACTGCGTTGTGTACCGATAAGTAGTAACATCGTTTGATCATTCGTTCGATTTGATCTGAAGTGCTAAACAAGTTATCATTAATTTCACATGTCCACCTAATAATGTGAGAAATATTTAATAATTAATGTGTGCCTTGTTGAAAAACTTATTAACCACAATTATTATCATGTGAGCCTTATAATGCCCACTGAATAATACTTAATTGCTTTATAGCGTATAGAAATTAAATTTTAATTGCTTTATAGCGTATAGAAATTAAATTTTGGTTTAGTTTTGAAAAATATAGAAATTTTGGCCTATTTTGATAAAATCTGGCCAAATTTTTGTAAATCCAAGTTATAGTTGTTGAGTGTTTCAGAAGTTTTTGATGAATGCTTACTATAAAAAATATGATTCAATTTTTTTTGGAAATTTTAAGATATTAACTGCTCAAATATTTTTGATGATACTGAATCCATTTCCACCATATCCATCTCCACCATAAAAAATATGATTCAATTTTTTTTGGAAATTTTAAGATGTTAACTGCTCAAATCTTTGATGAGACTGAATCCATTTCCACCATATCCATCTCCACCATAAAAAATATGAATCAAATTATTACAAAATTTCCAACAATTTTTACCAAGCGTGGCCAAACAATTCCTCCCCTTAATAGACGACGCCCTATTTTCTCAATCATTGCTGTGCGGACATTAGGTGGGCCCATACTAGTGATGTGTGGGTCATAGGAATCACGCTACGCGGTACATAATATTTATATCTTAGTATGCGTACGATAAGGAAATTGCAATACTTCGAAAAACAATTATTTAAATGTTTTAAAATATATGGGCATCTTTAAGGCAATTATTTTAATCGAATCTTAATGTTATTATTTATCTTATAGAATTATTTTAATCGAATTTTAATGTTATTATTTATCTTATAGAATTATTTTAATCGAATCTTAATGTTATTATTTATCTTAATTAGCGTCATATTTTTGTGTGGTTGAAGCTGGAACATCTATTTAATCAGGTCTAATGTTGTTATTCGCATTCATTTGGAGTGATGTCATAAGCTATGGGTTTGCGTGCTCAATCGCATCAAAGGTTTAGTTTTGTTTATGTTATGGGAAAGTTTATAATTATCAGGATCGTTAGTTGCAATATCTTTATAATTATCGGATTTTTCGAATTTGGAATTATATTATAATCTAGTGTTGGCTAATATTTTTTTATATGGTCTTGATTTGAGGGGAAGAGTATAGTCATGAAACCTTCGTGAGATCAGAACATATTTTCAAGGGAGAGACAAATACGGAATATGAAATTGTACATCTTATCTATTGAGACCTCCTACCTCACCTCGAAGTCAACACACGTTTGATGTAATGTTTGCATATATAAACGTCTATCTTTAAATTTCGAAGAATTTAAATGATGAATTTTAAAAATAAATTATATTTCATATTTTCGAAATTTAAGTGATGAGTTTTAAAAATGAATTATATTTCATATTTTCGAAATTTAAGTGATAGAGTTTTAAAAATAAATTAGATTTCATATTTCTGAAATATATATTTATGGTGTGTTATTAGTTTGTATTTCGGGAAAAAAATATTATAATATTATTTATTTTTAATAAAGATTGTGAAAATAAATGTCATGAATTATTTTAATCATATTAAATTTTATTGTATTGAGGTTTTTGTGATCTATATTATATTATATTTTATTTTTATTTATAATTTATTTTAAATAATGATTAAAAATAATAATAAAAATTTTGCAATATTGATATAATTATTTAAATAATATTAAGTTTTCAGAAATTATTATATCAAGAATTATTTTTAATATTAAAAATAAGGTTTGGAATATCTTTATATTAAGCTTTCTTTAAATTATAAAATTATTGATAATTGATATAATTATTTAAATAATGATGTGATAATGATGATGGTTAACATCTAATGAGACCAAATTTTGGTCTATCGGACCTAAAGAAATGAATTATTTAATTTGATTTAAGATTTTATTCCTATGCTCAAAAAGCTTAGAGAGAAGTCTCCAAGCTTACTGTAATTTTGACAATGTAATAGGCTAGGAAGGTTAGTGTTGCAACAAAGATTTTGACATTGAGATCTAATGTGGTTGTACGCAGGGCACTCTAAGAGGAAGTGATTTTCATCCTCATTGTTCGTATTCTCACAGAGATGGTAGAACCTTTCCATCCATGGTGTTTTAGGAACTACCCAACGACCCGTTTCACTATGGAGCTCATGAGAGTTTGTTCTAATCATGGCTATATTAATTTTCTTTGTTGAGCTAGTTAAAATAGAGAAATACTTTTGATCTTCTAGGGTGGGGTTGATGACCTCTTTATAATATCTTAATTTTCTTTTAGCTGCTAAATCTTTCTCGCACCACATTTTTTCTTTGACCTTAGAAGTAACAATATTTTTAATGCTATTAATGTTTTGCAATGCAACATTCTCGTTGATCTTCCAATGATTTAACCAGGCCTTGGTGTCTTTATACCAATCTTGTTTGAGCCTTAGGTGGTTTTGGCTAGAATTTAAAGCTAGCTTAGGAAGTCTATGGTCTCCTATGTTATTGAGTTTGTGCTTGTACAATAGAAGCCTAGTCATAGCTAGGCTCTCGATAGGGGAATGACCCATTTCTATAAGGAGAATAGGATAGGGTGTGTTGCTTTTAATTTTGAGGTTATACGTTATAAAACAATTCTGATTTGCTCAATCTTTCTCCAGGATTCTCTAGAGATGCTACAACCCCAAACCTCACATCCATATAAGATAACCAGAGTCACTGAAGTTTCAAAGAGGAACTTATTTCTATCCCACATTATGAGGTTTGTGGTTTTACAATTATTTTCAAGACCAAAATAAGCTTTCCATCCCCCATTAATCTTTTTCTCAATCCTATAGTTCCAATTGAGGTTGTGATGAATATCAATTCCTAGGTACTTGTAGGAAGACACTTCCTCCAAGTTACTATTGTCATACATAAAATAAGCGTAAGTGTCTTTCTTAGATTTGATAATCATAACTTTTGTTTTGTCAGTGTTAACAATCATACCTATGGTAGAGTAGAAATATTTAAGAAGTATAAGCTGCTTATCAAGATCAGATGGGCACCTTGTGAGAAGAACAATATCGTCAGCGTAGAGAAGAAGGATGATGACTATCCCAGCTAAGATCGTGCCAACACATCTTGCTTCCTCTAAACAACCTTCTAGCTTGTCGATGTAACTGCCAAATAGGGTAGGGGAGAGGGGGCAACCTTGTTTAACTCCGATATTACACTTAATATCTTTTGAGCACCCCTCATTGCTCTTTAACTTGGCAATTACATTCTCGTATAACCTTATAGCGGTAGCTCTCAACTCAAAAGGAACCTTTAGCTCTTCTAATTTGTTTCAAATGTTATTTCTAGGAACTGTATCGAAAGCCTTTCTAAAGTCCACAAAGCAACACAAGAGATTGGATTTATCATTGTGGCATTCTGTCACAATGATCCTAAGCGTAACGAGGTGTTCTGTTGTTGAGTTCTGCTTTCTAAAACCCGCTTGGCCTTTAGCCCACTTACCCTCACTTTCAAGCCATATGCTCAACTTCCTTTCCAAAATAATACCATATAACTTGGCTAGGAGAGCGCTGATCATAAATGTCTAATAATTAGAGGGGTTATTTGTATCCCCACTTTTAAAAATAGGGATAATGAGGCTTTGAGTTCATGGTTTAGGGAACCCTTGCCTGACAGTTTGATTGAAAAGCTTGTGAATGTGGGGATGAGGACAGGACCTCTAATTTTTAAGATTTCCGCCTGGTAACTTTCAATGTCCTTAGCTTTCCCATTAGCCAAGCGATTAACTCCAAAATTAATGCTTCTAATGAGAAAATTTCTTTCGTTGTGAGCAGGGTTTCAAAGTTATCCATGACATTTGGAGATTCATAAAGCTTTTTAAGATAGGAATTCCAGTCATGTAAAGCAATTTTATTATTATCTTTAGCTTTCCTAGTTAGAATTTGCCTCCAGAATTTCTTAGGAGCTACCTTAGAGAGGTGTAAGAAATTAACAAATTATTACATCAAGAATTTTTTTAAATATTAAAAATAAGATTTGGAATATCTTTATATTAAGCTCTTTAAACCATAAAATTATTATTATTTGTCTATATATATTTAATGAAAAATAAAATTATTATTTTAACATTATTCTATAGTATTTTTTAAATTAAAAGGAATCAATTAATATTAAAAGAAATCAATTAAATAATAAAAACAAAAATAATATTGTGTAATGATGGTTTATCTTTATTTATGAAGAAAAAGAAAATATATAACATTTTGATATTCGAATATTTTAATTTTTTAAAAATTCATATAAAATAATTTGAAAATGATTTATCCTTTTATTTAAATTTCCAAACATCATATTGAATATAATTTTCTAATAAAATATATTCTTAAAATGTTTTGCTTAATATATATAAATTTACTTAATTCACTTGATAATTTTTTCATTATTTATAATGATTCTCTATCGGAAAATTGTAAAATAAGATTTTAGTAAGAAAATGTCATACTAAAGTATTAAATAAATACAAATTGATTTATAAGATACTTTTATTATAAAAAGAAGGATAAATAAATAATTCTTTAATTCATGAAATTTATATTTTTAATAATATTATGATTTTTCCATAAAAAAAATTAAAAATAAATAATATTATAATTACGCCATTTTAAAAATAAATAATATTATAATTAAACTTATATATGAATATGAATTATTGATATCGACTATTTAGATTTTTGATACGACCATGTATTTATTAGTAATTATGTGAAAATCTCATCATATTCATGTTTTTTTAGTTTGATAGGATTCACACAATGCATCACATTTAAGAAAGGTTATGTATTATATGTCCATTCTAATTGAAATATTTAGGTTTACAAGAATGTAAATATTTGGTAAGGGAGTGATGTTATTTGTGCTCAAAATATGAATATGTATGTATGTGGATATCTTATTACGATAATAGCGGTATGACTATAAATTAAAAGCATTTTTATAACATTTCTAAAAATATAACCAAGTTTATAAATGATCATGAAAAGGGATTAAATTTTATAAATTGATAAAATATAACTAAGATCTTTCAAGAACATATTAGATATCTCCAAAAAAAGGTTTAAAACTAGATCCATTACTATTCCAAATATATAAGAGGTAATTGCATTCCTTCCATGAATAAGAGCCACAATTTACAAGAGTTAAGGTTAAGCATAGAAACTTTCCAACATATCATTAATAACCTAATAGTTTCAGATTGATATATCATCAGAGTTGCAAGAACAAAGTAGATACTAACATGCTAAATCACTAATACCATTTGGATCCCTCAAAATTATCTACCACCACATTTTGTTGCAATACATCCAAGACCATAGATACTCTTGATATCCATCTTGATCTCCATATCCTATTTGAACTTAGTGAATATTTTAGCCATGTTTCCCCCCTGTTGCTTTCATCACCACCCTCCTTTTGGGTGCCCTTAATGACATGGCTATGAATTCCTTAATGGTCCAAAATATGGGTAAAGGTCCGACTAAGTATGATTGGTAGGGCATAGATTTTACAAGTGGGTTGTTAAGAAGATATTCTTCATCTTCCTCAACGTAGGCTTGTCCTTGAGCCTTAACTCTCCCTTCCAGGGTCATTATATTCTACACTATAGTGTTAGATAACTTAGAGATAAAGCTTTCATTTCCTTTCCTTTCTAGTAGCTTGAGACGCCTTGCTCTCACTAAGGGAGGGGACAATAACAAGCTTACATTTCAATTTGTTAGACGTCATCTTGTGTTTGACACTGTCTTTGCTAAGTGAGAGAGTAAGGTTTTTTTCTTTGTTGTTCATGACCTTTCATAGGCTTAGAATTTGATAATTCCTCAACTTCCATGAAGGTTCCTCTTCTATCCATTATCAACGTCATGATCAATAAAATGATTACATAGTTCAAGCTAATAATTTCTATGAGCAATAAACCCATCTCTTTAATGCTGGAGTTATTGGGCTTCATATCCATTAACTAGAACAAGTTCATTGAATTCCCAATAAATAGAATTGAAGTTGTGTTTCCAACAATAGTGAGACACAAACTTCTTATCAACTGCAAGTCCGTAGAATTACCTTCAATTCATCTCAGTAAAGCACACCTCCCTATTATCATTAAAATACCTAGTAGGGCTCTACACTAGTTAGAATTGGGAACAATCGTGATGTCAAGTGGGATCATAGCTTCTCCCTCTAACATCAATTCCATCATGTTCAATTCTCATATGCAAATTGTTGAATTCACCTTCCGCAACTTGTCAAGGCTATGGGACCCCTATGGGACTTTCTTGACCTTAAACATTAAAAGAGATTACTCTCTTTATATTTTTTCTAACACTTTTGGTCAAACACAATCTTATTTCTCATTACTTTTTGTAAACATCTCAAACCAAGATATGTTTTTTTCTCTTGCATTTTGGAAGTTGCTTTCTTTAGTGTAATCCTATTTTATATCCCCTTTTTCCAAATCAAAACCAACTTAGACAACTTAAAATAAAGTATACTATGCAGGTTATATTTGAGATTACTTATTGGTAAAAGCATTATCAATGGTAACCATAGGTTACACTACATAGGTAAAGTATGGCTTCTCCACTCTTGGTTAGTCCAAATGTTAGAACATGTGATCCAAATTATATCATTATATTGTTTGTCATCCATCTCGATGCATTCAGAGTGGAAAAAGTGGAGGAATAAGCTCACGAGACTGTTTTTACTAGTGGGACCAAATTTGGCAAAACAAGGTCTGAAACCTTCCGGGAGCTTTTTGAGGCCTCAAATGACGTTTTTTGGGGGTAAAAATTTATAGCTTTAGCGCAACATATTTTTCATGCTATTATACACACAGATATTTCCAACAACACAAGAAGCGTGTCAATCAGAGTCTGTATGCAAAAGTTATGCCACTCAGAAGTTAACCTTCTTGTTTTCACAACTGTAGTTCGGGAATATGCCACATTAACCCCCATAATTCGTGGAAAAGGGGCTAGCCACATGTTTTTGATATAAAATACTCTGGAAGAGTCTATATTGTAACTCTAGTTAAGAGTTGATGTAGTCAAACTTAACCACTAGTAGGCTATCGTGTTGTGTTATAATTGGGCCACTAAGAGGAAGAGGCATTCCATTCTTTCGAGAGTATTTTGTTCCATAACTGAGCAAAGATGGAGAGGAGATATAGGAGGTAGATCACATAGAGAGGATATGTGCACTGTAGCAACCCACAGGCCACATATATTACTTCTTTGTACCTGCAGCCATATTTTCAGGCATATAAAGAGAGCAAAGCAACCTCACCTTCCAGATGGGTTTTCTCCCAAAAGGGTTTCCCAAAGCATATTTTGTGTCTTCTGTGTGTGTGTGAGCTTATTTTGTCATTATCTATTTTTTTGTGTAATATCCATTCACATGCATGCACTAATTATAGTTAAATCTACAGATCTTGAAGTTTAAATAAACTGTAATAGTGTAAAATTTTCACATTTTAACATAATATTATCAGATTTGTTGTAATGAACTATCCAATGGAATATCCAAGACAATTTATAGATAATTTGGTATCAGAGCAAGGTTATTTGGGTATTTTGTGGAGATTGCAGGGATCTAGATCGGCGGGGCCGAAAATCGTAAAACCCTAATCATGGCCGACGAATCTATAAACGAACCTCGTGATCCTGTAGAGGTGAGGTTTACGTGGTTGGAACAACAAGTCGCAGATATCAACTGCAATGTAAGCCTCCTCATGGCAACCTTGAATAGAAAGTTGGGGATATTTGGAGAAGATGGGGGTTCGAATGCAGAGGACAAATTTGAATGGGGATCAGAAGATCAGGGAGAAACAGAGAACCAGTCAAAGAAAGAATCTGAAAAAGATAAACCCGGTTTGAGTGTCGTGAATCATTACATGTTTAAAATGGAAGCAAAAGTCGATATCAAGCCATGCCACGACGAGATTGATGCTTTGAAGTTGAACCATTAGTTGCAGCAACTGGAAGTTTATTTCAACATCCATCAAATTGAGGAAGGACAAAAAATCACATTTGCGCAGCTGAAATTGGAGTGCCATGCACTGGCTTGGTGGGAAAGCCACACGGAAACCCTGAGATTGAAGGGAGAACCTCCAATTACTAAGTGGGAATATTTAAAAAACCTCATTAGATCACAGTTTGATCCCATTGGGTACGTTGAGGATTAGTGGATCCACTAGCATTACTTCAAACAAAAGTCGAGCCAAAGCGTGCAAGAGTACACCACGAAATTCAGGAACATGGCTATAATGTTGGGTATCTCTCCAAAGAACCCACATGTACTCCTCAAATATTTGGGGGGTTTGCACATCCATTTGCGTGAGCAAGTGATGTTGTTCAAGCCCAAATTGGTGGACGAGGCTTGTATACAGGCATAGTACTTGGAGACAATAGGCCTGAAAAGAGCGCAATCAAGTGGATCTAAGAAGAAGGAGCAACATGAAGCTTCTAAGGAGGGAAGAAGAAGAAAAAATGGGGAAAATATAAAAATACAACAGCCATAACACACTGGTGCAAAGATCCTAGCAACCACTGTAACCACTGCAACATTGATGGCCATACAGAGGAGAAGTGTTGGAAGTTGCATCTAGAGCTAAACACGAAGAACAAGAAGAAAGATAATAAGAAGAAGAATCTCATGGCCATAGATTCGAGAAACCAAGTTGAAAGTAGCTCAGACACGGATGAGAAGATCTTTTGTATGTCAGTGCATAAGGAGGTGAATCTGAGTAGGCTTCAACAACAAGAAGAGAAAGAATGACCAAACTGTTCCATATAAAGATACAGGTCAAGAAGACAAAGATTGATGTTTTGTTTGACTCGGGATCTTAGGAGAATCTCATTGCAACGGAGCTTGTCAAGAAGTTGGGGTTGGAAGTTCGTGATCATCCAAACCCATATCCACTAGGATGGGTAAATAAGGAGGCAGAGTTGAAGGTAACAAAATAGTGTAAAATTAGATTTTCTATCGGTGCTGATTTTATTGATGAAGTAGATCTAGATGTGGTTCCCCTTGATGTATGTGGAGTCGTGTTTTGGATTCCATACATGTACATGTGGGATGGAATATTCATGAGGAGGGCCAACTAGTACCGGCTCATTAAGGAAAGAAAATCGTTCGTCATCAACGCGTACAAAGACAAGCTGAAAATTTCACTGGTAAGTGCCAACCAAGCCACGAAATTGATCAATTCCAGCAATGAGTATCTTTTATTATTTTTAAGGGAAAGTCAGTCTATAGAAGAGTCAATAAGAGGCAAGGAATCCCTGGAGGAATGTACAAAGAAATAAAAGAAAAATTGGAGGAGTTGTTACAGGCATACATGGATGTGTTCGAAGAGCCTAAAGGGTTACCAGTTAAGAGAGAAGTGGAGCATGAGATCCAACTATTTCCAGATTCCCCATTGCCAAATATTGGGTTGTACAAGTGTCTGTTATAGAAGCAAGTGAGGTGAAAAAACAATTGCAACAGCTGCTGGAACAAGGTGTCATTCGACTGAGTACATCTCCATCTGGGTCACCCATCATCATTATGCCAAAGAAGGAGATAACTTGGTGGATGTGTATAGATTATAGGGTTTTGAATAAAATCGCGTTTAAGAATAGATACTCTTTGCATAGGATAAATGATCTGCTAGATCAGTTGCAACAAGCAAAGTACTTCACCAAGTTGGACTTGAAGTTTGGATATCACCAGATCCGAGTCAAAGAAGAAGATACATGGAAGACTGCCTTCAAAACCAGGCAAGGTTTGTATGAGTGGTTAGTTATGCCATTTGGCCTATGTAATGCACCAACTACATTTATGAGATTAATGAATGATGTAATGTGCCCTTTTATAGATTCATTTGTTATTGTCTATTTGGATGATATACTAGTATATAGTGCTACTTGGGAGGAGCATATTTCACATTTGACATAGGTATTGAAAACATTAAAGAAGCATAAGCTACTAGAAAATCTCAAGAAGTGCGAGTTTGCTCAACAATCCTTGGTGTATTTAGGGTATGCGATTGGTGGAGGAATACTGAAGATAGATCCTTCCAATATGGAGGCCATCATGAAATGACCGATGCCTACAAATGTTTCTGAGGTTAGGAGTTTCATTGGGGTGGCATAGTACGTGAGGAACTTCATAGCCTAATTTTCAATCACTGCTCCACACCATAACAACAAGTGGTAAGATTTTCTAGTGGGGAAAAGGTAAGCAGAAGGTTTTCGAGGAGCTAAAGAAGAATATCAGTCAAGCACTAGTTTTGGGATTACCAAATTTGCATCGCCCTTTTGAAGTGGAGACAATTGTGAGTGGGTATGCTATGGGAGTTGTCTTGATGAAGGGAGGAATACCTGTTTGCTACCATTCTAAAGTATTTCATGAGGCAGTTCTTAACTACCCTACCTACGATAAGGAGCTTTAGGTGATGGTGAAAGTTGTGAAGAAGTGGAAGCACTATCTGATGGGAAAGGAGACAGTAATCCACATAGATCACCAACCATTATAGTACTTGTAGGCCCAGAGTAAGCTATAACAAACCAAACATTACAAGTGGATGGGATTTTTACAACATTTTCATTTGGTGATCAAGTATAAGAAGGGAAGCACAAACAAGTTGGCTGACATGCTTTCAAGGCCACCCACATCAAATATCACATCTTTGGGGACTCTTATGCACATGGAGCCATTCACCCATGATGCATACAAAGAGACATATTCAGAGGATGAGGACTTCAAGGAGGTGTATCAACAGTTGCAGAGTCAGAGTCATGTGCACGATGGTGACAACATTGTTGACTACCATATCGAGGATGGGTTACTCTACAGGATGGATAAGCAATGTGTTCTTAAAGGTGAGTGACTATAGCTGATTGGAGAGGCTCACGCCTCCAAGGTTGCATGACACTTTGGTGTAAGGAAGACCGTGGCTAACTTGCAAAGGTATGTGTATTGGCCCAAGATGGAAGAGCAGGTAGCTAGGTTCATAAGAGGATGCATGCTTTGTTGTATCGATAAGCCTAGCAACAAGAAACAAGGTATATATCATCCCTTACATGTACTTACTTGTCCTTGGGAAAGAATTTCCATGGACTTTGTGGGAGGTTTACCGACAAGCAGGAAGGAACATGACTACCCGTTTGTGGTAGTTGATAGGTTCAACAAGATGTGTGTTTTGATGCCTTGTAAAAAGACCATCAACGGACAAAAAGAAGTAAACTTGTTCTTTGGACAAGTCTAGGTGCACTTTGGGATACCAAGGAGAATCATTTCATACAAGGATACAAGATTTCTTAGTGCATTCTGGACTACATTGTGGGAGATGATGGACACAAAGTTGAAGATATCTACAACATTCAATCCACAGACAAATGGGTAGACAAAGGGAGTCAACAGGACTTTGGTGCAACTTCTAAGGGGATACAACCAGAAGCACCCAAAGACTTGGGATGAAAATCTGGTATATATACAACATTATTACAACAGAGCAGTCCACACTTCTACAAGGAAGTCCCATTGAGACTTGTTTTGGATATTTTCCACCTTCACCTTTGGATATTGCATATGGAAAACAAGGAGGAGTGAGGGAAGATATTACAAGAGATGCTTGGAGGGCTGAAAAATTTATAAAGAAGATTAGGCAGATCCATCTAGAGGTACAAGACACACTACAAAAGTCACAGGAGAAGTATAAGGCCAAGCATGATCAACACAGAACATAGAAATCGTTCAAGGTTGGAGACAGAGTATGGCTATAGTTGAATAAGAAGAGGTTGCAGGGGCTTAGTTAGAAAATCAAGGCTTTGAGGTATGGTCCATTTGAGATACTGGAAAAGGTGGATGATAATGAATATCGATTCAGTTTATCACCGCATATGTGTATCTACTCAGTTGTGAATGTAGAGATTTTGAAACTCTATGAGCCTTCCATGCTAGATCAAGAAGAGGAACAAGTCCTACATTCTGTGGAGGATTTGGAACCAGATGCTCAAGCAGAGTTGACAGAAGATACAATTTTGCAGAAGAGGTCTAGAATTACAAGGCAGGGGCAACATGACCTTTGGAAGATTGGGTTGAAGTGACAACTTCCAGGCAAAGCTAAATGGTACACCAAAGAGAATGTGGAGGAAAAATTTCCCCACCTCATTCAGTAAACGCTTTTGGGGACCAAAAGCCTCCCAAAATGGGGAGGTAAGATCCATATTGGATCATTATATTGTTTGTCATCCATATCGATGCATTCAGAGTGGAAAAAGTGGAGGAATCAATTCACGGGATCGTTTTTACTAGTGGGACCTTGTTTGGCAAAACGAGATCTGAAACCTTATGGGAGATTTTTTAGGCATTAAACGACGTTTTTTGGGGTAAAACTTTTGCTTTATCATAACACCTTTTCATGCTATTCTACACACAAATATATTTCCTGCAATGCAAGAAGCACGTCAATCAGTGTCTATATGCAAAAGTTATGCCACTCAGAAGTTGGTCATCCTATTTTCACACCTATAGTTCGGGAGGATGCCACATTAGCCTCCATTATTCATGGAAAAAGGCCTAGCTACATGTTTTTGATATAAAAGACTCTAGAAAATTCTATATTGCAACTCTAGTTAAGAGTTGATGAAGTCAAACTTAACCACTAGTATTTTATCGGGTTGTGTTATAATTGGGCCACTAGGAGAAATAAACATTCCATTCTTTCGAGAGAATTTTGTTCCATAGCCGAGCAAAGATAGACATGAGAGATATGAAGTAGAACACACAGAGAGGATTTGTGCACTACAGCATCCCACGCGCCACAGACATTACTTCTTTGTACATGCAACCATTTTCCAGATAAAGAAAGAGAGCAAAGCAACCTCACTTTCCAGTTGGGTTTTCTCCCAAAAGGGTTTCCAGAGCATATTTTGTGTTTTATGTGTGTGTGAGAGCTTATTTTGTCGTTCTTTATTTTTCCACGTAATTTCCATTCGTATGCATGCACTAATTAGAGTTAAATCTACAGATCTTGAAGTTTAAATAAATTGTAATAGTGTAAAATTTCACATTTTAACATAATATTATCATATATGTTGTAACGAATTATCTAGTGGAATATCCACGACATTTTACAGATCAACAAGGCACAATAATGGGTCCATCATTTAGACTAAGATATTGATAAAAGCATTAGAAACATGAATCTCCCTCACAATAGGCTACATTCATCCAACCCTGGTTAATCCAAGTATTAAAAAGAAACACAATAATGGATCCATAATTTAGACTAAGGTATTGGATAAAACATTATCAATAATAACCTCCCTCACACTTGAGTAAATTACAAAAGTGAAATATATATCATTATTCTTTATTAATCCAAATGTTAAAACAAAACACAATAATATATCCATAATTCAAACCAGAATATTAAATATTAGTAAAATCATTATCAACACAAACCTCCCTCCCGCTGAGCTACGTTACAAAGATAAATATAACTCATGTACTCTGATTAATCTAAATGTTAAAACAACGCCCAATAGCTAATCCAACATTAAAACAATGTGTACCATAAATGTGATACGAAATATATTATAAAATATGTTATAATACTAAATATATTATAAAAATGTTTTAGTAGCCCAGTGTGATTGTTATTCTTAGGTATGTTTAAAAGAATTAGCCTCATCATTCATATAAGATATATATTCTTTATTAAAAGAACAAAAGAAGAAAACGTTTATCAACCTGTCAAAAATAAATATATTTATATTTAAAAAAAATAAAAATGTAACGTGCCACATATGTTTAAAAAAAAATAGTCTCTTAAGATATATCTTCTTGATTAAAATAAAGAACTAATAAAACATTTATCAACATGTCTGTATATATTAAAAATAATTTAAAAATAAGAGATTTAAATTTCTAAATAGAAAATTTATTATAATTTAGTTATCAAATTAGTAGTGAGAATAATTTTCATTAGTTGTTATTAAGATAGGCTGACTTATCATTATTATTTAAAAAAAACCAAATTACCTGAAATTACTGTGTGGTGGTTTATAGGAAGGTAAGCTTTCACTCTTACTAATACCTATCACTATTATTCAAGGAAAATCACACTACCTGAAATCACTCTGTGATTATATATAAGAAAATAAACTCACTCTTACCAGACATCTCTAAATTTTGAATTGCAAACCTATTTCCTTACATCCTCAAACACAAACTTTTAACTAAATAAAAATAATTTTTAAAACATATTCTAAACTAATTCAAATTTCTCTTTCTCAAAAAAAAAACTAATTCAAATTTCTAACCTTACAATTAAATTATATATTATTAATATACAAAATATTAATTATATGTCAAACCAACTATATTAATGGGCAAGGCCGAAATATATCAGTGCTTAACATATTACCCGTCGCCAACCAGCCTTAAAAATCACAAATTAATGGATTATTGGGCCGGGACGGGAACTCTATATCCCATATCCAATAAAAAAAAATGCCGTTGACTGAGGCGGAGGAGTTGTCCGGAAAGTTATGGAAATTTTGATTATATTAAAAAAATTTCGCATGGATTTTTGCAAATTTAAGTTATAATTGTTAAACTTCAAAATTTTAAGTGTTTTAGATGTTTTTACAGGTGCTAAATTTATTTCCACCATCAAAAACATGATTCAAACACTACTCTACAATTTTGTTTGAAATTTTTTTACCCACATCCAGTACTTTTAACTATCCGGGCATTCTTCCGTGTCATTCTTCCGTGTCATTAAACGGCTAGATAAAAAAATTCCTCAATTATTGACTTATACAATTCCATTCCAGCGAGGTTGAAATGGATAACGTGTCTCTCGCTGCTTACGTCATCATGCAGAGCGAGTATATATGATTCTGTATCCACAGTCAAAGGATCAGAGATTCACATGGCAGTGCTGGGATGATGACCTGGCAAACCAACGTTGGAAAATGAATAAAAAATTAAAACATAAAATAAATGGGAGGATTCAGCACGCACCCACAAACACAAACTCCAACCGAACACACCCATTTATTACAGAGCATGCATATCATTCTCACTGACTGCCACCTGGCAATGACCGGTGTAACCGAGAACTATAACGTGATGGGACCCCAACAAACTCCATTATGTATTTCTCTCTCCACACGCGGTTTGTTGACCGCAGTTAGTTACAGGGAGACGGGTTGGACTGGGTAAAGATTAAATCATTTAGTATGGAATTTGTTGAGACGCAACCGGTGGCTGCTTGCGTAACCGCAGTAAACTTCCAGAAGCTTCCGGCCGAACAATAAAGAAGAGTAGAATAGCCATGTGGGAGGTTGGTTAGTTGGCTGGCTTTAAAGAGACGTAGAATACAATGGAGAGACGGAAGGTTTGGTGGAACATGCGAAATAAAGGTTAGGTTGGGTTACGGGTAGACCTAGACCTTATAGTTAAAATATTTGGCCCTCGCTTTTAATGGAATCCAATGGTTTTTTTTCCAAATGTGTGGTAGGGACACTGTAGATGTAGTCGTTATGGAAATTGTTATGGAAATTATTTGAGTTGATGAATTCGAACTGTTTTTTTTCGTTAATTTATTGGTACAAGTTAACTCTAAGAGTGTCAAGGAGAATTGATTGTATGACTACAGTGTTTTAATGACAAGAATTAACCCGAATTTAATATTACTTCTAACTTTTCCTAAATTTAAAACATCTCCTCATGAAAAATTGGATGTTTTGACTTTGTAAAAGTGTAGAAAATTTAATTTTTGGCATGCACATTGTGGTTACCAAGAAGGGGGCAATTACATCACCTAGTTACACAACTTAATTAAGTTGTGGTTTTTTTGTAATTAGAGTTTTGTCATATGAAGCATTTTTTGTTTTTTTTGAATATATAGTTTATAGATATTAGAGATAGACGCTATTTAGACGGATCAATAAAAGATCATTAGCAAAACTTAACCCAAAAGCGTCAAGAAAATTTGATCGCATGACCTCACATTAACAAAATACATTAATTATAAAAACTAAGCCTTACTTATAAAAGCTAAGTAGAGTCCACTATTACTTAACCTTTGCTAAATTTAAAGCGTATCACAATGAAAAATTGGATGCCTTGACTTTCGAAAAGTTTAGAAAAAATTAATTTTCAGCGTGCACATTGTGCTTACCAAGAATGAGGGGGCATTAGATCACCGGGTTACGCAACTGAATTAAGTTGCGGTTTTTCTTGTAACTGGAGTTTCGTCACATAGCGACAGGAGATCGCGTTTCACGCCAAAAATGGTGTGTATTTTTGGGGCGACTGTTAATGTTGGCAGGAAATAATATAAATGCTTTACCAATATTGTGATATGTCCAAGGCGCGTCGGTTATTGAGCGCCTGTCACTAAGTTTAGGTTGCAATTGGTTAGGTCAGTCGCCATCCACCTGTTTGGTGCAAACACTACGCCAATTTCTTTGCCAAAATCTCCGCTAACACGGCACCTCAGTACACGGACAGAACTACGATTTTTTATTTTTATTTTTAAAAGTCAATTATGGCAGGACCTTGAACCTGTCCCTCACTCCAAGAATTGCCTCTGCTAATTGACTGGGTATCTGATTCATATGTTAAAAATAGTTGAAAACACATGCTTCAAATTGAGGGAATCTTCATCCAATTTGGAATGCAAAACTACCCTCTATTTTTACCCCAATTTATTAAGCACTTTATGAATTTATTTGGGATTTCCCAAATTTGGAATGCAAAACTACCATCTATTTTTACCCCCAATTTATTAAGTACTTTATGAATTTATTGGATATTTTGGTGAGATTTCTCTATTTATCTATATATACTTATCTAGTTGTTGAAACTTTTATTAATCACTTTATGAATTTATTTGACATTTTGGTGAGATTTTTTTATTTATCTATATATATTTATTTATTTGTTGGTTTCATTATTCACTTTATAATTGAAGCATATAGGTTAATAAATTGATGTTAGCCTAAGTTAAAAATAATAAAAAAACAAGGGAAGCTGCATCACAGCAAGTCCCTGCCAAGTTACTTTTACAAGTTAGTGCCACTGCATTAAAGAGTTGCCCAGCAACAATGTACAAAATTGCTGGCAAAAATCTGTCAATCACTGTTAAAAAAGATCAGGAGAAGGAGATTCAGAGTTGATGTTTGAACGCAAATAAGCATCTTGGCCTTCAACCAGGTTTTCTTCCCGGAAAACTCAAGCCTAACATTTCTTTAGGCTTCTTTAAGAAGTGCCGTATAGGAATACCTGGGATGTTTCAGCCTCTGTGTTGATCCTGACGGTACAGAAAAGCCAGAGAACTTTCCTGCGCGTCTTTCTGCCTTCATTTTCCAGAAATAATTAGTATCTCAGACTGCCGGCTCCCGCTCAGAAAGGCGTCTTCTTCTGGGCTTAGATGTGACAGAGAATTCTAGCTTTTAGGGGTGCCCTGTGTTCGATTTTGCGATGGCAATGGAGAAACAGAAAGAGACAGAAAGAGAACCCTTCACGAAAGCCGCTTCTGTGTCTGAATTTTCCACGAGCTCCATGATTTCCCATGCTTCCCAGCAGGCCTTTATACAGTCATCGGTAGCAGGGAACCCGTCATATGCTTCATAGAATCCAGACAGTTCGAAATTAATGGCGACCAGCGAAACTGCAGTCATTTTTGCAGAGCTTTTCCCCACGTTGAAATCCCTTTCGACCGGTAGTTTTGGAAATGAGATTCCAAACGGAACTGCAAACCTCAAGTCCTGGGTGGTCTTTTTTTCCAGAAAGGAAATCAGTGCCTTGCAATTCTTGCCATCGGATTCGCCGTCTTTCAGCCGCGCCTTCATTTTTTGAATGGGTTTTCGATTTGCTATCCACCCTCCTGCTGGATTTTCCCCCGGCATCTGCATCGAATCCTCCAAATATTTCACGAACTCTTTGGGAATCGCAGGCCCTCTGACTTGACCGTTGCTGTACAGATTATAGAGCACTGAAAACTCATGAGAAGCCCGACCCATGAGAAGCCTCCGCATGTAGCGATTAGAGAAAATCATCTCTGAAATCAACCAACAAGTTTTGCTCATTAGAACAAGAAGAATTTGCAAATACAGAAAGGCAGGCAGGAGTTTGTAGAGCCTGAGTTTAAGAACAAATATGAACAGATTCCGATTCAAAAAACTCAATCTTTTGATTGAATTTATGTCACATTGTATGAATTTTTCTTGCAGCTCCAGAATAGCCCTTTTCCAGAAATCCTCCACATGAAAGCATGCCATGAGACCTGACCCCTTCACAGAGAAACCAGAAGAATGAAACTGCGAATGAAACTGGTGCCCTGTGTGACCTGTGTAGGAGACGAGCGAACCGAACGGGGTTTTGGGCACGGAGCTGTTGATATTGGGGACTCTCCTGAGCCGGTAGGCGGACACCTCCCGCCATGCAACCCTTTAGCATACGGCCGACACCTGCAAAACAGCAAGCAAACCGACACCTGCAAAACAACAAGCAAACCTTAGCATATGTATGCCTGTTCGCACATAATACGAATTAACATTAAACATTAACGAATTAATGTTAGCATTAAGAGGAAACCGCTCACGGTCAGGGCCAGTTCATTGTGCGTAAATACCAGTTTAGGCTATGGTCCGGCCTCTTCCGCCTCGGGAAGAGGCCAAATAAGATGGCGAACGCAAGCTGAACTCCAAACTTTAGAATATAACTGCAAATAACGCTAAAAAACCTTGCAAATTAATGCTAAGTGCCCTCCGAACGGTTACTATAGTCCCTGCCGGATGCCAGATGGCAGGGACTAATAATGCATCATAAAAATAATAATTAAGATATGTCGGTTTTTTTTTAAATATTATAAGTTCAAAACTAGAGAACTAGAGTATGTACATTTTTAATGATTAATATTTACTCGTTGTGATAAGTTTTGAATGGTAGGCATCCTCCTAGAGTGAGACCTTAGCTTGGTTGTTGGTGTCATTATTGGATGTATAATTGAAGTAGATATGTTAATAAATTGATGTTAGTAAAAGTTCAATTTTTTTTTAGTGAATCATAAAAAAAATGGTTAAGAATATGTGTTTTCTCCTTAAGGGGTACAAGTTCAAACTAGAGGGAGTAGTGTATGTACATGTTTAAGTTTTGAATGGTAGGCTTCCCCCTAGAGTGAGACCCTATATGGGAGTGTCTCCATACACCTCAACCTTTGCCAAGTCAAAAGTCCTCGCGGATATTTGCTTGCAGGCTTTCAATATCAGTTCTTACTGGTATTGGATTGTAGGCTATTGGTGCTAGCAACATAGTTTTTACTTGTTCAAAAAAATACCAACATACATACACCTTAATCCCTAATTTGTGGAAGTATTGTATCTTTATTTCTTTTAATCTCTCTCGATGTTTATTAGATTTTGGGTTAAGATGGACCTTTGTTGGCTAATGTTTTTCTTGTTATGATGGTAGAATTCCACCCTTGAGAAGATTCATATTATGATATTGCTCACTTAAACACATAGAATACATCGTTGGTTTTCCCATAAATAATGTTTTGGCAAACTTAAGAGTGACTACTGATTTGGCTTGAATCTTTTAATCTCTCTTAGTGTTTACTAGATTTGGGTTTAAGATGGATCTATGTTGGCTAACTTTTTTTCCTATTATGATTGTGGAATCCTACCCTTGAGAAGATTCATATTATGATATTGCTCACTCCTAAAACACCTAAACTACATAGTTGGAATGCCTAGAAATAATGTTGTGGCCAACTCGTGAGTGAGTGTTGATTTCACTTGAATCAATGACCTATTTTTTGCAAGCACTTAAGATGGTTCTTTGGTTGGTTGAGACACTATCATTAGCTATCCCTTGAATATACAAGATCAATGACGTTAGTGATGCCATGGGTTCTCAACACGTTGAGGATTATTTCCAAGAATAGGTTCACTCACTATTAGATTTAATAAAATATCAAGGGTCCATGTCTCATTTAAGGATTCTTATAAATAAATATGCTAATTGTTTGATTGGAAATGGATCAAGGGCCCATGATTGCAAGGGATGTCATGAGAGGCATGAAGTGATATTTGGCATTTGTTCATACTAGTGAATGGTCAGGAGAGCACCCAATTATGTGGATTAAGTGGCAATTTAATGGTTTAGGGAGTTGAAGTGGTTGATGTCATACTTGGGGTAATTAGGACTTAAGGGATTCTAAAGCGGCGTGTGTAAAATTTTCAAACTAATGATTTAGAAGAAGATTTTGATCCTTTAAGAATTGTCCATGTCTAATTGTAATAGAATCTAGAGGCTTTGGCTTATCAATTGAATAAATCATTGTGGTGTTTAGGTTCATTATATTTTTGTTTGTGTTTAAAATTTTAATTTTCTTCCATGTGTTTGTTATGTATTTTGATAAACATGACCCAGGGTGCATCAATGAATACCATAGGGTGAAAGCATGGATTTGGGTTACACTTTTTTACAAGAGAGGGCGCGTATGGGTGGAAAAAATGGTGGCTCAATTGAGCCATTTAAGTGCTCGATCGAGCTATTTGAGGGTTTAAATAGTGTAAACCGAGGTTATCTGGGAGCCCGATCAAGCTATTTGAGGGCTTAAAAAATGTAAACTGAGGTTATCTGGGAGCTCGATCGAGCTATTTAAGGGCTTAAACAATGTAAATCGAGGTTATCTGGGAGCTCGATCGAGCCATGTTTTTGAAATTTCCTGCCAATACAACCTATGCATGGAATTAAAAAAAGTGGCTCCATCAAGCCTTAAAGCTAGATCTAGCCTTAAAGCTAGATCAAGACTTAAAGCTAGATTGAGTTATAGGCTAGATTGAGCTTTAAAGCTAGATCGAGCCTTTATTTAACCACATTAAGGGCTCAATCGAGGGTTCTTAAACCCTCGATCAAGCTATTTGAATTTTGAAATCAAGCGCTCAATTGAGTGTTTTAAGTGCTTGATTGAGCTCCTAAAGATCACAACTTTAGCACCCCTTCTACAAATTTCTCTGCAACCCCATATTGCACGCTAGTGGATTTAGGGAAGAATTTGTCCTTAAGTGGCGGAGTTGATCATGTTGGATTCATGAAATAATCCTCTATCCAATGGCATATGAGTTTGAAACTTTCAAATTCATATGATATTTTTCATCTAATTTCTTTTAAACATAATACCTGAAATTGTTTTGCACAGTTTCAAAGGGGCTGAATAAAAAATCAATAACATAAAATATACACAACGAAATTTAAAAAAAAATACCACTATTTTGTTTTACGAGTCCTCTTCAAAAGGGTACTATTATTTTTTTTAATTTATTTAAAGAGTTGAAAAAAATCTTATGTGAACACACGTGTGTCCAAAATGAAATTGAAATATTACTTCACCAACTTCGAAAAATAATAAAAAAAATGTAATTTTGCATAAAAAAATAATTTTTAATATGAAAAACATATTTCTCGCCTTGTAGATGATGCTCATATATATATTTTTTAAAAATTACACATTTTAGACTAAGTTATGCTATGTGAACACACCCATATCTCTTAACATGTGCAAAAGTTTGCAAGGACAAGTATTGCATTTAATGGAAAATTGAGAGATTATATGACACTAATTTTTTTTGCAAAAAGTATTATTAAGACAACAACATAATTCTCCACATATTGTCTTTTTAATCCGTATCAAAATCCACGATGCTTATATGAGTTTTGAGGGCTTCAATTCGATACAAGAGGAAAAAAATGAAATTTCTTCACCACATTTGGCCCAAAAGTGTAACCCATCTTCATGCATTCACCCCATAGAAAAGTTAATATTGCATGAAAATATAGTTCTAGTCAAAGATATTAGGAAGAATTATGTGAGAGAATTTCATGACAAGTCTACAAGAAAAAGTTGCAAAGAATGAACATTGCATTGAAATTACAATATGGTTAGAGGAGGTGTTTGAGTGGCCCCCAAACCACAATGGAATGGATTTTACTCAAATTAAAAGAATCCAAAATGAAACTAACCTATGATTGTAAAAGAAAATGTTTGAAAGGAAAAATTGAAGACATAAACCTAGATTCTAGCTAATTGGAATAAATGAAACCTAAGTAAATGCAATGTATTATACCAAAATGATAGGTACTGTTGACGATGATGGATGCCACCAACATGCAAGGGGGCCTCCTAGATAAAAATTCCCAATTAGACTTCACACTGTTTGGTGTGGGAGCCCTTCCATAAATAAGGCCCAACTTTCATATATTCTTAGAGATTTTCCTTGGCTACAATGGTCAACACAAGAGAGTAATGCATAGGTACTTTTAGATGAACAAGTGAGTATGCCTTATGGAATGTTCAACTGCAGAATGTATCAAGGTTCTTCTATTGAAAGGGAGAGAAAAAAGTGAGCCTTTAAAAGAAGAGTAATAATATTGATCTAGTAAAGACACACGAGCATATACATATGAATGAATCGTTGGACAACTAGCGAAATAGTTCACATAGAAGCAACGATTATTAAAACACATACAACACACCTTCAACAAGATAAGTACCAAATTCACCGAAATAGTTCAATTTCCTTAGTACAAATGAAAACACTATACATTGCAAAAATTCAAAGAATAGTCTTACAATATTTACGACATACGCATGAAAGTGTGATGGCTCAACGAGCTTCAAAATTAAGAAAAATTTCCAAGATACATTAATATCGTGAGCACCACTAGATCCAATAGTGGAGCGTTATAGCAACCACTTGCTCCTCCAAAAGAACTATCTTCCTCTCTAATGCTTGGTAGGAGGAGCCAAGGTGAAAAGTCCTTTGCATGAGCTATGAGGGTGTATATATAACAAATGGGGTGACCATTCACCTCCCTTGTGACTCTTGGACTAACCTCATGATTGTTTGACTTCTCTACGATGTTTGGAATCCTTCATGACTTTTCACATTCTATAGATGACTCTTGGACATCCACTTTACATTACATTTTTGACATATTGAAATTACATAATCCACAAATGATGTGGCAAATGGTGACTCATATACATGTTAACATGGACTGTGTGATGATATAGTATCGCCAAGCCACTCTTGTTGCTGCTAAGTTTGTGTCTCTTTTAAATATGGGACCTGTTCTTCTTCTTCCTCCTCCATAAGGCTTGAAGGCAGGGACTCTTCAATGCGATCTTGATCTACAACTGTTGTCACAATCTGGTGTCCCTTTATCTTCCTTAATTGATCAAATTTTCTTTGCAGCTACAAAGGTGTCTCATAGCAGGGTGTCCTTCTTCATCTCCTTCATCATCATCTTGTCATAACATGATATAATACTTGCACTTGAAATCCACTCATGACAATATGACATTAGTTCAATAAACCCCTAGTCTAACATGATTTATGACTACCACTAACAAAGCTAGAATCGAGTGATAGGCTAGGAGACAGGCTTAGGGATTGCACAGTTGTGCAACTCAGGGGATCAGGGGCTAGGACTTAGCCTTGACACTATGCAGTGCACAATTCAAGTGGGTTAGGACAAGACAACTGTGCAATTGAGGGGCTCAAGGGGTCAGGCTAAAGGCTTGAGGCTTGAGATTACCCACTACACAATCCTAAAGGGATAGAGGCTAAGGGTTTGTACATTTGTGTAGTTCAAGAGGTCTAGGTTGAGGCATATTGATTGAGACTGCACAATGTGCAAAAGAGGGTGGCTGAAGGCAAGGGTTGTGTAGTTATGGAGCTCAAGGGTCGATGCTAAGCACTTAGGCTACACAATACATAGTTCTAAAGGGAAAGGACCGCGCATTGTGTAGTTCCAAGAGGCAAGGTTTGAGCTTGAGGGTTGAGACTGTGCAGTGCGCAGTTCAGGAAGGATGAGTGAGGTCAAGTTGCCTGAGAAGGTATTTTTCTGGATTTGGCTAAGTGTGGGATCAGTAAAGCCAATGTGAATAAGGAAAAAACTATAACATGATCACAAAATTAGAAAAGTTGACGACACAACACTTATCATTCAGAACACATGAACAAAATAATTCCCCCAATGTGACGACAATGCAATAATGCTCCCAATGTGTGACAATACAGGTACACTTTGCGATGACAATGACAACACTTGTGCGAAAGTGCTTGAAAATTTGGGAATGAGTGTGATACATATTTACATGATAAGAATGACTCATTAACACCAAGGTCACCCTTTGAAACAAGCTAAAACACCATATTTGTGATGTGCAATTCTTGTTATGATAAAAGATGACACTTTGAGTTTCTTCTGAACGAGACAAGAACACTTAGAGAAAACACATGTGATGACTCTTAATACTTGTGATGAAAACATGTAAAGTCAAATTAGGCTAAAAAATCTGGATGTAGGCCAAACTTTTGGAGGGTTTTGTGGCAGTGACAACACTTGGTGACACACTAGTTGAACTCCAACTTCTATGCCTTGTTCAAATATTTTGTGCAGGGTCTAGTTCCTCAGTGAATATTGATTCATCATGCATATTAATTTGGTTTTCCCACTTACCCCGTGTATAAATATAGTCCCCTTCACCCTTTTTCGGTTGAGCACATGTAGAATTTTGTAGAATTTTTCTACAAATCAGCTAGCTCTGATATCATGTAGAACTTTTTCTACAAATCAGCTAGCTCTGATACCATGTAGAAATTTCCCACTTGTAGATCACTTGGTAATGCAATGTACTAAAGCAAAACACTTAATATACTTCTACAAACAATTTAGCAAAAGCTTAATCGAATTGAGCAAGATCAATAAGAACACATATAACTAATATGGAGAAATCAAACACACATAACACAGAAGATATAACCAGGGGAAAGCACCAGCCTAAAACCCCATCTCTGTATTAGCATACAAGTGGAAATATGTCCGGATTACACAAAGCCTTAGCTCGAAAGCTATCCAGCTCTCAGTACAATCCCTCTGCTGCTCATAGATAGTCAAAGGCTTCTCACAAACCTTCTCCTCTACCCTCCAAGCCTCCTATTTCTATGCACAGTTTTTCCTGGGTCCTCCAGTTACAACCTGTGTGATTCTCACCTCACACACAACACTAACCTCTGAAATAACTGCACAAACTCGAAGGAGATAAATCCTCATCATGGATGAGCTTCCTTTATAGGAAAAATATTCATCCAACTAATAGTACACTATCCCTTCTCTGATCTCAACTGGGTCTCTGTCTGAATTGACATGCATCAGTTATCCATGAGTGAATACATAGTTATCTAAAAATAATAGTTGTCAGATGCCTGCAAGCATCAACAAACTATATCTCATTAATTTAACAACTTGTTAAATTAATCTAACTGAACTTGACTAAGTTAAACTAAGTCAACTGATCCTCTCAATATAGAACTCATCCTTAATTCCTCAATCAGTGGAGCAAATCAAGGAGACATTCCCCAATTAGTGGAGAAATAATTGCATGTTCTTACAAAGACTTCAAGTTTTCTTTTCCTTAACTAATTAACTCCTGGAGAATTAATTAATTAATATTCCAAACTGTTGGTAAGACCAAATTCGAATTTACTTCCTATAGATAGACCAGGGACTGCTATAAATAGGAAGGGACCTAGAAATGCTATTTTTAGAAGATGTTATTTTTAACAGTTTCACCTCTCACCCAAGGTGGCCAAAATGCTCATTGGCCAAACTGATATTTTTAGAAGTGCTATTTTTTAGCAGTTCTATTTTTAGCACTTCCTAAATTTATCATTTCTTGTTGCACACTTTTCAACACTCCCTCTCAACAAGAAAGGCTTCCTCTTGAACCCGATCCTGTAACTCTGGAATGTTCTGCACGCAACACATCTATCAAGTGTGGTTGCTCCAACAACACTTGGAACAAAAAAACTCCCAACTGACCTCTCTATTGGGCTAGAAACATACTCTGATGTTGAAGCTCTACCTGCTGCTGACAAGTGCTCCTTCTCTGACCTTTGCGCTACTGCAACATCTCCATGCATCTCACACTGTTGCACCCTTCTCTATGCTACCCTGCACTGTGCAACACACTTGTGCCTCTCGTATTGTTGCATCTTGCATGCTCTGCACTGTCCTGGGATTCCTTATACTGTAGCTCTCTCTGCCACTCCATCCGCATCTATCTCTACCTAATCAGTCTGTTCCTGCTACTCCACATCGGGGCTCCCGTAGCAAGGTCTCATCTAAAAGGTTGAGTACCTCAAGGATCCTGCCCCTCCTCCTTGGGATGATCAATCTACATTTCCCCACCTCCTACCTGGAGGTATGGCTGCATGTGATCCCTCAACCCACTTGGCTCGAAGTTTCCCCCTACTGGAGGTCTCTACTTGAGTAGATGTCTCTACTTGATCTCCACTCAGCTTCCCCTGTTGTGGCTGCTCCACAACCTCCTGAAGCTGCTGCACCAATCGTCGCTCCTCCACAATCGTCTGAGACTTCTTCTGGCCCTGCATGTTGAGAGGTAATGTACTCTCCCTCTCAACCACCAAGTATCTAACCTTTGCCTTGCTCCTCAAGGATTTGCATGCATCTTGTACCTCAAGTGCATACAGGTTCTTGGCTAGCACACCAATCTATTTCCACTTTCCCGCCGTCACGAAATTTTCTGGAAAAAGAGCTGATTTTAAATCAAGGATTTCTCCCTCATCCAAACTCTGATTCCGCTGATTTTTTTTTTTTTTTGGGGTCTTTTTCCGCAAGGAATCCAAATATGCTATTTATTTCTGAAAATTTTGTACAGAAATATTTAGATTTGCTCTGCAAACTCTCGACCCAAAACTCAAAACTTTGAAATCTCCTCTCAGTATATTGTTCTTTCTTGATCACCTGTGCTCCGATACCATGTAGAATTTTTCTACAAATCAGCTAGCTCCGATACCATGTAGAGATTTTTCTACAAGTCAGGTAGCTCCGATACCATGTAGAGATTTTTCTACAAATCAACTAGCTCCAATACCATGTAGAAATTTCCCACCTGTAGATCACCTGGTAATGTAATGTACTAAAGCAAAACACTTGATCTACTTCTACAAACAATTTAGCGGAAGCTTAATCGAATTGAGCAAGATCAATAAGAACACATATAACTAATATGGAGAGATCAAACACACATAACATAGAATATATAACCAGGGGAAAGCACCAGCCTAAAACCCCATCTCTGTATTAGCATACAAGTGGAAATATGTCTGGATTACACAAAGCCTTAGATCATAAGCTATCCAGCTCTCAGTACAATCCCTCTGCTACTCATAGACAGTCAAAGGATTCTCACAAACCTTCTCCTCTGCCCTCCAAGCCTCCTATTTCTATGCATAGTTTTTCCTGGGTCCTCCAGTTGCAACCTGTGTGATTCTCACCTCACACACAACACTGACCTTTGAAATAACTGCACAAACCTGAAGGAGATAAATCCTCATCATGGATGAGCTTCCTTTATAGGAAAAATATTCATCCAACTGATAATACATTGTCCCTTCTCTGATCTCAACTGGGTCTCTGTCTGAACTTACATGCATTACTTATCCATGAGTGAATACACAATTATCTGAAAATAATAGTTGTCAAATGCCTGCAAGGATCAAAAAACTATATCTCATTAATTTAACAACTTGTTAAATTAATCTAACTTAACTTGACTAAGTTAAACTAAGTCAACTGATCCTCTCAATATAGAACTCATCCTTAATTCCTTAATCAATGGAGAAAATCAAGGACACATTCCCCAATTAGTGGGGAAATAATTGCATGTTCTCACAAAGACTTCAAGTTTGCTTTTCCTTAACTAATTAACTCATGGAGAATTAATTAATTAATATTCCAAACTGCTGGTAAGACCAAATTCGAATTTACTTCCTATAGATAGACCAGGGACTGCTATAAATAATAAGGGACCCATAAATGCTATTTTTAGTAGTTTCACCTCTCACCCAAGGTGGCTAGAATGCTCATTGGCCAAACTGCTATTTTTAGAAGTGCTATTTTTTAGTAGTTCTATTTTTAGCACTTCCTAAATTTAGCATTTCTTGTTGCACTTTTCAACAGCACAATCATAAATCCAACCATATCGTAATGTTTCAATTCAGGAGAAGGGTAATGTTATTCGCAAGCTTAAGATATTCAGAGTATAGTTTATAATCTATGGTGTTGCTCCATTGCTAGTAGGCCTGGACAGTATCCCTATAAAGTCACTTCAGGAACACAAGCATTGCTTCGCTACCAACAAGCCTAGACAATACCTTGATGAAGTTAATTGCTTCACCTCCCTGTGCAGGAAGCCCTTCTCTTCTTTCACCCTTTATTTATTTATTTTATATAGGAATGTGCATCAACATCATGGGGTAGAAGAGGGATCTCGACTTATTAAGAGAAGAAGAAGTTTTTCCTTCAGAGAAGCATATATAAACCTCTGATATTGGTTTGCTTGTTTAGATTCCCCCCTCTCCTTCTCTACTTTATTATATTAGTGTGGAAAACATCAAAACATAAAGAACTAAGTGTATGCATGAGGTTTTAGAATAGACATAGATATCATGGTTTGACACAAATATTTCGGATCGGATTTTCCATCAAAACATCATGAACTAAAAGGTGTAACCAAGACAAAGAAGAAGGAATGAAGGTTAGCCAAATATCATAGCATTAGAAAACTCTTTTCATTTATGCTACATACATTGGAACCAAGAACAGACTTACACACGACGCATATTCACATGAACAAAAAGGACAAAATGAAAAGAATGAACATGAAAAATAAACAAAAAAATAACGGACTATGTACATAGGATAGGGAACAACCCTATATTGTCATTGAAAATATTATTTCAAGTCTTGGCCATTTATAGGAAGAGATTTAGTATTCCCATCCAAAGATTGGAGACGATAAGTGTGATGGCCAAACTTCTCATGAATAGTAAATGGTCTGATCCACATGGATTGAAACTTAGTGTGTTTTCCCTTCTCTTTGTGGGATTTGTCCCACTTCAATACTAGGTTCCAACACTAAATTCCTTTTTCCCCATAAACTTCTTATCAATCCATCTCTTGATACGGTTCCGATGAAGAGAATTTTTTCCTTATCTTTCTTTATTTCTTCTTGTAACTTAAGGAGAGTATCTATCCTACTATGAACCAAAAGACAAGGCTTGCTTCTTGTGAAAGTTGAAGGGCAGGCGGGTAAATGTTCAAAGGTAGGATGACTTCTTTTCCATACACCAAGAAGTAAGGAGAAGTATTCAAAGAAGGTTTAAGCGCGACATGGTCAACCCATAGGGTGTTCACCAAAGTAGTGTGCCAGTTCCTTTGTTCAGAGAAGAAATTCTTTTAGTTATATGAATAACGTTATTATTAGTTGACTTAGAAATAATATTTCCCTGCTGGTAGTAGTTAGTTGAATGTTTCAATACGATTCCATTTTCCAATGCAAAATCATAAAGTTTCAGCAATAAGAAATATGTTACATTATAAAAAACAAGTGAATTTGGAACGCCAAACCTAGTAATAATATTCTGGTTAAGGAAGATGATGACTTCATGATCATTCAATTTCTTGATGGGAACCACTTTTTTCCACTGTGTGAAGTAATTTGTAGCAGTAAGAATATAACAATGCTGCTTCGATGAGCACTGAAAGATCACTGATAAAATCTAAGCCCCATTGTTAGAATGGTTCTTCTACAACGATGGGCTTCAATGGGGAAACTGACTTCTTTTCTCGGCCAATGTGTTTTTGATAAACTGGACACTTGCAAGCATAAGCGTGAGCTTATTTGTAAAGTGTGGGCCAATAGAAATTGGTCTTCATAACTTTTTGCGCCATAGTGTCACTCGCAAAATGTCCTCTAGCTAGCCCCTCATGGAGGTCACATAGTTCCCTTTCTGAATCTAGTGTTCCAAGCATCTAAGCAGGAATCTGTTGTGGTGCTTTCTAAAAATAACTCACTGTACCAACTGATAAGATAAATATTTCAATATAGTTTCCCTCTGCTATCTTGTTGATAAATGAGAGGGCAGGGTACTGCTCAAGATACCATCACACATTTTCATAACAAGAGGTTGTTGTGTTAATGGGGGTAGCTTGTTCTATATTATACATTTCAATCTCCTGCTCCCATCTAGAAGAGTCATCTTCTAGTGAATTTGCCGCTTCTGCTGCTAGCTAGCATAGACCATGGCCCTTGATAGTGTGAATTGGTTTGAACTCAAGATCATACTCTTGTAAGCTAGTCATCCAATTTGCTCTTCTTTCACCCAAATCTTGTTGAACAAAGAGCGACCTGACCATTGGGTGTGGCACAAAGAAAATACAATGATTCTTCAGAAGATAAGGAAAAAAGTGTTTTACCGCCTTGTAGACTGCATAAGCTTGTTTATCAATGATGGGGTAATTAAGTTCAAGTCCTTGCAAGATGACACTCATGAATGATATGGGCCACTTATTATTGAGATCATTTTTCTATGTAAGAATGAAAACAAGAGAAGTATTACAAGTGAAAGTATATAACAAGGAATATTTGCTAAAGTTTGGACTGTATAGCGCTGGGGCTTCTGCGATCACTTGCTTTATACGGGGGAAAGTATCCTTTCCCCCTTATACAACTTGTATATCACATCCTTCTTTATCATCTCTTGCAGTGGTTTCATAATCTGAGTGTAGCCAGAAATGAATTTGTGGAGAAAATTAATTTTCCCCCAGAAGGACTACATGGCTTTCTTGTTTACTGAGAAGGGAATCTGAGTAACAGTTTTGACCCTTTTAGGGTCCACCTTAATCCCACTCTTTGCAATGATATGGCCTAAGATATTTCCCTTGGACACTATGAAAATTCTCTTATTGGGATTAAGAGATATCCCATATTTACGACATCACTCAAAAATTTGCTTCAAATGATGTAAGTGGTCAAATATTCTTTTTGAAAACATCGTTATGTGATGGGAATGAGATTTTGGGGGTTAATCAAAAGTCCCTTTCCCTTAAATAATCAATTCCGAGGCCTGTGGGTTATGGCCCACTAAGCCTTAATGGAAGCGTTTCTTAGGCTTCTGCCTCTAACCGTGGACTTACATTAAGAATTGGAGCCACCACACTATCGGGTCTTTTTCCACCATATCGGGAGCTTAAAATATGCTTTTAAGCCTTAAAACCCCGATCCATATATATATCGAAAAACATAACATATAAGCATTCAAGCCTTAACCCATCGGCCACACATAATACAGAAATACATGAGAACACGGGAAAATTCTACATTGGTATATAACCGGACTTGAAACATCATAAGCATGCATCTATAAAGTCAACGGTTCCGCACTTAAGTCGCTCACCCTTCGATAGGTCTGAACTCCGACTTCCTTGACAGCTGATCACCATAACCCCCGATCGTTGATATGCCTATCGGTGTTATCGCTTATCGGCTATCAGCACCTCTATCGCACTGTCTACCAGTCCTCTGCCTTTGCGATATGCGATTAGATCTAGACCGTCGATCTTCTTTCCGATCTGATGGTCCAGGTTTAATCAAATGATCGTTGTCGCTAATCCCTAAGGCTTGAGACCGCAGTCTCTTTGTAAAAAATCCGCCGATTGCAATGAAGGGAAATCATCCGGACCATTGATCCATGTGATCAAACGGTCACTGTGCATTCTCGCCACTCCCTCTTGGACTTTTGTTTTGCTTGCCTTTGATGGCTTTCTGCATTAAACGCAGTTCTACCACAATCTGTCAAGCATGCAAAAGTTCATAAATATCTCATGGTCACCATCGATCCTTCTCGGGATTAATGGTCGATCAACCTGCAACATTTGAACATATTTATAAATGGAGGATTTCAACCCATTCACGGATATATATAGTATAACAGAAATATATAGACACATGGAAACCCACAACACACATGTATTATATTAACATAACACGATTATAGCTAAGGAATTCCAGCCTTAGAACAGAGTCTCTCTCGACTACATTGCAAGTATATCACTCTGTGTCCCTTCCCTTGAACGCACAGGTTCATTTTATATAAGAAAACATTGTTGGATTATTGGATCAAATCACAGAAAGAAGCCGATCATATCCTCTAACAAAAGCCCCAAAGCTCTCATACTTGAATGCATGCATATACACATGGCATATTACATTAGTAAGTCTCCTCGATGTAGGTTTTAACCCCGTTTTTGAGCTGTAAAAAGGGTCTTTTTAACCTTTATTTACCTTCACATTAATTATCAATCTAGGTACGATTTTTTATCTCAAGAGTGTACTCAGTCTGAGGCGGTCACTTATTCAAGAGTAATGTCTGTAGTATAGTGCTTACAAAAGTAACTGAATGCTGGAAACAAACTCTAATTGTAATGGCAAGAAACTTAAATGCTTTGTAACGAAAATCATTCACTCAAGGAACTACAACAATCATCAGTCAAGGATGGAGTAATGATAACTCTTTCCCCTGTAAACTAATATAAATGTAAATCAATTATGAACAAGACCTCCAATCTGAGAACTTAGACAACAGTAGTCAATGTTCGCTATAGTTGTAGATCTTTCTATTGACACCAAAGCAAATGCTGGAAATGACAATTCAATTTGCAGAAAAGGAACAACAATTAATCTATTGAAAGGATCGAACAGTAAAGCTTAATCTACAAAATTGATTTAAGCAACAATCTTGACCGAAAGGAATTGAACAACACTCTTCAACTAATAAAGGAATTGAACAGCGATTTGAGCTAACAACAGTCTAAGAAAGGAATAACAAATCTAAGTAAACCTACACGAACTGAACAACAAACTTAATTAAATGTAAACACACAACAAATCTAGAGTAGTTGAATCAGTAATCTTATTCTAGCATATAGGATATTAACCACAGTTATAAAGGAACGAAAATTGCAATGATAATGGAACAGTGATTGAGTGAACAACAATCACAATTGTAAGTAAACCGTAGCTAAATGAACATCAATACCAATCGGTGAATGAACAACAATATCAATCTGTAAATGAACAACAATGTCAATCTATAAATGAACAACAATATTTGAATTAGACAGTGCGATATTATTTCCGAATGAACAACATAACATTTTCAATTGCAAATAATAAGCTTGCTATTTCAATTACGAATTTGATATAACAAAGCAAGTCAATGAAATGTTCAGAAAAAAAAGATTACTGAATAAAGCGAATTTAAAGGAATGAGAAGGAAATCAAACCACACACGACTGTAATCGGAAAATAATGATATAAGTAGCAAGTGATCCACTAGGGCCGGACCGTAAACCACCAGGGAAGCACTGCTATGGTTACTCTAGGATCAGATAATGGAATAGCAACGAAATTATATATTAATCATAAAGGCAGAGTTATAACAATCGCTCCTTAAAGAGAGTTGATGATCAAAGTTCAGATTACAATAGTAAATTCTACAAATCAATAATAATCCACCCTCTGGGTTACCAGCGCTGTCCCTTTTTATAATGGCCAGGCGGAAGTATCAAAAATGCAAATAAGTCTTGAGGCAGTGCCATATCTTTAATCTTCAACTTATCATTTTGTCCTCTTGCGCTAATACCGCGTTTCTTCTTCCTTTTCCTTGTCCATGCATTCCGATCTTGATTTCCTCGTCTGGATGTGGTTTCCTGTCAAAGGGACAGTAGTTGGTTTTGCTTCGTCTTTTCCTCCGGAATAGTGATTTTCCATTTTCTTCACTTTTTGCATAGAAAAAGACAATAATTAATCATTTTACATTAATAAAAAATTTCCTTAATTCTATCGTGATTCTTTAACATATTACCATCTTAGAATGTAAAGAAATTATGATTTAAAGGAAAAGATAAAGAAATAGATGGTAAATACATACCTTTTTCAATGCTCAACACACCCCCCTGCTTACCCTTTTTCATGCCCTCATGAAGACATTGTAATTAACATGCAAGGTAGTTAGGGAATAGGCTGGAGAAGAATTTTCATGAAGTGGTCTAAAACCATGATTTCTAGCTAAGACTTCAAAATGCCCTGTTTGGCCTTCAGGAAATTCATATAGGTCTCTATACCCTGGTGTGGGATACCAGATGATTTGACTTCGAAACCTACAGCCTAACCAATACAGGCCTTCTCAAGATGAGGTTACCATAGGTAGCCAGGCGATCAATAACTAGCTTAAAATTTTCGTAATTGAATGCCTTTCTGTCTTGGACATTTCGATTGGAAGTCTTGTATCGGAGTTTGGCTGCTGCTATGGCAAGGTCTTTGATAGCTAGGAAGTATTCTACCCCTTGCTAGACAACTGCTTTGTGAATGGGTCCCAGTGTTTGGATCACACCCTTCTTTCTCATTAAGCTTCTATGCTTGTTGCACAGTTGCAATGGGTTTCTAGATTCACCCCTTACCCATAGATCTAACCCGTTCTCCTGTCTCTGGAAGGTAATGTGGGCTTTAAGCCACTTTAACTGATTAACAACAAAAGAGATGAATGCCTGAAGTTGGATATCACCCACAAAAGGGCTAGGGTTCTCTTCTGTTTCACCATCCAACACAAGATTATGCAAATAAAACTCACATAGAAATCGCTAGGCTTCAACCCATAATGCTTACAACAATTTATGAAATCATCAATAGTCTTTATCTCTATAGGCACCCTTGCCTTGACAGCCTTAATTTTCAATTGTAAATACCTTTCCATAAAAAACAAAGCATAGTTTTCGGCAGGTGCCCTACATGCTAGAACATCAGTATACAAAGAACATAAGGTATCCATTTGACTCATAACTGTGTCTAGTCTATTGGTTACCTTTTTAACTTTTTCCTCTGCCTTCCCCATCTATCGAAGGCCTCGCTCTCCAATGCATTGATGTTCTTTACTTGTTGCTGTAACTTCTGATATTTCTCCTGAGGAATAGTTTCCTCTGTGAGCTTTTCTATTGTTTGTTGGGTCTGTGCCAGATCTTTTTGAAGTTTCACTATCCTCAGATCATTGTCCATCATAATGTTTTTGGATTGGATCTACCTGGATCTCCTTATTGCGACATCTGGTTCTTATAGTTTGCGTTTCCTTCTCATGAATTGTCTGGTTGATTGTGATGCTAGAGGGCAATGCCTCTGTCTGGACATCCTTATTACAGACTGGTGTGCTTTCTATTTGGGCTTCTGCATTTGTAACAATCGCATGCTATTCCTTGCGGTCTTGGATGATAATGGGTTCAGTTTGAATTTTTTTGGTCTTCTTTTTATGGAGTTTTGCCTGGGTGGCTGCATGCTTTTATCTAGGGGTTCTTTTTGAGCTTTTACCTAGTTTTAAAACCCTTATTTGTTGTCTAAGTTGTTTAATTACATTTAGCAGTTTCTGCTTTTCCTTTCGCAACTTTTTGATTTCATTTGTTTTCTTCGAAGGAACAACTGTTTCTTTTCTTGGGCCTGGACTTTGTTCTTCAGGGATTGTACCCTCACCTTGGCCAATTTCCATGTTTTATGCTTGGAACACTTCTTCAGTGTTCTCGTCCCACTGATCAGATTTCTCAGGGGTGGAAACCCTAGGTTGATCTGCTATTTCTCGGGCAGCTTCTTCTTCTACCTCTACTTCATCATGCATTTCTTCGGATGCACTCCGACTGTGAGCAGAGTGTTCTTGAGATTTTCCTTCTTCTTCCTCCTCATCACTCATATCCCCAGATGCACTCTTACTATGAGCAGAGTGTTCTTGTGATTGTCTTTCCTCTTCTTCCTCATCATTCATTTCTTCAGATGCACTCTTATTGTGAGCAGAGTGCTCCTGTGATGGTCCTGCCTCAATATCGGGGTTGAGTGGGCTGTGGGGCTGGATGTATTCCCCCATGTTGGCCAAAATTTGGGCCAATTCATCTTCTTGCAGAGGGTTTTGTAATGGGCTTTTGCTGGGTTGCTCTTCTTCCTCCTCTTCTTCCTCGCCAGAGTGCTCAGTTTCTTCTTCCGGTTCCTCTTCTTCATTTTCTTCTAATTCTTCTTCTTCATTTCCCCCTCCTTCAAGTTGTGGAGGTTGATCGTCCTTTGAGTCATGTATTTTTGCTGGCTGGCTACTGTTTTCTTGGGGATTTCCCAACATTCCTTTGCTTCTCCCCAATCTGATGGATTGCCTTTGTTTCTGTGGTCTAATTGATGTGCTATAGTGTTTTTTCGTTTTGGGGCTGGCAAGGCCAATCCCCCATCTATTGAGAAAACCAATTCTTCCCAACTACTCTGCTGTTGGGCGATACTGTAACTGATTATTAGCCAAATTAAACCGTGATGACTTACTACTGATTCTACATGACGAGATTTTCTTATACTTTAGGCAACATCATGTAATCAAGATTTTAAGTATGCGGGAAAATTCACAACACATTTTTGTTTCAATACAACTAAAATTTTGAGATGGCGTGGTCTTACCACGTCTTTTCTGCCATCGCAAGTGATGTAGCTTTGCACAATTTTGGTCAATTCTGCCCATGGCTCTCCTAGGGTTGCAGGCAGAACTCCTTTTCCTTTGACAGTAAGGCTTTGTCCTTCATCCTGGAAGATGGTTATAGTGTCTTGAAGTCTCATTTTCTTTAGGGTCCATATTGGTCTAGTAGCTGGCAGTCCCGATACTTCAGCAATTATCATGTCTGTTACTGCTATTTTCCTCCCCCTCACCATGGAATGATCTTCCTGCAAATTTTGCAGAAATTCAATGGCCACCGTCTCATTGGACTACTGTAGTCGATTAAAGTAGACAATCCATCCTGATCTTATTAAGATTTCACGTGTAGCGTCAGAGACCATTAACACCTGCGGTTCACTGCGTATCGATCTGCCTCCCATTTTGTTCAAGCTTAGCACACAGTTACTTTTTTTTACAGAGAAAAGACACAGAGATGATGATGGAACAACAAGCTGTTCAAGCTTCAGCACAACAAAAACACATAAATGTCAATGGAACGGCAAGTTGTTCAAGCTTTTAGCACACTGTTTATAGAGCAAAAACACAGAAATGATGATGGAATAGCAAGCTGTTCATATTGGGAAATACAATATCGTTAAACTTGCTATTCTCGAGTTTTGATGGCGTCATAATACCTCCTGTCGTGGCGGAAAAAGTCGTTTGTGCGGACACAACTGACCTCCCTAGGAGTCTAAACTCTCTAGCGACAAACAAGACAAAATGGAGCGATCTTTCTCTAAATACACCTTTTAAAACATGAAAACTACAAGTGTTTAGGCTTACCTTATTCCAGAACGCTGTTGTTGTAGTCCGTCCTTGCCGATCCGGATGAGCTCCTCCTTCACATCAATTCCTGCAACCACAAACAATCAAACAATTACCAAGCACTTGCATCTCATATAATAAAACATATATTCAACATGCAGACCAAGGAACACATGAAATAACTCATTAACACAAGCTATTGAGAAAAATGAACCAGTTTGTATTAATAACGAAACAAAGAAACTCTTACAACCTGGCCTTGGTGTTGTGCAAGTTCCTCCCAGGGTCCATCAAGGGTTTTCCTCTACTTTGACAATGCTCACCCACTTCCAAGTAGAATCAAGCAAAGACAATCTCTCCTCACAAGGTTCTAAATGGGAGTCCTAATTCCTGCAGCATTTACCCAAAGAAAATGTATAGCTTCAACCTCTCCTCCCTCTGGCTCAATGCCTTTATTTATAGTGCTGTAAAGAGGTTATTCAGGTCCACCATCAATGGGATAATCCCCCTCTTTGGGTGGGATAGCTCCCTTATTGATGGGATAAGTTCCTCCTTAATAGGGATACATGAACCAACTGGAGGCGCATCCATTTCATCAAACCGACCTCTAGAAAGTTCTAGAAGTAACCACAAGTAACTTTTTTAAGATGAAACTTGCGCATTTTGCCTTTTACAGAAGGACGCACCTGTCCCTTAACATACAGAGCGTCCAAGGACGTAGTCTTTGTGAACATTGTGAGCGTCCCCGCAGGTAAGGCTTGAGAGAACCTGCGTCCCCAGAGATAAACACATTTTTTACAAGACTTTCTCTCTTTTTTGAGTTTGAGATGGATAGCAGAGGCATAAGACTTGCCTAAGAGGGTAGCATGACTGTTGATTGAGCCATACTAACTGTAAATAGTCATGGTGACATTTTTTAGTGTAACAGATTGCCCCCTAAAGTGCGAAGCCTGGAATAGATTAGGGTTTTGTAATTCTAGGAAGGGTGAAGCGCTTTATCATTTCAAGGATTGTCTTGTGGATGACCTGGTTGGAACCTGCAATTTTCAACACAAAATACATGTATAAGATTATATCATCACTGAGGTAGGCATTCCCATACTCAGATTTAAAACTTTAACTAATGGACTAACTACTCTGATACAGGAATGATCTTGCAGTACATCATTTTATAGACTTTTGTAGACACAGTATGGACGCAGCCATCTGTTTATGATTAGTCTACATAGATAATGAATACAAAACTCCTCGCAGCCTGGATGGTAGAAACTAGATCCAGGGTCTTCACTTCTACTTCCCGAATTGGTACGATTCTAGCCATGTGATTAAATGATTTGATGTCGAACATGTTAGAAACCACTTGATTACCAGTCGATGATGTAAACTGTTAACAAGCGTGAGAGAGACCACCAGTAATGTCAATGGTTCTCAAAGTACCAAGCACAACCCGTGAAATGTGAATAGATGTTTTGATGTCGAACACTTCACGGAATCCTTTGATCGAAAGTCAATGATGTAAACTGACGTCAAAGGCGAGAAACCTGCCATTGATGCATGCAGACTTCAAGGTACTGTCGATTCCTAAGTCATCTTTCTAGATAATGTGTCGATGTCGATAGAAAGCGACCCGTTGCAGGCAAGCCCGCAACACGAAATCATTGTTCAAGTTGAAGAAATGTTGCTGTAAGGACTGACTCAGGGATGGTCAAATGGATGACAAGTATTTTGCAGATGAAAGTTTTGCTTGCAGACCTCTTGAACACATAACGACACGACAGATGGCTTGGTGACGAATAACTCAAAGTTAATCCCCGGAACCCGGTTAAAGACTTTCAAAGTGGTTTGATCAACTGTGAGGTAAAAGATTTCCCAACCCAGGTGAATGAAAAAGTGTCGTGTTCAAGAGTGGTAATAAAGTTTCTTTTGAGACAAAAGGTAACAAACAGGTTCATTCTTCTCTCTTTTCCCCCACCATTTCTGGCAAGTACCTCTTTATTTTTAACAAGCTTGAGGAGGATAACATATGCTTGATTATAAGCTCATCCTTCGGACGAGTCCAACCTAGTTTAAATTCGAACCCTAGGAAGGAGTGGTTCGTTCCTGTTTGTAATTGAACAGGTCCTCTACTGTAAAAGTTTAACGAGCCCAGTATAGGAGAAACTCGGCGTTTTTCAATTTTAGAGAGTCTGAAAAAACAAAAGGAGACTCCATGTTGAACTTTTTCGTATATTTGTGTCCCTCAAGCCCGAAAAAGTATAAAATAATACCTGGGGGAACCGCTTGATCTTGCGACCAAGGAGTACTTTCATAATAGTGTCGTTGACCTGAAAAGTAAAAAGCGATCAAGGACACGTCGTTTTATTTCCTTATCGAGTTTGAAACGACAAAAACCCGGCAATCTTTTCTTGATTTTGCGGTCAGAAAAGAGCTAAAAGGGGACCGTCTTTTAATTCCGTTTTAACGAGTGTAAAAGAAACGCTCGGCGATCTTTTCATGTTTTAGGAGTCAGAAAAGGGCTTAAAAGATGACTCTGATATTTTGTTTGTGAAAAATGACAATTTCCCTCGAAATCCCTTTGTCCTGCACAAAAGCAACACATTACTCATACCTGTTTAAAATAGGCAAAAATACATCGAAAAATATCTTTTCATGGTAAAAAATGAACTAATTCATCCAAAAAACCTATAAAAAGACTTTTTACCATGTCATTTTTACCGTTTGACTGTTGAGGTTGAAAAAGGAGCTTTTGACAAGAAACTTCCCGTGGTCGCTGCGGAAAATCCGACCGTCGGAATCGAACGCCGTCTTATCCAGGTATTTTACACATCCTACTCTGCATTTCTATCCGTTTAGAATTAATTTTTAGGTCTTAGTTTCATTTTTTGGGGGGGTTTTGGTTTTGGAATGCGCCTCTCGGCGGACGCGGGTGCCCTTCGGGTGACCCGCGTCCCCCGACTTTTTCCTATACAGGAAAACGGTCGGAAGACGCAGTCCGCCTTCAGGCCAGCCGCGTCCGGGCGCCCTGTGCTGTAAAGGCGGGGTGCGTCTTCCGTGAAACGCGCATTTCAAAACCCCAACCCCCTCAAATAACTATCAAAAAATCCCCAAATCAATTTCTAATGACTATTTCTGGTGTGCAGGGCATTAACCATGTTAGATTGGAGAGAAAGAGAGCATGTAGAGGACGATGAAGCTGCAATAAATCATCAACCTTCCCTGGATGCCCTAAGAGCATGCGGATTATACAAATATTGGACCATACCGGGCATGAGGGGCCAGGTAAGATTCTTGGAATGGCTGGTTGAGCGATGGAACGTTCAAGAACAATGCTTTTACATAGGAGGGCACCAGCTCGAGATAGAGCCCTCGGATGTATACTTTCTCACTGGCTTGCCGAACAGAGGTGAGCAACTCAGTCTTGCGGGGACTAGGCCGGGTGGCCAATCCCTTGATAGTCTCCGCGACGAGTGGTGCACACCTGGGGCTCGCCATTCGAAAGGCATAGAGATAAAACACATCACTTTGCCTGAACTCAAAGTCATAGCGTTCACGGTTACCAGAATTTGCGGCGCGGCCGCTTTACACATTGCTTCCGGATCCCAAATGCGGATGGCAATTGACTGTTACCAAGGCACCATTTTCAACTGGTGTGAAGCTGTGTCGGCTCATATGAAGAGCCAACTGACCAAGGCAAAGAACGGACGACTAAAGACTTTTGGATATGGGCCTCTAGTCGTGAGCTTTGCCTTGGAGAGAGTTCCAATGCTGATCCCTCAGCAACTCACTGTTGATATCTTGGGTCCTCGGGAGCCAAAGCTGATACGATGGGTTGCGGTGATGGCCCGGCATCCTGACGAGGGTGCGACAGTGGTTCGATTCTCAGATAGTTACTTTCACTGGTTAGAGGACCAGGTTTTTTCGATACAGGACTTTCCGTATGCCGGAGTGGATTTTAGAGGTGATCCGGACATGGTTCTTCCACAGGGAGAACAATGGGATGACAGAGGTACTTTTATTTTCACAAGTTTTCTAATTATGTATTTTTTTATTTTTCATATATATCGTCTCAAAACTAACAGTAAAACTTTCAAAATGCAGATGTTGGTCCACAGCGTCCAGCCAACCTCCGGCCTTTTGATAGACTACATCCAGCTGCACCGGTACCGGCCCCACAGGACGCGGCTGCAGAAGTACTAGCTGAGTTGGAGCATGATCTAGAGCGTCTCACGGCAGATATACCTGAGACTACTATGGACGACATTCCTATCAGGCTTCAGCGCTTCGTAGTCGCGGTCCCTGGACCGTTTAGGAGATTTTTGCGTAAGGTAGCCCGCGCAGTGGTGTCATACAGAGAGCACCACCAGTGATTGACTAGTCACTTTTGTAGTCACATGTGACATTTTGACTTTTTGTACTATCATTTTGCCGATCATAAGGTGTTTTCAACCTATGATCGAAGACGATGTATATATTTTTGACACACTTCTATCTATATATATCACTATTACCGGCTTATCTTGTTTAACATATGTGATGAAATGTTTTTTAAATTTACTTGCATGATTATTGTAAATGTCTGTCCAACATTCGAGAAGCAATTGCATCTGCTAATGTATTCAAAGACCTTGGAATATGTTGATATTCAATGTAATCAAATTCACGTTCCAAGAGACGCACTCTCAAAAACAACCTTAATAACACAGGATTTCTAATGGCATAAACTCTATTAAGCTGTAATACAACAAGTTCAGAATCTAACCTCACTATCAAACGTCGAATTCCAAATGAAATAGATTCGGATAATAATTCAATCACTGCACTGTATTCTGCAATGTTGTTCGTTGTTTGACCGAGGCTTACCCCATGCATAGAAACTAACTCGTCAGAGGGCGAATAGATAACCCAAGCTGCGGAAGAGATATTCCGTGTACTACGACAAGCACCATCAGCAAATCCAATGTATGTTTGGAGAGGCGTCGACATCTGCAATATCAAGAGTAAAACCAAGATAAGCCAGAATAACGACGAAAAACCACACTCTCTAAGCTAAGCACACTGACTAAACTAACACACTTGCTAGCTAGAAAGAAAATCTAACCTATCTAAAAATTTCTCCATACCCATCATTTAAGCATAATACCTCTTTAGGTAAAGTCCATTTCTGGGTTTACCCAAAGAGTCCCCATCAAAGTCAACTAGCTCATAAGCCCCTTTTGCTAGCTTTCGCTTTACAATGTAGGGCCCATGCCACATGGGAACGAATTTTCCGGCACCTAGCTTATCGTTAGCTTGATCATATAATAGTACTAGGTCTCCTTCCGAAAAACTTCGAGGGGTTACATTTCTATCATACTGAGCTTTCATTCGTTTCGCGTGAGTCTCGATTGCCAATGTAGCGTCACGTCGAGTCTCATCTAATTTAGCCAAGTACAATAAACGTTTCTCCTCTTCGGAAGTAGCTGGAAGTAATTCGACAGCCATTTGAAGTGATGGGATTTCGCATTCAATGGGTAACACAGCTTCCAAGCCATAAACTAGCTGGAAAGGAGTGAACCCTGTTGAATTTTTCACTGAGGTTCGGTATGCCCATAGCGCTGAAAATAACATGTTGTGCCAATTCGACCGATGAACACCAATGGTTCGTCGGATCATGATAACTAGAACTTTGTTGATAGACTCAACCAAACCGTTGGCTTGCGGATAATAAGGAGTAGAGCTATCGTGGCGCAAACCAAGCTGGCTTGTAAGCTCAGTCATCATGATGTTTCGAAAATGGCTCCCATGGTCAGTAATGATTGCTTGTGGGACACCAAACCTAGTTATGATATGATTGAATACGAAAACTGCAGCTGTTTTGCCGCTTGCGTCGAATGTAGGCATCGCCTCGGCCCACTTAGTAAAATAATCAACCGCAAGGATGATATACGCATGCCCCCCGGCCGAGTGAGGGTTACAAGTAATAAAGTCGATACCCCATTTGGCGAATGGACCAACGGCAATTATAGGGTGGAGAGGAGCAGGTGGAGCGCGCATCTTGCGATCAAACACTTGACAGTTGTGGCACTTCCTGACTGCAATGATACAATCCTTAAACATAGACGGCCAGAAATAGCCAGCGCGCAACACCTTCTGAGCTGTGGCATACCCAGACATATGACCGCCACATGCTCCAGAGTGACAATCATTCAAAACCCTCTCAGCCTCTTCGTGAGTTAAACAACGTCGAAAAACTAAGTCTGCCCCCCGGCGATAAAGTGTATCTCCAATAATTTTGTATGGCTGGGATTGAAACCGAATTTTTCGACGTTTCGCTTTGGAAGCTTCAGGCCGAAAGGTTTGGGTTTGGAGATAGATGATTATATCCCCGTACCACGGATCTACAGTACTGATAAGAAACAAAGATTCGTCCGCAATGGACTCCTCTGCCACAGTCTCTGTGTCAGCACTCGGGAAATCACACATCAATTCCGCAAAAACTAAGGATTTCTTAGACTTGGACTTCTCGAACTCCAAGTCGAACTCTTGCAGGATAACGATCCATTTAGAGTACTTGCCCCCTAGCAGTTGTTTTGTCAAAATATAAATCATAGGGTTGCAATCCGAAATAACTGTAGTTTTACGGAGAAGAATGTAGTGACGAAAACGCTGGACAGCTTGAACGGCTGCCAGGGCCAATTTCTCCACATGCGAATATTTTAGCTCAGTGGGATTCAAGGTCCTACTAAGATAATATATCACATGCTCCGCTCCGAATTCATCTTCTTGAACTAACACCATTCCAATGGTGGAATGCGAAGCTGCGAGGTATAAGAAGTAGTCCTGGTTGTAGTTGGGAGGATGCAATAACGGTGCATGGGTCAACGCGTGTTTAAGTGCATCAAAAGATTGTTGGGCAATCTCGTCCCAAAAGAATTGTGCGTTCTGTTTCAACAACCGTGTAAAACCTTTAGTGACCTCGGCGTAGTTTGGGATGAATCGGCGTAAAAAGTTCGCTTTCCCTTGCAAACTTTGGAGTTGGCGCAAACTCGAAGGAGGAGGCAATTTGATGATAGCCTCGACTTTCGAGGGATCGACGCGAATGCCGGCTTTTGAAACAACAAATCCCAGCAATCGACCTGTTTCTATACAGAAAACACACTTGTGGGGATTCAACCGAATTCGATAATGCCTACACCTCATAAAGATTGCTCGTAGGTGGACAAGGTGATCAGCTCGATGTAAAGAATGAGCAGGCAAATCATCGAGATAGGGTTGCACAATGTGCTTGATGTCATGAAATGCATAAGACATCGCCCGTTGAAAAGTAGCCCCGGCATTCTTAAGCCCAAAAGGTAATTTGCAATAAGCAAATGTCCCCCATGGACAAATGAATGCCGTTTTTGGTTGGTCGGCAGGTAGAATATTGATTTGATTATAGCCCGAGAAACCATCCATGAAGGAAAACATTTCACTTCCGGCACAATCATCAATAATTTGATCGATATAAGGCGTAGGATAGTTGTCTTTTGGACAAGCTCGATTTATATCCCTATAGTCGATACAGATTCTTATTGTTCCTTGTTTCTTATTGACCGGAACAATATTCGATACCCAATCCGTTAACGGGATCGGATAAATGAAACCTGCTTTCAACAGCTTTTCGACTTCTGCTTTAATCGCAGCCGCTTTTCGAGGGTGAATTTGACGCAACCGTTGCCGGACGGGTTTAGCATCCGGGTAGGTCTTTATTTCATGAACAACAATGGCAGGATCAATTCCCGGCATTTCCTCGTAAGACCAGGCAAACACGTCGCGGAATTCTTGGAATAGGGCCTTGTAAGTTTGGATTTCTTCTTCAGTACATGCGGCACCTATATGAATGTTTTCCTCGATTCCGGGCTTCACTGAAATATCAATGGGAATAGTACGAGAAATATTCCCTAAATTCAACTCTGAATCAGAATGTTTCGTTGGATCCTGAGCGTCTTTGACATATTCAGCGGTAAAGATAGATGAAAAATCATTTTCAAATGCATCATCCTTAGGTAAAAACGAAGATCTGTGATGGAGATCCCCCCATGGTAGATCGTCTACACTTAGGATTTCGCGAAGTTGTTCGTCAGATGACACGACTTCGGGAAACGTTATCCGTTCTAAGGGTGAGGTGAAAAGTGACTCTTCACTGACCACATTCATTTGGTCGACTTCGGTTGAATGAAAGTCGGTAAAAGACATGAGAGCTTCATAAGCAATTTCATACGGACTCAAAGGCATAGCATTACCGAGTGAGTCTATCTCAGAGTCAGATGGGACGAACCAAGGATCATCATAAATAATGTTTTCTGATGTAATCATATGAATTGTTGCAAACGAAGGATCTGCGCTGAGTGGAGGGAGAGGAAAAGTTCCCAGTAAACCGGAATCCTTAACTAAACCTACACCAACGTCCCTATAAGGGATTGTCGTCTTACCGACATGCTGGATACTCTCTGAAGAGGCTGGGTCGGATGAAAAGTATGTCAGCTGATCAATAGTCACGATCTTACCGTTATGTGGAAACTTAATTACTCTGAAGACCGATGAAACGACCGCTGTCATAGCATATGACCAACTTCGACCCAAAAGAAGGTTGTAGTCTAGAGGGGCATCAACCACTTCCACATCCAGACTAACGGTTTTACCTTCAACCCCTATAGGCAATTCTTGTAGAATACCAAACGGACGGAACCCACGGCCATCAAAGGCCTTAAGGATGGTGGGGGATTGGTTCAACGAAGGAGAACCAAGCGATCTCCAACATTGAATCGACATAATACACGTAGAAGCTCCCTCATCAATCACAGTCCGATGAATAGGCCTGTTTTTGACTATCACTGGAATTTGGAAAGCCATTTGATGGGGGAGACGTGGCGTACTATTTTCTAGATCAAAGATCATTAGGTTCGGGTCCTGAACATCGACAGCTCCGATAGCCGACAAAAGCAATTTCCGTTGTGCTGGGCATGATTGCAGCACTTCGAGTGCCGACATTGCTGAAGGTGAAACAGCTAAGTCCTCAACAATGTTGTAATTCTGGGCTGCTCTCGCATGTGGATTGAAAGCAGACCTTCGAAGTACACCCTTGGCGGGCGGCTTAATCACTAAGTCTGGGTTAGGTTTTTCGATCTGTAGTGGATCGGAACCAGGAGCTGAGGTTGATGGGTTAGAGTGAGAAGATTCTGCTTCCTTACCATCAACAGGAGCCTTACTACCATAATCTTGCGATCGAGTCGCAATCCTCACATGAGACATCATCAAAATGGGTTCTTCACTGGCATTCGAAGAAGAACCTATCATCTTATTCTCCTGCTCCGGAAATGGATTCTTTAACACAGCAGGAGTGGGAGAACCTTTGACTATTTTCACAACCTCGGCCCGATGAGGGCAATCTCTCGTAAAATGATCCTCTTCACAAATAAGACAAGGATATCGAGGTTTGCGTTTTTCGTCATTGGTTTCCGACTTTTCAGTTTTCTCCTTTGGAGCCTTGTCTGCTTTAGCCTTCTTCTTTCCTTTCTTCTTTCCACCGTTTTTTGATTTGGCCGTAGATGACTCTACAGCGTGAATGTCGGCGGTGAGTTCAGGAGAAGACTCTCCTGTCGGAGAATCAGGCAAAGTGATAATTGGAGTAGTTGAAGCCTTGGAAGACTTCTTCTTGCTCTTCGTAGTCACGATACCAATCATACCATCAGCGGCATGAGATCCCGAAGGAGCAGCAGCGATTTGATTCGACTTTGGAAGATCCGGAATCTTCTCGTGTAACGTACCCGACTGAGTGTAAACTAAGTCAAGGTATTGTGCCTGAGCAATGACTTGCTCCTCAGTAACTACTCCGGCCTTAGCTACATCTTCAGTAATCTTCGGTAATAATGATTTGACAAACCATTCAGCTAAGATTTGGTCCGGGATAAAAACTTTCACTAATCTCCTTCGACGTCTCCACTCATGAATGTGATCAGAAATATACGTGGACGTCGATTGTTTTAGTGAAGTTAATAACTCCGTGCCGTTATCGTATCTGACCGGCAACTGAAAGTGAGTTAAGAACGAGGTAGCTAACTGGCTAAAGTTGTAAAAAGAGGCCCGTGGTAACTCAATGTACCACTTGGCCGCGAGACCAATGAGTGTACGCTGGAAAAGACGTAAGCGGATGGAATCATCTGAGATAGAATTCGAAGCACACCAGAGGTGGTAAGTCATCACATGATTGGACGGATCCTCTCCAGACTTACCTTCAAACTTGGGTATATCGCTGGGCAACTTATTTGGCATTGGCGGCCAGAACTGAAGATATTGAATTGGATCGTTCGTTAGGCGCGTCAAGTCGGGTAAATCCAAAGTTGCGATAAACGGTAACTGCCGGTTAGGATCTCTAAAACTCTGGGTCACAATACCAGCCCCAGGAGGAGGATATCCAGGATAACTAGGAACAGGAGTCGCATTTGGGATATTATATCCTCCTGGAAAACCAGGATTAACCGGACCGTACTGGGGTTGTTGAGGTTGTTGATAAGTGTACCCAGGATACGGTTGATACTGGTAAACCGGTTGTTGGACAGCTTGCCCATGTTGGTACTGTCCCTGGTACGGAGGTTGAACAAATTGAGGTTGAGTAGTGACAACCGTACTTATACCAGGCTGACCTACAGGCATCTGGACCGTGGTTTGAATCGTAGATCCAGACAACGGTAAAGATGTCTGAGGTGTGGTAACAGGGACAGTAGAAACTGGAGCCGTCGATACTCCAGAAGTAAGTATGGTAGATGTAGCGGTAGTTGCAGCAGCCGTTTGAGATGGAGTACTAGGTGCAATTGACGGCTGAGTAACTACCGAAGCTACAGAAGTTTGAACATTTGGCTGGACAGGTTGCGGTTGCTGGGTTGGACCAGAAACTACGGGTTGTCCAGCTTGAGGAACCATCTGTACACTTGGCTGCAACACCTGTTGACCCTGTGATGGATCCCACACTAACATTCCAGGGTATTGACCCGTAACAGGTTGAGGATACTGAGATCCATAACTAGATTGAGGGTAGGATTGATAATTGTAAGGTGCAGTTCCCATACTTGGAACATATGACTGACCTTGAGGCGGTTGATAACCTTGACTTGAGTATTGACCTTGAGGTTGATAACCTTGAGGTAAATACTGATACTGGGGTTGACCTTGACCTTGAGGTTGGTACCCTTGAGGTTGATAACCTTGGGGTTGATACCCTTGAGGTTGCCATCCTTGGGGTTGCCATCCTTGAGGTTGATATTGATACTGAGGTTGACCTTGGGGTACATATTGAGGCTGAGGTTGACCTTGAGGCATGTATTGCACCATAGGTACATACTGACTTTGAGGTTGCCCCCCAGACACGATTTGTGTACCTTGAGGTTGCCCCCCAGGCGTTAACTGCGGTTGCCCCCCAGGCGGTAATTGGCCACCTTGAGGTTGGGAAACGGGAACTGAACCTGACATCATGTAAATGTCTCCTACACCCAATGGTATATTACCACTGTTTCCAGCAAATAACCCATGATCAACGGGTTGAGGAGATGCCCCCGCAAAGGTACCAGAAAGTGACTGATACCCAGTGGGAACAGAAGGACCGCCGTGTAAAAAAGATTCAGGACTTTGAGTAAACACGGACGACTGACCAGACATATTTACAGGAGTATAAATACCTCCAGGTGGAAAAGGAGTACGAGGTGTAGAAAAACCTACTGAGTTGTCTAAAAAATTGGTTAACGCAAGGTACCAAGAAGTACTTCTAGGAGGACTGTAAAAGATGGATTCACGCTCCCTTAGATCAATAGTAAGTTGACCTTCAAGGTGAGAGACACCTATATCTTCTTCTGGAGCAAGTTCTTCTATAGCAATCAAACCAGAAGGTAGATTTTCGGTGATAATTCTTTCTATTCTAGGTGAATCTGGAACACTAGAAGTTGGAGTAACAGGTTCGGAAATTTCAGGTTCTTCGCCTGTTTCACTGGCAGATGAAAAACTACCAGCAAGCTCGGAAACTGTAACAGTTTCGGGATTGTAACCTGTTTCTAAACTTTGGTAATCTGGATGGACTACCAAGGAAGATTCTCCTTCTTCAGGTGAACCTACTCTACTGTCACTAGGAGGAGTTACAAGGACCTTTAACCCTTCGTACTGACCCGGAATGTCTTCAGGAGATTCACCCCGCGATTTACGGAGTTTTCTTAACAAATCTATTCCGGTAACAATCTCAGGAGACTTGCCCCGAAGTCGACGGGACTGTCTCGGTAATTCCGCCACAATTAAAGATTTTTAACTACAACACACGAAAACAAAGTAAAAATTTCAAATCAAACCACCTAAAGTCTTCTAAAGAAGCAAACAAATTTGAAGCACACGCCTAAATAATCTAGAGCGTCAAACCAAACACAAACAGTAGTCTTCCGGACCAAAAGCGCTAGTTGGTGATTAGGCCCAACCTCGCAGGATTCAGTACAGAAATGGCGGGTGGAACAGTTACCCCGGCAACCTGCTTAATGAATAGACCGGCACAAGTTCCTCCACTTTAACCGTCTCGAAGTGAAGTGAACCCCCCGGAAAATCCAAGTGAGTATAACCGACGTCTGCTCCAGGTACAGTGGGACCTTCCCTCCACCGTCACCTCGGTAGAACCCTAAAGATTATGGTCACTAAAGTTACCAATCACAACAATTACACCTGGGGGAACAGTCTAAACTCCGACAGCACGCAAGGGCAGAGTAACAAGCTCAATCCCCTTACCGGCTCCTTGACGATAATCCAAGGTTTACCGATAAGTGACCCCTGGCTCCTCGACAATGGTTAATCCGAGGTTTACCGTTTGTAATACGTACTGTCTGGCGTCGTTCCCAACGAGGGGGGAATGATCCCCTCACTGGTTCGGACACGAGCTCGTGCTTCTCCTTTAAGAGGAGCTTTCCCAGAGTGCAACTGAAACAATTGGATTTATTCTACTCAAGATAAACTATCTGTTTGGTTTTGTAGTCTTGGAGAGTTAAGTACTCACCTACTCCAAGACCCTAGCCTAAGCTATGTTGGTGTTTCAGAGCCCTAGAAAAATAAAAATTACTAGATTGATTTTAATTTAAGCGTTACTTTTAAGGTTGTTTCTTAAGTCAAAAGGTGATGGAAGTGAAACCAGTGGTGTATTGACTCGACTCGAAACCACTACAAAATGCACCTAGGATGATTTACCCACTACTTTACTTTTTCGATGAATTGCTTAACTAAAAAGTTGAGAGAATGCAATCTTAATAAAAGCAACTTCTTAATTGAAGACAATCAAAGAAACAATTCGTTTGTCTTTTCCAAGCATAAAAACATGACCGCTCTTTACATGCACGAAAAAACTCTTTTTCTCTTTCAAAAACAAAAAGCTACTTGAAACAAGACTTTTAAAGAAGATGTTTTTGTATTTTTCTTTTAATAAAGCAAATAAATCTAAGGTAACAAAAATCAATCTTAACAACTATTAAAATCTACGAAAATTCACTCATAAGCAAACTAAAAGGTAAAATTACTCTAAGCAATCTTAACGAGGCCAAAACCAACAATGATTATTCTAAGGTGTTTTACTTGATCACAATCAAATCAAGGACTAGCTTATTGCAGAACCAAAAACTAGCCAAAACAAAACTCTAATCTTTTTGTTCTTTTGTAAAATGGAAATCAACACTTTATAAACAAGTAATTCGAAATTTGACCCAAAACAACTTAAATGGTAAGCTGCTCACACAAGGAGACTTTACGACAGGCCCGACTTCTAAGAAGGCTGACAAACCAGAGAGATCTAAGGCTGGACAACTTTCTACCGTCAAAGTCACTACAGGACCTATCCAAAAATCAAACCCTAGGCCTAAACTTCGTTGAAATCCACTAAAACACTCAAAGCTCACAAAACAAGTTCAGGTGAAAATTTTTGACAGGGTACTAAAGGATCTGGGCAGAAAACACTAAGAAAAATCAAAATCTAAAAGCAATTAAAGCAAAAAATGGAATTTTCCTAAATTTTACAGGAAGACGCAGGCAACCCGTTAGAACAGGCGCGGGCCCGCTCTGTGCAAACGACAACAGCGCGTCCAAAGACGCACTGTGCAGTACTCAGAGGGTGCGTCCTTCTGGAAAAGTTAAGAAAAACCAAATCTAACTAAATCTAAAGCTAAGCCACCCAAATACTAATTCTCACAGTCAAAAACCAGAAAATAAAAATGATTTTCTCAGAGCAAAGTTCACACAAAGGAAAAGACTTTCTCATTAATGGATTCCCCAGCGGAGTCGCCAATTTGTCGTGGCGGAAAAAGTCGTTTGTGCGGACACAACTGACCTCCCTAGGAGTCTAAACTCTCTAGCGACAAACAAGACAAAATGGAGCGATCTTTCTCTAAATACACCTTTTAAAACATGAAAACTACAAGTGTTTAGGCTTACCTTATTCCAGAACGCTGTTGTTGTAGTCCGTCCTTGCCGATCCGGATGAGCTCCTCCTTCACATCAATTCCTGCAACCACAAACAATCAAACAATTACCAAGCACTTGCATCTCATATAATAAAACATATATTCAACATGCAGACCAAGGAACACATGAAATAACTCATTAACACAAGCTATTGAGAAAAATGAACCAGTTTGTATTAATAACGAAACAAAGAAACTCTTACAACCTGGCCTTGGTGTTGTGCAAGTTCCTCCCAGGGTCCATCAAGGGTTTTCCTCTACTTTGACAAAGCTCACCCACTTCCAAGTAGAATCAAGCAAAGACAATCTCTCCTCACAAGGTTCTAAATGGGAGTCCTAATTCCTGCAGCATTTACCCAAAGAAAATGTATAGCTTCAACCTCTCCTCCCTCTGGCTCAATGCCTTTATTTATAGTGCTGTAAAGAGGTTATTCAGGTCCACCATCAATGGGATAATCCCCCTCTTTGGGTGGGATAGCTCCCTTATTGATGGGATAAGTTCCTCCTTAATAGGGATACATGAACCAACTGGAGGCGCATCCATTTCATCAAACCGACCTCTAGAAAGTTCTAGAAGTAACCACAAGTAACTTTTTAAGATGAAACTTGCGCATTTTGCCTTTTACAGAAGGACGCACCTGTCCCTTAACATACAGAGCGTCCAAGGACGTAGTCTTTGTGAACATTGTGAGCGTCCCCGCAGGTAAGGCTTGAGAGAACCTGCGTCCCCAGAGATAAACACATTTTTTACAAGACTTTCTCTCTTTTTTGAGTTTGAGATGGATAGCAGAGGCATAAGACTTGCCTAAGAGGGTAGCATGACTGTTGATTGAGCCATACTAACTGTAAATAGTCATGGTGACATTTTTTAGTGTAACACCTCCAAATAAGGAGCTGACACATATGCCAGAGTATTATGGAGATCACCCGCGCCCCCCTAAAATGTGATAGGCCGTCTTCGGTCGGAAAATAAAGAAGCAGCATGCTAAACTGTAGTCGTACAGTAAAATAAAGGAACGACGTATAGATCCATGACATGTTTACAAAAATCGGCGGATAACTGAAATTGATGCTTATGATGGAAATCACAAATAAATATGGAAATTCCGTGAAATGATGCGAAAAATAGAGGATAGGACATCTTGATGTAAGTAAAAGTTCTTATGCGGTCATTATCCACTTTAACCATTATGATTGATCTATAAATGATTTTCATGTATAAAAGGTTTGAAAGGATTATATAACATAATCTCATTTGAAATCAATATGATGATATAAGAAGAAGGGTTTATAATGACTATTGGTGTATGAAAAATATGACTTCAATACCATCAGTGGAGCTCTGTTGCCCACAGTTGTCCATAACCTTGACAGAGTTGCTTGTTTCACCCTTGGAACCATAATCCTTTGTGTATGCCTAGAAAAGTGCTGTGCGATGTCAGAATGGAGATCATTGTGCTGGCTTGGTAACTAGATGAATCACAATGCCATTCACCAGGAAGGAGTGAAAGGTGGGCAGGCCGGCTCATGATGAGACCTCTTGTTCCAAGGACTTTTTATTTTTTTGATATGCCTCTTGGATCATATCCCTGGTGTGGTGGCCATAGTGGGAATGTAACTTCACTTTCTTCCTTATGATCATGGTAGGCTGAGTCTTGATGAGACCCCCTATCCTTCATCTGATAAATCATGTTAGTAATCATATAGATATGTTTTTTTTCTTTTCTTTTATATAGCACTTTCCTATTTATATACAGAGGGTGGCTCAACACTCCTTAAGAATAGGGATGGTGGAAGAAGTCTGAACATCTCAATAGTGGAAAATATGCCCTTATTCTTATTCAATAATAATGATCAAAGAGAATTATGAAGATTTAAGAAAGAACCAACATGATAAAAATAATCAATCAAATTGGTTTTAGTGAAAATAAAGAAAGCAAAGTGATATAAATAGTTGTGTCCTTTCCTCTTTTTTCTTATCGGTCCAAAGCAATTTCTCTAAAGATAACGATTTTTCTTTGATTTGCTGATTTCAGTATCCTCTAGTTTTTGTATTCTTGCATAAATGTATAGTTGTGCCTTAAATGAACCATCATTCACAAAAATCCTCTAAATGATGAAACACACACACACAAAAACAAAAAAATGCACTCAAAAAGTGTTGTTCCTCAGATGGGACAGCTGCTGTTCCTTAAGAGTAACAACAAAAGAACATTGCAAAACTAAAGTTCCTTTAAGAGGAACAATAAGAAAAATAAAAAATCATACTCAAAACTGCTGTTCCTTAAGAGGAACAACACCTATTCCTTCATCGAAACAACAAATAAAGCAAGTGTCACACGGAATGAGTCGATCTTGCGGACAAGATTGACCTCCCTAGTATCTAACGATATCTAGTGACAAGCAAGCTAATAAAAAACTATCTTTCTCTAAATATGCAATTTATAAACAAAGGCAAACAAGTGTTTTAGGCCTACCTTGGGTCCAATGCAAGTTTGTGGAAGCCTCGCTCCTTTGATCCAAATGAGCTCCCTTGTAGCGAATCTGCAAACACAAACAAGCACACAAATTAAATAGCACCTGAAAAGCCAATATCATAAAGCATACTTATAAAGATGAATCAAGGAATTCATGAAACAAATGACATAAGACAATTTGTTGAGAAAAATGAATCTGATTGTAGTAATTCAAATCAAAGAAGAACTTTACAACCTATGCCTTGATGCTGTACAAGCTCTTCCTAGGGTCCAACAAGAAGTCTCCTCTACTTTGACAAGTTTCACTCTCTTCCCAATGAAGCCAAAAGGTATGTGATCTCTCCTCTCAAGCTTAACTAGGAAGTCTCAATTCCACCAACATTTACCCTAAAAAATGTTCAGCTTCTAACCTCCCTAGCAACCAGCCCAATGCCTTAATTTATAGTGCAATGGAGGGAAGTTACTAGGTCCTCCTTCAAAGGGATAGCCCCTCTCATCAAGGGATTAGCTCCTTCTCTTTTGGGATGCATGAACCACCTAAGAGCGAACAATCCACGTCAAAATTCCTTCTAGAATCATCTAGAATTAACCCAAAGCGAGTTTTTTAGAATAAACTTGCGCCTTTTTGACTTTCACAGGGGTCCGCACCCACTCCTTTAGAGACAGAGCGGGCAGGTCTGCAGGTAATGTGAACAGGGGGTGTGGGACCACAGGCAACAGTGAGAGAAAGTGCAGAACCAGAGCTTTGTTGATTTTTAATGTCTTTCTCTCATTTTCAAAGCTTGACATGAAGAGCTAAGGTCTGAGACTTGCTTAGGAGGACAACATAAGTGATGTTAGACCCATACTAACTGCAAATAGTCATGGTGACAATATTTTTGTGTAACAGATTGCCCCCTAAAGTGCGAAGTCTGTAGTAGATGAGGATTTCATTTATCATCTAGGAAGAGTGAAGTACTTTATCATTTCGAGGATCATCTTGTGGAGAGCCCGGTTGGAACCTGTAAAAACATTCAATGCAAAATATATATATGAGATCATATCATCGCTGAGGTAGGCATTCCCATACTCAGATCAAAACTGACTAGAAAACTAACTACTGCTCTGATATAGGAATGATCTTGTAATACATCACAAGTATAGACACATGTAGACACAGTATGGATGCAACCATCTGTTTATGAATAGTCCACAGTATAATGAATACAAAATTCCTCGCAGCCTGGATGGCGGAAACTAGATCCAGGGTCTTCATTTCTACTTCCCGAAACAGTACGATTCTATCCATGCGAATGAATGTGTTGAAGTCGAACATGGTAGAAACCACTTGATTACCAGTCAATGATGTAAACTTTTAACAAGTGTGAGAGAAACCACCAGTAATGTCAATGGCTCTCAAAGTACTCAGTACAATCCATAAGATGTGAATAGATGTATTGATGTTGAACATGTCACAGAATCCTTTGATCAAAGGTCAATGATGCAACCTATCGTCGAAGGCGAGAAACCTGCCATTGAGGCATGCAGATCCCAAGGTACTGACGATTTCTAGATCATCTTTCTAGATAATGAGCTGAAGTCGGTAGAAAGCGATCCGTCGTAGGCAAGCCCACAACACGAAATCATAGATCAAGTTTGAAGAAATTTAGTTGCAAGGACTGACTCAGGGATGGTCAAGATGGATGACAGATATTTTGTAGATGAATGGCTTATTTGCATTGACCTCTTGAACACATAACGACACGGCAGATGGTTTGGTGACAATTGACCCAAAGTTAATACCCAGAAACTGGTTGAAGACTTTCAATGTGGTTTGATCAACTGTTAGGCAAAGGATCTCCCAACCCAGGTGAATAAAAGTGTCGTGTTCAAGAGTGGTTACAAAGTATGTCAAACAGGCTCATTTTTCTCTCTTTTCCCCCACCATTTCTGGCAAGTACCTCTTTATTTTTGACAAGCTTGAGGATGATAACATTTGCTTGATTATAAGCTCATCCTTTGGATGAGTCCAACTTAGTTTAAATTCGAACCCTAAGAAGGAGTGGTCCGTTCCTGTTTGTAATTGAACAGGTCCTTTACTGTTAAATTTTAACGAGTCCAGTATAGGAGAAACTCAACATTTTTCAATTTTAGAGAGTCTGAAAAAACTTAAGAAGACTCCATGGTTGACCTTTTTCGTAAATTTGTGTCTCCCAAGCCCGAAAAAGTATAAAATAATACCTGAGAGAACCACTTGATCATTACGACCAAGAAGTACTTTTTGTAATTAGTGCCTCTGATCTGAAAAAGTAAAAAAGCGATCAATGACACATCGTTTTATAACCAATATCGAGTTTGAAACGACAAAAACCCGGCAAAATTTTCATGTTTTTACGGTCAAGAAAAGAGCTGTAAGTGGACCGTCTTTTTAGTTCCGTTTTAATGAGTTTAAAAAGAAAAACTCGGCGATCTTTTCATGTTTTAGGAGTCAGAAAAGAGCTTAAAGGTGACTCTAATGTTTTTTTCGTCGAAAATGACCGATTTCGCCTGAAAAATCCGTTATCCTGAACAAAAACTCAAACATTACTCGTACCTGTTTAAAATGGATAAAAATGCTGCAAAATTTACCTTTCTAAAGTGAAACATAAACAAATTAACAACTCATTTATTCAAAAAACTTATAAAAAGGGCTTCCATCAATTCATTTTTACCGTTTGAGTTTTTGGTGAGAAAATAGAGCTTTTGGTCAGAAAATTCCCATGATGATTGCGGAAAATCCGTCCGTTGGAATCGAGCGCCGTCTCCTCCAGGTAATCCACATCATCCTACTCTTCAAATTCATCCGTTTTAAATTTGTTTTTAGGTTTTAATTTCATTTTTAGAGGATTTTTTAGGCTAGAAACCCGCGCGCGGGGGCCCGCAGGCACAACACAGGTAGCCTGCGGACCCCGACTTTTTCGCAATGGGGAAAAAGTCAAGGGTCCGCACCTGCCGTGAAGGCAAGGTGCAGACCCATGCACTGTCTCTAACAGAGAGGGTGCGGTCCCCGCAGCAAGGGTTTTTAACCCTAAATTTCTCAAAATTCACCTAAAAATTTCCATTTTTTATATTCTAATTCACCTTTTTGTTGGATGTAGAGTATACATCATGCTTGATTGGCGAGAACAAGAGCATGAGGACGTAGATCTTGCTGCAATAAATCATCAACCTTCGATCGATTCATTGAAGGCATGCGGCTTGTACAAATTCTGGGCCATACCTGGCATGAGGGCCCAGGTGGACTTCTTGCAGTGGCTGGTAGACAGGTGGAGCATATAGGACCAATGCTTCTTCATTGGTGGTCACCAGCTTGAAATGGAGCTGGCATACATATACTTTTTGACTGGTTTGCCTAAGAGAGGTGAAAACTTGACTCTATTCGGGACTAGGCCAGGTGGCCAGTCTATCGATAACCTCTGGCTAGAGTTCTGTAACAACCAGACTAGAGACAGAGGGATAGACATCAAAACCATATCCCTTCCTGAACTCATGGTAATCACATTTACTGTTACCAGGCTTTGCGGGAGTGCAGCACTACATATAGCCACTGGATCCCAGATGCGGATGGCAGTTGACTGCTTTCGAGGCACCATCTTCAACTGGTGCGATGCTGTGTTGGCTAATGTAAAAGGCCAACTGACTAGAGCCAAGAACGGACAACTGAAGACCTTTGGATATGGTGCTTTAGTTGTGAGCTTTGGTCTGGAGAGGGTCCCAATGTTGGTCCCACAACACCTCACTGTTGGAGCTGGACTTCCTCGAGAGCCCAAACTGATGCGATGGGTTGCAGTTATGGCCCGTCATCCTGATGAGGGGACATAGGTCGTTCGATTCAAACCAGAGTATTCCATTGGTTGGAAAACTAGGTTTTTGCTATTCAGGTCTTTCCTTACACTGGGGTAGATTTTCGCGGTGACCCAGACATGGTTCTTCCACCAGGAGAGAAATGGGATGATTCAGGTAAAATCGTTTTCAACATTTTCCTAATTTAATTTTTTTTGTTTTTATCTTGTCCCAAAATTGATAGTAAAAGTTTCAAATGTAGATGTGGGTCCACAGTGACGAGCCGCTCTTCGGCCTTACGAGAGGAAACAACCAGCTGCAGCGGCACCAGCCCCACAGGACGAATCAGCAGAGACCTTGGCCGAATTGGAGAGCCATCTAGAGCGTTTGACAGGAGACATTCCGGAGAGTGGCATAGATGACATTCCTCGTCGACTACAGCGCTATGTGATTGGGGTCCCAGGACCTTTCAGGAGGTTCCTTTGTAAGGTGGCTCGTACAGTGGTTGCTTATCGAGATCATCACCAGTGATAGGATGATCGCCTATTGTAGACACATATGACATTTTTTCTTTTTGTACTAACATTTTTGCCGATCATAAGGTATTTTTCAACCTATGATCGAGGACGATGTATATTTTGACACACTCCTATATTATACTATATCACTATTACCGGCTTATCTTGTAAAACATGTTATGGAATGTTTTTAAATTTATTTGTATGATTATTGCAAATGTCTACTTAACATTCGAGAAGCAATTGCATCTGCTAATGTATTTAAAGATCTTGGAATATGCTGATATTCAATATAATCAAATTCACGTTCCAAGAGACGCACTCTCAAAAATAATCTCAATAACACTGGATTTCTAATGGCATATACTCTATTAAGCTGTAATACAATGAGTTCAGAATCTAACCTCATTATCAAACTCCGAATCCCAAATGAAATAGATTCAGATAATAACTCAATACTCTGCAATGTTGTTTGTAGTTTGACCGAGGCTTACCCCATGCATAGATACCAACTCGTCAGAGGGCGAATAGATAACCCAAGCTGCGGAAGAAATGTTCTGTGTATTACGAGAAGCACCATCAGCAAAACCAATGTATGTTTGGAGAGGCATCGACATCTGCAATATCAAGAGTAAAACCAAGATAAGCAGGAATAATGACGAAAAACACTCTCTAAGCTAAGCACACTTTTAAAACTAAAACACACCAACTAGAAAGAAAACAATCCTAACTAAAAATATCCACACCCATTTTTGAGCATAATACCTCTTCAGGTAAAGACCATTTCTGGGTTTACCTAAAGAGACCCTGTCAAAGTCTACCAATTCATAGGCCCCTTTTGCTAGCTTTCGCTTGACAACATAGGGACCATGCCACATAGGTACGAATTTTCCAGCGCCTAATTTATCATTTGCTTGGTCGTACAATAAGACTAGGTCTCCTTCCGAAAAATTTCGAGGGGTCACATTTCAATCATATTGAGCTTTAATACATTTTGCATGAGTTTCGATCGCCAATGCAGCATCACGTCGATTCTCATTTAGCTGAGCCAAGTATAAAAAACGTTTTTCCTCTTTAGAAGTGGCTGGAAGTAACTCGATGGTCATTTGCAATGACGAGATTTCACATTCAATGGGTAACACAGCTTCCAGACCATAAACTAGTTGGAAAGGAGTGAACCCTGTTGACGTTTTTACTGAGGTTCGATACGCCCAAAGCGCTGAAAATAGCATGTTATGCCAATTCGACCTGTTAATCCCAATGATTCGTCGGATCATGATGACTAGAACTTTGTTGATGGCTTCAACCAGACCATTAGCTTGTGGATAATATGGAGTTGAACTATTGTGACGCAAGCCAAGCTGGCCTGTAAGTTCAGTCATCATAACGTTTCGAAAATGACGCCCATGATCAATGATAATCGCTTATGGAACACCAAACCTAGAAATTATACGATTGAACACGAAAATTGCAGCTGTTTTTCCATCTGCCTCAAATGTAGGCATCGCCTCGCCCACTTGGTAAAATAATCTACCGCAAGGATGATATACGCATGCCCCTCGGCCGAGTGAGGGTTACATGTAATAAAATCGATACCCCATTTTGCAAACGGACCGACGACAATTATAGGGTGAAGAGGAGTAGGTACAACACGCATCTTTCGATAAAAAATTTGGCAGTTGTGGCATTTTCGGACCGCGTTAATACAATCTTTAAACAAAGACGGCCAGAAGTAGCCAGCGTGCAGTATCTTTTGGGTTGTGGCATACCCAGACATATGACCGCCACACGCTCCAGAGTGACAGTCATTTAGAACCCTTTCAGCTTCCTCATGAGTTAAACAACGTCGAAAAACAGAGTCTGCCCCACGATGATAAAGAGTATCTCCAATAATTCTGAATTGTTGGGACTGGAATCGTATTTTTCGACGTTCTGACCTTAATATTTCTGGCCGAAAGGATTGGGTCTGGAGATAAACGATGATATCCCCATACCATGGATCTAAAGTGTTGATTAGAAACAAGGATTCGTCCGCAATGGGCTCCTCCGCCACAGTTTCCGTGTCAGCACGCAGGAAGTCACGCATTAACTCCGCAAAAACTAAAGATTTCTTCGACTTAGACTTTTCAAATTCCAAGTCGAACTCCTGTAGGAGGAAAATTCATTTGGAGTACTTATCCCATAGCAATTGCTTGGTCAAAATATAGATCATAGGGTTGCAATCAGAAATTACTGTAGTTTTGCGTAGTAAGATGTAATGACGAAAACGTTGGACAGCTTGAACAACTGCCAATGCCAATTTCTCCACATGTGAGTATTTTAGCTCAGTTGGATTTAAAGTTCGACTAAGGTAATATATCACATGTTCAGTACCGAATTCATCTTCCTGAACTAACACCATTCCAATGGTGGAATGGGAGGCGACGAGATACAAGAAGTAGTCCTGGTTGTAGTTGGGAGGATGCAATAACGGTGCATGGGTCAACGCGTGTTTTAGTGCATCAAAAGATTTCTCAGCTATCTCATCCCAAAAGAATGGAGTATTCTGTTTCAACAACAGGGTAAAACCCTTTGTAATCTTGGCGTAGTTAGGAATGAATCGATGTAAAAAGTTTGCTTTCCCTTGCAAACTTTGGAGTTGGCGAAGATTCGAAGGAGGAGGCAATTTGACAATAGCTTCAACCTTCGAGGGATCGACGTGAATGCTAGCTTTCGAAACAACAAACCCCAGTAACCGACCCGTTTCTATACAGAAAACACACTTGTGTGGATTCAACCTAATCCGATAATGCCTACACCTCATAAAGATTGCTCGTAAATGGATGAGATGATTAGCTCGATGTAATGAATGAGCAGGCAAATCATCGAGATAGGGTTGCACAATGTGCTTGATGTCATGAAACGTAAGACATGGCCCTTTGAAAAGTTGCCCTGGCGTTCTTGAGCCCAAAAGGTAATTTGCAATAAGCAAATGTCCCCCATGGACAAATGAAAGCCGTTTTTGGTTGATCAGCAGGTAGAATATTGATTTGATTGTATCCGAAAAACCCATCCATGAAGGAAAATATTTCACTGTCGGCACAATCATCAATGATTTGATCGATATAGGGAGTTGGGTAATTGTCTTTTGGACAGGCTCGATTAATGTCCCTATAATCGATACATATTCTTATTGTCCCTTGCTTTTTGTTAACAGGAACAATATTCGATACCCAATCCATTAACGGAATCGGATAAATGAAACCTGCTTTGAGTAATTTTTCAACTTCTGCTTTAATAGCAGCAGCTTTTCTCGGGTGGATCTGACGCAAACGTTGCCGGACGGGTTTAGCATCCGGGTAAGTTTTGATTTCATGAACAACAATTGCGGGGTCAATTCCTGGCATTTCCTCATATGACCAGGCAAACATGTCGCAGAATTCTTGAAATAGGGCCTTATATGTTTGAAATTCATCTTCTGTACAAGAGGAACCTATATGAATGTTTTCAACAATTCCAGGCTTAACCGAAATATCAATAGGAATAGTTCGAGAAATGTTTCCCAAATTTAACTTTGAATCAGGATTTTTCATTGGATTCTGAGGTTCATTGACATATTCAGTCATAAAAATTGATGAAAAATCATTTTCAAAACGATCACTCTCGGGTAAAAACGAAGATCTATGATGAAGACCTTCCCATGGTAAATCATCGACACATAGGATTTCACGAATTTGCTCATCTGTGTGAACAAGTTCGGAAAACATATTTGAATCCAAGTTTGATATTGAAAGTGATTCTTCATGGACCACATTCATTAAGTCAATTTTGGTTGAAGATGGGTCAGAAAACGACTGCACGGCCTGATACGCAATTTCATATGGACTCAAAGGCATAACATCAGCAAATGAGTCTATCTCAGATTTAGAAGGTACGATCCAAGGATCATCATAAACAATGGTGTCTGACGAAATCATATAAATGGTTGCAGTAGAAGACGATGCGTTGATAGGAGGAAAAGGAAAAGTTCGCAGTAAACCAGCATCTTTAACTAGTCCTACTCCAACATCCTTATACAGGATAGTCGTTTTGCCGACATGCTGAATACTTTCAGAAGAGGCTGGGTCGGATGAAAAGTAAGTCAACTGGTCTATAGTTACGATATTTCCATTATGAGGGAACTTTATAAGCTGAAAGACCGATGAAATGACAGCTGTCATAGCATAAGACCAACTACGACCCAAGAGAAGGTTGTAATCTAGAGGGGCATCAACCACCTCCACATCTAGATTAACAGTTTTGCCTTCTACCCCTATAGGTAAATCTTGTAGAATGCCAAAAGGATGAAACCCATGGCCAACAAAGGCCTTTAGAATTGTCGGGGATTGATTTAGCGAAGGAGAACCAAGTGATATCCAACAATGTATCGACATAATACATGTTGAGGCTCCCTCATAAATCACAGTCCTATAAATAGGTCTGTTTTTGACTAACACTAGGATCTGGAAAGCCATTTGATGAGGTAAGCGCGATGTACTATTTTCTAGATCTAAAATTATAAGGTTCGAGTCCTGAACGTCAACAACTCCTATAGCCGACAATAGTAATTTACGCTGTGCTGGACATGATTGCAGCACTTCCAAAGCCGACATTGCTGAAGGTGAAACAGCCAAATCTTCAACAATGTTATAGTTCTGAGCCACTCTCGCATGTGGATTGAAAGCTGACTTTCGAAGTATACCCTTGGCGGGCGGTTTGATTACTAAGTCTGGATTAGGTTTCTCGATCTGTAGCGGATCGGAACCGGGAGCTGAGGTTTATGGGTTAGAATGAGAAGATTTTGCTTCTTTACCATCAACAAGAATTTTACTTCCATAATCATGCGATTGAGTCGCAATCCTAACATGGGACATCAACAGTATGGGTTCTTCGTTGGCATTTGAGGAAGAACCTATCATCTTACTGTCTTGACTTGGAAAAGGATCCTTCAAAACAGCAGGCGTTTGGGAACCTTTGACAATTTTCACAACCTCTGATTGATGAGGGTAGTCTCTTGTAGAATGCTCTTCATCACAAATGAGACAAGGATAACGAGGTTTTCATTTCTCATCATTTGATTCCGCTTTTTCTGGTTTCTCTTTCGAATTTTTATCTGTTTTATTTTTCTTCTTCCCTTTCTTCTTACCACCGGATTTTGATTTGGCTGTAGATGACTCTACAACATGAATATCGGCGGAAATTTCCGCAGAAGAATCTCCTATCGGGGAATCTGGCAAGGTTATGCTAGGAGAAGAATTCTTGGAAGACTTCTTCTTACTTTTGGTATTAACTGTACCAATCATACCATCAGCGACATGAGACCCTGAAGGAGTTGCAACGATTTGATTTTGCTTAGGAAGATTGGGGATTTTCTTGTGTAAAGTACCTGACTGCGTATAAACTAAGTCAAGGTACTGTGCTTGAGCAATTACTTGCTGCTCAGTAATGAATCTGGCCTTAGCTACATCCTCAGTGATCTTTGGCAATAAAGATTTTACAAACCATTTGGCTAAGATATGATCTGGAATAAAAACTTTCACTAAACGCCGTCGATGTCTCCATTCATGAATGTGATCTGAAATGTAAGTGGATGTTGACTGCTTTAATGAAGTTAGTAATTCCGTGCCATTGTCATATCTGACAGGCAAATGAAAATGAGTTAAAAATGAAGTAGCTAGCTGACTGAAATTATAAAAAGTGGCTCGCGGTAACTCAATGTACCACTTGGCCAAAAGACCAATTAGAGTGCGCTGGAAAAGCCTTAAACGGATTGAATCATCTGAAATGGAATTAGATGCACACCAGAGGTGATAAGTCATCACATGGTTTGACAGGTCCTCTCCTGATTTGCCTTCAAACTTAGGAATATCACTAGGCAACTTATTCGACATTGGCGGCCAAAACAGAAGATAGTTAATTGGATCGTTCGTAAGGCGCGACAAGTCAGGCAAGTCCAAAGTTGCGATAAATGGTAACTGACAATTAGGGTCCCTAAAACTATGGGTCATGAGACCAGCCCCAAGAGGAGGATATCCAGGATAACTAGGAATTGGAATTGCATTTTGGATATTATACCCTCCCGGAAAACCAGGATTAACCGGACTGTATTGGGGTTGTTGAGGTTGTTGATATGTATACCCAGGGTAGGGTTGATACTGATAGACTGGCTGCTGCACAGCAGGACCGAATTTGTACTGTCCCTAGTACGGTTGATAAGTAAATTGAGGTTGACTTGTGACAACCGTACTTGAACCAGGTTTTCCTACAGGAATTTGAACCGAAGTTTGATTTGTGGATCCAGACTGAGGTAAAGATGTCTGAGGAGTTGATACAGTAACAGTAGAAACCGGAGCTATCGATACGCCAGAAGTAGGTGGGGTAGATTGAACAGATGTTGCAGTAGTTACAACAACTGTTTGAGGCGGAGTATGAGGCGTACTAGGCCCAGGCTGAGAAACTACAGAAGGTACAGAAGTTTGAATAATAGACTGGACAGGTTGCTGGGGTGAACCAGAAACTAAGGGTTGTCCAGTTTAAGATGACAACTGTACATTCGGTTGCAAGATCTGTTGAGTTTGAGATGGATCCCACACTAAGTTCATTCCAGGGTACGGACCCATAACAGGTTGAGAATATTGAGGACCATAACCGGGTTGAGGGTAGGGATGATAATTCAGAGGTACATTTCCAGTTCCTTGAACATATGATTGACCGGAAGGTGGTTGGAAACCTTGGTTCGAGTACTGACCTTGAGGTTGATAACCATGAGGCACGTACTGATACTGGGGTTGACCTTGAGGTACATATTGATACTGGGGTTGACCTGAGGTACATATTGAGTCTGGGGTTGACCTTGAGGAACGTACTGTCCCGTAGGTATGTACTGTCCTTGAGGTTGCCCCCCAAGCACAAATTGGGTACCTTGAGGTTGCCCCCCAGGCGATAATTAAGGACTTTGAGGCTGCCCCCAGGCGGTAACTGGCCACCTTAAGGTTGAGGATTAGGAATAGTACCTGACATCATGAGAATATCTTCTACACTCAATGGCTTAGTTCCATTATTTCCAGTTAATAACCCTTATTCAATAGGTTGAGGAGATGCTCCCGAAAAAGTACCAGCGAGTGACTGATACCCAGAGGGAACAGAAGGACCGCCGTACAAAAAGGTTTCTGGAGATTGAGAAAAAATGGACGACTGCCTTGACATATTTAACGGAGGATAGTAACCCCTAGGTGTTGGGTGATAAGGAATACGAGGTGGTGAAAAACTTTGTCCCGGGTTTTCCAAAAAATTGGTCAATGAAAGATCCCAAGCATTGCTCCTAGGTGGACTGTAAAAGATTGATTCACGTTCCGTAAGTTCTATAACAGGTTGATTTTCAGGGATAGGGATACCTTCCTCTTCCGGAGTAGCAAGTTCTTCAATAGCTATAAACCCAGAAGGAAGATTTTGGGTAATTATTCTTTCTACCCTGGGTGAACCAGGACCACTAGAAGTTGGAGAGGTAAATCCCGATGTTGGAGTAGCAGCAAATTCAGTTTCAGGTTCGAATATTTCAGGTTCCTCACCTAAATCACTAGTAGGTGAAAAACTACCAGTAATTTCGGAAATAGACAAAGATTGTGAATTATAATCTGCTACTAGAGCTTGAAAATTAGGATGTACCACCAAAGAAGACTCTCCTTCTTCAGGTGACCCAAATCTACTGTCTCTAGGAGTTATTAGGGCTCTTAACCCTTCAGGCTGGCTTGGTGAAAACTCAAGAGGTTGGCCCTGAAGTCTACGGGACTTCCTCGGTAATTCAACCACGATTAAATATTTTAACTACTTCACACGAAAACAAAGTAAAATCTCAATGAAAACCACCTAAAGCCTCTAAAGAAACAAACAAATTTGAATCACACGCCTAAAGAATCTAGGAGATCAAACCACACACAAACATTAACTTTCCGTACTAAAAACACTAGTTGGTGATGAAATCCAACGTCGCAGAGTTCAATACAGAAATGGCGGTTGGAACAGTTACCCCGACAACCTGCTTAATGAATAGATTGGCACAATTTCCTCCACTAAACCGTCTCGAGTGAAGAGAACCCCCCAGAAAATCCAAGTGAGTCTAGCCGACGTCTGCTCCAGGTACAGTGGGATCTTCCCTCCACCGTCACCTTAGGAAGATTCCTATAGAATATGATCACTATGGTTACCAACGGAAACAAATATACCTGGGGGAATAGTCTACGATCCGATATGCACGCAAGGTAGAGTAACAAGCTCAATCCCCTTGAAGGCTCCTTGACATAATCCAAGGTTTACCAACAAGTGACCCCTTGCTCCTCGACAATGGTTAATCCGAGGTTTACCATTTTTAATACGTGAATATCTGGCATCGTTCCCAATGAGGAAGGATTGATTCCCACACTGGTTCGGACACGATCTCGTGCTTCTCCTTTAAGAGGAGCTTTCCCAGAGCATAGATGTAACAATTGGATTTTTCTCCTACCGCAAGATACAGCTACTTGTTTGTTTTACTGTCTTGGAGAGGTAATCACTCCCTACTCCAAGACACTAGCCTAAGCTATGTTGGTGTAATAGAGCCCTAGAAATAAAAAGATTACTAGATAGATTTTACTTTAAGCGTTATTTTTATTGGTTTTTGTTTAAGTCAAGAGGTGCGGAGATGAAACTTGTGGTGTGAAGACTCGACTCGAAATCACTAAGAAATGCACTTAAGATGATAAGCAATCTTTTCCCTTCAATGAATTCCTAGCTAGGAAAGAGTTTGAGAATGCAAATGCTTGTAAACACAAATATTTCTTAACAAACAAATCAAAGAAGAGCTTTTTGTCTTTTTCAATGCACTCAAAACGAGACAACTAGTTATTTTCATAAAAATTTCCTTTTTCTTTCAAACACTCAAATACTACAAAAACAAACTTTTTCCAAAAGAGATTTTTTTTATTTTTATAAAACACTCAAAACTATGGAAAATTCTAATCTTGAGATCTATAAACTATAAAAAACTATTTGAAGTAAAAGCTTACAAGATGTCTTTTCAAGGATGTTTTACTTAGCTATAAGCAAACTAAGGACTAATTTGTCCAGAATCACAAATCAGTCAAAAAACAACCAATTTTTGTTTTCTTTTCTAAAAATGAAATCCAAACTTTTAACACAAGTCTTTTCAAAGTTTCGCAAAGAGAAAACACAAGGTGGATTCCTCAACAAAGGAAAATTTTGCAAATGGTTAGACTCATAAGAAGGCCAGTAAAAACCAAGGTGATCTGAGGCTTCTACAGCTTCTAAGCTTTGAGCTACTACAAGACCAAAATGAAAACCAAGCACGACAACCAAAACTTCTAGGAATTTCACCTAAAACCCTAAAACCAATGGAATTAACCTAAGAAAAGTTCTTGACAAGTCACATGTAGGTCTAGGTAGGGGATAATAAAATCTAAACAAAAACTAAGCTGACTAAAAGAGAAAATCTCATGTTTTCCAAAATTTTGACAGGGTCTGTAGGCCCGCAGTTCACACAGTTGTGGTACCGCTCTGTGTGAAAAGAAAAAGTGCGGATAGGTCTGCACTGTGTTGCAAGCCGAGGGTGCGGTCCTCTCCCAAAGTTATGAAAAACAAAAAATAATCCAAGATCTACTAAATCTACCCAATTCCACACACAACAAGCCAAAAACAGAAACAAAAACACAGTTTCTCAGGTCAAAGTAAAGCAAATCAAGAAATCAAGTCCCCAGCGGAGTCGCCATTTTGTCACACGGAATGACTCGGTCTTGCGGACAAGATTGACCTCCCTAGTATCTAACGATATCTAGTGACAAGCAAGCTAATCAAAAACTATCTTTCTCTAAATATGCAATTTATAAACAAAGGCAAACAAGTGTTTTAGGCCTACCTTGGGTCCAATGCAAGTTTGTGGAAGCCTCGCTACTTTGATCCAAATGAGCTCCTTTATAGCGAATCTACAAACACAAACAAGCACACAAATTAAATAGCACCTGAAAAGCCAATATCATAAAGCATACTTATCATGATGATCAAGGAATTCATGAAACAAATGACATAAGACAATTTGTTGAGAAAAATGAATCTGATTGTATTAATTCAAATCAAAGAAGAACTTTACAACCTGTGCCTTGATGTTGTACAAGCTCTTCCCAGGGTCCAACAAGAAGTCTCCTCTACTTTGACAAGTTTCACTCTCTTCCCAATGAAGCCAAAAGGTATGTGATTTCTCCTCTCAAGCTTAACTAGGAAGTCTCAATTCCACCAGCATTTACCCTAAAAAATGTTCAGCTTATAACCTCCCTAGAAACCAGCCCAATGCCTTAATTTATAGTGCAATGGAGGGAAGTTACTAGGTCCTTCTTCAAAGGGATAAAGCCCTCCTTCAAAGGGATATCTCCTCTCATCAAGGGATTAGCTCCTTCTCTTTTGGGATGCATGAACCACCTAAGAGCAAACAATCCACGTCAAAATTCCTTCTAGAATCATATAGAATTAACCCAAAGTGAGTTTTTTAGAATAAACTTGCGCCTTTTTGACTTTCACAGGGGTCCGCACCCAATCCTTTAGAGACAGAGCGGGCAGGTCCGCAGGTAATGTGAATAGGGGGTGTGGGACCGCAGGCAACAATGAGAGAAAGTGCGGAACCAGAGCTTTGTTGATTTTTAATGTCTTTCTCTCATTTTCAAAGCTTGACATGAAGAGCTGAGGTCTGAGACTTGCTTAGGAGGACAGTATAAGTGATGATAGACCCATGCTGACTGCAAATAGTCATGGTGACAATATTCTTGTGTAACAGCAAGCATAAAATAAAATACTGCTCCTTTAGCGAAACAGCCTAAGATCATCCGAAATCGAAACTTCTGCTCCTTCGGAAGGAACGACAGAAAGGAAAAAAATGCGAAGGAGGGTTGTTCCTTTAGAGGGAACAACAAAAAAATCTGGCAGAAATGTTGTTCCTTCGGAAAGGAACAACAAAGATACGGAAATGTTGTTCCTTCGAGAAGGAACAGCAGAAAACGAAAGTGCTGTTCCTTCGGAAAGGAACAACAAAAATGCGGAAATAGGAATAGCAAAAATACGGAAATGCTGTTCCTTCAGAAAGGAACAACAGAAAATGAAAGTGTTGTTCCTTCGGAAAGGAACAACAAAAATGTGGAAATGCTGTTCCTTCGGAAAGGAACAACAAAAAACAAAAGCGATGTTCCTTCGGAAAGGAACATCAAAAATGCGGAAATGTTGTTCCTTCGGAAAGGAACAACAAAATGCAAAAGTGCTGTTCCTTCGAAAAGGAACATCGAAACGATGGAAATGCTGTTCCTTCGGAAAGGAACAACAAAATGCAAAAGTGTTGTTCCTTCGAAAAGGAACAACAAAATGACATAGATGCTGTTCCTTCGGAAAGGAACAACAAAATGCAAAAGAAATGCAGAAATGCAAAAATTTGTACAGAAAATAATTTATACAAGTAGAAAAGAAAAAGTTATATACAAAGTTTAAAAACAATGAAATTACTTAGTGAACCAATGTTGTGTAGAAATTTTGAATACTAAACACATATTCAACAGAGATTATCCTGATCATGCACTACTGCGGAATACATGCACAATACATAAGCTCCTCTACGTTGATCAACAATTTAGCAGCATCAAAAACAATGAAACATCAATAGCATGCACACATTAACACAGTATGTAACCCGGGGAAAGCTTACAGCTGAAAGCCCCACACTATCTGTATATTAATGATTGAGAACATGTAACATTACATAGTACAATACTCCTCTCAAGTATCCATCACTACGTCCACCTGTTACACACAAACCAGCTCAGACCCGAACAAGTCACAGGTTCGAATCTTCTCCACTGCTTTGCCTGCCTCTATTGCATAAACTTGCTGAGAATCACTCACACTGGAAATCACATGAGCACAGGCTATTCTACTGGGAGAAATCAACGCAATACTCATTGGCATACTCAATACATTGCTTGTGCAAGATCTCATGCACAACTATAGTCACAACTGATAGCAATCTCAACCTCTAACACCTGTCCCTGTTGAATTGTACATGCACTGACATGCAACTGAGTTAGCTGATGTATTCTTTAGTTGCTTTATGAGTTAATAATTAGTTTAAAAACTTATCATTAGTCTATTTGCAGTTAGACTAATTACAACTAGTTTAACGAAGTCAAACTGAACACAACTCCATCAACTCCACAATCAACTCCACCAAACTCAACTGCTTGAGTTCTAACTGAAGTCCTGCATGCAACAACTCAACTAACCCACAAAGAAAGTGTATTTCCTTCTGACAGCTGCATGTGCCAGATTTGTAGCTCAAACTGAAGTGCTCCAAGAGGATAAGATAAAGTTTATAGTCCAAATATTATTATGAGACAATAATAATTGACTTTTCTATTTTTGACAAGCAGTCTAAAAATAGACTCTGATCACTCCTGCTGTGATCCAAAAATAGAATTCCATCTATTTTTCCCAACATGACCAATCATCCATAAACAACATTCTGCAGCTCATAGACATGATCCATATGTCTAAAAATAGACATAGTCTAAAAATAGACTTTGCGCCATAATTTGCCTGCAGGCCCACTTAATGAAGGTGACTCCATTCCACTAAGCTCCATCATCTTGTTGCATTCTCAACACTCCCTCTCAACAAGATATGGATTATCAGCAACCCCTATCCTGCCTCGGTGGTATTCGAATTTTCTCCTGGTGAGCGCCTTCGTCAAGATATCAGCATCCTGATCCTCCGTTGGAATGTATGAAAGTAACATGATTCTCTGCTGCACACAATCTCTGATATGATGGTACCTGATGTTAATATGCTTAGATCTATCATGAAATACATGATAGCTGAGACTTTAATGCAACTCTGGTTATCACAGTAAATCACAGTAGGATCCAAGTGAGAACCGAACAAACCGACCAAAATCTTCCTCAACCATATAGCCTCGCATGCAGCCAAACTTGCTGCCATATACTCAGCCTCTGCTGAACTGAGTGCCATGGATCTCTGCTTCCTGCTGTACCAAGAAACTGCTCTCGACCCGATACCGAAGACCCCTCCTGATGTGCTCTTTCTGTCTGTTGGGCTCCCTGCCCAATCTGCATCTGTGAAGCCACATGGTTTCAACTCATCCTCCTATCTGTACCACAAACCATATCCCGGTTTGCCTCTAAGATAACGCAACAAATGCTTTCCTGCCTTCTAGAAGAGCTTGGTAGGCTTAACCATAGCTTGTGAAAGCTGGTTAACTGCATAGCATATATCAGTTCGTGTATTGACCAGATACATAAGCGACCCCACCAGCTGTCGATAAATAGTGGCATCCACTTCTTCTGATGAAGTGGCATCCTCCTTCCTCCAACCTCCAGGAAGAGGAGTATCAACATGCTTGTAGCCATGCATGTTGAACTTCTCCAGTGTCTCCCGAGCATACTTACCCTGAGAAACAAACAGTCGACCACTGCGCTGCCAAATTTCCAATCCCAGGAAATAATGAAGGAGGCCCAAGTCCTTCATCTCAAACTCCTTAGCAAGATCATTCTTGCATGAAAGTATCAACAACTCATCACCTGTTAGAATCAAATCATCTACATAAAGTACAATGATAAGCAACTTACCCTCCACCACAATCTGGTATAGGTTAAGATCCGCCTCACTCTTGGAGAATCCAAGTCCGGTGAAATAACTGTCTATCCGTGTGTACCAAGCACGTGGTGCTTGTTTCAACCCATACAACACTATCTTGAGCCTGCACACGTGCGACTCGCTGCTGAAGATCTCAAAAACTTCGGGCTGCTCAATGTACACCTCCTCCTCAATGACTCCATTGAGGAACATAGTCTTCACATCCATCTAATGAATGTCCCCATCTGCGCTGAGAGAGCAAGAATCGTCCGTATGGAAGAATACCTTGCGACAGGTGCAAAGGTCTCCTCATAATCGATCCCCTCTATCTGTGAAAAGTCTCGGGCAACAAATCTTGCCTTGTACTTCTCCACACTGCCGTCAGCTGCCTGCTTAACTTTGTAGATCCATCTCGAACCCACCACTGATTTCCCTTCCGGTCTAGGAACAATCTCCCATGCACTGTTTCTGACAATCGAATCATACTCTTCCACCATGGCGTCTACCCATGCGGGATCCTCCACAGCTTCCTCGAAAGAGGATGGCTCAGTCACAACACATTTGCTCATAAGAGCCATGTATCCAGTGTACCGATCAGGTGACTGTCTCTGCCTGCGTTTGGCTGTAGGTGGTCCTAAAACTTTATCTGCATCTTGAGCCAGCCACTTAGCTTCTGTCAAGCGCTTTCGCCCTCTGATGGTTGGCACTGCATGAGTGGTCTCTTCCACTCCATGAACCTCGTCCTGTGGCTGATCCACGTCCTGAAGCTCATCCTTAGGAACTAATAGCTCCTCATCTGCATGCAAGTGTAGCTCCCTCTCAAGCGAACACTTCATGGCTTTCTCCTCCTGAAATTTTATATTCCGTCACACAACAATTTTACCACTATCTGGAAAATACACACGATAGTTGTGGGGCGTATCAGTGTACCCCACAAATATCCCAACCTCTGCGGTCGGCTCCAACTTCTTCCTGGCATCCTTCGTCACATGCATGTAAACGTGAGCACCAAAAATCCTCAAATGAGAAAGATCAGGCTTCTTACCAGAATAAGCCTCCTCGGGTGTAGTCATGCCAAGTATCCTGTGAGGACAACGGTTCTACACATATACTGCAGTATTGCATGCTTCCGCCCACAAGTGAAGGGGTAGGCCCTGATCATGCAACATCGCCCATGCAGCACCCACGATCATTCTGTTCTTCTGCTCAACAACCTCGTTCTGCTATGGGTTATGGGGAGCTATGAGCTCTCTTCGAATCCCTTTTGCCTTGCAGAAATCCTTGAACTCGTTAGAGATGTATTCACCACCATTATCGCTCCTAAGAGCCTTCACCTTCTTCCCCGACTCCTTCTCGACCAGTGCTTTGAATTCACAAAACTTTGAATTGTTAGGACTCTGGACACCACATATCTCCACAATGGTATGATATTGTCCACTTTGGGCCTAAACCTTCATGGATTTGTTTTTGGGCTTTACCCCAAAAGGCCTCACACCAATGGAGATATTTGTCCATCCTTATATACCCATGATCCTCCCCACTTCTAGTCAATGTGGGACTTTGGTCGTATACCCAACAATCATCCCCTCGAACAAAGGACCATCGAGCCTCCCCTCAAACGATTATCCGTCTGTCCACTCTCTACCAACCAGGATTCTCTGCTCCAATGCGTTGGAAGCACACGCCTTACATGGAAGCACCACCTGCCTCGAGAGCTTGCTCTATCCCAGGTCAACTCCTCTTCACCATGTTGGGACCAGGACACGTCCATGAAGAATCTGGAGCACACCGCCTGTCTAACCGAGCTCATCCATGTATCCCATCGTGATATTACCGGGGCCCACCACCTTCGTTCGGCATTCCAAGGATTCATCCACTTGGCTAACTTCGGGGCATGGCTCTGATACCACTTGTTAGGACTCTAGACACCACATATCTCCACAATGGTATGATATTGTCCACTTTGGGCCTAAGCCCTCATGGATTTGTTTTTGTGCTTTATCCCAAAAGGCCTCACACCAATGGAGATATTTGTCCATCCTTATATACCCATGATCCTCCCCACTTCTAGTCAATGTGGGACTTTGGTCGTATACCCAACAGGAATATGTCTCGCTCTTCTTTTGCATGAAGAAGATCCAGCACTTACGAGAGAAATCATCAACAAAAATCACATAATACCTGTGTTTTGCTGTCGAAGCTACTGAGAAAGGTCCACACACATCTATGTGAATTCTGTCAAGGATCTTCGTGGTGCGACTATCCTTCTCGTGAAAGGTGGCTTTCACAAACTTTCACAAAGTACACCCCTTGCACTGATCTGACTGCACAAGAGTGCCTTTAGGAAGCTCTGTAGTGATCTGTTGCAATATCTTCAAGGCTCCATGGTGAAGGTGACCCAATCTCCTGTACCACAGCTCGCCATTATCCCGGCTCACCAATCCTTCTGCTTTGCATGCCGTTGTTGCGCAACCATCTACATGCAACTAATAAAGGTTCCTTACTCGAACCCCTATCTTCCGGGTTTCTCCAGTTGTCTTGCTATGCAGGAAAGCCTTTCCCTCGCTGAAAACAACATCATATCCCTTGTCTTCTAACATCGCCATAGAGATAAGATTCTTCTTCAATCCTGGAACATGCATCACTTCCTTCAATACGAAGGGTTTACCAGACTTCCTCTCAAAGGAAATGGTACCGATACCGGTCGCACTATATCTACCATGATCGCCCATCTCGATGTGCACTCCAAGATCTTTGTCCTCCAGATCAGAAAACAAATCTCGATCTCCTGTCATGTGAAAAGACACACCACTGTCCAAGAACCACACCGATCCCATCACACTTGAAACCAAGCATGTGATCAATGAAAAATCAAGCTCAAACTGTGAGGCTAGAGCCTCCCCTGCTGCAGATCCAGCAGCTTGCTTGTTCTTCTTCTTCTGCGGACAATTAGTGGCATAGTGTCCGTGCTGGTGACAGTGAAAACACTTCACCTTAGACATGTCCTGCTTCTTGCCTTTCGCACTAGACTGAGAAGCTTTCTTGCTCTTCCCTTTCTTTACTTTGGCAGCCAAAGCACAATTTTCTTCATCAGTTCCCTTTGATGAAGATCCGTCCCTGGTACTCCACCTGATCTCCTCCTGCATAAGATTTGACCACAGTCTCTCCCATCCTGGCAATTTCTCCCGACCATTGACAGAGTCCTGATAGGAATGCCAACTCTTTGGAATACCAAGGAGAGCCAAGCTCACCAAGTCCTCATCATCAACAATAATCCCCACACTTCCCAGCTCATCTCGATACTGAGTGAACTTCGTGAGATACTTGGGCATATTGTCACCCTTCTCGTATTTGATGTTTCTGAGTTTATCTTTGAGCACCAGCTTCCTCTGATCGCTCTTGCTTTGGAATAAATTTTTCAAAGCTTTCTACATCAAGTATGGAGAAGCCTTACCATGAAGGTTGGACACAATGTGATCCTTCACGCCCTCCAACAGAATCCTTCAACACTTTGCTGTCTTCTTTTGCCAAGCCTCAGCTGCGGCAACATCAGTAGTCTTTGGGACCTCAGCCTCTATGAACTCCTTCAGCCCATTATCATCCGAAACTGCCTCCATTCTGTCCTTCGATGCAATATAGTTCGAGATGCCCTCAAGAGCATACTCCAATCGCAATCCGTTGAAAGACATTGCGACGTTGACACCAAGAAAACACTGCTGCAAATTCGAATTCCACCAGCTCCAAACTCAACTGCCTCAGATCTAAGATTTGTGAGAACAAAGTATTTCTCGTACAAAGATTGATTGTATGGGTTTTTACTGGATATCTCACCTTCCCAAGGAAGGATGAATCCAGAGGCCACCTAGCCCGATTACAGACTTTGCCTGAAGAAATAAGATGTAAACACTTCCTGAATAGTATATCTGATGATCAATAGCTCTGATACCATGTAGAAATTTTGAATACTAAACACATATTCAACAGAGATTATCCTAATCATGCACTATTGCGGAATACATGCACAATACATAAGCTCCTCTACGTTGATCAACAATTTAGCAGCATAGAAAACAATGAAACATCAATAGCATGCACACATTAACACAATATGTAACCTGGGGAAAGATTATAGCTGAAAACCCCACACTATCTGTATATTAATGATTGAGAACATGTAACATTACATAGTACAATACTCCTCTCAAGTATCCAACACTATCTCCACCTGTTACAAACAAACCAGCTCAGACCCGAACAAGTCACAGGTTCAAATCTTCTCCATTGCTTTGCCTGCCTCTATTGCATAAACCTGCTAAGAATCTCTCACATTGGAAATCACATGAGCACAGGCTATTCTACTGGGAAAAATCAACGCAATACTCCTTGGCATACTCAATACATTGCTTGTGCAAGATCTCATGCACAACTATAGTCACAACTGCTAGCAATCTCAACCTCTAACACCTGTCCCTATTGAACTGTACATGCACTGACATGCAACTGAGTTAACTGATGTATTCTTTAGTTGCTTTATGAGTTAATAATTAGTTTAACAACTCATCATTAGTCTATTTGCAGTTAGACTAATTACAACTAGTTTAACGAAGTCAAACTGAACACAACTCCATCAACTCCACAATAAACTCCACCAAACTCAACTGCTTGAGTTCTAACTGAAGTCCTACATGCAACAACTCAACTGACCCACAAAGAAAGCGTATTTCCTTCTGAAAGCTGCATGTTCCACATCTGTAGATCAAACTGAAGTCCTCCAAGAGGATAAGATACATTTTTTAGTCCAAATATTATTATGAGACAATAATATTTGACTTTTCTATTTTTGACTAGCAGTCTAAAAATAGACTTTGATCACTCCTGCTGTGATCCAAAAATAGAAGTCCATATATTTTTCCCAACATGACCAATCATCCATAAAAAACATTCTGCAGCTCATAGACATGATCCATATGTCTAAAAATAGACATAGTTTAAAAATAGACTTTGCGCCATAATTTTCCTGCGGGCCCACTTAGTGAAGGCGACTCCTTTCCACTAAGCTCCATCATCTTGTTGCATTCTCAACATGTCGAGGAAGAATTATTTTCCTCAGCAAGAATCTGCATATTAGAATCTTCCCGGAGATGCTGGTAGAAGGATTCCCAAGTAAGCAGTTTATGGTACAGTCGCACTCGGTGGCCATTTGCTTTAAAGGTATGTCCAGATCCGTCAATAGTAGTCAAAGTAATGGTGCTATTTTCATGCACTTTCTGGATTTCATACGGTCCAAGCCATCGAGTCTAATTTTTTCCCAAAAAATCTTGAAACCTGGAGTCATATAGGAGTGCCCAATCTCCTTCGTGGAAGATTTTCTTTTTGATCAGGGCATCGTGCCATTTTTCTCTCTTCTGTTGAATTAATGCAGTGCGTTGAAGAGACGAGAGCCTAATTTCATCTAGCTCGTTAATTTGATGTAATCTATTAGTCTGGGCCTCATTCAAATCCAGACCGACCTCCTATACTGTTTTTAACGTTTGTATTTCGAACTCTATTGGAAATATGGGTTCCTTTCCAAATACTAGTTGATATGGTGAATAACCAGTGGTGTTTCACCACGTTGTTTGATATGCCCACAAGGCTTCTGACAATCTTGAAGCCCAATCACGCCTGTGTGACGTAATGGTTTTTGTCAATATTGCCTCTATCACTTTATTCGTGCTCTCTACTTGGCCATTTGCCTGTGGGTGATATGGAGTGGTAATTTTGTGCTAAATGTGATAATTGTTTAATGTTGCAGCGATTTTATTACCTACAAACTGTGGTCCTCCGTCCATGATTATGTCCCTTGGGAGGCCATATCGCACAAATATTTGGAACATGAAATGAATAACAAAGTCTTCTGTAGCTCTTGGGAGTGCCTCTACTTCAACCCATTTGGTAACATACTCTGTTGCTACTAGAATATATGTTTTCTGATTTGATGATGGGTTGATCGAACCAAAAAAATCGAGCGCCCAACGCTCAAATGATTTGATTACTAACTATGGGTTTAAAGGCATTTCATTGGACTGTCTAGGGCGTCTTGCTCTTTGGCAACTGTCACATGTTTGCACAAACTTTTTAGCGTCTTTAAAGATTGTGTCCCAGTAATAACCTGTTTGCAAAACCTTGTGACCAGTCCTTCGATCTGTGAAATGTCCGCCACATGGTTCGTCATGACAGGCTTCCAGAATGTCAATTATTTCGTCTTTACAGATGCATCTTATGATGTGCATATCTGCCCCTGTATGAAATAGGTAGCCCCCAATCCAAGAAAATCAGGTACTACGTTGCATAATCTATTTTCGTTCATTGGGGGTCAGATGCTTTGGTAATTTGCATACTGTTAAATAATTTGCAACATCAGCATACCAGGGCGTCTTGACAGTAATAGCAAATAAATGTTCATCTCGGAATTGATCTTCGACTACTGCTGCATCCGCTGGCTTCAACATTCGTGAGAGGAAATCAGCTGCAAGATTGTCTTTCCCAGGTCAATCTTTTATTGTGATGTCAAATTCCTGCAATAATGTCAACCATCTTGTTACTCTATCATTTGTAATAGGTTTGTTTGCTAAGTATTTTATGACAGAGTGATTTGTATATAAGACAACAGGATATCCAGTGATATAATGCCTAAATTTATTTATAACATGTATTACAGCTAAAAACTCTTTTTCAATAACAATATAGTTTAGCTCAGCAGGAGACCAATTCTTGCTAATATAATAGATTGCATATGGTTTTTTGTCTTCTTCCTACCCAAGGACTGCTCTAATAGCCGTGTTTGAAGCATCTGATGAAATTTGAAATAGCGGGTCCCAATTTGAGCCTCTGAGCACTGGGGCTGTTGACACAAGATTTTTCAGATCCTCAATAGCACGGTCGCATTTATCTATCCAAACAAAATCAACATTCCTTGTCAATGCGTATAGAGGTGCAGCTATTTGAGAAAAATGTTCTATGAATCTCCTATAATAACCAGAAAATCCTAAAAAACTGTGTACCTCTATCTGTGTGGTAGGAGTAGGTACTAATAAAATTATTTGAATTTTGGCCAGATATACCTGTATTCCAGCTTCTGAGATATAATGACCTAGGATGAGCCCTTCGGTCATCATCATATAACACTTTTCATGGATTAAGCAAAGCCTGGTGGCAATACATCGTTGCAGCACCTTTTCCTATGTGTCTAGTGCTGGCTCAAAATCATCTCCATATGATGTGAAATCATCCATGTGTACTTCAAGCCCTTCATTTATTAAATATGAAAAGATGCCGAGGATGGCCCTTTGAAATGTGGCAGGGGCATTGCATAGGCCAAAGGGTAGGACTCTATAAGCAAATGTTCCCCAAGGACAGGTAAAAGTAGTTTTATCCTGGTCTTCAGGGGCAATCTAAATCTGGTTGTATCCACTGAAGCCATCCAAGAAAGAAAATAATTTCCTTCCTGCTAATGTGTCTAATACCTGATCAATGAATGGAAGGGGAAAGTGGTCTTTCTGGGTTGCTTTGTTTAATTATCTGTAATCTACGCATATCCTCCACTTTCCATTCTTCTTTGGCACCACTACTAGTGGAGAGACCCACTTGCTATCAGAGATTGGATAAATAAAGTTTACATCCAAAAGTTTTTGTAATTCAGCTTTCACAATATCTTTTAGATGAGGGTTGAGTCTCCATTAGGGTTGGCGAATGGGTCTAACATCTTTTTCTGTATAAATGTGGTGTGTACACAATTGGGGATCAATTCCCTTCATGTCCGGATAGTTCCATGCAAAAGCTTCCTTATATTTTCGTAGTAGTTGGACCAGCTTTTCTTCTTGTTTAGGAGTAAGGTTATTGTTAATGTTCAAGGTTTTACCTGGCTCAATCTCTATAGTTTTGTTCTTTGAAACAGAGATAGTGGGTATTGATTGGCCATGAGTGTCTTTGAGAGGATCTTCTTCTAGTTCATTGTCAAATGTTGCCTCTATCATGTGACATTGTACATGAGATCTAGATTCGGATTGGTTAATGAAGTTATTAATAACATCATCCTCTGTTTGATCTTTAAAATCAAGGGCATCTTATATGGTTAATGGGGACCTAATGTTTTCTGTGAGGTATGATTGTTTGTTAGTTTTTATTATTGTTACACTTGGCTGGGCTGGAGGGTAAAGAGATAGATTCTTGATATTACTCCCTCTAGTTATGGTCATACTGCCTTGTCGGCAGCCAATGTAAGCATCAACAGTCGCAAGCCAAGGTCTACCTAAGATTCATGGGTGTCCGTTGAGTCGGTTTTTGGGGTTGATTATCATAAAGTCGGCAGGATATTCCCAGGAATATATGGATACCATTACATCGTGTAGTGTACCTTCTGGCCTAACTACTAATCGGTCAGCCAGTTCTAATAAGGTAGAGGTTGGTTCCACTAATGTAATGCCCAGTTTTTGACAAGTGGTGGTTGTTAAATATTAATTGCAGACCCTAAATCAACTAAGGCATTTGAAAAGGTTTGTCCATTGATTTGCATTGTCACTATAGGATTCCCTGGGTCTTCATATTTGACAGGTGCTTCTCTTCCTGATAATAGATCAGATAGGGTGCCAATTACATGGACTATGGGTTATTTGTTATTCTCCCCTTTGGCTTCTCTATACATAGTTCTTTGATGGTTTTGGCATATATTGGGATATCTTGGATAGCTTGGAGGAGTGGGATTTTTATACACAAATTTCTAAGTTCTCCCACAATATCAAACTCAGGATGTTCAATAGGGTGTGGTATGATTAATTGTTCTGGGAATGGGGGAGAGGACGTGGTTGCCTGGTCATGAGTTTGTTGTCTGACCACATCCTCTTCTTGTAGTGGTTGTTCTGTGGGTAACTGATTTTCAACTTGAACATTTTTATCTCCCTCGGTTTCTATAATGCGCCCAGACCTTAATTGAAGGTTGTTGCACTCCCTTAGATCAGTTTCTAGTTTTGGTGTTTCGATTATTTGGACAGATTGAACCGGTCTATTATTTGGGTTTGGGTTGGCTTGAGATAGGAGTTGCGGTCTTAAGTTGGACTGGGGATTTTTTTGTAGTGCATCTGGCGCTCGCAGTGTAGGTTGAGGGAGTGGGAAGGTTCCAGCTGGCTGATTCATTGGTCTCTGCTAGTTTGTCTGCCAGGCTTGACTTTGCGAAGTGGGAGGGGACCATTGTGTTGGATATGCATTTTTTTGCCAATATGGTGGAGAGTAGGGAAAATTTGGCCAATTAGATTGGCTTGTTTGATTCGACCATGGTGATGATGAAGGAAATGGTTGTGACTAGTTTGAAAAGGGAGGTTGATTTTGCCACATTGTATTATATTGCTGAGCATAATATTGCGGAGGCTGGAAAGAAGAATATGGATCAGAGGGCATACCTGGTTGTTGAGGCTGCCATTGAGGACACTGATTGAGTAAATACACTGGTTCTGATTCTTCTTCCACTTCTTTGTATACTGATTTCAAACCCGGAAGTGAGGGGCAGTTCTCTACGGAGTGATGTTTTGTACAGATAGCGCAGACTTGAACTTCATCTAGTGGGCACTCTTATGGTTGTGTTTCTTTCTACATTTGGGGTAGAATATTGCTAGATTTTGCTCTGCTTTTTCTTGTTTCTGTTTCGCTTGCATAATATCGAGCTGTGTTGTCAGAGTCCCCAATATATCAGTTTTGAAATTCTCCAGTAAATTCTCGATTTCTACGCGGGTTACTCCTTCTTCAGCGATCTTGTTGTCCCTTATGAAGCTGTCACTTTCTGCTGGTTTTAGCCTTGTGCTGCCTCGTGAACTCCTGATACATAAATCAATAATGTCAGCAAAATTTTCTTGATAACTGTCTCCTTTTCACATAATATTTAGTGTTTCAACCCATTGTTCCTTCATTCCTTTAATTAATGTCATTTTTAATACATTGTGAGGTAAGGGTAATGTTGCATAAGGAGATCTCTGAATATTATACTGGAAATGTTCAACATATTCTTCTAGAGTCTCATTAGGTCTAGCTACCATCTGAAATATTTCATCCTTTAACTCTCTAGACCTACAATAATCGTGGTATTTCTTCAAGAAAGCCTCTTTCATCTGATCCCAATTGTTTATGACACCTTCACCTAACCCCATAAGCCATTGTAAGAATGCCCCTTTTAATGTAGAGGGAAATAATTTTAGCTTTTGGGGATCGGTGGTGTAGTCATACCCCTTTCACAATACATCAAATTCAAACAAAAATGCATCTAGATCTTCCGATGTTAGGCCGTTGAATGTAGGAATATGTTGAAGAGGAATGGCCTTCATAGGTGCATTAGCTGCAGTATCTACAATGGGATATTGCAGTGTGGAGGTTTGAGGTGTTTGCTGGTTCAAGGCCATTTGGTCAAATATGTGCCAATAGGAGGGTATTCCTAGGTTGGTTAGAAGGAACAGGAATGGCCTTAACACAACTTCCTTTGTCTGGGATGATGAGAGCTCCTTGCTGAACTAATGTCTGGGGGGATCTTAGCTCTTCAAGTTCTTCAACTTTATTCTGGATGATTTTGATGGCACTCCCCTTAGCTGGGCTGCTCAAAGGCTGAACTATTCCAAGAGGAGGCCTTGGTTCTTCGGTTTCCCCTGTTTCTCCTCCTCCTTCGCAGAGATTACTAAGGTTCCCTTCTTGTAAAATTTTTGGGCTAGAATTCTCAATTTCTTGAAAATCTTGCTCCTCAGTTTGGCTGTGCACCTCAGCAAAGGCTATAGATGGTGATTTTGTGGCCCGAAGGGAACTAGTAGGTTGTCTAGAAGCAACTTTTCTAGGACCCACTGACGGCTGAGATTATGCCTTTTTAAGAATTTTGTCTATAAAGGTCGATCGGACAAGGTTCATTGGCCCCTTAGCTTTATCAGGCTTGGGTAGTGGTTTAAGATTCTTTTCAGGATTTTTCTGCTTAGTCATGCACACAAGTCAAATACTTATTTCTACCCAAAATAACCAACAAATTTGCAGGAAAGCGGGTGGGGGAGCAGGGCTGTTACATGCTCCGTACACAGGTTCTTACTTTCCATTTTTAAAACCCAACTCTCTCCTAGCAGGTTCTTACACTACTCTCTTTTCAAAAGAAACAAATGGCTACACTCTCCCCGGAAACAGCGCCAAAACGTTGAGCTGTAAAAAGGGTCTTTTTAACCTTTATTTACCTTCACATTAATTATCAATCCAAGTACGATTTTTTATCTCAAGAGTGTACTCAGTCTGAGGCGGTCACTTGTTCAAGAGTAATGTCTACAGTATAGTGCTTACAAAAGTAACTGAATGCTGGAAACAAACTCTAATTATAATGGCAAGAAACTTAAATGCTTTGTAACCAAAATCATTCACTCAAGGAACTATAGCAATCATTAGTCAAGGATGCACTAATGATAACTCTTTCCCCTATAAACTGATGTAAATGTAAATCAATTATGAACAAGACCTCCAATATGAGAATTTAGACAATAGTAGTCAATGTTCACTACAGTTGTAGATATTTCTATTCACACCAAAGAAAATGCTGGAAATGACAATTCAATTTGCAGAAAAGGAACAGTAATTAATTTATTGAAAAGATTGAACAACAAAGCTTAATCTACAGAACTGATTTAAGCAGCAATCTTAACTGAAAGGAATTGAACAACACTCTTCAACTAATAAAGGAATTGAACAGTGATCTGAACTAACAACAGTCTAAGAAAGGAACAACAAATCTAAGTAAACCTACAAGAACTGAACAACAAACTTAATTAAATGTAAACACACAACAAATCTAGAGTAGTTGAATCAGTAATCTTATTCTAGCATACAGGATATTAACCACAATTATAAAGGAACGACAATTTCAATGATAATGGAACAGTAATTGAGTGAACAACAATCACAATTGTAAGTAAACCGTAGCTAAATGAACAACAATACCAATCGGTGAATGAAAAACAATATCAATCTGTAAATGAACAACAATGTCAATATGTAAATGAAAAATAATATCTAAATTAGACAGTGTGATATTATTCCAGAATGAACAACATAACATTTTCAATTGCAAATAATAAGCTTGCTATTTCAATTACGAATTCGATATAACAAAGCAAGTCAATGAAATGTTCAAAAACAAAAGATTATTGAATAAAGCGAATTTAAAGGAATGCGAAGGAAATCAAACCACACTGTAATCGGAAAATAATGATACAAGTAGCAAGTGATCTTGTAGGGCCGGGCCCTTAGCCACCAGGGAAGCACTGCTACGGTTACTCTAGGATAAAATAACGAAACATCAACAAAATTATATATTAATCATAAATGCAGAGTTACAACGATCGCTCCTTAAAGAGAGTCGATGATCAAAGTTTAGATTACAACAGTAAATTTTACAAATCAATAATAATCCGCCCTTTGGGCTACCAGCACTGTCCCTTTTTATAATGGCCAGGCGGAAGTATAAAAAATGCAGATAAGTCTTGAGGCAGCGATCCCTCAGGATCAAAGGATCCCGAGGGATTCGCATATCTTTAATCTTCAACTTATCATTTTGTCCTCTTGCACTGATACCACGTTTCTTCTTCCTTTTCCTGGTCCATGCATTTCGATCTTGATTTCCTCATCTGGATGTGGTTTCCTGTCAAAGGGACAACAATTGGTTTTGCTTTGTCTTTTCCTCCGGAATAGTGATTTTCCATTTTCTTCACTTTCTGCATAGAAAAAGACAATAATTAATCATTTTACATTAATCACAAATCTCCTTAATTCTATCGTGATCCTTTAACATATTACCATCTTAGAATGTAAAGAAGTTATGATTTAAAGGAAAAGATAAAGAAATAGATGGTAAATACATACGTTTTCCAATGCTCAAAACCCGTACAAAAATTACCTGCATACGAATTCTAAAACACAGAAAATAAATAATGTGAGCGCATAACACATAAAACACATATACACAAATATTTTCCCCTGGATCCCAAAACCGATACTACCAGCTTGATTTTTCATTACATTCCTTTCAATGTTATAATACATATTTATACATGCTGAAGCATCCAATACCATGGACCGAAAACCATCGTGTCCAAAAACATGTGCGAAAATAATGCACAAAACCATAGGTGGGTCTGCCCAACCTAACATAGGGTCGAAGACCAAAATTTTCTGGGGCGCTGCCTCGGACCCCATAAAGTGGGGTTACGGGTACCCCTCAAATCCCCTGTGACCTCCCCCCCTTTGTCCCCCGGTTAACTACGTGGGATAGTCATGGAAAGAATATAACACAACCCAACATCCTCCCACTTGTTGTTTTCTTTGCACAAGGGGCCATAAGAGAGCTTAGTCATTTATCTAGCCCTACAACGCCCATTGTTTCTCTACACCAAGAGAACTTCTCAGAGCTCACAAATTTTGTCAATGCATCTGCAATATTCTTCAATGTGTCCACCTTTAACATCAACACCTTTTTGTCTTCTATCATATCCCTCACAAAGTGATACTGAACATCAATGTGCTTTGTCTTTGAATGATATGTGGGGTTCTTTTCCAAGAAAATTGCACTTTGGCTGTCACAGTCTCTCCTTATAGCTTCCTGTACTGAACCCATACTTGAACACAATCTCTGCAACCAAACGACTTCCTTGCTTGCATGAGTGGCTGCAATGTATTCAGCCTCTATAGTTGAAATTTCCACTATAGATTGTTTCTTACTCATCCAACTGACTGCACCTCCAAATAGGTTAAACACATACCCACTTGTAGATCTTCTTTGATCCAGATCTCCAACCCAGTCTACATAAAAAAAACCACGAATATCCAACATTCTATCCAATCCTAGTCTTCCTTGGTAGCACAAACCATAATCACTAATGCCACGCAAATACCTGAAAACTCGCTTCACCGCTGTCCAGTGCTCCTTCCCTGGTTTTGACATAAACCTGCTCAATACTCCCACTGCATGTGCAATGTCTGGTCTAGTACATACCAACGCATACATCAGGCTACCAACTGCACTTGCATATGGAACACGGGACATGTCCTCTTCCTCTTCTTGTGTCTTGGTGTTATCGAGAAATCTAGTGTCCACTTAGAACTGCTAGTCCCACTAAGACTGGTAGCTATCTTAGAAACAAACAAACTAAAACTACTTTCGTTTCCCTTTATGAGAGGTAGATAAGAGTGGAATGAAGGACACCAACCTCAGTCTTGCGCTTGGTTCCTTGCTCGATTCCTCTACCTTTTGACAGATCCTTTCCGCTTCTCCTTCGTCTACCCAGCTTCAAAGAGCACCTGTGGAATCAAAGCAGCATAATACTATCGAAGAACAGAGATCTACAATGATAAACAATATAGGACCGGATATATATTGACCACACAAATGCATATATCATCAAACATACAAGAATGTGGAGGAAAACTTGAATAACTTTATTAAGATCAAGAATAGCAAAGAGGATTACAACCAATTGTTCTGACCCAACGTCATCCTCCAGCATGAAATCCCTTATTTCACCTCATGAAAAGCTTAGATCACCCAACACTATGATATTCCAACAAGAAACCAACAACACTTCCTTACAAGATACAAAATTCCAGCCTCTGGATCTCTAGGTTGAGGGATCCATATATAGCTGATTGCAGGGGGGTGAGTCAGCTTCTGGGATTTTGATTAGTGTCCTATCTCTGATAGTTCTTGATTCCACTTGGAGATTGATGATCTCCTACTCATCCCTGGGTGACCTCAGAGAGGTAAGTGTCACAGGAGAAGTTTCTGGAAGATTCCATGATCATCCACCTTGCAAACTGTCTCTGCCATTTGTTCACTCTCGCCCATCGCACCCCATAGAAGGGCTTTTCAGTATGCATCTCACCTCCAGTGTGCATTAGGTGGGATGCATCGCACTTTGACCATGGAGTAGGTGAGATGGTCCAGTTTTGACCAGTTCTGAGCAGTTTTTCATGGAGAACTTCTGGGAGATGATGTAATCAGCTGACCTTGTTCCTTTAGGGTATGAAACAACACTTTTAGGGACTTAGGAGCCCTTGGTTTATGGACATGTTTGATTGGGGTTGTAGTGCCCAAAAATGTCTATAACACTTGGGACATTGTTCAACAGATAACCTCACACCTATAGGAATAGGAACCTTCACCGGTTTACTATCTTGCATATTAAACCTCTGCACTATTGTCTCGAGATACTTCCTCTAGTTTAACCAATGCTTACTCTTTTCTCGATCTCTTTTAATTTCCATGCCCAAAATATAGTTTGCAGCACCAAAATCTTTCATGTCGAATTTGGAGGACAATTGGGTCTTCAAATCCTGGGTAATTTCTCTGTCATTTCCAACCAGCAACATATCATCCACATACAAGACCAGATAAATAACACGGTCACCAATTAATTTAAAATACACACAGTGATCTTCTTTACTTCTTGTGAAGCCAAGTCCTCGTATAAATGTATCAAATTTCTGATACCACATCCTTGGTGACTGTTTTAACCCATACAGAGACTTGTTTGACTTGCATACCAGTTCTTTCTTACCCTTCACCACAAAGCCTTCAAGTTGCTTCATGTATATTTCCTCTTCCAGATCCCCGTGAAGAAATGCTATCTTCACATCCATCTGTTCTACCTCAAAATCAAAAGCAGCAGCAATAGGTAAAAGTAATCTAATAGAAGTTACCTTGGCAACAGGAGAAAAAATATCACCAAAATCGAGCTTTGTATTTCTCCACCTTTCCTTCTGCATTTGTCTTCTTCTTGAACGCCCATTTGCTGCCAATGGGTTTCCGTCCAGCCGACAACTCCACCAGATCCTAAGCCTCATTTTTGTGCAAAGATGCCATTTCATCAACCATGGCCTCTTTCCAGAGTTTGCCATCCTCTGAATCTACTACTTCCTTCACAATTCTGGGATCATCGCCAGTAATAGATAAAGCAAAGTTTGAACAGAAAGTAGATGGACTATACCTTTCTCGCTGCCTTCTTTCTCGAACTGATCTTCTCACACCCAGAGTTTGTGGCTCTTCATCTTCTAATTCCTCCTCAGCTGTAGATTCTGATTCTTCCTCCTTAAGCTCAAACTATATCTCCTCAGGCTCCTTTGGTTGGACTTCATGTTTAATAACATCTTTTACCTCTCTGAACACCACATCTCGGATATACACAACCTTCTGTGTGACTGGGTTCCAAAGCTTATAACCCTTTAAACCATCCTTATACCCAATAAAGATGCATTTTTCAGATTTACTATCCAACTTGGTTCATTTCTCCTTTGGAACATGTACATATGCATCACATCTAAATACCTCAGATGTGAAAGTGAGGGTTTCTTACCAGTCCATACCTCTTGTGGAGTCTTATCCTCCAACGCTGATGAAGGTGACCTGTTGACTAGGTAACATGCAGTATCCACCGAATCTGCCCAGAATTCTTGTCCTAACCCGACACCACTGAGCATGCTTCTTTCTCTTTCCGTCAATGTCTTATTCATTCTTTCTGTAACTCCATTTTTCTGAGGTGTATATGGAGTAGTCTTCTGTCATGCTATACCACACTTCTTACAGATTTCTTCAAATTCCTTGCTGCAAAACTCTCCACCATTATCTGTCCTCAGCACCTTTATCTTCTTCTCTGTCTGATTTTCCACAAGAGCCTTAAATTCTTTAAATCTGTCAAAGGCTTCATATTTCTTCTTAAGGAAATATATCTATGTATTCTTGAGAAGTCATCTATAAATGATACATAGTACACAGACTTACCCAGTGATGGAACTTCATGGGTCCAAACACATCACTGTGCACAAGTTCTAATATATATTTCGCCATCTTACTACCAGAGGGGAAACTCACCCAATTCTGCTTCCCATATACACAATTTTCACAAAAATCAAAATCCAGAGAGCTATTATTCATACCTTCTACCATACCTTTACCATGAAGTATTCAAAGGCCCTTCTCTCCAATATGTCCAAGCCTTTGATGCCACAACATGGTCTTCTCTCCAGAGACCACTAGATTTTCTGCTCCACTTTCAGGAACCATAGAACTGTTGCACCCATCAATAACATTGCTACCTTGCAGCTTGTATAGAGTTCCAATTCGAACTCCCCACATCAATACCAGTGCTCCCCGAACCATTTTTCAGGTATCCTTCTCAAACACTGTTTTTACACCAGCATCATCCAGCTTGCTTACATAAATCAGATTTCTGGCTAATGTAGGAATATGTAGAACACCTGGAAGCATTCTAAACCTTCCACCTTGCAACTTCAACTTTACTTTTCCGAGACCAATGATTCTAGCCTTCCTGTCATCCCCCAACAAGACATCACCACCATCATATTTCTCATACTTGTAGAACCACTCTCTGTTAGGGTCCCACCCTAACCCCCTTATTTATGTCTTGGGATCACGTCATAGTCAAGAGTCAATAAAGCCCATATTAATATTTGTAAGTGGTTAACCCGCAATTAATGACGGGACCACAGTTAGTTGCAAATGGGCAGAAGTATTAGATAGATGGTAAATAGGCGGTAGTATTAGATAGATGGTATTAATAAAACCCACGATATTGGCTCGTGGTATTGCATGTATGAGCCATATATAAAGGATAGAGACTCCCTGCGAGGAGCATTGTGTCTTGTTTTGTAATCGAGCTCTGCTCTATTGGAGGTTGCCCCCTCGAAGAGGCCTGTGAACATTTCTCTCTGAATAATAAAATCATTGCTATTCTGTGTTCTGGGTATATTTTCTTCGCATATTTTGTGTTCTCGGTATCTTTTCTTCGCTTGGGTATTGATTTGCAGGTTAAGAGCATAACAAGTGGTATCAGAGCACTTTCTAGGGCTCGGTGGGATCTCCAAATTTTAGCAAAATGTTTTTTGGCTAGAGACGTGTTCCGGCGTCTTTAAACCACGGGATCTGTCGTTAAGCGCATAAACCTGCGGATTTGGGGAGGCATGCATGCAGGAAATACAAGAGGTGGTCACGTCTGTTGGACTCCCTTGTAACCCCTGTGGGTACCCCTTCGAGTAGTAGCGCATTAGACAGAACCGCGCACGGACTGTCTTCCACGTACCCTCTGGGTATATAGGAAGCCCCCTAGCTCCCTTGAAACCTCGCCATAGATAAACCTTCGGCCGTCTTGTTGCTACAGTACACCGAGAACAACACTCGGAGAGATTACTCGCCCGTACGATAGGGTAGTCGGGTTGTACGGCTAAGGGTACGGTCGATCCTCCTTAGTTAGAGCCCTGAAACATTGGGCCGAGTACTACTGTCAGACCCTTATGTATATTGCGATCTGTAGCACCTGACATTCCCAAGACAGCTTTCAGAACTCATGAAGGCCATTATGAGTTCCTCGTCATGCCATTTGGTCTCTGTAATGCCCCCTCTACTTTTCAGAGCCTTATGAATCACCTCCTCAAACCATATCTCAGAAAATTTGTCCTTGTCTTCTTCGATGACATCCTCATCTATAGTGGCACTTGGGCGGCACATCTTCAGCATGTAGATCTACTCTTGCAACTGCTCCGAACACATAAATTATTTGTCAAGATGTCTAAGTGTTCGTTTGGCATGGAAGAAGTTGAGTATTTGGGCCACATTGTGGGGCGCGAAGGTGTCAAGGTGGACCCCAAAAAGATCTAGGCCATGCAAGAATGGCCTCAACCTAAGACCTTGAAAAGCTTGAGAGGATTTTTGGGTCTCACATGCTATTATCGTAAATTTGTCCGCAACTATGGCCGCATAGCGAAGCCCCTAACGCAACTCCTAAAGAAAAATTCCTTCTTCTGGAATGAGGAAGCACAACAGGCATTTACCGCTCTAAAAACCGCCATGTGTTCCACTCCTGTCTTAGCACTACCGGACTTCACCAAATCATTTGTCATTGAATGTGATGCTTCGGGAACAGGTATTGGAGCGGTCTTAATGCACGAAGGGCGACCATTGGCCTTCACCAGCCAACAACTAAGTGGGAAGAATCTGGGCCAATCTACCTACGAGAAGGAAATGATGGCCATCTTACATGCAGTCGAGACTTGGAGACCTTACTTGTTGGGGCGACATTTCCAAATCCTCACAGATCATCACAGTCTTAAATATTTTTTGGAGCAATGCCTATCTTCCCCTCAACAAAATAAATGGTTAGCCAAAATGCTGGGATATGATTATGAGATCATTTACAAGAAAGGGAAAGACAACAGGGTAGCAGATGCATTGTCGTGCCAATTTGAGGAGGAAAGTACTCTGCTCGCAATTTCCCTCCCCATTCCAGACTGGATTGAAGAGGCTCGCAGGGAATGGTTTTCACATCCAGGGCTCTCCCAACTCATTTCTCAATTGCAGGTAGATCCTAATTCCAGCAAGGGCTACTCGTGGCAGAATGATATTCTTCGCTACAAGGACAGAGTCGTAATATCACCAACATCCACCCTCAAAAGTCGCATTTTGGCAGAATTGCACTCATCTCCCATTGCAGGACATTCGGGCTTTCAGAAGACGTATGCTCGCACCAGAAGATCATTTTTTTGGACCGGCATGAAACAGGACATCCTTACTTTCGTAGCAGAATGTGACGTCTGTCAACGCCACAAAGGGGAAACCGTCAACGCACCAGGCACATTACAACCATTGCCCATTCCGGCGTCAATTTGGACAGAGGTTTCCATGGATTTCATTACAGGTCTTCCAAAGTCTGGGAACAAGTCAGTCATCATGGTGGTTGTGGACCGACTATCGAAGTATGCTCATTTCTGTGCCCTACCCCACCCATTTACACCAACCTTGGTTGCTCAAACTTTCATGGATCAGATCTTCAAATTGCATGGCATGCCCACTTCTATTGTATCCAACCGTGACCCAATCTTCACCAATAATTTTTGGCAGGAGCTCTTCAGAATACAAGGCACTCAACTCAAACTCAGTACTTCATATCATCCACAAACAGATGGTCAAACCGAAGCCGTCAACAAATGTCTAGAAACCTACCTTAGGTGTTTCACTTCAGAAAAGCAACACCTTTGGGTACAGTGGTTACCTCTGGCGGAGTGGTGGTATAACACCAACTATCATGCCACCACCAAAATGACTCCCTATGAAGCAGTCTATGGACAACTTCCGCCTTCCCCTACTTCTTATCTCACGGGGTGCTCCAAAGTATAAGCCGTGGATCAACTCCTACAACACCGCGCCACCATGCTTGCCCATCTGCGCGAGAATCTTCATCAAGCTCAGAACCGTATGAAGCAACAAGCTGACCAACATCGCTTAGAGCGCCAATTTCAAGAAGGGGATCAGGTCTTTTTGAGGCTGCAACCATATAAGCAAACATCACTCAAAGACAAGGGTTGTCAAAAGCTCTCCCCAAAATTCTATGGACCATACCAAGTACTTCAGCGCATTGGAGAAGTGGCTTACAAGTTGGCTTTGCCACCTACAGCAAAAATCCACCCAGTTTTCCATCTATCGTGCCTCAAGAAAGTGATTGGGAACAATTGCCGAGTTCAAACCAGTCTACCTGAATTGGACGAAGAAGGGTCAATCTGGCTTCAACCTGAATAGGTTCTAGACACACGAGACAAGCACCTGCGCGGCCGCATGATTAAGGAGGTCCTCGTCAAATGGAAAGACACCTCTCCGGAAGATGCAACTTGGGAACCAGCCACTATTCTTCAGCAGTTTCCGCAGCTTCAGCCTTGAGGACAAGGCTAGTCTTAAGGGGGAGGGCATGTTAGGGTCCCACCCTAACCCCCTTATTTATGTCTTGGGATCACGTCATAGTCAAGAGTCAATAAAGCCCATATTAATATTTGTAAGTGGTTAACCCACAATTAATGACGGGACCACAGTTAGTTGCAAATGGGCGGAAGTATTAGATAGATGGTAAATAGGCGGTAGTATTAGATAGATGGTATTAATAAAACCCACGATATTGGCTCGTGGTATTGCATGTATGAGTCATATATAAAGGATAGAGACTCCCTGCGAGGAGCATTGTGTCTTGTTTTGTAATCGAGCTCTGCTCTATTGGAGGTTGCCCCCTCGAAGAGGCCTGTGAACATTTCTCTCTGAATAATAAAATCATTGCTATTCTGTGTTCTGGGTATATTTTCTTCGCATATTTTGTGTTCTCGGTATCTTTTCTTCGCTTGGGTATTGATTTGCAGGTTAAGAGCATAACACTCTCTATGGGCAGTGAAGTGAAAGGATGCACCTGAGTCAGTCAACCATGCCTCATGATCTACATGTGTACTTGAAGAAGCCAAGTACACATCCCCACCTTCATCTGAGGTGGTTTTCATCTCTGCAGAAGGAGCATCATCAGATCCCTTTCCTTTATCAGGAGCTTTAGATTTACAATCCCTTTTGTAGTGCCCTTCCTTTCCGCATTTCCAGCACACCACCTTTACAAGTTTTCTTGGAGATTTAGATATCCCACTCAATGACTTATTTTTGTTTCTGTTCTGGGACTGTCCTCGTACAGACAAGGCATCACCATTCTGGCTCTCCATATTTTTGTGTCTCATCTCCTCCGTCAGCAAGGATGAGACTATTTCATCAAACTGCAAGGTAGTTGCATTACTACCTATTGCAATAACCAGACAATCCCACGAATCTGGTAAAGAACACAAAAAATTGATGCACTTATCTTCATCTGAAATTTTAATATCAACAGATGCTAACTGACTTACCATAGTATTAAATGCATTCAGATGCTCTATGACCGAGTCTCAATCTTTCATTCTCAGGTTATACAACTTTTTATGTAGGAACAGTTTATTCACCAGAGACTTAGATTGGTACGAAGTCCCTAACTTGTCCCACAAAGCCTTCACCGCAGCTTCCCCTGATACATTCAACAATATTGAATCTGAGACACACAATTGTATTGTGCTCTTTTCCTTCCGATCCAAATTCTTCCATTCTTCATCGGACACTCCCATTGGTTTAGTACCCATATCTACCACGATCCACTGATCTTTATCCACCAACAGATCGTCCATCTTGAGTTTCCACAACTCAAAACTTTGACCATTAAATTTCTCGATCTCTATCTTTCCACTGCTCACCATCTTCTTTCACCACCAGAATCCATCTTACAGATCTCCCACTGAATAGGGTCTACCACAGGCCCGAACGAAACCCCTCAGCAACAAAGGCATCCCCTTGAAGCCAAAAATACTCTGATACCAAATGTAGGTTTTAACCCCTTACAGAAATTACTTGCATACGAATTCTAAAATACAGAAAATAAACAATGCGAGAGCATAACACATAAAACACATATACACAGATATTTTCCCCTGGATCCCAAAACTAGGACTACCAGCTTGATTTTTCATTATGTTACTTTCAATTTTATAATACATATTTATACATGCCGAAGCATCCAATACCATGGACCGAAAACCATCGCATCCAATACCATGGATCGAAAACCATCACGTCCAAAAACACGTGCGAAAATCATGCACAAAACCATAGGTGGGTCCGCCCAACCTAACATATGGTCCAAAACCAAAATTTTTTGGGGCGTTGCCCCAGACCCCATAAAGTGGGGTTACGGGTACCCCTCAAACCCCCTGTGACCTCCCCCCTTCTAACCCCGAGTTAACTACGTGGGCTAGTCGGGGAAAGAATATAACACAACCCAACACTCGAGAGACCTATCCATATTTTTCCATCTTTAAATATTTTTTAAAACAGATTTTCCCTGTTTTTCTCCCTTCATTCAGCTCCGCTGGTCCACGTCCTTCTCGCTCCTCTTTGGATTCCTCCCTTTGTCTAAGGTGTTGGATGCTCCTGCATTAGACTCCCGAGGCACAAAAATTTATGACCTCCTGGTCATATGCTTCTCCTTATCCTTAGCAACTCTACCCACTTTTTCACTTCTTTAGTGGAACTGCCTTCATGGTCTTCTGTGAGCTACAACCAAGCCTCTGCAACAACAAGTCCTCCCCGTTGCCACTTACCTCACCAAGCTCTCCTCTGGACTTGGGCTTTTGGCAAGCTTTATGGTTCTCTCCTCGAACCTCTTGTTCACTAACAATTCTACCCAACACTTATTTTGCTGGAATTTTTATCTCTAAGACAACTCTACCCACAATTGCAACTATGGAGCTGCCTCAACAACTTCTACCCAACCGCAGTTGGAAGTTGTTCTCAGCTTCTCTTGAGCACTCCTTGCTCTAGGTTTGCTGCAATCTTCTCACCTTCTGCTGTCGTTCTCTGTGCGACAATAAGACCACAAACTCTTTGACTTTAAACAACTGTACCTCCTACTTGTTCTTCTTTCTCTCTGGAATCCTTTAACCTTTTCTTTGCATGCAAAATCTTCTTCTACTTTGATACCAAATGATGGGAATGAGATTTTGGGGGTTAATAAAAATCCCTTTCCCATAAATAATCGATTATGAGGCCTGTGGGTTATGGTCCACTAAGCCTTATCGGAAGCGTTTCTTAAGCTTCTGCCTTTAACCGTGGATTTACATTAAGAATTAGAGCCACCACACTATTGGGTCTTTTTCCACCATATTGGGAGCTTAAAATATGCTTCTAAGCCTTAAAACCCCGATCCATATATATATCATAAAAATTAGCATATAGGCATTCAAGCCTTAACCCCTCGGCCACACATAAGATAGAAATACACGAGAACACGAGAAGATTCCACTCTGGTATATAACCGGACTTGAGACATCATAAGCCCACATCTATAAAGTCGGCGGTTCTGCACTTAAGTCACTCGCTCTCCGATAGGTCCAAACTCCGACTTCCCCAACCGCCAATCACCATAACCCTCGATCATCGATATGCCTATCGGTAATATTGGTTATCAGTCATCGGCACCTCCATTGCACTGTCTGCCAGTCCTCTGCCTTTGTGATATGCGATTAGATCTGGACCGTCGATCTTCTTTTCGATCCGACGATCCACGTTTAATCGGATGATCGCTATCGCTAATATAAGGCTTGAGGCCACCGTCTCTTTGTAAAACTGTTATGCTCTTGACCTACAAGATGATACTAGAATACCAAATATGCGAAGAAATATACCCAGAACATAGAACAATGAGAAATAACAACAAGTATTTTATTATTCAGAAAGCAATGTTCACTTACCTCTTCGAGGGGGCAACCTCCAATAGAGCTGAGCTCAATTACAAAATAAGACACGATGCTCCTCGAGGGGAGTCCCTATCCTTTATATAGGATTCATACATGCAATACCATGGGGCAATACCATGGTTCTTATTAATACCATCTATCTAATACCATGGCCCATTTGCAACTAACTGTGGTCCCTTCATTAAATGCAGGTTAACCACTTAAAATTATTAATATGGGCTTTGTTGACTCTTTACTTAACTATAACTATGACTCGATCCTATTACATAAATAAGAGGGTTAGGGTGGGACCCTAACAAAAACATTCCGTCGATGCAATGGAGGGAAATCAGTCGGACCGTTGATCCATGTGATCAAACGGTCATTGTGTATTCTCGCCACTTCCTCTTGGACTTTGGTTTTGCTTGCCTTTGATGGATTTATGTGTTAAACGCAGTTCTACCACAATCTTTCAAGCATGCAAAAGTTCATAAATATCTCATGGTCGCCATTGATCCTTCTCGAGATTGATGGTCAATCAACCTGCAACATTTGAACATATTTATAAACAGAGGATTTCAACCCATTCACGAATATATACAATATAACAAAAATATATAGGCACATGGAAACCCACAACACACATGTATTATATTGACATAACACGATTATAGCTAAGGCATTCCAGCCTTAGAACAGAGTCTCTCTCGACTACATTACAACTATATCACTCTGTGTCCCTTCCCTTGAACGCGCAGGTTCGTTTTATATAAGAAAACATTGTTGGATTATTGGATCGGATCACGGAAAGGATCCGATCATATCCTCTAACAAAAGCCCCAAATCTCTCATACTTGAATGCATGCATATGCACATGGTAGATTACATTAATAAGTCTCCTCGAGAGACTTATCCATATTTTTCCATCTTTAAATCTGTTTTAAAACAGATTTTCCCTATTTTTATCCCTTCGTTCAGCTCCGCTGGTCCACGTCCTCCTCACTCCTCTTTGGATTCCTCCCTTTGTCTAAGGTGCTGGATGCTCATGCATCATTATGTCATTAGGATAGACAACTATGCTCCATCCAATCAAACCGTGAAATGTGATTTCCACCATGCATTTAATTGTTTCACCTACATTAATAAGTCCAAACGACATTCTCTTAAAGGAAAACGTACCCTAGTTGGTTCGAAATGTTGTTTTGTGTCTCTCGGGTTTTGACACCAGAACCTAGTTGTAGCTTAAAAATCCATTCAGCAAGGAAAAAATATCAAACCTTGATATTGTCTGCAAAATCTGTTCCATCGATGGCATTGGATAATTTTCCTTGTTTGAGGCATGATTCAGATTGCGAAAATCCACCCACAAGTGTATTTCCCCAGACTTCTTTCTCACTTGGACCAAATTTGAGACCCACGTCGAGTGTGTTGAAAATAGCAACAAGAAATGCTAAAAATAGAAATACTATAAATAGCATTGCTATAGATAACATTTCAGGTACTAGTGTTGGAAATAGCAACAAGGAATGCAAAAAATAACATTGCTATAGATAGCATTTCAGGATATATTCCAATTTTGATTTGTCCTTGAATCAAAATTGAGAATTAAAATTTGAATTTAGTCTCACTGAAAAATAATTAATTAATTCATCTTGAATTAATTAGCTGGAGAAATTCAAACATGAAATCTTTGTGAAGACATGCAACAATTATCCCTTTGATTGAGGAAGTTATCCCTTAATTAAGGAGATAAGGATGAGTTATATTTGAGTTGTAATTAGTTAGCTCAGTTAACTAAGTTAAGTCCAGTTAGATTAGTTCCAAACAGTTTGTGGAACTAATTGTGAGTTTAGTCAGTTAATGCATGCATGCATGCAACTAGTGTTCTCTAGATAACTGAATATTCTCTCATAAATAACCAATGCATGTCAGTTCAGATAGAGACCCAGTTGAGATTAAATGAAGGGACAGTGTACTATCAGTTGGAGGATTTTTCCTATAAAGGAAACTCATCCATGCAAAAGGAATCAACTCCTTTAGGATTGCGCAGTTATTTAAGAGGTCAATGCTGAGTGTGAGGTGAGAATCACACAGGTTGCAACTGGAGGACCCGAGAGAAACTACACAAGGAAATAGGAGGCTTGGAGGATTGAAGGAAGGCACATGTGTTGTCTATTCTGTCTATGAGCAATAGTGAGGGATTGTACTAAGAGCTGGATAGCTTGTGAGCTAAAGCTTTGTGTAATCCTGAGATTTTTCCACTTGTATAATAATACAGATAGCGGGGTTTTTAGCTGAGGCTTTCCCTTGAGTATTTTTGTGTTTCATGTGTGATTGATTTCTTCTTCATCTGTTATATGTGTTCTATTTGATCTTGCTCAAAATCTATTAAGCTTCCGCAAGTTTTTTTGTAGAAGTAGATCAAGTATTTTTCTTTAGTTACATGCATTATTAGGTGATCTACAGTGATAATTTCTACATGGTATCAGAGCTAGCTGATCCATAGAGAAATTTCTATATGGTATCGAAGCCAAGTTTATCGAAGCAAAGGTGATCAAAGTGGAGAACAATATACAAAGAAGTTCGAAGTTCGAAGTTTGAAGTTCTTGATTGTAGGTACAAAATCGATTTCTTATCACATCTCAAAGTTCACCAATGGCATTCAATGGCTTGAGACTCGAGTATGCCCTCGATGGCATCTAAAATTACATAGCATGGAAGGGTCGCATGGAAGCGGTATTAGAGGACAATGGTTTGAAGGACTTCATTGATCAAGAAGTCCCCAAGCTAGCATCGACTAATGCATAAGAATTGGCAGAATGGAAGAAATGTGTGGCGAGAGTGAGGAGGATTCTTCTGGAGGGAGTTCGAGACCATATTGTCTCGAGTCTCCATGGGAAGGAGACTCCATTTTCGATGTGGAAGACATTGAAGGATCTATATCAGAATAGAAACGACCAGAGGAAGCTGGCGCTGAAAGGCAAGCTTCAGAAAATCAACTGTGAAAAGGGCGACATGATCTCTACATATATGAACAAGCTCACCACTTGTAGAGATGAGGTTGGAAGTGTAAGAATCACGACAACCGATGATGACATGGTGAGTATTTCTCTCCTCGATCTTCCTAAGAGCTGGCATAGCTACCATGACTCAGTGAAAGGAAGAGAGAAACTGCCAGATTGGGAACGACAGTGGTTGGATCTGATGCAGGAGGAGATCAGGAGGAGCACCAGAGATGGTTATTCATCCAAGGAGGATGAAGAAAATCTAGCCTTAGCCAGTAAGGCAAGGAAAGGGAAGGAGAAGGATTCTCATTCCAAATCGAGTTCTTCCCATGGTGGGAAGATGATTGACAAATCTAAAGTGAGATGCTTTAATTGTCATGAGGTGGGCCATTAAGCAACTAATTGTCCATTGAAGAAGTCCAAGAAGGGATCCTCGGAAGGATCTGAAGGTGAGGCATTGGCCTCTCAGTTCGAATTGGATTTATCCCTCATCGCATGCATGGATTCATCAATGATGGGTTGTGGTTGGTTTCTTGACAGTGGAGCCTCATTCCACATGACCAATGATAAGAGTTTATTTAGTACCTTGGAGGAGAAGGACCTCCAGATGCACATAGAGATGGGTAATGATGAAAAGTATAATGTTTCAGGAATGGGCGTGGTTGCTTTTCAGAGGGAGAATGGAGCTCTCATTACCTTGACAGATGTGAAGTATGTGCCTGGACTGAAGAAGAACTTGGTATCGATCGCGATGTTGGAGGACGAAGGCTACGATGTTGTCTTCAGTAAGGGAAAGGTTTTCCTTAGACACATCACCACGGGATAGGTGAAATAGATCGGTTCACAGGTATAGAACCTATATGATTTTGAGGTTCAAGATGCATGCAAGGCCTTGAGGAGCAAGGCAAATGTTGGAGACTTGGTGGTTGAGAGGGAGAGTACATTACCTCTCAACATGCAGCCTCAGAATAAGTCTCATACAATTATGGAGGAGCCACAATTGGTGAAGCAATTTCAGGAGGTTGTGGAGCAGCCACAACTGGAGAAGCCGAGAGGAGATCGAGTGGAGGCATCCACTCATGCAAAGACCTATAGTAGGGGGAAATTTCAAGCCAAGTGGGCAGAGGGATCACATGCAGCCATACCTCCAAGTTTGAGGTGGGCCAATGTGAAGTGATAGTCCCAAGAAGGTTCAAATAGGGGCAGGATCCTTGAGGTACCCAGCCTCTTTGATTAGACCTTGCTACGGGAGCTCCGACGAGGAGTAGCAGGATTGGCTGAGTGTAGAAATTCCCACTGTAGACCAACACATTATGCAATATACTAAAGCAAAATACAAGATCTACTTCTACAAAAAACTTTGCAGAAGCTTAATCGAATTGAGCAATATCAATGAGAACACATATAACTAAGAATGAGAAATCAATCACACATAACACAGAAGAAATAACCCGGGGAAAGCCTCAGCCTAAAACCCTAATCTCTGTATTATCATACAAGTGGAAATATGTTCAAGTTACAAAAAGAATCAGCTCTCAAGCTATCCTACTCTCTCTGTAATCAAACAATACAGCTCACAGACTGAATAGACACAGTATATGTCCTCCTCAAGCCCTCCAATCCTCTTATTCCCTTGTGTAGTTTTTCTTGGGGTCCAGTGATGCCACATGTGTGAATTTGCCTCATCACACACACAAAACTTGAAGATGTAACTGCACAATCCTCAAGGAAAGAATTCCTTCTACATGCAAGAGATATTCACAATGGAATATTTTAGCAAATGATAGTACATTGCCCCTCCATCTGATCTCAACTGGGTCTCTATCTGAACTGACATGCATGAGTTATTTATGACAGAATATTCAGTTATCTGAAGTGCAGTAGTTACATGCGTGAATGAATTAACTAATTGAACTCACAATTAATTCAACAAACTATTTGAATTAATCTAGCTGGACTTGACTCAGTTAACTGAGCCAACTAATTACAACTCAATATTACAACTCATCCTTATCTCTTCAACTGATGGATAAATTCCTCAATTAATGGAGAAACTGTTGCATGTCCGCACATAGACTTCATGTTTGATTTTCTACAACTAATTAACTCATGGTGAATTAATTAATTATTTTACAAACAGCTGCTAAGATCAAATTCAAATTTTACTTCTCTATTTTAGTTAAGGGACTAACTAAAATAGGAAGGTATGCCGAATTTCTATTTATAGCAATACTAAATTTAGCACTTCTATATTTAACATTTCTTGTTGCTATTTTCAACACTCCCTCTCAACAAGAAAGGGATTATCAGTAACCCCAATCCTGTCTCCGTGGAACTCGAACTTGCATTTTGATAATGCCCTAGTCAAAATATCTGCATCCTGTTCCTCAGTCAAAACATACAGCAACAACATGATCCTCTTGATCACACAGTCTCAAAGATGGTGATACCGGATATCAATGTGCTTGGACCTATCATGAAAATTTGGATTCTCAGAGAGTTTGATACAACTTTGATTATCACAGTAGATCACGGTTGGATCCATCCTCTGACCAAACAATCCCACTAGAATCTTTGGCAGCCAAATGGCCTCACATGCAGCTTGAATAGCAGCCATTTATTCAGCCCTTGCTGAGCTAAGTGCAACTGATCTCTATTTCCTGTTGTACCAGGAAACTGCAGCTGAACCAAGGTTGAAGATTCCTCCAGAAGTTCTCTTCCGGTCTGATGGACTCCCTACCCAATCCACATCTGTGAAGCCCTGAAGCTTCACTCTCTCTGTCCGTTTGTACCATAATCCAAACTGAGATGTGCCTTAGAGGTATCTTAGCACATGCTTCGCTGCCTTCCAAAACAGCTTGGTAGGCTGAACCATAGCTTGACTCAGCTGGTTCACGTAAAGCATAAGTCGGGTCATGTGTTCACCAGATACATAAGTGAACCCACCAGCGGCCGATAAACAGTAGTAGCTACTACCTCACCTGAAGTAGCATCCTCCTTCCTCCAGTTCCCAGCTAGAGGACTCTGCATGGGCTTGCACTTCTCCATGTGAAAGCGCCTGAGTATCTCATTGGCATACTTGCCTTGAGACACAAATACTTCACCATCTTCCTGCCACACCTCCATGCCTAGAAGGTAGTGCATAAGATCCATGTCTTTCATTTCGAACTCTCTTGCAAGGTCCTCCTTGCAAGACTGTATTAGCTGATCATCACCTGTCAAAATCAAATCATCGACATAAATAACAATGATCAATGGTTTACCTTCTACCATGATGTGGTAAAGGTTTGCATCTGCTTCACTCTTGGTGAATCCCAACCCGGTGAAATAGTTGTTGATCCTAGTGTACCAAGCACGGGGTGCTTGCTTCAGCCCATACAAAGCCCTCTTGAGTCAGCACACATGCGATTCACGATCGAAGGTCTCGAAACCCTCTGGCTGCTCAATGTACACCTCCTCCTCAATCTTCCCATTGATGAATTCTATCTTCATGTCCATCTAGTGGATCTTCCACCACATCTAAGCTGATAGTGCCAACATTGATCTAATCGATGAGTACCTTGCTATGGGAGCAAAAATCTCATCGTAGTCGATCCCCTCAACCTGTGAGAAACCTCGGGCAACAAACCTTGCCTTGTGTTTCTCAACACTGCCATCAGCGTCCTACTTTACTTTGTAAAGTGTTAAGGGACAAATTCCCCTAGGGTCTTTGGGTTGAAACCCTAGCAGATCAGAGGTTGTCTATACAGAGAAACACACATTCCATACAGCCATAATGCTAATATAAGAAAACTAGATGATAAGGGGCGTACCTGGGGGTCCTACGTTCAGGAAGAGCCTTCCAGGGTCCAAACCCTTCTTGGAGTTCCTTTTGATCCTTCAACCTGCAAAACAATCAATTCCAGAAAGTACAACAGTATATGGACTAAACATTATAAAGAAATCATCTTCATAGTATATTGAAAAGTAGTTAGTTATACAATTAAACAACCTTTCATATATGAATCATAACATGGACATCATAAACATGAAGAAGATTTATATCAGGAACAAAGACAAGTGTTTCTTTTATTATAGACAATAAAGTACATAAAGGAATAATTTCACCTGATTCATCCTTTCGCAGGCTCCAAGCGAAACCGTCCTCCGGATTCGTCCAGTCTCAAGCCTTTAACAAACTCCCTCCATGACTTACTCCATGATATCTCAAGTAGTAGATGGAAATCATCACACAAGGAAACAAGGGTTTCCTGTAAATGGGGGAAGTGTAGGAGGCACTAGGATCTTCAGACCTGGTCAGGGAAATCTTAGCATAATAACCTTTCTCTCTCTTCTCTCCTCCCTTAGGCTTTCCCATTGAAGCCTTTTTATACTTCTCCCAAAGTATTTTTTTAGTTGGGAATTCATTGGGAGTAGTTGGGCCACAGGCACTAACAGGTGATCAGTAGGTAAAACCCGTGATCTCCGCCCAAAATTAAGGAGATTTAATTTTTTTTAAGTGTTTTAAGACATATATGCGGGTTGGGTATCCACAAACCCATGTATACACGCGTTTAGCTCAGGGCAATGTCGCGTATAGGGAATAAAACACTGTTTTTTAAATTTTGGACCAGGTCTAGAAGGAGGGGTTTCCCTGGGCCATGAGTGCAGCATCACAAACCCCAAGAGTGAGATTTGGAGCTATAACAGATGCCCCCTAATATATGAGGTCAGAAGGGGTACATGATGGCCGAAATGTATTAAGCAAGTACATGGAAAGGAAATCTGCCAAAAACTGAGAAGGACTTCACCAGAGTTCAGCCTGCCAAGCCACAAAAGGAGATCAGAAAGAAACACTGTCTGAGGCAGGCATACCCATGCTCAGAAAAAGTAAAGCATGTCCATATATCAAGTACAAGCAGATCCATTAAGTATACAAGTATAAAGAACTAGAAAAAACATAATGGATCATCTGATCATGATCGAACAAGTACATGTCTGAATATCACATATAAGAATGTCAATGATGTTGAAGGATGAACCGGATCACTGATATCAAAGACTGATCACAATGTCGCCATGAATGACTATAACATATAACGTGGGGTGGTATCAACATACAGAATGTCGCCATGAATGACTGCAACATATAACGTGGGGTGGTATCAACTAGCAGCAACAGGAGCTACTATCAAGTGAACCAATGAATGCTGATGCAACCTGAGGTCTTCACCGACTGCCGTGGTACATTTCTACACCATGGGAATAAATGATCTGAAGTCGACCACGTGAGAAATCATTTGATTACCGGTCATTGATGTATATCGTTAACAAACGTGAGACTACTCACTGATAATGAAAATGATCGTCAAGGTACCCAGTACAATCTAACAAGTGTGAATAGATGAGCTGGAGTCGAACACCTGTAAGAATCTATCGATCAGGAGACAATGATGGTTTCCCCTTGTCGATAGCGAAGGATCTGCCACTAATGACTGCAAACCCCAAGGTACTGCAAAAGGGACTCTAGATCTTTGGCCCAGAGCAATGACTCGAAGTCGATAGGGAAAGATCTGCTAGAAGGAAGGCATTAAGGCATTCGTCATCAATCTAGCACGAGTGTAACCCAAAGGCCAATAATGTGGAATGAATTGGATGAAAGAGATGTAGTAACCCGACCGAAGTACGTTTCCGGCATACACAAGATGTGGCTAGCGCATGACAAAAACCCTCTGAACCAACCAGTAATGAAAGTTGACACAGAGGCAAGGCATCCATCAATAGGGTCAAATGGAAACCAAGGTACTGCATGAATCCCAATGTGTGATAATGTACGCTGATGTCGAACACAAGGGAAACCACTCAGTCAAAGACCCATGATACTGATCGATGCTGAGCACAAGGTGACCTATCAATAATGAAAATAGGGCCGTGGTGCAGCTCTAGGCCTGTCCTCAGAGCAAGATGTCGTCGTCGATAAGGACGAGACCCGCCAGCAAGAAGTCAAGGGGGACCTTCTCAAACCGGCATGAGTAAAGGACCAATATAGCTGATGTGATAATAGACATGATATTGACAACCAGGGATGGTCGACTGAAAAATGAGTCAAGAGACATCGCAGAGAGGCCGACTCAGGCTAACTTCCATTGAATAAAAGCACGACTCAATGTGACTATGTGGCAGCATATGATGACTCTGTATAAGTTTGTCATGCAGGAGGCACAAACGAACCCTCTATATGATTGGAAGATAACCAATCGGGGGAGAAATAACTCAATAACAAGGTTAAGGCGTACCTAAGTCAAAGTAAATCCCGCCCAAACGGAGGAGACTTTGCTTTTGAGTGCTTCGTTCAAGGGCGACACGACTGACTGTAGCTGCCAATAATAAATGGAAATATTGTCCCGTTCCCGCTCTTTTTTTGGAATATATAATTTTTTTGTCTTTTTCTTTTAAGTTGGAAAAATAATAAAAGAATGCTATAGTGTAGTGGAAGGAACGAGTGTCGGTGAAACAGATGATCTAGTTCCTGGGATTGGAACATTCCTATGCTCAAATGTAGGGAGGTGAAAACTGGTCCATGACACTCAAAAGTGTGTTCCTTCCATGGGTCAAGGTGTGTCAAGTTGCAAAAGTTAAAGGTATGCAAGTTTGATTTTGCAGTCGTCAAGGTCAAAAGTTGGCTTAAACACGAGTCCAAGTGAAGCTGGCTAAAGGCCAAAAGGTGAAAATGGTCAAAATGCAATGCAGTAGTTCAACTCAACAAAAAGGAGCCTCTAGGGTATAAGGCCAGAACAACAACTAAGAAGCAAAGAGGAACGAGTCTTCATCTCATAAGTCATGGCGGGACTACAGAGGACTCCCGAGACTACTCAGATCGGAGCAGCATGGGCACCAAATGTCAGTGAGGTGCTAACTATGATGCCCATGTAAAGGATGGCTTCTACCATCGTGTCATGATTTAAAAAATCGGCGAGTGAAGATGGCTTACGAATCATAACACGATGGGATCAACCCTATGGAAAATGTATCGATAGATGGAGGCTAGTATGCATAATGCAATGGAAAAAATGGCTTCCCTAACCTATATGCCAGTGAGAAAACGATACCTGCCATGATGAGTGAGCAGTCATGGAACTGTCTCGAAACTGTCAAAAAACGTCTAAAATGTCTTGAAAATCAAACCATTCTCAACATTCCAAGCTCCCAAGCTAAAGTTATATGAGGCCAAACAAAATAAAATCTTGAAAAAATTTTGCATTTTCAAAACCTATAAAAGAGTTTTTGGACTCACCATTTTCACCATTTGAGTTTGAGAGCAGAGAACTGGAGCAAAAGAAGCAAGTTATCCATATGCCAAATTCAACTGTTTAGATTCTTCCAAAATCCCCAGGTAACTCTTATACTTGACTTGCAATCAATTGTGACTAGTTTTAGAATTTTTAATTTATGTTTTACCGTTGGATTCTTTGTCAAAAATTTCACCACAGCGTATACGTTGGTTGGAAATATGAAACCCGTGTACACGCGGGCCCTACACGCGACTGTGTGTAAAGGGACCCACGTATACGCCATGAACATTTTAAACAAAAAACTAACGGTTGAAAATCATTTTTTCTTCAGGATGCCAGTCACTTGGTGAGAAAGAGAGCATACCACAGTGGATGATGAGGTCATGAATGATCCTGATGCTTTGGATGCCCTATGGGGATGTGGGTTGCTAAAATTCTTCAAATTGCCGAATATGAAAGCAAACACACGTCTGCTTGAGATGCTCATTGATTACTGGAGTATCGATGATGATGCATTCATGATTGACCAGATGCCACTCAGGATGGAAGTGGATGATATTTACTTCATCACAGGCCTTTCTCGAAGGGGAGAGGTAGTATATTCTAGGGGCAGGACACGAGGTAGTCTCTCGATCGAGGGCTACGTACATATCTATTGCCCGAGACATCCAAAAAAGGTTGGAAGTCAGATTTCCATCACACATGTGGAGAGTCTATTGCTGAGGATAATCCTGTTCACCATAGCTAGAGTAAACGGATAAGCTTCTCTGCACCAGGCATCACTGCTAACCATGAGCTTGGCGGTGGACTGTCTCACCACCGTGTTTGACTGGTGTACTCCTCTTTTGGCCAGCTTGAAAATCCAGCTTACTTCCATCAAGAGAGGACAGACCAAAAACTTTGGATATGGGACTATTTTGTGTTGTTTCTTTTTTGAGAGGGTCCCTGTACTCCGCCCTAGGGTAGCAGTTTCCATCAACACCCCATGAGATCCACGCATGGGCAGGTGGGCCGACCTGATGAAACGTCTAGGGGGTGGGGACATCCCACGGACTACATTTGACGATGAATTTTTTTCCTGGTGGGATCAGCAGATCATCGCCATAGATGACTACCCTTATGCTGGGTTGGATTTCCGAGGAGACCCCATGGGGCAACATTGGTAAGTATTTTTTTGATTTTATGATTTTTTTTGGATTTTTCAAATATAATAATGAATTTTGAAAAATGTTTTTGATAGGATTAAAATGACTAATATGATGATCATGTTCCAGATATTGGGCCGTACGACTAGATGATTTCCCATGGCACAGACGTCGCAGCCGAGGGGCCGAAGAGGTAGCTACAGACACAGAGCGACTACTTCACACCGTCCAACGGCACTTGGTGAGACTCATTCACGGGGTACTGATGGCGGCAGTAGAGGATCTTCCTGAGGATATGCAACGTCATGTGGTTGGCATGCCATGTGACTGGGTCCACACTTTTCTGTGTGTGGCCAATGCGATAGCTACCTACTTAGTCGCTCATCCTGAGCCGAGGCACTAGATGTACTAGACATGATTATGGGCATTTGAGTCCCAATTTTGTATATTTTTTGGACATACTTATGTACACTCGAGATGTTTTAATGTTTTATTATATATATATATATATATATATATATATATATATATATATATATACAGTACGACTTTTTGATGTTTGATTTTATTGTGATGAATGATTAATGTGCCAGTCTAATGCTTGATTAGTGATAGAATCAGCTAACCAATTATGAGATCTTGGAATGTGCAAATAATTAATATAAGTAAATGATCTTTGCAACAACCTCACCCTTAAATACTGGTGATATAAACATGGATCCCTTACTCGATAAATGTTATTCAATTGCGACACTATCGATTGTGAATCAAGATGAACTACCAACGAGTAGATTCCATAAGAAATTGCCTCGGATAGTAAATTAATGATGGCAGTATACTCAGCCATATTATTTGAAGTGGGACCAATGCATACGCCCCTTGATACCATCAATTGACCAGTTGGATAGTAGAGTACCCAAGCTGCGGAAGCGAGATTCTGAGTGTGCGGACTAGCACCATCGACGAATCCAAAATAGACCAAGTCATCCATCAACACCTACCACAACAGACCAAAAAGTGTTGATATCAAAAACTCTCAATGAGATATCTACAAATATACATAATGTACAAAGAAGCCATTGCCTAATTACTACTTAAGGTAGAGCTCGTCAGGGGGCTCCACCCACTTGCTCCTAGGGATGTTTATTGATACTATTATCGAACCAATCAATATACTTCCTTTGGCGAATGAATGTGTTGGAGCCAAAGGGACTGTACAAACATCGCTAGTCGGACTAGATTCGACTCCATGAAAATAGGAATGAAAACATGACCGACGATGTAAATCTTCCAAAGGTCGATCTACAGCCGTCATTGCTTCAAATATCGCTTCGTCAGATGGAAAAACAATATCTGAGCAATCCAACGCTGAAGTGGAATCAATGTTCCGAATATGAGCCACATCACCAACGAACTCTTTCTCTGAGGAAGGAGTAAGATGATCACCTGCAGGGTTATCGATAGATTCACATCTATGCTCCACTACAGACATAAGAGATTTTATTCCACCCACCTTACCGTCATCTGACGTGGTCGCAGATGAAGATAAGGTTCCAGGATCTGAAAAATAATGAGCTTGAACACACTCTTTCCGTAAGGGGTCCTTGGAGGATGAAATTGTATCTATTCTAGCCATAGGAGGGGAAGGTCAAATGTACCCATCAATGAAGAGTACATCCTGACTCCTAGATTCTCAGTAGGCGGATGGGGATTATCCACTAAGGGAACAGTAGAGTCTGAAGTTTCTCGAGGATCGATTGGACAGTAATCCAATTGATAAACCTTAACGATTTTCCCTTCATGAGGAAAGCAAATGACACAAAACAGAGTCGAAACAATGGCGTCCATTTCGTATAACCAGTTCCTTCCTAAGAGGAGATTGTAGTCCAGGTTAGCATCAATGACTTCTACTTCAATATTGATGACCTTCCCCCCAACACATATGGGAAAGGCTGGGATAATCCCATATGGCCCATGAGAATGACCATCGAACGCTGTCAAGAGGGTAGGTGAAGGAACAACCGCAAGTGATCCAATGGCCTTCCAACAAGACATAGACATGACACACGTGGAAGCTCCCTCATCTATAACTGTTCGAAAAATATTAGTTTTCCGGTATGTAGACTTTATTTGGAAAGCCATATGATGAGGGAGTTGCTTTTTGACATTTAACATGTTGAAAGTGAGCACTAAAGAGTTAGTTGGATCAACTACCCCAATTGTGGAAAGTAAAGCACTTCGTTGAGCCGGACATGACTGGAGAACCTCTAAATCAGACATGGCACATAGACTCTGAGCTAGATCCTCAACAATGGAGTAGTTTTGGGCAGCCCTAGCATTAGGATTAATAGTCGCGCGTTTAGTTGAACCTTTCGGTATCCGTGGTATAGTCTCAACAGGGGGTCGCTCAATATGAAGGTCGGTATTTCCGGGAGCAGTTTTGTCCTTGGAAGTTTCGGCTTCAGTGTAATCACGTGACCGAGCGGCCACATGGACATTGGAACCCATCATGAAAACATTTGATGACTTTTCCCCTTCTTGGTTTCCCCCTGCGGAGGTTCCAAGGTTTGAACTCGTGCCAACAAGAAGTTGCTGCCCTTGGGGAAAAGGGTTGGTTAACACAGCTTGAGAACTAGAAGTCCCTTGCTGCCCTAACAAGCGTTGAGCGTCTTCAATCTTGGGTCAGAGGTGAGCTAAATGGTCTCCACCGCATAACTTGCATGGAAACTTGACTTTCTTTTTAGACTCATTTCTACCACCACCAACATTATTGCCAGGATTATTTGCATCTATTTTCCCATCTTGACTCTTTTTCTTACCTCGTCCTTTCTTCTTCCCATTGGAATTTTTATTTCCTTTGGGGTTGGTTGATTGGACGGCATTGACTGAAGAGGGTTGGGAAGACGAAGGGTTAGACGATGTGACTTGGTTGTTAGAAGCAGTTTGTAAAGACAACTGCTACAATTGACTCAACAAGTTCACCACATTTGTGTCTACCGATCCACCGATACCATCCGCATGGGGGCCTGGCTTCGACTTGGCTATATCAACCTTGGACCCAAGAGCCTTTGGCAAGATTTTTTGAAGGATCCCAGACTGAGAGTAAATCAATTCTAATTGCTGGGCCCTAAAAATAGCTTGCTCCTCAGAATAGACTTCGGACATGGAGACATCCTTAGAGATTTCAGGTTGTAAAGATTTCAAAAACCATTCGAGACGGTATTCTAGAGGAATCTCAGCTTTAATGAGCCTCTTTCTTCTTCTCCATTCCTGAATATGGTCAGAAATGTGAGTTGCCGTGTCCTGATGGAAATTGGATAGAAGTTCAATTCCGGCATCATAACAGATGGGAAACAGGAAATGGTTTAAGAAAGTATTAGCTAAGTCAGTGAAAGATGTAAAGCTACCCCTTGGCAACTCTATATACCATTTGGCCGCATTACTAGTCAAGGTGCATTGAAAAAGTCTCAACCTAATCGAGTCATCAATAAGGGAGTTTGATGAGCACCACAAATGGAATGTGGTTACATGGTCACCAGGGTCTTCACTGCCCTTCCCTTCGAATTTTGGAGTGTCTGAAGGGAGTTTGGCTGGGACCAGAGGCCAGGCCGAGTTGTACTTGATTGGATCGTTTGTTAATTTCATGAGATCTGGAAAGTTCAAAGTTGCCAAAAAAGGAAGCCTAGGAGTACCTTGGGGGTTCCACCTTGACTGGGCAAAGCTACCAAAGCTTTGAAAAGATTGGCCTGGATTTTGGAAGGCACCAGGCTACCCGAAGTAACCCGCAGAACCAGCTGAACCAAAAGATAGACCTTGTGATCCAACAAAACTCGGAGTTTGACCAACTCCGGCCGCAAAACCTCCATGACTGGCGAAGCTTCCTCCTAAAGGATTATAAGGAGTGGATAACCCCTGATAAGGATTCCAAGTAGTAGCTAAGGGAGGAATACTTCGAAACGAACTAACTGTGGAGTACGACCCATTCCCTTGTTGGCTGAAAAACGGATTCCCAGTTCCTATGCCACTAACCGCAGGGTTAGTCCAACCTTGGAAAGGATTGCTACTTTGTCCTGTAGAAGAAAAAGGTATAGATCCTACTGTCAGGTTGGAATGTGGTATATGACCACTTTCGAAAGGAAAACCCTGGAATGAAGTTGATCCACCCATCATGGATGTGGATGCACTAAACGGAACTGATGGAATACCCCGTGAATGGGTGCCAAAAGGGAAGAATCCAATACTAAAAGCATTGGCTTGGGAATTTCCACTCGTAGAAGGAATGGAGGTAGACCCAACAAAAGATGTGGTAGCAAAAGACCCAAATAAAGATGCAGAGGGGATTGAAATGGTTCCTCCCCCTTGTACTGATGTTGGAGTCTGCATAGTTGTAGCACTTGTAGTAGAAGCCATTCTTCCAGTAGTGGTCATCGATGGTAAGTGCGTAGTGTGACCTGGACTTGATGGTCTATGCATCGGAGTCCCAACGTATCGTAATACATCTGGATAACTAGAAGGTGAGGGAGAATTCCGAGCTGCTAACGACTCTTGAACTTCTTCTACTTCTATGTTATCTTCCGTCTGAAAGAGAACTCGAGAAAGAACTGGAGTGTTCCTCTCTTGTTCTGTAGAAGTACTAGGCCTATTCTGAACACTAATGCCCCTGAGAGGAGGATCAATTCCTGATGCGTCAGCTGCCATGGGTTGAAACCCACCGGCAGTATTACCTCTGTGCCTTCTGGGAGAAGGTTCTAAACTTGGTGGTGAAAGACCACGAAGTCTTCGAGATCGTCTAGCTGATTGGTCAGCCACTTTGAATATTTTATTAAGATCTAGCTAAAGACTCAAGAAATTGAAAGCTAGGCCAACTAGGAGCATAGATCACACACTAAAAGGTCCCTAAAAGATATCAGCCAGTCAAACAACTTTCGAGTATTTCCACTTTGGGTGATGAGGACCGGACACCAAAATACAAGAAAGTGAAGTAAGGGGCCTTCCAAAGATAGTCTGGGATAATGACAGCCCAGTCCTATCAGCGAAGGTAATAGAGGAAGTTACGCTGACCTCCTAACAACAGCCTGCACCGGTGCAAGCCCCCAAGCTTCGCAAGGGTGCCCTCCAGTAGTATCGTTAAGAGTAATACAACGTCGACCTCAGCTGCCACGAGATTCCCTGTTGGGTCCCTATAATACTAGTAATTACCCCATTACTATTGTAGTTATACCCCTTATTTATATTGTTGTGCCCCTATTACCCCCATATTGTTATTTCTGTGCCCCATAGAATCCCTCTATTGTTATTTTTGTGGCTTTATATTATTATTGTTAGGTCGGCTGGATTATATTGTGACTCCTTAGACTCCTATATATAGAAAGGAGGTTTTTTCATTTGTATCATCCAAGAATTTTCATTTACGTAATGTAAAGGAGGTTTCCCCCTCGAAGAGGCTGAATTCTAAGGCGTTGATCTCTCTTTTCTATCTTTTCTTGAGCTGGTTTCATAACCTTTGGTATCAGAGCTTTGGATTCTAGGGTTTCGCTGCTCCAAACAGGTCATCATGGAATTTTCGCTATAACTTTTTTTCTGTGACATTTCAGAAGTCGCAAAAAAAACCCATTTGAGAAGAAATCACGCTGAACCTTGGGTCCAAATTTCAGAGCTTTTCGCGTGATATTTTCAGAGATATGATCTGAGGAAGTTGGTCTTTTTGCAGACTCCTGAATTACACTCAAAACAGGTGACCTGGGGAAAATCGTCATAACTTTCTTTCTGAGCATCGGATTGAAATTTCGTAAGAAGGTACAGAAAGAGGATGGACTGTAGTTTTCTTTTATATATTTTTTAGAGTCAAAGGTTGAAACAGTGACACGTGGCACTTCATACAAGTTCGCTCTACTGAACTAGTCTATAATCAGGTCACTGCGGGAGATTGTGCATAACTCTTTCTTGGAGAATCCAATTTGGATCAGACTAGTGGCATTGGAAAGAGGACATAGAAGGCTACTACAGGTCACAATTTCAAAACTGGATGATTCGAAATTACAGAGATACATCAGATTCAATATCAGGCTTCTACAAAGTAAAAAAAAGGTGTGTAGTTTTTTTTTAATTTTGCATAAGCTTGGTTTGAAGGAATTCAAAGGGCATAGTAAAGCATTATTATCTGTAACTGATGCCCCGAGGAAAGAAAATGCAAACACCTAGTAAGGAACCTGAAAGCTCTAGCATGACTCATGAAGAAGAGGAAGAAATGCTACATGATATATCAAAATTACAAGAACAAGTGCAACAAATGTCACGCTCACAAAGGCTAACAGATGCTAAGATAAATGGCGTGGAATCTAAGATAAAGGGCATGAAAGCTCAGGTGAATGGCATGGACGCTAAAATTGATGGCATGGATGATAAGATGGAAGAATTGAAGATAAATATGAATAAGTTGCTACAAGAAATGGTCACTAAGGGTGAAAGAGTACTAAAGGAAACTCATGATGAGAACAAAAGAAATGTTAATCATGATTCCATAGACTCTAATGTTGGATCGAAGACTCACCATGTTCCAAAAATCGATATGAGGAAGTTTGATGGCAAGGATCCCGCCACATGGATATTACAGATGGAGCAATTCTTCGATCTCAATAATGTGCAAAACACACAAAAGGTACGTATGGCAACTTTATATTTGGAACCAAATCAGTTTGTATGGTATCAATGGCTTTGTTCTCGTAAACAATTTATCACTTGGGCAATTTTTACGGAAGAATTGATAGCACATTATGAGGATACAAAAAGCAACACTTTTTTTAGCCAATTGATAAGTCTCAAACAAAAGGGTTCAATAATGGAGCACATTGAGGAGTTCCAAAAATTGAACATAAGGGTAAAAGATATTCCAGAGGAGCATAGGATTGATGTGTTCATAGGGTCTTTAAAGGATAATATCCAACATGATGTGCGCCTTTGGGAACCTGATTCATTAGAGAAGGCATTCAGGTTAGCAAGAAAAATGGAAAGCAAAATTATGGCAACTAGGAAGCATACCATTCACAACTATAAAGACGGAAGTGTTGTTGCCCATAGTCTTCCACAACCTACAAGGTTGACACCACAACAATTGGAAGAAAAAAGAGCAAAAGGGCTTTGTTACAATTGTGATAGCAAATACACAAAGGGTCATAAGTGTGCTGAGAAGAAATTATTCTACATAGATTGTGAAGAGGAAGAAGAAAAGGAGCAAGAAAGGTCAAAAGAAGAGGATATATTCCAGGAACAAAGCCTAGATGAAGAACAAATAAATCCGACCATATCTTGTAATGCATTGGCGGGAATTACCACTCCTCAAACCATCAAGATAGAAGGACAAATCAAGAAGAAAAAGGTAATAGTGTTGATTGATTCAGGAAGCACCCACAATTTTATTCATTGTAGGGTAGCAAAAGAATTGAATTGCTTCCTATATCCAGCACCAGAGTGTCAAGTGATGATTGCAAATGGAGGAACAATAAATTTTTCTGGAAAGTGCCATAATATCAAGCTATCCATGGGAGAATATGTATTGACTAGCCCAATGCTTTCCATTCCAATGGGAGGTGCTGATGTTGTACTAGGAGTCCAATGGCTACAATCCTTGGGTACAATAGCTTTTAATTTTCAAGAACTTTTCATGAAATTTTCTGTGGAAGGAAAGGAAGTTGAATTAAGGGGTATTGCAGGGAAACCAGGAAAGATAATCAGCTCTAATGGCATGACAAAGCTTCTAAAAAAGGAGCAAAGAGGTGTAATTGCACAATTATGTTCGCTAGATGTTTCCACATTGGAATCATCTATTTCTCCAGATCTCCAAAAAGTCCTGGACAATCATTCCAAGGTATTTGAGACTCCCAAAGGTCTCCCACCTATGCGTGATCATGATCATGCTATTCATCTGATTCCAGGAAGTGTTCCTCCAAACATCAGGCCGTACAGATATCCATATGTCCAAAAAAGTGAAATTGAACGTATGGTTGCAGAAATGCTAGAGGCTGGTATAATTCAACCGAGTCAAAGTTCTTTCTCAGCTCCAGTAGTATTGGTGCACAAGAAGGATGGATCATGGCGCATGTGTCCAGATTATAGGGAGCTCAACAAGCTCACTATTAAAGATAAGTTCCCCATTCCTGTCATTGATGAATTACTGGATGAATTGCATGGATCAATTTACTTCACCAAGTTGGATCTTCGTTCGGGATATCATCAAATCAGAATGAAGATTGAAGACATTCCGAAAACGACATTTAGAACTCATGAGGGTCATTATGAATTTTTGGTCATGCCTTTTGGCCTTACCAATGCACCTTCAACATTTCAAGGTTTGATGAATTCAATTTTCAAACCATTCCTTAGAAAATTTGTGTTAGTATTTTTTGATGATATACTAATCTACAGCAAGTCTTGGAAGGATCATGTTGAACATGTTGACAAGGTGCTACAACTATTGGAGGAGAAACAATTATATGCAAAAAGATCCAAATGTTTCTTTGGAGTCCAGGAGGTGGAATATTTGGGTCATATTGTATCTCATGAAGGAGTTAAGGTAGACCCTAGCAAAATTAAAGCCATTAAGGAATGGAAAATCCCCACATCCATAAAGCATCTGCGAGGATTTCTTGGGTTGACAGGGTATTATCGCAAGTTTGTTAAGAATTATGGGAGAATAGCAGCACCTCTAACAACATTATTGAAGAAAGATTCATTTTCATGGACTCCGGAAGCAACAAAGGCCTTTAAACATCTTAAAGAGGCAATGTGCCAAGCACCGGTCTTAGCTACACCGGACTTCACAAAAACCTTTATTGTGGAATGTGATGCTTCAGGAAATGGAATTGGTGTTGTTCTAATGCAAGATGAAAGACCCATTGCTTTTGAAAGTCGTCCAATCAAGGGAAAGTTTTTAAGCAAAGCTATTTATGAGAAGGAAATGTTGGCAATACTCCATGCACTTAAGAAATGGCGACCCTACCTAATGGGAAGACACTTCAAGGTAAAAACGGATCATGATAGCCTTAAATACTTTTTAGAACAAAGATTATCCTCTGAAGAGCAACAAAAGTGGGTCACAAAGATGTTGGGTTATGACTTTGAAATCATCTACAAAAAAGGGAAGCAAAATGTGGTGGCAGATGCACTCTCAAGAAAGGATGAGGATGTGGAAGCATTGTTGTGTGCCATTTCTATTATCCAACCAGATTGGATAAACGAAGCAAAGGAGGAATGGAAGAATGACGAAGAAGTGTGGGCACTTATTCGAAAGCTACAACAAGATTCCAGTACTTCTGATACATTTAGCTGGAAAAATGATTCGTTATGGTACAAAGATCGCTTATACCTCTGTAAGAATTCCCAGCTAAAACAAAAGATTCTTATGGAATTGCACACTTCTCCCTTAGGAGGGCACTCAGGATTTTTAAAAACTTACCACAGGGTTAAGAAGGAATTTTTTTGGGATGGCCTTAAATCAGATATTCAAAAGTTTGTGGCGGAATGTTTGGTTTGCCAACAAAATAAAGTTGAAACAATTAAGACACCGGGTCTATTACAACCTTTATCCATTCCAAGCCAACGTTGGGAGGAGGTTTCAATGGATTTTATCACAGGTTTACCCAAGTCTGAGGGAAAGAGTGTCATCATGGTGGTAGTTGACAGACTTACCAAGTATGCACACTTTTGTGCATTATCACATCCATTTAAAGCCAGTACAGTTTCTACTGCATTTATGGAAACATTTCAAAAGCTACATGGAAACCCAAAGATTATTGTAAGTGACAGAGATCCCATTTTCACTGGAAATTTTTGGACAGAATTATTTTCTTGTCTTGGTACTCAGTTAGCTCATAGCTCATCTTATCATCCTCAATCTGATGGGCAAACTGAGATAGTAAACAAATGTTTGGAAGGATATCTTCGTTGCTTTGTATCTGATAAACAGACACAATGGGTCAAATGGTTGCCTCTGGCTGAATGGTGGTATAACACTTCCTTCCATACAGCAACAAAAATGACCCCATTTATGGCACTTTATGGGTATCAACCACCATCCATCACATCATATTTAAGAGAAAATTCTAAGGTTCAGGCAGTGGAACATCACATCGAACATCAACAACAAGTCCTCCAACTCTTAAAGGATAACCTCGTGTTGGCACAAAATAGAATGAAACAACAGGCAGATCAACATCGCAGTGAAAGAAGTTTTGATGTAGGTGATTGGGTATTCCTACGGCTACAACCATATAAGCAAATGTCCCTAAAGCAAGCTAAGAAGGATAATAAATTATCACCAAAGTATTATGGTCCGTACAAGGTGTTGGAAAAGATTGGTACTATGGCATACAAATTGGAGCTTCCTGCAGCTTCTCGATTGCACCCAGTTTTCCATGTTTCATGTTTAAAGAAGGTTATAGGCGACAAGCTCCCAGTTCAAACAATATTGCCAGAACTTGACGAGGAAGGAAAAATTATATTGGAACCGGAAGCAGTCACAAAAACAAGAACTCGACAGCTACGAAATCGATCAATTTCAGAGTATCTTATCAAGTGGAAGAACTTATCCGCTGAAGATTCCACATGGGAGGATGAGAATTTTATGCAGAAGTATCCAGAACTACTCAAGCGTTGAGGACAACACTTTTTTGAAGGAGAGGGGCATGTTGGGTCCCTATAATACTAGTGATTACCCCATTACTATTGTAGTTATACCCCTTATTTATATTGTTGTGCCCCTATTACCCCCATATTGTTATTTCTGTGCCCCATAGAATCCCTCTATTGTTATTTTTGTGGCTTTATATTATTATTGTTAGGTCGGCTGGATTATATTGTGACTCCTTAGACTCCTATATATAGAAAGGAGGTTTTGTCATTTGTATCATCCAAGAATTGTCATTTACGTAATGTAAAGGAGGTTGCCCCCTCGAAGAGGCTGAATTCTAAGGCGTTGATCTCTCTTTTCTATCTTTTCTTGAGCTGGTTTCATAACATTCCCCTCCACAACCACCTGTGTAGATCCCTAGGAGTAGCAACTAAGGTTATAAACTCATATCAGAAGCCAGGCTGAACAGTCTTGAGGTTAGATCCGACAAGTAGGAGAGGAGGTATCTCTCTTCCTTGTCTTCAAGAACCCTTGTGATTAACTCCCAGATCTGGAGCTTTCTTGGTCTCGCTAACGCTATTGGATTTTCACTCATTATTCAGACTCCTATGTTTGACAGTTTAAATGGCCTTGGAGAGTTATCTCTCCACTTGCCTAATCCAAGGCCCTAAAACATCCTATAACTTGTTGGTGTGTCTAACTTGACAATTATAAAAAGTTCTAGTATATTTTAATTAGCGCTTGTTTTTAAATGGGCTGTTCTTTAAGTCAAGGGATAAGCAGAAGTGAAACTAGTGGTGTTTTGATGCAAAAGAAATTAATAAAAACCAAACTACATGCAAATGCACTTGTTTTCATTTTTCGATGAAAAGAAATTTCTACAGGGTTCAGAGGAACTTAAAAAAACAACAAATTTTCTTTTCTTTTCTTTTACTCACACTTCACACTCACAAAAATTAACAAAACTATGGATTCCTAAAAAGATGTGCAAATCTATCCTGATGCAATGAGTACATGCTGATGCAAGACTTAAGACTACTCTAAATCAAGAAATGAAAGTTACTTGTTTATCAATTTCTAATTTGTCACTTAAAATGTTTAGATAGAATATGAGTTACTATCATTCATTTCGTCTAAACACTAAAAAAAAACTTCAAGACAAACAAAAGTTCACTTTCATTCACTAAAAGGAAACTAAATCAAAACAAAGTTCAAGAAAGCAAAACCAAGATTTTCAAAAAGTTTTCTTCAAAAGAAAAAGCAAAAATGTCTTTTCAAAAGTGCTCTCAACAAAACTAAAACTTTATGATTGAAAAATCGACACCAAACACTTTGCACGCTGACACCACAAAATGGATGAACTCAACAACAAAGATGTGTTTCGAGATGCTTTTAACAATCAAAAGCAGCAATGAGAGGTTTGGCAACAAGGACCAAAAGATCAAAAAGACAATTTTCAAGAAAGTGTCAATCAACAACTTTCGAAAACAAGAAAAGTAGATGGTCACAAAAATGTAGTTTTGACATGCAAACACAAAAGGTCACCAAAACAAGATTTGACACAAAGACTGAGATTAGCCTTTCTGCTCTTGAAAAAACAGAGTAGCCAAGACTCCTAACAAGAAATCTTGTATGCCTGACAAAACGATGATGCTTGCAAATAAAACCAATAAGACCAACACTTTCCAAAATCAGAGAAAATTTGAAATTAGATACTTGTTGTAAAACTAACAACTGACACTGGAAAGTAACTGTTAAGGACTGAATCAAACCAGAAGACAGACCTTCAGAAACAAAATATTTAAACAATCTTGAAAATTGCAAGATATACGCGACTGTATTGATGTACAATTGCGTGTATACGCGACTAAGCCTAAGGAAACCTATGTATACGCGGGTCTACTTAAGGAAACATGCGTATATACGCTTCTGTAAACAAGAAAAAAAACGCATATAAAAGATTTCAAGAAAAAATAAAAAACAGTATGAAGAAACTGACCAAACTTACAATTCAAGTTCCTACAGGAATAAACTACATAGCAACAGCAAGCAAACAGACAGTTGAGCCCTGATTGGCTTGATTAAACCCAAACTAGGAACAACAATACTGTTGTCCCCAGCGGAGTCGCCAATTCTGTTAAGGGACAAATTCCCCTAGGGTCTTTGGGTTGAAACCCTAGCAGATTAGAGGTTGTCTATACAAAGAAATACACATTCCATACAACCATAATGCTAATATAAGCAAAATATATGATAAGGGGCGTACCTAGGGGTCCTACGTTCGGGAACAACCTTCCAGGTTCCAAACCCTTCTTGGAGTTCCTTTTGCTCCTTCAACCTTCAAAACAATCAATTCCAGAAAGTACGACAGTATATGGACTAAACATTATAAAGAAATCATCTTCATAGTATATTGAAAAGTAGTTAGTTATACAATTAAACAACCTTTCATATATGAATCATAACATGGATGTCATAAACATGAAGAAGATTTATATCATGAACAAAGACAAGTGTTTCTTTTATTATAGACAAATAAAGTACAGAAAGGAATAATTTCACCTGATTCGTCCTTTCGCAGGCTCCAAGTGGAACCGTCCTCTGGATTCGTCCAATCTCAAGCCTTTAACAAACTCTCTCCATGACTTACTCCATGATATCTCAAGTAGTAGATGGACATCATCACACAAGGAAACAAGGGTTTCCTGTAAATGGGGGAAGTGCAGGAGGTACTAGGATCTTCAGACCTGATAAGGGAAATCTTAGCATAATAACCTTTCTCTCTCTTCTCTCCTCCTTTAGGCCTTCCCATTGAAGCCTTTTTATACTTCTCCCAAAGTAGTTTTTTAGTTGGGAATTCGTTGGGAGTAGTTGGGCCACGGGCACTAACAGGTGATCAGCAAGTAAAACCGGTGATCTCTGCCCGAAGTTAAGGAGATTTAATTTTTTTTAAAGTTTTTTAAGACATATACGCGGGTTGGGTATACACAGACTCGCGTATACACACATTTAGCTCAGGGAAATGTTGCGTATAGGGAATAAAACACTGTTTTTTAAATTTTGGACCAGGTCTGGAAGGAGGGGTTGCCCTGGGCCATGAGTGCAGCATCAAAAACCCCAAGAGTGAGATTTGGAGCTATAACATAAAGCCATCTGGAACTCACCACTGACTTACCCTAAGGCTTTGGGACAACATCCCACACACTGTTCCGAATGATAGAGTTGTACTCCTCCACCATTGCATTAACCCAGACTGGTTGCTGCACTGCCTCCTCGAATGAAGAAGGTTTGGTATCTACACACTCCCCAACCAGGGCCATGTACCCAGTTTACTGCTCGGGCAACCTCTTTTATATGCGTTGAGAAGATGACTGTCCCACATTCTCCCGCGCATCCAACATCAACTTGTCAGCTTCCCTTGAGCATTTCTGCCCATCTCTGGAAGTCTCAGCATGAGTGGATGTCTCCACTCCCAAATCCTCTCCATGCGGCTACTCTGCATCAATCTGAGGCTCCTCCTTATTAGGAGTTCCTCCTCTGCATGCAAGTTGAGCTCCCTCTCAAGTGATAATCGCATGGCTTTCTACTCGTTGAACTTCAGATCCCTGCGTACCACTGTGCTCTGACTGGTATGCAGGTACACCCGATAGTTGTGGGGTGTATCCGTGTACCCCACAAGTATTCCCAGCTCAGCTATTGGATCCAGATTCTTCTGGGTATCTTTGGTCACATGACAGTAAATTGATGATCCAAATATTCGGAAGTGACTCACATCTGGTCGCTTCCTGGAAAAGGCCTCCATAGGTGTCTTCATTCCCAGTATATAGTGCGGGCTTCTGTTCTGCAAGTACACTAATATATTGCATGCCTCAGCCCACAAATGCAGTGGTAGGCTTTGGTCATGCAACATCGCTTGAGCTACCCCCACAATCGATCCGTTCTTCCTTTCGGCCACCCCATTTTGCTGTGGGTTATGGGGTGCCGTCAATTCCCATTTAATTCCTTCTGTAGCGCAGAAGTCTTTAAACTATTGGGAGACATACTCTCCACCATTGTCGCTACAAAAGGATTTTATTTTCTTTCCAGATTCTTTCTCTGCCAAGGCTTTAAACTCACAAAACCTCAAGAAGGTATGATCCTTCTTTTGCATAAAGTAGATCCAGCATCTACGAGAAAAATCATCAATAAAAATAACATAGTACCTTTGTTTAGCAGTGGAGGCTGTAGAGAATGGTCCACAAACATCTGAGTGAACTCGCTCCAAGATTGCTCCAGCTCTACTGTCTCGATCCGAAAAAGAAGATTTCTCATACTTACCCAAGGTACAATCTTTTCATGTATTTGTCTGCTCAAGTTTTCCCTTGGGTAATCCGGTAGAAATCTGCTACATGATCTTCAGGGCTCCATGGTGCAAGTGGCCCAGTCTTCTATGCCATAGCTCGCCAACATCTTGGCTCTGCACCATCTCATCTTTAGAACTCAATGCAGCATAGTTGTCTACCTCCAGCTTGTAGATATTCTTTACTCGAATCCCAATTTGCTTTGTCTGTCCAGTACGGATATGTCTCAAGAATAATTTTCCTTTACTAAAGTCTACCTCATAGCCTTTATCTTCTAGCATAGCGACAGACACAAGATTCTTCTTTAGACCAAGTACATACTTTACATCAGTCAAGGTGAGGGGAGCTCCATGCTCCCTTTGAAATACTACTGTACCTTCACTTGAAACACGGTACTTTCCATCACTGCCCATCTCGATCCACATATGGAGATCCTTCTCCTCCAAGGTACTGAAAAGATTCTTGTTGCCTGACATGTGGAATGAAGCTCCACTATCTAGGTACCACACACAACCCACCATGGATGAAACCATGCATGCGATAAATGAGAGATCCAGCTCAAACTGTGAGGCTAGTGCCTCACCATCAGATCCCTTCAAGGAACCCTTCTTAGATTTCTTCTGTGGACAATTTGTAGCATAATGGCCCACTTCATGACAATGAAAGCATCGCACTTTCGATTTGTCAAACTTCTTCCCACCATGGGAAGAACCGGATTTGGGATGGGATGCCTTCCCTTTCCCTTTCGTTGCCTTACTCACTAAGGCTATATTTTCCTCATCATCTTGCTTCGATGAGGATCCATCTTTGGTGCTTCTTCTTATCTCCTCCTGCATTAGATCTGACCAAAGTCGTTCCCAATCTGGCAGTTTTTTTCTTCCATTTGGTAGTGTTGTGGGGAAAAGTATCCGATGCGGATGACACTAACCCTTTCTAAAGGTGACAGACTTTAGCAACAACTGAATGACAAAGTTTTCATGTTCATCTTTATGAAAGCGCAGAGAGAATAGAAAGAGGATCAACCAACCTGGTGTCTTGCGCTTAGTCGATCCTTGTCCTTCTCGCTTTGTATCCCGTTCCCAGCTCTTTACTCTCCAAGCCGATCCAGCTACACACAGAATCTGCACAACAAAAGGGAGCAAACTACGAGATACAAGCAATCATAATTGAAGCATGGATTAGGTTGCATCAAATATACATGTAAACACAAAAGCATCTATGTAAAACAAGTATATAGAAGAACATGCAAACTTTATTGATAGAAAGTAACAGGGTTCCAGAGGAAGTTACAACCAATGATGTTGGCCCCAATCCAGCAGCACCTCCTCGGCAGCAAGAACTCTCTTCTTCACCTCTAGTAAAACAATCACCCAATAATCCTGGCAGTATACCAACAGCACCTCCTTGCTTATACCAAAATTCCAGCCTCCTTAGACCTCATAGAAGAGCTCTATATATAGGAGAGAAGAAGAGAGGATGAGTCAGCTTGAGGCTGTCATAGAGCTGACTAGTGTCCTCTCCCTCTTCAGTTAATCTTCAGTTCTTGAGTCCACTTGGAGATCCCTGGTTACACATGGTGATCAAGTACCTCTTACTCATCACAAGGCGAATCTGATGAACCAAGTGTCAGTTTGGAAGCTTCCTGGGCAATTGACACCTTGCAGGAGGACTGTGCCACTTGGCCAATCTCGCCCAGCGCAGGTAGCCTTCATTGTTTTTGACTTCCAGCGCAGGTACAGAGTGGGACAGTTGCAATACAGCGCAGAAGCTCAGTTAAGCAGCTGACATGATCCAAAATAAGCCTATTCTGAAGTGTTTTCAGGTGGAGAACTGATTGGAAGTGCTGTTGATTGATGACCTTGTTCTTTTAGGGGTAAGAACAACATGTTTAGGGACTGAGGATCCCTGTAATTATCGACATTTCCTGCTCCTTGACGCGAGGCACAAAAATGTCTATAACAGTTGCCCCCTAAAGTATGAGGCCGTTAATCAGGTGAAATGCTTTAGCTAGAGGGTCCGAAGTTCGTTCCAGTGCTGAGGAGAGTGCCCTGTAATACAATACAATACAATACATTATCTTTCATTCATCATTATTCTCATGATCTAGCTGAGGCGGGTATTCCCATGCTCAACTTTCTATAAATACATTTTGGTACATATGACAGACGATCGTCTGAAGACAGACTGATAATCTTCCGCTAAAATTATCATTCTTTGAGGAGGATGATCATCTGCTGCAATGATGTACATGGCAAATGCTTTTATATTTCCTGAATATATATCGCAGCCCGGATGGATGAAACTAGATCCGGGGTCTTCAAACTCGTTCGATCTTCACTCTAAGTACAAGTCGATCCATGTGAGAATTACGCTGAAGTCGAACATGGAAAGACATCGCTTGATTACCGGTCAATAATGAAAACCGTTAACAAGCGTGAGAGGAATCACCAATAATGACGATGACCCTCAAGGTACGGCAGTACAATTCACGTGGCGTGAATAAAGGACTTGGCGTCGAACGTCACGCAAAATCTTCTGGTCGAAGGTCATTGATGTATACCTGTCGCCGGAAGTGAGAAACTTGCCATTGAGGCATGCAAGCTTCAAAGTACTGATGGGGGTGTTCCTAGATCGACTTCTTGGATAATGAGCTGAAGTCGACAAGAAGTGATCCGTCAAAGGAGGGCCTTGATGAATCCCACATCAATGACACGGAACGGAGCTAATGATTTAGTGGAGGTGAAACAAACTGTGACATATGATTCAGGGTGGCGATCATGAAATGGATGAAGGAAAATGTATGGTAGTGGATGGGACACGGTTGACACTTTCTGAATGACCCCTCTTGAACATATAACGACACTGATGTGATGGATCGGTAGCATTACCCCGAATGGATGGTGTGGCGAGGACCATGGTGATGAAACCGGTGAATGAGACAACCCAACCCGATGTGATACGGAAGAAAAGTGTCATGTTCAAGAGTGACTTGCTACCTCTAAACTTTGATGTTCTCCCAATTTTTCCCCAGTCATTTCTGACCAGTACCTCTTTATTTTTGTCAAGCTTGAGGAGGATAACATATGCTTGTTCTATAACCTGCCCTTCGGGCAAGCCCATCGCTAAGATTTAACGAGCCTAGCGATAGGGAAACTCGTTCTCGTCTAAAGACAAGTTTGTCGCTATTTAATTATTTTAACGAGTCTAACGACAAGGAAAACTCGGTCCTTTTCATTTTTAGAGAGTCTAAAAAGGTACAGAAAGTCAACTCCATAATTCCTTTTTCGTCAGCTAATCCCTTAAGTCCAAAAAAGTATAAAACAATACAGAAGGGATGGCTGTTCAGTATTTTTAACGAGCTGAACCAGGCAAGCGCTCGATCCTTTTGTGCAATAATCCCTCAAGTCCAAAAAGATTAAAATTTAGAGGAGGGATAGCGTTCCGGTAATTTAACGAGCTGGAAGGCCAAAACTCGGCAAACTTTTCATATTTTACGAGTCAGTGAAAAGAGCTGAAAGAAGACTCGTCTTTTGAGGAACGAGTGATAAACAGGGATAGCTACAGATTCCAGGTACAGGTTGGAATTTTCCAATCACGGCAGTGTCACAAGGATGGCTAGGTGAAATCACTCTTCGCAGCTGTTTCTCAAAAGAGGTAAACACACAAATGGAAGTGAATGATCGACCAAATGAACAGTGGAGGTGATGGATGAAAACACGATCAAGGTTCTTATGGCTGATGAATTTACGATCTCAAAAGGTCATTTACCGGTTCATTTTTTCCATGAGCTTGAACTCTGGGGGAAACTTTTGCTCACACTTTTCTATTTTTTAACGAGCATAAATTCAGTCCTAAAACTGCTCGGATTTGCGTTTATTTTTTAACGAGCATGAACTATATGCTAAAACTGCTCGATGATTTGCATGCCCCCAGCATCATAATGACGCATGTCAAAGGAGGGTGCCCCCCAAGCTTCATTGCATTCAACTTGGTGGTTGGAATGAAGGTTTACCTTTGAATTTTGAAAAGGGGATTTGTTTCATTTTTTAATGAGGTTGACATAGTAAAAGAACTATCCTCATGACTCCTTGTTTCATTTTTTAACGAGGTTGACACGAGATAAGAACCGTCCTCGGGGCCCACTGTATTTACAGTATTTCCATTAGGGCGACGATCCATGCTGACAAAATATTTAGGAACCTTCTGAATCCGTTGGATATGGAAGATTTCATATTGTAGGTTTCCACTGTGGCTACTTCCGCTAGACTACCTGCCGGCGGTAGGGCAAAAGTACCCATTAAGGCAGGGTCTTTTAGGAGACCTACTCCGATATTTTGGAGTGATTGATTACTTTCATGGATCATTGTGCTGCTTCCCGTAACTTGAGAACTGTTGGGGAGAAATGTTTGTTGGTCGACGATTGTAATTTTTCCTTGAAAAGGAAATACAATCCTCCTGAAGTAGGTCGACACAACTGCGGCCATGGCATATATCCAAGGCCTTCCCAGTAGGATGTTGTAATCGAGGTTTCTGTCGATTACTTCCACATCAACTTCTACTGTTTTGCCCCCCAGTTCAACTTGCAAGTTACTTAAAATCCCGTATGGAGTGTATGATCGTCCATCAAATGCTTTTAACGTCGTTGACGATTTCGACAAGGGTGGTGAGCCTAAATTTTTCCAGCAGTTCATCGACATAAGACATGTAGATGCCCCCTCATCAATAATTACTCGATGAACAATTTTGTTGAGGGCTTTCACTTTAATAAGGAAAGCTTGTTGAGCTGGTAACTTAGGGTCATATCCTTTATGGTCAAAGGCCACAAGATTGGAATCCATTGGACCAATCCCACTTATAGCTGATAATAAAGCTTGCTCTTGGGAGGTGCAATTTTGCGGTACCTCAAGTGTCGACATAGCGGACGGCGATTGGGCCAGGTCCTCTATTGTATTATAATTCTGTGCTATTTTGGCACGAGGATTAAATGTCGATTTGTGTACTACTCCCTTTGGCAACTTTACCATTGGTTCAGGAATGATGGGCGGCACAACTTTGGTCAAAACTGTCGTCGAACTACTAGGTTGTTCATTAGCCTTGTTATTTGACAGCCATGGATTCCCGTAATCTTTATTCCTTGTCAAAGCATTATTCTGCTGCTTTGAGGTAGACAACATAAGCACTTGGGATCGGGAAGCATTTTGATTAGCAACCAGATTTTGACTAGGATTAGGAAACGGATCAGTCAACACAGCTGAGGTTTTCGGACTCTTAAAGAATCTTTTAAGCTCAGCTTTGAATGGACAATCTGCTGTCCAATGATCCTCATCGCATATATGACACCCCGAAGGGGGTTTCCCTTTTCTCCCTTTGTTTTGTTTCTTCTTGCTTCCTGGTTGATTGGAGTTTTTATCTTTATCCGTAGATAGAGCATTTACCTCCGAAGCAAGAATCTCTTGATTTGCTTTTTGATTCGAAGTCTTACGGGCTTTCTTATTCGAATCCCTTGTCGACTTAGCGTTTGCAGTTCCAATCACGCTATCACCGGCATGAGAGTCACTATTCGATCCGGGAGGAGGAGGGATTGAAAATTCCGGTCTGGGGGCATCAGGTATCTTATCATAGAGCGTGCCCGACTGAGTATACACTAAGTCCAAATATTGAGCACGAGCAATAACTTGCTCCTCTGTTACGACGCCTCCCTTGGCCACATCTTCTGTAATCGCCGGCAGAAGCGACTTTATAAACCACTCAGCTAATAGCTGATCCGGAACATAGGTTTTTACCATTCTGCGACGACGACGCCACTCATGTATATGATCAGATATATGTGTGGCAGTTGTCTGCTTGAAATTGGTCAAAATCTCTGTTCCAGTTTCGTACCTTATAGGTAACTGAAAGTGTGTTAAGAAAGTCGTGGCTAGGGAACTAAAATTGTCGAAAGAGGCTCTAGGTAATTCAATATACCATTTGGCCGCCGGACCAGTCAATGTCCTCTGGAAAAGGCGAAGCCTTATCGAATCATCATTCAAGGTATTCGACGAACACCACAGATGGAATGTCATCACATGATTCGACGGGTCTTCGCCCGGATTTCCATTGAATTTAGGAATGTCCGAAGGAAGTTTGTGAGGAATCGCTGGCCACCAATGGGCATAGGCGATTGGATCGTTCGTTAATCGATGTAAATCTGGTAATTCTAAGGTCGCCACAAATGGCAACTGCTGATTCAGGTTTGGCGAGGCGTACCCAGGATACGATGGAATCGCCTGAGCAGTAGGCCTTTGCACACCAGCATAATGCAACTGATGTTGATATGACTGATATGGTTGGTGGGCTTGGCCACTGTAAAGTGGTTGATTTAACCCGTTCTGAATATAGGGTTGCCCATTATTCGCAAAGATCTGTTGCTCAGATCCTTGGTACACCTGTTGAAACTGAGGTTGTTGGTATTGCACCATCCATGGTTGTGAAGCCATGTTTTGTTGTGCGACACTAACCGACGGACCAAGATGCGGGGGTATAGTCCCCGTTTGTATCTGTGTCGTCCCGACAATTGGCGATTGTGGTTGTGTTGCAGGGTCAATAGGCTGTTGCATTACAACTTGGGGTTGACATACAACAGGCATCGATTGAACTTGCGACACGGTTACAATTGCTGGCGTCGTCGGGATACTAGACATAGGTACAGATTGTTGCATAGAATATACAACTCTCGGTTGTTGGGGTAACATAGGCACCCAACCACTCGTCGTTACTTCAGTCAAACCTGAATGTGGTTGAAAACTGCCGTATGGGTATCCTCCCGGAAGAGGAAGTGAAAGGGCATATTGCCCCCCATACGGTAACAATCCGGAGCTCAAGGGCATAGATGGTCTTTGAGGACTGGATGGCCCAAAATGATTCCCAAAGGGATCAATTTGTCTAGTTTCAACATAAGAATTACCGGGTATTATACCGGAAGAACAAACTGGAACAGACCAAGTTGTCATAATAGTCCCTGGGTGGACTCCTTCTAGCTGATGAGAGCTAGTCGGGACGGCTGGTATGCCGGCAAACATCGTTGGAATGGCAGCAGGAGCTTCTGCTGTTGCTGTGTCGTTTGGCACAGTTCTAGATGTCGATGGTTGTTCAGACATTTTAAGTCTATCCAATAAACTTCCTAACGATTCTTCAAGAACTTCTGATGGTGATAGACAAACTTCTGATGCAGAAGGAAAAAGAGTGGTACCTACTCCAAAATGAATTGGAGTATTTGCTTGCTGGTCCTCTACGATTTCTTCTATTGCAATCAGACCAGGAGGAAGAGGAAGACCGTCAGGTCCGTAAAAGATTTCTGGTGCCGAAGAAGGGGTTGCTTCGACAGCGACAGTTGTTTGAACAACAAGACTCTGTGGACCGGTTTCAGATGGAACTGGTTCAGTTAAGCAAGTACTTATTTTCAGACTAGGATCAGTACAACTGTCCTTCTGTTGCCGTTGAACTTCTTCAATAGAGGCAGGGATTCCAGAAATATCGGGAGTGACCAGAATCTCAGATGTTGTTGGAACTTCTGTTCTAACTTTAAAAGGAGATTTTGACCTGGTCAAACGAGTTCGCTTCGTCCGTACTACTCTCGGTTCCGGAGACAAAGGCGGTTGACTCGCAAGCCTCCCTGAACGACGGGGTTTTAATTGACTTTCCTCCACGGTTGCGGATTACTTGATCAACTAAAATACAAAAAAGGGGATTATGTTTCCGTATTGAATGAATTTTATTAGACGCTTTTAGACACAACTTTGCTTTTTCATGTTTTAAGAGTCGAGAAAAAGCTAAAGATGACTCTAGTCGCCTTCGATGTATTAACGAGCCCGAAGTGACAAATGCTCGGTTGAACCTTTTCAATTATAGAGTTTGAAAAGAGCCAAAAGAAACTGCTCTGGAGATCTAGGCAGAGGGTGTGCCAAACCTTTCGCGAAACCACAGAATACGTTTTACGGTACGGGTGGTCGATCTTCGTGAATGCTGTGTTCACTGCATCGCGATCAATAGGGCGGTCGACACGGCTTCCTAAGGATAAAGGATAATTGCCTATAGGGGTCTCCCAATATACGCGACGGTACGCGGGAGCTCAAATCCGTATTAGTGCTATCGTCCCTCAGGAGGAATCACCCACCTTCGTAGAGATCGACAGTCACTACGTTTAACGACGCCGGAACACGTTTCTACCTAGACCTCTATTGTGAGCGTTATGTTACAATGCGTTTTTAGATTCATTCAATATATTTTAAGTTGATCTTGTTTATCAGTTTGTCTTTCAGGATCACCACGAGATGTATTGGTACAAATTCCTAAATGCAGCTAAAATGATAAGCAAGCTTTCACAATCCTTTTAGCTTTGAAAATCCTAACTACTGAGGGGAGAGAAAAACAATATCTTTCCACACAGAGCACAAAGCACAAACTAATGCACTTTCTCCTAGATCAGACACCCAAACTTATAAAAAATGCAAATGCAAGATGCATGTATTTCTTTTCTTTTCCTTTAATGTTGATGCTTAACAAAAGGAAAACTGTTGCATGACTTTCGAATTCAATTTGAAGCGTAAACAAACAAGTATTGTCTAAATGAAAAGACGCTTTACAGGTACTTGTTTTACACCAAAAATATATGAATTCAAACCATAAAGTGAAAACAAACCAACTTAAACAGCTATAAACAGTAATAACACTAACTCATAAGATCGCAATCTAAGAGGCCACAGCTACTAGGTTCGCTTTTCACAATGGGAAATTGTAACTGAAACAAGAAATACTGAAAGAACGTTTACAATTTCATCACACAACTGAGGCGGAATAATGTCAAGGAGATAAGGTCTACAGCAAATACAATAACCAGCAAGCAATCAGCCAAAAAACAAGCGCAAACAGGGCCAAGACACAAAGGAAGAGCTGAGCTAGACTAAGGCCAACTGGACCAGCGCAGGCACTGGTCTGCCAGTTTCACTCTCAGCGCAGTTCCCGAAGGGAGCACCTGCGCTGTAATGCAGACTGCCTGTGGACAGCCTGCACTGACTTACGAGAGTTACGTCTGCTAAGAATTCCGGGTCATAAAAAGCTCAAAAATGTACTGTTTTGACTGAAATAAAATGCTATGGGTTAAGTACAGGCTAAGGGATGATCAAGAGGATAAAGATCTATCACAAAGAGTAAGGATTCATCTGTAGATTAGCTCTTTAAATCTTGAATTTGCTCAGCAAAGGAGCATGAGTAACAAAACCCTCTACTTCGCTTTTGATAGAGTCAAAAGCTTTTCGATTCGGTACTCCTTTCTTCAAGAAATGAATAGCAAAATTCTACAACAACAAGATACTAGGATCTCCCCAGCGGAGTCGCCAGTTTGTTGTGGGGAAAAGTATCCGATGCGGATGACACTAACCCTTTCTAAAGGTGACAGACTTTAGCAACAACTGAATGACAAAGTTTTCATGTTCATCTTTATGAAAGCGTAGAGAGAATAGAAAGAGGATCAACCAACCTGGTGTCTTGCGCTTAGTCGATCCTTGTCCTTCTCGCTTTGTATCCCGTTCCCAGCTCTTTACTCTCCAAGCCGATCCAGCTACACACAGAATCTGCACAACAAAAGGGAGCAAACTACGAGATACAAGCAATCATAATTGAAGCATGGATTAGGTTGCATCAAATATACATGTAAACACAAAAGCATCTATGTAAAACAAGTATATAGAAGAACATGCAAACTTTATTGATAGAAAGTAACAGGGTTCCAGAGGAAGTTACAACCAATGATGTTGGCCCCAATCCAGCAGCACCTCCTCGGCAGCAAGAACTCTCTTCTTCACCTCTAGTAAAACAATCACCCAATAATCCTGGCAGTATACCAACATCACCTCCTTGCTTATACCAAAATTCCAGCCTCCTTAGACCTCATAGAAGAGCTCTATATATAGGAGAGAAGAAGAGAGGATGAGTCAGCTTGAGGCTGGCATAGAGCTGACTAGTGTCCTCTCCCTCTTCAGTTAATCTTCAGTTCTTGAGTCCACTTGGAGATCCTTGGTTACACATGGTGATCAAGTACCTCTTACTCATCACAAGGCGAATCTGATGAACCAAGTGTCAGTTTGGAAGCTTCCTGGGCAATTGACACCTTGCAGGAGGACTGTGCCACTTGGCCAATCTCGCCCAGCGCAGGTAGCCTTCATTGTTTTTGACTTCCAGCGCAGGTACAGAGTGGGACAGTTGCAATACAGCGCAGAAGCTCAGTTAAGCAGCTGCCATGATCCAAAATAAGCCTGTTCTGAAGTGTTTTCAGGTGGAGAACTGATTGGAAGTGCTGTTGATTGATGACCTTGTTCTTTTAGGGGTAAGAACAACATGTTTAGGGACTGAGGATCCCTGTAATTATCGACATTTCCTGCTCCTTGACGCGAGGCACAAAAATGTCTATAACAGGTAGCTATGCCAGCTCTTAGGAAGACTGAGGAGTGCAAGACTCACCATGTCATCATCAACAGTCATGATCCCTATACTTCCAAGCTCATCCTTGCAGGTGGTGAGCTTGTTCAGATATGTAGAGATTGTGTTGCCCTTTTCACACTTGATTTTTTGAAGCTTGTCTTTCAGCGCCAGCTGCCTCTGATTGCTGCTATTCTAATATAGATCTTTCAATGTTTTCCACATCGAAAACAGTGTCTCCTTCCCATGGAGACTCGAGACTATGTGGTCTCGAACTCCCTCCAGAAGGATTCGCCTTTCTATAGGCACACATTTCTTCCATTCCGCCAATTGAGTAGCATCAGTCGGCTTGGGGACTTCTTGATCAATGACGAAATTTAGACCATTATCCTCTAATACTACTTCGACGTGATCCTTCTAGGCTACATAATTTGAGCTTCCATCAAGGGAATACTCGAGTCTTAAACTGTTGAACGCCATTGGTGAAATTAAGATGTGATAAGAACTCAATTTCTATATTCAAGAACCTCAAACTTTGAACTTCTCCCTTCTTGTATACTGTTCTTCTCCTTTGATCACCTTAGCTCCGATACCATGTAGAAATTCCCACTATAGATCAACAGATTATGCAATATACTAAAGAAAAATACAAGATCTACTTCTACAACAAACTTTGCGGAAGCTTAATTGAATTGAGCAAGATCAATGAGAACACATATAACTGAGAATGAGAAATCAATCACAGATAACACAGAAGAAATAACCCAGGAAAAGCCTTAGCCTAAAACCCCAAACTCTGTATTATCATACAAGTCGAAATATGTTCAAGTTACAAAAAGAATCAGCTCTCAAGCTATCCTGCTCTCTCTATAATCAAACAATACAGCTCACAGACTGAATAGACACAATATATGTCCTCCTCAAGCCATCAAAGCCTCCTATTTCTTTGCGCAGTTTTTCTTGGGGTCCAGTGATGCCACATGTGTGAATTGGCCTCATCACACACACAAAACCTGAAGAAGTAACTGCGCAATTCTCAAGGAAAGAATTCCTTCTGCATGCAAGAGATATTCCCAATGGAATATTTTAGCAACTGATAGTACACTGCCCCTCCATCTGATCTTAACTGGGTCTCTGTATGAACTGACATGCATGATTTATTTATGAGAGAATATTCAGTTATCTGAAGTGCAACAGTTACATGCATGCATGCATTAACTAACTGAACTCACAATTAATTCAACAAACTGTTTGAATTAATCTAACTGGACTTGACTCAGTTAACTGAGCCAACTAATTACAACTCATCCTTATCTCTTTAATTGATGGATAAATTCCTCAATTAATGGAGAAACTGTTGCATGTCCCCACATAGACTTCATGTTTGATTTTCTATAACTAATTAAATCATGGTGAATTAATTAATTATTTTACAAACAGTTGCTAAGATCAAATTCAAATTTTACTTCTCTATTTTAGTTCACGGACTAACTAAAATAGGAAGGTATCCCGAAATGCTATTTATAGCAATACTAAATTTAGCACTTCTATATTTAGCATTTATTGTTGCTATTTTCAACACTGAGTGGGTAGAGACAAATGCGGATGGAGCGTTCGAGGGAACTTCAGCATCAGAGGGTGTTTCTAGCCCAATAGGTGGGTCATTTAGGAGATCTGTTACTTACTTCTCAGTAACTGAGTTGCAGTGCAGCATTGGGCAGCACGATGCAACATGATGAGAGGAGGTGCAGTGCAGATGCAGTGCTGGGAGATAGAACTAGTAGTAGCACGGATGCAGTGGGAGGAATCAGTGGAATTGATGTAGTTAGAGATCAAAGTGATAGAGGCTAGAGCAGTCAGATACTGAAGAGCATATAGGTGCAGAGTTTTTCAGTCGACAGAGGCAATAACAGTCAGAGACTTTGATGACAGATGCATCATACTGATTTAGGTTGTATATTTTTTGTTTCTGGAGTTGCTGCAGCAACAATACTTGAGAGAAGTGTTGCATGCAAAACATTCCAAAGGTTCAGGATCAGGTTCGAGTTGAATGCCTTTCTTGTTGAGACAGAGTGTTGAAAATAGCAACAAGAAATGCTAAAAATAGAAATTCTATAAATAGAATTGTTATATATAGCATTTCAGGTACCAGTGTTGGAAATAGCAACAAGGAATGCAAAAAATAAAAATGCTAAAAATAGCATTTCTATAGATAGCATTTCAGGATATATTCCAATTTTTATTTGTCCTTGAATCAAAATTGAGAATTAAAATTCGAATTTAGTCTCACTAGTTGTTTGAAAAATAATTAATTAATTCATCTTGAGTTAATTAGTTGGAGAAATTCAAACATGAAGTCTTTGTGAAGACATGCAACAATTATCCCTTTGATTGAGGAAGTTATTCCTTAATTAAGGAGATAAGGGTGAGTTGTAATTAGTTAGCTTAGTTAACTGAGTTAAGTCCAGTTAGATTAGCTCCAAATAGTTTGTGGAACTAATTGTGAGTTTAGTCAATTAATGCATGCAACTAGTGTTCTCCAGATAACTGAATATTCTCTCATAAATAAACAATGCATGTCAATTCAGAAAGAGACCCAGTTGAGATTAAAGGAAGGGACAATGTACTATTAGTTGGAGGAATTTTCCTATAAAGGAAACTCATACATGCAGAAGAAATCAACTCCTTCAAGATTGCGCAGTTATTTAAGAGGTTAGTGTTGTGTGTGAGGTGAGAATCACACAGGTTGTAGCTGGAGGACCTAGGAGAAACTGCACAAGGAAATAGGAGGCTTGGAGGATTGAAGGAAGGCACATGTGTTGTCTATTTTGTCTATGAGCAACAGTGAGGGATTTTACTGAGAGCTGGATAGCTTGCGAGCTAAAGCTTTGTGTAATCCTTAGATATTTCCACTTGTATGATAATATAGATAGTGGGGTTTTTAGTTGAGGCTTTCCCTTGAGTATTTTCTGTGTTTCATGTGTGATTGATTTCTTCTTCATCTGTTATATGTGTTCTATTTGATCTTGCTCAAAATCAAGTAAGCTTCCACAAGTTTGTTTGTAGAAGTAGATAAAGTATTTTGCTTTAGTTACATTGCATTATCAGGTGATATACAATGAGAATTTATACATGGTATTAGAGCTAGCTGATCCATAGAGAAATTTCTACAGAATGTAACACTTTGAAAATGATCTCAGCATCCAAAAAATTCCTCAACTCTTTCTGAATCAGGGGCTCAAGCATTAGATGAACTTTACGCAACTTCTACTGAAAAGGATTTACCCCTTTCTTGATTGGAATTACATGTTGGATTATTTGTGTGTTGTAAATTTTGAGATCATCGTATGTGCATGCGAAAACATCTTAGTACTTCTTGAAAATGCAGATGAAATCTTGCCGCTCTTGAGGTGTGCAACAAGTACCAAGATTGAAAAACTTAAGATCTTCCTCTATAGAAAGATTTATTTGCTCATTTGATAGATTCAAACTATGAGTCTTCACATTTATCGGCCCCCTAAAGATATTTTTCAAGTCATATAACTTTTCAAGTGACACCATGCCGGTGGGCATGGGGTTTCCTTCGCTTGCTTGAGCTGCATCCTGCAATGATTTTTCATGCTTGTCTTCATTGATGGGTGCGTCTTTGAACACATCAACGTTCAACATAAAATATAATATCTCTTCGTCATCATTGAAAACAAAAAAAATAGTGATATTATAAGGAACTGATGGCCTATAAATAATTTCTCTAGAAAAGCCATGCCTTAACGGTGACAACCTAGTAGTAGAATTTTATAATGTATCGAAAGCAAAATTACGAATTATACGAACAAAAAAAATATTGAAAGCCTGAAATTTTGAAATAAAATGCCATACCTATTGTTTATAACTTTTGAGATTATGTGACACATAGTGTATAGTATTCCCTACCCATCGTATGATGATTTTAGAGTCACCTATTGCTTTAAGTACCTCAACTTTGAGGTCAATGGATTTCTTCAAAACCAAGATGCGTGCTTTATATTCTGTGACATTTTTAGTGAACATAAACTCCAAGTGATATGGGATCAAAGTTTTTCTTTGTTACAGGTCTAATAAAATACAGCCAACTCTAGAGCCCTCCAGTGTTTTCGAACCGTCAAAATATAAAATCCAAGTGTTAGAAAAACTAGAGCTATGTCCTACACTAGTATTATCTACTATTGGAAATACTAAAAGGGGGGTTGAATCAATATTTCTTTTCCAATTGTTACTTTACCAGTCAAGATCACTTAGATAAACACAAAATGAACAAAAGAATAAATACTTTTATTAATCAGAAATAACGAGGAGTCCAATCCTCTTATTTACAATAAATCAAGTACAATAATTATTAGGGCTTGAACCCTAGATGAAGACACCAATCTCCAATCCACTAGGCTCCAACCTATAATTTTCTAAGCACCGACTTGGACTTCAAAAGGCTCGAAACCTATCTTCCCAAGGCTCCAACCTTGTCTCTATGAGGCACCAACCCTCTCACTGATATAGGCTCCAACATGGTCTTCTTAAGGACTCCTATCCTCTAGGGCTCAACCATATGCTTCAATTCTTCAAGATAAGATCAATATTTCTTCACGGCTCCCAATATACTCTGCAACAACCCTTGAAAATATATTCACCTTCAACAATGCCTTCACTTAATATCCAAATCACTTCATCAATGTCAACTTTATCTTTTCAGAAGCTGTCACCACAACTCTTCATTTCACCCAAACATAATCTTCAAGGTCACATCATGAAGACTTCAAAAATGCATCATGATCTCCAATAATGCCTCCAAGATTAGCTTCAAGATCAACTTCTACAAGTCTTCCAAATAGCTTCAAGAATCCTTCAAGGTGTCTTCAATAGGTTTCTCCAAGAGTACTTCAAAATGTGATCCAAATGATGTCAATGGCCCGCTCCTTCAACTGAGGTATGCTACTCCAAGGTTTTCTTTAAAAGTTGGTCATAATGTTGTCTTCAATAGTTCTTCAAAGAAGTGTTCGGGTCTGCTTCTCTAGTTATGATGAAGAATGCTCCATATATCAAGGCTTCCTGTTCTTCACTATGGGCTAAGTCCGAGGTGTAGTTTATCTTCACAAGTGAGTGTTACTACATGTTTGTGAAAACTTCAGATCATAGGTTTGCAATGACTCAATTCAAGAATGCTGGTCCAAGAGATTGTAGTCCGAGTGAAAAAAAACACAGTCCAACCACCTTTCACTGGTCAACAATCTGGTGACTGTTCTCACTAGTTTCCGAGCTCTGATGACAGTTCAATATTGTCATAGAGCCGAGCTTGTAAACCATAGTTCAAGATTCAAAAATAGCTGTCCAATCCTAAGGTGAAATAACCCATAGTCCTTCAACAGGTTTGAGATCTTATAGCCTAGAACTAAACCTCCAAGGTGTTACAAGGTTATGATACTATGCCTCCTATGTGGCTGTTTCATTATTCTAAAATCAAGTCTGATTTCATGTTTGTAGTAAGATTCGAGCCCTCATAATGAATGTTCAAGCCACTTGAGAAGACTTTTCACATACTTATCCACAAATCCAAGGTTACTAAACCAATTATCACAGGTCTGAATCCTAGAATCGAGCTTTCAATCACAGATCCAAGCTCCAATATTCGCATTGGTCCGTGGTGTTAGTAGCCACAGGTTTTAGCACTGGGTTGTGCTTACCACAAGATGCCTTAGGTTCGAGAAAGTGACTGTACCTATCATAGGAGACAATCTTATTTTCTCCACAAGTGGCTGCCACAGATCACTATTCTTGTAGTTTGAGCTAGAAGAAAAGCCCAAAACTTTGCCCAAACTTATTCTTCAATGTCCTTCTCAGATTCCTTGTTGTTTTTTTATCTCTTTGAATTCTTCACCAAGTTCTTAGATAAAATGTTGAGTTTAAACTCATATTTATACACATTTTAACCTATAACAAAGAGGACGTTCTTTAGACATGGAGCTAACTTGTTCATGTAGGCTCATGTCGGACAACGTTAAAAGATAATTATATTTTAACTTGAATTTTTTTCTCTCAATCTAAGAGGAGTTAGAAGGTAAGTAATATCTCACTGAAAAGGGGAAAGTGTCCTCTACAAGATGGTGCCATTTTCATCCTTAATTGAGGTCATTTTTCCATCAATAAAATTATATTTTGTGAACTTTCATCATTATTTTATCTATGGCAGCCTTTAGGATTTTATCATTATGTTTTGGACAATGTGTAGGGCTTCCATATATTTTATCTTTTAAGCCTTAAATTTTATGACATGCAAGATGAGGGTTTCTTCACTTGTGTTCTGTTGTAGTGACTACAATCACCCTCTAAAATTTTTCCTTAGCTTCGTTTTGGAGCCTCCCTACCAACCATCCTTAGAGGCATGTCTTGCATTGTCCAAGTACAAATGATTCAGCTGTGTTTCAGTGGCTTACCAGCCTATGGTTATAAAATTGTTTGTCTCCCACCCGTACGCTGACACTCCAGAACTAAGTCAGTTTCTGGTTATGATGTTCACCTGGAAAATTGCGCAATTTTGGAGGGGAACAAACCTTCACTTTGGAAATTGTGCATTCCATCTGAGTTTCCTTCTGCTCTCGAGTGTGCAGAATAGCCAGGCAGCCTTCCCTCTGGAAACTATGCAATGTAGCCCAACGCTGGGCTTCATCTAAAAAATTGTGCAATTCTGACTGGCAACCAGGGCTTCAGTCCATAAATTGCACAATGCATGAGGGATAACCATATTTTCTAAGCCCAAAAACTACACAAATGTCATTCCCAGGCTTTCAAACTGTTGTATGTGCTCCCAGGTTGACTGGTCCCCTCCAGGATTGAGAAATCTTGATTTTCATGCATAGGCTACTTTTCCTGAAAAAGAAAAAAGAAAAAAAATAAAAATGCATCGCTAGATTTTAGGGATCTATTTTTAATAGCTGGGGGTTACATGCAAAAACTGTTTTAGAAACCTCCCTCCAAGTGCCCCTTTTTCCTAGATTTTTGGCATGAACATCATAAGCCTCGATCTTATTAAACTTATTTATTCGACACTTCAGAGCTCATTCTTCACATCGATCTTGGAGCTCTGACATCCCACATCACATCTAGGAGCATTCGGCACACTCAACTAAGATTTTTCTGGGTAAGTATGCTTTTCATGTCTTTTGCTGCTTTTCTATTGCTTTTTGTATTTTGGTTTGTGCGAGTGCTGTTTGTTTGGTTTTGTTGAATGCTTGCTATCGTTTTAATACATGTTATCTTGTATAAGCACTGTTTCAGTTTCCCATTGCATCTCACTGCTGTCATAAGAATGAAATTTGTTTCTTCACTATCGTTGTTGCGACGACTTGCTTCACACACATCCTTGCTTTCCCATTTTATGAATCTTGCATTCACTGTTTGCATGCATGATCGTTCACTCTTGTTTGCACTCAACTTGGCCATGCATTCATACTTTTCATGTTTTCAGTGTTGGGCCCGACTTGAAATGTGCATTTATGAGAGTGAAGGCTCTCCCTTCCTCCCAGAAATTGCACAAAACTGGCCCAACACTGGCCTTCTAGCTTTCTCTACGCAATTCTGAGAGGCAGTGCCTTGCTAACCCCAGAAATTGCGCAAATGCAATTTGCTGGTTGCAGTCATTTTTTATTGAAACTGCGCATTGTGTAGTTTCAGTCCTCAACAGGCCAGGATGGATTGTCCATTTCATAGATTCAACAGTCAGTCTCTCAAATGACAGTCCGGACTGTGATTTGTACAATTTTGGCAATCAGTCTCCCAACCTCCTCGTGAAAATTGCACAATCTTCCAGTCAGTCACCTAGATGTGTTGCATGTCAGTCCTCAAGTTGGTTTTGGTTTTCAACTAACATTGTGCTTTCCATGAGTTTCTCTATGTCTCTAGGTATCACAGGTGTTTGTTCATCTCTCAACAATACAGGTACAATGGCTTCCAACAGAGCAGGGTCAAAGGACACCATTGAGAGCACAACTGGAGATGCAGTTAAGCAAGTGTCTATAAGCTTTCCTATCTATGAAGACATTAAGATGTTCATAGACAAGGATATCAAGATGAAATGGAAAGACATCAATGACACCTTTTTAGGCACATTTGAGGAAAAGTTGGAAGACTGCAAGGTCTATGTCAACATTCACAAGTCTAGGTTGTACCAGATTGCACGCATGTATCTCGCATTTCCATGTGCGAACATGATCCACTGGATTGTATCGCATACTGATCCAGAGACAATGGTGTTGAGCAGTGTTAGTGGAAAAAAAATTGCTGTCTTCAGGGCAAAGGAATTTCAGGAGATGTATCACTTGCCACAACCGGTGATCATGATGGATACACCCTTCACCAAACCCAACAACAGTGCACACTAAGAGCTGGGTTAAAGAGCCATCCAAGTTCAAGACAACACCCAACCAGGTTTACAAGATGAAGATACTACGGAAGGAATATCAACTCTTGTTCATATTTGCATGCCGCTTATATGGCCAAGAGATCACAGAGACCTTCCCACAGAGTTGGGCGATTGTATTGAATCAACTGGCGAGTGAAGGAAGACCTTGCAACTGGTTCGACATGTTGGTTCTCAGGTTGAAGGAATAGGTAACAGAAACCTGACATCTGCCCAAGGGTTAGCAAGCAAAGATATACATGTCAGCTTACATACTGGATGTAGTTTGTGCCCGTCAGCAGTTCCTAGGCTTGGGTTGGGCATGGACACCTTCAGAAACATCTGTGTACACTTATTGCAATTTGTTCTCCGAATGCAGCTTTCGTGGAGTTATCATATAGTTATTAGACCACTTCATCACCTCAATGTACATGATGATAATTGAACAGGATCCACCTTGCATGTCACATGCAACGATGGTCAACATAGTAGTTTGGTATGCCCCACCCTTTGGCACCTTCATAGAGATGTACAATGCAGAGAAGGCTTTGCATGTTTTACCGAAGTTTTCCATGGATAAGCTCATCATGCAAGAAGTGTCATATCATATCTTGACAGGGTTGTCATCGAGACTGCATAGGAAGAAGAAGGCACCTTGGCCCGCTCTTCCTTTACGGATCGGGTTGTATGAGATTCAGAACCTCAAGCATGCTAAGGCCAAGATGGGGGAACTAAAAATATTTACCTTCAGCACCAGAAGTTTCAATTCGTATGACCCGCATTGCTTAGTGAAGGACCACTGTGCGAGAGTGCAATATCCTTGGATCCACAAGGCGTGTCATTGGCGAGAGGAAGACCCATGGAGATACTACTATCAATTCTCTAGGCTCAATGAAATGGTTAGCATAGTTGTAGAGTGGTTAGCAAATCAGAAGGAAGTAGCATATCAAAGAGAGGCATCATCAACAACAACAGAGGGTAGTAGAATTACGTGCGATAAATGCAAGAGAAAGGTTGTTGACAATGTAGAGGTAGAGAAAAGCTTCAAGTTCAAAGCAGATCCACTTGTGTTGAAAGTAACTTTGGAGATGGAGGCTAAGAGGTGACAATGTGACAGCAAGACCGTGTAAAGGCAAAGAGAGAAACAGAAGATGGAGGAAACAGAAAAGGAGTTGTAGAAGATGAAGTGGCAACTCAGGGAAGAATAAGAACTACACAAAAGAGAGAAGGAAGTGCAACAAGAACATGTACAACAGGAGGCACATCATGCATAGTGATGAAATTGCACCCATACAGGTTATATACTCATTCGAGTAGCTGGCATAGAGCAGACAGGGTGAGAAGTCACAGGAGCAGGAATTAGCTCAAGAGCTTGAAAAAGTGCTAGAGCAGATGGACATGCATATGGTTAAGCCAGAGTCAGATCAGGATATTGGCCTCATGCCTCAGAACCAAGAGGTCACCCCATTGGCTTTTCTAGAACCGGAAGCAGAGAAAGTCTCAAGCGATCAAGCAGACACAAAAATCCTTGAAGACAATATGGAAGCAGAGATGCACAACATATCTTTCGATGAGTCACAACATCGAGTTGTGTAGTCATGCATAGTTCCTACTCCAGATGTCCATGTATCTCCTACGTAGTTTCAAGAACAAGTGATCGTATCCAATGTGCACAAACATCCAAATGCGTTGGTCGAGGCTACCAAAACATATGTCGAATCCACCAGCTCGAGTGTTAGATTCTTGATAGCTGAGAACGAGCACATGGCTAAGGAGTTACAAGTAGCCTAGCAAGGAGGATAACAGGTTACAACATCCTCCAAAGTAGAGTTGAGGAGAGCGATACTGGATGAAATATCATCTCTCGAGACAGTCATGTGGAATATGTATTCCAAATTCATCACCGTGCATAAGTCAGTGGTCCATCTCAACGGTTGGTAGCAACGCTGTGCTAGGAGAGCACACATTTTGTTAGATCTGCACATTGCTGTTGATCACATGCAAACATGGATAATGAGGTACAAAGGATCCCCATTTCACTTTCCAAAGATGATGAAGCCAAAGGCAGTAGAGTTTAAGGTATGCATCTAGAACTATGAGGAACTCCCGTAGTTCATCACCAGTTTGTAGGCTTCACATGCACGGGTGTTCAAAAGCATGGACATCATTGTACACATGCACGCGATCCCATCCATTGGCACACTCACCAAGGTGAAGTCAACAAACTAAGTTTGACTGGAGCTAGACATGTACTTTGATCAGTTTATGCACATAGCCACCGGTGCAGACTTGGAGATCAGCATAGACACTATGCATCAGTATGTTGCTGGTTCGGTTGCACTCAAGACTATGATGCACATGTTATCAAATGAGTTGGGTAGAGGTGCCAAATCAGTGTACCCGGATGCAACGAAGGCAAGAGTTCGCTTTCAGAAGGTTGTCACCATAGAGCACGCAGACACCATAGCTGACTACCAAGATTAGCATCAGTTCACCACTGTCAATCTCACGAGGATGTTGAAGAGTTAGTCTTCCCACAACTGTTTGAGTCTTAGTGATGTCTTGCATGGCTTACTCAAGGCTATTTTTGTCTCACATGGGTACATGTGCAGATTGTAATGTAAACATGTTGTAACAATGAAAGACCAAGTGTTGATAGTAGAATGTAACAATCATGTAGTAGTTGAGGAGTCAAGAGGGTAGGTGAAGAGTAACAAAGGAGAATGTCAAGGGTCACCCCACCATTTTCTATTTATATAAACTCATAACTCATTTTACAGGGTTTTGGGAGCCAAGCTTCCTATAGGTGTAACTTAGAGAAAGCTTGGAGTGTATTGTAACGAGCCTTCACTTCTCCACAGTGCAAAGCAAGCAATGATTGTAATGTTCCAATATCAGGGCTAGTATAAGTCTTGGTCATATTTATGATTGGATCTTTCACTTTATTAATATAACAAAATTAACACTTTTCATGCATATGTTGTTATTGTAGTTCGACTATCCTGGTTACTTTAATGATATATGTAGTTGTTATTTACGCATGTATGTATGGACTATTTCGTATGTGTTTGTATGAATCTTATCGAAGTGTGTTGCTGATATAACCCATCACTTTGGATCATCGATTATCCTTCTTTCCATCTCATGATGTCTTACTACTCGTGTGTTCCCTTTCAAGCTGCGTGTTATCACAGGTTTCTAAGGGGCACACTCACTCCCCCTTCCATGTGTTAGAGCCATTCATGCACCTTCCTTGACTTGCTGCAAGGTCACACCCTTGCTACCAATAAGGATATCCTACTACCTTTGCACACAATTGTGGTCAAGGCGATACCATACTAACTAATGTTGGGACTCCTACACCAAATAGCCTGAGGTCTAGTTGGGACTTCTGATTGGGGAAATCCCCTGACATATTGGCGGGTCCAACACTGTCATCACGTTCTTTATTTATTAGGGAATCTTCAAAGGCATCATGGTATTTTAGATTAAATCTCCTTCTTTATTCATGGAATGGACCTATTAGGATTAGGGATTCCTTATTTCATAAAGACTAGGGCACCATGAGCATCAATTAAGAATTCTATGGCTTCATCTTATTTGCCAATCCGTGCATCATTATTTCATAAGGTCAAAGGCTAGGGTTTCATCAATGTGTATGTATAATGCTACAATATATAAGGTAAATGCTCTTTTACATGGGTTCTTCATTTGTAAGGGTTATGGAAAGTGCATCTAGAATTTCATTAACATACTCATGTACCTAGGGTCTAGTCAAGTAGTTTTAGGTCTCCTGGGGTTTGCATAAGATCTAGAGTTAGGGTTTTCTTCAACAATTCAACTATGATGTCATCAATGACAACTTTATTCAATAATCTCCCCCTTTGTAATTGATGGCAATACTCTCACCCTTTCAACATTCAACATTCTCTCCCCCTTTGACATAAATGGCAAATGGCTTGCCCAAGTATTCCCCCTATCAATCTGCTTCGTGACATGTTGTTCCATCGCATTTTCTTCATCAATGATAGTTCTCCATGATAGACATGTTTCTCCCCCTGTCATGGTGCTCCTTGTTATATTTTTCTTTAAACTCCCTTTATCATTATGCTTTTATTTTAATGTACTTTCTCCCCCTAAGCCTTTGCATGCCTTCATGGAAATAGACGAGGTAGATGATGAACAAACTTCCACTACCTGCATAAACTCCTCTAGCTCTTATTTTTGCTCAAGAAAAGAAAGATTGCTACCTTGTGTTCAAGTGGAGGACATCTTCACAATATCATGATTTTATTCAATGGAATTTCTCTCGAGAGATGATATATCAAGAGATGATTGTTCATGTGTGACTCATCAAGGGTTTCATTGGTCTTCATGGATAACTTCTGCAAGAATAGTTAAGAATCCCTAACAACATGCATGGTATTATTTTTAATTGGCAAGAACCTCATCATCAAAACTAGTAATATTATCTCTACCAATGATGCATTCATCAAATCAACAACATGTGTTGTTGCCTTGAATGTTCATGAGGCATTCTGCTCCAATTTTCTTTCTTCTCCATACTTGTGTAAATTTCTTTTCTGGCTTGGTAGTCATGCTTTTAGCTTGTTTAGGAACCCAATCAAGTTACAATCACGAGCCATATGTCCAATGTTATGACATTTGAAGCACTCCATCTTGTTCATGAATGAGGAATCATGACTTCTTCTTGCAAAGTTGCTTCTAGGGAGCTGATGTGGACCATTATATTTGTCCTTGTGGTATGCCCTACAATTCTTTTCCATGTGCCCAAAATTTGTACAAGAATGGAAATAACCAAAAAATATAATTTGGTACCTGGAGGATGGAGATTACCTTGATGTACTTCTAAATTCATTTTGCCTTGGGATCCTTTGATGATATCCATTCCCTCTTGCATCTTTGACACCATATGCATATCTTCTTGGAGGATGGTTTTTTCCAATGTCATCTTGACTCTTCTCCTTGCCTTTGTTGGAACTGGGGGAATCAATATTTCTTCCAAGATTCACCGCATCCTTGTTGTTTAAAGCATTAGGGTTTGCATCATTTCTTCTTGAGGGTTCACTTACATAACCAAGACCTTATTTATCAAGAGGATACCTTTAATGACTTAGTATGCCATCTAAGGTTTGAGAGCTCTTTAGACTCTTGTTCAAATGATCAACTTCTTTCTTTAGGAGATCAATTTGTTCTTTCATCATCTTACATTATTAATCCTTCTTTGCTAGATGGTTCTCCATTTCTTCCTTCATCTTGGTTGCTTCAGATTATTGGGCCTTAAGTGAGGTGATTTTTTATTTTAATTTGGTGATGTCTTCATCTTTTTCTTCTCGTTGGCATGTCATGGAATTTCTTTTTTTTTTTGCTTCATCGACTTTTCCTTCTGGGAGGATAAAAAATTTCATCAACCTTTGATCCAAATTTAAATAGGAATGCAACAAATTACAAATATAACCATAAACACAAATATGAAACAAAAATAAAACTTCATTTCATGAATATCAAAGAACTGAAATATGATTACATACAGAATGGAAATAAACTAGCTCGAGCGATGGTAGCTTATCTATGAGAAGAGGTGTGGCGGATACATGCCTTTGAAATGTGTTATAATGAGGCTTGAGGGATTATTTATTGAGAAGCAATGGAAAACCCCAAACATCCAAAAACCTAACCCTAGGGGATGAAACACCAAACTATGGGCCCCGTTGGGGTAAATTGGTACATCAACTTCCTGGGGTCGTAATTTTGGCATTCGATCTTTGTTTGACACATACAATACATTGTTAGAAAGATCTATCCGAGGACTACAACTGCTAATAGTAACTATTAAGTTGAAAACTCATATTAGCTGCCAATGGTTTTCCCCAAAAACGTCGTTTATGGTCTCAAGATGGCTTCAAAAGTTTAGGACTTGAAAACTTCCAAAAATAGTAAACTGTGCTACAACTAAGGAAACTGAAAAACTGAAATAAAAAATGGTGGGGTTCCAAGTAGCATAGGAATGTGGCCACCAGTATCCACCTGGATCACCCTTTCAACTCCTTATGCTTGTTTCTTTGCTTCTTCCAACTGAGATTTAAGGGAGGAAACCTCTTCCTTGTATTAACCAATTTTTCTTTCAAGTTTGTTCAAGTCTTCATGTCTTTGTTCAAGATGGCTTAACAAAGTTTCTTCCATTTTCTTTTCTTTATCTAACTAATTTTTCATGGATATGACTTCTTCATGATGCCTTTTCTTGTTTGATGAAATTCCTTCTTAATCTTGGCGAGCTCCTTATCTCTTTCTTGTACTTGAAGCTTGAATAGGTCAACTTTCTTCCTTGTCTTATCAAGGTCATGGTTACCACCTTGTGATTGCTTCTTGAGGTACTCATTTCCTTTTTCAAAATACTTATCTCTTCTAGGGAGGCTACAAGTTTTTCCTTGAGATCTTCTTCATTTTATTCATCTTCTAGGTCCTCTTTGGTCTTGATGTCTTCACTCTTGCTTTTAGCTTCCTTTATGGGTTCTATATTTCCTTATTGATTTCCATAATCTTCTGGACTAGAGGTCATGGTCAATTCTCCTTTTGAGTGAAGATATTGAAGTTTGTCCCACATACCTTTTTCCGATGAACATTTTTCCACTTTGGCCTTTATAGGATCTATTAGCCCACTCAAGATTTTTTTATCGCTCTTGCATTATATTCCTTGGATTATTCTTTCATTATGATTTCAATAATAATTGATTCCCAGAATTCAAAACCTTTAACCACTAAAAAATTCTTCATTCTTTCCTTCCATATATCAAAGTTTCCATTGAACAATGGATATTTCCCAATTTGATTATCCTATGTTTTCATGGTTGAAGAAGAGACATATTTAGAAGGATTGGAGGTTTTATTCCTTGGCTTTTCCATTTTTGTTCTAAGGAACTACCTTCAAGTTGTTAGGCTTTGAGTGAACATATTGGCACCGATACCAATTGTTGGAAATACTGAGAGGGGGGTGAATCAATATTTCTTTTCCAATTATTACTTTACCAGTCAAGATCACTTAGATAAACAAAAAATGAACAATAGAATACATACTTTTACTAATCAGAAATAACGATGACTCCAATCCTCTTCTTTAGAATAAATCAAGTACAATAATAATTAGGGCTCCAACCCTATATGAAGACACCAATCTCCAATCCACTAGGCTCCAACTTGTACTTTTCCAAGCACCGACTTGGACTTAAAGAGGTTCGAACCTCTAGGGATCCAACGCTATCTTCCCAAGGCTCCAAACTTTTCTCTATGAGGCACCAACCTCTAGGGATCTAACCCTCTCACTGGTACATGCTCCAACATAGTCTTCTTGAGGACTCCTATCCTCTAGGGCTCCGACCCTATGCCTCAATTCTTCAAGATAAGATCAATTGTTCTTCATGGCTCCCAATATATTTTGCAATAACTCCCGAAAATATCTTCACCTTCAACAATGCCTTCACTTAATCTCCAAATCAATTCATCAGTGACAACTTTATCTCTTCAAAAGTTGTCACCTCAACTCTTCATTTCACCCAAATATAATCTTGAAGGTTGCATCATGGTGACTTCAACAATGCATCATGATCTCCAATAATGCCTCTAATATTAGCTTGAATATCAACTTCTACAAGTCTTCCAAACATCTTCAAGAATCCCTCAAGGTGTCATCAATAGGTTTCTCCAAGAGTACTTCAAAAGGTGCTCCAAATTATGTCAATGGCATACTCCTTCAACTGCCAAGGTTATTTTTAAAAGTTTGTCATAAGGATGTCTTCAAAAGTTCTTCAAATAAGTGTTCGGATATTCTTCTCTAGTTATGCTGAAGACTGCTCCATATATCAAGGTGTCCTGTTCTTCACTGTTGGCTAAGTTTGAGGTGTAGTTTCTCTTCACAGGTGACTGCTACCACAGGTTTCTCAAAACTTCGGATCATAGGTCTACAACGACTCACTTCAAGAATGCTGGTCCAAGGGTTTGTAGTCTAAACTAAACAAAACATAGTCCAACCACCTTTAACTGGTCAACAACCTATTGACTGTTCTCACTAGTTTCCGAGCTATGATGAAATTTAAATCTTGTCATAGAGCTGAGCTTGTAAACCATAGTTCAAGCTTCAAAAAGAGTTGTCCAATCCTGAGGTGAATCAACGCACAATCCTTCAACAAGTCTGAGAGCTTGTAGCCTAGATCCAAACCTCCAAGGTGTTTGTTGAGCCTCAGAATTACCTTCCCCTTGACATTTTTTCTCACCTATTTCTCTTGATTTCTTACAAGACTGCATATCCAATCAATGATAAATGCTATATTTTGTCTTAGGAAAACGTTAAAATGATCACCATATTATATTTTCATGTTCTTGCTATTTTAATAGATTTTTGCAAATTAGCTACAAAACGAAGCCTATTTTGCAACTAACTGTGGGTTCTGTAGCTACTCTCATGGTTTGGAAGGTTACAGGTGTCAAATGAAGAACTGGGCCACATGGGCATCTCCACAATCATCTCAACAAGGATTTTATCCTACTTAATTGATCCAGATTGACAAAAAAGCATGTTTAAAGTCTTGGTCAAAGATAGAGTGAAATATGTTATCTAGTAGCAGTAAGACTCTTGATATTTCGTAGTTGATCAGGAGTCTAATGGTTCTGTTGAAGAGTTAATGTGGAGTAAGACACTTGTAGCTAATTAGGAGTTGAGGAATTAATGCATATCAGGCCACCTGTAGCTGTTCAGAAGTTTAACAATCTCATTACAATTTAAGTATTAGGGGGTTTATGTAGTGCATTATATTAAATATCATTTTGGGATTCAATTGCGTTAAGTAAGTTATTCACATATGACCATTTCCATGAGAGGTAGTCGTAACTGACTAATTTCTCACGATTTTTGAATAGTTCACTTAGCACTCATTGCATCAAGTGATGCTCACAGGGTAAAGAAGTGGGATATTAACTAGTGAAATAAATCATTGGTCTCATTACAATTCTAATTAAGTCATTTGTAGCATGTATTTCTATAAACAGTCATGATAGATTCATATCAAGCCACCTGTAACAAGATTTTCTCTTAGAAAGTTATGTTGTTTTTTTTTTCTATAAATATCGGTTAGATGAGACCGAGAAGCAGTTAGAAGCAAAGGGAGGATTACAGGATTTTTGTTAAAAACTTTGTTCAGACTTCATTTTGTGGGTAATAAAAACCCTGTTTTGTCAATGGTGGTTTAAAAGTGCATCTTTAATTAGCTGTTATCTAGCCACATCAGTTGAAGAGGCCCCCTGCATTGAAGGAGGTTTTTCACTGGTTGTTTTCATTTAATTTCTACTACTCTATTTTTCTGCAAGTCCATTTTCTTTAGTTTTGTTTCATTTAAGTTTGTAACCAAAAGTGTGAGGATAAAAATCACAATTGTGCAAGTCTTATTCTTCTGAGATATTGTATGAGAAATAACTGAATGAAAAATGGAGAAATGAGAATACACAGTTTCTTAGCTTCTTATTGTTTTTGATTACTTATTTTAGCATAGAACTGTCAATTAGCTGTATTAATAAATGTTCTCAAAACCATTTCGAAATGACGACAATTATAACTTAATCTATTGAATATCCAATGCATGCAGTGATTGAGCTTACTCAACACATTGTTAGTTTTACAAACTGTCTTTTTTTCTTTTCTATTTTCAGGTCATTACTTAGTTGCATCACTTGACATTCCAAAATATCATTTCAAGGAGATTGATTCTATCATGTTCCAAAATTGAATGGTTGAATGGCTAACGAATGCAATTATTGAATTACCTTTTGCATCAGTATTACTTTTGGTTTTAAGAATTAGATCCATGGATTAGGACTAAATGGTAGATTAAGACTAAATGGTAGATAAGCTAGATGCTCTATTTCTCTTATTAGGTCCTAACTGGCTAAAAATTATTCTTAGTCCATTATAGGAGTTTATACTAACTTAGGAACCTATCCTTTCTTTAAAAACTCATTAGATCCATGTAAATCTCTCATAGACTATATCTTATTAGGCACCAAGGAACATAAACCCCCCAAAACAAACATAAAATACAAAACAATGAAGTAAGAGAAAAGTTAACTAAGCACATATAGTGCATCACACTTCATCAATCTGCAAACCTCGGTTGATAATTCATGTAAGCAATTTAGGACACTAAATTGACTAAACATTGTTACAAGGTTATGAGACCATGCCTCCTATGTGGCTGTTTCATTAATACAAAATCAAGTCCGAGTTCAGATCTGGAGAAAGATTTGAGCCCTCATAATGACTATTCAAGCTACTTCATAAGATTATTCACATAATTATCCACAAATCAGAGGTTACTAAACTAGTGATCACAAGTATGAATCCTAGAATCGAGCCTTCAATCACATATTCAAGCTCCAATGTTCTCACTGGTTCGAGATGTTAGTAGCCATAGGTTTGAGCACTGGGTTGTGCTTACCATAGGATGTCCTAGGTTCGAGAAAGTGACTATACCCATCACAAGAGATAGTCTTAGATTCCACAGATCACTGTTCTTGTAGTATAAGCTAGAATAATAACCCAAAGCTTGGCCCAAGCTTATTCTTCAATGTCCTTCTCGGCCTCCTTGCTATGTTTTTTATCTCCTCTTTGAACTATTCACTGAGTTCTTAGCTAGAATGATAATTTTCAACTCATATTTATACACATTTTAACCTATAATGAAGAGACACGTTCTTTGGACATGGAGCTGACTTGTTCATGTAGGCTCATGTCGACCAACATTAAAAAATAATTATATTTTAACTTGAATTTTTTTTCTTTCTCTTAATCTAAGAGGAGTTATAAGGCGAGTAATAGATCATTGGAAAGGGGAAAGTGTCCTCTACAAGCTGGTGCCATTTTCATCCTTAATTGAGGTCATTTTTCCATCAATAAAACTATATTTTGTGAATTATCATCATTATTTTATCTATGGAAGCCTTTAGGATTTTATCATGATGTTTTGGAAAATGTTTAGGGCTTCCATATATTTTATCTTTTAAACCTTAAAGTTTATGACATGCAAGGAGAGGGTTTCTTCACTTGTGTTCTATATTTATTAGGGCATCTTCAAAGGCATCATGGGATTTTAGATTAAAGCTCCTTCTTTATTCATGGAATGGACCTATTAGGATTAGGGATTCCTTATTTCATAAAGACTAGGGCACCACGAGCATAAAGTAAGAAGGCTAAGGCTTCATATTATTTTCCAATCCATGCATGATTATTTCATAATGTCAAAGGCTAGGGTTTCATCAATGTGTATGGATAATGACATGGTATACAAGGTAAAGGCTCTTTTACATGGGTTCTTCATTTGTAAGGGTTATGGAAAGTGCATCTAGAATTTCCCTAATAAACTCATGTAACTAGGGTCTAGTCAAGTAGTTTTAGGTCTCCTAGGGTTTGCAAAATATCTAAGGTTAGGGTTTGCTTCAACAATTCAACAACGATGCCATCAATGAAAACTTTATTCAACATATACATCTACTATACAAAGCTAATTATCACTAGTTGTATTTCTAGGAAGGAGTTCCAACTGTGGATTTGGTGGGACTGGTGAAGGATGTGCCAAATAACATTCGTGATCTACTTCAAGAAAACAATTTCCGAAGATCATTTCCACAAAGCCCATTGGTTCATTATTTTCCTCAAGTTGTGTCACAATATGCTTCATGTAGGGCTTGATTTCAACTCGAATATGATATTGATAACTTTTTATGGAAGCCATAAATGAGACCAGTCTGTCGTAAAGTATCCTTGGATTTTGTTGGACCAAGATCTGCTTAGTAGTAAACCTTAGGCTTTTGGAATGCCCACAACTATGATATTTATGCACTGGTGAACTCTATGGTCAGATGAAAAATGGATAAGAATATTTTTGAGTTCACAAATGGTCTGGATAAATGATCTGTCTAACTATATGATCCGTGCATTAGATTTATCCCATTTATCATTGATTTTCTTAGCAATCGACAATTGCATAACATTTACGGATGCATCGAAATCAACCAAACAATTGTGAAAATTATAATTAAAAGTTTCAAAAGTTAATGGAAAATGAGGGTAGAGAGCGTTAGAACTTAATTCGTTGATATTGCGAGAGTTACTGGACATTACCTGAGAAGTAGAAATCTCTTTACCTGCCAAAGTGTGCAATGAGAGTGCTTGAAGAATAAATTCCCATCAGACCGTTGTGTTTGTGAGCTCAAAAATTGAAATGATAGTGCAAGCTATGTTCACATCTTCAACAATGTTGGAATCAATGTTCTCTATCATAATAGGCTATGCTGATGGATTAGGTAGTGTAACTTTAACTGCTGCAACAAGAGTGATGGAATTGTTCTTGTTACTGCTAGAAGTTTTCTTAGATGAAGGAGCACCTCCAAACTTTTTCTGTGAAATTTGAGCTGGGTTGGAAGGTGGCATAAATATGCATAGCAATTATTTCTTAATTTTCTACTTAGAAACAAGTCCCTTGCTCCTCATATTGTAACAATCAGTTGATTGCTTGGGAGGAGCTTCATTCGCTAACAGTTGATCAACACTTTGTTTATTAGTGTTGTATATGATAATGAACATATTCATTGAATGTCCAACACTCGAGTTTTCTTTGGTCACGACAAGTTCACTTTCTTCTTCATCCTTCTCAGGTTTTTCTTCTGTTAATAAGGTATCAATGAGATTAGCCATCATATTGTTTATATTGTGGTTCCATTGTGGGCATATATTTATGAATTTTTTCTTGATGAAAGGTGCAGAAATTATCCATGCCCAAGGTTTCAGCATTCAGTACCTGTTAGAACTCTGAGCATATTTGGCTATTTGAGAGTTGTTGTTCCTTTTAAAGAATGATGGTCTGGAATAATTACTGTTGGTAATGGATGCCTTGCTTGATCATCTCTTCAATTTTGATACTTCATTCATGAGAAGATTCAGAGACTTGGTCAAGCCTTCCATATCGAATCAGTGTTTGTCTTTAGTTTTGTTGGAAGTGGATTGGTTTTTCTTACTAGCTTTTTTGGAGTCTTTGGGATCATCATGATCTATGATGACTCTAGTAGATAAAAAATCCTTTTCAAATGTAAGAGCTTCTGCAAGTTTTAAGGCCAATGTTTCCTTTCGCAACTCTCTTAACGAAAACAAAAATGTGAGTCAACAAGGAAGATGTGTAATGATCCTTCGTAATGTCATTGTGAGGTTGCATATCGGTAGGGAACTTGTTCAACAATTGCATGAATCTATGATTAAAATATTTAATTCTTTTTTTATCTACTATTTTCAAATTTCCAAGTTCTTTTAACAACATGGTGGGAGTCTTATCTTCAGCAAATTTTACAAGAAATAAATTCTTAAACTCCCTCCATTTTTATATTGAATTGGCTAGAAGATTGTGATACCATACAAATGCTCTAACTTCTAAAGTGTACATAAAGAGTCTGCAAGAAACATCATCGAAACATATCTCAAGTTTCTGTAAATGCATGTCGATTTCATATACATGGTCTTCAAATTTGGAGTTCTTTTCTAGATCAAACTTTGACAATACATTTTTTGGATGTTTAGGAATCTTTTGAAGACTGTTGTTGGGTCCCTATAATACTAGTGATTACCCCATTACTATTGTAGTTATACCCCTTATTTATATTGTTGTGCCCCTATTAACCCCATATTGTTATTTCTGTGCCCCATAGAATCCCTCTATTGTTATTTTTGTGGCTTTATATTATTATTGTTAGGTCGACTGGATTATATTGTGACTCCTTAGACTCCTATATATAGAAAGGAGGTTTTGTCATTTGTATCATCCAAGAATTGTTCATTTATGTAATGTAAAGGAGGTTTCCCCCTCAAAGAGGCTGAATTCTAAGGCGTTGATTTTTCTTTTCTATCTTTCCTTGAGCTGGTTTCATAACATTTGGTATCAGAGCTTTGGATTCTAGGGTTTCGCTGCTCCAAACAGGTCATCGTGGAATTTTTGCTATAATTTTTTTTCTGTGATGTTTCAGAAGTCGCAAAAAAAACCCATTTGAGAAGAAATCGCGCTAAACCTTGGGTCCGAATTTCAGATTGTTTCGCGTGATATTGGCGGAGATATGCTCTGAGGAAGTTGGTCTTTTTACAAACTCCTGAATTACATTCAAAACAGGTGACCTAGGGAAAATCGTCATAACGTTCTCTCTGGGAATCGAATTGAAATTTCGTAAGAAGGTATAGAAAGAGGACGGACTATAGTTTTTTGTATATCTGTTTAGAACCAAAGGTCGAAAATTATACACGTGACACTTCATACAAGTTCACTCTTCTGGAAAGGTCTATAATCAGGTCATCTTGGGAGATTGTGCATAACTCTTTCTTGGAGAATCCAATTTGGATCAGACTGGTGGTATTGGAAAGAGGACACAGAGAGCTACTACAGGTCACAATTTCAGAACTAGATGATTGGAAGGTACAGAGATACATCAGAGGAAATATCAAGCTCCTACAAAGTGAAAAAAGGTGTGTAGATTTTTTTTAAATTTTTGCTTAAGCTTGGTTTGAAAATTTATTTTGAAGGAATTCAAAGGGCATAGTAGAGCATTATTATCGGTAACTGATGCTCCGAGGAAAGAAAATGCAAACACCTAGTAAGGAACCTGAAAGCTCTAGCATGACTCATGAAGAAGAGGAAGAAATGCAACATGATATATCAAAATTACAAGACCAAGTGCAACAACTGTCCCTTGCACAAAAAGGAACAGAATCAAAGATGGATGGTTTAAAGAAAGATGTAGAAGCTAAGATGGATGGTTTAAAGAAAGGTGTAGAAGCTAAGATGGACTGTTTAAAGAAAGGCGTAGAAGCTAAGATGGATGGCATGGAAGCTAAGGTGAATGGCATGGACGCTAAAATTGATGGCATGGATGATAAGATGGAAGAATTGAAGATAAATATGAATAAGTTGCTACAAGAAATGGTCACTAAGGGTGAAAGAGTACTAAAGGAAACTCATGATGAGAACAAAAGAAATGTTAATCATGATTCCATAGACTCTAATGTTGGATCGAAGACTCACCATGTTCCAAAAATCGATATGAGGAAGTTTGATGGCAAGGATCCCGCCACATGGATATTACAGATGGAGCAATTCTTCGATCTCAATAATGTGCAAAACACACAAAAGGTACGTATGGCAACTTTATATTTGGAACCAAATAAGTTTGTATGGTATCAATGGCTTTGTTCTCGTAAACAGTTTATCACTTGGGCAATTTTTACGGAAGAATTGATAGCACATTATGAGGATACAAAAAGCAACAATTTTTTTAGCCAATTGATAAGTCTCAAACAAAAGGGTTCAATAATGGAGCACATTGAGGAGTTCCAAAAATTGAACATAAGGGTAAAAGATATTCCAGAGGAGCATAGGATTGATGTGTTCATAGGGTCTTTAAAGGATAATATCCAACATGATGTGCGCCTTTGGGAACCTGATTCATTAGAGAAGGCATTCAGGTTAGCAAGAAAAATGGAAAGCAAAATTATGGCAACTAGGAAGCATACCATTCACAACTATAAAGACGGAAGTGTTGTTGCCCATAGTCTTCCACAACCTACAAGGTTGACACCACAACAATTGGAAGAAAAAAGAGCAAAAGGACTTTGTTACAATTGTGATAGCAAATACACAAAAGGTCATAAGTGTGCTGAGAAGAAATTATTCTACATAGATTGTGAAGAGGAAGAAGAAAAGGAGCAAGAAAGGTCAAAAGAAGAGGATATATTTCAGGAACAAAGCCTAGATGAAGAACAAATAAATCCGACCATATCTTGTAATGCATTGGCGGGAATTACCACTCCTCAAACCATCAAGATAGAAGGACAAATCAAGAAGAAAAAGGTAATAGTGTTGATTGATTCAGGAAGCACCCACAATTTTATTCATTGTAGGGTAGCAAAAGAATTGAATTGCTTCCTATATCCAGCACCAGAGTGTCAAGTGATGATTGCAAATGGAGGAACAATAAATTGTTCTGGAAAGTGCCATAATATCAAGCTATCCATGGGAGAATATGTATTGACTAGCCCAATGCTTTCCATTCCAATGGGAGGTGCTGATGTTGTACTAGGAGTCCAATGGCTACAATCCTTGGGTACAATAGCTTTTAATTTTCAAGAACTTTTCATGAAATTTTCTGTGGAAGGAAAGGAAGTTGAATTAAGGGGTATTGCAGGGAAACCAGGAAAGATAATCAGCTCTAATGGCATGACAAAGCTTCTAAAAAAGGAGCAAAGAGGTGTAATTGCACAATTATGTTCGCTAGATGTTTCCACATTGGAATCATCTATTTCTCCAGATCTCCAAAAAGTCCTGGACAATCATTCCAAGGTATTTGAGACTCCCAAAAGTCTCCCACCTATGCGTGATCATGATCATGCTATTCATCTGATTCCAGGAAGTGTTCCTCCAAACATCAGGCCGTACAGATATCCATATGTCCAAAAACGTGAAATTGAACGTATGGTTGCAGAAATGCTAGAGGCTGGTATAATTCAACCAAGTCAAAGTTCTTTCTCAGCTCCAGTAGTATTGGTGCACAAGAAGGATGGATCATGGCGCATGTGTCCAGATTATAGGGAGCTCAACAAGCTCACTATTAAAGATAAGTTCCCCATTCCTGTCATTGATGAATTACTGGATGAATTGCATGGATCAATTTACTTCACCAAGTTGGATCTTCGTTCGGGATATCATCAAATCAGAATGAAGATTGAAGACATTTCGAAAACGGAATTTAGAACTCATGAGGGTCATTATGAATTTTTGGTCATGCCTTTTGGCCTTACCAATGCACCTTCAACATTTCAAGGTTTGATGAATTCATTTTTCAAACCATTCCTTAGAAAATTTGTGTTAGTATTTTTTGATGATATACTAATCTACAGCAAGTCTTGGAAGGATCATGTTGAACATGTTGACAAGGTGCTACAACTATTGGAGGAGAAACAATTATATGCAAAAAGATCCAAATGTTTCTTTGGAGTCCAGGAGGTGGAATATTTGGGTCATATTGTATCTCATGAAGGAGTTAAGGTAGACCCTAGCAAAATTAAAGCCATTAAGGAATGGAAAATCCCCACATCCATAAAGCATCTGCGAGGATTTCTTGGGTTGACAGGGTATTATCGCAAGTTTGTTAAGAATTATGGGAGAATAGCAGCACCTCTAACAACATTATTGAAGAAAGATTCATTTTCATGGACTCCGGAAGCAACAAAGGCCTTTAAACATCTTAAAGAGGCAATGTGCCAAGCACCGGTCTTAGCTACACCGGACTTCACAAAAACCTTTATTGTGGAATGTGATGCTTCAGGAAATGGAATTGGTGCTGTTCTAATGCAAGATGAAAGACCCATTGCTTTTGAAAGTCGTCCAATCAAGGGAAAGTTTTTAAGCAAAGCTATTTATGAGAAGGAAATGTTGGCAATACTCCATGCACTTAAGAAATGGCGACCCTACCTAATGGGAAGACACTTCAAGGTAAAAACGGATCATGATAGCCTTAAATACTTTTTAGAACAAAGATTATCCTCTGAAGAGCAACAAAAGTGGGTCACAAAGATGTTGGGTTATGACTTTGAAATCATCTACAAAAAAGGGAAGCAAAATGTGGTGGCAGATGCACTCTCAAGAAAGGATGAGGATATGGAAGCATTGTTGTGTGCCATTTCTATTATCCAACCAGATTGGATAAACGAAGCAAAGGAGGAATGGAAGAATGACGAAGAAGTGTGGGCACTTATTCGAAAGCTACAACAAGATTCCAGTACTTCTGATACATTTAGCTGGCAAAATGATTCGTTATGGTACAAAGATCGCTTATACCTCTGTAAGAATTCCCAGCTAAAACAAAAGATTCTTATGGAATTGCACACTTCTCCCTTAGGAGGGCACTTAGGATTTTTAAAAACTTACCACAGGGTTAAGAAGGAATTTTTTTGGGATGGCCTTAAATTAGATATTCAAAAGTTTGTGGCGAAATGTTTGGTTTGCCAACAAAATAAAGTTGAAACAATTAAGACACCGGGTCTATTACAACCTTTATCCATTCCAAGCCAACGTTGGGAGGAGGTTTCAATGGATTTTATCACAGGTTTACCCAAGTCTGAGGGAAAGAGTGTCATCATGGTGGTAGTTGACAGACTTACCAAGTATGCACACTTTTGTGCATTATCACATCCATTTAAAGCCAGTACAGTTTCTACTGCATTTATGGAAACAGTTCAAAAGCTACATGGAAACCCAAAGATTATTGTAAGTGATAGAGATCCCATTTTCACTGGAAATTTTTGGACAAAATTATTTTCTTGTCTTGGTACTCAGTTAGCTTATAACTCATCTTATCATCCTCAATCTGATGGGCAAATTGAGATAGTAAACAAATGTTTGGAAGGATATCTTCGTTGCTTTGTATCTGATAAACATACACAATGGGTCAAATGGTTGCCTCTGGCTGAATGGTGGTATAACACTTCCTTCCATACAACAACAAAAATGACCCCATTTATGGCACTTTATGGGTACCAACCACCATCAATCACATCATATTTAAGAGAAAATTCTAAGGTTCAGGCAGTGGAACATCACATCGAACATCAACAACAAGTCCTCCAACTCTTAAAGGATAACCTCGTGTTGGCACAAAATAGAATGAAACAACATGCAGATCAATCGCAGTGAAAGAAGTTTTGATGTAGGTGATTGGGTATTCCTGCGGCTACAACCATATAAGCAAATGTCCCTAAAGCAAGCTAAGAAGGATAATAAATTATCACCAAAGTATTATGGTCCGTACAAGGTGTTGGAAAAGATTGGTACTATGGCATACAAATTGGAGCTTCATGCAGCTTCTCGATTGCACCCAGTTTTCCATGTTTCATGTCTAAAGAAGGTTATAGGTGACAAGCTCCCAGTTCAAACAATATTGCCAGAACTTGATGAGGAAGGAAAAATTATATTGGAACCGGAAGCAGTCACAGAAACAAGAACTCGACAGCTACGAAATCGATCAATTTCAGAGTATCTTATCAAGTGGAAGAACTTATCCTCTGAAGATTCCACATGGGAGGATGAGAATTTTATGCAGAAGTATCCAGAACTGCTCAAGCGTTGAGGACAACACTTTTTTGAAGGAGAGGGGCATGTTGGGTCCCTATAATATTAGTGATTACCCCATTACTATTGTAGTTATACCCCTTATTTATATTTTTGTGCCTCTATTACCCCCATATTGTTATTTCTGTGCCCCATAGAATCCCTCTATTGTTATTTTTGTGGCTTTATATTATTATTGTTAGGTCGGCTGGATTATATTGTGACTCCTTAGACTCCTATATATAGAAAGGAGGTTTTGTCATTTGTATCATCCAAGAATTGTTCATTTATGTAATGTAAAGGAGGTTGCCCCCTCGAAGAGGTTGAATTCTAAGGCGTTGATCTTTCTTTTCTATCTTTTCTTGAGCTGGTTTCATAACAACTGTCCAAAAGAGCGAGTAGCCCTTGGGCCATCCATTCCAAATCTATGTTAGCCATGTCTTTGTATTTTTCCTCCTCTTCTTCTGAATATGAAGAAGCTTCTCCCTCACCATTCATATATGCATTGTAATAAGGGTGCTCCTCGTTAGAAAAATGAAATCGTCTCCTTCACTATTTAGATTCTCCTCAACAGTTGGAAGTTCCCCTCGATTTTATGTAGGTTCATCCAACTCTTTGAGGGTTATGATAACCAAATATTCCATCGATGAAACCAGTTTAACACAAGTAGTTACTTCTTGCTTATGAGGTAGAATCACAATGACAAGGAGCAGACCAAGATCTCTTGTAAACTGACGAGTGATGGGTCGTGTAAGCCAGAGTTGGTCGTAGGTAACCTCAAAGGGTTGTCCTGGGCTAGAATGAAAAATTTCTTCATTTGACGGAGTATGAGTGGGAGGGGAAATGTGAATGTTGTTTCCTTGCACAAAAGCATGTTTGTTATGATGTGGTGAATTTTCAAACATTAAAAGGTGGATTACCTCCTTCTAGTGCCAGAATGTTGATGATGTTGGATACTGCTAACATGCAAGCGGGTCTCCCCAATGAAAATTCCCAATTAGACTTCACACCGTTTGGTGTGGGAACCCTTTCAGAAATAAGGCTTGATTGCCATATATTCTTAGATATTTTCCATGGCTACAATGGTCAGTACAAGAGAGTAATGCACAACTACTTTTAGATGAATAAGTGAGTATTCCTTGTGGAATGATCAACTGCAGAATGTATCAAGGTTCTTCTACTGAAAGGGAGAGAAAAAATGATCCTTTAAAATCACTAAGTGGGGAAGCTCTTCCCAAGCTTGGATTGGCTGGGCTTTGCCGAACTACCCAAGGGACCTGGAAACAAGCTTCATCGCTTTAAAAGATCAATTACACAGTAAGGCACCTATTCATAAGGGAGGCAGAGATAGTTTTTGATGGGACCCCTCAGGCACTGAATACACAGCCAAAGTAGGATACCACCATTTATGTGCTAATACCTTTCCGCAGGATACATGGAGTCATTGGAGACTGGTTTGGAAAGCGGAAGCCCCTCCTAAAGTTAAATTCTTCTGCTGGCTCCTTCTGAAAGGTAAGATCTTAACAGCTGAAAACCTCAAAAAAAGGGGCATCCCAGGCCCTTCTAGGTGTCCAATCTGTCTTCAAGCAGAAGAGACTATACAGCATCTGTTTATGGATTGCCAAGTGGCTGCAAAATGTTGGAAAGAAATAGCAACTGTAGGGGGAGTAGAATGGAATCCTAAGCCAAACATAGCAGAGACAGTCCAAAATTGGAAGAAACTTTGCCCATGGAAGAGCAAGAAGATCAAATTATCTCAGAGGATATGGAACACTTTACCATTAACACTTCTTTGGAGCATTTGGATAGCCAGAAACAAGAAGGTGTTCCAAGACAAAGGACACAACTCCAGATACATGTGTCACAAAGCTATCAGCTTAGCTGTAGAAGCTGTGACCATTCGTTCCCACAGCAAAATCAATCTCAGCAGCTTCAGTGCTGAAGAGAGAAATTTGATTAATTATGGCAGCATAATCAGTGCCCATGAACAAGAAAAGGATAACTCAAACTCAAAAGAGACAGCTACAGCCTGGAAGCTGAGACCTAAGGAGGAAGAATTCGCCCTTTGGTTAAGCAACTGCAACAAATATTACCTCTTCTTCGATGGGGCCTCAAAATCTAATCCCGGTCTCGCAGGCGCCGGAGGCATCATATGCAATGCAAATGGTAAGACTATCTTGCATTTTGAATGGGGATTGGGTGACCTATCCAACAATCGGGCCGAAGGCCTGGCATTATTCCAAGGATTAAATCAAGTGATCAACCTGGGCATAAAGAAAGTGAACGTCTTTGGTGACTCAGCAATTATCATCCGGCTCATGGAGCAAAAGCGGACTTCACCAAACATTCTACTGCAACAAATCAATAACAGAAATCAAGTTCTGCACAGCATGCTGGAAGAAGCCCACTATTTTCATATCTTAAGGGGACTCAACAAAAAGGCTGACCACCACCCCAACAAAGCTTGTAACCGACCCAAAGGCCAGCTCAGCTGCAATGATCGCGTATCTATCCAATTGCTGCCATGAAAGACACACATCTAATCAGCTCGCGCGGTATCCCATCCAACAGAATCTGCCACAACAACCAAATCAACAGATCCGAGGTCAGAACAGATCAAAATGATAGCAATTGTATCAACAGACAGCACAGAAGCTCATTCCAAAGCAGGGGAACCAAGATTCATAGATCAGAAAATCGTCCTTGTCTCAGGAAAGTTGATCTCAGTCAAGATATGCGCAGAAATATCCAGGGGAGCATCGGGAAGCGTAGATCCCTCTCCCGCCATCGTATCCGCAGAAATTCTTTAAGTATCCCTTCAGCGCAAAAGCTTCAACTCACATTTGAAAATTACCACGGTAATTTCGAGAGAGGAGCCGATTTTGCAGACCATCTTAGTAAGCAGGATAAAAGCAAGATTGTTGAGCGTTTTAGAAGTTTCGCTCTCACTCTGTTATACAGTGGGAGCGCTGTTGAGCTTCACCGATTCCCAATAGGTATTAGCGGCAGTTTCAGGCACTTAACGCGCTGTCTTCTAAGTGCTCTTATCACCTCAGAGAGTCTTAGTAGAATCCTCATCAACAGCCAAGTGAACCGACAACACCAAGGACAAAAACAAAAGAACAGTGTTACTACTCAGACAAAGGATTAAATGGAGCGCCCAGAGGATTGCTTTCACTGCCGTGACCTGAACATGGAATTCAATGAAGTCCGAGCCCAACAAAGAGCATTGGAGGACCTAGTTCGCAGCATGGAGAACCGGATGGAAGACAAAGTCCGCATTCTGGAGAATCGGCTGGAAGAGCAAGTCAAAATCCTCCATGATAAGTATAGAGTAGAAATGAATCTTTTTCTGCACAGGGTCCATACCCTCCATGAACAGTTCAGCGATCTACACAACAGATGCGCCCATGCTGAAGAGAGGATTGAAATTCTCAAGAGTATGCTGGAAAAGAAAGATGCCACTTCCTCCTCAAGCGCCAAGCCAATCGAAGCCGACCAGGACCCAGAGGGATCAACCGCAAGAAAGATGAGCCACATCGAGATTGACTAATCATGCTTTGTAAATGTAAATTTTGGGGACAGCAGTATGTCAATATCTATAGCAGCATAAGTAGCAATAGTAGCAGTCCAGTTAAAGTAAGGACCAAGGAAAAATCCCTTTTTGTAATTCCTTGGCCCCAAAATGCTCCTGAAGCATCCTATGTAAGGCTTTAGCCTCATCTTTTTTCAGTTAATGAACAACACCCGACCTTTGTCTAAAAAAAAAAAAAAAAAAATAGTATTGAGCTAGTACAGACACACAAGCATATAAATATGAATGAATCATTGGACAAACAACGAAATAGTTGACATAGAAGCAATAATTGTTAAAACACATACAACAAACCTTCAACAAGATAAGTACCAAAGCCACTGAAATAATTCAATTTAATTAGTATAGATGAAAACAACATACATCAAAAACATTCAAAGAATAGTCTTACAATATTTACAACATATGCATGAAAGTGTGCTGGCTCAATGAGCTTTGAAATTAAGGAAAATTTCCAAGATACATCAGTATAGTGAACACCACTAGCTCCAATAGTGGAGTGCTCGAGTAACCACTTGTTCCTCCAAAAGAACTATCTTCCTCTCTAATTCTTGGTAGGAGGAGCCAAGGTGAAAATTTATTTGCATGAGCTATGAGGGTGTATATATAACAAATGGGGTGACCATTTACCTCCCTTGTGTCTCTTGGACAACCCTCATCACTATTTGACTTCTCTATGACCTTTTGAATCCTTCATGACTTTTCCCATTTTATAGATGATTCTTGGAATTCCACTTTACATTACATTTCTGACATATTGAAATTACATAACCCATAAATGATTTGGAAAATGGTGACTCATATACATCTTAACATGACACCTTGACAAGACATGACATGACATTGATGAGATGGACTGTGTGATGATATGGTATTTTTAAGTGACTCTTGTTGCTGCTAACTTTGTGTCTCTTTGAAAGATGGGGAATATTATTCTTCTTCCTCCTCCATAAGGCATGAATGCATGGAGTATTCAATGCGATATTGATTTGCAGCTGCTGTTGCAATATGATGTCCCTTTATCTTCCTTAATTGATCAACTTGTCTTTGCAGCTGAAAATGTGTCTCCAAGCATGGTCACCTTCTTCATATCCTTCATCACCATCTTGCCATAACATGATATAATACCTGCAATTGAAATCCGCTCATGACAAGATGACATTAGTTTGATAAAATCCTAGTCTAACATGCTTCATGACAACCATTGATGTAGCTAGAACTGGGTGATATGATGGGATACATGCGAAGAGAGTGTGTAGTTGCGTAACTTAGGAGATAAGGGGTTAGGACTAAGACATAAGACTATGCAGTGCGTAGTTCAGGAAGGAAAAGACAATAAAATTGCGTAGTTGAGGGGCTCAAGGAGCCAGGATGAAGGGTTGATGCTTGAGGTTGCCCACTGGGAAATCCTGGAGGGAAAAAGGCCAAGGGATTGTGCAGTTGTATAGTTCAAGAGGTCAAGGCTAAGGCTTCTTTCTTGAGATTGTGTAGCATGCAAAGAGGGTGAATAAAGGCAAGGGTTGCGTAGTTCTCGAGCTCAAGGGTCAAGACTAAGCACTGAGACAATGCAATGTGCAGTTTCTAAAGGGAAAGGACTACACATTACATAGTTCTCGGAGGCAAGGTGTGATATTGAGGTTTGAGACTATGCTGTGTGCAGTTTAGGAAGGCTAAGCAAGTTCAAGTTGCTCGAGAAGGTATTTTTCCAGATTTGGCTAAGTGTAGGATCAGTAAGCCCAAAGTGAACAAGGAAAATACTGGAGCATGATCAAACACTTAGAATAACTAATAACAGAACACTGATCACTTTGAACACATGAAAAGCATAATTCCCCCAATGCGATGACAATGCAATAGTTTTCACCAAGTGCAACACTACATGTACACTTTGCGACAAAGATCATGACACTTGTGCAAAAGTGCTTGAAACTTTGGGAATGAGTGCGATACATGTCTACATGGTAAGAATGACTCATTAACACCATGATTACCCCTTGAAACAAGTCACAACTACATACGTGTGATGTGCGATGCTTGTTATGCTAAAAGACAACAATTTTAGTTTCTTCTGAACATGACAAGAACACTTAGAGAAAACACATTTGATGACTCTTAATACTTGTGACAACAACATGCAAAGTCAAAGCATGCTCCAAAATTTGGATGTAGGCCAAAATTTTGGAGGGCGTTGTAGCAGCGAAAACAAGTACATACTCCTCTTTCATAGGAATGGATTAGTTTGAATTTTGAATAGGGTTGAAGGATTTTAGGTGAATACCATTCACTTGATCCAAAAATTTACCATTTACTATAGCTAGCTTCATGGCTCTTTAGAATTTGTCCTTTACAACCAGAGATGGGATGAACCACTACATCCATAGTTTACATAGATTCTTTAGTATCATATAAGAGAACCGTGACCTTAGAGACCTTAGAATTAGCATCTTTTTACATCATCCTTCACCTATTCTAAATTCCTTTTCACTTTCCTATTACTCCATATTTGTCCATTATAATAATTATATGTGGGATTTAGACATACATATTTTTCCATTGCATTTCCTTAGTATTTTACATTATTTTATTATTAAACATTGGAAAAATATCATATTTGTACTTATCTTTGAGCTATTGTGCAAGGAAAAAGTGCCAACAAGGTTGTTGTGAAGGTTGTAATGTTGCCACAAGGTATATCTTGGTTATAGTTATTGTTACCCATTTGTTGCAACTCTAGTGCTACAACTCATTGTTGAAACTTTGGTGTTGCAACTCACTATTAAAACTTTGGTACTACAACTTTCTGCTGCAAATACCTGTTGTAACTCTGGTGCTGCAACTTATTGTCACAACCCGTTTCTACAAGTGTGGTGCCACAAATTGTTGTTGCAACTCTGGTGCTACATCTCTCGTGCTGCAACTCTTGGAACCAAAAATTGACACTAGAACTATAAGCTATCAAAAAATGATGCTACAACTCTTGAAACCATGAGTTAACACTAGAATCATGAGTCATTGGAACCTTGAGCTGATATAAAACTCGAGTTGATTTTTTCTACATAGTTGTTATTCCACTATTTCAATATCGATCAATATGTTGGAACGATGTCACTACTGAGAGGGTGGGGGGTGAATCTATAGTGATACAACTTATTCAAATTTTAACCTTTTTTTTTTTTCCAGCGTAGTAACAAAGAATACATAACATATTATCAATAGAATAGAACATGTAACATCATCATGAAATCAACACATATGAACCGTGACAAACATAAAAGCCATCACGCACAAGGGACACAAGTATTTCTAGTGGAAACCTTCAAGGGGAAGAAAACCACCCAACTTATGCTACGTTGCTTCTCTTATTTTATTGATTCTTCAAATAATTTCATTTGCATCGTTTAGCTAGTCACTACTAGGTAGGAAACCCAAATTCCCTATTAATTGTTTTGTAGCCACAACCAAATAGGATTCACTACTCCTATCTTGAAAAGCCACCACTTGCTAGAGGCCCCAACCTCATAAAACTCTCAGGGCCACACTTTCATTCATTTTTAGACTGGGCCATAAGTACAATATACTTAACATAAACACCATCACAGTCCAAGTATCTATGCAACTCAAAGAACACCACACTCTCTCTGAGACCCCAAACTCATCATGACAACTCAACATGAAAACAACTACAACAACATACTCACATAATACTCATCCAACAACATGCTCACTCAATACATCAACAAAAATACACTTCCATCATCATCATCTTAGCCACATACCAACCTATGTTGCACAATTAGCTCAATAGACAATAACACATAAACTCACTTGAAAACATCATATAATACACTCTCACACAATTTATACATCAACATCAACATCAACATACATGATTATCACAATCACTTTTACAAGGATTTTGCACCATGAATGAAACATATACACTTCCTTGACTACAATTTCTATACATACACATATATTTTGATAGGATTTATATTCTAGCACCATACAAACACACCTTCAAACTATGCCATAAATCATTTCTATTACTAATATCTAGGGAAAATTTTAGGGGCTAATATTCACAAGTGGGCTAATTTTCAATTCTTTTTTCCCTAAAAAAATTGCCAATCCTCATTTTTCTAAAAATATTTCACCCAAGTTTTATAGTATAAAATTATTTTACCTGAGAAATCGCCAAAAATTTATAGATACTCTATAAAATCATTATACATTTAAATTTCCAAGCATTTTACAATTTGCATATTAAGGACTAGTAATATTCTCTAAGGTTTCTCAACTTTCAAATAAATTCCCATCCTTAAAATTTTGCTTTCTGTTACACAAAAATATCGTCATCATGATTATTTGCAGTCAGTATGGGTATATCATCACTTGTACTGTCCTCCTAAGCAAGTATTAGACCTCAGCTCTCCAAATCAAGCTTTAGAAATGAGAGCAAGACATTAAAAATCAATGTAACTCTGGTTCCGCACTTTCTCTCATGGTCACTTGCGGCCCCGCACCTTCTGTGTACAAAAACTGCGGACCTGCCCACTCTGTCCCTAACGGTGTAGGTGCGGACCCCTGTGAAAGTCAAAAGGCGCAAGTTTTATCTTAAAAAACTCACTTTGGGTTAATTCTAGAGGTTTCTAGAAGGAATTTTGATGTGGATTGTTCGCTCTGAGGTGGTTCATGCATCCCAAAAGAGAAGGAGCTAATCCCTTGATGAGAGGAGCTATCCCTTTGAAGGAGGGCTTTATCCCTTTGTGTAGAAATTTTGAATAATATGACACATATTCACAGAGATTATCCTGATTATACACTTATAAGCGGAACATGCATAATACATAACCTCCTCTACGTTGATCATCAATTTACAAAAGCAGAAACATTCACAAGCGCACATAGAAGCATCAATCAAACGCATTAACACAGTATGTATCCCGGGGAAAGCATCTCGCTAAAAACCCCAACTATCTGTATATTATATTGATTGAATCATGTAATATTACAAAGTACAATGCTTATCACAAGCAATCCAGTACCAGCTCCACCTATTACACACAATACAGCTCAGATTTGATCTCCAAATCTATTCCACTGCTTGCCTGCCTCTCCAGCTCAATACCTGCTCAAGAACTGATGAGAATGGCTTACCAAACTCGTATTTGACCTGCAAATAATCACTCACACTTTGTTGGATGTGAGCACAGGCTACAATTCTTGATATTGGCCAATTCATAGGCATTTTCAATCCCTCTGATTGTGCAAATCATCATGCACAACTATAGTCACAACTGATAGCAATTTGATCCTCTAACACCTGTCCCTGCTGAACTGAACATGCACTGACATGAAACTGAGTTAACTGATGTATTCTATAGTTGTATTATGAGTTAATAATTAGTTTAACAACTCATCATTAGTCTATTTGCAGTTAGACTAACTACAACTAGTTTAACAAGGCTAAACTGAACACAACTCCATCAACTGCACCTCCAGTCCACTAAACTCAACTCACTTGAGTTCTAACCGAAGTCCTGCATGAAAATATTAGTCATACCATAGGTAACCACGTATTTCCTTCTGGGATCTGCATGTACCACATCCGTAGCTCATCCTGAAGTGCTCCAAGAGAATAAGATCAAATTTATAGTCCAAATATTATTACGAGATAAAAATATTTGACTTTTCTATTTTTGACAGCCAGTCTAAAATAGACTTTTATCACCCACACTGTGGCCACCCACACTTTGGTCACCCACACTGTGATCACTCACACTGTGATCACTCACACTGTGGTCACCCACACTGTAATCATCCACACTGTGATCAAAAATAGAACTTGCGCCATAATTTGCCTGCGGGCCCACTTAGTGAAGGCGACTCTTTTCACTAAGCTCCATCATCTTGTTGCATTCTCAACAAGCATTTCTTGTTGCACACTTTTCAACACTCCCTCTCAACAAGAAAGGCTTCCTCTCAAACCCGATCCTGTAACTCTGGAATGTTCTCCATGCAACACATCTGGCCGGTCCACTTGCTCTGTCATCAAAGTCTTTGACTGCTATTGCCTCTGTCGACTGAAGACTTTGCATCTCTGTGCTCTTTAGTATCTGACTACTCTAGCCTCTGTCACTTTGATCTCTGACTGCATCTGTGCTGCTGCTGGTTCTATCTCCCAGCATTGCATCCGCACTGCACCTCCCAACTGACCTCCCTATTGGGCTAGAAACACCCTCTGATGCTGAAGCTCTACCTGCTGCTGACAAGTGCTCCCTCTCTGACATCTGCACTACTGCAACATCTCCATGCATCTCGCACCATTGCACACCTCTCTGTGCCACCTAGCACTATAAAAAACACTTGTTCCTCTCGCATTGCTGCAGCCTGCTAGCTATGCACTGTCCTGGGATTCCCTGCACTGTCGCTCTCTCTGCCATTCCATCCGCATCTGTCTCTATCCATTCAATCAGTTCCTACTACTACACATCAGGGCTCCCGTAGCAAGGTCTCATCCAAGAGGTTGGGTACCTCAAGGATCCTGCCCGTCCTCCTTGGGACAATCAATCCACATCACCCCACCTCCTACCTGGAGGTATGGCTGCATGCGATCCCTCAGCCCACCTGGCTCGAAGTTTCCCCCTACTAGAGGTCTCTGGATGAGTAGATGTCTCTACTCGATCTCCTCTCAGCTTCCCTTGTTGTGGCTCCTCCACAACCTCTTGAAGCTGCTGCACCAATCGTGGCTCCTCCACAATCGTCTGAGACTTCTTCTGGCTCTGCATGTTGAGAGGTAATGTATGCTCCCTCTCAACCACCAAGTCTCCATCAGTTGCCTCGCTGCTCAAGGCTTTGCATGCATCTTGAACCTCAAGAGCATACAGGTTCTTGACCCGTGAACCCTCCTCATGACAACGAAAGCATCTCACCTTCGACTTGTCAACCTTCTTCCCATCATTGGAAGAACTGGATTCGGAAAGAGAAACCTTCTCCTTCCCCTCCTTCACCTTACTCGCTAAGGCACAGTTCTCCTCATCATGCATAGATGAAGAACTGTCTCTGGTGCTCCGTCTAATCTCCTCCTGCATCAAATCCGACCATAGTCGTTCCCAATTTGGCAGTTTCTCCCTTCCATTCACCGAGTCCTGGTAGCTATGCCAACTCTTAGGAAGGTCAAGGAGTGCTAGACTCACCATCCTCATCCGACAGTCACCCCCACACTTCCCAGCTCATCCCGGCATTGGGTGAACTTCGTGAGATACTGGGGCATACTGTCTCCATTCTCACACTGAATGTTTCTGAGTTTTATCTCTTGATTTGGAATTAAATTCGAATTCCACCAGCTCAAAACTCAACTGCTTCCGATCTAGAATTCGTGAGAACAAAGTATTTCTTGTACAGAGATCGACTGTATGGGCATTCACCAGATATCTCACCTTCCAAAAGAAGGATGAATCCAGAGGCTACCTGGCCCGATCATAGACTCTGCCTGAAGAAATAAAATGTAAACACTTCCTAAATAATAGATCTGATGATCAATCCTCGCTTGATATCCTGTAAAAATCTCTTCTACAAATCAAGCAGCTCCGATACCATGTAGAAATTTTGAATAATATGACACATATTCACAGAGATTATCCTGATTATACACTTATAAGCGGAACATGCATAATACATAACCTCCTCTACGTTGATCATCAATTTACAGAAGCAGAAACATTCACAGGCGCACATAGAAGCATCAATCAAACTCATTAACACAGTATGTATCCTGGGGAAAGCATCTCGCTAAAAACCCCAACTATCTGTATATTATATTGATTGAATCATGTAACATTACAAAGTACAATGCTTATCACAAGCAATCCAGTACCAGGTCCATCTGTTACACACAATACAGTTCAGATTTGATCTCCAAATCTATTCCACTGCTTGCCTGCCTCTCCAGCTCAATACCTGCTCAAGAACTGATGAGAATGGCTTACCAAACTCGTATTTGACCTACAAATAATCACTCACACTTTGTTGGACGTGAGCACAGGCTACAATTCTTGATATTGGCCAATTCATAGGCATACTCAATCCCTCTGATTGTGCAAATCATCATGCACAACTATAGTCACAACTGATAGCAATTTGATCCTCTAACACCTGTCCCTGCTGAACTGAACATGCACTGACATGCAACTGAGTTAACTGATGTATTCTATAGTTGTATTATGAGTTAATAATTAGTTTAACAGCTCATCATTAGTCTATTTGTAGTTAGACTAACTACAACTAGTTTAACAAGGCTAAACTGAACACAACTCCATCAACTGCACCTCCAGTCCACTAAACTCAACTCACTTGAGTTCTAACCGAAGTCCCGCATGCAAATATTAGTCATCCCATAGGTAACCACGTATTTCCTTCTTGGATCTGCATGTACCACATCCGTAGCTCATCCTGAAGTGCTCCAAGAGAATAAGATCAAGTTTATAGTCCAAATATTATTATGAGACAAAAATATTTGACTTTTCTATTTTTGACAGCCAGTCTAAAATTAGACTTTTATCACCCACACTGTGGTCACCCACACTTTGGTCACCCACACTGTGATCACTCACACTGTGATCACTCACACTGTGATCACTCACACTGTGGTCACCCACACTGTAATCATCCACACTGTGATCAAAAATAGAACTTGCGCCATAATTTGCCTGCGGGCCCACTTAGTGAAGGCGACTCTTTTCACTAAGCTCCATCATCTTGTTGCATTCTCAACAAGCATTTCTTGTTGCACACTTTTCAACACTTTGAAGGAGGACCTAGTAACCTCCCTCCATTGCACTATAAATACAGGAATTGGGCTGGTTGCTAGGGAGGTTAGAAGCTGAACATTTTTGAGGGTAAATGCTGGTGAAATCAAGACTTCCTAGTTAAGCCTAAAGAGGAGAGATCACATACCTCTTTGGTTTCATTGGGGAATGAGTGAAACTTGTCAAAGCAGAGGAGAATTCTTGCTGGACCCTGGGAGGAGCTTGTACAGCGTCAAGGCAAAGGTTGTAAGGTTCTTCTTCTTTTGAATTAATACAATCAAACCCATTTTTCTCAACAAGTATCTTATGTTATTTGTTTCATGGACTCCTTGACTTTCATGTTAAATATGTTTTATGCAATTGGCTTTTCAGGTGCTATTTAATTTGTTTGCCTTGTTTGTGTTTACAGATTCGCGAAAAGGAGCTCATTTGGATCGAAGGAGTGAGGGCATCCACAAGCTAGCGTTGGACCTAAGGTAGGCCCTAAAAACACTTGTTTGCTATTGTCTATCAAAGCATATTTAGAGAAAGATAGTGTCTAGTTGGTTTGCTTGTCATTAGGTCTTCTTTAGATTCTAGGAAGGTCTATCTTGTCCGCAAGATCGACTTATTCCGTGTGACAGAATGGCGACCATACTGGGGACTTGATTATTTTCCTTGTTTTTACTTTGACCTGAGAAACTCTATTTTTGTTTCTGTTTTTGGCTTGTTGTGTGTAAAATTGGGTAGAGTTTGTAGATCCAGGGTTATTTTTTGTTTTTCATAGCTTTGGGAGAGGACCGCACCCTAGCCGTTTGACACAGTGCATACTTACCCGCAGCTTGGCTTTTAGCACAGAGCGGGACCGCACTTGTGCCAACTGTGGACCTGCGGACCCTGTCAAAATTTTGAAAACCCTAAAATTTCCTCTGTCAGTCAGCTTAGTTTGTCTTTAGAAATTGTTATCCACTGCCCAGACCTGCATATAACTTGTCAGAAGCTTTCCTTGGATTGATTTCGTCAGTGTTAGGGTTTTAGGTGAAATTCCTAGGAGTTTTGCTTGTTGGGTTTGTTTTTCATTTTGGTTGTGTAGTGGCTCTGAGCTTAGAAGCTGTAGGGACTTTAGATTACCTTAGTGTCTACCAGCCTTCTTATGAGTCTGACCATGTATGAAATCTCCCCTTGCTGAGGAATCCGCTTTGTATTTTCTCATTTCAAAACTTCGAAAAGCTTGTGTTTGAGAGTTTGGATTTTCATTTAAAAAAAAAAAAGAAAACGAAATTGGTTGTTCTTGACTGATTTGTGATTCTGCATGAATTAGTCCTTAGCTTACATCTAGCTGAGTAAAACATCCTCTAAAAAGACTTTTAGTAGGCTTTGACTTCAAATAGGTTTTTATAGTTTGTAGCTCTCAAAGTTAGTTATTTTTATTAGTTTTGAGTGTTTTATTTACAAAATATAAAAAAAAATAATCTCTTTTGAAAAAGTTTGTTTTTTGTAGTGATTGAGTGCTTTGAAACGAAAAGGGAAATTTTTGTGAAATAATTAGTTGTCTCGTTTTGAGTGCTTTGGAAAGGAAAGGCTCTTCTTTTAATTTGTTTAATTGAGAAAGATTTGTGTTTACAAAGTATTTGCATTCTCAAACTCTTTCTTAGTTTAGAAGTTCATCGAAGAAAAAGATTGTTTGGATCATCTTAGGTGCATTTTTAGTGATTTTGAGTCGAGTCTTCATACCATGAGTTTCATCTCCGCACCTTTGGACTTAAAAAAAAACCACTAAAATTAACGCTTAAAGTAAAATTCACCTAATAACATTATTATTTCTAGGGTTCTGATACACCAACTTAGCTTAGGCTAGTGTCTTGGAGTAGGAGAGTAATTAACTCTCCAAGACAGTAAAAACAAACAAGTAGCTGTATCTTGTGGTAGGGAAGAAATCCAATTGTTGCATTTATGCTCTGGGAAAGCTCCTCTTAAAGGAGAAGCGCGAGATCGTGTCTGAACCAGTGTGGGAATCAATCCTTCCTCATTGGGAACGACGCCAGATATTCATGTATTACAAACGGTAAACCTCGGATTAACCATTCCTGGGGTCACTTGTTGGTAAACCTTGGATTATGTCAAGGAGCCTTCAAGGGGATTGAGCTTGCTCCTCTGCCCTTGCGTGCGTATCGGATCGTAGACTGTTCCCCCAGGTTTATTCGTCTCAGTTGGTAACCTTAGCGGCCATATTCTTTAGGACTCTTCCTAAGGTGACAGTGGTGGGAAGATCCCACTGTACCTGGAGCAGATGTCGGCTAGACTCACTTGGATTTTCTGGGGGGTTCACTTCACTCGAGATGGTTAAGTGGAGGAACTTGTGCCAATCTATTCATTAAGCAGGTTGCTGGGGTAACTGTTCCAACCGCCATTTCTGTACTGAACTCTGCGACGTTGGATTTCATCACCAACTAGTGTTTTCGGTTCGGAAAGTTACTGTTTGTGTGTGTTTGATCTCCTAGATTCTTTAGGCGTATGATTGAAATTTGTTTGGTTCTTTAGAGACTTTAGGTGCTTTTCATTGAGATTTTACTTTGTTTGCGTGTGAAGTAGTTAAAAGTCTTTAACTGTGGCTGAATTACCAAGATAGTCCCGTAGACTTCGGGGCCAGTCTCCTGAGATTATAAACGTGGCTGAGTTACTGAGGAAGTCCCGTAGACTTCGGGGCCAACCCCCTGAGGAAGTACCAAGCCAACTTGAAGGCTTAAAAGTCCTCGTAACTCCTAGAGACAGTAGAGTTGGGTCACAGGAAGAAGGATAATCTTCTTTGATAGTACATCCTGATTTTCAAATGCCAGTAGCAGAATATAATCCGCAGTCAGTGTCTGTCTCCGAAATCGCTGGTAGCTTTTTATCTACTAGCGATATAGGTGAAGAACCCGAAATATCCGAGCCTGAAAGTGAATTTGCTGCTACTCCGACATCGGGGTTTGTTTCTCCATCTTTTAGTGGTCCTGGTTCACCTAGGGTAGAAAGAGTAATCACTCAAGATCTTCCTTCTGGATTGATTTCTATTGAAGAACTTGCTCCGGAAGAAGAAGAAGTAGGCATCCCTATCCCTGAAAATCAACCTACTATTGAATTAAGGGAGCGTGAACTAGGAGTTCGCCTAGGAGTAGTTCTTGGTATCTTTCTTTGACTAATTATTTAGAAAACTCGGGGTTAAGTTTTTCACCACCTCGTGGTCCTTATCACTCAACACCTAGATGTTTTTACACTCCCGTCAATATGGCAAGACAGTCGTCCATGTTTACTCAATCGCTTGAATCCTTTTTGTACGACGGTCCATCTATTCCCTCTGGGTATCAGTCTCTTTCTGGTAGTTTTTTGGGAGCATCTCCTCAACCCATTGAGCAAGGGTTATTAACTGGAAGCAATGGTACAAAGCCGTTGAGCGTAGAAGACATTCTTATGATGTCAGGTTCCATTCCCAATCCTCAACCTCAAGGTGGCCAGTTACCGCCTTGGGGGCAACCTCAATTAACGCCTGGGGGGCAACCTCAAGGTACACAATTTGCATCTGGGGGGCAACCTCAAGGACAGTACATACCTACGGGACAGTACGTTCCTCAAGGTCAACCCCAGACTCAATATGTACCCCAAGGTCAACCCCAGTATCAATTTATACCTCAAGGTCAACCCCAGTATCAGTATGTGCCTCAAGGGCATCAACCCCAAGGTCAATACTCGAACCAAGGTTTCCAACCACCCGAAGGTCAAACGTTTGTTCAAGGAATGGGAAATGTACCTTTCAATTATCAATCCTACCCTCAACCCGGTTATGGTCTTCAGTATTCTTAACCAGTTATGGGTCAGTACCCCAGAATGAATATAGTGTGGGATTCATCGCAAACCCAACAGGTGTTGCAGCCAAGTGTACAGTTGTCATCTCAAACTGGACAACCCTTAGTTTCTGGTACATCCCAGCAACCAGTCCAGTCTAACATTCAAACTTCTGTACCTTTGGTAGTTTCTCAGCCTGGGCCTAGTACACCTCGTACTCCGCCTCAAATGACTGCTACAACTACCGCTACATCTGTTCAATCTACCCCACCTACTTCTGGAGTATCGATAGCTCTGGTTTCTACTATTCCTGTATCTACTCCTCAGACATCTTTACCACCGTCTGGATCTATGATTCAAACTTCTGTTCAGATGCCTGTAGGACAACCTGGTTTAAGTACGGTTGTCACAAGTCAACCACAATTCACCTATCAACCGTACCAGGGACAGTACCAATTCGGTCCTGCTGTCCAGCAGCCAGTTTATCAGTATCAACCGTATCCTGGGTACACTTATCAACAACCTCAACAACCCCAGTATGGTTCGGTTAATCCTGGTTTTCCGGGAGGATACAATATCCCAAACGCGATTCCTATTCCTAGTTATCCTGGATATCCTCCTCCTGGGGCTGGTCTCATGACCCAGAGTTTTAGGGATCCTAATCAGCAGCTACCATTTATCGCAACTTTGGACTTGCTTGACTTGTCACACCTAACGAATGATCCCATTAATTATCTTCTGCTTTGGCCGCCAATGCCGAATAAGTTGCCCAGTGACATTCCCAAGTTTGAAGGTATATCAGGAGAGGATCCGTCGAACCATGTGATGACTTACCACCTCTGGTGTGCATCTAACTCCATCACAGATGATTCGATCCGTCTTAGACTTTTCCAGCACACTCTAATTGGTCTCGCGGCCAAGTGGTACATTGAGTTACCGCGAGGCACTTTTTATAATTTTAGTCAGTTAGCTACCTCGTTTCTAACTCATTTTCAGTTGCCAGTCCGAGATGACAATGGCACGGAATTGTTAACTTCGCTAAAAAAATCAACATCCACGTACATTTCAGATCATATTCACGAGTGGAGACGTCGACGCCGTTTAGTGAAGGTATTTATTCCGGATCAAATCTTGGCTGAGTGGTTTGTAAAATCTTTGTTGCCAAAGATCACTAAAGATGTTGCTAAAGCTAGAGTTGTTACTGAGGAGCAAGTCATTGCTCAAGCGCAGTACCTTGACTTGGTCTATACTCAGTCAGGTACGTTACATGAAAAAATCCCCGATCTTCCCAAGTCAAATCAAGTCGCTGCAGCTCCTTCGGGATCTCATGCCGCCGATGGTATGATCAGCACGGTTAACACTAAAAGTAAGAAGAAGTCTTCCAAGAATTCTTCTCCTATCATAACCTTGCTTGATTCCCCAACAGGAGATTCTTCTGCAGAGATTTCCACCGATATTCACGTTGTAGAGTCATCTATAGCCAAATCAAAATCCGGTGGGAAGAAGAAAGGAAAGAAGAAGAATAAAACGGACAAAAGTTCAAAGGAGAAACCTGAAAAGGCAGAATCCAATGACGAAAAGTGCAAACCTCGTTATCCTTGTCTCATTTGTGACGATGAACATTTTACAAGAGACTGCCCTCATCGTGCAGAGGTTGCGAAGATTGTCAAGGGCTCCCAAACTCCTGTTGTTTTGAAGGATCCTTTTCCGGCTCAAGACAACAAGATGATAGGTTCATCCTCGAGTGCCAATGAAGAACCCATACTGATGATGTCCCATGTTAGGATTGCGACTCGATCGCAAGATTATGGTAGTAAGAGTCCTGTTGATGGTAAAGAAGCAGAATCTTCTCATTCTAATCCATCAACCTCAGCTCCCGGTTCCGATCCACTACAGATCGAGAAACCTAATCCAGACTTAGTAATCAAACCGCCCGCCAAGGGTATACTTCGAAAGTCAGCTTTCAATCCACATGCGAGAGCGGCTCAGAATTATAACATTGTTGAGGATTTAGCTGTTTCACCCTCAGCAATGTCGGTTTTGGAAGTGCTGCAATCATGCCCAACACAACGTAAATTACTTTTGTCAGCTATAGGAGCTGTTGATATTCAGGACCCGAACCTAATAATTTTCGATCTAGAAAATAGTACACCATGTTTGCCTCATCAAATGGCTTTCCAGATACCAGTGATAGTAAAAAGCAGGCCTATTCATCGGACTGTAATTGATGAGGGAGCTTCAACGTGTATTATGCCGATACAGTGTTGGAGATCGCTTAGTTCTCCTTCACTAAATCAATCCCCGACGATTCTAAAGGCCTTTGATGGCCGTGGGTTTCATCCTTTTGGCATTCTACAGGATTTTCCTATAGGGGTTGAAGGAAAAACCGTTAGTCTAGATGTGGAGGTGGTTGATGCCCCTCTAGACTACAACCTTCTCTTGGGTCGAAGTTGGTCTTACGCTATGACAGCGGTCGTTTCATCGGTCTTTCGAGTAATAAAATTTCCACACAATGGAAAGATCGTGAAAATAGACCAGCTGGCTTACTTTTCATCCGACTCAGCCTCTTCGGAGAGTATTCAGCATGTTGGTAAAAAAACTATCCCATATAAGGATGTTGGAGTAGGATTAGTTAAAGATGCCGGTTTACTGGGAACTTTTCCTTTTCCTCCAATCAACGCATCATATTCATTTGCAACCATTCATATGATTACATCAGACACCATTTTTTATGATGATCCTTGGATCATTCCTTTTGAATCTGAGATAGACTCATTTGGTGATTCCATGCCTTTGAGTCCATATGAAATTGCCTATGAAGCTGTGCAGTCGTTTGCTGACTCGCTTTCAACCAGAAATGACTTAATGAATGTGGTCTGTGAGGAATCACTTTTCACATCAACCTTGGATTTAACTACGTTTTCTGAACTTGTTCACTCTGATGAGAAAATTCGTGAAATCCTATGTATAGATGATTTACCATGGGAAGATCTCCATCACCGATCTTCGTTTTTACCTGAGGATGATCATTTTGAAAATGATTCCTCATCAATATTTACAACCGAATATGTCAAGGAACCTCAGAATCCAATGAAACATCCCGATTCAGAGTTAAATTTGGGGAACATCTCTCGAACTATTCCTATTGACATTTCGGTTAAGCCCGGAATTACAGAAAACATTCATATAGGTGCCTCGTGTACAGATGACGAAATTCAATTATATAAGCCCTATTTCAAGAATTCTGCGACGTGTTTGCCTGGTCCTATGAGGAAATGACAGGAATTGATCCCACGATTGTTGTTCATGAGATCAAAACTTACCCGGACGCTAAAACCGTCTGGCAACGTTTGCGTCAGATTCACCCGCGAAAAGCTGCTGCAATTAAAGTAGAAGTTGAAAAACTATTGAAAGCAGGTTTCATTTATCCGATCCCTTTAACGGATTGGGTATCGAATATTGTTCCGGTTAACAAAAAACAAGGAAAAATAAGAATATGCATCGACTATAGGGACATTAATCGAGCCTGTCCAAAGGACAATTATCCAACTCCCTATATCAATCAAATCATTGATGATTGTGCCGGCAGCGAATTATTTTCCTTCATGGACGGTTTTTCCGGATACAATCAAATCAATATTCTACTTGCTGATCAACCAAAAACGGCTTTCATTTGTCCATGGGGGACATTTTCTTATTGCAAATTACCTTTTGGGCTTAAGAATGCCAGAGCAACTTTTGAAAGGGCGATGTCTTATGCGTTTCATGACATCAAACACATTGTGCAACCCTATCTCGATGACTTGCCTGCTCATTCATTACATCGAACTGATCACCTCGTCCATTTACGAGCAATCTTTATGAGGTGTAGGCATTATCGGATTTGTTTGAACCCACACAAATGTGTCTTCTGTATAGAAACGGGTCGATTGTTGGGGTTTGTAGTTTCGAAACCCGACATTCGCATTGATCCCTCGAAGGTCGAAGCTATCATCAAATTGCCTCCTCCTTCGAGTCTTCGCCAACTCCAAAGTTTGCAGGGGAAAGCAAACATTTTACGACGATTCATTCCTAACTACGCCGAGGTTACAAAGGGTTTTACCCGGTTGTTGAAGCAAAACACTCAATTCTATTGGGATGAGATAGCTCAGAAATATTTTGATGCACTCAAACACGCGTTGACCCATGCACCGTTGTTGCATCCTCCCAACTACAACTAGGATTACTTCTTGTATCTCGCCGCCTCTCATTCCACCATTGGGATGGTATTAGTTCAGGAAGATGAATCAGGAACGGAACATGTGATATATTACCTCAGTCGCACGCTAAACCCAACTGAGCTAAAATACTCGCATGTGGAGAAATTGGCATTGGCAGCTGTGCAAGCTGTCCAACGTTTCCGTCACTACATTCTACTATGTAAAACTACGGTAATTTCGGATTGCAACCCTATGCTCTACATTTTGACCAAGCAATTACTAGGGGGAAAGTACTCTAAATGGATCGTTATCCTGCAAGAGTTCGACTTGGAGTTTGAGAAATCTAAGTCTAAGAAATCTTTAGTTTTTGCGGAATTAATGTGTGACTTCCCGCGTGCTGACACAGAAACTGTGGCGGAGGAACCCATTGCGGACGAATCCTTGTTTCTAATCAACACTTTAGATCCGTGGTATGGGGATATCATTGTTTATCTCCAGACCCAATCCTTTCGGCCAGAAATTTCAAGGTCAGAACGTCGGAAAATTCGATTCCAGTCCCAACAATTCAGGATTATCAGAGATACTCGTTATCGCCATGGGGCAGACTCTATTTTTCGACGTTGCTTAACTCACGAGAAAGCTGAAAGGGTTCTAAATGACTGTCACGCTGGAGCGTGTGGCAGTCATATGTCTGGGTTTGCCACAGCCCAAAAGATATTGCGCGCTGGCTACTTCTGGCCGTCTTTATTTAAAGATTGTATTACAGCGGTCCGAAAATGCCACAACTGCCAGATTTTTGATCGTAAGATGCGCGCTCCACCTGCTCCTCTCCATCCTATAATTGTCGTTGGTCCTTTTGCCAAATGGGGTATCGATTTTATTACATGTAACCTGTTAGCGCTTGAAATTTCACCTCAGGCTGAGAAAGGTAAACCTCAAGGCAACATCAAACCATTTAGCGTCGTAGCTAGCCCTACGGGGCAGGAGAAGGCTCTCTCCGGTCTATCTCGGTAAAATCTTCAATATATGAGATGACCAATAGGGTAACACTAATATTAGGCTAGTAAACTGATCAAAGAGTTTGATTTGGGTTTTTTTGGGTTTTTGGTGGAAAATTGAGGAATGGGCAATTTTGGGTGCGGGGATTGGACATAGTTCCTGCAGGGGGTTCCTTGGGGCGAGGTAGGAGACAGTGTTGATGCTTTTGATTGAGGTGGATGGTCAGGAATGAAAGGTGAGGAGCTAAAGAGAGCAAACAATCACTTTGAATTCTCTTTAGACAGTAGAAAATATTGAAATTAAACAAACTTAAAAGCAGAGCATGGCAAGCATGAATTCTTACTTTAACACTTCATTTGTTTAATATGCAGAAGGAAAGAAAGGAGATGAATCACATAACACACTTACAAGAACATTAAGAAGCACTCCATCAATACATGAAACCACAAGAATCCCAAAAAGGACTGCAAAACCCTGGTCTTCCTTAGCCAAAAATTGCAGAGATACAAGTGAAATAATACAATGATAGCTTCTCCCTCAAGAGTCCAACCTTCCAACCTCTGAAAATGATTAAGAAAATACATAATATAGGTAAGATAACATCTTTCCTTGCCTCTAGGGGTCGAGCTCATCCTTCTAGGAGCTGTTTCAACCAATTCTAAACTGAGCACTAAAATCTAGGCAGTCAAAACAACTTACCTCTATAAGCTAGGAAACCAATCCATTCATTAAATATTTACCCTTTACATGAATGAATCTTCTAGAAGTGTTAAACAAGAGTAAAAGTGTCTTAGAGTTACAATAATTACATCAAAGATAATCATCTTCCACCCCAAAAAGTCAAACTGGGTCAAAACTGCGTTTTCTGGGCTGTACAATGCAATCTGGCAAAAACTGCATGACGGGTCGCACACCCCTGCCTGACGGGTCGCGCGCCTTTGGAGCGATGTTTGAGGCACTTTCAGGTGTCCAAATTGAGCAAAAATGGGCTTGTTGGAAAGGTCTGTGAGTCTACTTTCCAACCCAACTAGAATTTTTGAATTTGGAGTTCATTTGCCTTGTCAAAAATCAAATCGCCCAAGACTGATTTCTGCAGTTCAAAAAAGTGGCAGAAAGTCATTTTTTGCTAGTTTTTTGACTTTTTGGAGGCCCAAAACTTCACCAAATCTCAAGTCCATCCATGAGCATGTGTAAATTTTCATGAAAAATCTGGAAATGATGAGTTTTTGTCAAATGGAGTTGCCATGATGAAGGGTCGCGTGGAGGGTGAGACCCGTTAATGGGAAAAACCTGCAAATTGCCTTAAAAAACCAAAATTTACCCAAAATGCTCAAAATTTCTTGGGATTTGTGCTGTGGCTAGGCTATTTAGTGCCTTGATCCTTCAATGAAGCCTCGACCAAGATGTGGAGGGGATCAGGCCTCTTTCTCCGTTTTAGTGCCTTAGTCAACTGCCTTTGAAACATTTTCATCTTGGCCTTGCACACATGCATTCTTGCCCAGTAATGGTTTTTCATGTTCCTCAGCAATTTCTTCTCTTGGTTGGCCTTAGCCAACAGCCTCTCCAAGTGTGCGTTCTCCTGGATGAGCATGGACTCTCGGTCAGCGGGCAATGGATCACCGGGTCTTCTTCGGTTCAAGACTCGGTCACTACGAATCCTCCATAACTCATCAAGTGCCTGCTCATCTTCCAACTGTTTATTGCGCTGCTCAAGGTAGGTGATGGTCCATTGTGCCCCCTCTAATCTCCTCTGCAAGGCATCATTTTCAGCTCTGAGATGTTAAATGATCTCCTTTGCCTCTTGGCTAGGAGAACTGGCCTCAAGGTCAACAAACTCAATATCGGGAACTCCTGATGGACCCTCATCAATCATGGGCTGTTTGCCCCTCTCTGGTACCTGTGCTGGTGAAGAAAGCGAGGCCCCTTCCACCTGATGTGGAGATAACACTCGCTGAGCCGATGATGAAGGCGAGACCCCTTCCACCTGCTGTGGAGATAGTACTCGCCGAGCTGCTGCAAACAAGGTCCTATGGCCTCTCTGATAAGTGAGCTGAGGTGAGGAACTAACATGTCGAGTGACCGGAATATCAGGCTGTTGAGATGGTCCTCCCTCCTCCTGAATGACCTCAGGATGTGGCTGGGGTGGTGCTGTGAAAAACTCACGGGAAATGAACTCCTCCCATGAGATGCCCTGCTGAGCCAACTGATGCAAGACTACGAGCTGAATCAAACCATAATGACATAGGCTCCTGTACTGCTGGGCCGGGCTCTTCCTCTGCATGACGGAGACCATCCTCTCAATGTTCTAATAAAAGAAGACCGGGATGTTCATCATCCGCACTCGAGTGAAGTGCATCAAGAGGCGAATGTGATATGAGTATACCTGGGAAAATCTGCCCTCACAGGTAAGATAAAGCATAATGAGTCTCAACATGGGGGCATACTGACTCCGGAGGAACCTGAAAGGAAACACACCGGCCAAATGTCTCATGAATGGTGGCCGGACAAAAGGCTCAAAGTGAACTGTATCCAATACCTTACGCTTATTCCAAATTTCCCCGACATTTGGAATCCCTGTAGCCTGTGCAATGATCTCGGGTGTCAAAATGAAATCCACCCCAGCAAGGTTAACATGTCCCTCATGCAAGTGTAAGACAAAGAGGCGGGCCAACTCTCGGTGATGTTGAATCCGAGAGATCCTCTCACAAAACTCATAACAGGACATGTACTGAAAGCAAGAAACTGCCAAAGGACAAGCTTGTAGACCTGCCAAAGAAGTAGGCTCCTCTCTCCTGTGATGGCCACCTTTTCCACCTCTATGTGGCCTCCTCTGTACCTCAACCTCTGACACTGATGCTTGGTCATCACTCTGCTCATATGTTTCGGTTTCTGACATGTTTGAGGAGCAAAGTGGACAAAATGTACTGCTGTTTCTGCTTGTAAAAGTGTTGAACTCTATGTTGTTTCAAGGGGACAATGACATGAGGGAAATGTTAGGGGAGGGACCTCTTGCACAAGGAATTGGGAATATATGAATAACAGGGAATTTAGGGAATACATTGCAAACAAATATTTGCATATATACAGGCATACATGTACATAACAAGGATATAGGGAATCATTTACAAAATCACTGCATATAGGAATACATGTATAAACAGTGAACATATGGGAATATGAATACATGCATTAACAGGGGAAGATAGGGAAACATATTTACAAAACTCTTTACATATTCACCAACAAATTCTTGTGTTTACACATGCATATGGTGCAACAAGATTAGGGTTTGAGTTTTTTGATGCTTTGGGAGAGGGGTAGGGTTTGCATTTTTAGTGATTAGGGAGAAGGGAGGGTTTGCATTTTATTTATAAAATAGTATGGGAAAATAGATATGAATGCAAATATGAGTAAAAAGGGAAGGAGGGAAACAATTTACCAAGGGAAATACCTTGAAACAACACAAACCCTAGCACATTTAAACATTAACAATGCAGCCATATAGTGTCTTTTCACTTGCATGATTTGAGGTTAAAACACAAGCATGAGGGCTTACATTCATAACCAACCACCAAAATGATGTGTAGAGAGCCTACCTTGAACAAATTCGATGACTTGGAGGAAGATTGAGCAAATTTGAAAGGAGATTGCAGAGAACAGGTTGACGGGTCGCGCGCCCCTCCCAACGGGTCGCGCGCGCTTGACGGGTCGCGCCTGTTCAAAAACTGAATTGCTGGATGGCCTCTGACGGGTTGCGTGCACCTGACGCGTCGCGCGCCTAACCTGAAGGGTCGCGCGCCTGTCTTGAGCTCGAACCTTGACCAATTTTCGCCCAATGCTCTTGATGTTTGCTCACTCTCTCTCAACCATGCTTTGGATGCACAATGAGACTAATAGGAGGGAAATTAAACTTTTATAAACTCCATTTGAAAAAATTTAATGCTCAAACCCACTTTCTAAAGTTTATCTTTGACACTTTATAAAACTGACCTTTTGGCTTCCTTTTGCCCTGAAATCGACTATTTTAGTGCTTTTTCTTGATTCTTTTTGTAGGTAGATCATCTGAGGGATCTCGGCAAGGGGACCAGGGTTTTCATGATGTCCGCTGCAGTCTTTTGAAATTTCATCACTTTTTACAAAAATTTAAAAAAAAATGACCTTGGCTTTAAAAACAGAGTTTTTAAATCCAAGGTGAAAATTCACTGTACAAGATAAAAATATCGAAGAAACATGTTTACAATTCCTCCCTCTGGCTTGCTGAGCACTCATGGACTGTCAGAGACATGACCTTGCAGAGATAAATGACCAAAACCTTAGACCTAGGACTTTGACCTCAAGACAAAACAAAACAAGCTTGAAAGAGCTTAATGACTGATATGACCTGATCCAGCAAAGCCAAGAGGGGTATAAATAGACCAGCTCCTCCATCAGGGTTATGGCATGCCTAACGAGATGCAAAACTTGACACTGATGAGACACCTACCTATGCAAATGCAAAGAGCTTTGATCGCTGATGGAGGGCTTCAAGACCGACTCTAACATAACCCTCACTCACCCGGGGGGCATGCGTATATCATCCTTGCGGTAGATTATTTTACTAAGTGGGCCGAGGCGATGCCTACATTCGAGGCAGATGGCAAGACAACTGCAATTTTCATGTTCAATCATATAATTGCTAGGTTTGGTGTCCCGCAAGCGATAATCACTGATCATGGGCGTCATTTTCGAAACGTTATGATGACCGAACTTACAGGCCAGCTTGGTTTACGTCACGATAGTTCAACCCCTTATTATCCACAAGCGAATAGTCTGGTTGAATCCATCAACAAAGTTTTAGTTATCATGATCCGACGAATCATTCGGATTCATCGGTCGAATTGGCACAACATGCTATTTTCAGCGCTTTGGGCGTACCGAACTTCAGTAAAAACATCAATAGGGTTCACTCCTTTCCAACTAGTCTATGGTTTGGAAGCCGTGTTACCCATTGAATGCGAAATCCCGTCACTGCAAATAGCCATCGAGTTACTTCTAGCCACTTCCGAAGAGGAAAAGCGTTTGTTGTACTTAGCTCAATTAGATGAGAATCGACGTGATGCTGCATTGGAAATCGAGACTCACGGAAAACGAATGAAAGCTCAGTATGATCGAAATGTGACCCCTCGAAATTTTTCGGAAGGAGATCTAGTCTTAGTGTATGATCAAGCTAATGATAAATTAGGCGCTGGAAAATTCGTTCCTATGTGGCATGGTCCCTATGTTGTCAAGCAAAAACTAGCCAAAGGGGCTTATGAATTGGTAGACTTTGATGGGGACTCTTTGGGTAAACCCAGAAATGGCCTTTACTTAAAGAGGTATTATGCTTAAAAGAATGGGTACGAAGATTTTTTAGTTAGGATAGTTTTTCTTTCTAGCTGGTGTGTTTTAGTTTAAACAGTGTGCTTAGCTTAGAGAGTGTTTTTCGTCATTTTTCCTGCTTATCTTGGTTTTACTCTTGATATTGCAGATGTCGATGCCTCTCCAAACATACATTGGTTTTGCTGATGGTGCTTGTCGTAATACACAGAACATCTCTTCCGTAGCTTGGGTTATCTATTCACCCTCTGACGAGTTAGTATATATGCATGGGGTAAGCCTCGGTCAAACAACGAACAACATTGCCGAGTACAGTGCAATGATTGAGTTATTATCTGAATCTATTTCATTTGGGATTCAGAGTTTGATAGTGAGGTTAGATTCTGAACTCGTTGTATTACAGCTTAATAGAGTGTATACCATTAGAAATCCAGTGTTATTAAGATTATTTTTGAGAGTGTGTCTCTTGGAACGTGAGTTTGATTACATTGAATATCAGCATATTCCAAGGTATTTAAATACATTAGCAGATGCAATTGCTTCTTGAATGTTAAATAGACATTTGCAATAATCATACATGTAAATTTAAAATCATTCCATAACATGATTAACAAGATAAAGCCGATAACAGTGATATATATATATAGGAGTGTGTCAAAAAATACATCGTCTTCGATCATAGGTTGAAAAACACCTTATGATCGGCAAAAATGATAAGAACAAAAAACAAAAATGTCACATGTGCCCACTATAGGCTATCATCCTATCACTGGTGATGATCTCTATAAGAAACCACTACACGGGCCACCTTGCAAAGGAACCTCCTAAAAGGTCCCGGGACTCCAATCACATAGCGTTGAAGTCGACGAGGAATGTCGTCTATAGTGGTCTCAGGAATATCTCCTGTCAAGCGCTCGAGATGACCCTCCAACTCGGCCAAAACCTCTGCTGACTCGTCCTATGGGGCTGGTGCAGGTGCAACTGGTTGTTTTCTCTCGAAAGGCCGGAGAGCGGCTGGTCGCTGTGGACCCACATCTGCATTTTAAAATTTTTACTATCAGTTTTGAGACGATGGAAAAATAAATAAAAAAAATTAAAATAGGAAAATGTTGAAAATGATTTTACCGGACTCATCCCACTGCTCTCCTGGTGGAAGAACCATGTCTGGGTCACCACGAAAATCTATGCCAGCATAAGGAAAGTCCTGAATGGAAAAGACCTGGTTTTCCAGCCATTGGAAATACTCAGGTTTGAAACGAGCAACCTCTGTCCTCTCGTTCGAGTGACGGGCCATGACTACGACCCATCGCATTAGTTTGGGCTCTCGAGGAAGCCCAACTCCAACAGTAAGGTGTTGTGGGATTAGCATAGGAACCCTCTCCAGGCCAAAATTCACGACCAAAGCCCCATAGCCAAAGGTCTTTAGTCGTCCGTTCTTGGCCCTGGTTAGTTGGCCTTTCACATCGGCCAACACGGCATCACACCAGTTGAAGATGGTGCCTCGGGAGCAATCAACTGCCATATGCATTTGGGATCCGGTGGCAATATGTAATGCGGCAGCTCCGCAAAGTCTGGTGATAGTAAATGCAATCACCATAAGTTCAGGACGGGATGTCGTCTTTATGTCTATCGCTTTGTCTCTAGCCTGGCTGTTACAGTACTCTAGCCGGAGGCTATCGACAGACTGGTCACCTGGCCTAGTCCCGTGCAGAGTCAAGTCTTCGCCTCTCTTGGGCAAACCAGTCAAGAAATATATGTCCGCCGGCTCGATTTCGAGCTGGTGGCCACCAATGAAGAAACACTGGTCCTGTATGCTCCATCTGTCAACCGGCCACTGTAAGAAATCCACCTGAGCCCTCATGCCAGGAATGGCCCAGAATTTATATAGTCCGCACGCCCTCAAAGCATCAAGAGAAGGCTGATGGTTCCACACAGCAGCATCCACATCCTCGTGCTCTCGTTCACGCCAATCTAGCATGATTTGCTCTCTGCATCAAGCATAAATATTAATTAAATTGCTAGGAAATATTTTGGTTGGTCCATTTTTGAGAATTTTTGGGTTCAAAACCCTTGCGACGGGGTACGCACCCTCTGGGTTAGACACAGTGCGGGGGTCCGCACTTTGTCTACACAGAAGGTGCAGACCTCGAGCTTTTTCCCAATGGAGAAAAAGTCGGGGTCCGCAGGCCCGCAATGGTAAACCTGCGGGCCCCCGCGCGCGGGTTTTGCGCCTAAAAACCCTCCCAAAAAATGAAATGAAGGACTAAAACAAAAAACTAAACGGTTGAAAATGAAGAGTAGGATGATGTGGATTACCTGGAGAAGACGGCGCTCGATTCCGACAGTTGGATTTTCCGAAATCTTCACGGGAAGTTTTCTAGCCAAAAGCACTATTTTTCTCACCCAAATTCAAACGGTAAAAATGAATTGGCAAAGGCCCTTTTTATAAGTTTTTTGAGTAAATAAATCGCAAATTTGTTTATGTTTCACTTTTAAAAGGTATTTTGCGACGTTTTTATCCATTTCAAACAGGTATGAGTAATGTTTGCGTTTTTGTGCAGAATCAAGGATTATTCAGGCGAAATCTAGCATTTTCAACAGAAAAACATGTAGAGTCATCTTTAAGCTCTTTTCTGACTCCTAAAACATGAAAAGATTGCCGAGTGTTTCTTTTAAACTCGTTAAAACGGAATTAAAAGACGGTCTACTTACAGCTCTTTTCCGACCGTAAAAACATGAAAAGATTGCCGGGTTTTTGTCGTTTCAAATTCGATATTGGTTATAAAACGACGTGTCATTGATCGCTTTTTTACTTTTTCGGGTCAAAGGCACTAATGACGAAAAGTACTCCTTGGTCGTAAAAGATCAAGCGATTCTCTCAAGTATTATTTTATACTTTTTCGGGCTTGGGAGACACAAATGTATGAAAAAGGTCAACCCTGGAGTCTTCTTAAGTTTTTTCAGACTCTCTAAAATTGAAAAACGCCGAGTTTCTCCTATAATGGACTCGTTAAAATTTCACAGTAAAGGACCTGTTCAATTACAAACAGGAACGAACCACTCCTTATTAGGGTTCGAATTTAAACTAAGTTGGACTCATCCGAAGGATGAGCTTATAATCAAGAAAATGTTATCCTCCTCAAGCTTGTCAAAAATAAAGAGGTACTTGCCAGAAATGGTGGGGGAAAAGAGAGAAAAATGAGCCTGTTTGTCATACTTTGTAACCACTCTTGAACACAACACTTTTATTCACCTGGGTTGGGAAATCCTTTGCCTAACAGTTGATCAAACCACATTGAAAGTCTTCAGCCGGTTTCTGGGTATTAACTTTGGGTCAATTGTCACCAAACCATCTGTCGTGTCGTTATGTGTTCAAGAGGTCACTGCCAATAAGCCATTCATCTGCAAAATATCTGTCATCCATCTTGACCATCCCTGAGTCAGTCTTTGCAACTAAATTTCTTCAACTTGATCTATGATTTCGTGTTGTGGGCTTGCCTACGACGGATCACTTTCTATCGACATCACCTCATTATCTAGAAAGATGATCTAGGAATCGTCAGTACCTTGAGATCTGCATGCATCAATGGCAGATTTCTCACCTTTGACGACAGTTTACATCATTGACTTTCGATCAAAGGATTCTGTGACATTCTTGACATCAACACATCTATTCGCATCTCATGGACTGTACTGGGTACTTTGAGAGCCATTGACATTACTGGTGGTTTCTCTCACACTTTTTAACAGTTTACATCATTGACTGGTAATCAAGTGGTTTCTACCATGTTCGACATCAACACATTCATTCGCATGGATAGAATAGTACTGTTTCGGGAAGTAGAAATGAAGACCCTGGATCTAGTTTCCACAATCCAGGCTGTGAGAAATTTTGTATTCATTATATGATGGACTATTCATAAACAGATGGCTACATCCATACTGTGTCCACATGAGTCTATACTTGTGATGTTTTACAAGATCATTCCTGTATCAGAGCAGTAGTTAGTTTTTCTAGTCAGTTTTTATCTGAGTATGGGAATGCCTACCTCAACGATGATATGATCTCATATATATATCTTGCATTGAATGTTTTTACAGGTTCCAACCGGGTTCTCCACAAGATGATCCTCGAAATGATAAAGTACTTCACTCTTCCTAAATGATAAGAAATTCTCATCTACTACAAACTTCGCACTTTAGGGGGAAATCTGTTACACAAAAATACCGTCATCATGATTATTTGCAGTTAGTATGGGTCTATCATCACTTGTACTGTCCTCCTAAGAAAGTCTTAGACCTCAGCTCTCCAAATCAAGCTTTAGAAATGAGAGAAAGACATTAAAAATCAATGTAACTCTGGTTCCGCACTTTCTCTCATGGTCACCTGCGGTCCCGCACCTTCTGTGTACAAAAACTGCGGACCTGCCCGCTCTGTCCCTAACGGTGTAGGTGCGGACCCCTGTGAAAGTCAAAAGGTGCAAGTTTTATCTTAAAAAACTCACTTTGGGTTAATTCTAGAGGTTTCTAGAAGGAATTTTGACGTGGATTGTTCGCTTTGAGGTGGTTCATGCATCCCAAAAGAGAAGGAGCTAATCCCTTGATGAGAGAAGCTATCCCTTTGAAGGAGGACCTAGTAACCTCCCTCCATTGCACTATAAATACAGGCATTGGGCTGGTTGCTAGGGAGGTTAGAAGCTGAACATTTTTGAGGGTAAATGCTGGTGAAATCAAGACTTCCTAGTTAAACCTAAAGAGGAGAGATCACATACCTTTTTGGTTTCATTGGGGAGTGAGTGAAACTTGTCAAAGTAGAGGAGACTTCTTGCTTGACCCTGGGAGGAGCTTATACAACGTCAAGGCAAAGGTTGTAAGGTTCTTCTTCTTTTGAATTAATACAATCAAACTCATTTTTCTCAACAAGTATCTTATGTTATTTTTTTCATGGACTCCTTGACTTTCATGTTAAATATGTTTTATGCAATTGGCTTTTCAGGTGCTATTTAATTTGTTTTCCTTGTTTGTGTTTGCAGATTCGCAAAAAGGAGCTCATTTGGATCGAAGGAGTGAGGGCATCCACAAGCTAGCGTTGGACCTAAGGTAGGCCCTAAAAACACTTGTTTTCTATTGTCTATCAAAGCATATTTAGAGAAAGATAGTGTCTGGTTGGTTTGCCTGTCATTCGGTCTTCTTTATATTCTAGGAAGGTCTATCTTGTCTGCAAGATCGACTTATTCCGTGTGACACTTTCTAATCTTGGAGCCCCTACAAAATAAACATCCTAGTTGATCCCTATCCTACCATGCCATCAATCTATGAACATTTTCCAACAATACACACTATCATCGAACCACAAAATTTGTTGGAGGATGTATCATTCATACACACCAACCATACTCTATTCCAAAGCACTTCATTTGATAGGATTTGTCAAATCAACTGGATGATTGCACCATCAAAAACAAGTTATATCCATGCACATACACACCTTTAAACTCACTTCATTGCATCCTTCCTTTAACACCTGTGCACTAAACATTTTTGTTACCTTTGATCTATTTTTTTGGGGCATAGTATAGGGCATATTAATGGACGAACATTTAATTGTCAATTCGGTAGTTTGTGAACTTGGAGGCACAACATTGGAAATGCCAGAGAGAGCCCCCATCAACATGTGAATCAAATTATAGTCTAACTTTCACATCAATCTTAACAAATTAAATTAAATCCTGCACTTCAAAGGAAACTTGAGAAATCATGAACACCAATCCTGCAATTCATCAACAATTGTAAGCAAACCCTAATGATGGAAAATGAAACCTTAATTATTGATTGATTGAAACAAACCAAACCTTTTGACAATTTAAAGATAAAAACCTTCTACATAAACTCCAATTCAATTCATGCAATTAAATCAAAGTTCCCACTCTAAAAAAAAATTCAAACTAGTCCCCAAACTTCAGTAAGAAGTATGTCTAACAAAACATTGGTGTATTATAAGTCTATCAATTGAAAAGAAGTCACTGTGTGCAAACTTAATATCCTTCAATCACACTGTCATCACAATCCACAACAAAATGTTTGCAAACCACCATTAAAAACAAGTTTACAATAATACTATGCTGGTAAGCAAACCAATGAAGTCAAATGAAGAATTTTGTAAACAAACATATCATGATTCTACAAATAATTCTTGTTTCCTATTTTAACACAGGTTCCTGTACTTAATGTGGTTCCTGTATTGAACAATTTACAAGAGATTATGATTTCATCAAGTCAAATCCTCAAATATCACGAATCTTAGAAGGAATAGATGCCCTGGATCAAGAACATTTTTATTGCTAGACCATAAAACCCCAAACAACTCAAAAACAAAGTATTTGAATTTGTCAAAGGGGATAGAAGTTTATGAAGTCGATGTGTCTTTCAATGCACTCTTCAAAATTAGATTTGACTCATTCAACAACCTAGAAATTTCAATCAAGGTCCATATCAGGCATTCAAAAGATAACATAAGAGGATCGCTGAGAATTCGAGCCAGAGGTAAGGATAGAGGAAGGTCTAACCTGCTCTCAAGAAGAAAATAATAACTTAATACTGGAAGCTCACAATTTTGACCGCGATCCAGAAACCAAAGCATCATTCGAAGAAAACCAAGCCTGCAATATAAAACCTCATTTGACCGATTATAAGATAAAGCATAGGTATCATGCGATAGCACCCAAAACGTGTGATAAAGAACATTGCATCTATGAAAATAAATATAAATAGTTCATACATAAATTATAGTGTTGTCAATCACACAGTATAGAAAACACCAATTCTAATATTTAAAGATGATACACACTAGAAGGGGATGTCGAGCTAGACTGGTGGGCCCAACCAAACCAGCTCGACCCCATGTTCAAAGATAACCATTCGAGTGCATAGATCACAAGGATAAAAATTGGGAAACAAAACCTTTGTATTGATCAAACTCAGTCCCTATTACATCAAGAAGAGGACGAGTCCAACACCCAGAAAAGGGATCGACAGATCCATATCACAACCCTCCCAATCTAAACCAACAACAATCCTATGATAACATCACTGTTCCTTTTCACATGGCCATCATTGAATTTATACTTGATTTACAATACATAGATGGCTTTGTTAGGCCAATTTATGTTACAAAAACTAATAGAATCATATCTATTTGTTTGCTAGGAATAGATCGAGTGAAGTTACTATTCCAAACAAGGGAGATTAGATCTAATAATATCTTAACCATTCAATCTTGATGGGTCAGAAAAAATCTATCATAAACAAATAAAGTGGTTCCAGAAATGTCCAAACGATTTTCCTGTAAAGTTAGTTTGAACAAATATTTCGGATCTTTGACTTGCCAACAATAGAAACTCAATAATGCCCTTGTCCAACTAATGAAATTTGGTCTTATTATGTGAGGGTTTCTTTTAGCATATATTTCTTCTTCTTTGACCTTTTTTTAACTACAAAGGGGAAGGTAGGTGCCAGTTGGCCACTAGATCTTATGGCTAGCTCTAATAAGCAACAATATTTCACTAGTGTAGGTAGATGAATTGGTATAGGAATTCGAAGCGTGGTGCAGGAATATAATTTGTAGTATAGGGAGGTGAATGCAAGATTAAGGCCTGTTGTCATATGTGTAAGAAGGTAATTGACCATGTTTAAACCTACAAGCACAAAACCATCATTAATAAAGGCTTAAAATCTTGTTAAAACAAGGGAGATGTGATAAATAATAAATATTTACTTTATCATCTCCAAGAATACACAAAATTATGACAATAACCATACAAACTATACAAAATCACAATGGATTTTCGAATAAAAGGTGATATAAAGCACAACAAAATAGAGGCCTAACATTCCCCCATGTCGATCATATTGCATGTTGTTACAGGTCTATTTGGGCACATCATTCCCGACGATCAAATCAACGTAAACATGGTCTATCAAACTCTAATTTAGTTGCTACATTCCCTAGACATGCCACCTCATTGAGTGCTTTTATCCATAAGAGTTTCCTGACTTTAAACCCTGCTAAAATGTTTCCTTGGGTCACTAGTGCACCCCTGGTCAGGGGTAAGTGCTTTGCAAAGTAGGTAGCCCCATTCAAGGCTGCGTTACATAGCACCTAAGCCCACTCAAGCTTGCGCTGGGTGAGAATCATCGAAATGTTCATTGGATCCTTAGTATATTCCTCCTCTGTAGAGCCTTCTAGAAGGAACCCAACTCCTATCCTATCAAGATGAGCTCCAATTAGGGCAGCCTTGGATTGTCTAATCCTCTATCTTCTCATCCCTTTGAACATGGAAACTATTCATCCAATTATGGAAAACCATTCAATGCCATATTAATGAAAAAACCACTTTCATTCATCTATAAATTGGCCTCCCATCATAGAGCCAAAGAGCTTGGATATTATAGAGAAATACTATTGGTTTAGAGACTTGAAATCATTGTCAAAGTAATGTTATGCTGCTGGATTGATGTTTCTATTCGTGTGATGAGGGCTTGGACTACGCTGGATGAGTGACACGAGATCGAACCACATTGGGTGTAACTTCTCCTTCTATAAATCAATAAAGTTGTTTGTTCCTTTTCCAATACTTTTGTCTATATCTATGATGAATGTATGTTCAAATGTTGTCGATTCCATTTGTTTACAATAAATAGATCATATGCTTTGATTGTTGTCGTCTTCTGTTTATGTTGGCAGGTACTAATTGAGCGAATTTAGTTTGAGCGGGAGCGATGGGAGCAACTCAAAGGAGATCAAAGGAAGTGAAGGATCACAAGTAGGTTCTTTTATCTTATTTGTTTATTGTAGGAAAAGGTTAAACATCTTTACTTCAGTTGTTTTAAGTGTAACTACCCACTTAGGGAAGATATACTTATCCGTAGGTATAAATTCCGTATAAAAAATTGGCGACCATACTGGGGAACAACCATCATTCCTAGTAGTTATCCCTTGTCTTAGCAGCACCAGTAGACATTGTTTGAGTTCATTTACCTATATTCAGTCATTTTGAAGCTTGTTTGGTCAAAGTGTGTGCTTATTTGTGTGCTGATTGTGCTCTATGGCATCAATGCACTATTTTTCTTGACACAGTGTGCTACAAAGCAACCTTAGCCTAGAGACATTGCTTTGCAACACATTGTATCCCACTCAGGGCTGCACTGGTCTCTGTCAAGCCAAAAACCCATCTTTTTGCTTGATTTTTTCCAAATTGTTTCACATATTGTTTGCTGAATGGTCAATGTTTCTCTGTCCATGAAGTCCAAATTAGCATTTCTTTTCCATGCCCACTTTGGCTTTGTTTGTTCAATGTTTCTTTATGTTTTCTTTATTATTTTCGAATCAACTCCAAAGTTAGCTTACATTGATTAGTCTTTACTTTTGTGAAAAATAATTGTTGTAAATTCTTTATTTCTTTTAAAAATAAATTGTCGTAAAGTCTTCGCTTCTTGTGAAAATCATTGATTGATCATTTGTGCATTTATTTTCTTTATGTTCATCTAAAAATTAAAGGAATGAAAAGAAAAACATGCATAATGCATTTAGAAGTTTGTGTGTGCTTGTAGGAATGGTACAGGGAAAGTTGCAATAGATGTGCTTTATGCTTTTTGTTTAAAGATTATGATTGCTCTATCCCTTTTAGTTACGGTTTTCATTGTTTAAATCAAATGAAAAGAATGTTTCCCATCTTAGTTGCATTCTAGGAGTTTTAGAAACATCACGCGGTAAACCTGAAAGTCAAACCTTTAAACAAGATCAACTAAAATTTATCTCAATTAACCTAATGGAGCATTGTAACTTAAACACATAACATTTAGAGGTCTAGGATAGAGACGTGTTCCGGCATTGTTAAACATAGCAGTTGTTGCTAATGGTTTGCGATACATTCCAAGTGTGATACCTCATTCCACGTACGTAAGTATATTGTAGCTCATCCACTTACTTTCAGGTATATCGAGCAGTGTTATAGTACGAAAAGTATAAGGGAATGTTCTCACTGTGTTGTTTTGCAATAGATAGTGCTAACACAGATTAGGCCTTGTTGAGTATTGGAGAAGGTATGTTATTATCGTTCATTTTGTCATCTTTTCTTTAAAACTCATAACCTCTTTGCATCATGAACTAGGTAAATAATAAAGAAATTATGATAAAATCTATAGGATTTGTATGTAACGCAAAATAACTAATAATTGACCTTTTCTTATGTAGGAAAAGGAGAAAACGGAAGATTTCCGTCCCAAAGGAAAAGACAGGACAAAGTTAACTGCTATCTCTTTGGCAGGGAACCACATGCAAATAAGGCGATCCAAATTGGAGTGTATCAACCAGGAAAGGGAAAAGGAGATACCAAATTGGTGCAAGAGAACAAGAGGATAACTGAGAATTAACAGTCTAGTGAATCCCTCAGGATCCTTTGATCCTGAGGGATCGCTATCTTAACAATTCTTTGTATTGTTGATATCTCCGCTTGGCTGCTATAAGAAGAGGTAGCATTGCTAGCTCGGGGGACGAACTGTTGTTGTTTTTATGTAATTCTCCTTTGTATTTGGAACTTTGATCATCGACTCTCATTGAAGAGCGATCCACTGTAACTCTGTTTTGATGTTTTAATATAAATCCGTTTGCCATTCCATCTTTGATTTTGGAGTAATCTCAAGCAGTGTGTCCCTGGAGGCTAAGTTCCCAGCTCTGGTGGAACACTTGCTCCTGTACCATTATTTCTAATTCGTGTGTGGTTTTCGTTATTAGCTCTATTTAGTAATCTGATGTGTTTTGCTATTTTACATAACGGTTCTGTTATATTTTGTTTATGCTCAACTGAGTAATGTTGTTCTCTGTAACAGGAATGTTGTTTTGTTCATTTTGATTTTATAATGCATTGCTGTTCCTTTAACCATTGATATAACATTGCTGTTCAATTACAGAGTAACCGTGTTGTACATTCATAAGTCGGTATTACTGTATTTATCTATGTTTTACACTTAACCACGATTTTTGTTCAATTGGCGTTGTTGTTCCATTTCAAATCATAATCATTATTCTTTATAACTGCGATTTATACTTGTTGTATCGAAGTTAGATTACTGTTCCTTTCAATATTAAGTGTGCTGTGTGTGATATTCATTTTGGTTTATTGTACATTTATATTTGATTGAAGTTGCTGTTCTATATTTCATCTCTGTTAGTTGTCGTTCTATTTTCATTTGCTGTCTGATTTATCTTTAGAGTAAAGATTGTGACCTAATTCTTGTAGGATATAATTGTTGCATTCATTTCCGTAGATTAAGGTTTTGCTGTTCAATCTCGTTCATAAGAATAGTTGTTGTTCCATTTCCTGTCATTTGTATTATCATTGGTTTGGTGTGCAGAACGATTTGAGACTGTAGTGAGCATTGACATTTGTTGTCTAGTTCCCAGATTGATGATCTTTTCCTTGATTGTCTTTAATTACATTAGTTTACAAAGGGATGAGTTACCATTACTTTACCCTTGACTGATAGATTGCTATAGTTTTTTGAGTGCATGATTTGAGTTTTAAGGTTCTTTTCTATAAGTAGATCTTATTTCAAGCATCCATTTACTCTTGTATTTAGAGCACTATACTACTAGCATTACTTTGACAACTGACCACCTCAAACTGAGTACACTCTTTGAGATAACAAATTGTTCCTAGATTGATAAGTTAATGTAGGGTAAATAGAGGTGAAAAAGACCCTTTTTGTTGCTCGACATTTTGGCGCCGTTGCCAGGGAAGAGTGTAGCCATTTGTTTCTTTTCCAGAGTGATGTAAGAACCTGCTAGGAGAGAACTGGGTTTTAAAAATAGAAGGTAAGAACCTACGTACGGAGCATGTAATAGCCCTGCTCCCTTGCCCGCTTTCCTACAGATTTTTTGCTGTTCTTTGGGTAGCAATTAGCATTTGATTTGTGTGCATTACTAAGCAGAAAAATCTTGAAAAGAATCCTAAACCCCCAAGTCTGTCAAAGCTAAGGGGCCGGTGACCCTTGGTCGATCGACCTTTATAGACGAAATCCTTAAGAAAGTAGAATCTTAGCCTTTAGTAGGACCTAGAAAAGTTGCTTCTAGACAACCTACTAGTTCCCTTCATGCCATATGATCACCATCTGTAGCCTTTGCTGAGGTGCATAATCAAACCGAAGAGAAAGATTTTCAAGAAATTGAGAATTCTAACCCAAAATCATTGCAAGAAGGGAACCTTAGCAACCTCTGTGAAGGGAGAGGAGAAATAGGAGAAATTGAATAACCAAGATCTCCTCTTGGGATAATTCAGCCATTAAGTAGCCCAGATAAGGGAAGTGCTGCAAAAATCATTTATAACGAAGTTGAAGAACCTTAAGAACCAGAATCCCCCCAGACATTAGCCACTCTCATCATCCCAGATAAAGGAAGTGCTGTTAAGGCCATTCCCCCTTGACAGCCTAGGAATACCCTCCTAGATATCCCAGAAGGTTATTGGCATATATTTGACCAAATGGGCTAGAACCAGCCAAACACCCAAACCTTTACACTACAATACCCCATTGTGGATACTACAGCTAATGCACCTATGAAAACAATTCCTCTCCAGCATATCCCTACATTCCATGGCCTTACATCAGAAGATCCAGATGCATTCTTATTTGAATTTGATGTGCTGTGTAGAGGATATGACTATACCACCGATCCCTAGAAACTGAAATTGTTTCCATTTACATTGAAAGGGGCTGCTTTAAGATGGTTTATGGGATTGGGTGGTGGTGTTATAAACAATTGGGATCAAATGAAAGATGCTTTTCTAAAGAAATATCAGGACTATTGCAAGTCTATAGAATTAAAAGATGAAATATTTCAGATGGTAGCTAGACTGAATGAAACATTCGAAGAGTATGTTGAACGTTTCCAGTATAATTTTCAAAGATCTCCTTATGCATCATTACCCTTAATTGATAATGTATTAAAAACAACATTAATTAGGGGAATGAAGGAACAATGGATTGAAACACTAAATATTATGGGAAAAGGATATATTTATCAGGGAAATTTTGCTGACATTATTGATTTATGTATCAGGAGCTCGAGAGGCAGCACAAGACTAAAACCAATGGAACATGATAGGTTTACAAGAGACAACAAGATCTCTGCAGAGGGAGTAACTCATGCAGAAATTTGAAATTTATTAGAAAATTTTAAAATTGACATATTGGGGACACTGACAACAAACTTGATATTATGCAGGCCAAACAAAAGCAAGCAGAGGCATAATAGAATTTGGCAATATTATGTCCCAGATGCAGAAAGAAACAGAACCACAAGGAGTGTCCATTAGATGCAGTCCAAGTTTGCACCATTTGTACAAAAGACCACTCTACAGAGAGCTCTCCCTCACTCCCTGGGTTGAAAGCAGTATACAAGGAAGCAGAAGAAGAGCCAGAACCGGTGTACCTACTCAATTAGCCCATTAATGGCAGCCGCGACAATCAGGTATGTTCCCAGATCCAGCTTCTTCTTTTCAGCCTTCGCAATATCATGCTCAACAATATAATACAATGTGGAAAAATCAACCTCCCTTCTCAAATTGGTCACAGTAACCATTCCCTTCATCATCACCATGGCCAAACCAAGCAAGTCAACCCAGTTGGCCAAATTTTCCCTATACTCCACCATATTGGCAAAACAATGTATATCCAGCACAATGGTCCCCTCCTACTTCACAGAGTCAAGCCTGGCAGACAAACTGGCAAAGACCAATGAATCAACCAGTAGGAACCATTTCGCTCCCTCAACCTACACTGCCAGCATTACAACAAAACCCTTAGTCTAACTTAAGACCACAACTCCTGGCCCAGCCGAAACCTAATACAAATAATAGATCGGTCCAATCTATCCAAATAATTGAAACACCTGAACCAGCAACCGATCTAAAGGAGTGTAATGATCTTCAATTAAGATCCGGGCGCATTATATAAATAGAGGGAAATAAAGCCGCTCAAGTTGAAAATTAGTTACCTATAGAACAACCACCACAAGAAGAGGATGTGACCAGACAACAAATTCATGATCAAGCAACCACATCTTGTCCCCCATTCCCAGAATGATTAATTATACCTCAACCTATACAACATCCTGATTTTGATATTCTGGGAGAACTGAAAAATCTGTACATAAAAATCCCACTCCTCCAAGCCATTAAAGACATCCCAATATATGCAAAGACCATCAAAGAGATATGTATAAAAAAACCAAGGAGGAAAATAACAAATAACCCAATAGTCCAAGTAGTTGGTACCTTATCTGATCTATTATTAGGAAAAGAAACACCCGTTAAATATGAAGACCCAGGAAATCCAATAGTAACAGTACAAATCAATGGACAAACCTTCTCAAGTTCCTTAGTTGATATAGGAGTTGCAATCAATATCTTAACAACCAACACTTGTCAAAAACTGGGCATTACATCAATAGAACCGACTTCCACTTTATTAGAACTGGCTGACCGATCCGTGGTTAGGCCAGAGGGCACACTGCATGATGTCATGATATCCGTTGATTCCTGGGAGTATCCTGCCGATTTCCTGATAATAAACCCCAAAAACCGACTTGATGGACATCCGTTGATTTTAGGTAGACGTTGGCTCGCAACTGTTGACGCTTATATTGGCTGCTGACAAGGTAGTATGACCATAACTAGGGGGCTAATATCAAGAATCTAGCTCTATATCCTCCAGCCCAGATAAGTGTCACAATAATAAGAACTAACAAACATCCTGTATCATACCTCACCGAAAATATTAGATCTCCATTAACCATAGAAGATGCCCTCGATTTCAACGATGAAACAGAAGATGATGCCATTAACAATTTTATTAGCCAAGCTGAATCCAGATCCCACATACAATGTCACATGATAGAAGCAGCATTTGATAATGAATTAGAAGAAGATCCTCTTAAAGATACTCACGATCAAACAATACCTACTACCTCTGTCTCAAATAGCAAATCTGTAGAAATTGAGCCAGGAAAGACTTTACATATTAATGCTAACCTAATTTCCGAACAAGAAGAGAAGCTGATCCAACTACTGAGGAAATACAAAGAAGCATTTGCATGGGATTACCCTGACATGAAAGGAATTGATCCCCAGTTATGTACACACCACATTTACATAGAGAAGGATGCAAGACCCGTTTTCCAACCACAAAGGAGACTTAACCCTCATCTAAAAGACATTGTAAAAGCTGAACTTCAAAAACTTTTAGATGTGAACTTTATCTACCCTATCTCTGATAGTAAATGGGTCTCTCCACTTGTTGTGGTGCCAAAGAAGAATGGAAAATGGAGGATTTGTGTAGATTATAGAGAAATAAATAAAGCAAATCAAAAAGACCAGTTTCCCCTTCCATTCATTGACCAATTATTAGACACTTTGGCAGAAAAGAAATTCTTTTCTTTCTTAGATGGCTTCAGTGGATACAATTAGATTCAGATTGCCCCTGAAGACCAAGACAAAACTACTTTTACTTGTCCTTTGTGAACATTTGCCTACAGAGTTCTACCTTTTAGCCTATGCAATGCCCCTGCCACATTTTCAAAGGGATATCCTCAGCATCTTTTCAGATTTAATAAATGAAGGGCTCGAACTATAGATGGATGATTTTACATCATATGGAGATGATTTCGATGCAACATTGGACACACTGGAAAAAGTGCTGCAACAGTGCATTGCCACTAGGCTTTGTTTGAGCAATGAAAAATGCTATATGATGATGACTCAAGGACTTATTTTAGGCCATTATATCTTAGCAGCCGGAATACAGGCAGACTCGGCCAAAATTCAAATAATTTTGCTAATCCCACTCCTACCACTCAGACAAAGGTACACAGTTTTCTTGGATTTTTTGGTTATTATAGAATATTTATAGAACATTTTTCTCATATTGCTGCACCTCTATATGCACTAACAGGTAATGTTGACTTTGTTTGGACAGAAAAATGTGACCGTGCTTTTCAGGATCTGAAAAAGCTTGTGTCAACAGCCCTAGTACTTAGAGGTCCAAATTGGGACCTGCCATTTCAAATTTCATTAGATGCTTCAGATACAGCTATTGGAGCAGTCCTTGTGTAGGAAGAAGATAATAAACAATATTCAATTTATTATATTAGCAAGAATTTATCTCTTGCTGAATTGAACTATACTGTTACTGAAAATAAATTTTTAGCTGTAATACATGCTGTCAATAAATTTAGGCATTATATTACTGGATATCCTGTTATCTTGTATACAGATCACTCTACCATAAAATATTTAGCAAATAAACCAATCACAAATGGTAGAGTAACCAGATGGCTGATTTTATTGCAGGAATTCGATATCACAATAAAGGACCAACCTGGAAAAGAAAATCCTGTAGCTGACTTTCTCTCACGAATGCCAAAGCCAGTAGACGCAACAGCAGTTGAAGATCAATTTCTAGATGAACATTTATTTGCTGTCACTGTTAAAACACCCTGGTATGATGATGTTGCAAATTATTTAGCAGTAGGCAAATTACTAAAACATCTGACCCCCAATAAACGAAAACAGATTGTCCAGCGAAGTACTCGATTTTCTTGGATTAGGGGCTACCTGTTCCATATAGGGGCAGATATGCACATCAGGAGATGCGTCCGTGAAGATGAAATTTTTGACATTTTGAAAGCTTGTCATGACGGACCATGTGGCGGACATTTCTCTGATCAAAGAACTGGTCACAAGGTGCAGCAAATAGGGTATTATTGGCCCATGATCTTCAAAGATGCAAAGAAGTTGGTTCAAGCTTGTGACAGCTGCCAAAGAGCAGGACACCTTGGACAGTCTCACGAAATTCCCCTGAACCCACAGCTATTTATTGAACCATTCAAGCGATGGGCCCTCAACTTTGTTGGTCCAATTAACCCATCATTGAACCAGCAAACATATATTTTAGTAGCAACAGAATATGTCACCAAATGGGTTGAATTAGAGGCATTGCCGAGAGCTACAGAGGATTCCATCATATAGTTCTTGTTCCATATAATTGTGTGATATGGCCTTCCAAGAGATATAATTACAGATGGTGGACCACAGTTTACTGGTAACAAGATTGCTACAACATTAAAAAACTATCATATCCAACATAAAATTACTACTCCATACCACCCATAGACAAATGGTCAAGTAGAAAGTAGGAATAAAATAATAGAAGCAATCCTAACAAAAACCCTTGTGTCACATAGACGTGATTGGGCTACAAGATTGTCAGAAGCCTTGTGGGCTTACAGAACAACATGGAGAAGCACTACCAACTATTCACTATACCAACTAGTATTTGGAAAGGAACCCATCTTTCCGATAGAATTCGAGATACAAACACTATGAATAGCATAAGAAGTCGGTCTAGATCTAAATGAGGCATAGATTAATAGATTATAACAGATCAATGAGCTAGATGAAATCAGGCTCTCTGCCCTTCAACACATTGCATTGATCCAACAACAGCGAGCTAAATGGCATGACGCCCTCATTAGAAAGAAAGTCTTCTACGAAGGAGATTGGGCGCTCCTATACGAATTCAGGTTTCAGGATTTTCCGGGGAAACTTTAGACTCGTTGGCTGGGGCCATATGAAATACAGAAGGTACATGATAATGGCACCCTTACTCTAACTACCATTGACGGATCTGGACATATCTTCAAGGCAAACGGCCACCGAGTTCGACTATACCGCAAACCACTTACTTGGGAATCCTTCTACCAGCAACTCCGCGAAGACTCCGACATGCAGATTTTGGTGGAGGAAGAGAAATATTCCTCACCTCTGGTTCATTAAGTGATTCCACTATTCTTACATTCTGTACATAATTCTTTTGTTTTGTTAGCGTAAATTATTCTCTGTACATATTTTTTTTTGTATTTTCACTTTGTTGTTCCTTTTAGGAAGAAACAAAATTCTCACCGATTTGCTGTTCTTTTTTCAAGGAACAACACCTCTGCATTTTGCTGTTCCTTTTCGAAGGAAAAGTAGTTCCATTGTTTTTGCTGTTCCTTTTCGAAGGAACAACACTTTTGTTTTCTGCTGTTCCTTTCAGAAGGAACATCATTTTCACCTTTTTTATGCTCCTTTTTCCAAAGGAACAACCCTTGCATTTTTCTGCTGTTCCTTGTTCTGAAGGAACAACACTTCTGTTTTTTGTTGTTCCTTTTTCCGAAGGAACAACATTGTCGTTTTTGCTATGCCTTTCTGAAGGAACAACACTTTTGCTTTTCTGGTGCTCCTTTTTCCAATGGAACAACACTTTCGTTTTTGCTGTTCCTTTTCCGAAGGAACAACACTTTTTCTACTGTTCATTTTTCCAAAGGAACAACACTTTTGTTTTTGCTATTCATTTTCTAAAGGAACAACACTTTTGTTTTTCTGTTGTTCCTTTTTCCGAAGGAACAACACTTTCATTTTTGCTATTCCTTTTCTGAAGGAACAACACTTGTGTTTTTCTACTGTTCCTTTTTCCGAAGGAACAACACTTTCATTTTTGCTGTTCCTTTTCCGAAGGAACAACAATTTTGTTTTTCTGCTATTCCTTTTTCTGAAGGAACAACACTTTCATTTTTTCTGTTCCTTTTCCGAAGGAACAACACTTTTGTTTTCTACTGTTCTTTTTTTTAAAGGAACAACACTATTGTTTTATGCTCTTCCTTTTTCCAAAGGAACAACACTTTCATTTTCTGCTATTACTTTTATGAAGGAACAACACTTGCATTTTTTGCTGTTCCTTTTTGAAAGGACAACATTTTCATATTCCTTTTACTTACGCTTGTTCTCGTTGCTGTTCCAATTAAAGGACCGCTGCTGTTCCTCTCAATGTACAACAGTTTCGAGTCTTTTTCTTGTGATTTGGAGCATAGCTATACACTTATGCAATGGATACAAAACTAGAGCATACTGAAATCAACAAATTACATAAAATCACTATTTTTTTTACAAGAAATTGCTTTGAATTGATAGGAGAAAAGAGGAAAGGACACAACTATTCATCACTTTGCTGTCATTATTATACTACTACTGATATGATTGGTTATCTTTATCATGGTGGTTATTTTAAAGTCCCATAATCTTCTTTGATCATTATTAAGGAATAAGAACAAAGGGTCTTTTTTTCTATTGAGATGTTAAGACTTTTTCCACCATTCCTACTCTTAAGGAGTGCTGAACTACCCTTTGTGTATAAATAGGAAAGTACTTTATAAAAGAGAAAAATAGAGAAAAATGTTTATATGATTTGCTAATATGGGTTGTCAAATGAAGGATAGGGGGTCTCATCAAGAGCCAGCCTACCATGATCATAAGGAAGAAAGTGAAGTGGCATTCCCACTATGGCCACCACACCAGGGATATGATCCAAGAGGCACATCAGAAAAAAATAAAGAGTCCTTGGAACAGGAGGTCTCATCACGAGCCAGCCTGCCCACCTTTCACTCCTTCCTGGTGAATGGCATTATGGTTTATCTGGTTACCAAGCCAGCATAATGGCCTCCATTTTGACATTACACAACACTTCCTAAGCATACACAAAGGATCATGGTTCCATGGGTGAAAGAAACAAATCTGTCAAGGTTATGGACACCTATGGGCAACAGAGCTCTGTTGATGGTATTGAAGTCACATTCCTTATACACCAATAGCAATTATCAAGACCCTTCTTTGTCTTATACATTTGTAATAGGTCAAATGAGATTATGTATATAACTTCCCCGAACCTTTAAACACATGAAAATCTATTACAACCAATTATGACGAAAAAGTTGATAATGACCGCATCAGACTTTTTGTGCACGTCAGCTGTCCTATCCTCCCAACCTCACATCATATCATGACATTCTCTTATTTATGAAGCAATTATATTATACACATCGATTTCGACAACCTGCTCCTTTTGTAGACATGGCATCTTGGTATACGTTGTTCCTTTATAACTCTGTACCATGGCAGTTCGGCACGCCGCTCCCTCATTTGACAACCGAGGACGGCCTATCACATTGCAGGGGTGGAGCAAGTGACCTCATAATTTGCTAGTATATGTGTTAGACTATTATTCGGAGAATTTTCACTTGGGAATAGCAAGGCTTAATGGTATATTGTTTCCAATTTGCATGGCTTGTTGTTCCTAAGCTATTTTCATATTATTCTCTGCAACAATTAGTAAGTGACTCAGGATTTGAACAAGCTTGCTGTTCCTAAGCTATTTTCGTATTATACTCTGCAAAATTAGTAAGTGACTTAGGATTTTAACAAGCTTGTTGTTTTGTTATTTTCTTTTTATTTCCTAACAGCTTGAACAACCTGCTGTTCCATTGCCGTCTTTGCGTTTTTACAGTGTGCTAAGAATGGGAGGAAGATCAATTCAGAGAGAACCATAGGTATTGACAGTTTTTGATTTTGCACGAGAAATCCTAACAAGGGTAGGATGGATAATTTATCTCAATCGTTTACAAGAATCCAACGAGACTGTAGCAACATAATTCTTGTAGAACTTGCAAGAACATCACTCCACGATAAGAGGGAGACACATAAAAGTCACCGATGACATAATTGCAGAGGTTTCGGGACTGCTAACCACTGGACCTGTGTGGACTCTAAAGAAGGAGAGACTACAAAAAGTCATAAAAAGCTTCCAAGATGAAGGCCAAAACCTGACTGTAAGAGGAAAGGGAGTTCTACCAGTAGCAATAGCAGTGCCGTGGGCAGAATTGGCAAGAATCATCCAGAGCTACATCACTTGTGAAGGCAGGAAAGACGTGGTAAGACCACGCCACCTTAAACTTTTAGCCGTATTAAAACAGAAATGCTCTGTGAATTTGCCTGCATTTTTAAATTCTTTATTACATGATGTTGCCCGAAGCATGAAAAAATCACGCCACGTAGAATCAGTAGTAAGTCACCATGGGCTGATATGATTGATAGTTAGCTATAGTGTTGCTCAACAACAGAGCAGTTGGGAGGAACTGATCGTCACAATAGATGGGGGATTGGCTCTGCCAGCCCCAAAATGAAAACATGCTACTAGTACATTGAATAGACCATTGAAACGGAGGAAATACATTAGATTGGCATGGATCAGAGGGAGGCTGGAAAATTCCCAAGGGAATACCAGTCAACAGGTGGAGATAGATGATTCATAGGATGAGCAACCCCCGCAATTGGAAGGAGACGAGAATGAGAAAGAGTTGGAGGAAAATGAGGAAGGAGAAACAGAGGAAGAGACTAAGCAGTCTGGGCAGACGGAGGAAGAGACAGAGATATGTGAAGAAATCCCATTGCAAAATCCATTGCAAGAGGACGAATTGGCCCAAATTCTAGCCAACATGGGCGAATATGCTCAACCTTTCAGCCCACTAAACCTCCACATCGAAGAAGAACCAAAGGAGCATTCTACTCATGACAAAAATGCATCCGAAGAATTGTGCGAGGAGGAGGAAGAAGAAGAGAATCACTCCGCTCATGATGAAAGTATATCTGGAGAGAAAAGTGATGAAGATAAAGAAGAGGAACAATCTGTTCCCAGCCAGACTACGCTGGAAGAATTTCATGAAGGAGAAGGGGTGGAAGAAGAAGTCACCTAGGAAATAACAGAACAAGCTAGGGTTTTTACTCTTGAGCAACCCAATTAGAACAATGAGGAACCACCCCAAGAAGAGAACCAGGAAATTGGCCAAGGAAAAAGTCTAGGCCTGAGTAAAGAGACAACTGTTCCTTCCAAGAAAATAGAAGAAATTAAAATATTATGAAAAGAACAATAAAGAATTCTTAATGTGATAGCATGACTTCGACAACAAATTAGGGTTTTGAAAATGGGAAAGAGAGCAAAAGGACCTCGGGGGTAAAACATGCAACCATTTCTGTGAAACCCCTTAAGAAAAAGATTAGGAGGACTCAAGTCTAGCCTGCAGTTCAAAACTAAAAGGAACAACATTCAGCTGTCGCCCATGTCGAAGTACAAACAGATAATATATCGGCCTGTGACAAAGAAGTTCAGATAGAGGCATATTCCTTTGAGGGAATGCGAACCATAAACATGAGACAATGCAACAAGAAGATTCAAGTAAACCTTCCGCTTACAACTACTATGTGGGACAGTGATCCGAGGACAGTAACTCTGTGAAAGGACTTGGTGCAAGCCCAACAAATAGTAGAGAAACTTACAGAATAGACTATCTCTTGAGAAAAGTATGAAAAATTACAATAGCAGCTGAGGAATGTCAACTTATCTGAAAGCCAGGCCTTTGAAGGATGGCGAAAGGAAGAAGAAAGGGTCCAAAAGGTAACTCATAGACTAGATGTAGTCATCAAACAAATGGATACCTTATGCTCTTTGTATACTGACATCCTAGCATGTAGAGAACCTGCTAGGAATTATGCCTTGTTTTTAATGGAACAATATTTGCAATTGAAAATTAAAGCTGTCAAAGCAGGAGCCTCGATAGAAATAAACACTATTGACGATTTCATAGATTGTTGTAAGCACTATGGTGTGAAGGTTCAAAGATTATTATGTGAATTCTTTCTGCATAACCTTGTGTTAGATCAAGAAACAAAGCAGAATCCCAGCCCTTTCGTTGGGGATATCCAACAACAGGAATTCATTTCTTTTGGTGTTAATCAAATAAATGGCTTAAAACCTATAATACCTTTCAAAGAAAAGAAAATGGATTAGACTTATGGGTGCGAGTTGAGCCTAGAGACCCATTACAGTTGTGGAATAAACATAGGAACCTCATGAGGACTCCGGGTGTGATTGAGGAATTAGGACCTATTCATACAACAATCAATCGACAAGGGATAGAATATTTCTTTACCATCAAGGACCCTGCCGTTGCAGCTGCCAAATTCCGATATCAGACTTCTAATCTGAACATCCAACTCAGGGAACCATTTAACTATGAGAACTTTAAGCTAGCTGCTGATCGCTTGGGTCCCTATGGTGACCTTATTTTGAGAGAAGGCCCATCTTGGTTAGGCTGTTCCACAGTCCGATTATTTGGCACCCTGCACCAAGATACCAAGCCTTGTATGAAATGCCTGAGGGTCAGACAGGACATCTTTTTGAACACCTAGCTAGGCATCATGGCTATAGACCACCTCATGAGATCCCGTCTCCGACCTACTCTATCACTGCCTTGCATGTCAACTACAATGTTTTCATGAGGGCATGAAAAAGGGTAAGCAGGGGGGTGTTTTGAGTACTGGAGAAGGTATGTTATTATCATTCATTTTGTCATCTTTTCTTTAAAACTCATAACCTCTTTGCATCATGAACTAGGTAGATAATAAAGAAATTATGATAAAATCTATAGGATTTGTATGTAATGCAAAATAGCTAATAATTTTCCTTTTCTTATGCAATAAAAGGAGAAAACGGAAGATTTCTGTCCCAAAGGAAAAGATAGGACAAAGTTAATTGCTGTCCCTTTGGCAGGGAACCGCATGCAAACAAGGCGATCCAAATTGGAGTGTATCAGCCAGGGAAGGGAAAAGGAGATACCAAATCGGCACAAGAGAGCAAGAGGATAACTGAGAATTAACAGTCTGGAAAATCCCTCAGGATCCTTTGATCTTGAGGGATCGCTATCTTAACGATTTTTTGTATCGTTGATATCTCTGCTCAGCTGTTATAAGAAGGGGCATCATTGCTAGCCTGAGGGACGAACTGTTGTTGTTTTTATGTAATTCTCTTTTGTATTTGGAACTTTGATCATCGACTCTCGTTGAAGAGCGATCCACTGTAACTCTGTTTTGATGTTTTAATATAAATCTGGTTGTCGTTCCATCTTTGATTCTGGAGTAATTTCAAGCAGTTTGTCCCTAGAGGCTAAGGGCCTGGACTGGTGGAACACTTGCTCCTGTACCGTTATTTCTAATTCATGTGTGGTTTTCGTTATTAGCATTGTTTAGTAATTTGATGTGTTTTGCTATTTTACATAACGGTTCTGTTATATTTTGTTTATGCTCAACTGAGTGATGTTGTTCTCTGTAACAAGAATGTTGTTTTGTTCATTCTGACTTTGTAATGCATTGCTATTCCTTTGACCATTGATATAACATTGCTGTTCAATTACAAAGTAACCGCGTTGTACATTCATAAGTCGGTATTACTGTATTTATCTATGGTTTACACTTAACCGCGATTGTTGTTCAACTGGCATTGCTGTTCCATTACAAATAATAATTGTTATTCTTTATAACTGCGATTTATACTTGTTGTATCGAAGTCAGATTACTGTTCCTTTCAATATTAAGCGTGTTGTGTGTGATATTCGTTTTGGTTTATTGTACATTTATATTTGGTTCAAGTTTTTGTTCTATATTTCATCTCTGTTAGTTGCCGTTCTATTTCCATTTGCCGTCCGATTTATCTTTAGAGTAAAGATTGTTACCTAATTCCTATAGGATATAATTGCTGCATTCATTTCTGTAGATTAAGGTTTTGCTGTTCAATCTCATTCATAAGAATAGTTGCTATTCCATTTCCTGTCATTTGAATTATCTTTGCTTTGATGTGCAGAACGATTTGAGACTGTAGTGAGCATTAACATTTGTTGTCTAGTTCCCATATTGATGATCTTTTCCTTGATTGTCTTTAATTACATCAGTTTACAGAGGGATGAGTTACCATTACTGTACTCTTGACTGATAGATTGCTATAGTTTTCTAAGTGCATGATTTGAGTTTTAAGGTTCTTTTCTGTAAGTAGATCTTATTTCAAGCATCCGTTTACTCTTGTATTTAGAGCACTATACTACTAGCATTACTCTGAAAAATGACCACCTCAAACTGAGTACACTCTTTGAGATAACAAATTGTTCCTGGATTGATAATTTAATGTAGGGTAAATAGAGGTGAAAAGACCCTTTTTACTGCTCGATAGGCCTCCATGTAATTTCAGGTATCTTTGGGAGGATTAAATTAGGTTTCTATCCATCCATAAGTAATTGAGTTGGCCGCCTTATATACTGTGATACACCGAAAAAAACATTCGGGAGATTACCTGCATGTTTGTTAAGTCCTTGGCTCCTCCAAGGCAGTATATTGCAGTTCACATTTAGTTGGTAATTCTTTTGCCTATATTACCCTCTTTTTGTTTATTTCTTTTTATAATAAAATTAATCAGCAATCGTGGAAGAAAATAAACCTTTGCCTCGTCGTTCATGTAGGATAGTGAGTAAACCACCTTTATCACCTGAAGCTACACGTAGTCGGTGAAAGCGGTCTTGTTTAACTGAGTCTAGTACATCACAAACTTCTGTTTCTTCATCTAATTTACCAGAGTCACCTATACTGGTACGTACTGCAATTCCAATTACTCCTACTATTATAGGTTTATGTGCTACTGAAGTGGAATATTTACAATTACCTGAGGACACTAAAGGTGAACTAAGTGAAATGGTAACTAAAGTTGTCCAACAAGAAGTTGATCCTCAACCAGAAGTTGTTTAAGAAATTCATCTTGAACTCATTGTTCTTTTACCAGAACACTTGGATCTCGAAGTTGAACAACCAGAAGTTGTTCTTGTACCAGAAGATGATCGAATGATTTATCCTCAAACATATGTAACTATTGAAACTTCTCCTTTACCACAAAGTCAAACACCAGAAATTTATTACGGACCTGATGGTGAAATCCTTCCACCCAGTTTGATTTCTATTGAAGAGGATTTTGATGAAGAAACTTCACTTATAACTCCAACTCATTTTGGAACAGGGCTTTATGTTTATCCTTCTTTTCCTCGGTTAAATCATACTGCTCCTCTTGATCCTCTTTACTTTCAAAATCCCGTAGATTCATTAGGACATTTATTGGGTCATTTGACTATGGCTGAAACAACATCCCAGACTGTATGATCTGTCATAGCTGTGACAACATCTACTCTCACTACTTCTTCGATGTTTGCCACAACACCTGAGTCACATCTGTATGGTGGTCTGTCCGTTCCACTGGGTTACCAATCATTATTTGGAACTCACTTCGGTGTTTATTCTAGTCCATGGTCTTCACCCATGTCTTCCACAGGAATTTTACCTAGTTATTCACTTGCGGATACTGAACAATTTGATTCATCAAGTCAATATCAAGCTGGTCCATCTGGTTACCATCCATTGTATCCAGTTAACATTGGATTACCTCGATATGGATAACAATATGCCCAATATACTTATTCTCCATACTCTGGGGGGCCACCATATGGCAGTATACCGTCATCTTTAGGTCCAACTTATTCTGGAATGACTGTTTCTCAATGGCAACCTACAATACCTATTCAACCAAGGCTTGTGTATTCATCACAACCAATACAACTTGTTTCATCCATACCTACTACGCTTATCGCTATGACTTTACCACAGGCATAAGCTTAGTTGATTGTATCTCAACCTTTGCAAGTTGATCCTTCAACCCCTTACCCTCAAGTTTCATGTCTACAGACTCAGCCTTCTCAGGCCATTTTAGAACAACCATTTGTGTCTAAAGTCCAACAACCTCAGGCTAGTGTACCATTAACTGGAATTACTCAGACTTATCCTGGTCCAACTTATCCACAACCTAGTCAAACTTATACTGGTGGGAAACAACCGTTGTATCAACAACTGTGGCAGCCACAATACCAACAACAACAATTCGAATAGTACCAAACTTATCCTGGACTTGGTCAACAAGCCTATGCTAGGTTTGGCTAGCAACAAGCTTACCCAGGTTCTAGTCAACAAGCCTATGCTAGTTTTGGTCAACACCAAATTTATCCTGGTTCCCAACAACAAAATTATACTAGATATGCTCAACAAGCATACTCCTATTAAGGTTACCAGCAGTAGATTCCTTATGTTGGTATGCAAAGGCCTATTTCCTAGGCAATTCAATCTTACCCTAGTTACGCTCAACCCGACCTAAACCAACAATTGCCTTTTGTCACAACACTTGGATTACCAGATTTAAATTGTCTTATCAATGATCCCATTCTCTATTCATCTTGGTGGCTGTTGTGTGTGGAGCATGATTGTTCAGAGGTCTTTGTTTCAGCCGGATGTATACCCCAGGAAGTTTGTACACCCCTCCACGCGGGGGGGTGCGGGGGGGACTTGTCCCCCCCGCGGGGGTCCGGGAGGGCTCATCCCCCCCGCTGGGGGGTCCGGGGGCCAGCGGTCCCCCGACGGGGGCTCGGGGGCAGCGCCCCCAAAGCTAAAAACAACTGTAAAATTGCCTTGTAAAAGTATAGTAATTTCTAGTCAATCTGGGCCGTTCATTAGGCGGATGATCTGACGGTAGAACTTATGTTTAGTTTAGGGTTTTTTTCCCTAGAAGGCAACCCATCTCTTTGTATGAGGGTATTGTATTTGAGGTTGTGTGATAGATGTGTATTCTGTGAGCGAGAAACAGAGAGGTGAGACTGTGAGAGAAAACAGAGGATATTACAGCGGATTTGCTGTAGGTTGTGTCTCTTCATTTTGCTGGATAATAGAAAGGAAGGACTGGCTGTTCGGGGTGGACGTAGCCCAAACTGGGTGAACCACGTATATCTGTGTCTCTCTTGTTTTGTGCGTTTTCTGTGTTTATATTTCTGCAATATTTTATGTGTTCCATTGCTCCGTAATATATAATTTTCTAACAACTGGTATCAGAGCCGAAGGTCTATTTGGCTAATAAACTCGCAGGAAAGAAGGGTTCCTGGTTCGAGTGGGAGCAATGGAGGAAGATGGTAAGTTTAGGGTCGAGAAATTTAACGGCCAAAACTTCTCGCTGTGGAAGATGCAGATGGAAGATTATCTGTATCAGAAAGATCTATACCTACCATTGGGCGGAAAAACAAAGATGCCGACGGGTATGAAATACGAAGAATGGAACCTTCTCGATAGAAAGGCACTCGGAACAATACGGTTGTGCCTTGCTGCGTCAGTCACCTTCAACATTTCGAAGGAAACCACGACAAAGGGTTTGATGCAGACGTTGTCGAAACTATATGAAAAACCGTCGTCCTCAAACAAGGTATTTATTATGAAACGGTTATTTAATATGAATATGTCGGAAGGTGGATCTGTTGCAAACCATTTAAATGATTTTAATACAGTTACAAGTTAGTTAAGTTCTGTAGGGGTAAACTTTGATGATGAAGTTAGAGCTCTGTTATTCTTGTGCTCATTACCAGAAAGTTGGAATGGTTTGGTAATGGCCATTAGTAACTTCGTTTCTGGATCTAGCACTTTAAAGTTTGATGATGTTGTCGGTGCTATCCTTAGCGAGGAAATGCGACGGAAAAGCTCTGGAGAGACATCGGGAAATGCTTTGAGTGCAGAGTCTAGAGGAAGAAAATGGAAAGAGGAAAGAGCTCAGGGTATCGTAGTAAATCAAGGAAAGGCAGTCCAAGTCCAGATTGGGGATAGTGTGCTGGAAATGTGGAAAGAAAGGACACCTAAAGAAAGACTGTAGATCTCGGAAGGGAAAAGAAGGAGATGCATAGCAAGAAAACAATCATGAAGCAAATGTGACAGTTGAGGTGTTACAAGATGCTTTGATTCTTTCTTTCGAAAATATTACTGATTCCTCGGTGGTAGATTCAGGGGCTTCATTCCATGCCACACCTGATAAAAAATACTTTCATGACTATGTTCAAGGAGATTTTGGACAAGTTCGTCTGGGTGATGATAAACCCTATAAAATCGTTGGAATGGTTAAGGTTCTTGTAAAACAGTAGAATGGAAACCAATGGCTATTAAAGGAGGTAAGGCATGTTCCAGATCTAAAGAATTATCTAATTTTAACAGGGCAGTTAGGCGGTGAAGGTTGTGTGACAACTTTCACAGATAAAGCTTGGAAGGTCACCAAAGGAGCCCTGGTAATAGAAAAAGGCGAAAAGGTTGGTACATTGTATTTATGCAATGGTATTTCTAACTCTGTTAATGCTTTAACTTCCAAAGGAGCAGATGCATCATTATGGCATCATAGGCTTGGACACATGAGTGAAAAGGGGATGAAGATTTTTCACTCAAGGAATTTGTTGCCGGGTTTGAAGAATGTTGATTTGGACTTCTGTGAGAATTACATTTATGGAAAATAGAAGAGAGTCAGATTTCTCAGAGTTGGGAAAGAAAAGAAGAATGAAAAATTAGAGCCTGTGCATACAGATGTATGGGGAACTGCTCAGGTATCATCTCTCGGTGGCTCTCGTTATTATGTTACTTTGATTGATGATGCAACTAGAAAAACTTGGATTTATTGTATTAAGAATAAATCTGATGTATTTGATACTTTCAAGAAATGGAAAGCTTTGGTTGAGATTGAGACAGGAAAGAAATTGAAGTGTCTTAGATCAGAAAATGGAGGTGAATATTGCAGCAAAGAGTTTGATAGGTACTGTTCAGAGCATGGAATTCACAGAGAGAAGACAGTTCCAAGAACACCACAAGAAAATGGTGTGTCAGAAAGGATGAAGAGAACAATCATGGAGCGTGCAAGGTGCATGAGATTGCATGCAGGATTGCCTTTACAGTTTTGGGCAGATGCTGTAGATACTGTTGTTTATCTAATAAATAGAGGGCCTTCAAGTTCCTTGGATGGTGGTGTTCCAGAGGAAGCATGGACAGGTAAAAAGGTAAACTACTCTTTTTTAAAGCCTTTTGGTTGTGAGGCCTTTGTCCATATTGATAAGGAAAATAGAACAAAGCTTGAGGCAAAGTCAAAGAAATGTACCTTTATTGGATATGGTGTTAATGATTTTGGTTATCGCTTATATGATTATGAAAATCACAAAATCATTAGGAGAAGAGATGTAATATTCAATGAAAAGGTCTTGCATAAGAATCAATTGCAGGAAAAGAAGAAAGAAAATGAAAACAAGGAATACGCAGTTCTTGATGACATCACTGAAAAGGTAAAGGTACCCGAAAATAATAATAATCAACAACAGCAACCACCACAACAGCAATAGGCACCCCAAACACCTGAAAGTGGTGTTAGAAGATCTACCAGGATAAGTAGACCCCCTGAACGATACTCTCCTTCATTATATTATTTATTGTTGACTGATTCTAGTGAACCCGAATGTTATGAAGAAGCAATGCAGGTTGAAAGCAGGAAGAAGTGGGAGGTAGCCATGGAAGAAGAGATGGACTCCTTAATGCATAACCAGACTTGGGATTTAGTCAGGTTGCCTGCAGGAAAAACTACATTGAAGAATAAATGGGTTTACAGGCTGAAGGAAAAAGATGGAGGAAAACAGAGGTACAAAGCTAGACTTGTGGTGAAGGGGTTTGCACAGAAGAAAGGTATTGATTTTGATGAAATATTTTCTCCTGTTGTTAAAATGACTTCAATTAGAACTATTTAAGTCTTGTAGCAGCTGAAGATTTGCATCTTGAGCAGTTAGATGTAAAGACAACCTTTCTCCATGGGGATTTGGAGGAAGAGATATATATGCAGCAGCCACAAGGATATGAGGTGAAAGGGAAGGAGAAACTAGTGTGCAGGTTGAAGAAGAGATTTTATGGCTTAAAACAGGCTCCAAGACAGTGGTATCTAAAATTTGACAAGTTTATGTCTGAACAAGGTTATACTAGATGTCACTCTGATTATTGTGTTTATTTGAAAAAGCAAAATGATGGCAGCTATATTATATTTTTATTGTATGTGGATGACATGCTTGTTGCAGGATCTAACATGCAGGAAATAAATGTACTCAAAAGAAAATTGGCAAACTCATTTGCAATGAAGGATTTGGGAGCTGCAAAACAAATCCTTGGTATGAGAATAACTAGAGACAGGAAAAATAGCAAATTAACATTGTCTCAGAATGAGTACATACAAAAGGTGTTGAAAAGATTTAATATGTAAAATGCAAAACCAGTTAGTACACCTTTTGCTAGCCATTTCAAACTTAGCAAGGAAATGTGCCCAAAGACCCAAGAAGACATGGATTATATGTCTAAAGTTGCATATGCATCAGCAGTTGGAAGCTTAATGTATGCAATGGTCTGCACAAGGCCTGATATTGCACATGCAGTGGGAGTTGTAAGCAGGTACATGAACAATCCAGGAAAGGAACATTGGATGGCAGTGAAATGGATTCTCAGATATTTGAAAGGTACCACAAATCAAGCATTATGCTTTGGTGGTTCAAACATCTCCCTACAAGGATATGTTGATGCAGATATGGCAAGTGACAGAGATAACAGGAGGAGCACTACAGGATATGTATTTACTGTTGGAGGAATAGCTGTCAGTTGGGTTTCAAAAATCCAAAGTGTTGTTGCACTTTCAACAACAGAAGCAGAGTATGTTGCTGCTACAGAGGCTAGTAAAAAAATGATTTGGTTACAAAGGTTTATGGGTGAATTGGGTAAGGAGCATGATATGGGCACGTTATACAGTGATAGCCAAAGTGCCATTCATCTTGCAAAGAACTCAGCATTTTATTCCAGGACTAAACACATACAGCTCAAGTACCATTTCATACCATCAGTGTTGGAAGATGGAGAGTTGAAGCTGGAAAAGATACACACTAGCAAGAATCCTGCAGATATGCTAACAAAAGTTGTAACCAGGGAGAAACTGAGAATATGCTCAGTTTCAATTGGTCTTCAAGGATGACGATGAAGATGAGAAACAGCCAGGTCCAAAGAGGAGTCATTGTCCAGCAAATGAAGCAGTGGTGTAGTTTCTACAATCATTCTCCAAGTGGGAGATTGTTGTGTGTGGAGCATGATTGTTCAGAGGTCTTTGTTTCAGCCGGATGTATACCCTAGGAAGTTTGTAGACCCCTCCACACGGGGGGGTGCGGGGGGGACTTTTCCCCCCCGCGAGGGTCCGGGGGGGCCCATCCCCCCCGGCTGGGGGGTCCGGGGGCTAGCGGTCCCCTGGCGGGGGGTTTCGGGGGCAGCGCCCCCGAAGCTAAAAACAACTATGAAATTGCCTTGTAAAAGTATAGTAATTTCTAGTCAATCTGGGCCGTTCATTAGGCGGATGATCTGACGGTAGAACTTATGTTTAGTTTAGGGTTTTTTTCCCTAGAAGGCAACCCCTCTCATTGTATGAGGGTATTGTATTTGAGGCTGTGTGATAGATGTGTATTCTGTGAGTGAGAAACAGAGAGGTGAGACTGTGAGAGAAAACAGAGGATATTACAGCGGATTTGCTGTAGGTTGTGTCTCTTCATTTTGCTGGATAATAGAAAGGAAGGACTGGCTGTTTGGGGTGGACATAGCCCAAACTGGGTGAACCACGTATATCCATGTCTCTCTTGTTTTGTGCATTTTCTGTGTTTATATTTCTGCAATATTTTATGTGTTCCATTGCTCTGTAATATATAATTTTCTAACAGGGGCTAGTGATTCCACACAAATTGCCTTCTAATATTCCTAAGTTCAATGGAAACCCTAAAGAAGATCCATCAAATCACGTTATGAATTTTCATTTATGGTGTTCATCCAACTCCCTAAATGACGATTTAGTAAGACTACATATTTTCCAGCAAACACTCATTGGTCCGGCTGCAAAGTGGTATATTGAATTACCACGAGCTTCATTTGACAACTTCACAGCCTTAGCCACTAGATTTTTAACCCATTTCCATTTACCCATTAGATATGAAACTGGAACAGAAATTTTGACCAGCTTTAAACAGACCACTACTACTCACATTTCTGATCATATTCATGAGTGGCGTCATCGTGTTGAATGGTTAAAACTTTTGTTCCTAATAAGCTTTTAGCTGAGTGGTTTATTAAATCCTTTTTTCCATATATCATCGAGGATGTGGCTAAAGGAGGAGTTGTTATTGAAGAGCAAGTAATTTCTCGTGCGCAATACTTAAACTTGATTTACACCTAGTCTGGCACGCTCTATGATAAGATTCCAAATGCACCTATACCAACTTTTACTATTCCACCACCTCCATCCAGCAAGGACCCCCATGCTGGTGACGATGTGATAGGTACTTCAAGCACTCAAACAGCAAGTAGACCATCTAGTCAAACACTTTCTATTTCAAATCAAACCTCTAATACACCTGATAATACACTTGCTTCAGAAATAAATGTCGTGTCATCTGACAAAGGTAAAAATGAAAAGCAACTTGGAAGTAAGAAAAAGGTGAAAACCAAAAAGAAACAAAATTCTCCCCCTTTAGAGAAATCATTTGATTCCTCTCCTCTGGCTAGGAAACCTTGTTACCCATGTTTAATTTGTAATGAGGAGCACTTTATGTGAGACTGTACTCACTGCTCTGAAGTCTCAAAACTTCTTAAGAATTCTAGTACATCCACTGTGTTGACAGACCCTTTTCCAAACCTATAGACTCATTTGGCTACTACAGATCATGCTTCCACTTCACAAGTTCTTATGCTATTTGCCACTAAGCCTAAGACTGATGTTTTGGTGACTACATGAAGTAAAGATTACGGTAATCCACCATCGTCATCGAATAACCAGGCTATAGATCAACCCAATACTTCAACTTCTACTTCGTCTAACTCCATTCTACCACCCATTGCACGAGAGTTAACAATAAAAACACTAAGGGAGTTTTTCATAAATCTACATTCAACCCTCGAGCCCGAGCAGCGCAAAATTATAACATAGTAGAAGATTTGGCGCGGTCACCTTCTGCTATGTCGACACTTGAGGTGCTTCAAAATTGTCCCTCCCAAAATCATGCTTTATTGTCAACAATTGGTGGAATTGATCCAACGGATTCCAATCTCATAGTTTTTAACCATGCAGGTTATATGCCACAATTACCAACACAGTTAGCATTCTTGATCCAACTAAATTCTTTGAATTACCTCATTCACCAAACCATTGTTGACGAAGGTGCATCTGCTTGTATCATGTCAATGAATATCTAGAAAACATTTGGCTGACTGCCTTTGTCACAATCACCTATGACGTTAAAAGATTTTGACGGTCACACTTATACACCTTGTCGAATTTTAAGTAACGTATAGATAGAACTAGGGGGAAAAACTATAATTGTTGAAGTTGAGGTCATTGACGGACCCCTTAACTACAATATTTTACTAGGAAGACCGTGAGTTTACACTATGGCTGCTATGGTTTCGACATACTTTCGTATGATCACTTTCCCTCATAAAGGTGGAATCACAGTAATTGATCAAATCACCTTCTTCGCCTCTAGTTCACAGGCAATTGGAAGCGTTCCGTTAGTTCACGGACCTCCACTATCTCTTCAGAGCATTGGAGTAGGTCTCTTCAAAGATTCTTCCCTAATGGGCACCTTTTCAGTACCGTCATGATTGCAAACGGTGGAAGTTGCAAAAGTTGAGACCTGTAACATGATATCTTCCACTTCATCTGACTCATGGAAGATTTCCAATAATTCTGAAGTTGATATGTGTAATGAAACCATGCCGCTAAGCCCAATTGAGCTTGCATAACAATCAATCTTTTTGGCTTGCGCAACAAATCCAAATCCTTCATCACCGATTATATGGGTTGATCGTTCATTAGAATATGGTACTTCCTATGATCCTTTTTCATGTAAATTTTCTACTGATGAAGGAATCATACAATCAATGATGATATAAGAAGAACCATGGGCAGATTATCATCATCGATCCCATCTTCCAAATCACATAGAAGATATTCCAAATGAACTGAATCACCCTTCAATCATCGATTTCCTTTCAAATTTTGTATTCATATACATATTCGATTCCAAACGAAACTTATTGAATATCAAAGACCATTTCTATCGATATTTCGACCAAACCTAGAATTGTAGAAAACATCCATGTTGACAGATCTTGTTCTCCATCAGAACTTGAAACTTAATGTGCTCTTTTTCGTGAATTCTGCGATATATTTGCTTGGTCATATGAGGAAATGCAAGGTATTGATTCTAGTATAGTTGAAAACAAGATTAAAATGTATCATGATGTCAAGCTAATACGACAATGCCTTCGTCTGTTCATTCGAAGAAGGCTGTTGCCATAAAAGAAAAATTTGAAATTTTTTTGCATGTTGGTTTCATATACCCAATTCCTCTTACCAATTGGGTTTCCAATATTTTCCCTATCATGAAGAAACAAGGAAAAATACGAGTGTGTGTTGATTATAGGGATGTTAATCATGCTTGTCTAAAAGACAACTATCCCACTCCCTTTATCGACGAGATAATTGATGAATGTGCCGGATGTGAAATATTTTCATTTATGGATGGCTTTTCCGGCTATAATCAAATCAATATCTGCCCAAAAGACCAATCTAAAAATGGATTTATTTGTCCTTGGGGCACATTTGCATATAGGAAACTCCCTTTTGGTTTGAAGAATGCTAGGGCAACTTTTTAGAGGGAAATAAATTATTCCTTCCACAACATAAAACACATCGTTCAATCCTATCTAGATGTCTTACTTGCTTATTCACGGAAACGGGTTGATCACCCACAACATTTGAGAGCCATATTTTTATGGTGTCGACACTACAAAATTTGACTCAATCCACATAAATGTGTTTTTTGTGTTGGTTTTGGTCATTTTCTTGGTTTTGTAGTGTCCAAAGAAGGAATTTGACTCGACCCCTTGAAGGTTAAGGAAATTCTTGATCTGCCTCCACCTTCCAATTTACTTCATTTACAGAGATTCCAAGGGAAGACTAACTTTCCAAGGAGATTCATTCCCAACTATGCTGAAATGGCTAAAATATCTACTCGTCTTTTGAAAAAGGGAATTCCCTTCCACTGGGACTAGGTTGTGCAAGCTTCCTTTGATGCTTTGAAATATACCCTGATCCTAGAGCCATTAATGTATTCCTCTAATTGCAAGAACATCTATTTCCTATATCTCGCCACTGCAGGTGCAACCATTGTTATAGTTTTAGTCCAAGAAGAAGATAGGATTGAACATTAGATCTATTATTTGAGTCATAATCTCAATGATACGGAAGTTAAGTATTATTATGTGGAGAATCTAGCCTTGGCTTCCCTTCAAGCTATACAAAGATTTTTCCATTATATCCTGCTCCAAAAAACCACTGTCATTATAGATTGCAACCCTATGACATACATCTTGGCACGTTAATTGTTGGGGAGAAAATATTCAAAATGGATTGTCATTTTGCAGGAATTTGATTTGGAATTCATCAAATCCAAGTCAAAGAAATCTCTAGTTTTTGCCGAGCTTCTTTGTGACCTTCTCTCTACTGCCATTGGTTCAACAACGGAACCATCAATTCTAGATGAGTCCTTGTTTCTAATCTCGTCATCTGACCTGTCGTCCCTTAAGAAACCAATTTCCTGGCTGTGTAGAAATTGTGCTTAAGACATTAATTTTATTTATGCATGTAACTTATTTTATAGTGTATCCTTATATGAAGGAACTGAAGGACCTGACATTTAACCCTTAAAAATTAGCTGACATGAAAATCTCAGAATGCCATGTGATGCTGGGTATAAATGTTGTGTGAAGAATGCCTTGAGAAGTTAGAGATAATATGTTGTTTTTCACAGAAACTATTATTTGTAACTTAGAAGAATAATAGAAGTATAAACTTTAAATATAGGAGCACTCTTTTAAGGAATTTAAACTTCGTTAACATAAGTAAACAAATACCCGTAGCTTCATTACCATACATAAAGAAAAGAAGAAACATGATGACATGTAACAGAGAAATTACAAAATCATACCCAACAATGTGTAGAAAACTCCTGATTCTTTCATTAATCATCAATTTATCAAAAATACAATAGCATAGTCCCCAGGTTCTTCAAAATTCGGACCTTTTTTCTATAATTTTGCCTCTTTTTATACATCATGGGATAGTTGGTAACTATCAAAGCTGTCAAACTGCTTAAATACCTTCTAACTGTCTAAAGTAAAAGTCATTACAGAATATTACATTAGAGGGTAAAAGACACCTCATTCTTCTCAAGAAAATAAGATAACAAGAAGTAACAAAAATTAGAGTATGATTGGTGATTGCTGCTCGCTGTTTGAATTTGTGGCTTGAGTAGGTGATGCATCTTTGGTTTTCTCTATCATCCATTCCTTGCACTTTCTCCATAATGGTACATTTGACTTTGGTGCTTCCTCTAACTTGTCAAGTGCTATTCTTCAAGTTGTAATCCTACCATAAGTAGGCTTGTCTGTAAACAGAGTCTTCACCATCCAGAGAAGCTTAAAATCTTTGTTCAGGTAGTTCACAATGGTGGCTCCTTTAATACTGCTATCTTTTCATGAGTGTTATCAACTTTTCTTTTTGCCTCAACCAGCAAAGTCTCATATGTTTTCCATGGCAGCAAGTTTCCCTGTAGATCCCAGCAAGAAGGAAGTCCAGCCCTAACTCTTTTATCAAACAAGATGTTAAACTTTGAAACTGCTTCCTTCATCTCATTTATCTTCTTCTCAGCAGTATTCCTGTAGATGTTTCTGACAATCATTTTGTTAAAATATATTGCACATGATGTTCTGTCTGGCATGTCATGTTCCTTCAATTCTGTAGTAGATTTAGAGTTAATGAAATCTATCATCCTCTTTGCAAATTTTGATCTATCTAGATCTTTTTGCTTATTTTTTATGACCACCTCTTCCATATCTCGAACTAGTGTTTTCTCTTCAAACATAATCACAAGAAACTCCCAAATTTCCTTGATAACCTCAATGAATTCATCCCATAGGATTTCTCTGGCTTGAATTAAGGACATATTTCCCTTCATTTTTTCCTTTAGCCTTTTGATTTCATCTTCAGCTCTCAGGGGATCTTCCATGTACTTCTTTGCATTATCTTTCTCCCTTATTGCTTCTTCTTCATTCAAATTCAGTAGCTTGCAAGTTGTTTCCAATTCTCTTTTGGCTTTCTTTACATCATGCTCAACCATTTTAAGCTCTGTTCCCAACCGTAAAAATTGTGCTACTGGATCATCTGTGTTGGCTGGCATTACTATTTTACAAACATGAGTGTCCACCTGTCGTTGCAGCTTGTCCAAAGATTCTTTAAGTAAAGAAACTTCTTTAGTCTTCTGCAACACATCCTGTAGGAGATTTTCCTTTTCATTTTCTACTTCAGCTATCCCTGCAGCTATGGGATGCTCACCTGCAGGTAGATTCAACTTCTTTTTCAAAACCCCAATCTCTGATTTGGCAGATTGCAATAATTTATGAACAACAGGTTGGTCATCAAGATTGACACCTATTTTAATGATAATTTTCTTTAGCTCATCCACCTGAGCATTCAAAGCTCTGGAGTTGGCTTTCTCCAACTTTAACTGTTGAATTACCTTATTTAGCATTTTTTTTTCCTTGACAACTACTGCATTTGTCTTATGTTTATCATTACGATCAATTTCACAATTTGCATATGAAAATTGATCTTGTCAAGAATTGGAAGCTTTTGAGTGTCAACAATTAAATTCACAGTCTTAAAATTGCTAATAGACCCCACTGATATTTCAGTAGGATGAGGAAAATAAATTTTAAGTTGGCTCTTCTCCAAATCCATCGCAGATAGAAATCTAGTTTGTTCAGGAGTTATCTGAGACTCATCTTGAGCCTCCATGTTTAACTTCACCTTTTGATTTATATTAGCTATCTGAGCAAACATACTTTAAATTAAAGGAAATTGATCATGAACAGGTTCTCTGGAAGATGGGGCACCTTTTGTTTCTCCTAACTGAATCACCAAACCAGGTTGTGCTGAAGACATTGCATCCTGAAGCTTGATCCTTTTTTCTGCTTTAGATTCTTCCTCATCCAGATCAATAGCTTCCTCTCTAACCCTCTTGACACCTTTTTCTGTAATGCTAGGGGTTTCAATCTCTGTCCCCTAAGTGTTTTGCAAACTGTTAGTAAATTATATATTACGGAGTAGTGGAACACATAAAATATTGCAGAAATATAAACACAGAAAACGCACAAAACAAGAGAGACACAGATATACGTGGTTCACCCAGTTTGGGCTACGTCCACCCCGAACAGCCAGTCCTTCCTTTCTATTATCCAGCAAAATGAAGAGACACAACCTACATCAAATCCGTTGTAATATCCTCTGTTTTCTCTCACAGTCTCACCTCTCTGTTTCTCGCTCACAGAATACACATCTATCACACAGCCGCAAATACAATGCCCTCATACAAAGAGAGGGGTTGCCTTCTAGGGCAAAAAACCCTAAACTAAACATAAGTTCTACTGTCAGATCATCCGCCTAATGAACGGTCCAGATTGACTAGAAATTACTATACTTTTACAAGGCAATTTTACAGCTGTTTTTAGCTTCGGGGGCGCTGCGCCCGAAACCCCCCGCCGAGGGGGGGGGCTCCCAAAGGTCACAACCGCCCCCCCTTGGATCCCCCCTATAGAAAATATTTTACCGGCAGTGTTGCCGCCCCCATTTTGAACTGGGATCCAATGTGGCGATACCTTTGAATTTAGAAGATAATCAGGCTCCACACCCAACACAAACCTCCATTTGCCAATTTCTTTGTTTCAGGTCTACTTTCATGTACAAACATTGAATAGACATTCTCCAATCTTCTCTTTGAAATAATTTGATGAGGGTCATAAGCCCACTCAACCACCTGTAAAAGACACATGTCATTCAACAATCTTTCAACCTCCTGGGAAACCTGTCTAGTGTTTACAATGAAGGGTCCCACTACTTTAGGCAACTTCAAGAAGAAGCCTTTCTTCATAGGAAAAAAATGAACTTGATCTGCATTTAATCTCTGTCTAATAAATTCAAGGGCAAAAAGCCTCATTGGCACAAATTTAGGTAACCTATAAGGCTTGACAGAGGCTCCATAAAGCCTAATCTCTGCATGCTATTCAAGGATGAACCAATCCCCACATCTCACATCCTTACTCAATTGAAGAAACTCTTGAGCTTTAGGAAGAAAAGTTAGGGGTAGTCTTCCATTCAGAATTGTATAAGTCACTGGAAGGAATAAAGAAGTAAACTCAAATAAATCACTGTCTCCTGGATCACCCCTTATCAGGTTTGTGTAGAATACCACTGACTGCTTCTTTTTATTGATTTCAACAACATTTAGTCCCAAATCAGAAAAATGTTGAGCATTCTGGTACAAAAATAAATAAGTAATGACTGAAGGAAATTTGAAGGAACCAGTGAGAGACAAAGTCATAAACTGGGTATTGATAGCATCTACCCAGAATGTTCGAGTGTCTAAGACTATGTTTGGCTTCATCATTAAGGAGAAAAATACCAGTACAACTTTATCCACCTGCTTGGAGTCTTCTTTTCCTAGAATCTTCACAATTACTTGCAAAACAGGTCTTATGTCAATTGCAAATATTTCTAAAGAGAAGAGATTGCCATCTAGGGAGAATTGACCAGATTTAGGGGCTGGTAAAGAGGTGATATGAGAAAGCTCCCGAGGAGACATGTTATCATAATAAGAAATTAGATATTCTTTAGTAAAGGTGGTGTAAGTTCTAGACACAGGGTAATTCAAAGCCTGGTGTATTAATTGTGAGGTTACTTGAAAGACACTCTCCCCAGACTGATTCATTACAAAACATTTCTTGGGGTACATTGCTGAGGCTATCCATTGAATAAATTGAAAGAATAAATGAGTTTTGGGGACAAAAGTAGCTAAAACACCTAACCTAACCATTGCCATGAATATGGGATACTTTTTATGGTTCAAAATAACCTCTTGATATAGTGAAGGATGTTTAATTGTAAAAAGGGTATCATGAATATCTCTTTTGACATCCATTAATGGGGTATGGATAACTGATGAGGAACTTACTTGTTTGGCCATGGTGACTATAGGTGATAGTTGCTGGTGAGAGTTGTTGATGATAATTGCCGAGACAGTTTCTGACTCAGATTGTTGAACTGGATGCAAAACTACTTAATACTAAAATAAAAAGCTAATGCAACGGGGTTTTGCTTGTCTTTTATACATATGATAATCAAACAGAGGGAAAAAACTGTAATTAATGTAACTAATTAATGGAGTGGTAGATGAAGTGACGGGGTACAGTGGATGAGGTGGACGGTAATGAATGAGGGTAGCAGGTGACGTGGAGAAAATGAGATGGAGTGAAGCGATGGGGGTGGCCCACTGTGGGGGTAGGGAGTGTACGCGAGGTTCATCGGGCTTGAACCCTCGTAAAAATCTCAGGCCATAGATCTCATTCAAACACCTTGACATCCTGGTCAACTGTGGGGGTTGAGCTTGAGTTATATTTCGTGCTCGTTTTCCCCTCGCATAACACTTTATTCGCTTCTCGAGCCCATGCTTTCGTACATCTTGTGATATCGCTTGAACTTTTTATATATTGGTCGGAGCCCCACCTTACATCAGATTTGAATGCCATCAATAATATAAAATAAATCACTGCTTTTGGACTTTCACATTCTCTTTTGATTTTTTAAAACAAAATATTTTCTTTTATTTTTATTTTTTTGTGATAATATTAAAAATGAAATTTAAACGATGATGGATGCTACAACATTTGGCTCCACCTGGGGATAGTGATTTTTCCATAGAAGCACTAAGAACCGCAGATCAGTGCCTTCACCTTGGGCATGGAGTCATATATTGTTTTGCCAATTTTACTTCTATGGAAATTGTACAATGAATGCACTCCGGTATCTACAATGACAAGATGCTTGTGCTTTAGAATTGGAAATAATGTTTGAGGTACTACCCATTGACAGGCAGTTGTAAATTTTCACCATCAAGATTCTCCAGGAAGAATGTATTATTTTCCCTTGCTTCTATAATCTTGAATGGTCCATACCAGAGAGGATCAAACTTACCATGTTTTCCCTTATCTTCTCTTCTAGTATCCCACCTTAACACTAGGTCTCTAGTTTTAAAATCAATTTATTTGGCTTTTCTGTCAAAAATGCCCTTCATTTTTTATTGATACATAATCAAATTATCTCTCACCTTATCTCTGCTCTCACTCAACTCCACTATCCTATGCATCCTTCTTATCAGAGCATTGAGTTCTTCTTTTGCCTCCTGAATCATTACAATCAAAGGTTTCACAAGCTGACTAGGAAAAAGAGATTGAGTTCCATACACTAACTCAAAAGGTGATTTACCTGCAGACCTTTTTGTAGTCACTCGGACAGCCCAAAGAACAAACTTTATTTTCGAATCCCAGTCTTTCTGATGCTCTACAATAGTTTTCTTAAGAATTTTGATTAATGTTTTGTTAGTGGATTCATCCAACCCATTTCCCTGAGGATGATAAGCTGTTGAATGAGATAAAATGACATTATACTTCTGACAAAAAGCAACAAAATTAATTGAACTGAACACTTGAGCATCGTTAGTTATGATTTTGATAGGGCACCCAAATCTACTGAAAATGTTTTCTTCTAAAAATTTCATCACCACCTGGTCATTTGCCTTTTTAGTAGGTATAGCCTCTACCCACTTGGTGAAAGAATCAGTAGCTGTAAGAATCCACTTGTGCTATCCACTTGAAGGTGGGTTAATTCTCCAACAAAGTCTAGCCCCCATTGTCTGAATGGTTCTTCTATTAAGACTAGGATTAATGGCAAGGGAGATAACCTCTTTTTCTCAGCAACAAGTTGACACTTTTGACAGATTTTGACGAACTTATATATATCACCAAAAAGGTGGGCCAATAAAAGCCTGCCTGGAGGACTTTGTGTGCAGTGGCTTTCCAACCGTAATGTCCACCACATAACTTCTCATGATAATATTTAATTGTCTCTATTGATTCATCTTTTGTCAAACATAATAATAAAATTCCCACAGGATCCTTCCAATACAATCTGCCCTCCACCATCACATATGGTTGTGCCTTGATTTTTAATGCTCTATATATTGTTCTATCCATTGACTGGGAAAAGAGAGAAAACATAAATAATGAACTATGTGCTTGTACTATTTTGAACATAAAAAATTATATTGGACCTTCATACCTGGGTTTGATTTTTCTTCACCTTCTTCAATTATTTCCTCATTTACAGGTGTTAGCAAATTGATTCCCAATGCCTGAAAATTTGACTCTGTCAACATCTTTGCCAATCCCTACCCTTTCACCAGCTTTGTGGGCTTTATGTCTAGGTCATACTCTTGGATTTTAGCTATCCATTTTCCTATTTTCCCTTCCACATCACTCTGGACTAAGACATCCTTTACTGCAGCATTTTGCACATAAGCAATGATCTGTGACTATAGCACATAAGTCCTGAAGGCCTTTAGGGATTTTACCAAAGCATATACCTGTTTTTCAAGGATATTGTATTTGAGTTCAACATCTTTGAGAATCTTGCTAAAGAAAGCAACTGACTGCTCTTTTCCTTCATCATTTTTCTGTAACAAAATAATATCTATTGAATTAAGTGATGAAAATGAAGAAATTTGAAACGGATTTTGATAATTAGGGCTAATTAAAACGGGAGCTAATTGCAATGCTTCTTTGATCCTGGAGAATGACTCTCTGGCTTCTTTGGTCCAATGTACTTCATTTTCCTTCTTCAACATATTGGTAATCTCTTTTACAATTTCGGCATAATCGGACACAAACCTCCTTAAACTTTTTATCTTTCCCAGAAATTTTTGAATGTCTTTCTTACTCCTGGGCAGGGGTATTTTTTGCACAGCTTGCACCCTTGCTGGATCTATCTTGAATCTGTCTCTAGAAACAATGTGCCCCAGCAGGTTTCCTTCTTCTATACTGTAAATAGACTTCTTAGGATACAAAGAAAGCTCAAATTTTCTACATTTCTCAAAACTATTTCTAAGATGGTTTAGATGCCCCTCATCTGACTTAGAAAAAATAGTGATATCATCCAAGTATATCACTACAAACTTATCACCCACAAATGAAATGTCCATAGCCCTCTGAAATGTTGCACCTGCATTCATCAACCCAAAAGGCATTCGAGCATACATGAAGGTTCCCCAAGGAGTTGTGAAGGGAGTCTTTTGTTGATCCTATTTATCAACAGCCACCTGGTTATACCCAGAGAACCCATCCAACATTGACATTCTAAATGATCCAGTTACCTTCTGCAGCACATGATCCATTTTAGGTAATCGACAGTTATCTTTTAAGGAAGCCCTATTCAGGTTTCTAAAATCCACACATAACCTTATTTCTCCAATTTTCTTCCTTACAGGTACTAAATTGGCTGCCCAGTTAGAGTATCGGAGTGGAACTAATATCTTGGCATCAAGAAGTTTCTTAACTTCTTTCTCAATCAATGGTAAAAGAAAATGATTAATTTGCCTGAGTTTTTGCTTAAATGGCTTTATCCCTTCCTTCAAGGGAATCTTGTGCTGAATAATGCTTACATCATATGTCTTGAGATCCTCCTAGGACCAAGGAAAAACATCAGTGTACTTCTTGAAAAGCTTAATATATATCTCCTTATAATTTAATGGAACTCCTTTAAACAATTTGACTAACTTGGGTTCCAATATTATGATCTTGAATATGCTCATCCTGTGAAGCTTTCTCTGAATTAACAACTACATCATTAGAGTTAAAACGTTTTTCGAGAGGGACAAGTCCTCTTGGTAGAATATTATCTTTCAATTGAATAATTTTCTGATTAACTATGGAATTTTTAAAATTACTTACTTCTGCATCTTTTGTCGTTTCATCCCCATCTTGATCAATTTCAATGCCTTGAAAATCTTCAATCATAGTCAAGAATTCCTTAATCTGCTTATCATCCTCAAAAACCTGCTAGTGTTTTATGTTATCTGGAACAGAAGGCTTGTGCCTCATTTTAACCTCACATCTCAGCCTTGGATTTATAGGAGGCTTAAAGCTACTGGCAGCCACAACTAATGAGTTTGCTAACCTGTTCAATCTTTTGGAATGATCTGTATGTTGAAAGCCTCAAAGAAATTCTCAACTAAATCCCACACTTCATTTCTATATGCCCTAAGTCTAGGGTGTTTTGTTTGACAATGATTTTTGATTTTTTTTATAATTAATTCTGAATTTCCAAAAACATAAATAGATTGGACTCCCATTTGTTTTGTTGTTTGAAGAGCAATGATCAAGGATTCATATTCTGCCACATTATTAGTTGCTTCAAACTCTAATTTAAAAGAAAACACGATCATATTACCTCCAGGTGTAATTAAAAGGAAACCAACACCTATTCCTTCTTTAGAATAGGCTCCATCAAAGAAGCACTTCCACACCCCTTCTGTTTGCAGCTTTTTATTTACACAGGCTGAAGTAATCTACCTCTGATTATCTTCAGCCAACTCTGCATTTTCATGCAACATGAAACAAGAAAAGTCATATTTTTCTTGGCTGTACACGGGTGAATTACTTGCTCCATTCTTTGTGATTGTTATAACAAATATTGTTTCTCTCTACAACCTTCTCCCTTCTCCACCAAAAATTGGTATGATAGCATAAGTAAAATCCAATTTCGGAACTCCCCCCAATTTAGCTCCCCATGACCTAGATAACAAAATTCCAAACCTGGCAGGGATATCTGCTACCACTACATCCATTACCAAGCTTCTAGCTGGGATTTGGGCTAATGACACCACCATATCTTTAATGACCCCGAGACACTTGACTTTATTTGAATCAAAAGAATACAGGTCTCTATAAGGTTTAGTAACTTGTAGGTTTAATTGTTTCATTACTAATAGTGGCATAAGGTTGTGTGAAGCTCCTGAATCAAACATACAATTATGCAAGAGGAAATCATGAATCAATAAAGAAATGTAGAAAGGAGGTGTTGAAGAATCTACCTCCTCCACATGTGGACCAAAAACCACTATTGGTTTATCTTCTTATAGATTCACAGTGTCATTTATATTCACATTCTGAGACAGGTTGATAAACTCAGCAATCTCTCTTTGATAAACTGGTGTTTTGACCAACTCTGTGAGGGGCACCTGAATTCTGATTTTTTCTAACTCTTTAGTGAGACTAAATACATGGACCTGTTTGGTATTCTTTTCAGTTTCATCTTCATTTCTCTTCATCACTGAAATCTCTTGTGGAATGGAAACAATTTTTTCTAAAGGAATTTTATCAATTTTATCTTGAGAAGACTCACCTTGAAGTATTTGAGTTTTGCTATTTGTATTCTGCTGTTGCTTTCCTTTATTTAATTGTTTTGCAAGTTGTGGTTCTTGTGGAGTCGCCTTTTGTAGGGGAGCAGGAACTTGCTGCTCACCTTCATTTTCTTGAATTCTAGATCTTTTCCTTGATCTCAAGTCATATTTCTTATGTAATTCTGCTTGCATAAAATCAATAAATTTCTTCCAATATTCAGAAATTTCATTCTCATCATAAATGGCATCTGTTTCATATTCTTCTCCCTCAACACCTAGTTCATCTTCATCTCCTGCATACAACGTGGAAATATGATCATCATGATCTTTGGAATGCTCTGGTACTTCATCAGGATCTGCCTCTAAGTAAAGTGGTGCTTGAACCTGATCTTGGTCTTTTCTCTCTTTTTGCAAAATTTGCAGAGGTTGTCTTCTATATTGAGGGTTAAAGTTTCTATTTTGTTGTACTTGTCTCTGAGAATTCTTACTCTCCAACTCCAGTTTAATCAATTTACTAGACAAATTTTTAATCACATTATTCATATCCTCTAATGTTTGACTTTGAGAGGATTCCACTTTGGCCTTTCCCTTATCTTGGGTGGGCTGTGCCTCTGGTGCTTTACCTGCAGCCACCAGATTTGCTTCTATTTCTAAAGCATCAATTTGGATCTGATCAAGGGTTGTGGATCTTCTCTCCCCTAATATGAACCCAAAATCTAATTCAAATGCCCCTACAAAAGTTATTTTTGCACTAGTAGGAGGGGGCTTGATCTCCACTGGAAGACTGTTGCAAAGTTTATTGAACCTTCTGATGAACTCAACAACACTTTCATCAGACTTTTTTTTAATAACATAAAAATATGTAAGTGAATACCCATGATCTCGTTTCTCTCCCCATCTTTGGGTGAACTGGTGCTCCATCTCTTCCCATGTAGGAATAGAGTTATTTGGAAGCCCTTTAAACCACTTGCTTGCTTCACCATCCAAGGATTGTACAAAAAGTCTTAAAACAACATCCAGGTGTTCAACATTGAGATTTTCTACAAAATTACATAACACTGCTATATGCTTCTCTGCTATTTGTTCATCCTCCCCTGAGAAACGAGGAAGGATTTTTAAGTATTCTTGAGGCATTGGATTTAACAGTTGTGGCAACTGAATAGGTGCATACCTATTTAACAAGAATGTAGGTGCTGCCATGTTTGCACTTGAACTGATTGAACCTTGAGTATCAGCAAATGTAGAACCTATCTGAGGAGTAAATGGAGTATGAAAAGGTGGTAATGTAGTTATGGGTTCAGGTTGAACAACTATAGCATATATATTTTTGAATACTGAGAAAGAAACGGATTCTAAAGACTGTTCTTGATAGTTGGGTTCTTGAAATGAAGTGGATGTAAAAGGTATCTCTTGGTCAATAAAAGGTGAATGTTTGAATGAAAGATGTGTTGAACTGCTGTCAGGTGCAGACAATATATGATTTGGTGTAAATGGAGTTTTTGGCCTTCCAAACCTCTTGGAAACTAGTCTCTTAGGGACTGAAAGGGCTTGAGCTTTTCGCTGTGAGGTATTTGACCTCGTATGAGGCCTTTTTGAAGCCAGAGTTATTGTTTTATATTTAATACAACCAAATATTTCCTCCTCACTGAACAACCAGAGGAAAATATTAAAAACCCAAGGAAAAATGCTCTTGATTTCGATCCCCGGCAACAACGCCAATTAATGTTGTCCCTTAAGAAACCAATTTCATGGCTGTGTAGAAATTGTGCTTAAGACATTAATTTTATTTATGCATGTCACTTATTTGTATAATGTATCCTCATATGAAGGACCTGACTTTTAACCCTTAATAATTAGCTGACATGAAAATCTCAGAATGCCATGTGATGTTGGGTACAAATGTTGTGTGAATAATGCCTTGAGAAGTAGAAGCTATTATCTGTAACTTAGAAGAATAATAGAAGTAGAAACATTAAATATAGGAGCGGTCCTTTAAGGAATTTTAACTTCATTCACGTAAGTAAACAAAGACCATAGCTTCATTACCATACTTAAAGAAAGAAGAAACATGATGACATATAACAAAAAAATTACAAAATCATACCCAACAATGTGTGGAAAACTCCTGATTCATTCATTAATCATCAAGTTATCAAAAATACAATAGCATATTCCCCAGGCTCTTTAAAATTTGGACCTCTTTTCTATAATTTTGCCTCTTTTTATACATCATGGGACAGTTGGTCACTACCAAAACTGTCAAACTTCTTAACTACCTTCTAACTTTCTAAAGTAAAAGTCATTACAGAATATCACAATAGAGGGTAAAAAACACCTCATTCTTCTCAAGAAACTAAGATAAAAAGAAGTAATAGAAATTCGAGGATGATTGGTAATTGCTTCTGGCTGTTTGAATTTGTGGCTTGAGTAGGTGATGCATTTTTGGTCTACTCTATCATCCATTCATTGCACTTTCTCCATAATGGTACATTTGACTTTGGTGCTTCCTCTAACTTGTCAAGTGCTATTCTGCAAGCTGTAATCCTACCATAAGTAGGCTTGTCTGTAAAAATAGTTTTCAACTTCCAGAGAAGCTTAAAATCTTTGTTCAGGTAGTTCACAATGGTGGCTCCTTTTAATACTGCTGTCTTTTCATGAGTGTTATCAACTTTGCTTTTTCCCTCAACTAGCAAAGTCTCATATGTTTTCCATGGCAGCAAGTTTCCCTGTAGATCCCAACAAGCAGGAAGTCAAACCCTAACTCTTTTATCGAACATGATGTTAAACTTTGAAACTGCTTCCTTCATCTCATTTATCTTCTTGTTAGCTGTATTCTTGTAGATGTTTCAAACAATCATTTTGTTAAAATCTATTGCACATGATGTTCTATCTGGCATGTCATGTTCCTTCAATTCTGTAGTAGATTTAGAGTTAATGAAATCTATCATCCTCTTTGCAAATTTTGATCTATCTAAATATTTTTGCGTATTTTTTATGACTACGTATTCCATATCCTGAACTAGTGTTTTCTCTTTAGAGATAATCACAAGAAATTCCCAAATGCCCTTGATAACCTCAATGACTTCATCCCATAGGATTTCTCTGGCTTGAATTAAGGACATATTTCCCTTCATTTTTTTCCTTTAACCTTTTGATTTCATCTTCAGCCCTGAGGAGATCTTCCCTATACTTCTTTGCATTATCTTTCTCCCTTCTTGCTTCTTCTTCACTCAAATTCAGTAGCTTGCAAGTTGCTTCCAATTCTCTTTGGACTTTCCTTCATCATGCTCAACTATTTTAAACTCTGTTCCCAACTGTAAAACTTGTGCTGCTGGATCATCTGTGTTGGCTGGAATTACTATTGTACAAACATGAGTGTCCACCTATCATAGAAGCTTGTCCAAAGATTCTTTAAGTAAATAAACTTCTTCGGTCTTCTGCAACACATCCTGTAGGATATTTTCCTTTCCCTTTTCTACTTCATCTATACTTGCAACTATGGGATGTCACCTACAGGTAGATTCAACTTCTTTTTCAAAACTCCAATCTCTGATTTGGCAGATTGCAATAATTTCTAAATTGAAGGTTAGTCATCAGGATTGAGGTTGTTGGCTTGTTGAGCCTGACCCAGGTTCGGAGTTAATTAGCCAAACAAATCCCTGTACTACTGGCCCTTTCGGAAATAGTTAGCGGAGCACGGTCTGATGTCTCACTCGAAGTAGTATGGGGGGTGCTGGAACCAGGTTTCCACTCCCTTGAGAAGTATGAGGGTTTGATTTGGTCCAACTGTTAATACTTGCGCACAGGGTACTTCGCTCACTTCCCTAGTCTTCGCGCAACCCTAACTAGGGGCTATTGGGGTTCCGCGCTGCTAGAGTAGTGATTTGCATTATTTCCCTAAATCACACCTGAGAACTTACTTTCCTTTTTACACCAGTTAGTTATTTCGTGTAAGTAGAAGCCTTGTGTTATGTTTATTTATACAATGCATACATATAAGTTCACACAGCCAATAAACAGTAAACTTGCAAATTATACCCAAGAACACATAAAGCAAGAAAAGATACACAAAAATATGGTAAAATTCTCTTTATTAATTCTTTCCAATGTTACAGACTCGACTTTCCCTGCGCACTCAGCTGTGGACTACTAGGCCTCTGCGCACACAGCTGCAGCCTTCTCCTACTCTACGATCCAAGACACACTTTACACTATGACTCAAGGTCTTAGATTTCTCATGATTCTTTTCTATTCCTTCCTCTTCGCTATCTTCTACACTTAGATCCTTGCTCTATTTATACAATCCCATGGTCTGCGGACCATGGGTAGGTCTATCAAGCCGACATTACATTACAAAAACAAGGGCAGACAACCGTGTGACTCTATTATGACTTCGCCCTCCGCGCCCACAAATCATGGAGTCTTTATAAAGGAATTTGTCAAAACTTGGGCTTTAAGCCCCAAAACATACCTTAGGGGGATTCCATGCCCAACAGGCCCCCAACACAAACATCGTGACTTGACCTCGAGTCACTCTGTCGGTGCAGAGATCTTCGCACCGAGTCCCTCCAAATCTATTCGAATTGTTGCAAGGTCGGTAATGCACTGAGTGGCTGCCTGCTGGATCTCCTGTACGCATTTTTCCAAGATCATCATGTCAAAAATGCTTCCCTAGACCTATTCCTACTTCTCCTGCATTTGTTTATAGTCCCACACCTTCATCCGGCTACTTGGAGCATGAAGACTATGCTTATGCCGGCTAGTTGGACCACCAGGGCACTCATGTAGGGCTTCAATTGACTGCCATTCACTTTACTTGGGAAAGGTTCTCCGTTTATCTTTACCAGTTGTACTGCGCCTCCATCTATGACCTCCTTAACAACGTATGGTACTAGCCAATGCATTTTAAACTTTCTCGGGAATTTATCAAACTTACTGTCATACAGTAATACTAAATCATTTACCTTGAAGGTGTGCAACTTAATATGGCGATCGAGCCAGGCCTTGTAGTGCTGTTTTTGTACCTTTTGATGGAAGCTAGCCAGGAACTGTTCCTCTTCAATTTCTTCCAACTATGCGAGCCTCTCTTCTAGGGCGGTCCGTCATACCTGTGAGCGTTGCGATGCATAGATGTTAAAATTGGCAACTAGGGCCAAACTTCATGGGGGTCACCTTATTCATGGCTGATTATATATTTTTTGGATTCCTCTCATCGAGAGGTTTAGGATTGATCTAAAGATCATCCGATTCTGATAAGTATTTATGGAGATATGAATTTATTTTGATTATGGACTAATTAATAAAGTTGACCAGCAACTTATGTAGGCTTAGAAGCCCAACAGATGCATCTCTTCATCATCAACGTTTTGCATATAAATACAGGATGTCTCCTCCTCAATTGGACACACACTTCTCATCACATATCTCTCTCTCCTGTGAAGAAAAGAGTTTCTTCTCTCTCCTGTGCAGAAAGGACTCTATCTCTCACATGTGTGGAAAGGAGGACACAGATTTTAGGGCTGAAGCTGTAGATAGGAACTTTGACCAACGTTGACCAGCATTCTCTCTTTCTGGATTGCGCAGTAGGTGAAGCTGACTCTCTTTGGAAGGCCACATTTTTTGGCGAAGGAATCAAGGTGATTCGACCACCAATTTGGCAAATATTGACTGCTCTAGTTTAGGGTTGATGTCGCTGATGCTGTTGATGTAAATCAAACTTTTTTACTATTTTCTCTCTGTTGAATTATTGAAGATAAAAGAAGATTTGATCAAAGGGTTTCCCCATATTGGGGTTTGTCCCCGGCTAGCCACCACATCTTGTGTCTCTTGTCTTGGCTTGTTTTCTGTTGATCGTTTAAATGTTCTATCTACACTTTACTTAATTTACATGTGACTGCTAATCTATGGATAATAATAAGAAAGATAAGTAAACTGCTCTAAGCATAGAACATACCATAATTTAACATGGTATCAGAGATGAGGTGAAGACAAAGCCCAAGCAAGAGCAAGAGCAATCACCGAAGAGAAGGTTGGTAAGGATATCTAAAAGAACTATGGGGTCCTCAACACACTTCCATGCTGAAGACAAACACCGTGAGAAGTTTGACTACCATGGATGGAAGATGTCTCTCGATCTAACATTAGAAGAACAAGAAGTGCTAGACTATGTGAGAGGCGGAGCTATCGAGCCTCCATCAAATGCATCCACTGCTGCTAGGAACAAATGGACCAATGGAGAAGTCAAAGCAAAGAAGATCATCCGAGACTCTATCGACAAGCACTTGGTGGCCTATGTTTCTAAGCTAAACACCTCGAAGGAAATCTACGATAGACTAGTGAGTTTATTTAAAGTTAATGATGTAAATCAAGTTCTGTTTCTTAGAAATAAGCTAAAGGAAGTTAAGAAGGGTAAAGATGAAAATATGCAAGCATATTTCTTAAGAATCACCGAGATCAAGAACGATCTCCTATCTATTGGGGAAGTAATTCCTGACAGGGAAATGGCACTCACAACTCTTGGAGGATTACCATCTGAATGGTATATATTCAGGACTACTCTCCTCAACAATAATGTAATTCCTGTATTTGAGGAATTAATGGCTAGATGCATTCAAGAAGAAGCAAGAATGGAAGAACAGGAAATTCCCACACTTAAAGGTCATCCCGCTGCCTTTTCTTCTCATGCTAAAAGAAGAAACAATTTTGAGGCTAAATCCAAAAGGAAGACTAGACCAAAGGGTGAAAAAGGACGACGTTACCATTGCAATAAACTAGGTCATTATGCAAGGGAGTGTCCTGATAAAAGGAACTCACACTTGGCTGATGATCAAAATACCTCTCGAGGAAATCAAAGAAATGGCAGGTCAAATGGCCAAGGTAAAAGGAGTGCTGGAAACCAAGGAAGAGGAAAACCATTCAAGAAGGCAAGAAATTCCAGGTATGAATCTAACACTGTTGACAATAAGTAGGATGAAAATTATCTACCAGCTGCTCTATCTACCTCTGCTCCTCTGGACTCACTAGGAAATTGGCCTATTGATAGTGGTGCCTCAAGGCACTTCACTGGTTACAAAGAACTTCTCCATAATATGATAGAGAAATAAACCAACCTGGAAATTGTCCTTGGAGATAATATGAAATATCTCGTGAAAGGTGTAGGCAATGTCTCTGTTAAATTGAATCAAGGTAATACAATCCACCTATAGGATGTATTATATGTACCTGATCTCAAAAAGAACCTGGTGTCCATTTCAGCAATGGAAGACAAAGGTTACAAGGTAGCTTTTAGCGATGGCAAGGTACGTGTATGGAAAAACAATATTAAAGATGCCTTCACTCTTGGGTTTCGAGTTGATTCATTATATCAGGTCGGAGGAAGTCCGCTAGGTGTCATGTCTTGTGACACATCTCTTCAGCCTAAAATATGGCATCGAAGGTTTGCTCAACTTCATTATAAAGCTCTACTTGATGTAAGAAAAATGGTGACTGGGATGCCCGAGTTCAGATTAGAGAAAGAAGGTGTATGTCCTGGATGTGCCGAAGGAAATCTAAAAAGGGGACATTCCCATCAAGCCTAAGTAAGACCTCCAATATATTGCAGTTAGTTCACTCAGACATATCTGGTATGATGACTGTGAACTCCTTGGGAGGATATTCATATTACCTCACTTTTATAGATGATTATTCTCACAAGAGTTTGATATACTTCTTGAAAAAGAAGGATGAAGTGTTCTCCTGGTTTCGACACTTCAAAGCCTTGATCGAGAATCAAACTAAAAATAAGATCAAGATCTTAAGGACTGATAATGGGACTGAATATGAATCTAACGAGTTTCATGAATTTTTTAAAGAGGCTGACATTAATAGGGATACTACTACACCATAAACTCCTGAACAAAATGGTGTGGCAGAAAGGAAGAACTGAACAATTATGGAAGCTGTCTGTGCTATGCTCCATGATCAAAGACTTCCAAAGTTTCTATGGGCCAAAGCTGCAAACACCGTCGTATATGTACAAAACCGATGTCCTCATCAAGCATTAGGTTGCAAGACTCTCGAAGAAATGTTCACCAGTAAGAAACTTGACGTATCTCATTTTAGAATTTTTGGAAGCCTTGTATATTTTCATGTGCGAGAAGAGAAAAGAAACAAATGAGGTGCATCTAGAAAGAACAAAATCTTTGTGGGCTATAGTGAAAATACTAAGGGCTATAGAATCTATGTAGCCGATCAAAGGGAAGTCATGATTAGTCATGATGTCACCTTTGACAAAGATAAGGCTCTCAGCAAGGTGAACAATCTTCCTACTGTGAAGAGCTCTTAAGAAGTTGACACCAGGGAACCAAAAGAAAAAGATGATGAAACAATGCCTGATGTGGAAGAACCCATGGATCCTATTGATCCTCCTCAACCTGAGCCTTCCTCTTCAAGGAAGAGGCCTTCATGGCTTAGGGGGGACACTTGATGATGCTGAAGGACACAAAACTCCCCGTGGAACCTTTCGTGAAAGTAAGAAGCCGAACAGGTATCAGGGATACCTGACTATTATGAGCACGATCATCCAAAATGAACCTTCATTATTCACAGATTCCATCAAGCATCAAGTATGGAAGGATGTTATGACTGAAGAATATGAGTTTATTATGGAGAGCAATGTCTGGGATGTGGTCCCTAGACCCTAGGACAAGATAGTTGTCACTTCTAAATGGCTTTACAAGATAAATCTTGCAGCTGATGGAAGTACGGAAAAGTATAAGACTCCTTTTGTCGCTCGTGGCTTCTCCCAGAAGGAAGGTATAGACTATGACGAGATATTTTCCCCTGTTGCCAGATATACCACCATGCGCTTGATCATAGCCCTTGTGGATTCACAAGGATGGAACCTACATCAGATGGATGTTAAGACCACATTCTTGCATGGTTCGATCAAAGAAGAGGTCTATGTGGAGCAACCTGAAGGATTTGAGATTTATGATTGAAAATATCATATGTGTAGGTGGAAGAAGGCCCTCTATGGACTGAAGCAAGCATCCCGAGCATGGTATGAGAGGATCGATAGCTACTTGATGAAGTTTGGGTTCACTAGGAGTGAAGCCAATCCTAACCTTTACTTTAAGGTTGAAGATGAAGAACCTCTCATACTGGTGCTGTATGTTGATGACCTCTTTCTAACAGGTGCAGACCCTCTCATTCACAAATGTAAGAGGGAGCTGGCTTTTGAATTCGAGATGAAAGATCTAGGACTCATGAACTATTTCCTTGGACTCAAAGTCTGGCAGAAACCAGGGGATATTTTCCTATCTCAAGGAAAGCATGTGGTGAAGATACTGGAAAGATTTGGCATGGTTGAATGCAAGCCCGTAACTACCTCGATGGAGCTTAACTTTAAGAAGTTAAGCAGTAGTGCTGCCAGACCCGTTTTATGAAATTCTACTGAGTATCGATAGCTCGTCAGAGCATTGATGTTCTTGGTGAACTCCCATCCGGATATATGCTTTGCAGTCAACACTTTGAGCCAACATATGGTTGAGCCTCGTCACTCACATTGGATTGGTGCCAAGAATCTGCTGAGATATCTTCATGGTACAATCACTCATGGATTAAGATACCCTACTGGAAATGTGAGACTACTTGGGTATGCTAATGCTGATTGGTCAGGCAATGTGGAGGATCGGAAGAGCACATCCAGGTGCTGTTTCTCTTTGGGATGTACCTTGATATCCTGGATGAGTAGGAAGTAGAATTCGGTGGCTCTGAGCACCGCCGAGGAAGAATAAATTACTGCTAGCATGGCCTACTATGAGGTAGTCTGGTTGTGAAAGCTCTTAAGTGAGCTATTTGGATTTACATTGGATACCATTATGATTCTATGTGACAACCAGAGTGGGATCCATTTATCAGAAAATCCCGTATTTCATGAACGATCCAAGAACATCGACATCATGTACCACTTTATTCGAGATATGGTGCAAAGAAGAGCAATAAGACTCCAACATATCGATACAGATGAATAGGTCGCCGACATTTTGACAAAGCCCCTAGGAAAGGTCAAATTTCTAACTTTCCGAGAATGACTTGGTGTTGTTCAAAGACCCTCTGATGAGGGTCAAGTATGATGTACTGAGCTTTGGGAGCTTCAGGGGGGGTGCGGGGTACTTCTTGGAGCAACATATGACCACAGGGTGACTCACCATCCCCTGTTGGTGCACTTTGTATGGGGTAAAAAGTTTCAACCTTCCCCTGTGACACCTCGTGGCGACTATGGAATAGGATGATTAGTTCTCCTGTGGGCCTGGATGATATGTTCTCCATGGTTATTGTGGAACATGATGATTCGCCCTCTTGTGGGCCAGGATGATTAGTTCTCCATGGCATCCATTGGATAGGATGATTTTCTCTCCTGTGGATAGGATGATTCGCTCTCCTGTGGACAAGATGATTAGTTCTCCTGTTGAGGCATCCTACCCATGCAGTCTGGGAATCATGGGAAGTACCTCTCATCTGATCAATGAGCAGGGAAATCAGGATAGGGACCATAGTAGTACTGATGAATGCATAGTTGTATCTACCGTACTCCTTATGCTAGGATGACCTTCATTGATCTGGGATCAATGATACTGGTATAGGACTAGTGAGAGTGGTACACACTCTGAGATTGACTTCGGGTTATTGGAGGATGGTATGATACATCCTCGATCATTTATTCTTCTTCATAATTCGAGCAAAGCAGAGAAAAACCGAGCAGAGCAGAGCAAGAAGGGTCAAGCCATACGAGACAGTTCATTTGATGGATGGACAACAGTGACAGTCTGATAGATTGCAGATGAATTTCTCGCTAGTTGAGAGGGAGTGTTAAAATTGGAAACTAGGGCCAAACTAGGTCACCTTATTCATGGATGATTATATTTTTGTTGGATTCCTCTCGTCGAGAGGTGTATGATTGATCTAAATATCATCCGATTCCGATAAGTATTTATGGAGATATGAATTTATTTTGATTATGGACTAATTGTCAAAGTCGGCCAACAACTTATGTAGGCTCAGAAGCCCAACAGATGCATCTATTCATCATCAACGTTTTGCATATAAATACAGGATGTCTCCTCCTCATTTGGACACATAGTTCTCATCACATCTCTCTCTCTCTCTTCTGCACAGAAAAGAGTCTCTTCTCTCTCTTGTGTAGAAATGACTTTATCTCTCACACGTGTGGAAAGGAGGATGCAGATTTTAGGGTTGAAGCTGCAGATCGGAACTTTGACCAATGTTGACCAACATTCTCTCTCTAGACTGTGCAGTAGGTGAAGCTAACTCTCTTTGGAAGGCCACATTTTTTGGTGAAGGAATCAAGGTGATCCAACCACCGGTTTGGCAGATATTGACTACCCTAGTTTAGGGCTGATGCCGCTGATGTAAATTAGACTTTTTTACCATTTTCTCTCTGCTGAATTATTGAATATAAAAGAGGATTTGATCAAAGGGTTTCCCCATATTGGGGTTTGTCCCTGGCTAGCTGCCACATCTTGTGTCTCTTGTCTTGGCTTATTTTCTGTTGATCATTCAAATGTTCTATCTGCACTTTACTTAATGTACATGTGATTGCTAATCTGTGGATAATAATAAGAAAGATAAGTAAACTGCTCTAAGCATAGAACATACCATAATTTAATAGTAGACTAGGCACAATATACTCCATTGGCATGATAGCTTCCATGCCATAAACCAACCAGAAAGGTGTCTGTACCATTAGTTTCTTGCACGTTGTCCTATAAGCCCATAGTACTGCAGGTACACACAAGTCCCAATCACTCCGATGTGCATTGCATGCTTTGGTCAGCGCAGCCTCCAGTATTTTGTTGAATGCTTCTACTATCCCATTGGCTTGTGGGTGATATGGTGTGATTTTCTGATGATACACCTGAAACTCTTCAGTTAGCGTGCTGATTGTTTTGTTCAGGAAATGTGTATCATGATCGCTCATCAAAATTTTCAGACATCCAAATCGAGTCAATACCTCTTCGAACAAAAACTTTGCAGCCGTGGCGGCCATGCAGTCTTCAACCAATTGTGCTTCTTCCCAATGAGTCAGGTACTTTGTCGTGGTGATAATGTATCTTGCGCCTATATTTCCTTGAGGTTTGATAGGTCCTACAAAGTCGATTGCCCACTTTTCAAAGGGCTGCAACGTCATTTGTGGATTCAAAGGCATCTTTTCCCTCTCTGATGGTTTATCTATTCTTTGAAATATATCACAAGCCTTACAGTATGCTTTTGAATCCTAATGAAGAGTTTGCCACCACATCTGTGCACGGAGAAGATTTTGCGCAGTCGCTCACCTTGCATAGTGTCCTCCTGCATTGCCCCCATGCGCTTCCGCGAGGATCTAACTTCGTTCAAATTCAGGTACATACCTTCGCAGTACCTCATCATTACCCATCTTATACAGGTGCCCTGTGATGACAGAAAAATCAGCCACGTGCACCACTAGTTCCTTCTTCTGCTGGATGGAGTATTCTTTCGGCACAGTCCCTGTTGTTAGAAAGTGGATTATATCTTCAAAATGTACGTCTGCTACGTGCACAACAAAGAGCTTTGCGTGAGGTAATCCTTCCTGCAAGTTAGTGGGTTCCGCGCTCGTCTCAATTTGCGACAAGTGATCCGGTCCTGCATTCAGGCGTCCAGGCTTTACAACGACCTCAAAATCATATTCTTGGAACAATAAGATCCACATGCATATGTGCCGCACCAACACAGGCTTATTGACCAAGTATTTTAGCGCGGAATGGTATGTATACATCTTGAAGTGTCCCCCTAGCAAATAGTGCCGGTATTTTTGGATTGTGTACACCATAGCCAATCCATCGTGTTCAGTTGTGGAATAGTTCTTTTCTACTTTAGACAACCTGCGACTTCCAAACGTGATAGGGTGATCCAAGCCCTCTCCACCCTTCTGTGTTAGTTCTGCTACCAGAAACATACACTTCTTGAGGTTTAGCGCGATTTGGTGTCGTCGGTAAGTATCCAGCATCAAGCGTAAGCTTGCTACATGGTGCTTAACCAATCAAAATATAGTCCAATCATCTAGATAGACCTCCAAGAATTTGTGGATATATTCTTTGAAGGCTGCAACAACTATGCGCGAAAAGATACCCGGCACGTTCTTCAACCCAAATGGCATAATGGTGTTGTTAGGCACCTATACTACTAGTGTAACCCCTTATTGTTATTAGTACAACCCCCTTATTATATTATTGTACCCATGTAGTCGCCATATTGTTACTATTGTGCCCCAAAGAAGCCCACTATTGTTATTATTGTGCCCTTACATTATTCTTGTTATGTCGGCTCTCATTATATTATGACCCCTTAGACTCATATATATAGAAAGGAGGTCTTTTCATTTCTATCATCCAAGAATTGTTCATTTATATAATGTAAAGGAGGTTACCCCCTCAAAGAGGCTGAATTCTAAGGCGTTGATCTATCTTTTCTATATTTTTGTGAGCTGGTTTCATAACATTTGGTATCAGAGCTTTGGATTCTAGGGGTTTGCTACTCTAAATAGGTCATTGTGGCATTTTTGCTATAACTCTTTTTTTGAGACGTTTCAGAAGCGGAAAACAAAACCCATTTGAGATGAAATCACGTTGAACCTCCGACCCAAATTTCAGATATTTTTGCGCAATATTTGTAGAGACATGATCTAAGGAAGTTGGTCTTTTTGCAGAATCCTGAATTACATTCCAAACAGCTGACCTTGGGAAAATCGCCACAAGTTTTGTTTTGAGAATCAGATTGCAATTTCATAAGAAGGTACAGAAAGAGAATGGACTGTAGTTTCCTGTGTATATTTTTTAGACTCGAAGGTCAAAATAGTGACACGTGGCACTTCATAAAAGTTTGCTCTTCTGAAAAGGTATATAATTAGGTTATCTTGGGAGATTGTGCATAACCCTTTCTTGGAGAATCTAAATTCGATCAGACTGGTGGCATTTGATAGAGGACACAGAGAGCTACTGCAGGTCGCAATTTCAAAATTGGAAGAACCGAAATTACAGAGTTATAGTCGTTTCAAGATCGAAATCCAAAAATCAAGAAAAGGTGATATGAGGAAGTTTGATGGCACGGATCCGGTAAATTGGATACTTCAGATGGAGCAATATTTTGATCTACATGGTGTACCACTATTACAAAAGGTATGTATTGCATCTTCATATTTAGAACCATATCAATTTTTATGGTATAAAGGGCTTTGTTCTTGTAAACAACTTGTTACGTGGTCAATTTTCACAAAGGAAATGATAGCACATTATGAGGATACAAAGAGAAGCACTTCTTTAGAGCAACACCACAACAATTGGAAAGAGTATAAGGGCTTTGTTACATAGTGGAAAGTAAAATTATGGCAACAAGGAAGACTACCCCTCACAACTATAAAGATGGAAGAGTTGTTTCTCTTAGCCTTCCACAACTTACAAGGGTTACACCACAACAATTGGAAGAAAAAAGAGAAAAAGGGCTTTGTTACAATTGTGATAGCAAATTCACTAAAGGTCATAAGTGTGCAAAGAAGAAATGATTTTACTTAGAGTATGAAGAGGATGAAGTAAAGGATCAAGAAACATCAAAAGAAGAGGGATATACGCCAGGACCCGACCCCAGAGAAAGAAGAAATGAATCCGACCATATCTTGTAAAGCATTGGCAAGAATTACCACTCCTCAAACTCTCAAGATAGAAGGACATATCAAGAAGAAAAAGGTTCAAGAAGTCAAAGATCACATCAACAAAGAAGAAATGAATCCAACCATATATTGTAATGCATTGGCCAGAATTACCACTCCTCAAACTATCTAGATAGAAGGACATATTAAGAAAAGAAATGTTCAAGAAGTGAAAGATCACATCGAGCATCAAGAAATGAATCCGACCATATCTTGTAAAGCATTAGAAGAAATTACCACTCCTCAAACTCTCAAGATAGAAGGACATATCAAGAAGAAAAAGGTTCAAGCAGTGAAAGATCACATCGAGCATCAACAACAAGTTCTCCAACCTCTAAGGGATAACGCCACTTTGGTGCAAAATTGAATGAAACAACAGGTAGATCAACATCGTAGTGAAAAATGTTTTGATGTAGGTGATTGGGTATTTTGACTGCTACATCTCAAGCAAGCTATTTAAGAGAAGGAAATGTTGGCAATACTACTTGCACTTAAGAAATGGTGACCTTACCAAATGGGAAGACACTTCAAGGTAAAAATGGATCATGATAGTCATAAATACTTTTTAGAACAACTATTATCTTTAGAAGAACGGAAAAAATGGGTCACAAATATGTTGGGTTATGACTTTGACATCGTCTATAGAAAATGGAAACAAAATTTTGTTGCAGATGCACTCTCAAGAAAGGATGAGTATGTGGAAACATTGTTTTGTGCTATTTCTATTATCCAACCAGATTGGATAAACAAAGCAAGGGATGAATGGAAGAAGGATGAAGAAGTATGGCCACTCATTAAAAAGTTGCGGAAGATCCCAATTCAAACAATATTGCTAGAACTTGAAGAGGAAGGAAAAATCATATTGGAACTTGGAGCAGTCATAGAAACAAGAACCCGAAAGCTACGAAATCGATCAATTTCAGAGTATCTCATCAAGTGGAAGAACTTACCCACTAAAGATTCCACATGGGAGGACAAGAATTTTATACAAAAGCATCAAGAACTAGTCAAGAGGTGAGGACAACACTTGTTGAACGAGAGGGGCATGTTAGGCCCCTATACTACTAGTGTAACCCCTTATTGTTATTAATACAACCCCCTTATTATATTTTTGTACCCATGTAGTCCCCATATTGTTACTATTGTGCCCCATAGAAGCCCACTATTATTATTATTGTGCCCTTACATTATTATTGTTATATTGGCTCTCATTATATTATGACCCCTTAGACTCCTATATATAGAAAGGAGGGCTTTTCATTTCTATCATCCAAGAATTGTTCATTTATGTAATATAAAGGAGGTTGCCTCCTCGAAGAGGCTAAATTCTAAGGTGTTGATCTATCTTTTATATCTTTTTGTGCGCTGGTTTCATAACAGGTGTATTGAAAGAAGCTCCACTCAGTCGCGAAGGTGGTTTTGCTCCTGTCTTCCAGTGCAATTTTGATCTGGTGGTACCCCAAGAACCCATCAGTAAAAGAATATGCTTCTTGCCCATTGACATTTTCCAGTACTTCAACTGTGAATGGAGTTGGGAATGGGTTGTGCACACATGTGTCATTCAATTTTTTGAGGTCCACAGATATTCTTATCTCACCCTTTTGCTTCTTTTCTTGTACTACCATAGGGCTTACCTTTTCCTTGTACTTCAGATTCAAGTGGTAAGGCCTCTGCTTAACTGGTTTTGTGTCGAGTTTTAAGGTGATCTTCATCATCCCTAAATCGTCAACAATTCCCTTTAAATTCATGATATTGGCTGGGAATAAGTCCTGGTACTCGCGGAGTAACTCAACAGACTTATCGACCATCCCATCATCCCAGTAGTTGCCTAGCATTGCATACTTAGCTTCGGCCTTCATACCAATGTTCACCTACTTTGTCTTTACATGCACAGTTATGTCAGGGTCTTCAATCAATGGCCCTGGAACCTTGCAATAGCCTTCAGTTTCTAGGATGTTAACTTTCCACAGATCTTCGTCATCTTCTTCAATATTCACGTTGTAACACTCAAGTGCGCAACTTATTTGGGTCGCCCTTTCAGGCGGCATCACTTCTATTAGCTCTTGGGGTATTTTAAAGATAGCTTCTTTTACTGCTTGTAGCGTATCATCGGCAGTATCCCACCACCGATCCTCAAACGTGAAGGTTAATAGGAATCCTTCATGCAAGATATTGCATTCACTCGTTCCATGGTGGACCTCCATCTCTATATACCAGTTCATGGGTATAATATCCAGGGTATGATAGAACAGGTGCACACACTCAGGTTGTGGCTCTTCCCCATAGACCTTTGTCCATTTTTCTAGGTGAGCGCGCGGATCATCCCATATGTCATACTTATCTTTTAATCACATCTAAGGATTTCCAAACCACATGCGCATCATCCTCCTACATTCACGCTAGTCCCCGAAGTTTCCTTGGTGTGTAACCCACCACCTCACAGGCGTAGCACATAGTAACCATTTCAAAGCTTTGACACGTTGTTTCTCTGACACTTATCTTTCAAATTTGTTTAGGAAGTCATCCACCTCACTTAACCGATCATACATAGGTAGATTCCTTACCTCCGTTGATATGCAGCGCAACAATCTCGTCATCATCTTACAGTTTAGCGTGGTTACCTCGTGTAACCGATTCTGCCATCGTTCTATCTCCTCATCAGAATCCAATGTGCAGAAACTTTCGAGTTCCCATGAGATTCATCCATCCGTGGTTGGATTCACCCAATCTTGTTCTCGAACTGTTATCTTGTAGATGAAGTCCAAATCGTTTTCACTGTCGTAGTTGCACACTGGCTCTGTGTAGCATGATCCTTCTACAAGGTCCAAAGGTACAACTACGCATAGATACTTTTTCTCAAAAATCATCTTGCGCTTCTTCAGATTTATCACTCCATTCATGTTAGTGGCCCAATCTATTCCTAGTAGCGTAGGGTAGGGATTGTTGTCTTCAAGAATATCGATCACTTCGAAATCTTCTAGTGTGTTTTCTCCTTTGATATCCACTGTGATTCCCTGTAATCTTCCCATAGGTAGGATCTTTTTCTGGTTTTCCATCCATAGTTGGATAGGAGACCATTACAGCATAGGCCTTCCCATGCACTCCCATGTTTGCTTCGGAAGAATATTTGTGTCTGATCCTAGGTCCAGAATCACTTGGTTAATTTCATATTCTCCAATCTGCGTGGTTAATCTCATCTCCCTTCCCATCCTCGTCATGTGCTTTTTGAGATTTTGGACTAGGCACAGTTCTGCCAGCGCGGTCCCAGTGCATCTATTTATGAGTTCCTGTAGCCCCTTTATAGCCTTGCTGTCATGCAACATCTTCATGCATGTTTCCAGGAACATTGTGAGCATTGATGGGTCCATTTTCGACTTTGGTCTGTCTTTTCTTCCTGAAGGGAGGCATCAGCAAAGCTCTTCTTGGCTTCCATGAAGGATTCCTTAACACTCTCCAAATCAAACTCTAGTTCCTTCATTGGATCCTTGTGAACCCAAGTACTTTCTTCAAGCTGCTTGCCCTTGTCATCCCCTGTCGTAATTCCACTTCAGAGCATAATATTCACATTAGTGTCTTCCTCACGCAGATGAGATCTCATCATTGCAGGTTCTGAGTTGGGGGAGGTTGGAGTGCTCCTTTATCGCGCAACCTTGCTATCAGTGTGGGACAATCCTCCATCTCATGATCAAACAATGTATAATACAAGCATGATGGCTGCGTTTGATTCGTACGATCATGGGCATAATGTCTTGGCCCTCCACAATTGTAACATATCAGCTATCTGTGACCTCTTTGGTGGGATCCAGTATTGTAGCAATAATGCTACAACTCTTGGAGCTTCCTTATCTAATTTTATCAACCCGGTAGTTTGTAACAAACTTCGAAGCGACGGTGCTGTATGCACAAGTACTAGCTCTTGTCGCAGCTGTCACTTGGTCAGCTGGCACAAGTCCGCTAGGGCTCAAGCCAACTTCTATATGTTCTCATAAGAAGCTTTTTAAGTGATGAACGAAAGCTATCTCAAAGGAAATTAACCTAGTTTGCAAGAATGAACTGGAAACCAACAAAACATGGAAACCCTAGTAAACCCTAATTTTACCAGATTAATCCTTATGATGCAATGGTGGGAATGCAACTTCTAAAAGTGATGCCATTACTTCTATTGGGATGAGATTCATGTATTTAAACTACTTTCATCTGAAGAGAACATTTTTTTGTATTTTTTCTCAAGTCGTTGGAGTTGTTGTGACTGTGCTTCTTACTGGGTCTTGACTGTGCAGGGGTAGATCAAGGGGAGGAAGGCTTGGAAAAGGTCAAGAAGGCTCAGAGAGGGTCTAAGGGATCCCTAACATCATTCCACAGGAGTTCACAAAGTTCAGATGCCTGGCAACCGTGTTTGCAAGCTTCTACAGGATGTCTGCAGGGGATTCTACAGGAAGTTCAGGATTTCTACAGGAATTCTGCTAACTTCTACAGGATGTTCTGCAATCGGAGTTTTGGGTGATGGATGAGTGAATGAGCTGGATGGGTGGATAGGGAAGATGAGAGGGGAGCTTGTGATGGCTTATGGACAGAGAGATGAGATGGAGAGGGGGTGTGTAAAGCTGGTTGGTCTATAGGAGGGTAGAGGCAATGGAAGGCCGAAAAGATAAAACAACGTGGATGATAGAAGAGTTGGGAGGCAAGTGATCTAACTGGAAGATAAGTAGATGGCTTAGGTACGGCTCAGAAGGATAAGGAAATGATAGAGTGGTGCTGCGCAGTGTAAATGAAACAAATCACCCCTGTCTTGCGTATAACCGAAATGTCATCAACCTACTCTAACTGTTTTATTAGAAGCCAAAGAACAACAATGTAGTTAAAAGGGAAATCGTGCATGTTATTGAAACAAAGAGTTATTGCTCAAGATCCAAATGCATGGACACTCCTACAAACGAAAATATTACGTTAAAGCTTGCATGAACATGTAAAACTGTGTTTTTGGTAGTTGGCACGATTTGCACTCCCAATCTCTAAACAGAGGTGGAAGTGAGTGTGCAATCAACCTTTTTTGGAGCTATGATGAACTCTAATCCCCTTGCTCTAATTTAAACTATTGAAAGCACTCTATCCACAAAACTAACCTACTTAATCACATCAAGAAATTCAACTCAGCAAACTGTGTTTCCAAATGCATGTAAAGGCAAAGAAATATGATGCTGAAAGAAAAGTAACAATACAAAGAAAGGAGGCCTATTGCTCTCAGGTTGGGCCCAACCCTGAGAGCTATAGCTCCTCTAAGAACTCAGAATTGAACTCAAATCTTCCTGCCTTTTATTAAAAGATCATAGTCATAAGTCTAACAACATGCCAAAAATGGCTTACAAAAAGCAAAACAGAGCTATAGCTCGTAATTCAGAATCTGCAACAAAGGTTCAAAAGTTCCCATCAAAGGCTACAGCCTCAATATTTATACATTATGAGGGCCAAGCTGGCCTCCTAAATTAGGGGGGCTTGGCTGACCAACTAAAAATGAACTGCTGTTCCCTTAGAATCCATTGGCTGCCTTCTAGCTCGGTGGTGATAGCGGTTGGGGCTCGGAGTTGGGTGGAGATCACGAGGAAGGCCATTCAAGGCTATGGAAAACCTTCCTACAAAACCGCAATGCCACCTTGGCTGTCTCCTTGCCTTCATCTGCGTGGTTTTGCTCCATTTAATGCCAAAAAAACCTGAAATAAACATGTATTAACCACCTAGGAATAGTGACTGCCCTCCTTCCTACAAATAACATGAATATACTAAAAAATGATGCATAAGTGATGAAGAATGAAGGGTTGAGCAAGGGTAAGTAGGCCAAATGAGCCCAAAATGTTACCAAATTTGGGGCTCATCACTCTTCCAGGTCCTCCTCCACCTTGGCCTCGTCCGCGCCCCTGAAATCCGGTTCGCGCCATCCCTATGTTCTGGTCAAGGACTCGTGTTTCGGACTAAACATTGTAGGTAGGAGTCTGACCCATCATCAGCTCATAACTTCAATAGGTGCATTCATCATGTCCCATTGACCTACAAAAATTATAGAACAACTGCTGTGAATTCTACGTGTACTTCTGTAATAAATGGCAGTTATCTGTAGCATGCTTTCCTCCTATCTAACAAATCGTGCACCACAATGTAGGTGCTGCACTTGGGCCTGATTGTGTCTACGGTCTTAATGGAATTGGTCCTCCTCCTGCGAGGTAGTTCGTGAACATCGGGTAGTGTTCCTTGTCATGTCTCTGACCCTTGCATTTTACGCACCATACCTCGTCGCGCACTTCTGGGCAAGTTGTCCTCTCTTGTTTCAGACTGTGCATCTCAAGGCACAAGCTTTTCAACTGCGTGTGGATCTGCTGAAATCTCAGGTTGGGATACTACATCAAGGTCTCATGCAATCTCATCGTGATCTCCAAGGCCTTTGCCTGAGGTTTTAGCCTCTTTTGTGCTAGCGTGTTCCTTAAATGCAGCATTAACGATGCTACAAACCATTCACGGTGTTGTCCATCTGTTAGTTTCATGTTAGCTTCAAGAATTGTGCACTTCGGTATCTGATCCAACTCCCAAGGGGTCTCGCCTGGTAGTGTTATAGACATTTTTGTGCCTTACAACATTGAGCATGAAATGTCCATAATCTAAGGGATCCAAAGTCCCTAAACATGTTGTTCCTACCCCTAGAGGAACAAGTCTAACAAACCACATCAATTCATAGAAGTTCTCCACCAGAAACTGCTCAAAAACAAGTCAATTCAGGATCATTTCAGTGGCTACACTAGCTGTTTGCGCTGAATGTCAAAGCCAACACTGGCTACCTACGTTGAATGTCAACTGGAACACTGGCTACCTGCGCTGAACGAGAATGGACAAGTGGCAGGCTCATTTCTCAAGGTGTCAAAACCCAGGAAGCTTCTAAAATGACACTTGCCTCAGGGAATTCGACTGGTGATGAGTAAGAGGTTCCAAATCTCCAAGTGGAAGCAAGAACCTCCAAGTGGACTCAAGAACTGACAGAGGGAGAGGACACTAGTCAGATCTCAAGCTGACTCATCCTCTCTCCAAACATCTATATATGGATCTCTCCTCCATGAGATCTAGAGGCTGGAATTTTGTTATTGCAAAGAATTGCTGTTGGTTTGAGATTGGAATCATTGGGTGCTTAATGCTTTGAAAGGGGTGAAGATAGGAATTCCATTTGCTGGGAAGGAGTTGCTGGATTGGAGCCCTCTGGGTTGTATCTCTTCCTGAACCTTGCTATTCATCAATAAAGCTATCTTGGTTTCTCCTATATGCTGATGTATTTTTTGATGTATGAATGCATTAGTGTATTTAGTTTATTTCTAATCCTAAACTAGTTATGAATGTGAATATCTATCTTTGTGTAGTGTTCTTCTCTTGTCGCAAGTAGCTGTTCTCTTGTGATCTTGCAGGAACCCGTTGAAGCTGGGCGAGTGAGAAGGCAAGTAGCTGCGAACACCCAAAGAGGAGAGAGACCAGATCGAGGGACAAACGGAAGACACCAGTAAGTCCATTCATCTCTCTTCTTTCACATTTCATAAAGGAAGAAACCAGAATAGCTGTACTCGTTTGTTGCTAAGGCACTGTCACACCTTAGGTGGATAGGATCGTCCTGCATAGGCATTTTTCCCCACAACAAATTGGCGACTCCGCTGGGGAAGATCTGTTTAGTCATTTTATTTGTGTTTCTATCATTGCTTGTTTCATAGACTCAACAGCAACAATCAAACTGCATCTGCTATTCTCAGATGCAATGTAGACAGCTGCTGCTTTGATCCAATCACTGGATTTGTCTATGATCTGAACAATGGACTCATAAATGATTTGATGATCCTTTGTGATAGATCTTAGCCCTTCCTCAAAGCATCCCTTTGATTTTACCTTGCTTGTTGCTTTGATTTGGCCTAAAACTGTAGATTAAATAGCAATCTATGACCCAGAAGCCAGTGGGAAACGAGAGTTTCTCCTTCAGTGCAGACCCAGTGAAGGGATTCTGCATTTCAATGCAGTTCTCGTGAAGGCTACCTGCGCTGAATGTCAAAACCCTTGTGTTGAGGTTGCGCTGAACCAGTTTGTCCTTGTGCAACTGGGGTTCTCTGCTCTGTTTTGCCTTGTTTTGATCTCTGATTTTTGCAGCCTGTAACCAGCATAGGTACCAGTCTGATAACTCCTTTTCTATGCTTAAATTCCGCCTCCTTTTGTACAAAAAGACCGTGAGTGTTTTTATGTGTTTGTGGCATCATTCACAGTTTTCCTTTGCAAGAGTGAAATAGTCATCCAGTAGCCCTTGATTCAGATCTATTGATTGTGATCTTAGGAGAGAGTTCATTGGCTGATTACAGTTGATTATACATTTACTTTTGCTTTTGGTTTGAGTTTGTCTCTTTTAAGTGTCGAAACAAGTATTCATTTCGAAAATCGTTAAGTGTTGTAATCTCTCCTACCCTCTCTGATTTCGAAAAAGTAAACTTGTTTGTATTGGTCATTTAAAAGCAAATTCAAAGTTGTACAAAAAGCTTTTTTTGTAGGCATCAATACTAAGAAAGCGGAAAACAAACACCTGCATTGTGCATTTGCATTTGATAGTTTGCATGATTGATTTAGGAAAAGTGCATTAGAGTGTGCTGATTGCTCTTTGAGAAAAGATGATGTCTTTCTTTTCCCTTAGTAGCTAGGATTTTCAAAGTTGAAAAGATATAAAGCTTGCTTATCATCTTTAGACTGCATTTAGGAATTGTATCATACATCTCGTGGTGAACCTCAAAAGGCAAACTTCTAAAAAGATCAACCTAAAATAAATTGAATGAACTTAACAACGCTTTGCAACATAACGCACAACATAGAGGTCTAGGCTAGAGACGTGTTCCGGCGTCGTAAAGCCTGGTGACTGTCGATCTCGTTGATGGTGGGTGATTCCTCCTGAGGGACGATAGCGCCAGTATGGATTGTGCTCCCACGTACCGTCGCGTATATATTGGGAGACCCCTATAGGCATAAAACCTTTATCCTTAGGAAGCCGTGTCGGCCGCCCTACTAATCGCAATGCACTGAACATAGCATTCAGGAAGATTGACCGCCCGTACCTTAAAACGTATTCTGCGGTTTTGTGAAAAGTTTGGCACACCCTCTACCTAGATCTCCAGAGCAGTTCCTTTTGGCCTTTTTCAGACTCTATAATGGAAAAAGTCCATCCGAGCATTTGTCACTTCGGGCTCGTTAAAACATCGAAGGAGACTAGAGTCATCTTTTGCTTTTTCTCGACTCTTTAAAATTGAAAAAGCAGGTTGTGTCTAAGCGTCGTTAAAATTTATTTTAAACGGAATAATCATCACCATTCCCTCGTTGATCTTCGAAGTTAGTCTCTTTTCATCGTAAGTTCTTGTAGAATCGCCAGAGAATCTTTTGGATAGACTAGATATGTCTGAACAACCGTCGACATCCAGGACTGTGTCATCCGACACAGCAGCGGCAGAGCCTCCTGCTGCTACCCCAACGATGTTCGATGCTATACCATCTGTCCCGGCAAGTTATCAACAACAAGCTGGAGTCCCATCAGGGACTGCTTCGACGACATGGTTAGTTCCTATTTCTTCATCCGGATTATCATCTGGTATTTCTTATGTTGAAACTCAACAAATTGATCCAATGTGTCTTCAAATGCCAATCTACCCTTTAAGTACTGGATTGCCACCATATGGAGGGCAGTATGCCTTTTCATTGTTCCCTCCTGGAGAACAACCATATGGGAGTTTACAACAAAGTTCAGGTCAAACTGGAATTACATCCAGCAGTTGGGTACCAATACTGCCTCAGCAACCAAGGGTTGCATATTCAATGCAACCAGTCCACCCTGTGTCGAATATTCCCACTGTACCTGGTATGGTGATTGCGTCGCAAGTACAAGCGCTACCTGTTTTATGTCAACCCCAAGTTTCTCAGGTTGCAATACAACAGCCTCTTGTCTCAACGACTCAATCACAACCTCAGGTTAGTGACTCCTTATCTGGAGCGACTCAGGGTCAAACAAGTACTATGACTCCTCATCTTGGTCAATCATCCAGTATTGGACAACAGCAAATGGTCCAACAACCAGGGCTGGTTCAATCTCAACAACCGCCATTCCAGCAATCATATCAAGGACCTGAGCAATAAGTCTTTGTAAGTAATGGGCAACCATATTATAGTGGTTATGCCCATCAACCTTGTCAAAGTTTCCAGCATTATGCTGGTATGCAAAGACCCACTGCTCAGGCGATTCCATCTTATCGTGGGTATGCTTTGCCTAACCTGAATCAACAGTTGCCCTTTGTAGCAACTCTAGAATTACCAGATCTAAACCGGATGACGAATGATCCAATTGCTTATGCCCCTTGGTGGCCAGCGATTCCGCATAAACTTCCGTCATATATTCCTAAATTTAATGGAAATCCGGGTGAAGATCCGTCGAATCATGTGATGACATTTCATCTGTGGTGTTCATCAAACACCCTGAATGATGATTCGATAAGGCTTCGCCTTTTTCAGAGGACGTTAACGGGTCCAGCGGCAAAATGGTATATTGAATTGCCTAGAACTTCGTTCGACAATTTCAGTACCTTAGCCACGACTTTCTTAACCCATTTTCAATTACCGATAAGGTATGAAACGGGAACAGAACTCCTAACCAAATTCAAACAGACAACGGCCACTCACATATCTGATCATATACATGAGTGGCGATGTCGTCGTAGCATGGTAAAAACATACTTTCCCGATCAGCTATTAGCTGAATGGTTTATCAAGTCGTTACTTCCTACCATCACGGAAGATGTGGCAAAGGGGGGAGTCGTAATGGAAGAGCAAGTCATCGCTCGTGCGCAATATCTGGACTTGGTCTATACTCAGTCTGGCACGCTCTACGACAAAATACCTGACGCCCCTAGACCGGAATTCTCAATTCCTCCTCCTCCTAAATCAAACAATGACTCTCACGCCGGCGATGGCGTGATTGGCGCGACAGACACAAAATCGACAAAGGCTACATCTAAAAAAGCCCGTAAGATTTCCAGTCAAAATGCAAATGAGGAACTTCTTGCCTCGGAAGTAAATGCCGTGTTGACCGACAAGGGCAAACAACTGAAGCAACCAGGGGGCAAGAATAAAAAGAAAAGGAGAAGAAGGAAACCCCCTGCGGGGTGTCATATATGCGATGAGGATCATTGGACGAAAGATTTTCCACATATACCTGAAGTTAAGAAACTCTTTAAGAGTTCAAAAACCTCAGCAGTATTGACTAATCCGTTTCCAAACCCAGGAACCAAACTGGTTGCTAATCAAAATGCTTCCCGATCCCAAGTGCTTATGTTGTCTGTCTCAAAGCAGAAAAATGATGCTTTGACAAGGAATAAAGATTACGGGAATCCACAGCTGTCGAATAACAAGGCTAACGAACAACCTAGTAGTTCAACGACAACTTTGACCGAAGTTGTGCCACCCATCATTCGTGAACCAATGATAAAGTCACCAAAGGGAGTAGTACACAAATCGACATGTAATCCTCGTGCCAAAGTAGCACAGAATTATAATATAGTAGAGGACCTGGCCCAATCGCCATCCGCTATGTCGACACGTGAGGTACCGCAAAATTGCCCCTCCCAAGAGCAAGCTTTATTATCAGCAATAGGTGGGATTGGCCCAATGGATTCCAATCTTGTGGCCTTTGATCATAAAGGATATGACCCTCAGTTACCAGCTCAACTAGCTTTCCTTATTCAAGTGAAAGCCATCAACAAAACTGTTCATCGAACAATTATTGATGAGGGGGTATCTACATGTATTATGTCGATGAGTTGCTGGAAAAATTTAGGCTCACCACCCTTGTCGAGATCGTCAACGACGTTAAAAGCATTTGATGGACGATCATACACTCCATACGGGATTTTAAGTAAGTTGCAAGTTGAACTAGGGGGCAAAACAGTAGGAATTGATGTTGAAGTAATTGATGAAAACCTCGATTACAACATCCTACTGGGAAGGCCCTGGATATATGCCATGGCCGCAGTTGTGTCGACCTACTTCAGGAAGATTTCATTTCCCTTTCAAGGAGGAATTACAGTCACCGACCAACAAACTTTCCTCCCCGACAGTTCACAAGTTACGTGAAGCATTCCAATGATCCATGGAAGCAATCATTCGCTTCAAAATATTGGAGTAGTTCTCCTAAAAGACCCTGCCTTAATGGGTACTTTTGCCCTACCGCCTGCAAGTAATCTGGCGGAAGTGGCCACAGTGGAAACCTACAATATGAAATCTTCTATATCTAATGGATTCGGAAGATTCCTAAACATTTTGTCAGCGTGGATCATCGCCCTAATAGAAATACTGTAAATACTGTGGGTTCCGAGGACGGTTCTAATCTCATGTCAACCTCGTTAAAAAATGAAACAAGGAGTCATGAGGATAGTTATTTTACTGTGTCAACCTCATTAAAAAATGAAACAACCCCCTTTCCAAATCTCAAAGGTAAACCTTCATTACAACCACCAAGTTGAATGCAATGAAGCTTGGGGGGCATGCACCTCGATTTGCGTTGTTATTCTGGGGGCATGCAAACTTATCACCGAGCAGTTTTAGCGCATAGTTCATGCTCGTTAAAAAATAAACATAAGATCGAGCAAATGTTTCCACCGGCATTTAAGCTCATTAAAAAATGAACTATCCCGGTAAATAACCACCGTGAATGTAATATCATCAGCCATTAAAGCCTTGGTCGTGTTTGCACCGTCACCTCCACTTTTCCATTGGCTGATCGTTCACCTCCATATTTTTGTTTACCCATTTTGAGGAACAGCTGTGAAGAGTGATTTTACTAGCCATCCTTGTGACACTGCTGTGATTGGAAAATTCCAACCTGTACCTGGAATCAGCTGCTAACCTGTTTCATCACTCGTTCCTCAAAAGACGAGTCTTCTTTAAGCTCTTTTCATCTGACTCGTAAAATATGAAAAGATTGCCGAGTCCTTGGCCTTCCAGCTCGTTAAAGGGACAGGAAGTGCTATCCCTCCTCTAGATTTTAATCTTTTTGGACCTAAGGGATCATTGCACAAAAAGATCGAGCGCTTGTTTTGTTCGGCTCGTTAAAACTATCGAAAACTCATCCCTTCTGTATTGTTTTATACTTTTTCAGACTTAAGGGATTAGATGACGAAAAAGGACTTTTGGAGTTAACTTTATGTACCTTTTCAGACTCTCTAAAAATGAAAAGGAACGAGTTATCCTTGTCGTTAGACTCGTTAAAATCATTAAATAGCGACAAACTTGTCTTTAGACGAGAACGAGTTTCACTATCGCTAGGCTCGTTAAAACATAGCGATGGGCTTGCCCGAAGGGCAGGTTATAGAACAAGCATATGTTATCCTCCTCAAGCTTGACAAAAATAAAGAGGTACTGGTCAGCAATGACTGGGGAAAAATTGGGAGAAACTAAAGAAAACTTTGATGGTAGCAAGTCGCTCTTGAACATGACACTTTTCCTCCGTACCACAATCGGGTTGGGTTGCTTCATTCACCGGTCACATCCATGGTCTCGCCATACCATCCATATTTGGGGTAATGCTACCGATCCATCGTATCAGTGTCGCCATATGTTCAAGAGAAGTCGTTCAGAAAAGTCAACCGTGTCCCATCCACTGCCATACATTATCCTTCATCCTTTCATGACTGCCACCCTGAATCATATGTCACAGATCGTTTTCACCTCCATTAAAATCATTAGCTCCGTTCCGTGTCACTGATGTGGGATTCATTAAGGCCCTCCTTTGACGGATCGCTTCTTGTCGACATCAGCTCATTATCCAAGAAGTATCTAGGAACAACCCCTTCAGTACTTTGAAGCTTGCATGCCACAATGGCAAGTTTCTCACTTTCGGCGACAGGTATACATCAATGACCTTCGACCGAAAGATTTTGCGTGGTGTTCGACGCCAAGTCCTTTATTCACACCACGTGAATTGTACTGCAGTACCTTGAGGGTCATTATCATTATCGGTGATTCCTCTTGCGCTTGTTAACGGTTTACATCATTGACCGGTAATCAAGCGATATCTTTCCATGTTCGACTTCAGAACATTTCTCACATGGATCGACTTGTACTTAGAGTGAAGATCGAACGAGTTTGAAGACCCCGGATCTAGTTTCATCCATCCGGGCTGCGATATATATTCAGGAAAGATAAAGACATTTGACATGTACATCATTGCAGCAGATAATCATCCTACTCAAAGGATGATAATTTCATCAAAACTGTCAGTCTACCTTCAGACGATTGTCTGTTCTATGTACAGAAAAATGAATTTATAAAGCTGAGCATGGGAATGCCCGCCTCAGCTAGATCATGAAAGCAGTATGAAAAATAATGTATTGTATTGTATCTTATTACAGGTCTCCTCTCAGCATTGGATGAACTTCGGATCCCCCTGATAAAGCATTTCGCCCGATAAACAGCCTCATACTTTAGGGGGCAACTGTTATAGACATTTTTGTGCCTTACAGCATTGAGCATGAAATGTCCATAATCTAAGGGATCCAAAGTCCCTAAACATGTTGTTCCTACCCCTAGAGGAACAAGGCTAACAAACCACAGCAATTCACAAAAGTTCTCCACCAGAAACTGCTCAAAAACAAGTCAATTCAGGATCATTTCAGTGGCTACACTAGCTGTTTGAGCTGAATGTCAAAGCCAACACTGGCTACCTGCGTTTAATGTCAACTGGAACATTGGCTACCTGCGCTGAACGAGAATGGACAAGTGGCAGGCTCAGTTCTCAAGGTGTCAAAACCCAGGAAGCTTCCAAAATGACACTTGCCTCAGGGAATTCGACTGGTGATGAGTAAGAGGTTCCAAATCTCCAAGTGGAAGCAAGAACCTCCAAGTGGACTCAAGAACTGACAGAGGGAGAGGACACTAGTCAGATCTCAAGCTGACTCATCCTCTCTCCAAACATCTATATATGGATCTCTCCTCCATGAGATCTAGAGGCTGGAATTTTGTTATTGCAAAGAATTGTTGTTGGTTTGAGATTGGAATCATTGGGTGCTTAATGCTTTGAAAGGGGTGAAGATAGGGATTCCATTTGTTGGGAAGGAGATGCTGGATTGGAGCCCTCTGGGTTGTATCTCTTCCTGAACCTTGTTATTCATCAATAAAGCTATCTTTGTTTCTCCTATATGCTGATGTATTTTTTGATGTATGAATGCATTAATGTATTTAGTTTATTTCTAATCCTAAACTAGTTATGAATGTGAATATCTGTCTTTGTGCATTGTTCTTCTCTTGTCGCAAGTAGCTGTTCTCTTGTGATCTTGCAGGAACCCGTTGAAGCTGGGCGAGTGAGAAGGCAAGTAGCTGCGAACACCCAAAGAGGAGAGAGATTGAATCGAGGGACAAACGGAAGACATCGGTAAGTCCATTCATCTCTCTTCTTTCACATTTCATAAAGGAAGAAACTAGAATAGCTGTACTCGTTTGTTGCTAAGGCACTGTCACACCTTAGGTGGATAGGATCGTCCTGCATAGGCATTTTTCCCCACAACAGGTAGCATTGTGATTTCGCTGAACACAATGATTGACTGCGCCTCTGACTTCGGCCTGCTAAATTATTTGTTTAGCACAGTTTGAATATCGATGATCCCTGCATTCAGATTGTCATTGGAATGATTAATGTACTAGGTCAGCGCGCGACCCTGCAGAGCACTGAACAACATTGCTTTCTTTATATCATCATCCGTGACTGCCTGTGCTTCCCATACAACTTTTATTACGAACCAAAACTGGTCTGGATCTTCACTTCCTACTCCCTTGAACACTAGCAACTTTATCGCGCTTGCCATATTGACTCACGGTGGTAGTGGAGGTTGTATGGGCGAAGATGGGGGTGAAGAGGGTGAAACTGGTGGCAGTGTGGGTGGCGGTGGTATACGTGGAATCCTCTGCCTTATCAAATTGAACTCACTTCTTAGTGAGACCTTTGCGAGCTCTTCCTTGCCCCCTCGTGGAGGTGAAATCAAGGGGCTAGTTTCTAGTTCTGTACTACCTTCATTTCTGTAGATCCTCCCACTTTGCGTAGCCCTAAACATCAATTTATTTGCATAACCTACTGTTCACACAGTAGCATTTAATCCATGTGTTCAAAGATTTAACGTACTCACCTCACGGTCATTTGAGGAATCATTGTTATGCCTCACTATAGCTGACTGAAGTATCTACTGCGAACCCGGTGATGAATCGTCCTATAATTTGATCAATCCAATGATCCATAGCGCGTGTGATCTTATCCTCTGATGCTTCCAATCTGTGCACCAATTCTGGAGTACACACGATAGGCCTATTGAGCTTGCACCTTCCTTGGTTATCTGCTAGCTTCGCGATCCACTCGTATAGCTCAGTAAGGAAAGATGCGAAGAAAATTTCATGGATCTCTGTGTACAAGTAGCAATCTAACCACTCTTCTTTTGATAGTCACAGGTTCTTGTTCTCTTGTGTCGTGAACTCATGAATATTCCTATCCAACCAATGCTCAATTCCTTTTTTTGTTGGATTCCAGTGATACGACATTAGACATATATATGCAGATCCCAGTCCCGGCAATGGAACCATTTGTTGGCTTTTTGGGGCCTGACCTAGGTTCGGAGTTAATTAGCCAAACAAATCCCCATAATACTAGCCCTTTTGGCAACAATCCACGGAGCGCGGACTGAGGTCTCACCCAAAGTAGTATGGGGGGCTGCTGGAACTAGGTTTCTACACCCTTGAGATGTTTGAGGGTTTTATTTGGTCCAAATGCTAGTCCCTTCATGTAGGATGCTTTGTGCACTTCCCTGGCCTTCGTGCCTTGATAGATTTGCCTTTGCGTAGCCCTAGTTAGGGGCTGTGGGGCTTCCACGCTGCTAGAACAGTGGTCTGCACTATTTCCCCAAATCACACCTGATATCTTACTTTCCTTTTTACACCAGTTAGTTATTTTGCATAAGTAGAAGCCTTGAGTTATATTTATTTATAGAGTGCATACATATAAGTTCACACAACCAATAAAAAGTAAACTTGAAAATTATACCCAATAGCACATAAAGTAGGAAATGATACATAGAAATATGGTAAACCTCTCTTTATTAATTATTTCCAAGGTTATAGACTCGACCTGCCCTGCGCACTCAGCTGCGGACTACTAGGCGTCTGTGCACAAAGCTGAAAAGCCTGTTGTGGAGGTAAATCCCCTCTGTAGACAGATGCGATCCCTACTAGTCCAAATAGGGTCTAGCAACAATCAAAAATGCTAACACGTAGGTTCCTAATTGAAAATTAAAGATCGATTATGAAGGCCTACCTGGATTCCAACGCTAGTACTTGTAGAAGAATCGTCGCTCCCGTTCCTTTGCTCTGGCTAGTCACAATCCCCACGATCCTCGTGAACAGACACCTGCACATGCAAAGAACGATACAAACACAAGCATAAAATCCAATAGGTGCAACTATATATTAGTCAGAAAGGATATAACTCAATCACCATTATAAAGACAATAAGAGTGGAACCATAATGATAGTCGTCTATTATTGATAAATAAAGAAGAATACAACCATAGTTCTGACGTCAAATCTTTCTCAAGAGGGTCCAGCCAGCAAGTTCCTCAAGCATTCACCCTTGAAGATAGATCTCCCAAGACAAAACTCTCTCACTCGCAAGTTTACACAAGATCAAAACACTTCACAACCTTCCTTAAGCTCTCTAACAATCCTACACTTGTCACACAAGCTACCTATCAAGCTCACACACTATCAACAACACTCCAAAGACTATGAATTCCAAACTAGCAGCTCATAGCAATGGTGGAGGCTTAAATAGGAGAAGGAGTCTCCATGAATGGTGGGAAGATGAGCTTATCTCCAAGGAAGGTGGCTCAAATGACGAAATAGACATGCCAGAGAAGGGAGGGCGACATATACAAGGGCAACAACCAGGTCTGGAGTAATCTGGAAGGCCGGCTGTTAGAACAAACTCACCCAGATTGGATCATTGCGGGTACATAATTGTACTGGAGCGCTGACATCGCTACTTCATAACGGAGAAGGTCATGTCATCGCGAGCAAATATAAGCAACAATTGCGCTGTCTCATAAAATCCGACCATCGTGGGAATCACGTGTACTTCCGTGATGGTAGCGCGTTCTGTCTATTTTGGAGTGCTCATCAGTGCGTTTATTTTGACAACAGTCGCGATGATGCAAAAACTTTGGCAAAGTGGGTCATTTGGCAACATCAGAGAGCATGAGCATGAATGATTTGGACTCATGACACAGTAGGAAGACTGGTATGAAGGCAGTGACAAATTTCTGTGTAACAGATGCCCCCTAAAGTATAAAGCCCGAGAGAGTGGGAGGGGTGAAATGCTTTACGAAACTGACTGAACTGGAACACCACCGGGAAGAACCTGCACGCAAGTACAACTGATATCTCTGATAATCAATTACATTTAGTCTAGCCATGGGCGCATCCATTCAAAAGACATACGAAATAGGTCTGTGGTATGGACACAGCCACCCAGCTAATGAGACCATGATAAGAACAAAGGTATGGTCGCAGCCATCCTTGAAGACTCATGTATGGTCGCAGCCATCCATCAATGAGTCATGTAATGATCATAATAATCCACAAAATCACAACCTGGATCCCAACAAACAAAATCCAGGGTCTTGCACTCCATCTCGACCCGAACAAAGTACAAGTCCAAGCATGTGAATATAGGAGTTGAAGTCGAACATGCAAGAACATCGTTTGATTACCAGTCAATGATGAAAACTGTTAACAGATGCGAGAGGTACCACCAATAATGACAATGGCCCTCAAGGTTCCGTATCACTGTCTCCATCGTGTCATCTCCTGGAGGAGCCAGGGCTAGAGCTCCAATTCCCTGCGCGTCCCTCTGCGCCTCTTGAGCCAGGCCAAGGGGTCTCGCCGGTCCTACATCTGCATACCAGGCAAGTGTAAAAACAAGATGAGATGTCCCCACCCAGACACGAATGCAGACAAGTGCCATGTTCAAGAGCAACATACTGCCGACATGACAATGATTGTGGTTCCATTTTCCCCACCATTGCTGGCGAGTACCCCGGTTATTTTTTGATGACAAGCTTGACAGGGATAACATATGCTTGAAAGGCATCATTTCGACAGAATCCGATGTCATTAAGTTTTAACGAGTCTGACAAAGGAAGAACTCGGTGTCTTTTCCTGTTTAGAGAGTCTGAAAAGACAACAGTAAAGTGAACTCCAGGGGGGTCCTTTTTCGTAAAGTTATGTCTCTCGAGCCCAAAAAAGTATAAAATGATGCTTGAAAGAACCGCCCGACCAGTATGATCAAGGAGTACTTTTCGTAAGTAGTAAATTCGACCCGAAAAAGTAAAAAAGCGGTCAGAAGCATGTCGTTTTGTAGCCAATAACGAGTCTGAAACAACAAAAACCCAGCGATCTTTTTAAGTTTAAACGGTCAAAAAAAGATCTTAAAGGTGACCACCTCTTGCTTCTTTTAACGAGTTGAGAGGGAGACTCGGCTATATTTTCTTGTTTCACGTCAGAAAAGAGCTTAAAGACAACTTCTCGGGACCAAGTGCATATAAAACTGTCGTAATTCCACCATCTGAGATCCTGCACAAAGAACACTGCACACGTAAACCTGTTCAAGATAGCATAAACAATGTGCATAAATACATAGTGGAAAAAACATATCAGTCAGAAAGGATATAAATCAATCACCATTATAAAGACAATAAGAGTGGAACCATAATGATAGTCGTCTATTATTGATAAACAAAGAAGAATACAACCATAGTTTTGACGTGAAAGCCTTCTCAAGAGGGTCCAGCCAGCAAGTTCCTCAAGCATTCACCCTTGAAGACAGATCTCCCAAGACAAAACTCTCTCACTCACAAGTTTACACAAGATCAAAACACTTCACAACCTTCCTTAAGCTCTCTAACAATCCCACACTTGTCACACCAGCTACCTATCAAGCTCACACACTATCAACAACACTCCAAAGACTATGAATTCCAAACTAGTAGCTCATAGCAATGGTGGAGGCTTAAATAGGAGAAGGAGTCTCCATGAATGGTGGGAGGATGAGCTTATCTCCAAGGAAGGTGGCTCAAATGACGAAACAGACATGCCAGAGAAGGGAGGGCGACATATACAAGGCCAACAACCAGGTCTGGAGTAATCTAGAAGGCTGGCTGTTAGAACAAACTCGCCCAGACTGGATCATCGCGGGTACATAACTGTACTGGAGCGCTGACATCGCTACTTCATAATGGAGAAGGTCATGTCATCGCGAGCAAATATAAGCAACAGTCACGCTGTCTCATAAAATCCGACCATCGCGGGAATCACGTGTACTACTGCAATGGCAGCGCATTCTGTCTATTTTGGAGTGCTCATCAGCGCGTTTATTTTGACAACAGTTGGAATGATGCAAAAACTTTGGAAAAGTGGGTCATTTGGCAACATCATAGAGCATGAGCATGAATGATTTGGACTCATGACACAGTAGGAAGACTGGTATGAAGGCAGTGACAAATTACTATGTAACAAAGCCTTCTCCTACTCTACAACCAAAGTCACACTTTACACTGTGACTCAAGCTCTTAGATTTCTCATGCTTATTTCCTATTCCTTCCTCTTCGCTATCTTCTACACTTAGAGCCTCACTCTCTTTATACAATCCCATGGTTCACGGAACATGGGTAGGTCTATCAAGCCAACATTACATTACAAAAACAAGGGCGGACAAGCCTGTGCCTCTATTATGACTTCGAGCTCTGTGCCCACAAATCACAGAGTCTTTACAAAGAACTTGGTCAAAACTTGGGTTTTAAGCCCCAAAACATGCCTTGGAGGGATTCCATGCCCAACAAAAATCCATTGTAATGATAATTTTCTTTAGCTCATCCACCTAAGCATTCAAAGCTCTGGTGTTGGCTTTCTCCAACTTTAACTGCTGAATTACCTTATTTAGCATTTTTTCTGCCTTGACAACTACTGCATTTGTCTTATGTAGATCATTTACGATCAATTTCGCAGTTTGCATATGCAAATTGATATTGTCAAGCATTGGAAGCGTGTGAGTGCAAACAGTTAAATTCACAGTCTTGAAATTGCTAGTAGACACCACTGATATTTCAGTAGGATGAGAAAAAGCAATTTTAAGTTGTCCCTTCTCCAAATCCATGGAAGATAGTAATCTAGTTTGTTCACGAGTTACCTGAGACTCAGCTTGAGCCTCCATATTTAACTTCACCTTCTGATTTCTCTCAGTTATCTGAGCAAACAGACTTTGAATTAAAGGAACTTGATCATGAACAGGTTCTCTGGAAGATGAGGAAGCTGGGGCACCTTCTGTTTCTCCTAACTAAATCACCAAACTAGGTTGTGCTGAAGACATTGCATCCTGAAGCTTGATCCTTTTCGCTGCTTCAGATTCTTCCTCATCCAGATTAATAACTTCGTCTCTAACCCTCTTGACACCTTTTTCTGTAATGCTAGGGGTTTCAATCTCTGTCCCTTGAGTGTTTTGTAAACCTCCATTTGCCAATTTATTTGTTTCAGGTCTACTTTCATGTACAAAGGTTGAATAGCCATTCTACAGTATTCTCTTTGAAATAATCTGATGAGGGTCATAAGCCCACTAAACCACCTATAAAAGACACATGTCATTCAACAATATTTTAACCTCCTGGGCAACCTGTCTAGTGTTTACAATGAAGGGTCCCACTTCTTTAGGAAACTTGAAGAAGAAGCCTTTCTTCATAGGAACAAAATGAACTTGATCTGCATTTAAGCTTTGCTTGATAAATTGAAGGGCAAAAAGCCTCATTGGCACAAATTTAGGTAACCTGTAAGGCTTGATAGAGGCTCCATAAAGTCTAATCTCTGCATGCTCTTCAAAGATGAACCAATCCCCACATCTTACATCCTTACTCAATTGAAGACACTCTTGAGCTTTAGGAAGAAAAGTTGGGGGTAGGCTTCCATTCAGAATTCTATAAGCCACTAGAAGGAAAATAGGAGTAAACTCAAATAAACCACTATCTCTTGGATCAACCCTTATCAGGTCTATCCAGAATACCATTGACTGCTTCTTTTTATTGATTTCAACAACATTTAGTCCAAAATCAGAAAAATGTTCAACATTCTGGTACAGAAATAAATAAGTAATGACTGAAGGAAATTTGAAGAAACCAGTGAGAGGCAAAGTCATAAACTGGGTATTGATAGCATCTACCTAGAATGCTGGAATGTCTAGGACTAACTTTGGCTTCATCATTAAGGAGAAAAATCCTAGCACAACTTTATCCACTTGCTTGGAGTCTTCTTTTCCTAGAATCTTGGCAATTACTTGCAAAGCAGGTCTTATGTCAACTGCAAATATTTCTAAAGAAAAGAGATTGACATCTAGGGAAAATTGACCAGATTTAGGGGCCATGAAAGTGGTGACATGAGAAATATCCTGAGGAGACATGTTATCATAATAAGAAATCAAAGATTCTTTAGTAAAGGTGGTGTAAGTTCCAGACACAGGGTAATTCAAAGCTTGGTGTATTAATTGTGAGGTTACTTGAAAGACACTCTCCCTTGACTGATTCATTACAAAAAATTTCTTGGGGTACATTGCTGAGGCTAGCCATTGAATAAATTCAGGGAATAAATGAGTTCTTGGGACAAAAGCAGGAAAAAACACTTGACCTAACCATTTCCCTGAATATGGGAGACCTTTTATGGTTCAGAATAACCTCTTGATACAATGAAAGATGTTTAATTGTACAGAGGGTATTAGAAGTATCTCGTTCGACATCCATTAATTGGGTATGGATAACTGATGAGGAACTTACTTGTTTGGCCATAGTGACTTTAGGTGACAGTTGCTATTGATAGTTGTCGGGACAATTGTTGACTCAGACTGTTGAACTGGATGCAAGACTGCTTAGTACTAAAACAAAAAGCTAATGCAATGAGGTTTTTCTTGTCTTTTATACATATGATAATCAAACAAAGGGGAAAACCTGTAATTAATGTAACTAATTAATGGAGTGGCAAATGAAGTGACGGGGTACGATGGATGAGGTGGACGATAATGAATGAGGGTGGCAAACGACGTGGAGGAAATGAGATGGAGTAAAGCGTTGTGGGTGGTCCACTTTGGGGGTAGGGAGTGTACAAGAGGTTCATCGGGCTTGAACCCCTGCAGCAATCTTAGGCCATAGATCTCAGTCAAACACCTTGATGTCATGGTCAACTTTGGGGGTTGAGCCTAAGTTATAACTTGTGCTCGTTGTCCACCGCAGAGCACTTTATCTGCTTCTCGAGCCCATGCTTGCTTAAATCTCGTGATACCACTCGAAATTTAATATATGGGTCAGGGCCCCACCTTACAATGGATTTGAATGCCATCAATAATATAAAGTAAATCACTACTTTCAGACTTTCACATTCTCTTTTGATTTTTTAAAACAAAATATTTGATTATTTATTTTTTTGTGATAATATTAAAAATGAAATTTAAATGATGATGGATGCTACAACATGACCCTTGGTATGGAGATATACTGATCTATCTCCAAACCCAAAATTTCCAGTCCGATACCTCTTGCTTGCAACAATGATGTATTCGATATCAAACCAAAGATTATCTGATCATTGGCAACGCCCTTTACCGTTGCGGTATCAATACGATTTTTGTAGGTGCCTCACACATGAGGAAGCCGAGAAAGTTATAAATGGTTGCCATTCTAGTGCTTGTGGTGGAAATTTATCCGGTTATGCTGCCGCACAGAAAATTCTTCGTGCTGGTTACTTCTGGACTACCATATTTAATGATTGCTTTACTGCTGTCAGAAGTTTTCATGCATGCCAGATTTTTGACCGTAAAACTCGATTACCACTTGCACAATTGCATCCTGTTGTCGCTGTTGGACCATTTGCAAAATGGGGCATTGATTTCATGACATGTAATCCTCACTCGGTCGGGGGGCATGGGTATATTATTGTCGCCATTGACTATTTTAAGAAATGGGCCAAGGAGATGCCTACATTAAAAAATAGTGGTGAGACAGCTCCAATTTTTTTCTTCAACCATGTGGTTGCACGGTTTGTTGTACCACAAGTTGTAGTTATAGATCATGGTTCACATTTTCACAATTACATGATGACTGAATTAACTACCAAGTTAGGACTCTCACATGATAGTTCTACTCCTTATTATCCACTGGCTAATGGCCCAGATGAAGCCATCAACAAATTCCTTAAGCGAATGCTTCAACGAATGATAGGAGTTCACAAAAAAAACTGGCATTTGATCCTGTACTCAACTTTTCTGGGCTTACCGAACTTTGATAAGAAACGCAACTGGATTCACACCATTCCAATTGGTGTATGGTCTTGAGGCAATCTTGCCAATCCAATGTGATATTTTATCACTAAAACATGCATTTGACTTGTTACTTGACACTTCTGATGAGGAATCACGTTTCTTAGAACTCATCCATCTAGATGAAACACGTTGTGAAGCCACATTGGCTAGTGAAGCACATAAGAAATGAATTAAGGCGCAATATGAATGCAATTCCAAGCCTCACATATTCTTAGAAGGAGACCTGGTCTTGCTTTAGGATCAGGAAGATGCTAAATTAGGAAAAGGAAAATTTGAACCACTATGGATGGGCCCGTACATTGTCAAGCATTTTTTGGAATAAGGCGCTTACGCGTTGGTTGATTATGATGAAAGTCCATTGTTGCAGCCCCGAAACATGTTGTATATTAAACGTTACTATGCTTAATTGTGCATAGTAAAAACAATATATATATGCTTTGATTGCATATGTGTGTCACAGTGTGAATTTTAGAGTTTTTATGTGGTTAGTAATCCGCTTTGCATTTCTTGTAGATGTCGAAATATTTGGAACCATTTTTTGGTTATGCCGATGGTGTTAGTCATAGTACATAGAACCTATCCTCTGCAGCATGGACCATATTTGCTCCAAGTGGCGAGTTCGTGAGTTTTCAAGGGATTTGTATCAGTTGTTGTACGAACAATATCATTGAGTATAGCGCATTGATCAAATTCCTCTCTGATGCCATTTCACCTGGCATTCGCCGAATCATCATTAGGCTAGACTCACAACTTATCGTACTACAACTTACGAATGTTTATACCATCCGAAATTGAACTATTCATCGTATATTCCTTAGAGTTCGTATCTTGGAAAGACATTTTGATTACATTCAATATCAACACATTTCCAGAAACTTCAACACATTGATTGATTCTTTAGCAAATTACGTGTTAAACAGACATTTACGACATATGTAAAGAGTAAATTTTCAACTCACATCAACAATTGAATAAGATTACACATAACCATACAAAAACACTGAAAGTAAAATAGATAGATGTTCAAAGTTTTTACAAAAAATTTTGTCCAAGACATGTTGGTCATTTGACCTCAAAACCTCAAAATGCATATAGTAAATCATCCTAAGTAGATCTAATGATGCTCATGATAATAGGTCACTACCTGAGCTATCATGCACAATAGCCTCATCCAACGGTTAGGTACACCAATAGTATGGCGCTATAGTCTCATAGGTAGCTCCTCGATCTGAACATCTGGTATACCGAGGGTTAACCCCTCCATATGATGCTGCAACTCCGCCAGTGTCTCAATCAGATCTAAATCCTGGAGAACTGCTCTTCCAACATTTCTCCCCACTGGTTCACCCGCTTCCTGTTGATGATCCATTGGTCGAACAGTGCCAACATCTATTTACATGTTGGGAACGGGTCCCCTTGGGGTCAATTTTGGGTTAAATAGCCAAGTTTTGGGGCAGAAGACCCGAATTTTGTGTAAATAAATGTAAAGTCTCCACATTTTGTGGTCGCAGAGCACGAAAGATGTCTAAAGTTAAAAGGGTTTTCCACCCTTAGTTTAGATAAGTTGTGTCGGTTTTGAGATCTACCAATGGTCTGCGGACCATGGGATTATATAAAAAGGGAAGCTTAGAAGATCTAAGGAAGAAGAAAAAAGGTAAGTATGGAGTCATGAGTCATTGGTAGGTTTGGGTGAGCTAAGAGCAAGAGTCTTAGCCTAGGAAGAGGCTTTACAGTTGAGTGCGTAGAGGCCTAAGGTGGAAGTTCGCAGCTGAGTGCGTGGACCCCTACAGCTGTGTGCACAGGGTGGATAGAGTATGTACTAGGAGATTGAATCATAAATAAAGAGAAGTATTCTGGAATCAATGTGTTTTCTGTCTATGATTATTGCATTTGATTATGATATGTTAAGTTTTGGGTTTACATTATGATGTCAAATTGATGCGCGAATGTATCTATTTTTATTTGTTATTTGAATGTAAGTAATAATGTATGTTTATGCGAGGATAATCTTAATTGCATGATAAAGTTGGCTAACCATTAAGATAATTAGGGAGTGAGACAGTAACATAGTTACAAAGGAGAATAAGTGGGTAAATCATTGTTTAGGGTTGTGCAAAGGATAGTCAGATACCTTCACGGAGGTTCTGAAAGATGAAAGAGGAAATACATCGATAAGCCCCAAAGGCTTATCGATCTATGTGAAGGTAGGGATTCATATATAAAACAGACATCACAACCATCTTAGGGTGCAGAAACTTGGTTCCTATATCCCCCCATACTACTTTCGGTGAGACTTCAGTCCGTGCTCTACGAACTGATGCCGAAAGGGCCAGTAGTATAGGGATTTTCTTGGTTGCATAACACTGAACCTGGGTCAGGGTCCATCAAGCCAACAAATGGTTCTATTGCCGAGACCAGGATCAACATAACGAGATATGTGATGTCATATCATTAAAATCCAATTAAGAAAGAGATCAAAAATTGGTTGGATAAAAAGATCCATGAATTCACGGCACAAGAAAACAAGAAACCGCGATTGACGAAAGAACAGTGGTTGGACAGATGCCTGTACACATAACTACACGAAATCTTCTTCTGTTCCTTCCTGGTTGAGTTATACGAGTGGATCGCGAAGTTGGCAGATGGCCAAGGAAGGTGGAGGCTTGACACTCTGATTTTTTGGACACTGGAGTTGGTAAGGAGATTGGAAGTGTTTGGATATAAGATTGTGCGCGTCGTTGACCATTGGCTCGACCGCATCATAGGAGGATTTGTAACAGAATTCACAGTCGATACCTCTGTCAGTTATAGCGAAGCAGAGCACCGCTTCTTTAAAGGACCATGAGGTAAGTATTTAAAATCGCTAAACACTTGGATTAAGATGCTCTTGTTTGAACAACGGGTTATGTGGTTACCTTGATTTTTGGAGCTACGCTAAGTGGGAAGTCTTTCAGGGATGGAGGAAGAAAAGGTCCTGAGTATAGCCCATTGATCAGGCCTCCTTTGGGTGACGATGAGGGAGCACCACATGCTTCTCCCCTGAGTGCTAGTTAGTTGATAAGACAAGTGTTCCCGAAGATACCTACACTGCCTCCACCCTCATCCCATCCATCTACACCACCTCCATCCTCGCCTCCAGCGCTCACCCCATCACCCACACCACCGCCACCTCCAACACTGTTCAATATGGGAAACTCCGTAAAACTACATGTATTCAAGGGTGTAGGGAATGAAGATCCGGACCAGTTTTGTTTCATTGCAAAGGCTGTATGGGAAGCCTAGGGTATCATGGATGACGAGATGAAGAAAGCCACATTGGTTAGTGCCTTGCATGACTGCGTACTAATGTGGTACATTAAGTACAATACTGATAACCCAACATCCGCGTCGGCAGATATCCAGGCCGCATTGAATAGAGAATTCACTAGACCTAAGTCTCAAGCGTAGTCGATTGTGGGATTCAAGGAGATCATGATGAAGTCAGGGGAGACGCCCTGGGATTTGGATTAAATATTGAAGAGTACGATCCATGAAGCCAACATGAACCTAAGTGACGGGTAGCACCGTGAATGGTTCGTAGCCTCGCTCCTGCCCCACCTAAGGGTTGCGCTATCACAACAAAAGATTGGGACCCAAGCGGAAGCTCTAGAAATTGCGATGAGGTTGCATGAGACCTGAACGCAGGATGCTAATCTAGGTGTTTCGCATATCAATGTGCAGTTGCAAAACCTTTGTCTCAAAATGCGAAGTTTGAAGCAGGACAAAACAACTCGGCCAGAGGCGTGTGAAGAAGTTTGGTGCCTAAAATGCAAGGGTCAGGGGCATGACAAGGATCACTTCCTAGTATTCGCAAACTATGTTTCAGCAGGGGGACCAATGCTTGTATGACCGGAGGCTACGGCAGGGCCAAGTGTAGGGTCCTCACTATGGTGCACTATATGCCAGGTGGCTGGGAAAAATGCAACTTACAATTTCCATTTGCTACAGAAATTTGTGCAGACACCTCATTAGCTCTTTTACAATTTCCGTCAATCAATAGGTCATGACAAGCGCAATTTCTGAAGTTAAAAATTGATGATGGACATGATACCTACATACAAGGTGCAGGCAGAAACGCGACCTCCAGACTAAGGTGTTGGGGGAACGTGAGCTGAGTATCAGGGGTGCGGCCAAGGCCGTGGTGGAGGAGGGCTTGGTAAAGGCCAATTATAGTTGATTTTTTACCATTGTGGAGGCCCATGGCACTATGCGAGGGACTGTCTGAATCCGACGCGATTGTAATGTCGTTACTGTACTCAGTTTGACCATGCGATTGAGGATTGCCTAATATTGTTGGCTAAGATTCATGAGAAAGGGGCACAACCTCTGTAGTCAACATAAAACCTCTAGATGATGCGGGTTGTGCCTTGTGAGGAAGACCCTAAGGTAAACATTATGTATCGAAGCGGAACTACGATGGGGGAGGATAAAGGCAAGTAGCTTGCAAAAGGCGAATGGGTCCCCAAAGCACCAGAAAAAGAGACTGTGTTTGATTTGGAATGTGCAAAAGAAACATTTATGGAAGCAAAGAAAAACTTCATTGAGGCATCTACCTCAGGAAGTTAGGAGAAGCCAATTGAAGAAATGGACCCATCCATGATTACTACATTCTTAAAGGCCTGCATGAAACTGCTTCACAATAGTAAGGCTGTGAAGGGCTTCCAAGAACTGATCAATTAGTGCGATGGTAAGGATGGCACTACTAGTGAACCGTGCGTGGTCAGGAAACTTGGAAAGCACAGGGCAAGGACTAGGCTGGAAATGAGACTCACCGCTCATATAGGGGAATACGAGATGGACCAAGTTATCTTGGATCTGGGGTCCGACGTGAATGTTTTGCCAAAACAGACTTGGGAAAGAATAGGGAGACCTATGCTCTAGCGGTTAAGAATCGCAAAATAACAGAAAATCATCCTAATGGGGAGGCTGGAAGGGGTAACAGTTGACATCGAGAGAACGAGCGCACTGGAAATTTTGAAGTAATAGAGATTGTGGATGATAGAAATCCCTACCCTATGCTCCTTGGAATCGATTGGCTCACTGACATGAATGGGGTAATCAACCTGAAGAAGCAAAAGATGATATTTCGAAAGAAGTCGCTTTGCGTAGTGGTGCCACTGGATCCCGCAGAGGGATCACGCTATACAGAACCAGTCCGAGATTATGAAAGTGATGATGATCTGGACCAGATTTACAAGATAACGGCGTAGGACCAGGATTGGCTAAATCTGATAATGGATGGACGTATTGCATGGGATAGAGAAAGCTCCTGCATGTCAAATTCAAAAAAAGAATTAGAGAACTGGAAGAACCGACTGCATGAAGTATCTATGCTGCGTTTTAATATGATGACCAAGTCATTGCACTGTGTGTCATCCGAAGTTAAGGATCTGCCTCATTATGAGGGGTTAACTGATGCTGATTGATTTTTGGATTCATTTGAAAGAGAACTGCTGGAGAAACATCTCTTCCAAGCCTTGGATTGGGTACTGCATGCTATGCCTGCAAGATGGTGGGGTACGAACAAGGATAATTTCAATGATTGGCATGACTATAGGAGAATGATGAGAATACGTTTTGGACAGCCAAAGGTGCGGATGATAGATAAATATGATGGAAGGGATGATCTGCGTGATCACCTAGCCAAATGGACTAAGTCTTATGGAACAGAGCTGAAGCCTAAATTGGTGCATCGGTTTTGTAATACCCTGGGCATCATACCAATGAATTGGTACTTGGAAACCGAGCTCCACCATGGCATTGAAGAGTGGGACATCTTGCGTCGGGGATTTATAATGACGTTTAGATTTGAGGACGGGTTTGAATATATTGATGTGTCGCTACAGGAGGTTAAAGCATCGATCTTTAGGATACCACAAGATCCTTTGGAACTTGTCCTACCTGATTGGACTACCCAACTGAGCCACACACTGGAATGCTATAACGTGACCGCTGAAGAAGAAGACGAGGATCCCTGAAATATTAATATTCCAGAAACTGAAGGTCACTACGAGGTTGAAGTCCTGCAAATAGAGGATCCTGACATAACTGCATCGCTGAAAATTAGTCAGGTCAACATTGGCAGAGAGGAAGAACCGAAATTTGGAAAGATAGGGGACTATTGGGATGATGCAACAGTAGACAAGGTCACTGAACTCCTCTGCGAATATCAAGATTTGCTCCCCAAAAATTTTTCTGATTTAAAAGGGATAATAGGAGACCTGGGTGTCATGAAGATCACCCTGAAATCGGACGTGAAGCCTATAAAACAAAGACCTTACCAGCTTAATCCTAAGAACAAGGAAAGGGTTCGCACTAAGTTAGATAAGGTGCTCACGGCAGGAATTATTGAACCAGTGGAGGAATCTGATTGGGTAAGCCTGATAGTGGTTCAGGAAAAGAAATAGAAGGAGGAAATAAGGATATGTGTGGATCTATGGAAGCTGAATGACGCTTGAGTGCATGATCCCTTCCCGACTCTGTTCACTGATGAGGTCCTGGATAATGTAGGTGACAAAGAAGCATACTCTTTCAATGATTTGTTCTTTGGGTACCATCAGATCAAAATTTCACCTGAGGATAGAAGGAAGATGACCTTTGTGACTGAATGGGGATGTTTTCAATACACCATAATGCCTTTTGGGCTAAAAATTGCGCCAGAAATATTTTCGCACGTAGTCATTGTGACATTCAAAGACTTCATTCATAAGCTTCTGGAGGTATACTTTGACTATTGGACAATGTTTGGATTGTTCAAGTGCCATGTGGCAAGTCTGTGCTTAATGTTAGATACATGTTGGAGATACCAGATCACGCTCAATCTAAAGAAGTGTCTGTTTTGTGTCCCTTTCAGGATCCTGCTAGGTTATGTGGTATGCAGACAAGGATTGATGGTAGACTTCGCGAAGATCACAATGATAATCAACTTGCAGGTGCAAAGGAATGTGAAATAGCTGCGCACAACTCTAGGGCATACTGGATACAATAGGAAGTTCATCAAGAGCTATGTCTAGATCATTGCGCCCATGGAGAAGTTGATGAAAAAGGATGCTACATTTTGTTGGAGTGATGAATTCCAGAAGAGCTTGGACATGCTGAAAGAGAAAATAATCACTGTGCCAATCCTAGTCTTCCCAGACTGGAAGAAGGAATTTCATGTGCACATTGACGTCTCCTGTATTGTGCTAGGGGTCATGCTGACACAAGTGGGTGAAGGTGAATTGGACGATCCTATAACATTCGTGAGCTGGAAGCTCTCCAAGGCTATGGAGAACTATTCCACTACAGAGCGCGAAGGACTAGCCATGGTGTACGTGCTCCAAACGTTCAAGCACTATTTGCTGGGTGGAAATTTTAAGATGTATATAGATCATTCTACGTTGAAATACCTGGTCAATAAGCCTATGTTGGTAGGGAACATCTGTAGATGGTTGTTGTTGTTCCACGAGTATGAGTTTGAAGTTATTGTGAAGCCAGGATGACTAAATGTGGGACCTGACCATCTGTCATGCATTGAAACGGAAGAGGAACCTACTAATTTGGAGGAGGGGTTACCGGACGCACAACTCTTTACAGTGCACATCGCGAACAATCACTTTGATGATATCATACATTTCCTGATGACGGGAACTACTCCAGAAGGGTATACAAGCTAGCAGAAGAAGGAGTTAGTAGTGTGCGCGATAGACCTCTCTGTCATTGCAAGGAACTTGTACAAAATGGGCTTAGACAAAATATTGCGACGTTATGTACTCAACTTTGAATGAAGCAGCACTCTCGTGGAGGCTCATGGAGGAGCTGCAGGTGGAAATTATGCAGGAAAAGAAACAACACAGAAGGTTTTGCGTGCTAGGTTGTGGTGGCCAACTTCTCATAAGGATGTGAAATCATATTATAGGGCTTGTGACGCATGTCAAAGGACTGGCAGGCTATTGCGGAGGTATGAACTGCCTTTCATGCCACAGATAACGTTACAAACATTCAAGAAATGGGTGATTGACTTTGTGGGTCTAATTCAGACTCCAGGAAAGAAGATAGGTGCGCAGTACATCGTCACTGCGACTGAGTACTTTACCAGGTGGGTAGGGGCGCATCCTATGAAGGACTGTACAGGCGTGAAGAAAACAAAGTTTCTTTTTTAATACGTGTTGACAAGATTTGGCTATCCAAAGATCTTGATGAATGATTGCGGTATGCACTTTATTAATGAAACAATCAGCGTGTTGAAAGAATAATTTCAGGTGTATCACCAGAAGTGTATGCCTCATCACCCACAAGCCAATGGGATGGTGGAAGCATTTAATAAGATACTGGAGAACGCATTAACGAATGTCTGCAATTCTCAAATAAGTGACTGGGATGTGTGCGTACCAGCGGTGTTATGGCCCTACAAAACGACTTGCAAGAAGTTGACTGGGTAAACACTTTTCAGACTCGTGCATGGCGTAGAAGCTATGACGCCAATGGAATACATTGTACCTAGTCTGCGCATAATGGCACTCATAGGAATGGTGGACCGCGAAGCCCTGGAAGAGAGGCTCGTGTAGCTAGAAAAGCTTGAGGAGGACCAATTTCTAGGTGGATTTCATCAACAAGTTCAAAAGGAATGCAAAAAGGCATGGCATGATCGACACATAAAACTGTGCACCTTCAAGGTAAATGATCTGACATTGTTATATGACAGTAAATTTGATAAATTTCCAGGAAAATTTAGGATGCACTGGCTACCAAGGAAGCAACCACGCAGAATTGAATGGATAACCCTTCCTAGGGAAGGTGAATGGCAGCTGATTGAATCCATACACCGGTGATCCAGCTAGGTGATTATATGAGGGAAGCATAGTCTTAGCACTCTAGGCAGCTGAAAGGAAGCGTGAGACTATAAACTACACTGCTCGGGTTGAAGAGTTACACGATTAGGGAACTGTGTGAAATGAAGATATGTCAAAATACCCACGGAAGCACATAGGGGGATGCGCTAGCAAGGAAGCAACCATGTAGAGTAGCTGGAAAGAGACCGTTAAAGTCACTGTTCATGATTTAACGATGAAAAAATGGCTAAATGGAGTGGGGGGGTAGCATTTAAGTCAGACTTTATGGACCAGATCTCTGAAAATCTGCCGCCAATCTAGCATTAATGAACCAATTTTGGGGGGAACGATCAGATTTTAATTTGAAAGTGCTTATAAATTACAGGTGGCTACCCAGCGAAAAACACTTGGTATGTTGAGAAGTGAGTTGTTGAGCTCTTAGGCGCACAGGGACTGTGAAAGATTCGAGCTTTTGCTAGCAAGTTCTATGTTTGATACATTGCCACAGGTGAATTTGAAGTTATTACATAGCATTATGTCGACACCCACAGAAGCTATGAGCGCGGAAGTAGCAAAAACCGAGGGAGCTGTCCTAGAGGTGGCTATGGCAGTAGAAGGAGCTGCCCCAGAGGGAGCACCTACAGAAATACCAGTTGAAGTACCAAAAATCTCCACGAACACCAAGGCCAAGGCCTACCCCAACCACAGAGGTTCCCAAGATCAAGAAGGGCAAGCAGGCTGTGCCATCGCAGATGGTGTGCGCACCTCCTAGGAAACACCCGCAGAAGGTTAAGTCCACTGAATAGAAAAAGGGAAAGACAATTAACATAGAGCTAGAAGAATAGGAGTTTGAGGATATCTCAATGGATGATAAGGATGTTGGGATGGAAACGGAGGATGTCGAAATTGTGGGGTTTGACCCGATCACTAAACTTCCTGAGTACATTCCTCCGTGCAAGGGAAAGACCAAGGTGCCGAAAGACATTGATGAGAGTAAGGTCACCCTGCATACAACACTCTTACCAGGCCAAATTTTGTTTGAAGGACTGCGCTTGGGGCATGTACCCATTTTGAAGTTAAAATACTAGGATTTAGCGGACATAGAGTGGTTTCCTCACCTAACAACATATCACCTCATGCACCACGTGTTCAATAAAACCACTAGCATAACTGCGGAAGTGGTTGAGAGGTGTGGATAAGGCAGGACTTCGCAACCTGCTATGGGTGCCGCATTACAACTGTGCGGGCATCTGTGGGGTTGTGTTATATTATTTCCAAAACTAGCCCACGTAGTTTACAGGGGGGTTAGAGTGGGGGCAGAGCCCCCCCTTCGTTGCGCCGACTGCGCAGTTGGGGGGCCATGGGGGGTTTGAGGGTGGCGGTTAGCCCCTGTCTACGGGGTCAAGGGCAATGCCCCGGGGAAATTTATTTTGCACCCTATATTAGGTTGGGTGAACCTACCTATGGTTTTGTGCATGATTTTCACACATGGTTGTGGACGCGATGGTTTTCGATCCATGGTATTTGATGCTTCGGAATGTATAAATATGTATTGTAACATTGAAAGGAATATAATGAAAAATCAAGCTGGTAGTCTTGGTTTTCAGATCCAGGGGAAAACCTCTATGTATATGTGCTTTATGTGTTATGCTCTCGCGTTGTTTATTTTCTATGTTTTAGAATTCATATGCAGGTAATTTCTGTAGGCGGTTAAAACCTACATTTCATATCAGAGCTGTTTTGGCTTTAAGGGGATGCCTTTGTTGCCGAGGGGTTTCACTTGGGCCTGTGGTAGACCCTGTTCAGTGGGAGATCTGCGGAATTGATTCTAGTGGTGAAAGAAGATGGCGAGCAGTGGAAAGATAGAGATCGAGAAATTTAATGGTCAGAGTTTTGAGTTATGAAAACTCAAGATGGAGGATCTATTGGTGGATAAATATCACTGGATCATGGTAGATCCAGGTACTAAACCAACGGGAGTGTCCGATGAAGAATGGAAGAAGCTGGATCCGAAGGCTAAGAGCACAATATGATTGTGTGTCTCAGATTCAATATTGTTGAATGTATTAGGGGAAGCTACGGTGAAGGATTTCTGGGACAAGTTAGGGACTTTGTACCAATCTAAGTCTCTGGTCAATAAACTATTCCTACATAAAACGTTGTATAACCTGAGGATGAAATATGGAGACTCGGTGACTGAACATCTGAATGCATTTAATACTGTGGTAAGTCAATTATTATCTGTTGACATTAACATTTCAAATGAAAATAAGTGCATCAGTTTGTTGTGTTCTCTACCAGATTTGTGGGATAGGCTGGTTATTGCAATAGGTAGCAATGCAACTGCCTTGCAGTTTGATGAAATAGTCTCATCCTTATTGTCGGAGGAGATGATACAAAAAAATATGGAGAGCCATAATGGTGATGCCTTGTCTATATGAGGATGGTCCCAGAATAGAAACAAAAATAAGTCATTGAGTGGGAGATCTAAATCTAGAGGGAGATCCAAATCTCCAGGAAAAGCTGTAAAGTTGGTGTGCTAGAAATGTGGAAAGGAAGGGTACTACAAAAGGGACTATAAATATAAAACTCCTGAAAAAGGAAAGGGATTTGATGATTCTCCTTCTGCAGAGGCGTAAATTGCCTCAGATGAAGGAGGGGATGTGTACCTGGTTTCTTCAAGTAAACATGTAGATCATGAGGCATGGTTGATTGACTCAAGTGCATCCTTTCACTTCACTCCCCACAGAGAGTGGTTTTGCGAGTATGATGGTGGTGATGTCTTCTTGGGGGATGACAGGAAGGCTAGAATTGTTGGTCATGGAAAAGTAAAGTTGAAGCTGCAAGGTGGAAGGGTTAGAACACTTACAGGTGTTCTGCATATTCCTGCATTGGCTAGAAATATGATTTCTGTAAGCAAGCTGGATGATGTACGTGTAAAAATAATGTTCGATAAGGATACCTGCAATATGATTTAGGGAGCATTGGTATTAATGTGGGGAGTTCGGATTGGAACTCTGTACAAGCTGCAAGGTAGCACTATTATTTATGGGTGCAATAGTTTTGTGGTTCCTGAAAGTGGAGTAGAAAATCTAGTGGTCTCTGGAGAGAATACCATGCTGTGGAATCAAAGGCTTGGACATATTGGAGAGAAGGGCCTTCGAATACTTCATGGTAAAGGTATGGTAGAAGGTATGAGTAATAGCTCTCTGGATTTTGATTTCTATGAAAATTGTGTATACGGGAACCAGAATTGGGTGAGTTTCCCCTCTGGTGGTAAGAGGGTGAAACATATATTAGATCTTGTGCACAGTGATGTGTTTGGACCTGTGAAGGTTCCATCACTGGGTAAGTCTATGTACTATGTATCATTTATAGACGACTTCTCAAGGAATACATGGATATATTCTCTTAAGAAGAAATCTAAAGTCTTCGACAGGTTTAAAGAATTTAAGGCTCTGGCGGAAAACCAGATAGAGAAGAAGATAAAGGTGTTGAGGACAGATACTGGTGGAGAGTTTTGCAGTAAGGAATTTGAAGAATTCTGTAAGAAGTGTGGTATAACACAGAAAAATACTACTCCATATACACCTGTGAAAAATAGAGTTGCAGAAATAATGAACAAGACGTTGATGGAAAGGGAAAGAAGCATGCTTACTGGTGTCGGGTTAGGACAAGAATTTTGGGTAGAGGCGGTGGAGACAACATGCTACCTGGTCAACAGATCACCTTCATCAATGTTGGAGGATAAGACTCCACAAGAGGTATGGACTGGTAAGAAACCCTCTCTTTCACATCTGAGGGTATTTGGATGTGATGCATATGTACATGTTCCAAAGGAGAAAAGAACGAGGTTGGATAGTAAATCTAAAAAGTGCATCTTTATTGGGTATAAGGATGGTTTAAAGGGTTATAAGCTTTCAAACCTAGTAACAAGGAAGGTTGTGTACAACTGAGATGTGGTGTTCAGAGAGGTGAAAGATGTTATTAAACATGAAGTCCAACCAAAGGAACCTGAGAAGATAGAGTTTGAGCTTAAGTAGGAAGAATTAGACTCTACAACAGTAGAGGAATCAGAAGATGAAGAGCCACAAACTCCGGCCGTGAGAAGATCAGTTCGAGAAAGAAGGCATCTAGAAATGTATATTCCATCTACTTTCTGTTCAAATTTTGCTTTATCTATTACTGATGATGATCCCAAAACTATGAAGGAAGCAGTAGATTCAGAGGATGGAAAACTCTGGAAAGCGGCCATGGTTGATGAAATGGCATCTTTGCACAAAAATAAGGCTTGGGATATGGTGGAGTTTTCGACTGGAAGGAAACCCATTGGAAGCAAATGGGTGTTCTAGAAGAAGACAAATGCGGAAGGAAAGGTGGAGAAATACAAAACTCGGATGGTAGAAAAAGGTTATTCCCAGGTGCCATAAATTGATTTTGGTGATATTTTTTCTCCTGTTGCCAAGGTAGCTTCTATTAGATTACTTTTATCTGTTGCTACTGCTTTTGATTTTGAGGTAGAATAGATGGATATGAAGACAACATTTCTTCATGGGGATCTCGAAGAAGAGATCTACATGAAGCAACCTGAAGGATTTGTGGTGAAGGGTAATAAAGAACTAGGATGCAAGTTAAAAATCTCTATGTATGGGTTAAAACAGTCACCAAGGATGTGGTATCAGAAATTTTATACATTTATACGGGGACTTGGCTTCACTAGAAGCAAAGAAGATCACTATGTGTATTTTAAATTAATTGGTGACTGTGTTATTTATCTTGTTTTGTATGTGGATGATATGTTGCTGGTTGGAAATGACAAAGAAATTATCCAGGATTTTAAGACCCAATTGTCCTCCAAATTCAACATGAAAGATCTTGGTGCTGCAAACTATATTTTGGGCATGGAAATTAAAAGAGATTGGGCAAAGAGGAAGCTCTAGTTAAACTAGAGGAAGTATGTCGAGACAATACTACAGAGGTTTAATATGCAGGATAGTAAACCGGTGAAGGTTCCTATTCCTGTTGGTGTAAATTTATCTGCTGAACAATGTCCCAAGACACAAGAAGAGGAAGAGGAAATGTCTCGTGTTCCATATGCAAGTGTAGTCGGTAGCTTAATGTATGTGATGCTCTGTACTAGACCAGACATTGCACATGCAGTGGGAGTATTGAGCAAGTTTATGTCAAAACCAGGAAAAGAGCATTGGACAATAGTGAAGCGGGTTTTCAGGTATTTGCGTGGCACTAGTGATTATGGTTTGTGCTACCAAGGAAGACTAGGATTGGACAGAGTTTTGGATAGCCGTGGCTTTGTTGATGCAAACTGGGCTGGATATCTGGATCAGAGAATATCTACAAGTGGGTATGTGTTTAACCTATTTGGAGGTGCAGTCAATTGGATGAGTAAGAAATAATCTCTATTTGTATTATCAACTACAGAGATAGAATACATGGCAACCACTCATGCACACAAGGAAGAAGTTTGGTTGCAGAGATTGTGTTCAAGTATGGGGTTACTATAGGAAGCTATAAGGATAGACTATGGCAACCAAAGTGCAATTTTCTTGGAAAATAACCTTGCTAATCATTCAAATACAAAGCACATTGATGTTCAATATCAATTTGTGAGGGATAATATAGAAAACAAAAAGGTGTTGCTGGTAAAGGTGGACACTTTGAAGAATACTGCAGATGAATTGAAAATATTTGTGAGCTCTGAGAAGTTCTCTTGGTGTAGAGAAACAATAGGCATTTCAGGGCTAGACAAAATGACTAAGCTCTCCTGTGGTCCTCTGTGGAAAGAAAACAACAAGTGGGAGAATGTTGGGTTGTGTTATATTCTTTCCATGACTATCCCACATAGTTGACGGGGGGGCAATTAGTCCCCATCTATGGGGTCTGGGGCAGTGTCTCAGAGAATATTTTTTTGGACCGTATATTAGGTTGGGTGAACCTACCTATGATTTTGTGCATGGTTTTTGCACATGGTTTTGGACGCAATGGTTTTCGATCCATGGTATTGGATGCTTCGACATATATAAATATTTATTGTAACATTAAATGGAATATGATGAAAAATCAAGCTGGTAGTCTCGGTTTTGGGATCTAGGGGAAAATATCTGTGTATATTTGTTTTATTTGTTATGCTCTCGCATTGTTTATTTTCTGTGTTTTAGAATTTGTATGCAGGTAATTTCTCTACGAGGTTAAAACCTACACCATCAAAATGGTGGTAATCAAGTAGTTACTATGCTTAGTGCATGATGGGTGTTTGTGGCTGGAGGAGCCAATACCCATCACTGATCGACTAATCCATAGGATCACGCGGTAGCCATACAAAGGGGAAAATATAGCCATGGTGTTTGGTGGAAATACTGGCGAACATGTCCTCATGGAGGCTGTGAAGGAAAAGTTCAAGTTAGTGAAGAAGCTGCACGACTATGCCATCTCAAGCATTTGTGACTCGGTGACCAAAGTAGCCACACAACTCTTCACAGGGAAGGTTATGCGGAAGTGTCATGCAGACGAAGTGCTGGCACTAGTCATAGCTTTGGCATCCTGATGCGTAAAGGGAGTTTAGTTTAATTGGGCGCACAAACTCTGCAGTGAGTTCCTCGCAAACTACCGCGAGGCGCATGATTTCAGCAAGACATTTTACTATGCATGGCTCTTGTTGTCCATAGTTTTGGTAGCATGGGATCTACCCAAAGACAATTAGTTCCCTTCGGTCATGCTAGACCTACCAGAGGCTACAAAGTATGCTTCACTGTGGGCAACCAAGGATCCTCAACGGATAAAGAACAACAAAATCTTTTGGACCTTGATGGAGATGAACGTGCACATGGCCATCAACCACAAGCTGTGGTTGTCGCCTACCAACTTTGATAGATTACAGGAGTATGTAGAATTCAAGGTTGATTTCCACCACTTCTCAATAAGGGTGCAGAAGGACCTCGAGCGGAAGTGGCACAACCTGCTTACTACCTACCGAAGGAAGATTACAACTAGTAAAATCCCTGACGAAGTTATGAACTGATGTACTTGTGATTCCTTGCTGAAGGCGAATTACAAGTAGTAAAATCAATGCCCAACTTCTTAAATGGATCGACAGTGACAACATGAAAAAGTGGAGCTGGATTCATGCGCATTTTACGAGTATAAACTTTACAAGGATGGAAACGTTTGATCGCTTCAACACAACCTTTGAAAATTGGAGGCCAAAAATAGCCTGCTCGCAAATTTTTTTGGGTTGTTGAAAGCCTTAATAGATGACCACCACAAGCTCCACTGTGGCAATCATTAAGTATTGACTTGGCTTCTTCCAAAGTTAAGCAACGCATAAGGATTGATTCAACCCCTCTGCAATATAATGTGTCACCAATAATAACATAGTTTTTGGCAAGGTGATGTAACTTTCGACACTCATCTTTGGAGAAAGTAGGTGGAAACTTCGAAGTCCGGAGATATATAATGATATCTTCGTACCAGGGATCCTGTAAAGAAATGAAGAATAAACGTTCGTCGGGAAAATTTTCCTCATAAACAATAGTTTCCTCACAAGGCAGCTCTGAAATCAATTCCGCAAAAACTAATGACTTCTTAGATTTAGCTAAGAAGAATTCGAGATCGAACTCTTGCAAAATAACAATCCATAGATTATACTTGCCCCCAATCACTCACCTACTGAGGAAAAACTGAAAAGGATTAACAACCACTAAGACGAATGTTTTGTGAAGCAGAATGTAATGACGAAGCCGCTGAATAGCATGGACAGTCGCCAAGGCCAATTTCTCGATGGAAGAATAGGGTATCTCAGGTCCCACTAAGCCTCGACTCAAGTAGTAGATTACATGCTCACTGAGAGCATCATCCTCTTGAACCAGAACCATACTAATGGTTGATTCTGCCGCAACGAGATACAAAATGAAATCTCTGCCATAATCTAGTGGACTCAATAATGGAGCAGAGGTTAATGCTTTTTTCAAAGCATCAAAATATCATTGCGCGAAATCGTCCCATAAAAATGGAACTCCTTTCTTAAGAAAATGCATAAATCATTTGGTAATCTCGATGTAATTTCCTATAAATCTCCTCAAGAAATTTTCCTTTCCTTGGAGACTTTGAAGTTGACGAATGGAAGACAGGGTAGGCAATTGAATTATTACCTCAACCTTGAAAGGATCAACTCGAATCCCTTCAGTTGATACAATGAATCCTAACAGATGACCGGATGTGGCCACAAAAACACACTTATTCGGATTCAACGAGATTTTATAAAAATGACATCTCTCAAAGAGTAACAGAAGGTGCATGGGATGATCCATTCTCTTGCAAGAATGAGCAACTAAGTCATCCAAGTATGCTTCGATAACATGTTTGATGTCATGGAAAGCATAAGACATGGCCTGCTGAAAAGTAGCTCCAACATTTTTAAGGCTAAAAGGAATCTTCTTGTATGCAAACGTGCCCCAAGGAAAAGTAAAGGTTGTCTTGTGCTAATCCTCTAGATGGATAGTAATTTGATTGTAAACAGAGAATCTGTCCATGAACGAAAAAATTTCATTACCCGCACATTCATCAACAATTTGATCAATAAAAGAAGTGGGGTAATTTCCTTTTGTACAAGCTTTATTTAAATCCCTAAAGTAGATAAATACTCGGATCATTCCTTGCTTCTTATATATGGGCACTGGGTGGGAAATCCACTTAGTTAGAGGAACGAGGTATATGAAACCCGCCTTAAGTAGCTTTTCAACTTCAGCTTTAATAGCTGTCACTTTCTGAGGATTGACCGGTCAAAGTTTTTGACAAATAGGTTTGCTATTTTCGTATGTCTTGATCTCATGCTGGACTATAAATGGATCAATTCCAGGCATTTCCTCATAAGAGAAAGCAAAAACATCTCGAAATTCTTTGAAGAGATCAGTTTAGATTTGAATTTATTCAGCAGAATAGTTAGATCCGATGAATACATATTCGATTACATTAGGATTCCTAGAGAATTTCACAGGCACAGTTCGTGAGATAACCGACATGTTGCCTTCGGCATAAAATTGTGCTAGATCCAAAGGGTTTGAAACTGTATAAACATCACTAGTAGATAGATTGGACAAACTGGATTCAAGTTCACGTAATAGAGGAAGAAAATATGAACGATGATGTAAATCATCCCATGGTGTATCCACACCCATCATTGCTTCCAAAATTGCTTCTTTAGATGGTAAGATTGTATCCAAGCAATCTAGAGCTGACGTAGAATCAAGGGTCCAAGATGGAGCCACATATCTATCTAACTCCTCTAGTGAAAAAGGAGTGGGACGGTTGTCTACAGAGTTAATGATAGATTGATAAGCGAGTTCCACTACAGACATGGGAAATTCCATTCCACCTACCTACCCTCCATATAATGTGGTGGTAGATGAAGGTAAGGGCCAAGGGTCCGAAAAATAACGAGTTTGAAAGAACTCTTTCCGAGAAGGTCCCCTAAAGGATGAAATGGCATTAACTATAGCTGTAGGAGTAGGGAGGTCGAATATACCCATTAACGAAGAGTACATCCCAACTCCTAAATTCTTAATAGGTTGACAGGGATTGTCCACCAATGGAATGGTAGAATCTGAAGTTGCATGAGAGTCACATGGAGAATAATCTAACTGATCAACTCTAACAATCCTCCCCTCATGAGGAAAACAGAGGATGCGGAATAATGATGAAACTATGGCATCCATATTGTAAATCCAATTCCTACCTAAGAGGAGGTTATAATCCAGGTTCGCATCGATGATTTCTACCTCAATATTCACTACCTTTCCCCCAACATAGATAGGAAAGGCCAAGATAATCCCGTGTGGCCTATGAGAATGTCCATCAAATGCCGTCAAAAGAGTCGGTGAAGGAACAACTAAAGTTGATCCAATGGCCTTCCAGCATGACATAGACACCACGCATGTGGAAGCTCCCTCATCTATAACAGTCTGAAAAATATTGGTCTTTCAGTATGTGTACTTTATCTAGAAAGCCATATGGTGAGGAAGTCTCTTTTTGACATTCAACATATACAAAATGAGCACTAAAGAATTCCTTAGGTCTACTGCACCAATTTCCAAAAGCAAAGCACTTCTTTGAGCAGGGCATGACTGGAGTACCTCCAATGTTGACATAGCATAAGGACTTTGAGCTAGATCTTCAACAATCGAGTAGTTCTAGGCTACCCTAGCATTAGGGTCAATAGTCAAGTGCTTTGTGGAGCCTTTCAGTATCCGAGGTATAGACTCAACAGAGGGTCGCTCAATATGAAGTGGTTCTGTGGCTTCGAGAACAGATTTAACCTTAGATGTTTTTGATTCACCATAATCGAATGCTTGCATAGCGATGTCAATATGAGAGCTCATCATATAAATATTTGACGAATTTTCCCCTTCCTAGTTTCCCCTGGCAGAGGTACCAACATTAGAATTCGTGGCAGCAAGTAACTATTTCCCTTGGGGAAAAGGGTTAGTCAGAACAGCTTGGGAGCTAGAGGACCCTTGCTATACTAATAAGCGCTGAGCATCTTGCATCTTAGGGTAGAGGTGAGTCAGTTGATCTCCATTGCATAACTTCCATGGAAATTTTATCTTTTTCTTGGACTCTTTCCTACCCTCTCCGGCATCATTTCCAGGTTTGTTTGCATTACCTTTTCCTTCTTGGTTCTTCTTCTTACCTCGTCCCTTCCTCTCCCCATCAGATTGTTGATTTCTTTTGGGGTTAGTGGTCTGGATAGTGTTTATAGAGGTAGGTTGGGAGAGTGTAGGTACAAATGGTGTTGCCTGGGTAGAAGAAGCAGTTTGTAGAGACAACTGCTGTAATTGATTCAATAGGTTCATTGTGTTAACATCAATTAATCCAACTATACCATCGACATGGGGACCTGGTTTTGGTTTGGATAAATCAACCTTAGATCTAGGAGCATCAGGTAGAATTTTCTAAAGAACCCCATATTGAGAATATATTAGTTCCAATTGCTGGGCTCTAAAAATGGCTTGCTCTTCCGTATAAACACCGGAGAGAGACACATCCTTTGAGATCTTAGGTTGTAATGATTTGAGAAACCGTTCAAGAAGGAAATTTGGTGGGATTTTAGCTTTGATAAGACTTTTCCTCCTCCTCCATTCCTGGATGTGATCTGAAATGTGAGTTTCAGTGTCTTGCTAAAAGTTAGCCAAAAGTTTAGTTCCAGCTTCATATCGGATAGGAAACAGAAAATGGTTCAAAAAGACATTAGCCAAATCAAAAAAAGAAGTATAGGTGCCCCTAGAAACTCTATATACCATTTCGACCCATTTCTGGTTAGGGTGCGCTGAAATAACCTCAACCTGATCGAATCATCTCTCAGGGAGTTGGATGAGCACCATAAGTGAAATGTGGTTATGTGGTCTCCCGGATCTTCACCACTCTTCCCTTCGGATTTTGGGATATTCAAGGGAAGTTTAGTTGGGACCAGAGACCAAGCTGGATTGTACCGAATTGGATCATTTGTCAATTTAGTTAAGCCTGGCAAGTTCAGTGTGGCCAGAAAAGGGAGTCGTGGTAGACCTTGGGAATTCCATCCAGTACGGGCAGGGTTCCCAAAGGTCTGAAAAGAATGACATGGATTTTGAAAAACACCAGGTTTCCCGAAGTAACTCATAGAACCTACGAAAACAAAAGGTTCTCCTTGTGGTCCAGCAAAATTTGGAGTTTGACCAACTCCCACCAAAAATCCTCCATAGCTAGCGAACTTACCCCCTAACGAAGTGTTAAAAGGAGCTGGTAGCCCTTGATAAGGATTCCATGCATTAGCAAAGGGTAGAAAATTCTGAAATGAATTAACTGAAGAATATGCCACATTCCCTTGTTGGCCAGAATAAAATTAATTCCCAGCTCCTATCCCACTAATCGCAGGGTTTGTTCAACTCTGGAATGGGTTATTACCTTGACCTGTAAAGGAAAAAGGCATTGACCCTACTGTTGGACTGGAGTGTGGTATATGACCACATCTAAATGGGAAATCCTAAAAAGAAGTTGATCCAATCATCATGGATGTGGAAGTGGTCGATGGTATTTTCAAAGGAATTGAATGTTGGCATTATGATACAGGTGTTGTCCTTGATGGCAACTCACTCATATGAAAGATCACAGTACAAAAGGTTAACAACAAAGAATTATAGATCAAGCTACACAGAATGAAGAAAGAGAGGTATACGTAGGTTCACCTTGACCAAGCTGCATATACACATAGGTTCACTGACCATAAGTAGCGTATACGTACACATGCACTTTCACAAATGAAAAGCGCGTATACCTTGGAAAACTAAGTTTTTGGTCTGAGGTATTTGGTCCATGGTATTTTGATCCATGGTATTGGTCCAAGGTATTTGGTTTGAGGTATTGACCCTAGGTATTTCGTCCAAGGTATTGGTCCTAAGTGGTTTTGGTCCATGGAATTGAGAAAGGCCTAAAACTACAAAAGGAGGAGAAGATCATTAGGCCAGGTGTGCAAGTATTGAATATCTGTTGAAGTGTGAGATCTAGTATGCATGTTATTGACTTATGGTGCTGTGCTTGATCTAAACCAAGGATGGACCTTAGCGGTTGATGAAGGATAAGATCTAATAATGGATCAGGATTGTCACGCGGAATGAGTCGTTAGTGCGGACACAACCGACCTTCCTAGAAGCCTAAGACTTTCTAATGACAAACAAGACAAATAAGAGCAATCCTTCCCTAAATATGCTTTTACAATATGAGAAATCAAGTGTTTAGATCCTACCTGTAATCCAACGCTATTGTAGTAGTCCAGCTTCGTTGATCCGTATGAGCTCCTCCTTCCCTTCGAAACCTGCATTCACTAACAATCAAACGATTAAATAGCACCTGAATATCACATAAAATAAAACATATTTAACATATAGACCAAGGAGTATATGAAACAACTCATAAATAACAAATTGTTGAGAAGAATGGACTAATTTGTATTAAAAGGTAACAAAAGGAACCATTACAACCTGAGCCTTGGTGTTGTGCAAGCTCCTCCCAGGGTCCACAAGAGTTCTCCTTTACTCTGATCAGCTCACCCACCTCCCAATGGAAACAAGCAAAGATGGTAATCTCTCCTCACAAGCTTCTACAAGGAAGTCCTAATTCCAGCAGCATCTACCCTTAGGAATGTTCAGCCTTCAACCTTTTTTCCCTTTGTCCCAATGCCTGTATTTATAGTGCTCTAGAGGAATTTATTCAGGTCCACCATCAATGGGATAAGCCCCTCTTTGGATGGGATAGCTCCCCTCTTGATGGGATAAGTTCCTCTTTGGTAGGGATACATGAACCATCTGGAGGCGCTTCATACACGTCAAATAAGCTTCTAGAAGACTCTAGAAATGACCACAAGTAACTTTTTTGGAGTGAAACTTGCGCCTTTTGACCTTTACAGGAGTACGCACCCACCCCTTTACATACAGAGCGTACAAGTACGCAGGTATTGTGAACTTGGGTTGCGTACACGCAGGTAAGGCTAAGAGAAACTGCGTACCCAGAGATATATAGATTTTTAATGACTTTCTCTCTTTCTTGAAGTTTGACATGAAGAGCAGAGGCATGAGACTTGCCAAGGAGGATAGTATGACAGTGGATGGAGCCATACTAACTGCAAATAGTCATGGTGACATTTTTTAGTGTAACAGATTGCCCCCTAAAGTGCGAAGCCTGTAGTAGATTAGGGTTTTATATGATCTAGGAAGGGTGAAGTACTTTATCATTTCAAGGAGTATCTTGCAGAGAACCCGGTCAGAACCTGCAAATATTCAACACAAAATACATATATAAGATGATATCATCGCTGAGGTAGGCATTCCCATACTCAGATTGAAAACTTTAACTAACAATCTAACTACTGCTCTGATACAAGAATGATTTTGCAGTACATCACAATCATAGACTTTTGTAGACACAGTATGGACGCAGCCATCTGTTTATGATTAGTCTATTGTATAATGAATACAAAACTCCTTGCAGCATGGATGGTGGAAACTAGATCCAGGGTCTTCATTTCTACCTCCCGAAATGGTACGATTCTATCCATGCGAATAAATGAGTTGATGTCGAGCATGGTAGAAACCACTTGATTACCGGTCAATGATGTAAACCGTTAACAAGTGTGAGAGAAACCACCAGTGATGTCAATGGTTCTCAAAGTACCCAGTACAATCCATGAAATGTGAATGAATGAGTTGATGTCGAACACGTCACGGAACCCTTTGATCGAAAGTCAATGATGTAAACTGTCGTCAAAGGCGAGAAACCTGCCATTGATGCATGCAGACTTCAAGGTACTAACGATTTCTAAGTCATCTTTCTAGATAATGTGCTGATGTCGATAGGAAGCGACCCGTTGCAGGCAAGCCCACAACACGAAATCATTGTTCAAGTTGAAGAAATGTTGCTGTAAGGACTGACTCAAGGATGGTCAAATGGATGACAAGTATTTTGCATATGAATGGTTTATTTGCAGAGACCTCTTGAACACATAACGACACAACAGATGGCTTGGTGACGATTGACCCAAAGTTAATACCCGGAAACGGTTGAAGGCTTTCAAAGTGGTTTGATCAACTTTAAGGCAAAGGATTTCCCAACCCAGGTGAATGAAACGTGTCATGTTCAAGAGTGGTGATAAGGTTCTTCTGTAACAAAGGATGACAAATAGGTTCATTCTTCTCTCTTTTCCCCCACCATTTCTGGCAAGTACCTCTTTATTTTTTACAAGCTTGAGGAGGATAACATATGCTTGATTATAAGCTCATCCTTCGGATGAGTCCAACTTAGTTTAGATTCGGACCCTAAGAAGGAGTGGTCCGTTCCTGTTTGTAATCGAACAGGTCCTTTACTGTGAAATTTTAACGAGTCCAGTATAGGAGAAACTCGACGTTTTTCAATTTTAGAGAGTCTGAAAAAACTAAAGAAGACTCCAAGGTGAACTTTTTCGTAAATTTGTGTCTCCCAAGCCCGAAAAAGTATAAAATAATACCTGAGAGAACCGCTTGATCTTGCGACCAAGGAGTACTTTCATGATTAATGCCTTTGACCTGAAAAGTAAAAAGCGATCAGAGGCATGTCGTTTTATTTCCAGTATCGAATTTGAAACGACAAAAATCCGGCAATCTTTTCGTGTTTTTACGATCAGAAAAGGGCTGTAAGAGGACTGTCTTTTAATTCTATTTTAACGAGTGTAAAAGAAACGCTTGGCAATCTTTTCATATTTTAGGAGTCAGAAAAGGGCTTAAAAGATGACTCTGATGTCTTGGTTTCGTAAAAAATGATGATTTTACCCTAAAGTCCTTTTGTCCTGCACAAAAACAACACATTACTCATACCTATTTAAGATGGGCAAAAATACATTGAAAAATATCTTTTCATGGTAAAAAATAAACAAACTTAGCATTCATTCATCCAAAAAACCTATAAAAAGACTTTTTACCATGTCATTTTTACCATTTTACTGTTGAGGTCGAGAAAAGGGCTTTTGGCAAGAAACTTCCCGTGGACTTTGCGGAGAATCCGACCATCAGAATCGAACGCCGTCTCTTTCAGGTATTTTACAACATCCTCCTCTTCAATTTCATCCGTTTAGAATTTCATTTCAAGTCTTAGTTTGATTTTTTAGAGGGTTTTGGGTTTTAGGGTCCGCTTTTCGGGGGACGCAGGTGCCCCATGGGTGACCTGCGTACCCCGACTTTTTCGTATATGGGAAAAAGGTCGGAGTACGCAGCCCACCTTCAGGAAAGCTACGTACCACCGCTCTATTTTCTGAATGCGGGGTGCGTACTCCGCGTAAAGCGGATTTTCAAACCCGAAACACAAAAATCAACCATCAAATTTTTATTTTATGAATTCTAATCAATGTTTTTTGGTGTGTAGATTGCCCACCATGCTAGATTGGCATGAAAGAGAATACGAAGATGTCGATTTGGCCGCAATAGGTCATCAACCTTCCATTGATGCTTTAAAGGCATGCGGTCTTTACAAGTACTGGGCCATACCTGGCATGAGGGCCCAGGTGCCATTCTTAGAGTGGCTGGTTGAAAGGTGGAATATTCAGGATCAATGTTTTTACATCGGAGAGCACCAGCTCGAGATAGAGCCCTCCGACATATATTTTCTCACTGGCTTGCCTAACAGGGGCGAGCAACTTTCTCTATTCGGGACTAGGCGGGGTGGCCAATCCCTTGCTAGTCTCCGGCTAGAGTGGTGCAACAATGAAAACCAGGATAAGGGGATAGAAATCAAATACATATCCCGACTTGAACTTATGGTAATTGCCTTTACAGTTACCAGACTTTGTGGCGCTGCCGCTTTGCACATAGACACTGGTTCCCAAATGTGGATGGCTATAGATTGCTTCCAAGGCACCATTTTCAACTGGTGCGATGCTGTGTTGGCCAATATGAAGGGCCAACTAACCAGGGCAAAGAACGGAAAACTGAAGACCTTTGGATATGGGCCTTTAGTTGTGAGATTTGCCCTAGAGAGAATTCCAATGCTGATCCCCCAGCATCTTACAGTTCCAGTTGGGTCTCCTCGGGAGCCTAAGTTGACGAGATGGGTTGCGGTAATGGCCCGACATCCTGATGAGGGAGCAGCAGTTGTTCGATTTCCCGATGGTTACTTTCACTAGCTGGAGAGCCAGGTCTTTGCGATTCAGGATTTTCCTTATGCCGGAATGGATTTTCGCAATGATCCAGACATGGTTCTTCCACAGGGAGAACAATGGGACGACAGAGGTATTTCATTTTTCACAAGTTTTTAAATTATCTATTTTTTTTTGTTTTTTATATATCGTCTCAAAACTGACAGTGACAAATTTTCAAAATGCAGATGTAGGTCCACAGCGTCCGGCCAATCTCCGGGCTTTTGAGAGAAGAGTACCAGCTGTACCAGCACCGGCCCCACAGGATGCGGCCGCAGAGACCTTAGCCGCGCTGGAATAGGATCTAGAGCGTCTGACGGCGGGTATACCAGAGACGACTATAGAGGACATTCCTATCCGACTTCAGCGCTATGTGGTCGCAGTCCCAGGACCTTTCAGGAGGTTCCTGTGTAGGGTAGCGCGGGCAGTGGTCTCGTATAGAGAGCACCACCAGTGATTGGCTAGTCACTTTTGTAGACACATGTGACATTTTTGGTTTTTTGTACTTATCATTTTTGCCGATCATAAGGTGTTTTTCAACCTATGATCGAAGACGATGTATATTTTTGACACACTCCTATCTATATATATCATTATTACCGGCTTATTTTGTTAAACATGTGTGATGAAATGTTTATAAATTTACATTTATGATTGTTACAAATGTCTATTTAACATTCGAGACGCCATTGCATCTGCTAATGTATTTAAAGACCTTGGAATATGCTGATATTCAATGTAATCAAATTCACGTTCCAAGAGACGCACCCTCAAAAACAATCTTAATAACACTGGATTTCTAATGTTATAGACTCTATTAAGTTGTAATACAACGAGTTCAGAATCTAACCTCACTATCAAACTCCGAATCCAAAATGAAATAGATTCAGATAATAGTTCAATCACTGCACTGTATTCTGCAATGTTGTTTGTTGTTTGACCGAGGCTCACCCCATGCATAGAAACTAACTCGTCAGAGGGCGAATAGATAACCCAAGCTGCGGAAGAGATATTCCGTGTACTACGACAAGCACCATCAGCAAATCCAATGTACGTTTGGAGAGGCGTCGACATCTGCAATATCAAGAGTAAAACCAAGATAAGCCAGAATAACGACGAAAAACACACTCTCTAAGCTAAGCACACTGTCTAAACTAAGCAAACATACCAGCTAGAAAGAAAAATTAACCTAACTAAAGTAACTGAATCTCCATACCCACCATTTAAGCATAATACCTCTTTAGGTAAAGCCCATTTCTGGGCTTACCCAAAGAGTCCCCATCAAAATCTACCAGCTCATAGGCCCCTTTTGCTAGCTTTCGTTTGACAATGTAGGGCCCATGCCACATGGGAACGAATTTTCCAGCACCTAATTTATCATTAGCTTGATCATATAATAGCACTAGGTCTCCTTCCGAAAAATTACGAGGGGTTATGTTACGATCATACTGATCTTTCATCCTTTTTGCGTGAGTCTCGATTGCCAAAGCAACGTCACGTCGAGTCTCATCTAATTTAGCTAAGTATAATAGACGCTTCTCCTCTTCGGAAGTAGCTGGGAGTAATTCGATAGCCATTTGAAGTGATGGGATTTCGCATTCAATGGGCAACACTACTTCCAAACCATAAACTAGTTGGAAAGGAGTGAACCTTGTTGATGTTTTTACTGAGGTTCGGTACGCCCAAAGCACTGAAAATAACATGTTATGCCAATTCGACCGATGAATACCAATGATTTGTCGGATCATGATAACTAGAACTTTGTTGATGGATTCAACCAAACCGTTTGCTTGAGGATAATAAGGAGTAGAACTATCATGGCGTAAACCAAGCTGGCTTGTAAGTTTTGTCATCATAATGTTTCGAAAATGGCGTGCATGGTCAGTGATTATAGCTTGTGGGACACCAAACCTAGCAATAATATGATTGAATACGAAAATCGCTGCTGTCTTGCCGCTTGCCTCGAATGTAGGCATCGCCTCGGCCCACTTAGTAAAATAATCAACCGCAAGGATGATATACGCATGCCCCCCGGCTGAGTGAGGGTTACATGTAATAAAATCGATACCCCATTTAGCAAAAGGACCAACGACAATTATAGGGTGGAGAGGAGCAGGTGGTGCGCGCATCTTGCGATCAAACACTTGACAGTTGTGGCATTTCCGGACCGCAATGATACAATCTTTAAACATGGACGGCCAGAAATAGCCAGCACGCAACACCTTCTGAGCTGTGGCATACCCAGACATATGACCGCCACATGCTCCAGAATGACAGTCATTCAAAACCCTTTCTGCCTCTTCATGAGTTAAGCAACGACGAAAAACTAAGTCCGCCCCACGGCGATAAAGAGTGTCTTCAATAATTCTGTACTGTTGGGACTGGAATCGAATTTTTTGACGTTCCGACTTTGAAGCTTCAGGCCGAAAGGATTGGGTTTGGAGATAGACGATTATATCCCCATACCACGGATCTAAAGTGCTGATAAGAAACAAAGATTCGTCTGCAATGGGCTCCTCTGCCACTGTTTCTGTGTCAGCACGCGGGAAGTCACACATTAACTCGGCAAAAACTAAGGATTTCTTAGACTTGGACTTTTCAAACTGCAAATCGAACTCCTGCAGGATAACAATCCATTTGGAGTACTTGCCCCCTAGCAATTTTTTAGTCAAAATATAGATCATAGGGTTGCAATCCGAAATCACTGTAGTTTTACGGAGAAGAATGTAATGACGAAAACGCTGGACAGCTTGAACGGCTGCCAATGCCAACTTTTCCACATGCGAGTACTTTAGCTCGGTTGGATTCAATGTTCGACTAAGGTAATATATCACATGTTCCATTCTGAATTCGTCTTCCTGAACTAAGACCATTCCAATGGTGGAGTGGGAGGCGGCGAGATACAAAAAGTAGTCCTGGTTGTAGTTGGGAGGATGCAGCAACGGTGCATGGGTCAACGCGTGCTTAAGCGCATCAAAAGATTTCTGAGCTATCTCATCCCAAGAAAATTGAGCGTTTTGTTTCAACAACCGGGTAAAACCCTTTGTAACCTCGGCGTAGTTAGGAATGAATCGACGTAAAAAGTTTGCTTTCCCCTGCAAACTTTGGAGTTGGCGCGAACTCGAAGGAGGAGGCAATTTGATGATGGCTTCGACCTTCGAGGGATCGACGCGGATACCGGCTTTTGAAACGACAAATCCTAGCAATCGTCCCACTTCTATGCAGAAGACACATTTGTGTGGGTTCAACCGAATTCGATAATGCCGACACCTCATAAAAATAGCGCGTAAGTGGATGAGGTGATCAGCTCGATGTAAAGAATGAGCAGGCAAATCATCGAGATACGGTTGCACAATGTGCTTGATGTCGTGAAACACGTAAGACATTGCCCGTTGGAAAGTGGCTCCGGCATTCTTAAGTCCAAAAGGTAATTTGCAGTAAGCAAATGTCCCCCAAGGACAAATGAAAGCCGTTTTTGGTTGGTCGGCAGGTAGAATATTGATTTGGTTGTAACCGGAAAAACCGTCCATAAAGGAAAATATTTCACTGCCAGCACAATCATCAATTATTTGATCGATATAGGGCGTGGTATAGTTGTCTTTTGGACAAGCACGATTTATATCCCTATAGTCGATGCATATTCTTATTGTTCCTTGCTTCTTGTTAACTGGAACAATATTCGATACCCAATCCTTTAACGGGATCGGATAAATGAAACCTGCTTTCAACAGCTTCTTGACTTTTGCTTTAATTGCAGCCGCTTTCCTAGGGTGTATCTGACGCAGACGTTGCCGAACGGGTTTAGCGTCCGGGTAGGTCTTAATTTCATGAACAACAATGGAGGGATCAATTCCTGGCATTTCCTCATAGGACCAGGCAAACACGTCGCGGAATTCTTGAAATAGGACCTTGTATGTTTGAATTTCGTTATCTGTACATGAGGCACCTATATGAATGTTTTCAATAACTCCGGTTTTAACTGAGATGTCAATGGCAATAGTTTGGGAGATGTTTCCCAAATTCAACTCTGAATCAGGGTGTTTCATGGGATTCTGAGCGTCCTTGACATATTCAGCTGTAAAAATTGATGAAAAATCATTTTCAAAGTCATCACCCTCAGGTAAAAACGAAGATCTATGATGAAGATCTTCCCATGGTAGATCGTCTACACTTAGGATTTCGCGAAGTTGTTCGTCAGATGACACGACTTCAGGAAATGTTATCCGTTCTGAGGTTGATGTGAAAAGTGATTCCTCACGGACCACATTCATTTGGTCGATTTGGGTTGAACGCGAGTCGGTAAAAGATTGCACGGCTTCATAAGCAATTTCATATGGACTCAAAGGCATGGCATCACCGAATGAGTCTATCTCAGATTCAGATGGGACAATCTAAGGATCATCGTAAATAATAGTGTCTGAAGTAATCATATGAATGGACGCGAATGAAGGGTCTGCATTGATCGAAGGAAAAGGAAAAGTTCCCAGTAAACCGGAATCTTTAACTAATCCTACACCAACATCCTTGTAAGGGATAGTCGTTTTACCGACATGCTGGATACTCTCTGAAGAGGCTGGGTCGGATGAAAAGTAAGCCAGCTGGTCTATTGTTACGATCTTACCATTGTGTGGAAACTTTATAACTCTGAAGACCGATGACACGACCGCTGTCATAGCGTAAGACCAACTGCGACCCAAAAGAAGGTTGTAGTCTAGAGGGGCATCAACCACCTCCACATCCAGACTAACGGTTTTTCCTTCAACCCCTATAGGCAAATCCTGTAGAATGCCAAACGGATGGAACCCACGGCCATCAAAGGCCTTAAGAATCGTCGGGGATTGGTTCAGTGAAGGAGAACCAAGCGATCTCCAACACTGAATCGACATAATACACGTAGAAGCTCCTTCATCAATTACAGTCCGATGAATAGGCCTGTTTTTGACTATCACTAGAATCTGGAAAGCCATTTTATGAGGGACACGCGGTGTACTATTTTCTAGATCAAAGATTATTAGGTTCGGGTCCTGAATATCAACAGCTCCTATAGCCGACAAGAGTAATTTTCGTTGTGCTGGGCATGATTGCAGCACTTCCAAAGCCGACATTGCTGAGGGTGAAACAGCTAAATCCTCAACAATGTTATAATTCTGAGCTGCTCTCGCATGTGGATTGAAAGCAGACTTTCGAAGTATACCCTTGGCGGGCGGTTTGATTACCAAGTCTGGGTTAGGTTTCTCGATCTGTAGTGGATTGGAACCGGGAGCTGAGGTTGATGGATTAGAATGAGAATATTCTGCTTCTTTGCCATCAACAGGATTCTTACTACCATAATCTTACGATCGAGTCGCAATCCGTACATGAGACATCATCAATATGGGTTCTTCACTGGCACTCGAGGAAGAACCTATCATTTTACTCTCCTGCTTCGGAAATGGATCTTTCAAAATAGCAGGAGTTGGGGAACCTTTAACGATTTTCACAACCTCTGCCCGATGAGGGCAATCTCTCGTGAAATGATCTTCTTCACAAATTAAACAAGGATAGCGAGGTTTGCGCTTTTCGTCGTTAGATTCCGACTTCTCTTTTTTCTCCTTTGGAGCCTTGTCTGCTTTATCCTTCTTCTTGCATTTCTTCTTACCACCGTTTTTTTATTTAGCCGTAGATGACTCTACAGCGTGAATGTCGGCGGTAATTTCAGGAGAAGACTCTCCTGTCGGGGAGTCTGGTAAGGTTATTATTGGAGAAGAATTCTTTGAGGATTTCTTCTTACTTTTAGTATTAACCGTACCAATCATGCCATCAGCAGCATGAGACCCCGAAGGAGCGGCAGCGATTTGATTCGACTTAGGAAGATCTGGGATCTTCTCGTGCAACGTACCCGACTGAGTGTAAACTAAGTCAAGGTACTGGGCTTGAGCAATGACTTGCTCCTCAGTAACTACTCCGGCCTTAGCTACATCTTCAGTAATCTTCGGTAATAATGATTTTACAAACCATTCAGCTAAGATTTGGTCCGGGATAAAAACTTTCACTAAACATCTTCGACGTCTCCATTCATGAATATGATCGGAAATATAAGTGGACGTCGATTGTTTTAATGAAGTTAATAACTCAGTACCATTATCGTATCTGACCGGCAACTGAAAATGAGTTAGGAACGAGGTAGCTAACTGGCTAAAATTGTAAAAAGAGGCCCGTGGTAACTTAATGTACCACTTGGCCACGAGACCAATGAGCGTACGCTGGAAAAGACGTAAGCGGATCAAATCATCCGAGATAGAATTTGAAGCACACCAGAGGTGGTAAGTCATCACGTGATTGGACGGATCCTCTCCAGACTTACCTTCGAACTTGGGTATATCACTGGGCAACTTATTTGGCATTGGCGGCCAAAACGGAAGATATTGTATTGGATCATTCGTTAGGCGCGTCAAGTCGGGTAAATCCAAAGTTGCGATAAACGGTAATTGTCGGTTAGGATCTCTAAAACTCTGGGTCACAATACCAGTTCTAGGAGGAGGATATCCAGGATAACTAGGAATAGGAATCGCGTTCGGGATATTATATCCTCCTGGAAAACCAGGATTAACCGGACCGTACTGGGGTTGTTGAGGTTGTTGATAAGTGTACCCAGGATACGGTTGATACTGGTAAACCGGTTGTTGGACAGTAGGACCGAATTGGTACTGTCCCTGGTACTGTTGATAGGTAAATTGAGGTTGACTTGTTACAACAGTACTTAAACCAGGCTGCCCTACAGGCATCTGGACCGTGGTTTGAATCGTAGATCCGGACGACGGTAAATATGTCTGAGGAGTGGTTGTAGAGACAGTAGAAACCGGAGCTATCGATACTCCAGAAGTAAGTGCGGTAGATGTTGCCGTAGTTGCAGCAGTCGTTTGAGATGGAGTACTAGGTGCAATTGGTGACTGAGTAACTACCGAAGTTACAGAAGTTTGAACATTTGACTGGACAGGTTGCGGTTGCTGGGGTGAACCAGAAACTACAGGTTGTCCAGTTTGAGGTAACAACTGTATACTTGGCTGCAACACCTGTTGACCTTGTGATGGATCCCACACTATCATTCCGGGGTATTGACCCGTAACGGGTTGAGGATACTGAGATCCATAACCGGATTGAGGATAGGATTGATAACTGAAAGGCACAGTTCCCATACCTTGAACATATGACTGACCTTGAGGTGGTTGATAACCTTGACTCAAGTATTGACCTTGAGGTTGATAACCTTGGGGTAAATACTGATACTGGGGTTGACCTTGACCTTGAGGTTGATACCCTTGAGGTTGATACCCTTGGGTTTGATACCCTTGAGGTAAATATTGATACTGAGGTTGACCCTGGGGTACATATTGAGGCTGGGGTTGACCTTGAGGCATGTATTGTACTATGGGTACATACTGGCCTTGAGGTTGCCCCCCAGACACAATTTGTGTACCTTGAGGTTGCCCCCCAGGCGTTAATTGAGGCTGCCCCCCAGGTGGTAATTGGCCACCTTGAGGTTGAGAAACGGGAACTGAACCTGAAATCATGTAAATGTCCCCTACACCCAACGGTTTATTACCATTGTTTCCAGCTAATAACCCATGATCAATGGGTTGAGGAGATGCCCCCGCAAAGGTACCAGAAAGTGATTGATACCCGGTGGGAACAGAAGGACCGCCGTGTAAGAAAGATTCAGGAGATTGAGTGAACACGGACGACTGACCAGACATATTTACAGGAGTATAAATACCTCCAGGTGGAAAAGGAGTACGAGGTGGAGAAAAACCTACCCCTGAGTTGTCTAAATAATTGGTTAACGAAAGGTACCAAGTAGTACTTCTAGGAGGACTGTAAAAGATAGATTCACGCTCCCTTAGATCAATAGTAGGTTGATCTTCAAGGATAGATACGCCTAATTCTTCCTCTGGAGCAAGTTCTTCAATAGCTATCAAACCAGTAGGAAGATTTTCGGTGATGACTCTTTCTACCCTAGGTGAATCTGGTACACTAGAAGTTGGAGTAACAGGTTCAGATACTTCAGGTTCTTCGCCTATATCACTAGTAGATGAAAAACTACCAGCAAGCTCGGAAACTGCAACTGCTTCAGGATTATAACCTGTTTCTAGACTTTGGTAATCTTGATGGACTACCAACGAAGACTCTCCTTCTTCAGGTGAACCTACTCTACTGCCACTAGGAGGAGTTACAAGGACTTTCAAACCTTCGTAATGACTCGGGACGTCTTGAGGAGGTTCACCCCGAAGTCTACGGGATTTCCTCAACAATTCGGTGACAGCAACAACCTCAGGAGACTTGCCCCGAAGTCGACGGGACTGTCTCGGTAATTCCGCCACAGTTAAAAACTTTTAACTACTGCACACGCAAACAAAGTAAAATCTCAAAGCAAACCTCCTAAAGTCTCTAAAGAACCAAACAAATTTGAATCATACGCCTAAAGAATTTAGGGCATCAAACCAAGCACAAACAGTAGCCTTCCAGACCGAAAACGCTAGTTGGAGATGAAACCCAACATCGCCGGATTCAGTACAGAAGTGGTGGGTGGAACAGTTACCCCGACAACCTGCTTAATGAATAGACCGGCACAAGTTCCTCCACTTTAACCGTCTCGAGTGAAGTGAACCCCCCAGAAAATCCAAGTGAGTCTAGCCGACGTCTGCTCCAGGTACAGTGGGATCTTCCCTCCACCGTCACCTCGGTAGAATCCGAAAGATAATGGTCACTAAGGTTACCAACCGCAAAAAATGCACCTGGGGGAACAGTCTACACTCCGACAGCACTCAAAGGCAGAGTATCAAGCTCAATCCCCTTGCCGGCTCCTTGACAATAATCCAAGGTTTACCGACAAGTGACCCCTGGCTCCTCGACAATGGTTAATCCGAGGTTTACCGTTTGTAATACCTGCGTGTCTGGCGTCGTTCCCAACGAGGGAGGATTGATCCCCTCACTGGTTCGGACACGAGCTCGTGCTTCTCCTTTAAGAGGAGCTTTCCCAGAGTACAAATGAAACAATTGGATTTATTCTATCACAAGATAAGCTACTTGTTTGGTTTTGTTGTCTTGGAGAGTTAATTGCTCTCCTACTCCAAGACACTAGCCTGATCTAAATTGGTGTTTCAGAGCCCTAGTAAATAAAAGTTACTAAGTTGATTTTACTTTAAGCGTTAATTTTATGGTTTTTCTTAAAGACAAAAGGTAGTGGAGATGAAACTGGTGGTGTGTAGACTCGACTCGCAACCACTACAAAGATGCACCTAAGATGATTTACACTACTTTCCTTTTTCAATGATTCTCCTAACTAAGAGAGTTGGAAAATGCAAATTTTATAAAAAACAACTTTCTTAGTAAAGACAATCAAAGAAACAATTCTCTTTATCTTTTCAAAACACACAACTCATGACCACTAATTACTCTATGAAATTTCCTTTTCTCCCAAAAGTCTACAAATTCTACCAAAGCAAACTTTTTTCCAAAAGAATTTTTGTGTTTTTTCTATATTAATAAGCATATAAAAACTATTTATCAAATGAAATTTAACAAATCTAAGACAATCAAATCAAATTCACTCAAAAGCAAATCAAAAGTAAATTTACCTAAAAGCAAAAAATAATGAGGACAAAAGCCTACAAGGATAATTCCCGGATGTTTTACTCAGTCAAAATGCAACTAAGGATCAGTTCATGCATAATCATAAACTAATCAAAAAACAAAATCGAAATCTTTTTGTTCTTTTTTCTCAAGAATGGAATTCAAGGCTTTAACAAACAAACTTTTCGAGATTCGCAAAGAGAAGACACAAAGGTAGGTCTCTCACAAGGGTGACTTCTATGACAGGCCCGACTCCTAAGAGGACTAACCAAAACCAAGGAGATCCAAAGTTTGACAACCTCTAACGCCAAAGTCACTACAGGACCAGTTAAAAATCAAACCCTAAGGCAAAATCCCTATGAATTCCACCAAAACCCTCGATACTAACGGGACAAGTTCAGGTGAAGATCTCTGATAGTAAACTAATGGATCTGGGCAGTAAAAACAAAGTAAAAACAAAATCTAAAGAGAAAAAAGAGGAAAAATGAAATTTTCTCAAATTTGACAAGGGTACGCAGGTTATCTGTTGACACAGGCGCGGGTACGCCCTGTGCACAAAGACGCAGTGTGTACAAGTACGCACTGTGTCAAACTCAGAGATTGTGTACTGCTAGCAAAGCTAAGAAAAATAAAAATCTAAATTGACTCTAAGCTAACCCACCCAAATACACAGTTAGACAGCCAAAAATCAGAAAACAAGCGGTTTTTCTCAGACCAAAATATCAAATCAGAAAGAACTCAAACACATTCATGGATTCCCCAGCAGAGTCGCCATTTTGTCACGCGGAATGAGTCGTTAGTGCGGACACAACCGACCTTCCTAGAAGCCTAAGACTTTCTAATGACAAACAAGACAAATAAGAGCAATCCTTCCCTAAATATGCTTTTACAATATGAGAAATCAAGTGTTTAGATCCTACCTGTAATCCAACGCTATTGTAGTAGTCCAGCTTCGTTGATCCGGATGAGCTCCTCCTTCCCTTCGAAACCTGCATTCACTAACAATCAAATGATTAAAGAGCACCTGAATATCACATAAAATAAAACATATTTAACATATAGACCAAGGAGTATATGAAACAACTCATAAATAACAAATTGTTGAGAAGAATGGACTAATTTGTATTAAAAGGTAACAAAAGGAACCATTACAACCTGAGCCTTGGTGTTGTGCAAGCTCCTCCCAGGGTCCACAAGAGTTCTCCTTTACTCTGATCAGCTCACCCACCTCCCAATGGAAACAAGCAAAGATGGTAATCTCTCCTCACAAGCTTCTACAAGGAAGTCCTAATTCCAGCAACATCTACCCTTAGGAATGTTCAGCCTTCAACCTTTTTTCCCTTTGGCCCAATGCCTGTATTTATAGTGCTCTAGAGGAAGTTATTCAGGTCCACCATCAATGGGATAAGCCCCTCTTTGGATGGGATAGCTCCCCTCTTGATGGGATAAGTTCCTCTTTGGTAGGGATACATGAACCATCTGGAGGCGCTTCATACACGTCAAACAAGCTTCTAGAAGACTCTAGAAATGACCATAAGTAACTTTTTTGGAGTGAAACTTGCGCCTTTTGACCTTTACAGGAGTACGCACCCACCCCTTTACATACAGAGCGTACAAGTACGCAGGTATTGTGAACTTGGGTTGCGTACACGCAGGTAAGGCTAAGAGAAACTGCGTACCCAGAGATATATAGATTTTTAATGACTTTCTCTCTTTCTTGAAGTTTGACATGAAGAGCAGAGGCATGAGACTTGCCAAGGAGGACAGTATGACAGTGGATGGAGCCATACTAACTGCAAATAGTCATGGTGACATTTTTTAGTGTAACAAGGATCTTAAGGCTTGAAATGAATTATCATTATGTGGTTTGATCATGTATAATCTAGATTTGAGTAATGACGCATGTGTTATTTTATAAATATTATGATCTGGGTATAACTGAAGTCTGGAATAGCTGCAAAATTAGGAATTAATATTTACAAATGTATACGCTGTTTGGATTTGAGAAATGCGCATATACACGTAGGTTCGACACATGGAAGTAGCGTATACCTTATAAAGTATGTTTCAGTTGTTTCTATTTGTTGTTGCAGAGTTCTGGGTTCTGGTTTTGGTTCTCGTTACTGTATTCTGGTGACAGTGTTATGAATGATCAGATTGATTGTGATTTAACTATGGGTAGTTAAGGTGATTGATTGATTTGGTTGTGGTTGATTCAGAAAGTGATGATTGAGCCTCATTGATTGGTTGATGCAAATGTATTTGATGATTGAATTGCAGTTATGACGTTGTTGATGGATTCATTCTGAAAATTTATGAAACGTGGTCCTTGGAGGAAGAAAGAAGGTCGTAGCCTTTTGTAGGTCACCGCCTATGTACTAGTAAACATATCGGCTAGTACAAGAGTTAGGGGGTTGTAGCTCCCTTCTAGTCGAATATGGAGAACGAGAAGGTTGTAACCTTCTCAGGTAGAATCCTACTTATTGGTATGAGTCTGCACCAATACAAGATTGTAAGCAGATTTTATTATTATTAAAAGAAGACAGAGACGACAACAGCAGGTGGTTTTCACCCACATTGGGTTTCCACCTTATATCTTGGTGTTCATGTGTGTTGCTTATGTGTGATGATTTATTATGCTTTTGCTGCACTGTCTAATAAATCTCTAATATACTAGTTTAAGTTCAATGCATGATAAATTGGGTAAATCAAAAGTTCTCTGCATATACGGTGGTTGCTTTAAGTACAGTCGCGTATACATGCTAGTTCACTTAGCTGAAGTAGCGTATACAAATCTGTTTGGGAAATTAAGTTATTGATATGATAATACTAATTCACCCCACTCTTAGTATTATTTCCAACAATTGGTATTAGAGAAGGTCCTTCAGAAGAAGCCTGATTGCTTGAAGGGAGATCCATCATCATGAGTAATCAAGAAAGCATGGGATCCATCAGACCGCCAATCTTTGATGGTTGTAACTTTGTTTATTGGGAGATAAGAACCACAACCTATCTACAATCACTTGGAATGGATGTTTGGGAAATCGTGGAAGGAGGATATACATTTCCATCGGCAATTCCTACATATACGACAGGTAAAAAGCAATATGAAACCAATGCCAGGGCTGCCAATATATTATTGGGAAGTCTGTCACAATTAGAGTTTGTCAAAGTTATGCAGCTTAAATCAACCAAAGAAATATGGGACAAAATTTTTCTAGGCTACGAAGGAGACTCTCAGGTAAAATGTGCTAAACTGCAAACTCTTAGAATTCAATATGAAACTCTTAAGATGCACAATGATGAAAGTATAGCTAGTTACTTCTTACTTGTAGATGAGGATGTTAATTGTATGAAGAATTTGGATGAAGAGATAAAGGAAGTTACCTTAGTTGAGAAAGTTCTAAGATCCTTGTCTGCTAAATTTGAATCAAAAGTATCTGCCATAGAAGAAAAATAGGATCTATAGACTGTCACTATGACACAGCTTCACGAAATCTTAACTGCCTTTGAGATGAGAAAAGTAGGCCCATCGGATATGAGAGAAGCCACATTTAAAGCTTCATCAAAAGGAAAGGAAGAACTCAATGAACCAGGAGATATTTCAGAAGAAGGAGATGAAGTGAACTTTGTCAAGAAGCATTAACGGGGTTCCAAAAGATTTAGAGGTAAACTACCCTTCAAATGTTTTTCCTGTGGTAGATTCAGTCATTATGCTACCAAATGTCCTCATAAAGATAAATATGATAAAGGGAAGGAATCTGCAAAATGGAATAGAAAACAAAGTGTAAGTAAAAAGAGTTACTATTCTCATGAAGATAGCGATGGTTTATCAAATAGTGATGAAGATTAAAATAGTAATGACTATGGACTTCTAATGGATTATGACGATGATAAATTTTGGGATGCTTTAGAAGAAGATGACCTTCATGAAGAAATATCTAAACTCAAAATCTGTTTAGAGGAAAAGAATATGATTATAGATATCTTGACATACCAACTTGCCGAAAGAGAAAAACACAATGAAAAACTAGAATGTGAAATTGTGGCTCTAAGAAAGGATCTTGAGAAAGAAAAATCTCTCAACCTTAGATTTGATAAAGGATCAGAAACCTTAAATGAAATTATGAAAGTGCAGCGTTCTCCTCTGATAAATACAGGTCTTGGATATACTAAAGAGGCGTCTCAATCATAGAAGCCATCAACCTCCACTAAAAGCTATCTTGATGCAGCAAATAACAGTGAATAGTATGACAATCATCAGCAAAGGCATAAAGCAGATCACCAGGTAAATCACGCTCAATTTGCTCCAAGGATGAACAGAAGCTAAAACCAACCTCAGGTAAATCATACTCAATTTGCTTCAAAGATGAATATCGATAGAAACTACAATCACTAGGTCAATAGATTTGATAATCGCAGGTACTTCTTTAATGGTCAATGTTTCTCATGTCATAATTTTGGACACAAAGCTACTCAATGTGTTGCTTACAAAACCATCATGACTAGAGAAGCACGAAATCAAAGGAATGTGACAGGGATCAGGAAAAGTTCCTATAATAACTTTTATCTTCTTGAAAATAAAATAGAATGCTCAATCTATAACAACGTTGGCCATGAAGAATCTGAATGCAGGAGCAAATTTCGGCAAACATCTCAAAAGGAGAAAACTCCATTAAATCCCAAGATATGGAGAAGGAAAGAACCTCAAACAGAAAGATGTGGTATAGCCTTGTATGCAGAAGGATAAGAAAATCAGTGGCACATCAACAGTGGATGCTCAAAACACATGACAGGTGACAAAGAAAAACTTCACTCATATAATGCCTTATAAAAGGAAAATAATGTCTCATTTGGAAATGACACTCCTACTGTCATAAAAGGTAAAGGCTCTATTTTCTTGAAAGAAAAGGTTAAATCCAGGAATTTTATGTATGTAGACGGTCTAAAGCATAACCTATTGAGTGTCAGTCAAATGTGTGATCAAGGAAATGAAGTGGTGTTTCGATCAAACAGATGTGTTGTTCATGAGCTTGATACAGGAGAAATTGTGATCAAAGGCACAAGAACTCCAAACAACTTATACATACTCAAGGGAGGAAAACAACAATGCTATCTAAGAAATAATGATGAAAACTGGCTATGGCATAGAAGATTGGTGTTGGGTTGTGTTATATTCTTTCCATGACTAGCCCACGTAGTTAACTAGGGGGTAGAAGGGGGGCGAAGCCCACCCTTCATTGTGCCGATTACGTAGCGGGGGGAGTCACAGTGGCTTTGAGGGTTGCAAGTAACCCCACTCTATGGGGCCCAGGGCAGCGCCTCGGAAAATTTTTGTTTTGGAGCCTATGTTAGGTTGGGCAGACATACCTATGGTTTTGTGCATGATTTTCGCACATGGTTTTGGATGCGATGGATTTCAGTCCATGGTTTTGGACATGATGGTTTTTGATCCATGCTATTGGATGCTTCAGCATGTATAAATATGTATTGTAAAATTGAAAGGAACATAATGAAAAATCAAGTTGGTAGTCCCGGTTTTGGGATCTAGGGGAAATCTCCATGTATATGTGTTTTATGTGTTATGCTCTCAGATTGTTTATTTTCTGTGTTTTAGAATTCGTATGTAGGTAATTTCTGTACGGGGTTAAAACCTACATTTGGTATCAGAGCTGTTTTGGCTTCAAGGGGATGCCTTTGTTGCTGAGGGGTTTTGCTCGAGCTTGTGGTAGACCTCGTTTAGAGGGGATCTACGCGACTGATTCTAGTGGGGAAAGAAGATGGCGAGCAATGGAAAGATAGAGATCGAGAAATTTAATGGTCAGTGTTTTGAGTTGTGGAAACTCAAGATGGAGGATCTATTGGTGGATAAATATTAGTGGATTGTAGTAGATCTAGGTACTAAACCAATGGGAGTGTTTGATGAAGAATGGAAGAAGTTGGATCGGAAGGCAAAGAGCACAATACGATTGTGTGTCTCAGATTCAGTAGCACTGAATGTATCAGGGAAGCTACAACGAAGGCTTTGTGGGACAAGTTAGGGACTTTGTACCAATCTAAGTCTTTAGTGAATAAACTTTTCCTGCGGAAAAAGCTGTATAACCTGAGGATGAAAGATGGAGACTTAGTGACAAAGCATCTAAACGCATTTAATACTGTAGTAAGGCAATTAGCATCTATTGATATTAAAATTTTAGATCTAGATAAGTGCATCAATTTGTTGTGTTATCTACTAGATTCATGGGATAGTTTGGTTATTGCAATAGGTAGAAATGCAACTGTCTCGCAGTTTGATGAAATAGTCTCATCCTTGCTGACGGAGGAGATGAGACGAAAAAATATGGAGAGCCAGAATGGTGATTCCTTATCTATATGAGGACGATCCCATAACAGAAACAAAAATAAGTTGTCGAGTGGGAGATCTAAATCTAGAGGGAGATCTAAATCTCCAAGAAAACATGTAAAGGTGGTGTGTTGGAAATGCGGAAAGGAAGGGCACTACAAAAGGGACTCTAAATCTGAAGCACCTGATAAAGGAAAGGGATCTGATGATGCTCCTTCTGCAGAGGTGAAAACCACCTCAGATGAAGGTGGGGATGTGTAGTTGGATTCTTCAAGTACACATGTAAATCATGAGGCATGGTTGATTGACTCAGGTGCATCCTTCCACTTCACTCCCCATAGAGAGTGGTTCTGTGAATATGACAAATATGATGGTGGTGATGTCTGCTTGGGGGATGACAGGAAGGCTAGAATCATTGGTCGCAGAAAAGTAAAGTTGAATTTGCAAGGTGGAAGGGTTATAACACTTCCGGGTGTTCTGCATATTCCTGCATTAGCCAGAAATATGATTTCTGTAAGCAAGCTGGATGATGCAGGTCTAAAAACGGTGTTCGAGAAGGATACCTGCAAAATGGTTTGGGGAGCACTAGTATTGATGCGGGGAGTTCAGATTGGAACTCTATACAAGCTGCAAGGAGGTATCAAAGGCTTGGAATACTTCCTAGTAAGGGTATGGTAGAAGGTATTGTTGTGGGGAAAAGTATCCAACACGGAATGACCCTATCCCACTCTAAGGGTGATAGTTCCTTAGCAACAGCTGAAGCAAAGCTATCTAAAGTTACTTCTTTATGACATGCAAGAGATGAAAGGAAGAGATCGACTTACCGATGTCTTGCGCAAATGGTCGATCCAATCTCCTCTATTTGCCGCTCGCTCCCAGCTCCAAGTCTTCTCACGGGCCCAGCTACACGAGATCCTGCGAACAAGACAAGAAAAGGAAACTACAAGAAGCATGCATTCATAATTGATTCAAGGATTAGCATAAATCAAATACGCAAGTAAGACAATACACCATTGAAACACATGCGAATAGAAGAACCTCAAATGCTTTATTAATATAAGGAAGTAAGGTTCAGGCGGTGATACAACCGTAAGAGGTCCAATCCAGCATCACCTTCCCGACGGAAAGAAATCTCCTCTTCACCTCCCTCAAGCAATCACCCAATACTCACAACTGTAAACCAACAGCAATTCTTTGCACAAAATTCCGACCTCTAGATCCCATGGGATGAGATCCTTATATAGAGTTTTGGAGTGAAGATAAGTCAGCTTGATGTGTGACTTGTTGTCCTCTTCAACTCCAGTTGTTCTTCAGTCCTTGAGTCCACTAGGAGTTTCTACCTTCCACTTGGAGTTTTAGAACCTCTTTACTCATCATTAGGCGAATCTTCTGATCCAAGTGTCATTTTGGAAGCTTCCTGGGCACTGGCACATTGAGAAAAGATTCCTCCACATGTCAAAGTACGCCCAGCGCAGGTAGCCTTTGTTGCACTTGCTATGCAGCGCAGGTACACCATAGAGCTTTTGACATTCAGCGCAGATGCTTAGTGGAGCAGCTGCTTTGATCCAAAATTGACCTGTTTTTGAGTGTTTTTCAGTGGAGAACTGATTTGCAGTGCTGTGGTTTGCTGACCTTGTTCCTCTAAGGGTAAGAACAACATGTTTAGGGACTTTGGATCCCTCAGATTATTGACATTTCATGCTCCATGCTGTAAGGCACAAAAATTTTTATAACAGTTGCCCCCTAAAGTATGAGGTCGTTTATCAGGTGAAATGCTTTATTAAGAGGATCCGAAGTTCATTCAATCGTCGGGAGGTGACCTGTAACAAAATACAATACAATACATTATCTTTTCATACTTTCTTTTCATGATCTAGCTGATGCGGGCATTTCCCATGCTCAGCTTTATAAATACATTTGTTGTACATAAACAGACGATCGTCTGATAATAGACTGATAATTCTCTGCTTTTAATTATCATCCTTTTAGTAGGAGGATCATCTGCTGCACATGTCTATGTTTTTATCTCCTGAATATATATCGCAGCCCGGATGGATGAAACTAGATCCGGGGTCTTCAAACTTGTTCGATCTTCACTCTAGTACAAGTCGATCCATGTGAGGATTTCTTGAAGTCGAACATGGAAAGACATCGCTTGATTACCAGTCAATAATGTAAACTGTTAACAAGCGCGAGAGGAATCACCGATAATGATGATGACCCTCAAGGTACTGCAACACAATTCACGTGGCGTGAATATAGGATCTGACGTCGAACACCACGCAAAGTCTCCCGGTCGAAGGTCATTAATGTATACCTATCGCCAGAAGTGAGAAACTTGCCATTGAGGCATGCAAGCTTCAAAGTACTGAGGGGGTGTTCCTAGATCAACTTCTTGGGTAGTGAGCTGATGTCGACAAGAAGTGATCCGTCAAAGGAGGGCCTTAATGAATCCCACATCAGTGACACGGAATGGAGCTAGTGATGATGGTGAAAACGATCTGTGAAATATGATTCAGGGTGGCGGTCATGGAAGGACGAAAGATGATGTATGGTAGTGGATGGGACCCGGTTGACACTTTCTGAATGACATCTCTTGAACATATAACGACACTGATGTGATGGATCGGTAGCATTACCCCATGTATGGATGGTATGGCGAGACCATGGTGAAGGGACCGGTGAATGATAATAACCCAACCCGATATTTACGGAGGCAAAAGTGTCATGTTCAAGAGCGACTTGCTACCATTAAGCTTTGAGGTTCTTCCCAATTTTTCCCCAGTCATTTCTGACCAGTACCTCTTTATTTTTGTCAAGCTTGAGGAGGATAACATATGCTTGTTCTATAACCTGCCCTTCGGGCAAGGCCATCGCTATGTTTTAACGAGCTTAACGATAGGGAAACTCGTTCTCGTCTAAAGACAAGTTTGTCGCTATCTAATATTTTTAACGAGCCCAGCGACAAAGACAACTCGGTCCTTTTCATCTTTAGAGAGTCTGAAAAGGGTACATAAAGTGGACTCCAGGGGTCCTTTTTCGTCATCTAATCCCTTAAGTCCGAAAAAGTATAAAACAATACAGAAGGGATGAATGTTCGATATCTTTATCGAGCCGAACTAGACAAGCGCTCGATCGTTTTGTGCAATAATCGCTCAGGTCCAAAAAGATTAAAATCTAGAGGAGGGATAGCTCTTCCGGTCCTTTTAACGAGCTGGAAGGCCAAAACTCGGCAAACTTTTCATATTTTACGAGTCAGTGAAAAGAGCTCAAAGAAGACTCGTATTTTGAGGAACGAGTGATAAACAGGGATAGCAGCAGATTCCAGGTACAGGTTGGAATTTTCCAATCACGGCAGTGTCACAAGGATGGCTAGGTGAAATCACTCTTCGTAGCTGTTCCTCAAAATAGGTAAACAATCAAGTGGATGTGAATGATCGGCCAAATGAAAAGTGGAGGTGACGGCGCACAAACACGACCAAGGCTTTTATGGCTGATGAATCTATGGTCTCAAATGGTTATTTACCGGTTCATTTTTTCTGGATGAGCTTGAACTCTGGGGGGGGAAGCCTGCTCACATGCTTATGTTTATTTTTTAACGAGCATGAAGTCCGCGTTAAAACTGCTCGGATCTTGCGTTTATTTTTTAACGAGCATGAACTTTGCCAAAACTGCTCGTTTTTACCAGTCATAAAGTAGGAAGGTCTCCTGGTAGATTGCTCGCTATTTTTTAAGGAGCTTCATCTCGCTATGCTTTGCTCCATATAATCTCTTTATGCAAGCTGGGTATCGACTTATCCTACAGGTTAGAGGGGTTAGTCCAACCTAAAACTAAAAAGCCGCCCATGCTTGCATTCCAAGAGGTTTGCATGCCCCCAGGTGTAAGTCTAATTTCAAGGTCGCCCCTACTCATCCGTCAAAACCTTTGTTTTTAACGGGTGAGGCCTACCTCTTTCAGGTTACCCAAAGATTGTTCCGCTAATCCTTTCAAACAGAACTTTCTTCGGCGACGCCGACTAGGCGACGCCGACTAGGCGACGGTGAATGACGATGCTCCGCCACACACTTAACTTTAACAAAAGAATCTTTTTCCAGAACAACCCCACTTCCTAACAGCCCCTTCTTCCTCATGAGAGCCGGACTCTTGCCGGCTCTTACTCTTACGAAGATGAAGGAGGGGACGGGGTACGGACTAGTCATATTCTCCCGCGGAAATTCTACTTTACACCCAAGGTTTTCTCTGACCCCAGCAGACCAGGATGCATGCCCCCTGGGTTCCGGCCCTACTTTCCCGAATCACTCGCACTCATCAGGAAGAAGAACTGGAGGTAGAGACCTTTCTTGATCAAAAAGACCATTCAGGATAGGTATGTGACTATTTGCGATGCGTGATCCCGGAAATGAAAGTTGGTCTACGAGCTTGACCATTCTTCCTTCGTATGGAAAACACATTATTCGAAAGAGTGAGGAGACTATTGCTTCCATGCAATATATGTAGTCTCGTCCAAGGAGTAGGTTATAATCCAAGGGTCCTTGGACCACCATCAAATTCATCTTGACAGCCTTCCCTTTCAATGTAATAGGCACATTAGGTAGAATCCCTAATGGTCGACTGGTTCCTTTGTCAAAACCCGAGAGATTCCTTATCTCAGGCAAAAGCGCTGGGCAACCCAGTGCTTTCCAAGAAATAGAGGACAGGATACTCACAGATGCCCCTTCATCAATGATAGTATCAGCCATCACCATTTTGTATATTTGGACTATAATTCTAAATGGTATACTGGCTGGTAACCGGGGTCTGCCTAGTTGGTTCCAATCGAAGGACACAACCAGGTTGCTTGGTGGTGGGACCGAATACACGGCCGGGTATGATCCTGACGATGCTCCTTCCTGCGATAAAGGAGTGGGCACATTGCCCTGATGTTCATCAGAATCGGTGTTGATGAAAAGAATCTGGACGGTGTCATCCTTACTCTCTTCGGTAGGGGTGTCAGCTGAAGATGAATCCTCAGTGACTGTGGTATTTGAAGATGAAACTTCTGAAGGGAGAACCGGGTCAACTGCCGTCTCGACCTTTGGACTTTCGTCCGGTCCGGATTTAGTAGGTTCATTTTCAGTGACTGACACTTCAGCTGGCCCTATGAGCGGGGCAGCCGTATTTTCGACCAACGAAGGACTTGGCGCGAGTTTTTGGTATCCAGGAGGAAGTAGCAACGGTGCAACCGGTTGATCTTCCAAAACTCTCTTTGCTTCGTCTAAAAAGGGACAATGGCGGAGGGTGTGATTGCCTTCACACAGTTCGCAGGGGAATCTCATTCCCCTTCGTTGTCTAGAACCTTCACTTTCGTTGGTCGACGGTAAGCATTCCACCTGGTTGTCAGAGGTTGACGCTTCCGAACTGTGCAAACGAGGGGACCAGTCCCTTAGTATCCGGGGAATACCGGGACAATCACGGTGGAGGTGGTCCCCTCTACATATGACACATGGCGATTTGGGCCCGGTCCGTGCTGTGTGTGGATTTTTGTTAGATGCCTTTTGCTTGCCCCCAGGCGCCTTTGGCTCCTTCTGCTTCTTTTCTTTCTTCTTCTTTTCCTTCTTCTTTTCTATGGGAGCTCCGCTTTCGGCGGCTTGACCTTTCGAAGAAGAAGGATCGGAGGAAGGCTTATAAGAAGTGGAAGGCTGGAGGGTAGCTCTAGACTGGTCTAACTGTTGACTCGACTGTTCAGGAACCGTGGTGTTCTGAACTACAGTGGTTGAGAATAGCCAAACTGGCAGGCCAATTGTCAGTCCTGGAAGCGACAACGTGGCCATGTGGGGCGCACCAACTTCTCCCCAAGAGGAGAAAGGGCTAGGGTTCCCATCATGTGGAATCCCTTGGTTGGCGTGTTCCATGTTCCCAACCTCAAGATCAACGCAGGAATAAGGGGTGATTATGTTCCGTTTAGAATGAATTTTATATGACGACGCTTTAGACACAACTTGCTTTTTCAATTTTTAAGAGTCGAGAAAAAGCTAAAGATGACTCTAGTCTCCTTCGATGTATTAACGAGCCCGAAGTGACAAATGCTCGGATGGACTTTTTCAGTTATAGAGTTTGAAAAAGGCCAAAAGAAACTACTCTGGAGTTCTAGGCAGAGGGTGTGCCAAACCTTTCGCGAAACCACAGAATACGTTTTACGGTACGAGTGGTCGATCTTCGTGAATGCTGTGTTCACTGCATCACGATCAGTAGGGCGGCCGACACGGCTTCCTATGGATAAAGGCTTTGTTCCTATAGGGGTCCCCCAATATACGCGACGGTACGCGGGGGCACAAGTCCGTATTAGTGCTATCGTCCCTCAGGAGGAATCACCCACCTTCGTAGAGATCGACGGTCACTATGTTTAACGACGCCGGAACACGTCTCTACCTAGACCTCTACTGTGTTTCGTTATGTTTCAAAGCGTTGTTAGATAAATTCAGTTCTTTTTAGGTTGATCTTGCTTAGCAGTTCGCCTTTATGGATCACCACGTGATGTGTGATACAACTCCTAAATGCAGTCTAAGAATGATAAGCAAGCTTTTTCAATTCTCTCAACTTATGAAAATCTTAACTACTGAGGGAAAAGAAAGACATCATCTTTTCAAACAGATCATAGAGCACACACTGATGCACTTTTCCTAAATCGACATGCAAACTGTCAAAATGCACATGCACAATGCAAGTATTTCTTTTCTCCTTCCTTAATGTTGATGTATTACAAAAAGAAAGATGTTGTACAATTTCGAATTCAATTTCAAGTGAACGAAAACAAGTTTTTGTCCAATAATCAAAAGAACACCTTAAGATTCACTCGTTTCAACACAAGAAATACTGAAATTCGAACCATATAACGAAAGCAAATGTTCAAGCAGCTATGAACAGTAATAAACTAGCTCTTAGAATCACAACGACACTTTATCACAGGCCTAGATCCAAGAGGTCACAGCAAGACTAGTTCACTTTCGCTACGGGAAACTGTGAATGAAAGCAAGAAATACAATAAGAACAATCACGGTTTCTTCATACAACTGAGGCGGAATGAAGGCAAAGAAAGGTAGTTTCAGCTGGGTATACAGGTTGACAACAGGCTGCAAAAACAATATTGAAAACTGGGCAACAGACAGTAGGGAACCCCAGTTGCACAAGGCAAAACTGGATCAGCGCAGGTACTGCACTGTCAATCTGACATGCAGCGCAGGTAGCCCCTTCGGGACCTGCGTTGCAGCGCAGGTAGCCTTTGCTGCAGCTGCACTGAAGAGACAACTCTCGTCTCTCTCAGATTCCGGGTCACAGTTTGCTCAAAAATCAATGGTTTTTGGCCAAATCAGAGGCTATCAGCCAAGTATACACTAGAGGATGATTAAGGAAGATGAACACTATCACAAAGAGCTAAAAAGAGTCCTTGTGGATCAGCTCTTCAAATCATAAACATGCCCAGCACTGAGCTAGAGTAGCTGCCCTCTACTTTGCATTCAAAGGATTCGAATGCAGTTCGATTCGGTACTCCCTTTGTTTAGGAAATGAATAGCAAGAAACACAAGCTACCAACAAGACACGATTCCCCAGCAGAGTCGCCAGTCTGTTGTGGGGAAAAGTATCCAACACGGAATGACCCTATCCCACTCTAAGGGTGATAGTTCCTTAGCAACAGCTGAAGCAAAGCTATCTAAAGTTACTTCTTTATGACATGCAAGAGATGAAAGGAAGAGATCGACTTACCGATGTCTTGCGCAAATGGTCGATCCAATCTCCTCTATTTGCCGCTCGCTCCCAGCTCCAAGTCTTCTCACGGGCCCAGCTACATGAGATCCTGCGAACAAGACAAGAAAAGGAAACTACAAGAAGCATGCATTCATAATTGATTCAAGGATTAGCATAAATCAAATACGCAAGTAAGACAATACACCATTGAAACACATGCGAATAGAAGAACCTCAAATGCTTTATTAATATAAGGAAGTAAGGTTCAGGCGGTGATACAACCGTAAGAGGTCCAATCCAGCATCACCTTCCCGACGGAAAGAAATCTCCTCTTCACCTCCCTCAAGCAATCACCCAATACTCACAACTGTAAACCAACAGCAATTCTTTGCACAAAATTCCGGCCTCTAGATCCCATGGGATGAGATCCTTATATAGAGTTTTGGAGTGAAGATAAGTCAGCTTGATGTGTGACTTGTTGTCCTCTTCAACTCCAGTTGTTCTTCAGTCCTTGAGTCCACTCGGAGTTTCTACCTTCCACTTGGAGTTTTAGAACCTCTTTACTCATCATTAGGTGAATCTTCTGATCCAAGTGTCATTTTGGAAGCTTCCTGGGCACTGGCACATTGAGAAAAGATTCCTCCACATGTCAAAGTACGCCCAGCGCAGGTAGCCTTTGTTGCACTTGCTATGCAGCGCAGGTACACCATAGAGCTTTTGACATTCAGCGCAGATGCTTAGTGGAGCAGCTGCTTTGATCCAAAATTGACCTGTTTTTGAGTGTTTTTCAGTGGAGAACTGATTTGCAGTGCTGTGGTTTGCTGACCTTGTTCCTCTAAGGGTAAGAACAACATGTTTAGGGACTTTGGATCCCTCAGATTATTGACATTTCATGCTCCATGCTGTAAGGCACAAAAATGTCTATAACAGGTATGAGTAATAGCTCTCTGGATTTTGATTTCTATGAAAATTGTGTATATGGGAAGCATAATCGGGTGAGTTTCCCCTCTGGTAGTAAGAGGGCGAAATAGATATTAGAGCTTGTGCACAGTGATGTGTTTGGACCTGTGAAGGTTCCATCAGTGGGTAAGTCTGTGTACTATGTATCATTTATAGATGACTTCTTAAGGAATACATGGATATATTTCCTTAAGAAGAAATCTAAAGTCTTTGATAGGTTTAACGAATTTAAGGCTCTGGTAGAAAACCAGACAGAGAAGAAGATAAAGGTGTTGAGGATAGACAATGGTGGAGAGTTTTGTAGTAAGGAATTTTGAAGAATTATTGCAGTGTGGTATAGCATGACAGAAGACTAATCCATATACACCTCAGCAAAATGGAGTTGTAGAGAGAATGAACAAGATGTTGATGGAAAGGGCAAGAAGCATGCTTAGTGGTGCCGGGTTAGGACAAGAATTCTGGGCAGAGGTGGTGGAGACAACATGTTACATGGTCAATAGGTCACCTTCATCAGCGTTGGAGGATAAGACCCCACAAGAGGTATGGACTGGTAAGAAACCCTCTCTTTCACATCTGAGTGTATTTGGATGTGATGCATATGTACATGTTCCAAAGGAGAAACGAACCAAGTTGGATAGTAAATCTGAAAAGTGCATCTTTATTGGGTATAAGGATAGTTTAAAGGGTTATAAGCTTTGGAACCCAGTAACAAGGAAGGTTGTGTATAGTCGAGATGTGGTGTTCAGAGAGGTGAAAGCTGTTATTAAACATGAATTCCAACCAAAGGAACCTGAGAAGATAGAGTTTGAGCTAAAGGAGGAAGAATTAGACTCTACAGTAGAGGAGGAATCAGAAGATGAAGAGCCACAAACTCTGGGTGTGATAAGATCAGTTCGAGAAAGAAGGCAACCAGAAAGGTATAGTCCATTTACTTTCTATTCAAATTTTGCTTTATCTATTACTGATGATGCTCTCAGAACTGTGAAGGAAGCAGTAGATTCAGAGGATGGATAACTTTGGAAAGGGGCCATGGTTGATGAAATGGCATCTTTGCACAAAAATGAGGTTTGGGATTTGGTAGAGTTGCCATCTGGAAGGAAACCCATTGGCAGCAAATGGGTGTTCAAGAAGAAGACAAATGCAGAAGGGAAGGTGGAGAAATATAGAGCTCAGTTGGTAGCAAAAGGTTATTCCCAGGTGCCGGGAATTGATTTTGGTGATAGTTTTTCTCTTGTTGCCAAGGTAGCTTCTATTAGATTACTGTTATCTGTTGCTGCTGCTTTTGATTATGAGCTATAACAGATGGATGTGAGGATAGCATTTCTTCATGGGGATCTAGAAGAGGAGATCTACATGAAGCATCTTGAAGGTTTTGTAGTGAAGGGTAAGAAAGAACTGGTATGCAACTTAAAGAAGTCTCTGTATGTGTTAAAACAGTCACTAAGGATGTGGTATCGGAAATTTGGTACATTTATATGAGGACTTGGCTTCACCAGAAGCAAAGCATATCACTATGTGTATTTTAAATTAATTGGTGACCGTGTTATTTATCTAGTCTTGTATGTGGATGATATGTTGCTAGTTGGCAATGACAAAGAAATTATCCAGGATTTGAAGATCCAATTGTCCTCCAAATTCGACATGAAAGATCTTGGGGCTGTAAACTATATTTTCGGCATGGAAGTTAAAAGAGATCTGACAAAGAGGAAGCTCTGGTTAAACTAGAGGAATGTCGAGACACTATCGCAGAGGTTTAATATGCAAGATAGTAAATCGGTGAAGGTTCCTATTCCTGTAGGTTTAAATTTATCTGCTGAACAGTGTCCCAAGACACAAGAAGAGGAAGAGGACATGTCCCGTGTTCCATATGCAAGTGTACTCGGTAGCCTAATGTATGTTATGGTCTGTACTATACCAGACTTTGCACATGCAATGGGAGTATTGAGCAGGTTTATGTCAAAACTAGGGAAGGAGCATTGGACAATAGTGAAGCGGGTTTTCTGGTATTTGCGTGGCACTAGTGATTATGGTTTGTGCTACCAAGGAAGACCAAGATTGGACAGAGTTTTGGATATCCATGGATTTGTTGATGCGGACTGGGCTGGAGATCTAGATCAGAGAAGATATACAAGTGGGTATGTGTTTAAGCTATTTGGAGGTGCATTCAGTTGGATGAGTAAGAAACAATCTGTAGTGGCACTATCAACTATAGAGGTAGAATACATGGCAAACACTCATGCAAGCAAGGAAGCAGTTTGGTTGCAGAGATTGTGTTCAAGTATGGGGTTAGTATAGGGAGCTATAAGGATAGACTATGACAGCCAAAGTGCAATTTTCTTGGCAAATAACCCTGCTTACCATTCAAAGACAAAGCACATTTATGTTTAGTATCACTTTGTGAGGTATATGATAGAAGACAAAAAGGTGTTGCTGGTAAAGGTGGACACTTTGAAGAATACTGCAGATGCATTGACAAAATCTGTGAGCTCTGAGAAGTTCTCTTGGTGTAGAGAAACAATGTGCAATGCAGGGCTAGATAAATGACTAAGCTCTCTTGTGGCCTCCTGTGGAAAGAAAACAACAAGTGGGAGAATGTTGGGTTGTGTTATATTCTTTCCACAACTAGCCCACGTAGTTAACTGGGGGGTTAGAAGGGGGGTAGAGCGCCCCCTTCGTTGCGCCGATTGCATAGTGGGTGGAGTCATAGGGGGTTTGAGGGTTGCAAGTAAACCTACTTTATGGGGTCCTGGACAACGCCCTGGAAAATTTTGGTTTTGGACCCTATGTTAGGTTGGGTGGGCCTACCTATGGTTTTGTGCACGATTTTCTCAAACGGTTTTGGACACGATAGTTTTCGGTCCATGGTTTTGAATGCGATGGTTTTTGGTCCATGGTATTGGATGCTTTGGCATGTATAAATATGTATTGTAACATTGAAAGGAACATAATGAAAAATCAAGCTGGTAGTCCCGGTTTTAGGATCCAGGGGAAATCTCTGTGTATAAGTGTTTTATGTGTTATGTTCTCTCATTGTTTATTTTCTGTGTTTTAGAATTCGTATGAAGGTAATTATTGTATGGGGTTAAAACCCACAATTGGGACATATAAGCTTTTCTCAAATAAGAAAAGCACGTAGATTCCAGGTTGTTCCTGATCTTCCATATATCAGCATTCTTGAAAATACAATATTCAAACCATGTCAATTCGGTAAGAAAACTAGATCTCACTTCATTGAAAAACAAGATTCAACTAGTAAGCCTCTTGAACTTGTTCATACTGATTTATGTGGACCATCAAGGAAAAAGTCACCTCGTGGAGAAGAATACTTTATTTTGTTCATTGATGATTTTTCTAGAATGTGTTGGATAGGTCTTCTAAAGCATAGAGATGAAGCATTTGAAAAGTTCAAAGCCTTCAAAGCCTTGGTTGAAAATGAATCAGATCAAAAAATCAAATTCCTCAGATCTGATTGAGGGGAATTTACCTTGGATGAATTCTTTGACTTTTGTGAATAACATGGATTAAAAAGGCAGTTCTCCATCGCAAGGACTCCACAGCAAAATGGAGTGGTAGAATGAATGAACATAACTGTTCAACAAATTGCTCGAGCTATGCTAGATGAATCTAGAACTCCTGCAACCTTCTGGGGCGAAGCTACATTTGCTGCGATAACTATTCTCAACCAAGAAAATGTTCGAGTAAACAACACTCAAACTCCACATGAACTTTGGTATGGTAAGACTCCTAGTGTAAAATACTTTAAAGTTTTTGGAAGCAAATGTTATATCAAAAGGATTGATGAAAAACTTGGTAAGTTTGAGCCCAGAGCAGATGAAGGTATTCTTCTTGGTTACTCTTCCTAATTTAAAGGATATAAATGTTATAATAAAAGACTGGGGAAAATTGTTGAACGCATTGATGTTGTAGTTGATGAAGCATGCAAAAATCCAAAACAGATAAAATACGAAGATTATGACAATGAAGAAGATGGGGATTATTTCCCCCCATCAAATCACAATGATTTTGAAGAAGAAACCAATGAAGCACCAGAAGAAGAGATAACGGTAAAAGAAAAGACTCCTTCCAGGTATGTTAAAAAAAATCATCCAGAAACTCAAATTTTAAGGGAAAAAGAGGTAGGTGTACAAACAAGAAGAACTATTACAGAAACCTCAAGCTATCTAGCATTACTATCCTCCACTGTACCTCAAAATGTAAATCAAGAATGAAAGATGAATGTTGGGTCAAGGCCATGAATGAAGAACTTGAGAAAATTGAAAAGAATAATACTTTGGAATTAGTTCCTAGACCTCATGGTAAAATTATCATAGGAACTAAATGGATATTCAAAAACAAGCTGAATGAAAATGGAGAAGTTATTAGAAACAAGGCCAGACTTGTTTGTAAAGGGTATGCTCAACAAGAAGGTATAGATTTTGAAGAAATTTTTGCACCTGTTGCTAGACTTGAAGCCATAAGGATGTTTCTTGCTCTTTCTAGCTTTCAAAAATTCAAAGTATACCAAATGGATGTAAAATCTGCTTTCCTTAATTGAGATTTAGAAGAAGAAGTCTATATTGAACAACCAGAAGGATTCATTCTTAGAAATGATGCAAAACTTGTATGCAGACTAAGAAAGGCTCTCTATGGTCTAAAATAGGTTCCAAGGGCCTGGTATTAAGGCTCTCTATGGTCTAAAATAGGTTCCAAGGGCCTGGTATTACTGCCTTGACAAATATCAACACCCATAGGGTTTTTCAAAAGGGTTAGCAGATAGCAATCGATATACAAAGATTGACACTGATAAATTGCTAATAATTGTTGTTTATGTTGATGATGTCATTTCTGGTAGCAATGAAGAATCCATGAGTCAGAATTTTTCTTCAGTAATGCAACAAGAATTTGAAATGTCCTTGCTTGGTGAACTTACTTATTTTTTTGGTCTACAAGTTCAACAAAATAAAGATGGTATTATAATTTCACAAACCAAATATCTCAAACAGATTTTGAAAAAATACGGCATGGAAGATTATAAACCTGTATGTACCCCAATGGTAACAATATGTAGTCTCAGTTGAAATGATGAATCAACAGTGGTACATCAACCAACTTATAGATCCATGATTGGCAGTCTACTTTATCTAACAGGTATCTAACCTGACATCATGCATGTAGTAGGAATAATTGGAAGATTCCAAGCAAATCCAAAGGAATCACACCTTCAGGCGATCAAAAGGATTTTCAAATATCTTCAAGGAACATAGAACTTTGGTTTATAGTATCCTAGAGATACAGATCTTACTCTTCATGCATATACAGATGCAGATTGGGCAGGAAGTGTTGATGACAGAAAAAGCACTAGTGGTGATGCATTCTATATGGGTTCCAGGTTAGTGTCTTGGTTTAGTAAGAAACAATTTTCAATTGCATTATCTACAACTGAAGCAGAATATGTAGCTACTACATCTTGCTGCACACAACTACTTTGGATGATGCAAACATTGCAAGACATTCAGATCACATGCACTCCACCCATATCCATTCTATGTGATAATACAAGTGCCATTAGTATTTCAAAGAATCCAGTCATGCACTTCAAGACCAAGCACATACCCATCAAATACCATTTTCTACATGAAAAAGTGCTTGAAAAAAGGTCAAATTGGAATATGTTCCCTCCAAAGAACAGGTTGTTGATGTATTCACTAAACCACTGCCCAGAGAAACATTTAAATATCTCAGACAAAAGCTGGGAATATTTGCTGCATCATCCTACTGTTAAATCAAAATTTTTAGAGAAAGGTGATTATACGCATGTTTCCTAAAGTGAAGTTGTGTACACACGTGGGTTTCTGTGGGTCGAGGACCGTATATGTTTTTCAGGCAAGAAAAACAGTGGGGCAGGCTCTAATATGGGTGCTCTGACTGATATTGATGATATGCTATGTTCATTCATTTTATCTGACTAAAAAAGATGCCTTGATATTTGATCTATTAACAATGCACAGGAAGCACTAGTTCAGGGGGAGCATTAGCCTTCACTTACATTCAACATTGTTGGCATTATGGTTGTTGAGTACAACTATGGCTTTAGATATTTATACCATTGGCTGCTCAAGTCATGTAAAAGTCTAGGGTGTGATATGTCTTCTCATACATTTGAATGGGTCCTTTGGATAAATGATATAATTTATATCCCCACTTTACATGGGATGGATGATGTAATATTTCTTGTCTTTGTCATGTATAAACAATTGTTAGGTGGATGAGTCAAATTTGGTATATCCCCACTTGGTTGTGAGATGGATGTATGTATGAGTTATTGGTGATAGGAAGGTCATTGGTGATGTATGTATAAAGTCATGTTATTCTTTTAGAAAATCTTTTGCAGACTTTGCTTGTGCTCAGGGGGAGCATGGACTCAATCATGGGAGCTCAACCAATACATTTCAGCATAGCAGAGAATTCGGCATGTACTCAAGGGGAGCATGACCAACATAATGTACGTCAAAGGGGGAGCATGATCCTTTGCCCTTGATTTCAAAGGGGGAGAGTGACTTGGTGTTGTTGTCGCCATCAAGTCCAAAGGTGGAGATTGCTTTCATTATGATATAGGTGTTGTCCTTGATGGCAACTCACTTAGATGAAAGATCATAGTACAACAGGTTAACAACAAAGGATTACAGATCAGACTACATAGAATGAAGAAAGAGAGGTATATGCAGGTTCACCTTGACCAAGCTGCGTATACATGCAGGTTCACTAACCACAAGTAGCGTATACATACACACACACTTTCACGGAAAGAAAAGCGCGTATACCTTGGAAAACTAAGTTTTTGGTCCGAGGTACTTGGTCCATGGTATTTTGATCCATGGTATTGACCCTAGGTATTTGGTCCTAAGTGGTTTTGGTCCATGGTATTGAGAAAGGCCTAAAACTATAAAAGGAGGAGAATATCAGTAGGCTAGGTGTGTAAGTATCAAATATCTGATGAAGTGTGAGATCTAGTATGTAAGTTATTCGCTTATGGTGCTGTGCTTGATCTGAACCAAGGATGAACCTTAGCAGTTGATGAAAGATAAGATGTAATGATGGATCATGATCTTAAGGCTTGAAATGAATTATCATTATGTGGTTTGATCATGTATAGTCTAGATTTTAATACTAACACATGTGTTATTCTGTAAATATTATGATCTGAGGATAACTGAAGTCTGGAATAGTTGCTGAATTATGAATTAATATTTACAGATGTATACGTTGGTTGGCTTTGAGAAAAGCACGCATACACGCAGGTTAGACACATGGAAGTAGCGTATACCTTAGAAAGTATGTTTCAGTTGTTTTTGTTTGCTTTTGTAGAGTTCTAGGTTTTAGTTTTGGTTATGGTTATTATATTCTGGTGACAGTGTTCTGAATGATTAAATTGATTGTGATTTAACTATGGGTAGTCAAGGTGATTGGTTGATTTGGTTGTGGTTGATTCAGAAAGTGATGATTGACCCTCATTGATTGGTTGATGTAGATGTATTTGATGATTTAATTACAGTTATGATGTTATTGATGGATCCAGTCTGAAAAATTATGAAACGTGGTCCTTGGAGGAAGAAAGAAGGTCGTAGCCTTCTGTAGGTCACCGCCTACATACTAGTAAACATATAAGCTAGTACAAGAGTTAGGGGGTTGTAGCTCCCTTCAAGTATAAGCTGGAGAACGAGAGAAGGTTGTAACCTTCTACAGGTAGAAGCCTACGTACTGTAATGAGTCTACACCAGTACAAGATTGTAAACAGATTTTCTTATTATTAAAAGAAGATAGAGATGACAGCAGCAGGTGGTTTTCACCCACATTGGGTTTCCACCTTATATCTTGGTGTTCATGTGTGTTTCTTATGTGTGATGCTTTATTCCGCTTTTATTGCATTGTCTAATAGATCTCTAATATATTGGTTTAAGTTCAATGCATGATAAATTGGGTAAATCAAAAGTTCTCTGCATATACACTAGTTGCTTTAAGTATAGCCGCATATACACACTAGTTCACTTAGCTGAAGTAGTATATACAAATTTGTTTGGGAAATTAAGTTATTGACCTGATAATACTAATTCACACCCCTTCCCAGTATTATTTCCAACACTGAGGGAATCTCGTGAGACGACATTCCATAAGGGATAAATCCAAAGCTGGATGCAGTAGCCTGAGAACTTCCACTCATTGACGGAATGGAAGTAGACCCAAATATAGCCGTGCTAGGAGTAATAGAAGGGATGGAAATAGTTCCTCCTTGTACAGATATGGGAGTCTGCACACTCTCAACACTCATCATAGATTCCATGCTTCCAGCAGTGGTCTTCGAAGGAAATGGATGGGTGTAAACCTGAGCTCGAAGGCCTATGAGTCGGGGTTCCGACATACAATGGAACATCAAGATGATTAGGAGGAAGAGGAGAATTCAAAGCCGCAATCGACTCTGAAATCTCTTCAACTTTGATATTATCTTCCAGCTGAAAAAGTACTCGAGAAAGAACTGGTGTGTTCCTCTCTAACTCTCTACTGGTGCCAGGTATATCTTGTGAATTAATGACCCCAAGCAGAGGATCAATCTTCAATGCTCCTGCTGCCACTAGATGAAAACCACTGGCAGAATTTCTCCTACGCCTTCTAGGAGAAGAGTCAGGACTTGTAGGTGATAGCCCACAAAGTCTCCTAGACCGTCGAGATGGTTGATCAACCACTTTGAATTATTTAAACGATCTACTTAAAGACTCAAAAAATTATAAAGATAGGCTGACTAGGAGCAAAGAACACTCACTAAAAAGTCCCTAAAGATATCAGAAATCAAACAACTCTCGAGTATTTCCACTGCGAATGATTAGGACCAGACACCAAAATACAAGAAAGTTAATAACATGAGCCTTCTGAAAAATATATTTGGGTAATTACTCCCTAGGCCTACTAGTGAAGGTATCGGAGGTAGTTATGCTGACCTCCATACAACAAATTTTTCCAGTGCAAGCACCCAAGCTTCGCAAGGGTACCCTCCAGAAGTACTACTGAACATGAAACCATGTCAGCCTCAGGTGCCACAGGGTTCCCCTTTGCAGCCACCTGTGTGATCCCTAGGATAGGAAATTATGGTCACCAACTCGTATTAGAAGTCGAGTGGAACAGTCGTGAGGTGGGATCTGACAAGTAATAGAGGGGGTGTCACTCATCCTTATCTTCACTCTTCCTCGTGCTTTACTCCCAGTTATGGAGCTTTCCCGGTCTCCCTAACGCTATTGGATTTCGCTCATTAATTAAACTTATATGTTTTGTATTTTTGAGCGGCCTTGGAGAGTTAATTCTCCTCTCACCGAATCCAAGGCCCTAATAAACCTTAACTTGTTGGTGTATTCTGATGACAACATAAAAGTTCTAGTTTATTTTAATTAATCACTTGATTTTAATGGCTGTTCTTTAAGTCAAGGGTAAATATGGGAGTGAAAACAATGATGTTTGTATGATGGAACAAAAATCAATGAAAAAATAACTACATGAATGCAGTCATTTTTTCTTCGATGAAAAGAGATCTCTATATGGGTTCTGTTATCACTGAAAATTCTGTGCCAAAATTTTCAGTCTTGCTTAAGGACAAAGTGTTTTCGCAGCGCATAAATCTTTTAGCAGTTTCGCAGCGCTACCTGTTTAGGTGATTTTGTAGCGTGCTACGAAATTGGGGATTTGTTCGAGTTTTCAGCGGAGGCCAAAATCCTAGCATGCCTATTGTACAGAGTTCTGCAGATGAGAGCAGCGACAGTGATTTCAAGGAAGCGGTGGTCTCTGCAATGTCTAAACTTTTGCACTCAAATCTTTTGCAGGCATTAAGCTCGTTTGTAGATAAAGACAGGAGTAGTGCTGTCTGGTGACAGAATTGATGCATAAGGATCTTCATAGCTTCATCAACGAATGGATGCAAAGTTAAACATTGTGGGATGGGATGGTTAGAAATTATATACTGCTAAAACAACTGCTGAGGTGTATCTCATCTATAGGTGCTCGGCACTATGTATGGAGGTGATGAAGTCGCAGCTATAGTTCTTAATCTGGGGTCTCATACGTGTAAAGCTGGTTATGCAGGTGAAGATGCCCCAAAGGCAGTTTTTCCTTCTGTTGTGGGATTTATTGAGCAAACAGGGATGGCTGATGCAGTCAAAGTTGAAGGAGATTTAGAATCTTCAGATGCCAAAATGAATGTCAAGCTAGACTCTGAGAAGTCCAAATCCAAGCGGAAATTGTATGTTGGTTCTCAAGCTCTGGGCTACCGACGTGATTTTATGGAGGTGATTCCAGCTCTGAAGGATGGTATTGTTGCTGATTGGGATGTTGTGGATAGCATATGGGACCATGCTTTTCGGGAGCGCTTGCTAATTGACCCAAAGGAGCATCCTATATTGTTAGCTGAACCATCCTCCAATTCACAACAACAAAGGGAGAGAGCAGCAGAGCTTATGTTTGAAAGTCACAAGGTGCCAGCCCTATTTTTAGCAAAGAATGCGGTATTAACTTCCTTTGCTTCAGGACGTCCCACTTCTTTAGTTGTTGACTGTGGTGGTGGATCGACAACTGTTGCTGCAGTCCATGATGGTTATGTTCTTCAAAAGGCTGTGGTGTCTTCTCCCATTGGCGGGGAGGTTTTAACTGACTGCCTTATGAGGTTTTTGGAGAGTAAAGGGATTTTGGTCAAGCCTCGATATTCATTCAAGAGAAAGGAGGCTCGACCGGGAGAATTTCAAATTGTAGATCTTGATTTTCCTAATACAACTGCAAGTTATAAAAGATACTCACAGATGTTTATTGTAAATGATTTCAAGGAAGCTGTCTGCCGTGTACCAGACACAGTCTTTGATGAATCTTCTTATTCTAACATTCCAACAACATCTTATGAACTCCCAGATGGACAGATATTAGAATTTGGAGCTGATAGATTCAAATTTCCTGATCTTATATTCAACCCGCCCCTACTTCAAACACTGCCTCATATGGAAAAGCTTGATAATTTAGGGCATTCACTTCGCGGGCTTCCCCAGATGGTTATCGAGAGTATAAATAAGTGTGACGTGGATATACGCTGAGAATTGTTTAGCAGTATTCTGCTTGCTGGTAGCACAACATCAATGCAAATCGCAGATGAAGAGAACCGACTTCGATTTTAAAAAAGGAAAAGGATAAGAATGAGGCTGAGGATAAGGATAGATTTAGTTTTTGAAATTCCTTTAGTTATGGGACATTGGCGGCAGCTAATCGTGTTGAAGGAGCTCTCTACTTGGACTTTAGAGAAGATGGAGTTGATGACAATTGGATCATCAATCATAAAGTAAATTTCAGCAGGCGGTGGGCATTATACTTGAACGCAGAAGGCTTGATGAGCCCGGAAGTGTTGCAGGGAATATGAAGGGAGCTAAAGCAAAAAACGAAGCGTCTAGCACGCTGGAGAAATTAAAGACGAGCGATGGCAGATAATGTCAAAGGGGTGCTTCCGTTATATTTGTTGTAGGTTATTCATGCCTGCAATTGTCATGTGTTATGTTGAAGTTTTAGTGTTGGAGGTCCATGTGATAGGGCGAGCTGCAGTTGGGGATTGTGTTTCATTTTGCGTGTGGAACATGTGCATCACCAAAGGAATAGCTGTTAAAGCTTCAGATGTGTGCTCACATTGCAGCTTTTGACTTCTGGGTTTGTTCTGTTCTCCATTATGACAGTACATCTGCAAAACACTCACTGTCAATGCCGTAATGGGCATGTCCATGGTTAGATTGAAAACTGGATTTTTGAACTTATGCGCACAGGTGTTATGTATAAAATGGATCAACATTCAGTACAACTGAGACATATTCTAATGGAGACATTGCTATATGATAACACGAGACATGATGTCCTTTTTCAGGTTTTATGCATAAAGAGCAGGGTCCCTGGAGGAATTCTATCTTAACCGAATGCTTCATCCAAGAGAAAATGAGTGGCCATTGAGAAAATAAAAGCTCAAGACAGTCAGAGTTTAATACAGGAAACTGTGATTTTCGGGAACAACTCAACAGTTTCGTAGTGCGCTACGAAACTGCTGAAGCTGCATAATTAATGATCAGTGAACCAAATTTTGAAGACTTTCCCATCAGCATTAAAAAGGTTTTTGTGTCGTCACACAGGTACATGGAAAGGGGTGTCCAGCATATCAGGAGCATGGTGTTGCCCTATTTTCTTGGGTTATTAAGGACTTAAAGTATCCACTGCTGCATACTCGGTGATGGGGGACCAGAACCGAAAATTTAGGGATATTTTCAGCCAATATAGAACAGATCAAAGCCTTCGGTATTCAAAGCCAGCATGGGACATTAATTGCCCATCTCATGCCATCTCATGCCATCTCAGCTGAACGAAGAGAAAGACAGGTGTCAAGAATCAAGAAGGAATCATGCTACGAGGAGGACAGAATTTGAGTTTTGATTAAATTAGGACTCTTTGTAATTACAGTTCAGCACTTGATGTATTTAATGAATTAGTTAAACAGTAGATAGGAGTAGTTAATAGCAACCTTCGAGCTCCCCTCATGCTGGAGGAGGAAGCTCAAGGTGGTTAAGAATGTATTCCTATATATAGATCAGACTTGGATGTAATTGGGGTTGGATGTTTTGATAAAAGACAAGACTATTTTGGTTTATGTATAGCAGATTTCAGTAATACAAATGTCTGTTGTTTCTTCTCAGGATTCACAATAGATCTAATGGTTCAAATGTATGGTGGTTTATTCTCTTTGGTTTTCTTTTACAGTTTTGTTACTGCATAATCACTCAGAACTCATGTTTCATGCTCTGACTTCCTGTATGCCTTGGCAAACTGTGTTTTATGTAAGTTATGTTTGAACATTAGATGTAAAGTGCCCTGATTTCTATGAAAGGATAGTGTTTTTTGTTTGCTGATATGTGTGAGACTCCATAAGCCCAATGGGAATCACTTTGATATTTGTCCAGCCAGCTTATTTTTCATGTGTTTTAAGAGTTAGCCATCTTTCCTTGTCATTAGTCAATATTCATAGTCTGTGAGAGAGCCCTCTCTGACTAGGGAGGCTAAGCCTTAGTCTAAAGCCTGGTTTGAAATAGTTACACAGAATCTTGCTGATTGGCAGCCTTCAGTACCTGATTTTGTGATAACATTTTGGTGCGTCTGCCGGGAGTCTGAAGATTACTCATTCCCGAAATTATGAAACTGAACTTCTGAAGGTAGCAGGAGCTCAGAAGGTTTTTGAGGCTGCAAATCTACCTTGGCGACTCCATTGTTGAAGAATTCGAAATTCATAGGTTCATGGTGATTTCACTGGAGTTATGAAGGACCCAAAAGCTACCATTCTTAGTTCAAGGTATGCATGCATAGATTTTTCAGGAATTGATGGTTTCCCAAATCATTTTCCCAAGGATGCATATTTTCTAAGGAATGGTCCCAAATTTAATGGAGAAGATTTGAGTTTAACTCTGAAGCATATCTCAGATTTCTGTCATTTTGCTGAGCTTCTTAGAGTTAAACATGAGGATGTTTGCATTATGTTATTTTATGATTCACTTCAATGGAAATGTAAACAATGGATTGAAAGTTTTCCTACCAAATCCATTAAGTCATTTCAGGACTTTTGGCTTATGTTTTTGGAGGAATGGATAGATAGGTCAGAGGTGGTGGCAAACTCTCTTTCAGTTCAAGGTTTCAAACAATGGAATAATGATCATAGTAATGGAGAAACAAATGAATATTTTTCTTTGTCCTTGTCCTCATATCTAAAATCCTTTGACTGCAAGGCAGAGGATAAGATGAGATTTTTGGATGAAGTTGCTGAGGACATTGAGAAAGAAATTGAAGGTTTAGAAGGTCAAATTCAGGCATATAGTTTTCATAATCATGATCATTATTTTCAGAAGTTTTCTATGGCAGAACGCAAGGAGAGAATGCTGGTTCCTTTCTCTTTCACGATTGAGGAACTGAACACTGTTGTTGAAGATCAGTTTGCACAGCCGGAAAGTTACAAGAAAAATCAAGCTGATCATGTATTCTGGGATCCTATAGCTGATTACATGGAAGAGTTTTATTCTCCAGTGTTTCAGTTTTTCTATGAAGGTCAGAGGCAATTTCAGTGGCAGTGGTCATCGCCATATCATAATGGCTCTGAACTCCGATGCAGTCAAAGAAATCAGACATCAGATAAGACAAATGATTGGCTACATTGGAAATTTCACATTGATTGAGCTGAAAGAAGTTTAAATTGTTGGGGTAGGTAGGTAGGTAAATGCAAATAAGCTCAAGGTCAACTGAGCATTTTTCAGTAGATGTAGCTTTCTTTCTCCTACAGTCATGCTTGTCGAGCAAATTTCTGTTTGTCATAAATGAATAAGGCACTAGACCTGCGAGTTCTTAGTGTACCACAAGGGCACACTATCCCAAGTGGAGCCACTGTTATCACTGAAAATTCTGTTGCCAAAATTTTCAGTCTTGCTTAAGGACAAAGTGTTTTCGCAGCGCATAAATCTTTTAGCAGTTTCGCAGCGCTACCTGTTTAGGTGATTTCGTAGCGTGCTACGAAATTGGGGATTTGTTCGAGTTTTCAGTGGAGGCCAAAATCCTAGCATGCCTATTGTACAGAGTTCTGCAGATGAGAGCAGCGACAGTGATTTCAAGGAAGCGGTGGTCTCTGCAATGTCTAAACTTTTGCACTCAAATATTTTGCAGGCATTAAGCTCGTTTGTAGATAAAGACAGGAGTAGTGCTGTCTGGTGACAGAATTGATGCATAAGGATCTTCATAGCTTCATCAACGAATGGATGCAAAGTTAAACATTGTGGGATGGGATGTTTAGAAATTATATACTGCTGAAACAACTACTGAGGTGTATCTCATCTATAGGCGCTCGGCACTATGTATGGAGGTGATGAAGTCGTAGCTATAGTTCTTGATCTGGGGTCTCATACGTGTAAAGCTGGTTATGCAGGCGAAGATGCCCCAAAGGCAGTTTTTCCTTCTGCTGTGGGATCTATTGAGCAAACAGGGATGGCTGATGCAGTCAAAGTTGAAGGAGATTTAGAATCTTCAGATGCCAAAATGAATGTCAAGCTAGACTCTGAGAAGTCCAAATCCAAGCGGAAATTGTATGTTGGTTCTCAAGCTCTGGGCTATCGACGTGATTTTATGGAGGTGATTCCAGCTCTGAAGGATGGTATTGTTGCTGATTGGGATGTTGTGGATAGCATATGGGACCATGCTTTTCGGGAGCGCTTGCTAATTGACCCAAAGGAGCATCCTATATTGTTAGCTGAACCATCCTCCAATTCACAACAACAAAGGGAGAGAGCAGCAGAGCTTATGTTTGAAAGTCACAAGGTGCCAGCCCTATTTTTAGCAAAGAATGCGGTATTAACTTCCTTTGTTTCAGGACGTCCCACTTCTTTCGTTGTTGACTGTGGTGGTGGATCGAAAACTGTTGCTGCAGTTCATGATGGTTATGTTCTTCAAAAGGCTGTGGTGTCTTCTCCCATTGGCGGGGAGGTTTTAACTGACTGCCTTATGAGGTTTTTGGAGAGTAAAGGGATTTTGGTCAAGCCTCGATATTCATTCAAGAGAAAGGAGGCTCGACCGGGAGAATTTCAAACTATAGATCTTGATTTTCCTAATACAACTGCAAGTTATAAAAGATACTCACAGATGTTTATTGTAAATGATTTCAAGGAAGCTGTCTGCCGTGTACCAGACACAGTCTTTGATGAATCTTCTTATTCTAACATTCCAACAACATCTTATGAACTCCCAGATGGACAGATATTAGAATTTGGAACTGATAGATTCAAATTTCCTGATCTTATATTCAACCGCCCCTATTTCAGACACTACCTCATATGGAAAAGCTTGATAATTTAGGGCATTCACTTCGCGGGCTTCCCCAGATGGTTATCGAGAGTATAAATAGGTGTGACGTGGATATACGCCGAGAATTGTTTAGCAGTATTCTGCTTGCTGGTAGCACGGCATCAATGCAAATCGCAGATGAAGAGAACCGACTTCGATTTTTAAAAAAAGGAAAAGGATAAGAATGAGGCTGAGGATAAGGATAGATTTAGTTTTCGAAATTCCTTTAGTTATGGGACATTGGCGGCAACTAATCGTGTTGAAGGAGCTCTCTACTTGGACTTTAGAGAAGATGGAGTTGATGACAATTGGATCATCAATCATAAAGTAAATTTCAGCAGGCGGTGGGCATTATACTTGAACGCAGAAGGCTTGATGAGCCCGGAAGTGTTGCAGGGAATATGAAGGGAGCTAAAGCAAAAAATGAAGCGTCTAGCACGCTGGAGAAATTAAAGACGAGCGATGGCAGATAATGTCAAAGGGGTGCTTCCGTTATATTTGCTGTAGGTTATTCATGCCTGCAATTGTCATGTGTTATGTTGAAGTTTTAGTGCTGGAGGTCCATGTGATAGGGCGAGCTGCAGTTGGGGATTGTGTTTCATTCTGCGTGTGGAACATGTGCATCACCAAAGGAATAGCTGTTAAAGCTTCAGATGTGTGCTCACATTGCAGCTTTTGACTTCTGGGTTTGTTCTGTTCTCCATTATGACAGTACATCTGCAAAACACTCACTGTCAATGCCGTAATGGGCATGTCCATGGTTAGATTGAAAACTGGATTTTTGAACTTATGCGCACAGGTGTTATGTATAAAATGGATCAACATTCAGTACAGCTGAGACATATTCTAATGGAGACATTGCTATATGATAACAGGAGACATGATGTCCTTTTTCAGGTTTTATGCATAAAGAGCAGGGTCCCTGGAGGAATTATATCTTAACCGAATGCTTCATCCAAGAGAAAATGAGTGGCCATTGAGAAAATAAAAGCTCAAGACAGTCAGAGTTTAATACAGGAAACTGTGATTTTCGGGAACAACTCAGCAGTTTCGTAGCGCGCTACGAAACTGCTGAAGCTGCATAATTAATGATCAATGAACCAAATTTTGAAGACTTTCCCATCAGCATTAAAAAGGTTTTTGTGTCGTCACACAGGTACATGGAAAGGGGTGTCCAGCATATCAGGAGCATGGTGTTGCCCTATTTTCTTGGGTTATTAAGGACTTAAAGTATCCACTGCTGCATACTCGGTGATGGGGGACCAGAACCGAAAATTTAGGGATATTTTCAGCCAATACAGAACAGATCAAAGCCTTCAGTATTCAAAGCCAGCATGGGACATTAATTGCCCATCTCATGCCATCTCATGCCATCTTAGCTGAACGAAGAGAAAGACAGGTGTCAAGAATCAAGAAGGAATCATGCTACGAGGAGGACAGAATTTGAGTTTTGATTAAATTAGGACTCTTTGTAATTACAGTTCAGCACTTGATGTATTTAATGAATTAGTTAAATAGTAGATAGGAGTAGTTAATAGCAACCTTCGAGCTCCCCTCATGCTGGAGGAGGAAGCTCAAGGTGGTTAAGAATGTATTCCTATATATAGATTAGACTTGGATGTAATTGGGGTTGGATGTTTTGATAAAAGACAAGACTATTTTGGTTTATGTATAGCAGATTTCAGTAATACAAATGTCTGTTGTTTCTTCTCAGGATTCACAATAGATCTAATGGTTCAAATGTATGATGGTTTATTCTCTTTAGTGTTCTTTTACAGTTTTGTTATTGCATAATCACTCAGAACTCATGTGTCATGCTCTGACTTCCCGTATGCCTTGGAAAACTGTGTTTTATGTAAGTTATGTTTGAACATTAGATGTAAAGTGCCCTAATTTCTATGAAAGGATGGTGTTTTTTGTTTGTTGATATGTGTGAGACTCCATAAGCCCAATGGGAATCACTTTGATATTTGTCCAGCCAGCTTATTTTTCATGTGTTTTAAGAGTTAGCCATCTTTCCTTGTCATTAGTCAATATTCATAGTCTGTGAGAGAGCCCTCTCTGACTAGGGAGGCTAAGCCTTAGTCTAAAGCCTGGTTTGAAATAGTTACACAGAATCTTGCTGATTGGCAGCCTTCAGTACCTGATTTTGTGATAACAGGTTCTACGAAACTTCTACAAAGAAAAGTACTTTTTTCTCTTTTCTTGAAACACACTTCACACACCCAAAAACTAAAAGACTACGAAAGATTTAACAATGCAAACTACCCTAATGCAAGATATAATGGAGATGCAAGATCCTAAATAACACTCAAAAAGCTAAAACAATTGTCTATAACTAACAATGAGCCAACTTAAGTACTGAAGAGGATACCAATTTTGAACACAAAATTCTCTCCAAACAAGAAGGAAAAATTGTAAAAGATCACAATTCATTTTCAACAACAAAAAGAAAACATAAACCAAACTTGGCAAAAGAAAAAAAAACAAAGTTTTTCGAGATATTTTCTTTTTTAAAGAAGCAACCAAAACAACTTTTTGAAATTACCAAAATGCTACTAAAACTCAAAAGATCGAAAAAAGAGCACAAGTAGTCTTTGCAAGTTACAAACTCAAAAATGAATGAAAACCTGAGCAAAAAGACTTCAACTTGTACAAAATGACCCAAATAGCAGCAAAGAGTTTGACAAACTGTCCAAGAATCCAGGAAAGAAATACTTCCAAATTCGTCAAAAAGAATTTCAAAAAGCAAGAAAAGATATGAGGCCACAAAACAAAGGAGAGAAAAGCAAGTAGATTTGAAATTCAGGCTTGACACTGAAACTGAAAACAATCTCTTGTTTTGGAGGACCAGAACAATCAAGAACTTCAGGACGAAGTCTTGTGTGCCAAAACACAAATTACAAACTCGCTAAAGAAGTAAACCTAGGCCAAATGATTTCAATGAAGAAGAGACTTCAAAACAGTAAGCTTGCATAATAATTAAATTCTTTAGACAACAATTGACCACACAGAGATTGAAAAGACGAGGCAACAAATCTATCTGGGCTGAAATATTTGAAAAAATAATGCAAAAATTTGCATACATGACTGTGTGCAAACACAGAGGTGTGCACATGTGCTCCTGACATAGGAAACTCGCGTATATGCGAGTTCACTTTACAGAAATAAGCATGTGTATATGATTGTAGAGAAAGTAAAGAGCATATACAAAGCTTTGCAAGAAAAAATAAAAAAACAAAGTCTGATCCAAAAGATCAAACTTGAGGCCTGGGACTCTAGTAGACCAAATAAGATTGTAATCGCAAGAAAAAAAAATACTGATCCCTTATTGAGAATGAACAACCCAAACTAGGAATAACAAGATTGTTATCCCAAGTGGAGTTGCCAATTCTGTTTCAAGTGAAAGCACCCTAGGGCTTTGGGTTAGAACCCCAACAGAGCAAAAGCAAACTACAACAAGAAATACTCAAACAACTCAAGAAAGATGCTTATATTATCAAACTACATAAGAGTGATTGTACCTGGATTTCCTTCGTTCGAGTAGGTCCCACAGGGTTCAGACCCTCTGCATCTCCCGATGTTATTCAAACATAAAAATCATTCAATTTGAGCATACATAGAAGTATATAAGTAAAGCATATTCACGAAATTGACTTTATGTCATATAAACAAATGATTGATGATACATCAAAATGACATTCCTATATGAATTAAAACATAATTTGATGCATAAACATAGTTAATTTTGGAAACAAGAAACATTTCTTTTATTGTAGTAAGCTATAAATAACATGGAGAGAATTCACCTAAGTCTTTCTCTGGCTCCAAGTGGAATCGTCCTCTGGATTCGTCCTATCCCAACCTTCAACAATCTTCTTCCATCACCAACACCATGATATGTAAAGCAAAAGGAAGTATATCTATAATCAAGGAAACAAGGGTTTATTGAAGCTTGGGGAAGTGCATGAGGCACAGGGATTCATCAGACTCAGCCAGGTATAATCTTAGTATAATAGCTCTATCTCTTCTCCCCCCCTAAGGCCTTCACATAGAGGTCTATTTATACCTCTCCCAATTACTTTTTTAGATGGGAAACAGTTGGGCCATAGGCACTAGGAGGTAATCAACAGGTAAAACCCGTGAACTCTGCCCAAAATTAAGGAAATTTAATTTTTTAGGTGTTTTAATACATATACATGGGTTGTGTATTGATTAACCACCGTGTACACGCTTCTATATCAAGGAAAAGTATCATATGGGGAATAAACCACTGTTTTTTATATATTTGGACCAAGTCTGGAAGGAGGGGTTGCCCTAGGCCATAAACAAAGCATCATATATACCAAGAGTGGTAAATGGTGCTATAACACTTGGCAACACATGATTTGATTGACGTTGTCCTTGATAGCTGGTCGACAGAATGGCGCACTACCTTAGACTTGACTGCGGGATCTAGCAAGACTGCCACACAACAGAATTAGGAAGAAGCCAAGCTGAAGATGGAGTAGCTGGTTGCGAAAAGAAGAAAGGAGGCCGACACTAAGACTAAACTAAAAATTTTTGACGTGCATTGTTATAGCTCCAAATATCACTCTTGGGGTTTGTTATGCTGCACTCATGGCCCAGGGCAACCCCTCCTTCCAGACCCGGTCCAAAATTTAAAAAACAGTGTTTTATTCCCTATACTCGACATTACCCTGAGCTAAACATGTGTATACGTGGGTCTGTGTATACCCAACCCGCATATATGTCTTGAAACACTTAAAAAAATTAAATCTCCTTAATTTTGGGCAGAGATCGCGGGTTTTACCTGCTGATCACCTGTTAGTGCCTGTGGCCCAACTGTTCCCAACGAATTCCCAAATAAAAAACTACTTTGGGAGAAGTATAAAAAGGCTTCAATGTGAAGGCCTAGAGGAGGAGAGAAGAGAGAGGAAGGTTATTATGCTGAGACTTCCCTGACCAGGTCTGAAGACCGTAGTGCCTCTTGCACTTCCCCCATTTACAGGAAACCCTTGTTTCCTTGTGTGATGATGTCCATCTACTACTTGACATATCATGGAGTAAGTCATGGAAGGAGTTTGTTAAGGGTCTGAGACTGGATGAATCCGAACGACGGTTCCGCTTGGAGCCTGCAAAAGGACGAATCAGGTGAAATTATTCCTTTCTGTACTTTATTTGTCTATAATAAAGGAAACAGTTGTCTTTGTTCCTGATATAAATCTTCTTCATGTTTATGATATCCATGTTATGATTCATATATGAAAGGTTGTTTAATTGTATAACTAACTACTTTTCAATATACTATGAAGATGATTTCTTTATAATGTTTAGTCCATATATTGTTGTACTTTCTGGAATTGATTGTTTTTCAGGTTGAAGGAGCAAAAGGAACTTCAAGAAGGGTTTGGACCGTGGAAGGCTCTTCCGAAACATAGGACCCCCAAGTACGCCCCTTATCATCTAGTTTGCTTATATTAGCATTATGGCTGTATGGAAAGTGTGTTTCTCTGTATAGACAACCTCTGCTCTACTAGGGTTTCAACCCAAAGACCCTAGGGGAATTTGTCCCTTAACAGAATTGGCGACTCCACTGGGGACAACAGTATTGTTGTTCCTAGTTTAGGTTTAATCAAGGGAATGAGGGCTCAGCTGTCTGTTTTCTTGCTGTTGCTGTGTAGTCTGTTCCTGTAGGAATTGTAAGTTTGGTCAGTTTCTTCAGGCTGTTTTTTTTTCTTGAAATCTTTTATATACACTATTTTTCTTGTTTACAGAAGTGTATATACGCATGTTTCCTTAAGTAAAACCGCGTATACGCAGGTTTCCTTAGGCTCAGTCGCGTATACACGCAACTGTACATCAATACAGTCACGTATATCTTGCAATTTTCAAGATTTTTTAAATCTTTTGTTTCTGAAGGTCTATCTGCTGGTTTGATTCAGTCCTGAATAGTTACTTTCTAGTGTCAGTTGTTAGTTTTACAGCAAGTATCTGATTTCAAATTCTCTCTAATTTTGGAAAGTGATGGTCATATTGGTTTTATTTGCAAGCGTCATCGTTTTGTCAAGCATACAAGATTTCTTGTTAGGAATCTTGGCTGCTCTGTTTTGTCAGAGCGGAAAGGCTGATCTCAGTCTTTGTGTCAAATCTTGTTTTGGTGACCTTTTGTGTTTGCACGTCAAAAATACATTTTTGTGACCATTTACTTTTCTTGTTTTAGAAAGTTGTTGATTGACACTTTCTTGAAAATTGTCTTTTTGATCTTTTGGTCCTTGTTGCCAAACCTCTCATTGTTGCTTTTGATTGTTAAAAGCATCTCAAAACACATCTTTTTTGTTGAGTTTTCATCCATTTTGTGTTGTCAGCTTGCAAAGTGTTTGGTACCGATTTTTCAATCATAAAGTTTCAGTTTTGTTGAGAGCACTTTTGAAAAGACATTTTTGTTTTTCTTTTGAAAAAAACTTTTTGAAAAACTTGGTTTTGATTCCTTGAACTTTGTTTTGATTTAGTTTCCTGTTAATGAATGAAAGTGCACTTTTGTTTGTGATGAAGCTTGTTTTAAGTGTTTAGACGAAATGAATGATAGTAACTCATATTCTATTAAACATTTTAAGTGACAGATTAGAAATTGATAAACAAGTAACTTTCATTTCTTGATTTAGAGTAGTCTTAAGTCTTGCATCAGCATGTACTCATTACATTAGGATAGATTTGCACATATTTTTAGGCATCCATAGTTTTGTTAACTTTTGTGAGTGTGAAGCGTGAATAAAAGAAAAGAAAAAAAAAATTGTTTTTTTTTTTTTGAAGTTCCTTTGAACCCTGTAGAAATTTCTTTTCATCAAAAAACGAAAACAAGTGCATTTGCATGTAGTTTGGTTTTTAATAATTTCTTTTGCGTCAAAACACCACTAGTTTCACTTCCGCTTATCCCTTGACTTAAAGAACAACCCATTTAAAAACAAGCGCTAACTAAAATATACTAGAACTTTTTATAATTGTCAAGTTAGACACACCAACAAGTTTTAGGATATTTTAGGGCCTTGGATTAGGCGAGTGGAGAGATAACTTGTTAGAAAATTATATATTACGGAGCAATGGAACACATAAAATATTGCAGAAATATAAACACAGAAAACGCACAAAACAAGAGAGACACAAATATACGTGGTTCACCCAGTTTGGGCTACGTCCACCCCGAACAGCCAGTCCTTCCTTTCTATTATCCAGCAAAATGAAGAGACACAACCTACAGCAAATCCGCTGTAATATCCTCTGTTTTCTCTCACAGTCTCACCTCTCTATTTCTCACTCACAGAATACACATGTATCACACACCTCAAATACAATACCCTCATACAAAGAGAGGGGTTGCCTTCTAGGGTAAAAACCCTAAACTAAACATAAGTTCTACCATCAGATCATCTGCCTAATGAACAACCTAGATTGACTAGAAATTACTATACTTTTACAGGGCAATTTTACAGCTGTTTTTAGCTTCGGGGGCGCTGCCCCCGAAACCCCCCGCCAAGGGGGGGCTCCCAAAGGTCGTAGCCCCCCCCCATGGACCCCCCTACAGCGAATATTTTACGGGCGGCGTTGCTGCCCCCATTTCGAACTGGGGTCCTATGTGGCGATGCCTTTGAATATAGAAGATAATCAGGCTCCACACCCAACAATCTCCCACTTGGAGACTGATTGTAGCAACTCCACCGCTGCTCCATTTGCTGGACAATGACTCCTCTTTGGACCTGGCTGTTTCTCATCTTCATCGTCATCCTTGAAGACCAACTGAAACTGAGCATATTCTCAGTTTCTCCCTGGTTACAACTTTTGTTAGCATATCTACAGGATTCTGGCTAGTGTGTATCTTTTCCAACTTCAACTCTCCATCTTCCAACACTGATCGTATGAAATGGTACTTGAGCTGTATGTGTTTAGTCCTGGAATGAAATGCTGAGTTCTTTGCAAGATGAATGGCACTTTGACTATCACTATATAACGTGCCCATATCATGCTCCTTACCCAATTCACCCATAAACCTTTGTAACCAAATCATTTCTTTACTAGCCTCTGTAGCAGCAACATACTTTGCTTCTGTTGTTGAAAGTGCAACAACACTTTGGATTTTTGAAACCCAACTGACAGTTGTTCCTCCAACAGTAAATACATATCCTGTAGTGCTCCTCCTATTATCTCTGTCACCTGCCATATCTGCATCAACATATCCTTGTAGGGAGATGTTTGAAAGACCAAAGCATAATGCTTGATTTGTGGTACCTTTCAAATATCTGAGAATCCATTTCACTGCCATCCAATGTTCCTTTCCTGGATTGTTCATGTACCTGCTTACAACTCCCACTGCATGTGCAATATCAGGCCTTGTGCAGACCATTGCATACATTAAGCTTCCAACTGCTGATGCATATGGAACTTTAGACATATAATCCATGTCTTCTTGGGTCTTTGGGCACATTTCCTTGCTAAGTTTGAAATGGCTAGCGAAAGGTGTACTAACTGGTTTTGCAATGTGCATGTTAAATCTTTTCAACACCTTTTGTATGTACTCATTCCGAGACAATGTTAATTTACGGTTTTTCCTGTCTCTAGTTATTTTCATACCAAGGATTTGTTTTGCAGCTCCCAAATCCTTCATTGAAAATGAATTTGCCAATTTTCTTTTGAGCACATTTATTTCCTGCATGTTAGATCCTGCAACAAGCATGTCATCTACATACAATAACAATATAATATAGCTGCCATCATTTTGCTTTTTCAAATAAACACAATGATCAGAGTGACATCTAGTATAACCTTGTTCAGACATAAACTTGTCAAATTTTAGATACCACTGCCTTGGAGCCTGTTTTAAGCCATACAAGCTTTTCTTCAACCTGCACACTAGTTTCTCCTTCCCTTTCACCTCATATCCTTGTGGCTGCTGCATATATATCTCTTCCTCTAAATCCCCATGGAGAAAGGTTGTCTTTAAATCTAACTGCTCAAGATGCAAATCTTCAGCTGCTACAAGACTTAAAATGGTTCTGATTGAAGTCATTTTAACAACAGGAGAAAATATTTTATCAAAATCAATACCTTTCTTCTGTGCAAACCCCTTTACCACAAGTCTAGCTTTATACCTCTGTTTTCCTCCATCTTCTTCCTTCAGCCTGTAAACCCATTTATTCTTCAATGTAGTTTTTCCTACAAGCAACCTAACTAAATCCCAAGTCTGGTTATGCATTAAGGAGTCCATCTCTTTTTCCATGGCTACCTCCCACTTCTTCCTGCTTTCAACCTGCATTGCTTCTTCATAACATTCGGGTTCACCGGAATCAGTCAACAATAAATAATATAATGAAGGAGAGTATCGTTCAGGGGGTCTACCTATCCTGGTAGATCTTCTAACACCACTTTCAGGTGTTTGGGATGCCTGTTGTTGTTGTGGTGGTTGCTGTTGTTGTGGTTGTTGATTATTATTATTTTCAGGCACCTTTCCTTTTTCAGTGATTTCATCAAGAACTGCGTATTCCTTGTTTTCCTTTTCCTATTTCTTTTCCTGCAACTGATTCTTATACAAAACCTTTTCATTGAATATTACATCTCTGCTCCTAATGATTTTGTGATTTTCGTAATCATATAAGCGATAACCAAAATCATTAACACCATATCCAATAAAGGTACATTTCTTTGACTTTGCCTCAAGCTTTGTTCTATTTTCTTTATCAATATGGAAAAAGGCCTCACAACCAAAAGGCTTTAAAATAGAGTAGTTTACCTTTTTACCTGTCCATGCTTCCTCTGGAACACCACCATCCAAGGAACTTGAAGGCCCTCTATTTATTAGATAAACAACAGTATCTATAGCATCTGCCCAAAACTGTAAAGGCAATCCTGCATGCAATCTCATGCACCTTGCACGCTCCATGATTGTTCTGTTCATCCTTTCTGACACACCATTTTCTTGTGGTGTTCTTGGAACTGTCTTCTCTCTGCGAATTCCATGCTCTGAACAGTACCTGTCAAACTCTTTGCTGCAATATTCACCTCAATTATCTGATCTAAGACACTTCAATTTCTTTCCTATCTCAATCTCAACCAAAGCTTTCCATTTCTTGAAAGTATCAAATACATCAGATTTATTCTTAATACAATAAATCCAAGTTTTTCTAGTTGCATCATCAATAAAAGTAACATAATAACGAGAGCCACCGAGAGAGGATACCTGAGCAGGTCCCCATACATATGTATGCACAAGCTCTAATTTTTCATTCTTCTTTTCTTTCCCAACTCTGAGAAATCTGACTCTCTTCTGTTTTCCATAAATGCAATTCTCACAGAAGTCCAAATCAACATTCTTCAAACCCGACAACAAATTCCTTGAGTGAAGAATCTTCATCCCCTTTTCACTCATGTGTCCGAGCCTATGATGCCATAATGCTGCATTTGCTCCTTTGGAAGTTAAAGCATTAACAGAGTTAGAAATACCATTGCATAAATACAATGTACCAACCTTTTCGCCTTTTTCTATTACCAGGGCTCCTTTGGTGACCTTCCAAGCTTTATCTGTGAAAGTTGTCACACAACCTTCACCGCCTAACTGCCCTGTTGAAATCAGATTTTTCTTTAGATCTGGAACATGCCTTACCTCCTTTAATAGCCATTGGTTTCCATTCTGATGTTTTACAATAACCTTACCCATTCCAACGATTTTACAGGGTTTATCATCACCCAGACGAACTTGTCCAAAATCTCCTTGAACATAGTCATGAAAGTATTTCTTATCAGGTGTGGTATGGAATGAAGCCCCTGAATCTACCACCCAGGAATCAGTAATATTTTCGAAAGAAAGAATCAAAGCATCTTGTAACACCTCACTTGTCACATTTGCTTCATGATTGTTTTCTTGTTGTGCATCTCCTTCTTTTCCCTTCCGAGATCTACAGTCTTTCTTTAGGTGTCCTTTCTTTCCACATTTCCAGCACACTATCCCCGATCTGGACTTGGATCTGCCTTTCCTTGATTTACTGCAATATCTTGAGCTCTTTCCTCTTTCCATTTTTCTTCCTCTAGACTCTGCACTCAAAGCATTTCCCGATGTCTCACCGGAGCTTTTCTGTCGCATTTCCTCGCTAAGGATAGCAACGACAACATCATCAAACTTTAAAGTACTAGATCCAGAAACGGAGTTACTAATGGCCATTACCAAACCATTCCAACTTTCTGGTAATGAGCACAAGAATAATAGAGCTCTAACTTCATCATCAAAGTTTACCCCTACAGAACTTAACTGACTTGTAACTGTATTAAAATCATTTAAATGGTTTGCAACAGATCCACCTTCCGACATATTCATATTAAATAACCGTTTCATGAGAAATACCTTGTTTGAGGCCGAGGGTTTTTCATATAGTTTCGACAACGTTTGCATCAAACCCTCTGTCATGGTTTCCTTCGAAATGTTGAAGGCGACTGATGCAGCAAGGCACAACCGTATTGTTCCGAGTGCATTTCTATCGAGAATGTTCCATTCTTCATCTTTCATACCTGTCGGCATCTTTGTTTTTCCGCCCAATGGTAGGTATAGATCTTTCTGATACAGATAATCTTCCATCTGCATCTTCCACAGCGAGAAGTTTTGGCCGTTAAATTTCTCAACCCTAAACTTACCATCTTCCGCCATTTCTCCCACTCGAACTAGGAACCCTTCTTTCCTGCGAGTTTATCAACCAAATAGACCTTCAGCTTTGATACCAGTTGTTAGAAAATTATATATTACAGAGCAATGGAACACATAAAATATTGTAGAAATATAAACACAGAAAACGCACAAAACAAGAGAGACACAAATATACGTGGTTCACCCAGTTTGGGCTACGTCCACCTGAACAGCCAGTCCTTCCTTTCTATTATCTAGCAAAATGAAGAGACACAACCTACAGCAAATCCACTGTAATATCCTCTGTTTTCTCTCACAGTCTCACCTCTCTATTTCTCGCTCACAGAATACACATGTATCACACACCTCAAATACAATACCCTCATACAAAGAGAGGGGTTGCCTTCTAGGGCAAAAAACCCTAAACTAAACATAAGTTCTACCGTCAGATCATCCGCCTAATGAACGGCCTATATTGACTAGAAATTACTATACTTTTACAAGGCAATTTTACAGCTGTTTTTAGCTTCGGTGGCGCTGCCCCCGAAACCCCCCGCCAAGGGGAGGCTCCCAAAGGTCGCAGCCACCCCCCCTAGACCCCCCCTACAGTGAATATTTTACGGGCGGCGTTGCGCCCCCATTTCGAACTGGGGTCCTATGTGGCGATAACTTTGAATATAGAAGATAATCAGGCTCCACACCCAACATAACTCTCCAAGGCTATTTAAATTGCCAAACATAGGAGTCTGAATAGTGAGTGAAAATCCAATAGCATTTAGGAGACCAGGCAAGCTCCGGATCTGGGAGTTAAGCATGAGGGTTATTGAAGATAGGGAAGAGAGATACCCCCTCTCCTACTTGTTGGATCTAACCTCAAGACTGTTCCGCGTGGCTTCTGATACGATTTGGTAACCTTAGTTGCTACTCCTAGGGATCTATGCAGGTGGCTGCGAAGGGGAATCCTGTGGTACCTAAGGTCGATGTTGGATCACTCTCAACGGTACTACTGGAGGGCACGCTTGTGAAGATTGGGGGCTTGCACTGGCGCAGGCTATTGTTAGGAGGTCAGCGTAACTTCCTCTGTTACCTTCACTGATAGGACTGGGCCGTCATTATCCCAGACTATCTTTGGAAGGCCCCTTACTTCACTTTCTTGTATTTTGGTGTCTGGTCCTCATCACCCAGAGCGGAAATACTTGAAATTTTTTTGACTGGCTGATATATTTTAGGGACTTTTTAGTGTGTGCTCTGTGCTCCTAGTTGGCCTAGCTTTCAATTTTTTGAGTCTTTAGCTAGATCTTAATAAAAAATTCAAAGTGGCTGACCGATCACCTAGACGGTCTTGAAGACTTCGTGGTCTTTCACCACAAAGTTTAGAACCTTCTCCCAAAAGGTGCAGAGGTAATACTGCTGGTGGGTTTCAACCCGTGGCAGCTGACGCATCGGGGATTGATCCTCCTCTCACGGGCATTAGTGTTTAGAATAGGCCTGGTACTTCTACAAAACAAGAGAGGAACACTCCAGTTCTTTCTCGAGTTCTCTTTCAGACGGAAGATAACATAGAAGTAGAAGAAGTTCAATAGTCATTAGCGGCTCTAAATTCTCCCTTACCTTCTAGTTATCCAGAAGTATTATGATATGTTGGGACTCCGATGCATAGACTGTCAAGTCCAGGTCACACTACGCACTTACCATCGATGACCACTACTGGAAGCATGGCTTCTACTACAAGTGCTACAACTATGCAGACTCCAACATCAGTACAAGGGGGAGGAACCATTTCCATCCCCTCTGCATCTTTATTTGGGTCTTTTGCTAGCACATCTTTTGTTGGGTCTACTTCCATTCCTTCTACAAGTGGAAATTCCGAAGCCAATGCTTTTAGTACTGGATTCTTCCCATTTGGCACCCATTCACAGGATATTCCATCAGTTCTGTTTAGTGCCTCCACATCCATGATGGGTGGATCAGATTCATTCCAGGGTTTTCCTTTCGAAAGTGGTCATATACCACATTCCAACCCAACAGTAGGATCTATGCCTTTTTCTTCTATAGGACAAAGCAAAAATCCTTTCCAAGGTTGGACTAACCCTGCGGTTAGCGGCATAGGAACTGGAAATCCGTTTTTCAGCCAACAAGGGAGTGGGCTGCACTCCACAGTTAGTTCATTTCGAAGTATTCCTCCCTTAGCTACTGCTTGGAATCCTTATCAAGGGTTATCCACTCCTTATAATCCTTTAGGAGGAAGCTTCGCCGGTCATGGAGGTTTTGCGGCCAGAGTTGGTCAAACTCTGAGTTTTTCTGGATCAAAAGGTCTGCCTTTTGGTTTAGCTGGTTCTATGGGTTACTTTGGGTAGCCTGGTGCCTTCCAAAATCCAGGCCAATCTTTTCAAAACTTTGGGAGCTCCGCCCAGATAGGGTGGAACCCCTAAGGTCCTCCTAGGCTTCCTTTTCTGGCAACTTTGAACTTGCTAGATCTCATGAAATTAACAAATGATATAATCAAGTACGACCCGGCTTGGCCTCCGGTACCAACCAAAATCTCTTCGGAAATTCCAAAATTCAAAGGGAAGGGCAGTGAAGACCCTGGCGACCATGTAACCACATTCCATTTGTGCTGCTCATCAAACTCCCTTATTGATGACTCGATTAGGTTGAGACTTTTTCAACGCACCTTTCCTGGTAATGTGGCCAAATGGTATATAGAGTTTCCAGGGGGTAGCTTTACATCTTTCGCTAACTTAGCTAATACTTTCTTAAACCATTTCTAGTTGCCCGTCCGTTATGATGTCGGAACTTAACTTCTGGCCAATTTTCGTCAGGACACGACAACTCACATTCTGACCATATTCAGGAATGGAGACAAAGAAAGAGGCTCATCAAAGCCGAGATTCCTCCAGAATACCGTCTTGAATGGTTTTTGAAATCTTTACAACCTAAAATCTCTAAGGATGTCTCCATGTCTGGAGTCTATTTTGAGGAGCAAGCTATTTTTAGGGCCCAACAATTAGAATTGATTTACTCTTAGTCTGGGATCCTTCAATCTTGCCATATGCTCCTGGGTCTAAGGTTGATATAGCCAAGTCGAAGCCAGGCCCCCATGCGGATGGTATCGTTGGATCGGTAGGCACAAATGCAGTGAACTTATTGAGTCAATTGCAGCAGTTGTCTTTACAAACTGCTTCTAACAACCAAGTCACATCGTCTAACCCTTCATCTTCCCAACCCTCTTCAGTCAATGCTGTCCAATCAACCAACCCCAAAGGAAATCAAAATTCCAATGGGAAGAAGAAAGGACGAGGTAAGAAAAAGAGTCAAGATGGGAAGACTGATGCAAATAATCCTGGTAATAATGTTGGTGGTGGTAGAAATGAGTCTAAAAACAAAGTCAACTTTCCATGAAATTTATGCGGTGGAGACCATTTAACTCACCTCTGCCCCAAGATTGAAGATGCTCAGTGCTTGTTAGGGCAGCAAGGGACTTCTAGTTCTCAAGTTGTGTTAACCAACCCTTTTCCCCAAGGGCAACAACTTCTTGCTGGCGTGAGTTCAAACCCTGGAACCTTTGCAGGGGGCAACCAGGAAGGGGAAAAGTCATCAAATGTTTTCATGATGGGTTCCAATGTCCATGTGGCCACTCAGTCACGTGATTAAGGTGAAGCCGAAACTTCCAAGGACAAAACTACTCCCGGAAATACCGACCTTCATATTGAGCGACCCCCTGTCGAGACTATACCACAGATACCGAAAGGTTCCGCTAAACACGTGACTATCAACCCTAATCTTAGGGTAGCCTAGAATTACTCCATTCTTGAGGATCTGGCTTAGAGTCCATGTGCTATGTTCGTTTTAGAGGTTCTCCAGTCATGTCCTGCTCGAAGAAGTTCCTTGCTATCGGCAATGGGGGCAGCGGATCTAAACAATTCCTTAGCTCTCACTTTTGATATGAATAATTTCAAAAATAGACTTCCTCATCATATCGCTTTCCAGATAAAGTCTACCTACCGAAAATCTAATATTTTTCGAACACTTATAGATGAGGGAGCTTCCATGTGTGTCATGTCTATGTCATGTTGGAAGGCCATTGGATCACCTGCGGTTTCACCTACCCTCTTGACAGCGTTTGATGGTCATTCTCATAGGCCATATGGGATTATCCCAGCCTTTCCTATATGTGTTGGAGGGAAGGTCATTGATATCGAAGTAGAAATCATTGATGCTAACCTAGACTACAATCTCCTCCTAGGAAGGAACTGGGTATATGAAATGGACGTCGTCGTTTTGACTCTGTTTCATGTCATTTGCTTTCCTCATGAAGGGAAAATCGTTAAGGTTGATCAATTGGATTATTCTTCAGTTGATCCTCGAGCAACTTCAAACTCTACTGTTCCATTAGTGGATAACCCCTGTCCGCCTACTGAGAATCTAGGAGTCGGGATGTACTCTTCATTGATGGGTATGTTTGATCTCCCCCCTCCTACGGCAAGAATAGATACAATTTCATCCTCCAGGGACCCTTCACGGAAAGAGTTTGTTCAAGCTCATTATTTTTCGGATCTTGGACCCTTATCTTCATCTGTGACGACATCATATGACGGCGAGGTGGGTGAAATAGAATCTTCTACATTTGTAGCAGAGCTTAGATGTGAATCTACTGATGACCCTGTAAACGATCATCCTACTCCTTCCTCAGAGAATGAGTTAGATGGTGATGTGGCTCATATTCAGACCCTCAATTCCACTTCTACATTGGATTGCTTGGATATTGTTTTTCCATCTGACGAAGTGATATTCGAAGCAATGACGGCTGTAGATCGACCTTTGGAAGATTTACATCATCGTTCACATTTTCGTCCTCCCTTACATGAAGTCGAATCTAGGTCCTCCAGTTTGACTAGCGATGTTTGTACGGTTCCTTTGGCTCCAACACAGTCATTCATCAAAGGAATTATATTGATTGGTTCGATAATTGTACCAATAAACATCCCCAGGAGCAAGCAAGTGGAGCCTCCTAACGGGCTCTACTTGAAGAAGTACTTTGCTTAGCAACTAGGCATTGGCTTCTTTGTACATTATGTATATTTGTACATATCTCATAGAGGATTTTTGATATCGACACTTTTTGGTCTAATGTGGCAGGTGTTGATGGATGACTTTGTCTATTTTGGATTCGCCGATGGTGCTAGTCGGCACACTCGGAATCTCGCTTCCATAGCTTGGGTACTCTACTATCCAACTGGTCAATTGATGGTATCAAGGGGTGTATGCATCAGTCCCACTTCAAATAATATGGCTGAGTATACTACCGTCATTAATTTACTATCTGAGGCAATTTCTTATGGAATCGACTCGTTGGTAGTTTATCTTGATTCACAATTGATAGTGTCGCAATTGAATAACATTTATCGGGTAAGGGATCCATGTTTATATCGCCAGTATTTAAGGGTGAGGTTGTTGTAAAGATAATTTACTTATATTAATTATTTGCACATTCCAAGATCTCATAATCGGTTAGCTGATTCTATCGCTAATCAGGCATTAGACTGGCACATTAATCATTCATCACAATAAAATCAAGCATCAAAAAGTCGAACTGTGTATATATATATATATATCATAAAACATCTCGAGTGTATATAAGTCTGTCCAAAAAAATATACGAAATTTGGACTCAAATGCCCATAATCATGTCTAGTACATCTAGTGTCCCGACTCAGGATGAGCGGCTAAGGAGGTAGCTATCGCATTGGCCACACGCCGAAAAGTGTGAACCCAGTCACGTGGCATGCCAACAACATGATGCTACATATCCTCAGGAAGATCCTCTACCGCCGCCATCGGTACCCCGTGAGTGAGTCTCACCAAGTGCCGTTGGACGGTGTGAAGTAGTCGCTCTGTGTCTATAGTTGCCTCTTCAGCCCTTCGACCGCGACACCTGTGCCGTGGGAAATCATCTGGTCGTAGCAACCCAATATTTGGAACATGATCATCATATTAGTCATTTGAATCCTATCAAATTTGTTTTTCAAAATTCATTATTATATTTTAAAAATCCAAAAAAAATCATAAAATCAAAAAATACTTACCAAGGTCGCCCCATGTTGCGGTCGGTGGTAATGCTAGATTAGGATCTCCTCGGAAATCCAACCCAGCATAAGGGTAGTCATCTATGGCGATGATCTGCTGAACCCACCATGAAAAAAATTCATCATCAAATGCAGTCTGTGGGACGCCTCCACCCGCTAGACATTTCATCAGGTCGGCCCACTTGCCCATGCGTGGATCTCGTGGGTGCTGATGGAAATCGCTACCCTAGGGCAGAGTGCAGGGACCCTCTCAAAAACGAAAGAACACAAAATAGTTCCATATCCAAAGTTTTTGGTCTATCCTCTCTTGATGGAAGTAAGCTGGCTTTCCAAGCTGGCCAGAAGAGGAGTACACTAGTCAAACACGGTGGTGAGACAGTCCACCGCTAAGCTCATGGTTAGCTGTGATGCCTGGTGCAGAGAATCTGATCCGTTCACTCTAGCTATGGTGAACAGGATTATCCTCAGCAATAGACTCTCCACATGTGTGATGGAAATCTGACTTCCAACCCTTTTTGGATGTCTTAGGCAATAGATATGTACGTAGTCTTCGATCGAGACACTGCCTTGTGTCCTGCCCCTGGAATGTACTACCTCTCCCCTTCGAAAAAGGCCCGTGATGAAGTAAATGTCATCCACTTCCATCTTGAGTGGCATCTGGTCAACCATGAATGCATCATCATTGATACTCCAGTAATCAATGAGCATCTCAAGCAGACGTGTGTTTGCTTTCATATTTGGCAATTTGAAGAATTTTAGCGAACCACATCCCCATAGGGCATCCAAAGCATCAGTATCATTCATGACCTCATCATCCATTGTGGTATGCTCTCTTTCTCGCCAAGTGACTGACATCTTGAAGAAAAAATGATTTTCAACCATTATTTTTTTTGTTTAAAATGTTCACGGCGTATACGCGGGTCCCTTTGCACACAGTCACGTGTAGGGCCCGTGTGTACGCGGGTTTCATATTTCCAACCCACGTATACGTTGTGGTGAAATTTTTGACAAAGAATCCAATGGTAAAACATAAATTAAAAATTCTAAAACTAGTCACAATTGATTGCAAGTCAAGTATAAGAGTTACCTGGGGATTTTGGAAGAATCTGAATGGTTGAATTTGGCATATGGAAAACTTGCTTCTTTTGCTCCACTTCTATACTCTCAAACTCAAATGGTGAAAATGGTGAGTCCAAAAACTCTTTTATAGGTTTTGAAAGTGCAAAATTTTTTCAAAATTTTAGTTTGTTTGGCCTCATGTAACTTTTAACTTGGGAGCTTGGAATGTCGAGAATGGTTTGATTTTCAGGACATTTTGGACGTTTTTCGATAGTTTCGAGACGGTTCCATGACTGCTGACTCGTGATGGCAGGTATCATTTTCTGACTGGCATATAAGTTAGGGAAGCAATTTTTTCCATTGCATTATGCATACTAGCCTCCATCTGTCGATACATTTGCCATAGGGTCGATCCCATCGTGTTATGGTTCGTAAGCCATCTTCACTCGCCGATTTTTTAAATCATGACAGGATGGTAGAAGCCATCCTTTACATGGGCATCATAGTTAGCACCTCACTAACATTTGGTGCCCATGCTGCTCTGATCTGAGTAGGCTCGGGAGTCCTCTGTAGTCCCGCCATGACTTATGCGATGAAGATTGATTCCTCTTTGCTTCTTCGTTGTTGTTCTAGCCTTATATCCTTGAGGCTCCTTTGTGTTGACTTGAACTACTGCATCGCATTTTGACCATTTGCACCTTTTGGCCTTTAGCCAGCTTCACTTGGACTCGTGTTTAAGCCAACTTTTGACCATGAAGACTGCAAAATCAAACTTGCATACCTTTAACTTCTACAACTTGACACACCTTGACCCGTGGAAGGAACACACCTTTGAGTGTCATTGACCAATTTTCACTTCCTTGAATTTGAGCATAGGAATGTTCCAATCCCAGGAACTAGATCATCTGTTTCACCGAAACTCGTTCCTTCCACTATACTATAGCATTCTTTTATTCTTTTTGCAGCTTAAAAGAAAAAGACAAAAATTATATATTCCAAAAAGAGTGGAACGAGACAATATTTCCATTTATTATTAGCAGCCACAGTCAGTCGTGTCGCCCTTGAACAAAGCACTCAAAAGCAAAGTCTCCTCCGTTTGGGCAGGATTTAGTTTGACTTAGGTATGCCTTAACCTTGTTATTGAGTCAGTTCTCCCCCGATTGGTTATCTCTTCCAATCATATGGAGGGTTCGTTTGTGCCTCCTGCATGACGAACTTATATAAAGTCATCATATGCTACCACATAGTCACATTGAGTCGTGCTCTTGTTCAAGGGAGGCCTCTCTGCAGTGTCTCTTGACTCATTTTTCAGTCGGCCATCCCTGGTTGTCAGTATCATGTCTATTATCACATCAGCTATATTGGTCCTTTAGTTGTGCCGGTTTGAGAAGGTCCCCATTTGTTGCGTGTGGAGCATGATTGTTCAGAGGTCTTTGTTTCAGCCGGATGTATACCCTAGGAAGTTTGTACACCCCTCCACGTGGGGGGGTACGGGGGGGACTTGTCCCCCCCGTGGGGGTCCGAGGGGGCCGATCCCCCCCGGCTGGGGGGTTCCGGGCCAGCGGTCCCCCGGCGGGGGCTCGGGGGCAGCACCCCCGAAGCTAAAAACAAATGTAAAATTGCCTTGTAAAAGTATAGTAATTTCTAGTCAATCTGGGCCGTTCATTAGGCAGATGATCTGACGGTAGAACTTATGTTTAGTTTAGGGTTTTTTTCCCTAGAAGGCAACCCCTCTCTTTGTATGAGGGTATTGTATTTGAGGCTGAGATACAGATGTGTATTCAGTGAGCGAGAAACTGAGAGGTGAGACTGTGAGAGAAAACAGAGGATATTACGATGGATTTGCTGTAGGTTGTGTCTCTTCATTTTGCTGGATAATAGAAAGGAAGGACTGGCTGTTCGGGGTGGACGTAGCCCAAACTGGGTGAACCACGTATATCTGTGTCTCTCTTGTTTTATGCGTTTTCTGTGTTTATATTTCTGCAATATTTTATGTGTTCCATTGCTCCATAATATATAATTTCTAACACCATTGACTTCTTGCTGGCGGGTCTTGTCCTTATCGACGATGACATCTTTCTCTGAGGATAGGCCTAGAGCTACACCATGGCCCTATTTTCATTATTGATAGGTCACCTTGTGCTTAGCATCGATTAGTATCATGGGTCTTTGACTAAGTGGTTTCCCTTGTGTTTGACATCAGCTTACATTATCACACATTGGGATTCGTGCAGTACCTTGGTTTCCATTTGACCCTATTGGTGGATGCCTTGCCTCTGTCTCAGCTTTCATTACTGGTTGGTTTAGAGGGTTTCTGTCATGTGCTAGCCACATCTTGTGTATGCTGGAAACGTACTTCGGTCGGGTTACTACATCTCTTTCATTTGATTCCTTCCACATTATTGGCCTATGGGTTACACTCGCGTTAGATTGATGAAGGATGCCTTAATGCCTTCCTTCTAGCAGATCTTTCCCTATCGATTTCGACTCATTGCTCTAGGGCAAAGATCTAGGGTCCATTTGGCAGTACCTTGGGGTTTGTAGACATTATTGACAGATCCTTCGCTATCGACAGTGGGAAACCATCATTATCTCCTGATCAATAGATTCTTTGTCCAACTCCAGCTCATCTATTCACACTTGTTAGATTGTACTGGGTACCTTGATGCTCATTTTTATTATCGGTGAGTAGTCTCGTGTTTGTTAATGGTATACATCAATGACCGGTAATAAAACGCTTTCTCACATGGTCGACTTCAGATCATTTATTCCCATGGTGTAGAAATGTACCACGGCGGTCGGTGAAGACCTCAGGTTGCATCAGCGTTCATTGGTTCACTTGATAGTAGCTCCTGTTGCTGCTAGTTGATACCACCCCACATTATATATTGCAGTCATTCATGGTGACATTCTATATGCTGGCCCCTGAGTTTACAGTGTAGTACCATCCTATTCCATCATGTTCAGTTGGTACCTTTGTGATCAGTCTCTGATATCAGTGATCTGGTTCATCCTTCAACATCATTGACATTCTTATATGTGATATTCAAACATGTACTTGTTCGATCATGATCAGATGATCCATTATGTTTTTTCCAGTTCTTTATACTTGTATACTTAGTGGATCCGCTTGTACTTGATATGCGGACATGCTTTACTTTTTCTAAGCATGGGTATGCCTGCCTCAGACAATGTTTCTTTCTGATCTCCTTTTATGGCTTGGCAGGCTGAACTCTGGTGAAATCCTTCTTTGTTTTGGTAGATTTCCTTTCCATGTACCTGCTTAATACATTTCGGCCATCATGTACCCCTTCTGACCTCATATATTAGGGGGAATTTGTTATAGCTCCAAATCTCACTCTTGGGGTTTGTGATGCTGCACTCATGGCCCAGGGCAACCCCTCCTTCCAAACCTGGTCCAAAATTTCAAAAACAGTGTTTTATTCCCTATACGCGACATTGACCTGATCTAAATTCATGTATACGTGGGTTTCTGTATACCCAACCCACGTATATATCTTAAAAGACTTAAAATAATTAAATCTCCTTAATTTTAGGCAGAGATCGCGGGTTTTACCTGTTGATCACCTGTTAGTGCCCATGGCCCAATTGTTCCCAACGAATTCCCATCTAAAAAACTACTTTGGGAGAAGAATAAAAAGGCTTCAATGGGAAGGCCTAGAGGAGGAGAGAAGAGAGAGAAAGGTTATTATGCTGAGATTTCCCTGACGAGGTCTGAAGATCCTAGTGCCTCCTACACCTCCCCCATTTACAGGAAACTCTTATTTCCTTGTGTGATGATGTCCATCTACTACTTGAGATATCATGGAGTAAGTCATGGAAGGAGTTTGTTAAAGGCTTGAGACTGGCCAAATCCAGAGGACGGTTATGCTTGGAGCCTGCGAAAGGACAAATCAGGTGAAATTATTCCTTTCTGTACTTTATTTTTCTATAATAAAAGAAACACTTGTCTTTGTTCCTGATATAAATATTCTTCATGTTTATGATATCCATGTTATGATTCATATATGGAAGGTTGTTTAATTGTATAACTAACTTCTTTTCAATATACTATGAAGATGATTTCTTTATAATGTTTATTCCATATATTGTTGTACTTTCTAGAATTGATTGTTTTGCAGGTTGAAGGAGCAAAAGGAACTCCAAGAAGGGTTTAGACCCTGGAAGGCTCTTTCCAAATGTAGGACGCCCAGGTACGCCCCTTATCATCTAGTTTGCTTATATTAGTATTATGGTTGTATGGAACATGTGTTTCTCTGTATAGACAACCTCTGATCTGCTAGGGTTTCAACCCAGAGACCCTAGGGGAATTGTCCCTTAACATGCATGATCGTAAAATGTACTTTTGACCACAAAGAATACTTTTATTTGTTTTTCAAGCTCTGTTAAACATTGTAAAAGGAACCCCCCTAGAGTCCTCTTTCAGATCTTTTCAGACTCTCAAAGTATGAAAATATTGTCGGCCGCTTGTCCTTTTCATCTCGTAAATGGGGTTGAAATGAAATCTTCTCAGTATAAGTTTAACCCTTTTCCATACTGAGATAGATTACTTACAAAAAAGGTATTCGTTGATCGAACATGGTCAATAGGTTCTCTCTTGTATTATTTTAAGACTTTTTAGACTTGAGAGACAAATTTACGAAAAACAACTTGTGGAGTTTTCTTTTGTTCCATTTTCAAACTCTCTAAATATGAAAAGGACCGAGTTTTCATTTTCGTTAAATTCGTTAAAGCATAAAATAGTGACAAACTTGTCCATCATGACAAGACTGAGTTTTAGCTTCGCTAGACTTGTTAAAACATCACATAGCGATGGATTCACCTAAAGGGTAGAATTATAGATCAAGCATATGTTATCCTCCTCAAGCTTATTAAAAATTAAATAGGTATTGGTCAGCCATGACTAGGGAAAATGGGAAAAGGGATAAATCACTTTATGATAGCAAGTCTCTCTTAACACTTTCACTTCATCTCTAGACTATTTGGGTTGGGTTATCTGCTTGATGGTTATCATACCTATGGTCTATAAAACCATCGATCACTTTGGTTTTGGGTCAATGTTTCCAATTCATTCAGTGTTGCCAACATGTTCAAGAGAAGTCGCTCAATAAACTTCATCCTTTGCAATTCTCATAAACCTTCATTTTCATGACTGTCATTCGTGAACATTGTGTCATTAGTCACATTCTGTCTTCAAAATCATTACACTCGTTTTGTGTCATTGATGGGGGATACATCAAGGCCCTCCTGTGATGAGCCTCTTCTTGTCGACATCAACACATTATCCAGGAAGTTGACTTAGAAATACCCTTCGAGTACCTTGAGGCTTGCATACATCAATGGCAAGTTTCTCGCTTCCAGCGACATGTTGACATCACAGGCCTTTGACCGAAAGACTTTGTATGGTGTTCGACATCAACACATGTATTCACACCATGAAAAATGTACTGTAGTACGTTGAGAATCATTATCATTATTGGTGATTTCTCTTGTGTCTGTTAACATCTTACATCATTGGCTGGTAATTAGACATTGTCTCCCCATGTTCGACTTTAGATCACATTTTCACATGGTTAGTGTTGAAAATGGCAACAAGAAATGCTAAAACTAGAAGTGCTAAAAATAACATTTTGGGTACCAGTGCTGGATTGAGCAACATGGAATGAAAAATGGAAGTGCTAAAAATAGAATGCTATTTTTAGCAGTTCAAGATGGATTCCTATTTTAGTCAGTCCCTGGACTAAAAATAGGAAGTAAAATTCGAATTTGATATTAACAGTAGTTTGAAAATTAATTAATTAATTCATCTTGAGTTAATTAGTTAAGGAAAATAATACTTGAAGTCCATGTGAGGACACGCAACAGTTTATCTATTAATTGAAGAATTTATCCATTAGTTAAAGAGATAAGGATGAGTTCTAATTTGAGTAGTAATTAGTTGGCTCAGTTAACAAAGTCAAGTCCAGTTAGATTGATTTAAATAGTTTGTTTAAATTAATGTGAGTTTAGTTAGTTAATGCTTGCATGCATGTAACTACTGCACTTCAGATAACTAAATATTCTCTCATAAATAACCCACGCATGTCAGTTCAGAGAAAGGCCAAGTTGAGATCAGAGGAGGGATAATGGACTATCAGTTGGATGGATTTTTCCTATAAAGGAAAATCATCCAAGCAGAAGGGTCAATGTTCCTTGAGGATTGTGCAGTTTTACAGGGTGTGAGATCAGTGTGAGAGATCAGTGTTACACTTGGTAATAGGAGGATCACCCAGGAAAAGCTGCGCAAGGAAATAGGAGGCTTGGAGGGTAGAGGAGAAGGCTTAGGAGAAGTCTTGATTTCCTGTGAGCATCCAGGAGGATTTCACTGAGAGCTGGCTAGTTTTGAGAGCTAAGGCTTTGTGTAATCCTGATGTATTTCCACCTTCATCTGTGAGGATTGTACTAAGAGCTGGCTAACTATGTGAGAGCTAAGGCTTTGTATAAATCCTATGTATGATAATACAGAGAGTGGGGTTTTAGCTGAGGCTTTCCCCAGGTTATATATTCTATGTTATGTGTGATTGATTTCTCCATATCAGTTATATGCATTCTTATTGATGTTGCTCATGTTCGATTAAGCTTCCACTAAATTGGTTGTAGAAGTAGATCATGTATTTTGCTTTAGTATATTGCATTATCAGGTGATCTACAGTGGGAATTTCTATAGTTAGACTTGTACTTGAGAAAATTATTGGATGAGATAGAGGACCCCAGATCTAGTTTCATCCATTCGGGCTGCGATTTCAGGAGAGTACTAAATCATCTGTATGATGGCTTTAGACAGGTAGTCATCTTATCATGGATCTACATCTGTAGACAACTATCTGATTTATGTACATGTAATGAAAAGTTTATATACTGAGCATGGGTATTCCTTCCCTCAGCAATTCATGAAAAATTAAAAGATATCATGATATTATGTATTGTAATTGATGCAGGTCACCATCTACTTTAGATCCTCCTCATCACATCATAAAGCATATCACTCAACATTATCATTTTTGACTTCATGCTTTAGGGGGTAGCCATTACAGGACTATTTGGGCACATCACTCCCAACAATCAAGTCAGTGTAAATAGGGTCTATTAAACTCTAATTCAGTTTCTACATGCCCCAGACATGCCACCTCATTGAGTACTTTCATCCATAAGAGTTTCTGACTTCAAACCCTGCTAAAGTGCTTCCTTGGGTCACCAGTGCACCCCTAGTCAAGGGTTGTTGGCTTGTGGGTGCCTAACCTAGGTTCGAAGTTAATTAGCCAAACAAATCCCAGTACTACTGGCCCTTTTAGCAACAGTCTGCAGAGCGCGGATTGTGGTTTCACCCAAAGTAGTATGGGACTGAGCCTCCCAATATTTATACAATCCCATGGTTTGCGGACCATGGGTAGGTCTATTCGGCCGATATTACATTACAAAACTAGGGCGGACAACCCTATGACTCTATTATGACTTCATGCTCCATGCCCACAATTCGTGGAGATTTACAACAAGATTCAGTCAAAACATAGGATTTAAGCCCCAAAACATGCCTTCGGGGGGATTCCATGCCCAACAGGCCCCCAACACAAACATCGTGACTCGCCCTCGAGTCACTCTGTCAGCGTGACGATCTTGGCATGGATTCCCTCCAACTATTATTGAACTGCGCGGAGGTCAATATCACACTAAGTCACTACTTATTGGATTTGTTGCATACCCTGTTCCAAGACCTTTGTGTTAGGAGTGCTTCTTTGCATCAATATGTGCATCCCTTGCATGTGTGCGAGCTTTCCTACGATTTCTGCTGTGATGGTCAAGGCCTCGTTGATCCAAGTCTGAACATGCACCTTGAGGACTACTTCCTTATGTTGTTCCGCATCCAGCTGCTCCTTCAGTGCTTTAACCTACTGCATCTGTGCAAGCCTCTGAGTGAGGACCACCGTTTGTGTAGCTCCTTGAACACTATCATACTGCTGTTGCAGTTCTTGCACCTCTATCTCTAAGTGATGGATGATGGGGTCCTCCTGAAAATTTGAGAGGACCTCAAGTGATTCCTCCAACATACTGGTGCAGTCTTGCACTGCACCTCCAATTTCCTCCAATCCCATTGTGATAGTGCTAGCGCACTGTTCTCTGACTTCCAGGGTAGTGGATGGCTGCGCCTTTAATCGCAACTCCTGTTATGCTCTTGACCTATGAGAAGATACCAAAATATCAAATATGCGAATAAATATACCCAGAACAGAGAACAATAAGAAATAATAACATGTATTTTATTATTCAGAAAGGAAAGCAATGTTCACTTGCCTCTTTGAGGGGGAAATCTCTAATAGAGCTGGGCTCAATTAAAAAATAAGACATGATGCTCCTCAAGGGGAGTCTCCATCCTTTATATAGGATTCATACATGCATACCATGGGTCAATACCATGGTTCTTATTAATACCATCTATCTAATACCATGGCCCATTTGCAACTAACTGTGGTCCCTTCTTTAAATGCGAGTCAACCACTTACAATTATTAATATGGGCTTTATTGACACTTTAACTAACTATAACTATGACTTGACCCTATTACATTAATAAGGGGGTTAGGGTTGGGCCCTAACATGCCCTCCCCCATAAAAATAGCCTTGTCCTCAGGGCTGAAGTTGTGGAAATTGCTGAAGAACAGTGGCTAGTTCCTAGGTCACATCTTCTGGAGAGGTGTCTTTCCACTTGACAAGGACTTCCTTGATTGTGCGGCCACGCAGGTGCCATTCTCACTTGTCAAGAACCTGTTCAGGTTGAAGCTAGATTGAACCTTTTTCATCCAATTCCGGTAGACTAGTTTGAATTCTGCAATGGTTCCCAATCACTTTCTTAAGGCATGAGACATGGAAGACGGGTGGATTTTTGTAGTGGGTGGCAAGGATAGCTTGTAGGCTACTTCTCCGATGCGCTGAAGTATTTGATACGATCTGTAGAATTTTGGAGATAATTTCTGATAGCCCTTGTCTTTGAGTGATGTTTGCTTATATGGTTGCAGCCTCAAGAATACCTAATCCCCTTCTTGAAATTTTCACTCTGAACGATGTTGGTCTGCTTGTTGCGTCATGTGATTTTGAGTTTGATGGAGATTCTCTTTGAGGTGGGCTAGCATGGTTGCATGATTCTGTAGGAGTTGATCCACTACTTGCACCTTCGAGCATCCCTGGATATAAGAAGTAGGCGAAGGAGGGAGTTGACCATAAATTGCTTCATATGGAGTCATTTTGGTGGTGACATGATAGTTAGTATTATACCACAATTCGGCTAGAGGTAACCACTGTACCCATAGATGTTGCTTTTTTGAAGTGAAACACCTGAGGTAGGTCTCTAGACATTTGTTGACTGCTTCAGTTTGACCATTAGTTTGGGGATGATAGGAAGTACTAAGTTGTAGTTGCATACCTTGTATCTTGAAGAGTTCTAGCGTTATTGGTCAAGATTGGGTCCTGAACAGACGCAATGGAAGTGGGCATGCCATGTAATTTCAAGATCTGGTCCATGAAAGATTGGGCCACCAAAGTTGGTTGTAAACGGGTGGGGTAGGGTGAAAAAATAAGCATACTTAGAAAGTCTGTCCACAACCACCATGATGAATGACTTGTTGCTTGACTTCGGAAGACCCGTAATGAAATCCATAGAAACCTCTATCTAGATTGAGGCAGGGATGGGTAATGGCTGTAATGTGCCTAGGGATTTGACTGTTTCTCCTTCGTGGCACTGACACACATCACACTCAGCTACAAACGTAAGAATGTCCTTTTTCATGCCTGTCTAAAAGAATGAACGTCGAGTGTGAGCATAAGTCTTCTAAAAGCCTAAATGGCCTGCAGTGGGAGATGAGTGCAACTCTTCCAAAATGTGACTTTTAAGGGTGGATGTTGGTGATATCATTACTTTTTCCTTGTAGCGAAGAATCTCATACTGCTAAGAGTATCCCGTTGTGGAATTTGGATCCGCCTACAATTTATTAATGAGTTGGGAGAGCAAATGATGAGAAAACCTTTCCTTGTGAGCCTCTTCAATCCACTCTAGAATGGGAACAAAGATTGCTAGCAGGGTGCTTTCTCCTCAAATTGGCGTGATAAAGCATCCGCTACGACATTTTCTTGCCCTTTATTGTAAATTATCTCATAATCATATCCCAACATTTTGGCTAGCCATTTATTTTGTTGTGGCGAGGATAAGCATTGCTCCAAAAAATATTTAAGGCTTTGATGGTTAGTATGGATTTGGAAACGCCGGCCCAATAAGTATGGTCACTAGGTATCCACTGCATGTAAGATGGCCATCATCTCCTTCTCATAGGTAGATTGTCCCAGATTTTTCCCACTTAGTTGTTGGCTAGTGAAGGCCAAGGGTTGACCTTCCTACATTAAGACAACCCCAATACCCATACCTGAAGCATCACATTCAATCACAAAAGATTTGGTGGATTCGGGTGGTGCCAATACAGGAGTGGAACACATGGAATGTTTGAGAGCTATAAATTCCTGTTGCACTTCATCATTCCAGAGGAATGAATTTTTCTTGAGAAGGTGAGTGAGGGGTCTAGCAATGTGACCATAATTGCGGACAAATTTGCGAAAGTAGCCAGTGAGACCCAAAAATCCTCTCAAGCTCTTCAAGGTCTTTGGTTGAGGCCAATCCTACATTGCCTGGATATTTTTGGGATCCACCTTGACACCTTCATGCCCCACAATGTGGCCCAAATACACAACTTCTTCTATGCTAAAAGAGCACTTGGAAAATTTGACAAATTATTTATGCTTCCCGAGCAGTTGCAAGAGTAGATCTACATGCTGAAGATGTTTTTCCCAGGTGAGGTTGTAGATGAGGATGTCATCAAAGAAAACAAGGACAAATTTTCTGAGATATGGTTTGAGCAGGTGATTCATGAGGCTCTAAAAAGTGGATGGGGCATTACAGAGACCAAATGGCATGACCAGGAATTCATAATGGTCTCCATGAGTTCGGAAAGCAGTCTTTGGAATGTCTACTTCTTTCATTCGAATTTGGTGATAGCTGGGGGTCCAAATGGGATAGGTGGGTGGCCACCAACATCCACTTGGATCAAGGTCAAGCTTAGAAAATAATTGAGCTCCATTTAGTTCATCCAGCAAATCATAAACAACTAGGATGGGAAATTTATCTTTGACCATCAGCTTGTTGAGGGCCCTGAATTCTAGACACATACGCCATTCCCCATATTTCTTGAGCACCATGATCACATGCGATGAATAAGGACTAATGCTATGACGAATGACACTAGCTTCCAGGAGTTCCTTGATAATTTTTTCAATTTCATTCTTTTGGGTGAAAGGATTTCTATATGGGAACACATTTGGTGGTTGTGCCCCTGAGACCAAAGTAATGCTATGATCATGTTCCCCCCTCGAGGGTGGAAGCTCACGAGGCTTGTCAGAGACCCGTAGATGGTTGTTTAAGACCTGTTGCACCTCAGGATGAATATGAAGAGAAGTGGGTTTGAAGTCCTGGATGGCATTAAATTGGGTTATAACTCCATGGTGGCCCTTTTTTTAACAATTTTTCCGTCCTATGCGAGCTGATGATAGAAGGAGCACCTGCCTGGAGTCTACGGAGGGTATGTGTTTGGTTATTCTGCTTGAATCTCATATATAACTCCTGGAAATCCATTGTGATTGGGTTAAGTGTGCGGATCCATTCAACACCTAAGAAAATGTCACACGAACCCATGTTCATGGAAAACATGTGGGTCTTTAGGTGAGAATCCCCCATTTGAGGTTTGACATTTTCACAGTGGCCTTCACATTTCATTGTCCCCCCATAAGCAATCTGGACATAGAAATTAGAGACTACTTTTACAAAACAATGCACTGCTTCAACGACTCTTTGATGGATAAAGTTATGCATACTGCCACTATCAATCAAGACTACTACAGGGCAATGCTCAATAAACCCTCTGTTTTTGAGAGTTTGGGGAGAAAAGATTCCTTCCAAAGCATGAAGCGAGATAACTAGTTCTTCGAGTGTAGCTAGGAGCTAATTGTTCGGCTAGTTGTCCTTATCTTCCTCCTCTGGTCCTTCCAATGGTGGGGCTTCCTCAGATGAACTGTGATCAGTAGCATCAATTTGAAAGAATTTGGGTTCCTTGCATTTATGCCCCGGGGAGTATTTCTCATCACAGTAGTAACACAATCCTTGCTTTCTTCTTTCTTCCATTTCCGCTGGTGACACCTTTTGCACCTTAAGTGTTTGGGTAGTGCTCGGAGCGTGGGTGGGGCATCCATTGGCTATGAAATTTGGACAAGTCGACTGGGCCGCCAATGCGTGTTCTACTTCACGAGCTATCTTGCGAGCTGCCAGCCACGAGAATGGGTGTTGTAGTCGGACATGGGCTTATATGGTGTCTTTGAGACCACTGATAAAACATTCCAAGCAGAATTCATCTGCTAGACCTCCTGTGCGGAAGGCTAATGCTTCAAAGGCTTTAATATATTCTTGCACTGTGCCTGTTTATCGGAGCTTAGTAAGACAACCCAAAAATTTAGATTCATGGTCAAAGCAATTAGAAAGGGCTTTAGAGAATATTTTCCAAGTTAGTGGCATTGCATAGCAGCGTTGATGCCACTTCCACCATTGCCATCTTTCTTGGTCCAAGTACAGGCTTCCCACACTTAGCTTAGTTGCATCATCTATGATGTGATTCAATGTGAAATATTTCTCCATTTGTGCTAGCCATATGGCCGGATGAGAGCCATCAAATTTATACATGTCTAGCTTGGGTGGTCAAAGCTGGGACTGTTGATGGTTTCCATAGAAGTGAAGAGAATGGCTAGACTCGCCCTCAAGGTGTTCATTAAAAGCATATGCTTCTGATTGTTCCCCCAACTTTCCCTTTGTGATTGTGTCATTGAAGGTTTGGATTTTCTTCGTTAATGCCTCCAACTTTTGTTCAAGGGTGTTGATCTTCTCATTGGCGATAGCTTGAGCTCTGGTTTGTACCATGCACCGATCCGGCGCACTAGTGGTTACTGTGAAAAAAACAATTAGGACCACCCGAAATTTGGATCCTGACAAGTGAATGGTACCAACTTGCTTAGCCCGTCGACCTGATTCTTATGGGCTAAGTCTCCTATAAGAATCCTGGGAGGGTCTTAGACTTTTATTTTTTATTTTACTCTTTATTTTTACTCTGAAAGGAGTTTTACTCCTCGCTTAGGAATACTGCAGTAGCCGATTCCTAGAAAAGTTAATTCTGCCCAATATCCTGCGAGAATCACGCCTAGGTATAGGAGCCACACAAATATTCAGATCTGTCGGTGAAACCCTCAACTATAGAGTATGAGTAGGAATGTGGCAGTGGTCAAACCCCGGCTGCTAGATCTGAATGGTGGATCTGATAGATCTGATTGGAAGATCTGATAGATCTGAATGGTGGATCTGATAGATCTGAATGGCAGATTAATTGTTACAGCTGCGACAGAACCCAACCTGCTAGATCTGATCTGGAAAAGATGATGCGTGATCTAGAGAGAGACAAGGGGACTATGGTCTCAAGGAGTGTCAGGTGCTATAGATCGCAGTATACATAAGGGTCTGACAGTAGTACTTGGCCCAATCTTTCAGGGCACTAAACAAGGAGGATCAACGTACCCTTAGTCGTACAACCTGACTACCCTACTGTATGCGTGAGTAATCTACCCGAGTGCTGTTCTTGGTGTACTATAGTAGTAAGATGGCTGACAGCTTATCTATTGCAAGATTTCAAGAGAGCCTAGGGGGCTTCCGATATAACCAGAGGGTACTTGGAAGACAGTTCATGCACGTTTATGTCTAATGTGCTACTACTCGAAGGGGTACCCACAGGGGTTACAAGGGAGTCCAACAGCATGACCACCTCTTGTATTTCCCGCGTGCATGCCTCCCCAAATCTGTAGGTTTATGCGCTCAATGACAGATCCCATGGTTTAAAGTTGCCGGAACACGTCTCTAGCCAAAAAAAATTCTGCTAAAAATGGAGATCCCACCGGCCCTGGAAAGTTCTCTGATAGCACTTGGTATGCTCTTGACCTGCGAGAAGATATCAGAATACCAAATATGTGAAGAAATATATCCATAACACAGAACAATAAGAAATAACAACATGTATTTTATTATTCAGAAAGGAAAGAAATTTTCACTTGCCTCTTCGAGGGGGCAACCTCCAATAGAGTTGGGCTCAATTAAAAAATAAGACAAGATGCTCCTCAAGGGGAGTCTCTATCCTTTATATAGGATTCATACATGCAATACCATGGGTCAGTACCATGGTTCTTATTAATACCATCTATCTAATACCATGGCACATTTGCAACTAACTGTGGTCCCTTATTTAAATGCGGGTCAACCACTTACAATTATTAATATGGGCTTTATTGACTCTTTAACTAACTATAACTATGACTCGAACCTATTACATAAATAAGGGGGTTAGGTTTGGACCCTAACAGCTCCATGATCTAAAGGTTCATCTCCAGCTAAACCTTTGTCATTTCTTCCCTCGCCTCGCGGACCCCTGCTACTAATATATGGATCCGCGCCTCTGCTGGTATGTCTACTAGGATGGTCAGCTCTGGGACGCTTTGACAAGTGTCGTCTATCACCTATACCAGTTGTTGATTCTACAACACCAATTTGTCGTGCTGCAAGCTTAGTTGTTCCATATTTATTTTCTGCTCATTGAGGACCTGGAGCGTGTGGTTCTCTCTAGCTCGTAGCTCTGCTGTTATCCCATTGTTATACAACAAAATGACCCCCTCATCAGCTCAGAGGGGAAAGACGTGATAGCTGAAGTAAAGACCAAGATCACAAGCCTTGTTTCCACACTAACACTGGCTAAACACTGAGAACATTATTTATAAAGCTTCTATGTAAGCCTAAAGGAGCATTAGTGACCCTACTAACTCTAGCTGTTAGTTTGGGAACAACGTTAGTGGATCCTAAGGAGCATCTAGAGGTCAAATGAGCAAATTGACTCATAAATATCTCTATATTCGCTCCTAAATCCACTTATAAAAGCAAGGAAACATCTAAAGTTTGACCTATTTGTGGGATTTCTAAATCCTAATGAAGGAGGCAACTGGGAAAGACTTGAAAAGCATGGAAACATCATTGCTTTTACCTTAAGGGGCTCATGGAGGAACTTGGCTACCCTAACTCAATTTCTACATAAGCAAAGCTAGGGCTATGGTGAAGGAGGTTGGATCATTTGAAAGGATAACTTACTTGATTGTCGAGCATAGTCTCAAATCTAGGCATAAGAAGTTGGTAAGAAGGGACAGAGAGAGAAGCTGGAGGGGTAAGGGAAGGCTGATGCAATAGATGGTTGTAATCACTCTTCCAACATTAATATAGAACTGCAATTGTACTGTCTACTCTGTGGTGTTGGTACTATCATTGATTTATTTGTTTGTCCAATACCTTTTAGCATGATTAGCTTAGTTATGTGTAACTAGATGTCTTTTATATTCATGTATTAGTTATCAAGGTTGTATGCTATGATTATGCTTGTCTCTTCTATGTGCAGGACTTGATCTGGAGCCGGTTCAGGGGACTTCCACCTAGCTGCATTGCGCTCTCCAAAAAATCTACATGGAGGCTTGAGGTAATCAATCTGTTTTTCTTTGATAGTTAGTTATTGTTTATGGAAATGCATGTAACTTTGTGACAGCTGTAGATAATCTTACAGTTTGGCAAAGGTCCTGGGAAGACGTTTGAGGGTATCTCCATTCTCCATACACCGTGAATTTTATCCTATAGCACCCATCCTGCAACACGTATAAGGTCTCGCACGAGAGCGCAACTAGATTGATACCAAGACCTTTCAGCGTGCTAGCTGGAGGGAGGTCGGCCCCATTTAATCCCACTAGTGCCCCTTCGGGCAGCACCATGGTGTTCTTTATGTGCATGTGCAACATCTACTGTGCTACTGAGGATCTGACTATACCAACCTGAGGGGGGCATACCTGTAATTCCTGCAACTACACTTTGAGGGCCCCCAACACAATCTAGTTCTCCTGCATGAAATCTTGGAGAGCCTCATTGGTGACATCACGCACCGCTTTGCTGATGTCATGCAGATCACCCTCAGTTAGGGTGATTAGGTTAATGGACAATTTTGAGGCCTTGACCTTCTTCCACTACCCTGCCCGCTTAGCAGGGTGCTGTCGTTTCAGTTGTGTTGACGCGGTTTGTGGGTTTGTGCCTCCTTCTTTTGTTTCTACTTCCTCTACTTCCTGCCCCTGCGAAGGTATTTTTTGGCCCGCGCCTGCCTTCATGGCTGCTTCCTATGCTATTGTTTTTTGCCGTGGCCTTTTTCGGCTCAGTTTTTTTATGTGCCGCGTCCCATGCTGCCCACACTTCTGCTGCCACTGCTTCCTCCCTATCATGCACTAGGCAGAGCAGCTGCCTGATGATGAAAATGGTTATTGGGGTGCGGTGGAAGTGCGGCACCCAAAGAAAATTCAGTAGTCCAACCTTCTCCACTCCGCGCAACCACTTCCATGGCTCTAGCTCTGTAAACCCCATCACACTGTTTTGCTTGGCCTTCATGAGGTTCCTTGTCTCTAGGTGAGGGAACTTCTCATGGTTGGCGGGGTCCCAATATTCAAATTTTAGGCTTGGCACACATCTCAGGTGCGTGCCCTCAAATATAATGTTATTTGGGAGGAGCAGGGTCTAGAGAGAGCTCTTAGTCTCGTCCAAGTCCTTGGGCACTTTCGTGTTCCCTTTTCACTGGGGGACATAGGTGGGAAATTTTATTGCAGAGCATGCAAGCTGAGTGTCCTCCTTCATGCCTTCATCCTCCTCCTCTGTGATGAAAAGATCCTCTAGATCATCTTCTTCTTCATCTGTTTCTATGGTGACGACTTCCCCTTCTCCTCCATTGAAAGTTTAGTGCGCAGTGGGTTCCGTGGGGACACACGTATGGGAACCATTGCTTGTCTGTCCTTCTTGGGTCATGGCATGCGTGGTGATTTCAGGATTTTTACCATAATCCTTGTTCCTTCCAGAGAATCTCTCATAGCCAGGGCCTGCATGGCCTCTTCGGTGGTTATTTCAATTATCTCCATAACATCATGAGTAGTTTCCATCGTATTCATCTGTAAATCTAGAACTCGCAAACTCGAGGGATCAATAAATGGTCGGCTCACAACACTCAGGGCTCTACTTAATCGCTTAATTTGAAAATGACCAAGTGTTTTCTGCTGGGAAACCCTTTTTATTTTATAGCACTTTTTGAATTTGAATTCGACCGTTCCCCCCAAATCCGGTTCATTAATGCATCCTTGGTGGTAGTTTTTTCCAAATCTTGCCCATAACTCGCATTGTAAATGCTTGCCACCTGGTCCATTTCGCCTCAAGTTGAGCATCCCATCATGAATAGTGACTTCAAAGATCACTTTCTGGCTAACCCACATGGCAACGCAGCCCCCCATGCATGGTCGCGAACCTTGTGACTCGGTTCTTGTGCGCACATCTCCAATATCGAGCAGCTCCCAAGCAAAATAGTTTATAGTCTTGCACTCCCTTTCAACTGCCTGGAGCACTAAGATTGTTCCTTCCTCGGTTACTCAAGTGGCTATGCCACCTATGTGCAGTTTCCTCCTTTTAGAGCCTAGATTGACCTCAGGCTCAAAGAAGGCAATCCTAGGATAACCACAAAGCAAGCTTAACCTGGTAGCTAGCCCTACCAGGTCGGGAGAGGGCTCTCTCCTTGTGAATCTCAGTCAAGAGGACTGGATTAGATATGGATTTTAGGCTAGGTATAGTAGCTCTAGGGTTTTTTATTGATTTTGTTGGCTTTGTTGTTGGATCAAATGGAGCAGGAAAATTTAGGTCCGGCAAATCAAGTCAGGATGCAGGTTGTTCTATGGGGCGAGGTAGGTAGGTGTTTTGGCACTTGGAATTGAGTGAGATGAGAGGTCTAAGACTGGTGAGGAGCTGAGGATGGCATGCAAAGATCATGTATCCTTCTCAAACATAGAAAACATCAAAAACTGAATGGTTTCCCAAGGCAGAGCATTGTAAACAATGTATTCTACCTATCTATCTTGATATCATTCAGCTAAAAGAAATGAATTAGATTGTGGCACACATAACACATGAGAAAAACTAATAATAGAAGAAGAAACTATGTAAAAACATTATACCACAAGTATCCCATAAAAATAGCTGCAAATCCTGGTTTATTTCCTTGCCAAACTGCTGATAAGGGTGTACAATGTAGTTCAGAGCATCCAAGAGAGTCCAACTTTTTCTAATGACAGAAAAAATACATAATATAGACATCAAACCACCTATGCTAGCCATCAGGGGTACAAACCAAGAGAAAAGGAGTTTTTACAACCATTTACGAATAGGGAACAGGAATATAGGCAATGGAACAACTTGTCTCTATAGGCATGGAAACTGATTCATTGACCCCCAAACCACCTCAAACTGGTGAATCTACTCTCTAAGATCATTTCACTATCACATTTACATACCAAGGCATTAATTACAATCATAAATTCGTCCATGAAGAGAGAAAAAGTCAACTTGCAGCGAAAATAGGCGAAAACTGGACTTTCTGGCAAACTGGGTCAATGCGCAGCGCCACTGGCCAGATGCGCAACACTGCTTCACACCCACCTTTGGAGGCCTTCCCCTTAGCAAAATTGAGCCCAAGACATCTCATTGGAAATGTCTTCCTGTCTAGTTTCCGAAACATCCTGAATTTTCTCATTTGGAGGTCATTTGCCCCTTATAAAGTGAAATATCCCAAGGTTGCTTTTGTGTGTCCAAAAAGAGGCAGAGAGGTAATTTTTTGGTATTTTTTGACCTTTTGGTGACCTAGTTTTGCTCCAAAATTGCTGAATTTTTTTGTGTTTGATGCTCTCATCATGTTGAACCCAAATATATAATCCTTTCCTCCAAAAAGTGCTCCAGGGAAAATTGCAGCACCGATGGTGCTGTGCATCTGGGCCAATTTTCAGTTTTCATAATTTCAAAATTTGAAAAGACAAAAATTCATAAAAACTTGCCCAGATTTGGCATAGGACACCACCATTAGCTGCTTTGATGGGCTATTGAGGTTTCAGCCAATATTTTCAACTTATCTTTCTCCTTTTTTCTCTTTAAGGATTTCCTCAACCTAGCCTTAAGCTTCCTCATCCTCATGTTGTAGATTTTGTTGCGAGTCATGTAGTGGTAGGCCATGTGGCGAAGCATCTTCTTGTCTCTATTGGCCTTCTCAATCAGAACCTCAGGGTGTATATTAACCCTCTCAAGCCAAGTTTCCCTATCATTCTCAATTTCTTTTTCAATCGAAGTCAACTTGACATTTGCCTCCTTGGCCTTTTGCCTATTTTCCTTGATCATTTACAGCTCCATGAGGACTTGTTTGTCACTCAATTGTTTGTTTTCTTGCTCTAAATACTCGATGATGAACTTAGCTCTCTCTAAGTTATCTGACAAGGATTATTTTTGCCTCTTGTTCCTTTATGATCATGTCTTTGATAGTCTTTGGATCCTGAGCTTCCAAATCAATAATGTCAACTCCATGATGAGTGAAATGCTGCTGAGGCTCCTCATGATCAACAAGGTTAAAATCTCTTTCTTGCTCATCACTAAGATCCTTCTCTTGCACTTTTTTCTTGCCCTTACTTTTTCCTTTGCTTTGCTACTCAACCTGTACCTGTTTTTCTGAAGAAGAAGGCAAAGCCCCTTCCACACCTTGTGGAGATAGAATTTTCTTGTGGCCTGAAGATGAAGGAGAGACTCTTTCCACACCTTGCAGAGATAATACTCACCTAGCAGCTGCAAAAAGTTTCCTAGTGTCCCTCTTATATGTCACAAACACTGGCACTCCAACAGTTTTAGTCTCTTTGACCTTTTCATGTCCTGAAGGTCCACCTTCTTCATGATGTATTGATGAAAATATTTGTGGGCCTTTGAACATCTCATGAGAAATTAAAGTCTCATAAGAAGGTTCAGCTGATGTAGAACAATGATTTTAATCAAACAGGAATGGAAAATGTTATTCAACAGCTGGGGGTATGGCTTCCTCTTTACAATATGTGCCATTTTCTCAATGTTTTTGAACATGAAGTAAGGGATATTCATCATTCTTACTCTAGTGAAATACATGAGAAGTCTAATGTGGTAGGCATACAACCGAGAGAACCTACCTTCACATGTGAAGTACTTGATAATGATTTTCATCAATGGAGCAAACCTGTCTTCCTAAAGCTTGAAGGGGAATACTCTCTTTATTTTGTCTTTGTATCTAGCCTTCATGTAAGGCTCATAGTACTCCCTATCAGTATCCTGACCTTTGTTCCATTTTTCACCCACATCTAGAATACCTGTAGCCTCTGAGATCACAACTGGTGAAATGGTGAATGTAATTCTAGCAAGGGTTACTTCATTATTGTGCAAATGTATCACAAATAAGCTTGCCAACTCATGATGAAATTTAACTCTTTCTATCATTTCACAAAAATCAAAGCATGATTGGTGTTTAAAGTAAGAAATGGCAAGTGGATAGGCTTGAAACTCCCTCAAACTAGTAGGCTATTCTCTAATAATTCTTCCTCCTTTATGAGGCTTCCTTTGCTATATGTTTCTCTCCCTGGAACTGTCACTAAGGGTGTCTTCTTCAAACTCATACTCACTGTCTCTTTCCATTGCTTTTTATAGCCATGAACACTTGTGGTCAATGATGGGAAGGGTGAATGGAATAAAGATGAGTATGAAGAGATTTTTATGAATGAGTAGGGTTTTAGGGAGTGTGAATGGGATTTGTAGGGTTTGGGGAGAGTGTAAGTGGGAATGTGGGAATGGGGAAAATGTATGAGGGGAATGGGATTTAGGAAATAGGTAAATGGGAATGGGTTTTGGTCTAGGGAATAATGGCAAGGATAGGGTAAGTAAAAAAATGGATAGATGATGAGAACTATGGTTTCACCCTATAGGCTAGGGTTTTAATTTAAAAAAATGCTAAATACCAAGCTTAGCAATCAAAACCCTAGATCATAAGATAGGAGTAATGTACTTACTTGTTAGAGAGAGGAACTGAAGATTTCGAGGTGAATTGGCAACTTGGGAGAGTTTTGGGCTTGGCTGGACAGATGTGCAGCACCTCACATAGGTGCACAACGCCTCCCAAATGCGTAGCACCTGTGCAATTTTACACTGGAAAACCCTGCCAGGTGTGTAGTGCCGGTCTTAGATGTGCAACGCTGGCTTGAATTTCTCCAAAAACGTAGTGATTTCACTCTTTTGCTCAATGACACTTAAAAATCACTCCTTGGCTCTCCTTTTGCACTTTGACTTCAATATTAGCAGAATGAAATGAACAATAGAGGGATGGGATTTATATGGCTTTCACTTTTTGATTTTTGATGGTGAAAACCCACTTTCATAATGTCTATTTGCTTTTTCAAATACTCTATTTTTGGATGCTTGATATTTTTGCTTTGATAGGTGGACTGATGCTCAAATTCTTTGACTTTTTCAGTGGCAAGTACTTGGAAATATTACCGGGTGACCAGGATTAGCATGGAACCATTTATTAGATATGAGAACAATAAAATTACATTAAATTTATTCATGAAATACAAATTCTTTGTTTTCACCTCAAAACTAGTTTTGAGGTGAGAACTTTATTAAGCTTACAGATTAAGAAATTATAGCTTTCTGATCATTATTTTCATGCTGATGTGTCTGCTGACCATTATTAGCAATAATCACTGAATTTTCACCATGGTGAAAACCCTAAGACCTAATGAGACTAAAACCTTATGTAATTGATGAAATGAACTGAAAATGAACATAAACCATTGACGAAAAAGTATGAAAGGAGGTTAGCAAGTACATATCATGAGGGAAAGACTGAAATGAACCCTACCATCAGTAGATCCATGACCTAATGGAATGCAACCTCATCAGAATGGGACTTCTAGTATGAAATGAAAAAGAGTAAATTTTGATCACTGATGGCAGTGTGAAGACACTAAAACTAACACCTCTGATCATCTAGTATTCTTTCTAGGAAATACCTACCTTTTATCGTTACGAGCCCCGTCACTCACCTTATCCTCTACAGTGCATCACCGTGGTTAATTCTCTTAGTAATATGCAATCCAACCCAAGGCATTAGATTGATCAATTCGCGGCGATAGTCCTCAAGCTTGTCAGCATGATCATGCACACCTTGTTTTATTACCATGGTATTTTTATCTAGAAACTTGTCCCTCATCTCGTCTTCTAGCTTCTTGACTCACGCTTCTACCAAAGCGCTTTTCCTACTTAATCACACCCTTTATTTTTCAAGTTCTTGGAGCCTAAAATTTCCCTATTGGATTTCTACTTCCAAGTTTTCACGAACCGTGGCATCCATTGGTGTGATCATACACGGCCTAAGGTCTCCAAGTATTATAGGGCTTACTTCAATTGCTTCATACTCCAGCCTTGGCGGTTCTTGCATGGTTAGGGTTTTGCACACGGTCCTATATGCCCAGAGAATCTTTGGTACTTGCAGGTCCCAGTCAGCTTGCATCACATGGTGGACCATGTTCAATGCTTCGCGTACTTTGTCAAAAGTTTCTGCGTGAATATGCTTTCGCACACTTGGCTTTACCATACTTCCTGGTCCCAAATAGAGGTGTTGTTCGCACACTTGGCTTTACCATACTTCCTGGTCCCAAACAAAGGGGTTGTTCGTGCCATTGTCTTGCCCGACCCCGCTTACTAATCGTGTTTCCTACCGCGAGGACGATATGTTTTCATGTAGGTTGCGCAACATATGCCTGTATCGATCAGGAAAGGTGGGTGCATGGGCCATTTCATCTGTCATAAGTCACTTTTATCTGCATCTAAGGCTTCCCAAATCGTAGGCACATCATCCTTCTGCATTTGCGCCAGTCCTCAAAACACTTTTGGTGCGTACCCCACCACCTTGCGGGCATAGAGCGCAGTACCCATTTTAGAGCATCGAAACACTATTGTTCCGGCACTTCTTTTTCAAATTTGTTCAGGAACTCCTCGAATTCATCTAATCCACTGTATGTAGGGAAATCCCTTACCAATGTTGTTGCGCAATGCAACGACCTTGTCATCATGTTACAGTTGAGTGTGGTTACCTTGTGTAACCGGTTCTCCCATCATTCTATTTCTTTGTCAGAATGTGATGTGTAGGAGCTTTTGCGCTCCCAAGATATTCGACCATCCACAGTGGGATTTACCTAGTCTTTCTCTTGCGCATTTATCTTGTAGATACAGTCTAGATCATCGTCGTTGTTGTAGTCGTGCATTGGTTTTGTATAGCACGATCCTTTTGCAGGGTCTAAAGGTACCACTAGGCATAGTGAATTTTTCTCAAAAATCATCTTGTGCTTCTTTAGATTTATCACCCTCCATTCATGTCAGCTGCCCAATCTATTCCTAGTAGCATGGGATAGGGATTGTTATCATCAAAAATCTCTATCACTTTGAAATCTGCTAGCACGCTCACACCTTCGATATGTACTATGATTCCCTACAAGCATCCTATAGGTAGGATCTTTTGTTGGTTTGCCATTCACAATTGGATAGGAGACCATTGTAGCACAGGCTTTCCTATGCAATCCCATGTATGCTTTGGCACGACGTTCGTATCCGATCTTAGATCCAAAATCACTTGATCCATTTTGTATTCCCTGATCTGCATGGTCAAGCTCATCTCCCTTCTTATTCATGTCGTGTGCTTCCTGAGCATCCGAACTACACGCGGTTCTCCTGGCATGGTCCCAACACATTTAGTGATGAGTTCTTGTAGCCCCTTCATAGCTTTGTTGTAGAACAACAACTTCATGCATGTCTCCAAGAATGTAGTGAGCATTTATGGGTCCATTTCCGGCTCCAATCTGTCTTTACTCTCTGAAGTGGAGGCATCCGCGAAACTCCTCTTAGCTTCCATGAATGTCTCCTTAGCGCGCTCCAAAACAAATTCTGGTTCCTTTGGTAGAGCCTTATGAACACAGGTACTCTCTTCAGGTTGCTTGCCTTTGTCATCCCCTATCGTGATACCACTCCGGAGCACGATACTTACATTTGGGTCTTCCTCGCACAGCTCAGACCTCATCATTTGCAGGTTCTGAGTCGGGGGAGGTTGGAGTGCTCCTTTATCATGCAACCTTGCTATCAGTGTGGGACAGTCCTCCGTCTCATGATCAAATTTCGTACGATATAAGCATGATGGTTTCGTTGGATTTGTACAATCGTGGGCAGAATGCCCCGGTCTTCCGAAATTGTAACAAATCAACTATCCTCGACCTCTTGCTAGTTCTATTCCACCTCGACCTCGACCACGCCCATGAAATCTTGTGTGCACCATTCCTCCATTTTGATTGAGGGGTCATGTTTCAGCCTGAACTCTGTAGGTAGGAGTCCGATCCATCATCAGTTCATAACTTCTACAAGTGCACTCGTCATGTCCCACCAATCTGTAGAAATTATAGAAAAACTGCTGGGAAGTCTGTGTATACTTCTGTAATAGATGGCAGTTATCTGTTGTTGGCTTGTATGGGCCTGACCTAGGTTCAGAGGTGATTTAGCTAAGCAAATCTCAGTACTACTGGCCCTTTTGGCAATAGTCCGCGGAGCTTAGACTGAGGTCCAACATATTGGTACAGTCCTACACTTCCCATCCAATTTCTTCCAATCCTATTTGAATCACGCTAACGCGCTGCACTCTAACTTTCGGAGGAGTGGAAGTTTGTGCCTTCAGCCACAGCTCGACAATCTGGAGGTTCAGCTCCAGCTGCACTCGTGTTGCTTCCTTGCGCGTGCTTTTGACTCCACTTGCCAGACAGTGGATCTGCATCTTTGTGGGTAGGTCTACAGCGATGGACAATTCTAGAACATGTTGACAAGCTTCATCAACTATTTGCGTGATCTGCTAATTTTGTGACACTATCTCATCATGTTGCAGGCTGAGCTATTCAATGTTAATATTTTTCTCACTCAATACCTAGATCACACAGCCCTCCCTGGCGTGGAGTTCTGCTGTGATGCCATCCTGTAGTTGATATAGTGTGTCTCGTAGAAAGACAACCAAATTTAGGCCAAGTCCCTTGATCTTGCCCACTGCGGCTCTGTCGTCCTTTTTTTCTACTGTTAGTGCTCCTTTCGGTAGCACTACGGTATTAGCCATCTTTACGCGTAGGAGCTGCTCTGGTGCTGATATACCTGTGACACCGTAGGCAGCTAGTGCTTCTTCTTGTGGGGCTGCACCTAAAGTTCTTGCAACTACACCCTTAGGGCCCCCAACATAATCTGTTGCTCTATCATGGCTTCCTGGAGCGCTTCCCTGGTGACCTCGCGAACCGTGTCACCGATGTTGTAGAGGTTGCCTTCTGTTAGTGTAATTGGTTCGCTGTCCAGTTTGGATGCCTTGACCTTTTCGTGGACATGATCTCCCCATGATGCGTGACTATTTCAGTTGGGTGGACGTTGTGCTTGGGTCCACACCTTCTGCTGTGTCCTCTTCTCCCTATCATGTAGACAAGTTCTTGCCCCCTTTCTCCTGTGTCATGATGGCCCCTGTTGCCTGCGCTATTGCTGCTCTTTCGGTGGCCTTTGCTTGTTCTGTGGCTGCTTTCACTACTTCGCGAGCGACCCTTACTTTCGCGGCCACTTTTTCATTGTGCCTCTGCTGGGCCAAATTCGTGACATGCGACTTGGTTGCATCCTTATGCTTTTGCGCTACTGTTCTATCCTTCTTTCCCAGATCCAGGGCACGCCACTTGGGAGGCCATGATTCTAGCACTAAGAAGATTGCATCATCAATGGCGATGAGGGGAAGCTTGGTCCAGTTCTACGCCAGATATTTTCGCGCCTTGATATGAACATTATGCATATCCACCTTGAAGTATACAAAGCTCCGTAGATTGTTGTACACTATGGGGGACAGGCATGGCCTCCTATTGATCCACATCCGGACGCTTACCGCCATGAGCACCCAGAAGATATTTACTTCATAGATTCGTGTGTGTCCTTAGTAGCCTAGAGTGACACATACTTTGCGGCCTCTGGTAAGTCCTGTTCAATATTAGGGAACTGACTGTCCTTAGGCAGTTCCCCTGTTACCAGTAAAATCAACAAGAGAAACCACGCGTAGTGGAAGGTCTTGCCCTGCTCTTGGGCTCCCTTGTAGTTAGTTAGGAAATCCTCGCAAAGGAACATGGCCCAGTTGAATTGGATCCCCTCCTCGCATTGTTCTGCCAGCACAACTACCGGCGCTGGTACCTCATCTCCGCAGCATTTTCGTATTACTTTCCTGACCAGGAGTTGGGTGGCTAAGCGCAACCCTTTGTCTTTAATGCTGCATATTGCGTAACCCCTTTTTTTCTTTTCCAATTTGTATTTCTTCTTCATGGCCTCTATGAATTCCAAATATCTTCTTTTGCCGGCTATCTCCGTGGGGTCCCCTCCCTTAAGGGGGAGTCGGGAAATCCTATGGATAAGATCCGCCGTGATGGGAATGGGCTCTTCTAGCCATAAATACCCATCGTATACCAGGCAAAGTAGCTATTTGATGATGAAAATTGTGATAGGTGTGTGGTGAAAGTGTGGAATCTATAGTAGCTGAAGTAGTCCGGCCTTCTCCACACCATACAACCATTTATGCGGCTCTAGTGTTATAGCTGACCCCTCCATGCTCTGGTTCATGAGGTTCTTGGTCTCTAAATGTGGGAACTTCTCATTGTCTACAAGGCCCCAATCTTTAAACTTCATTGTGGGCATGCGGCCCAGGGTTGAGCCCACAAACACAATTCCATCGGGGATGAGCGGGGTTTGGAGTGCGCTCTTAGCAACATCCAAGTCCTTGGGTATCTTAGCTTTCCCTTTCCACGGAGGAATGTACTCAGGAAATTTCGCTATAGTGCACACTGGTTGGATGTCCTCTTCCATGTCTTCTACTACTTCTATCTCATCTACAAGAGCCTGTAGGCCCTCCTCCTCATCGTCTTTCTCAATGGTGACAACCTTGCCCTTTTCTTCCATAGAGAGTTTACTGAACCATAGATTTCACTGGGACATGCAGACTGGTCCTGCTGCCTGCTTATCCTTCTTGGGCCTCGGTGTCCGAGGCGATTTCGGGATTTCTAGTGCGACCCCAGTGTCTTCGAAAACATCATGCATCGTGGGGTTCTGCACCGCCTCGTCGGTGGTTCCTTCTACATAGACCAAACCTCTCCTGGTAGCCGTCATCCTGTTTGAGTTTTCTGTGGTCGTTCGCGAACTTCAGGGCTCAAATCTCACTTGGCGCTTAACACTCTGTGCTCTATGTAATTTCTCAAATCTCAAATGAACAAGTGTTGTCTCATGGCTAGCCCTTGGAGTTTTATAGCACCTTTTGAATTCAAATCCGACTATTCCCCTCAATTCTGAGCCATCAATGCTTTCTTGTCGGCAAATTTTCCTAAATCTATCTCTTAATTCATGTCTTAAATGCTCTCTGCCTACTCCCTTTTGCCTTAAATTGCACATCTATGAATAGTGACACCAACAGTTACTTTCCAGCCTACCCGCGCAGCAGTGTAGCCCCCCGCACGCGGGAGCGAACCTTGTGCCCTGCTGATTCTGCGTGCACCTCCCTCATCGCGCAACTCCCAAATAGACTCTTTTAGAGTTCTGTGCTCTCTTTCAACTACATGGAATGCTGAGACTGTGCTCCCTATGGCTAGTTAGGTGGTCGTACCACTTGTGTGAGACCTCAACTTCCCTTCCAGCATAGTCTGTGGAAACTCCTTAATTCCTTGCTCAATTGCCGACGCCGTGCGTTCTACTATATGTAGTGCATTCCCTTGGTTATTGTGTTTGGTGAGGTGTGGTCATAGCCATGGAAACAGAGTCATAAGTTCTCAACGACGCTCTTCTAATGTAGTGGTACGATCATCTGTATCTTGCCTTGTCATCCTTGGTTTATCGACGAGACAGGCCTGTGTGATCTCATTTTCCAGCCTCTTGATCTCAACATCCATCATAATTCTTTTCTTCCTCAGTCATACCCGGTCCTTTTCGAGTTCACGAAGTATAAGGTTTCCTCATCGGATGCCTTCCTGGATCCTTATATGTTCGACCTCGCGTAGATGTGTAATTTCTTCCTCCTGGTCATCACGCACTGTCACCACTACAAGGTCCAGTACGTGTGGATTACTTTTTGTATTTTCTTTAGTAATTACTATCTCCACTCTATTTCACACCTTTGGAATGGTCTCTGCACTCAAGGTTTTGCACAGGGTTCGGTAGGTCCATTGAACCACTGGAATGCGCAAGTCCCAATTATTTCGTCTAACCCAGTGAGCCTTGTTCAATACTCTGCACACCCTATCGAAGGCTTCATCGTGGAGAATTGGTAGTGCACGTCGCCTTTCCTGCTGCTGTGGTTTGTTTTGATTTTCTCTAGTGGGAGTGGTGTGCGTTTGTGCGAGCTGTACAACATATGTCTATACCCATCGGGAAAGGTGGGCGTGCAAGTTTTTCCACCCTCGTTGACTGACTTGCATTTGAAGCTTGGGTTTTCCAAAACGTAGGCACATCATCCTTCTACATCTGCGTCAATCCTGAAAATTTCCTTGATGCGTACCCCACCATCGTGTGGGTGCGGCACGTAGTGCCAACTTCATCGCATCAAACCACTACTTTTCTGGTACTTCACTTTCAAATTTTCTCAGAAATTCATCTACTGCTGACAATCCATCATATGGTGGCAACCCCCTTGCCTCTGTTGTCACATAACACAATGATCTAATCATCATGTTGCAGTTCAATGTTGTTACTTCATGTAGCTGATTCTACCATCATTCTGTCTCTTCAGTTGAATCTGAAGTGTAGGAGCTTTTGTGCTCCCATGAAGTCCTCCCATCTATAGTCAGATCCACCTAATCTTCTTCTCACGCAGTTATCTTGTAAATACAATTGAGATCGTCATCACTATTGTCGTCACGCACCAATTTAGTGTATCGCACTCCTTTGGTTGGATCTAGCGGTATTACCACGCATAGTGACTTTTTCTCAAATATCATTTTGTGCTTCTTTAGATTTATGACTTTGTTCATCTCGGTGGCCTAGTCTATTCCTAGTAGCGTGGGATAGGGATTGCTATCATCGATAATCTCTATCACTTCAAAATCTTCCTGCGCGCTCGCACCTTCAATATTGACTGCTACCCCTTGTAATCTTCCCATGGGAATAATATTTTGTCGGTTCGCCATTCATAACTTAATATGGGACCATTGTAGCGTGGGTCTACCCATCCATTCCCATGTTTGCTTTGGTAGTACATTCGTGTTTGAACCTAGATCTAAGATTACTTGATCCATTTCATACTCACCAATTTGCGTAATCAACCTCATTTTCCTTCTAGTATGCAATGCATGCTTCCCATGTTTCTAGACCACATACAGTTCTCCTGACCCCGCGCACCTAGTAATAAGTTCCTGTAGTCCTTTGACTTTCTTGCTGTAACGCAGCAGTTTCATGCATGTCTCCAGAAAGGTAGTGAGCATTTAAGGATCCATCCCTGGTTCTAGTTGATCCTTACTACCTGAAGTGGAGGCCTCCGTGAAGCTCTTCTTAGCTTCCATGAATGTCTCCTCCACGCGAGCCTTGTGAACCCACGTGCTTTCTTCTGGATACTTCCCTTTATCATCTCCCATGGTCATACTACTCTTGAGCATCATGTTTACATTTGGGTCTTCTTCGCATGGCTCAGACCTCATCATTTGTAAATTCTGGGTCAAAGGGGGCTGGAGTACCCCCTTTTTGCACATCCTCGCTATCAGCAAAGGGTAGTCTTCTACCTCATGATTAAACTGAGTATAGTACCAACATGATATTCTTGTAGGGTTTTTACAATCGCAGGCATAGTGCCCTGCCCCTCTGCAATTGTAACAAATCATTTGTTCGTGATCCCTTCCTGGTCCCATTCCGCCTCGACCCCTACTATGCCTCAGAAACCCAGCTCGCACCATCCCTGCATTTGGGTTGAGTGCTCACGTTTCATTCTCCACCCTGTAGGCAAGAGTTTGATCCATCATTAGGTCATAGCTTTGGCAGGTGTGTTTGTCATGGCCTATCGACCTGCAGAAAGTATAAAATAATTGCTAGGACGTCTGCGCATACTTCTGCAACAGATGGCAATTATCCATGGTGTGTTTTCCTCCTATATGGTAGATCGTGCACCATAATGCAGACACCGCGCTCGGCCTTGCCTATGCCTCAGGTCTTAATGGCATTGACCCTGCTCTTGCCGAGTAGTTCGCAAACACCAGATAGTGGTCCTTGTCATGCCCTTGGCCTTTGCGTTTTATGCACCATACTTCCTCGTGCACCTCTGGCCAAGGTGTCCTGTCTTCTTTCAGACTTTACATTTCTAGACATAGATTCTGCAGTTGCACATGGATTTGTTGGACTCCCAACCCAGAGTCTTGTATAGGGGTCTCATGAAATCTCATTTCCATCTCCAATGCCTTGGCCTAGGTGGAAAGTTTTTGCTGTGACAACATCGTCCTTAAGTGTGGTGTAAGTGAGGCAACAAACCAGGCATGATGCGTGCATCCGTTAACGTCATATTGGCTTCACAGATTGTGCTCTTTAGCCTTTGGTTTAGATCCTAGGGGGTCTCACCCTAGAGCATCACGATCTCCTTAAACTCGATGATTGATTGTGTTTCTGACTTTGGCCTACTAAATTCCCTATTCAGTGCAACCTGGATCTCTGCAATTCTTATGTTTGGGTGGTCATTAGAATGCTTGATATACCACATTAATGCACGATCTTGCAGCACGCTCACCAACGTAGCATTTTTAATATTATCACCAAGGACACCCTGTGCTTCCCATAATGCTCTTACCATGAACCAAAATTAGTCCAGATCTTCATTTCCTACTCCTCTGAACACCAGTAGTTTGATCGCACTTGCCATACTGAACTACGATGGTGGCGGAGGTGGAGTGGGTGGAGATGGAGGTGAGGGGGGTGAAATGGGTGGCGGGTGTGGGTGGAGGTGGTATACGCAGAATTCTCTATCTTATTAAACTGACCCCGCTTCTTAGAGAAACTTTCATGAGCTCCTCCTCGCTTTCCTGCGAGGGTGAAATTAAGGGACTGTTTTCCAACTGTTCACTACTTCCGCTTTTGTAGATCTTCCCACTTTGCGTAGTCCCAAACATTAATTTATTCGCATAACCTGCTTTTCACATAATAGCATATTAATCCAAGTGTTCAAAGATTTGATATACTTACCTCGCAGTCCCTTGAGAAAATGTCGCTTTGCCTCACTGTAGCTGATGGTCGTGTCTACAGTGAACTCAATGATAAATCCTCCTATTATTCGGTTGAGCCAATGGTCCACAGCTCGAGCTATCTTATCTTCTGATGCTTCTAGTTTGCGCACTAATTCCGGTGTCCACACTAATGGTTTTTTGAGCATACACCTCCCTTTCCTGTCTACTAACTTCACGATCCACTCATTAAGCTCATACGGAAAGGATTCAAATAAAATTTCATGGATTTCCGTATACAAGTAGCACTCCAACCACTATTCCTTAAATACTCATGTATTTCTATTCTCTTGCGCCGTGAACTCGTGAATATTCTTGTCCAACCACTATTTAATTTATTTCTTCGTTGGATTCCAGTGGCATGACCTTAGACATCCTTTATGCAGATCCTAGTCCCGGCAACAGAATCATTTTTTGGCTTGTATAGGCCTGACCTAGGTTCAAAGGTGATTTAGCCAAGCAAATCTAGGTACTACTGGCCCTTTCGGCAATAGTTCGTGGAGCGTGGACTGAGGTCTCACCCGAAGTAGTATGGGAGGGTTCTAGAACCAGGTTTCTGCACCTTGGGGATGTCTGATGGGCTTCTAGAGGTTCGCAGTTTGACTCCGCGCGCACGTCGCTATGTGCCCTTGTTATTCCTTCACAACTTGAGATGTTGTCTCCGCGCAACCCTACTCGGGGTGCAACCCATATAATACCCAATTTCCTTGCTATCTAATATGTTATTACCTGGTTACTTAGCTTGTGTGTGTAAGATTAATGATTGTTACAGTGGATTCAACAATCATATAAGTGTGCGCAATAAATAAACCAATATAAATGCAAAGAAGGCAATGTACAACAAATACACAGAAATAAGAATCAACCTCTCTTTATTAATCTTCAATCCCGATTATAGACTCGACACCACCTTGTGCACTTAGCTGCAGGGGTCCGCGCACTCAGCTGCGGACTCTACTAGGCCTATGCGCACTGAGCTGCAGAGCCTCTTCCTACTACTATGACCCAATACCCTTAGAATCCTACTCTAAGCTCAAACCATACCATCACTCTTTCTCCTTCCCTATTAACTATCTTTACAACTTATAGCGTCACTCTATTTATACAATCCCATGGTCTGCGGACCATGGGTAGGCCAACATGACTTTACATTACATTACATTACTTTAGGGTGGATAACCCTATGACTTAACTTCTACTTCGCGCTTCGCGACACAATTTGCGGAGTTTTACAAAACCTTTGACCAAAACTTGGGCTCTGACCCCAAAAACATGTTGTGGGGGGATTCCATGCCCAACATCTGTAGCATGCTTCCCTCCTATCTGACAAATCATGCACCACAATGCAGATGCCACACTTGGTCCTATTTGTGCCTCTAATCTTAGTGGCATTGGCCCCCTTCCCGCAAGGTAATTCGCGAACACTGGGTAGTGGTCGTTGTAATGTCCCTGAACCTTGCACTTTATGCACCATACCTCGTTGCGCACTCCTGTGAAGTAGGAAAGTGTTCTTTCTGTAGACAGAAGCAACCCCTCTAGCCCTAGAGTGGGTCTAGTCACAGCAAAGACAAAACAACAATTGATTCCATTAAATAGTCATCGTTGGAAGCCTACCTCAAACCGGTGGTTGATGAAGTTCCATTGCATTGCTCTAGCTTCTATTTCCTTCTCCTTAGTGAGCAATCAATTTGAAACACCACAGGAAAACAACAGAGCATGTAACCGAGAACAACAATGATCTATTTACTCATAAAGTCAAGAATTCATGAGCTATCAAGTAAATTACATACAAGACATAGGAAATCATCATTGATTGTATTAATAATAAATCAAGAGCAAATCTTACAACCAAGTCTTGACGTCGCAAGCCTTCTCAGAGGGTCCAGCTATTATGTTTCTTGAAGCATTCACTCTCAAGGATAGGTCTCCCAAAAAAAAATATCTCTCTCTCACTCACAAACCTTAATACAAGGTTAATGGCACTCCACAACCTCTTACAAACTACTTAGCAATTCCACACTTGTCACACTCACACCAAAGCTATCTACCAAACTCAAATGCACTAGCAGCACTATACAACCAAAATAACTAGCAGATCATAGCAATGGTGAGTGATTTTATAGGAGAAGGAGTCTCCATGAAATGAGGGAGAGGGAGCTTATCCTCAAAGAAGGTAGCACAAAATACAGAACTGCCATCTCAGAGGGGGAAAGGCGACCCAAATTGAATCAACAACCAGGTCTAGAGACGTCCAGAAGGCCGACTGTTGGAACAAATTCGCCCAATTTGGATCGTCACTAGCCGTGAACTAAGTCTCAACGACAGCATCGCTAGGATGCAATGCATGTAGACTGATCGTCGTGATAGATAGTTAATAGCCTCGCGCCGGGACTTGAAATTCGAACGTCATGGGAAATAGGTGTACACCTATGACAGGGTCGCGATGAAACCATTTATGACAGAGGTCCGTCACATATGTTAAGGTTTTACTCACGACGAGGCAGCAACTTAGGGAAAGAGGGTCAATTTGGAACATTAGAGAGCATTTTCTTAATCTTCTTATATCAATGGGAAGATATGAACATGTTTATTTGACACATGACATAGCAGAGGGACTGAGATGAGGACAGTGACAAATTACTGTGTAACAGATGCCCCCTAAAGCATGAATCCCGAGAGAGTGGGAGGGGTGAAATGCTTTACGAAACTGTCTGAACTGGAATACCACCTAGAAGAACTTGCAGGCCCAAGTACAACTGATATCTCTGATAGTGAAATACATGTAGTCCAGGCATGGGTGTAGCCATCTGGGAGACATATGAAACATGGCCTCTGGTATGGACACAGCCACCCAATTTACAACACCATGATATTGAAAAAGGTATGGTCACAACCATCCATCAAAGAGTTAGATATGTAATCACGAACCAATCCACGTAGCCCGAACATATGTGAGCTTAGTTTGGGGTCTTGAAACCCAACCAATCATAGTACAAATTCAAGCATGCAAATAGATGTGTCGAGGTCGAGCATGGTAGAAAGTCGCTTGATTACCAGTCAATAATGAAAATCGTTAACAAGCGTGAGAGAAACCACCAATAATGCCAATCGCTCTCAAGGTACTGCTAGTACAATCCACTAAGTGTGAAAAATGAGCTGAAGTCGAACACTCGTGGAATCACCCAATCGAAGACCAATGATGAGAGTCTATCATCATGCACGAAGAACTTGCCATTGAGGCATGCAAGCTCCAAGGTACCAAAAGGGATCTCTAGATAAATCTCCTGGATAATGAGCTAGTGTCTATAGGAGACGATCTGTCGCAAGAGGGCCATAATGTTTCCCCTATCAACGACGTGAGATAAAGAACAAATGGTAGATGGTGAAACAGAGAATCAGATGAGGAGGTAAGGGTGTGAACTGTAGAAGGATTATACTCTTAAACATATTGATGACACAACTCTGGAATGCAGCAGCATTTTGGTACCAACGGATCGGAGGTCTGACAGAGACAACATGGACCAGATGGAATGAGGCAAAATGACAACCCAAAACCCCTGAAGGTAAATGACGTTGTGAGGATATCCCAACCCAACGAGAAGCAAAAGTGTCGATGTTCAAGAGTGATTAGATGCCGTAGGTAACCAATGACGACATCCAAATTTTCCCCCACCATTGCTGGCGAGTACCCCAATTATTTTTGAAAACAAGCTTGAAGGGGATAGCATGTGCTTGTAATATAAGTTCAACCTTTGGACGAATCCAACCTAGTGATAGTTTAACGAGCCCTAGGGAGGAGAAGCTCAAGTCTCGTCATGGCAGCGAGTCCAATGTCATAAGGGTTTAGCAAGTCTGACATAGGGAAAACTCAGAGTCTTTTTCATGTTTAGAGAGCTTGAAAAAGGCATAGAAAAGAAAACTCCAGGGGGGTCCTTTTTTCATAAATTTGTGTCCCTCGAGCCCAAAAAGGTATAAATTAATACTCGAGAAAACCGCTTGACCATTACGATTAAGGAGTAGTTTTCGTAATTAGTGTTCTCGATCTGAAAAAGTAAAAACGCGATTAGAGACACGTTGTTTCATAACCAAAATCGAACTTGAAATGACAAAAGTCCAACTATCTTTTCACATTTATACTGTCGGAAAAGAGCTAAAAGTGGACCGCCTTTTTAATTCCATTTAACGAGTTAAAAAGGAAAACTTGAAAATCTTTTCATTTTTTATGAGTCAGAAAAAGAGCTTAAAGGTGACTCGTCCTAGATGAACGAGTGGTATAAAGGGTAGCAGCTGGTTCTGGCAATGGTGGAACTGCTCAAAACATGTAATGGTGAAGAGGCTGGTGAATAAAACCACTCATCGCTGCGGTCCATTTGGAAAGGAAAAAACAACCAAGTGAAAGCATATGATCGAGCAAAGAGATGGCGATGATGGAATGAAAAAACCAAGGCTCATCTAGTAAAATTTAGCGGATAAAAAATAGAAATCATGAGGTGTAAATCAGGTATGGGTTCATTTTTACACAAGCTTGAACCATGGAGAACTCTGCTTGGATTCGGTTTCATGTTAACACAAGCTTGAAATGAAAAACTATGTTTGTTATAAGTTCGCATGCCCCCAACATAATAACGCAAATCGAGGCACATGCCCTCGAAGATTCATTGCATCCAACGGAGTGGATGGAATGAAGGTTCACTTTCGAGATCTTGGAAAGAATCGACTTGGATTTTATGAGATCTTGATCAAAGACTCGATTTGAAAAGGGAGGGGTTTCATTTTATAATGAGGTTGACATAGGAAAATAACTATACTCATAACCCGTGTTTCATTTTTTAACGAGGTTAACACAAGATTAGAACTATCCTCGAACACCTTGTTTCATTTGTTAATGAGGTTGACATAAGATCAAGAACGTTCCTCAAACTCCTTGTTTCATTTTTTAACGAGCTTGACACAAGATCGGGAACCATGCTCATGACTCCTTGTTTCATTTTTTAATGAGGTCGACACAAGATCAAACTATCCTCGGGACTCTTGATTCATTGGCCATATGAGAACATGGCTCCCAAGAGGTCTTCGCGGGATGGAAGAAACACACTCTGGGAGGAATACATGTCATGAGGCACTAATGATAGATCGGGTTCAAAGACCCCTAGTACATGATGTACAAGACCATCTACATGATCATCAATAGAGGCGGAGACGGTACGGGTAGCCACATAATTGACCTGTGGCAAAGAAGGTATTTCTTGCGGATAAGAACCGATGGGGGATGACGGTGGTGCAGGAGGCACCGGGTGACTAAAGAATGACAATTGATCGATAGTCACCATTTTTCCATCATGAAGAAAACAAACCACATGGAAAAGTGAAGAAACAAGAAGCCCCATGGCATAAATATAGTCACGACCAAGGAGAAGACTGAAATCTAAAGCACCTTGGACAACCATCACGTCTATATAGACGGTTTTGCCTCCCAAAGTAACAAGAAACTTTGGGAGGATCCCTAAAGGTTAACTGGTTCCTCCCAAATGCCAATAGATTCTATGTGATTGGCACAAGCTGTGGGGAACCCAAAGCTTGCCAACTAGTGGAAGGCATAATACTGATAGACACACCCTCATCCAAGACAGTGCCAAGTACTTCCATATCATAGGCATGTATTGTAATCTGGAAAGGAACATAGGATGGAAGGTGGAAAGCGGTCAAGTGACTCCAGTCCAATGAAATGAAAGAACTACTTGGTGGGGGTATCATATGATTTCCCCCATGCTCTATAGGAATCGAAGAAGGACTCTCTTGATCAACAGGGATAGGAGGGTTGTTTTCGGACTCAGGAGAATCTGACAAGACGAGAAGAACATGAGCATGATTCTCTTCTGAAACAGAGTGATCAACAAGTGGTGAACCCAAGTCGACACTCTCTCCGACCAATGGTTGGTCTGGAATAGGCTTAGCATAACCAAGCTAGGAAAGAAGAAGACGGACAAGAGAAGAATCTAAGTCAATCTCTTTGTTAATGGCGAGAGCGTCTGAAGAGAGCCTCTAATAACCAATGGGAAGTTGGGGTGAAGAAGCTGTAAGACTTTCCAAAACAATGGAAGCTTTATCCATGAGCGGACAAAGGTGAAGGGGATGGCTGCCTCCACATAGCCTACAAGGGAATTGAATCTTCCCTTTCTTCTTACCACTGCCAGTTGATAGGGTAGCATCGTAATGAGCTTCAGAGGATGACGAGGGACAAGCCAGATCATGAGACCATACTTCTAATATCCTAGGAATGCCAGGACAATCACGAAGAAGATGGTCACCATTGCATAATTTACAAGGAAACTTAACCTTCCCCGGAGGAGCAGAAGGTGGTCCGACCTGAGATGTACTCAGAGCAATAACTGCATAGGTGGCCTTGCATTTATCGAGCTTCTTCTTCTTCTTAGTCTCCTAGTTACTAGATGAGAAACTTTCACCAGGCGAAGGAGGAGATGAAGGTGAAGAAACAAGGGAAGAAGGTGCAGGCTCAACCTTGGAATCAATGTGTTGTGATTCAAATGAAGGAGATGGTGGAACAGGAGTCATGACACTCGGAACCACAAAAGTTGAAAACAACCAAATGGGCAGACCGATGGTTAACCCAGGAAAAGAGAATGTGGCCATGTATGGAGCACTGGCATTTCCAAAAGGCGAAAATGGACCAGGATTTCCATCTGGGGGAAGACCTTGGCCAGTAGACTCGGGGAATTTCGCCATTGGAATGAGCCTGAAAAACATTCTTATCACAACCAAGAACTCAAACTGTTACTAGGAATATTTCGTGGGCAGTAAATTTTATGACGCAGGAACAAAACTTGACCTTTTCGTTTTAAAGAGTCAAGAAAAGGACGAAAAGGTGACTCTATCTCTTTCGAGGTTTAATGAGCCTGAAAGGACAAGTGCTCATATGGACCTTTTCTTTTAAGGAGTCCAAAAAGGAACAAAATTGATTACTTTGGAGAACTAGGCAAAAGGTTTACCAAACGACCCGTAAAACTGCATATACACCTTGGCGATCATATGAAAACCAAAGACTTTACATACGGCAGTCAATCTTCTCGAATGTTGTGTTCGGTGCATTACAGTTTGTAAGGCGGTAGACATGGCTTCCTAAGGATATAGGAAGATAACCTAGTGGGTTCTCCCAACATATACTTGATGGTACTGGGAGCGCAAATCCGTACTAGCAGCTATTGAGTCACAGAAGGAGGAATCACCCAACCTTAAGCGAAAACAATAGTGACTAGGTTTAATGACGTCGGAGCACATCTCTAGCCTAGACCTCTAAATAATGTGCATTATGTTCCAATTCATTGTTAAGTTCATTCAATTGATTTTATAGTTGATCTTGAATTATGTTTTAGTTTCCAGGCCTTACCATATGTATATCAAAAACCTAGGATGCAGCTAGAATGAGTAAAGCATCTTTTATTTCAATGAACACCTACTTACAGGAGGATAGAGAGATCATTCCCAAACCAAGACAAAACCAAGATCATCTAGGAGACACAATGCATAAACACATCAATCCTATAGTGCATCGATACTACTAATGATAGATTTTAAGTTTGCTTTCCAATTTCTCAAACACGAAAATTTGAAATGCAAATATACTTTCACTTTTGTATATCAAATGAATGCAATCCCTAAATTTTTTTGTTTGTTTTGAATTTAAAGAGACAAACAAGCAAGTGTGAACTGATCGATCCAAAAAATTGTGATCTATGTTTGGTAGTGAAATGAAATGAAATCAATATCAAAAATTGGTTCAATAATTGTCACTAAAAGTCAACCAGCAAGAAACAAGAAATGAAAAAGCCTCAAACAAATCAACAAAACGATTGCAGATGAACCTTGGAAAGACAAGAAACCAAGCCAAATAATTTAAAAATTTGAAACAACTAGGTCACAAAGCCAAAGATGCAAGATTCACTCAATGAAACCAAAGGGAGAGTATCTTAACCAGAAGCAATTAAAAACAAACTAATGGGCAAGAGAAAGACAACAGGGGATTAACAAGACTGGTGAATTCAGGAGGTAGAATTGAAAAAACAACTCTACAGGAATCGTCACGGGCATAACACCAGCAACTAGGGACGATCAGCCACTAACCGTAGAAACAGAGCGAAATTGTCGCGAGAGGACATGTCTCTTCCATGATGGTCCGATTCCAGGAATCGTTGTGTCTATATGATAGGATTCAGTGATGCACAAGATTATAACACAGAGATAGGGCAACTTCGACGCAACTGTTAAGCTTTTTTCAGCAATGAACTTAAAAACGATGGGAAACAAATGAAAAATCCTAAACAAAGACCAAACTATTCTTCTAGACAGTAAAGGGATTTCCTAGGTTGACCCAGGTAACCCAAAAGACTAATGATTTAACCCCAAAATTCAAGAGACACTAAATCAAAACTAGACAAAAGCAAACAAGAGAGAAAAAATACAAGGGACTCCCCAGCGGAGTCGCCAACTTGTGAAGTAGGAAAGTGTTCCTTCTACGGACAGAAGCAACCCCTATAGCCCTAGAGTGGGTCTAGTCACAACAAAGACAAAACAACAATTGATTCCCTTAAATAGTCATCGTTGGAGGTCTACCTCAAATCAGTGGTTGATGAAGTTCCGTCACGTTGCTCTAGCTTCTGTTTCCTTCTCCTTAATGAGCAATCAATTTGAAACACCATAAGAAAACAACAGAGCACGTAACTGAGAACAAAAATGATCTATTTACTCATAAAGTCAAGAATTCATGAGCTATAAAGTAAATTACATACAAGACATAGGAAATCATCATTGATTGTATTAATAATAAATCAAGGGAAAAGCTTACAACCAAGTCTTGACATCGCAAGCCTTCTCGGAGGGTCCAGCCAGTATGTTTCTTCAAGCATTAACTCTCAAGGATAGGTATCCCAAATAACAATATCTCTCTCTCACTCACAAGCCTTCATACAAAGTTAAGGGTGCTCCACGACCTCTTGCAAACTACTTAGCAATTCCACACTTGTCACACTCACACTAAAGCTATCTACCAAACTCAAATGCACTAGTAGCACTATACAACCAAAAGAACTTGCAAATCATAGCAATGGTGAGTGATTTTATAGGAGAAGGAGTCTCCATGAAATGAGGGAGAGGGAGCTTATCCTCAAAGAAGGTAGCACAAAAGACAAAACTACCATCCCATAGGGGGAAGGCGACCCAAATTGACTCAACAACCAGGTCTACAGACATCCAGAAGGCTAACTGTTGGAACAAATTCGCCCAATTTGGATCGTCGCTAGCCATGAACTAAGTCTCAGTGATGGCATCGCTAGGAGGCAATGCATGCAGAACGATCGTCATGATAGATAGTTAATAGCCTCGCACTGGGACTTGAAATTTGACCGTCGCGGGAAACATGTGTACAGCTGCGATGGGGTCGCAATGACACTGTTTATGACAGAGGTCTGTCACGTATATTAAGGTTTTACTCGCGACGAGGCAGAAACTTTGGGAATGAGGGTCAATTTGTAGCATTAGAGAGCATTTTCTTAATCTTCTTATATCAGTGGGAAGATATGAACATGTTTATTTGACACATGACACAACAGAGGGACTGAGATGAGGATAGTGACAAATTACTATGTAACAACTCCTAGATGATCCGTCCTGTCTTGTTTCAAACTCTGCATCTCAAGGCATAAGTTCTTCAACTGCACATGAATCTGTTTGATTCCCAGGTTTGTATCTTGTATCAGAGTCTCATGTAATCTCATCGCAACCTCCAAAGCTTCAGCCTAAGTGGTTAGCCTTTGTTGTGCCAGCGCGTTCCGTAGATGCGGTGTTAATGAGGCTACAAACCATTTGATGTATTTCCCATCTCTTAAGGTCATGTTCACTTCGCTAATTGTGCACTTTAGTATTTGATCCAACTCCCATGAGGTTTCGCTTAGTAGTATTGTGATTTCCTTGAATCTAATGATCGACTGTGCCTCCGATTTCGGCCTGCTAAATTATTTTTTTAGTGCAGTCTAGATATCTGCTATCCCCACATTTGGATTTTCATTGGAATGCTTAATGTATCAAGTCAACGCGCGATCCTGTAGAGTGCTGACCAACATTGCCTTATTTATATTGTCATCTGTGACACCCTGTGCTTCCCATACTACTTTTACCACGAACCAAAATTGGTCCAGATCTTCATTCCCTACTCCCTTCAACAATAGTATATTTATCGTGCTAGCCATACTGCTTCGCAGTGGTGGCGGAGGTGGTATGGCTGAATTCGGGGGTGAGGATGGTTAAATTGGTGGTGGTGTGGGTGGGGGTGGTATGCGCAGAATTCTTTGCTTTATCAGATTGATCGCACTTCTTTGTGAAACCTTCACGAGCTCTTCTTCACGTCCGCAAGGAGGTGAAACCAAGGGGCTAGTTTCTAGTTCTATGCTACCTTCGTTTCTGTAGATCCTCCCACTTTGCATAGCCCCAAACATAAATTTATTCGCATAACCCAGTTTTCATACAATAGCATTTTAATCCAAGTGTTCAGAGATTTAACGTACTTACCTCGTGGTCCCTTTAGGAAGTGTCGTTCTGCCTCGCTATAGATGACCAAAGTATCTACCGCGAATTCGGTGATGAACCCTCCTATGATCTGATCCAACCAGTGACTGGTAGCGCGCGTGATCTTATCTTCCTATGATTCTAGTCTGTGCACCAACTCCGGAGTCCACACAATAGGTTTGTCGAGTTTACACCTTCCTTGGCTATCTACTAGCCTTGCAATCCACTCGTACAAATCAGTAGGGAAGGATGCAAATAAATTTTCATGGATTTCCGTATATGAGTAGCAATCTAACCACTCTTCCTTTGACAGTCACGGATTCCTATTTTCTTGCACCGCGAACTCATGAATCTTTCTGTCCAACCACTCTTCAATTCCTTTCTTTGTCAGATTCTAGTGATATGACATCAGACACCTCTATGCCAATCCTGATCCTGGAAATGGAACCATTTGTTGGCTTTTTGGGGCCTGACCTAGGTTCGAAGTTAATTAGCTAAAAAATCCTGGAACTACTGGCCCTTTCGGCAATAGTCCGCGGAGCGCGGAATGAGGTCTCACCTAAAGTAGTATGGGAGGTTGCTAGAACTAGGTTTCTGTACCCTGGAGATGTCTGATGAGTTCTACTGGCCTACAATTTGTCCTTGCACGTGGGTTTCTTCACGCACTTTCCCATTTCTTGCGGCCTGATATAATGCCTTCGCACAACCCTACCCAGGGACTAAGCGTTGCACTCTCCATTATTACCCAAGACCATGCTTATATTCCAATGTTAGTTAATTATCTTGGCCTGCTTGAGTGCTTTAATTTATACTTAACCACATAAAACATTCATACAGGTGTGTGCAGTAAATAAACAGTAGAATTGAAAATTATGTCAATCATGCATTAAACGAAGAACAGATACACAAAATTATAGAAAAACTTCTCTTTATTGATTCTTTCCCCCGGTTACAGGCTCGGCTTGTCCTATGCACTCAGCTGTAAGGGTCCGCGCACTTAGCTGTGGACTACTAGGCCTCTGCTCACTTAGCTGCAGAGCCTTCTCCTACTCTACGACCCAAAGACACACTTCACACTGCGACTCAATCACTCAGACTTCTCATGCTTCCTTCATTATTCCTTAGTTATTCTTATACACTTAGAGCCTTGCTCTATTTACACAATCCCATGGTCCGCAGACCATGGGAAGGTCTATCCAGCCGATATTACATTACAAAACTAGGGTGGACAACCCTGTGATTCTATTATGACTTCGCGCTCGCAATTTGTGGAGCTTTACAACAAGATTCAGTCAAAACTTGGGCTTTAAGCCCCAAAACATGCCTTCGGGGGGGGATTCCATGCCCAATAGGGGTAAGTGCTCTGTAGAGTAGGTAGCCCCATTCAAGGTTGCATTGCATAGTACATAAGCCCACTCAAGTCTGCGCTGGGTGAGAATCCCAAAAATGTTCATTGGATTCTGAGTATATTCCTCCTTTATAGAGCCTTCTAGAAGGAACCCAGCTCCTATCCTATCAAGATGAGCTCGAATTAGGATAGCCTTGGATCGTCTCGTCCTCTATCCTGCCATCCATTTGAACATGGAAACTAATCATCCAATTATGGAAAGCCATTCAATGCCATATTAATGACAAAACCACTTGCATTCATCTATAAATTGGCCTCCCATCATAGAGCCAAAGAGCTTGGATATTATAGAGAAATACTGATGGTTTAGAGACTTGAAATCATTGTCAAAGTAATGTTATGCTGCTGGATTGATGTTGTTATTGGTGTGATGAGGGCTTGGACTAAGCTGGATGAGTGACACGAGATCGAACCACATTGGGTGTAACTTCTCCTTCTATCAATCAATAAAGTTGTTTGTTCATTTTCCAATACTTTTTTGTATATCTATGATGAATGTATGTTCAAATGTTGTTGATTCCATTTGTTTAGAAAAAATAGATCATATGATTTTATTGTTGTTGTCTTCTGTTTATGTTGGCAGGTACCAATTGAGCGAATTCAGTTTGAGTGGGAGCAACGGGAGCAACTCAAAGGAGATCAAAGGAAGTGAAGGATCACAAGTAGGTTATTTTATCTTATTTGTTTATTGTAGGAAAAGGTTAAACATCTTTAATTTAGTTGTTTTAAGTGTAACTCCCCACTTAGGGAAGATATACTTATTGTGATGCAGGAAAGTGTTCCCTCTACGGACAAGGGCAACCCCTCTAGCCCTAGAGTGGGTCTAGTCATAGTAAGGACAAAACAACAATTAATTCCCTTAAATAGTCATCATTGGAGGCCTACCTCAAACTGGTGGTCGATGAGGTTTTGTTGTGCTGCTCCAGCTTCTGTTTCCTTCTCCTTAATGAGCGATCAACCTGAAACACCACAAAGAAACAATGAAGCATGTAACCGAGAAATGACAATGATCTATTTACTCATAAAGGCAAGAAGTCATGAGATATCAAATAAATTATATACAAGACATAGGAAATCATCATTGATTGCATTAATAATAAATCAAGAGCAAATCTTACAACCAAGTCTTGACAGCGCAAGCCTTCTCAGAGGGTCCAATCAGTGTGTTTCTTCAAGCATTCACTCTCCAATATGGGTCTCCTAAATAGCAATATATCTCTCTCTCTTATTCACAAGCTTTAACACAAGCTTAAGGGCACTCCACACCTTCTTGCAAACTATATAGCAATCCCACACTTGTCACACTCATGCCAAAACTATCTACCAAAATCAAAAGTAGCAGCCGCACTGTACCACCAAAAAAACCAATAGATGATAGCAATGGTGAGTGATTTTATAGGAGAAGGAGTCTCCATGAAATGAGGGAGAGGGAGCTTACCCTTAGGGAAAGAAGCACAAAAGACAGAACTATCATGTCGGAGGGGGAAGGGCGACCCAAACTGACCCAACAACTAGGTCTAGATACATCTAAAAGGTAGACTGTTGGAACGAATTCACCCAATCTGGATCGTTGCTGGTCGTTAACTAAGCTTTAGCACCAGTGTCGCTAGGAGGTAATGTATGCAGACTGACCATTGCTAAAGATAGCTAATAGCCCCGCGTCGGGGCTTGAAATTCGATTGTCGTGGGAAATAGGTGTACTCCTATGATGGGGTCATGACATGACCGTTTATGACAGGGGTTTGTCACATGTATTAAATGTATTCTCACGACGAGGCAGAAAACTTAGGAAAAGAGGGTCAATTGGAAACATAAGAGAGCATTTTTTCAATATGAGCATGTTTTATTGGACACATGACACATTGGAAGGACTGGGATGAAGGCCGTGACAAATTACTGTGTAACAGATGCCCCCTAAATTATGAATCCTGAGAGAGTGTGAGGGATGAAGTGCTTTACGAAACTGTTTGAACTGGAACATCACCTGGAAGAACCTGTAGGTGTAAGTACAACTGATATCTCTGATAGTGAAATACATGTAGTCTGGGCATGGGCGCAGCCATCTAGAAGACATATGAACTTGGTCTGTGGTATGGATGCAGGCATCCAGCCAGTAAGACCATGATAATGATAAAGGTATGGTCGCAGCCATCCATGAAGACTTAGGTATGGTTGCAGCCATCCATCAAAGAGTGATTTATATAATCACAAACAATTCCATGCAGCCTGAACATGTGTAATCTTAGTTTGGGATCTTGAAACCCAACTGATCATAGTACAAATTCTAGCATGTGAATAGATGTGCTATATTCGAGCATGATAGAAAGTCGCTTGATTACCGGCCAGTGATGAAAACCATTAACAAGAGCAAGAGAAACCACCAATAATGCCAATGGCTCTCAAGGTACTATCTGGTACAATCCATGAAGCATGAAGAATGAGCTGAAGTCGAACACTCGTGGAATCACCCAATCGACGACCAATATTAGGCGCGAAGAACTTGCCATTGAGGCATGTAAGCTCCAAGGTACCAAAGGGGATCTCTAGATCGATCTCTTGGATAATAAGCTAGCATCGAAAGGAGATGATCCGTCGCAGGAGGGCCATAATATTTCCCTCATCAATGATACGAGATAAGTAACAAGTGGTAGATGGTGAAGCAGAGTATCGGAGGAGGTAAGGATATGAACTACAGAAGGATTATACTCTTGAACATATCGGCGACACGACTTCGGAGGGTGGCAGCATTAAAGTACCAAGGGATTGGAGGCTTGATGGAGATAGCATGGATCAGATGGAATGAGACTAAATGGCAACCCAAAACCCCAGAAGGCCAAATGATGATGTATGGATATCCCAACCTGATAAGAAGCAAAAGTGTCGATGTTCAAGAGTGACTAGCTGCCACAGGTAACCAATGATAACTTCCAAATTTCCCCCCACCATTGCTGGCGAGTACCCCAATTATAAATGGAAACAAGCTTGAAGGGGATAACATATGCTTGTAATATAAGTTCGTCCTTCAGACGAATCCAACCTAGTAATGATTTAACGAGCCCTAGGGAGGAGAAGCTCGAGTCTCGTCATGGTGACAAGTCTAATGTCATCAGAGTTTAACGAGTCTAACATAGGCAAAACTTGGAATCTTTTTCATGTTTAGAGAGTTTGAAAAAGACACGGAAATGAAAACTCCAGGGGGGTCCTTTTTTGTAGATTTGTGTCCCTTGAGCATGAAAAATTATAAAATAATACTTGAGAGAACCTCTTGACCATTATGATCAAGTAATACTTTTCATAATTAGTGGTCTCGATTTGAAAAAGTAGAAAAGTGATCAAAGACACGTCATTTCGTAACCAGTATCGAACCTAAAACGAAAAAGGTCCAGCGATCTTTTCACATTTATACGGTTGGAAAAGAGTTCAATGTAGACCGCCTTTTATTTTATTTAACGAGTCAAAAGGGTAAACTCGGCAATGCTTTCGTCTTTTAAATTAGAAAAGAGCGTTAAAAAAGGCTTTTTATAAAAAGTGGACCAAGTGTATACAAAGTATGACATAATCCTGCCACCTGTAGCTCTTAGCATTTGGAGTGCAAAACTGGATAAATTCCCGAGCTTGATTCCAGCACCGTTGGTCAACAATTTCACTCGAGGTCTTCACCAAGTAAGTACTCTCTCCCCTGCACTCCATTTCAAATCTTTTTTTCATGTAATTTGGTGGTAGATATGTGGCTTTTGGATGAATTTTGAAACGCAAATTCGCTTCGTGGTCATCGTGGAAGATCCGCTCGGGTTAGCGACGACCGTGATTGTTAACACTGGCTACCATCAGGATCATCACGGGATATAGATGTACTCTCGCGACGGTCGCTGAAAAAAACAAAGATTGAACTCGAGTTGTCGCTGTTGTTTTAAAAACAGTAGCGACGGCGCCGTAAAGTGATTTTTTTTATAATTTATATGCTTAAGCTCATGAAAAGTATTATAATCAATCTTTCCTCTGACGCAGGACAAAAATGGTTTTTGTGTGGTAAGAGAGAACTCATGATGAGAACGATGAGCAAGATTTTAATGATGTGAGGTGCCACAGATCCCTTCTTGAGTGCTGATTATTAAAATTGTTCCTCACTCCTCATCTCTAGGCACAACTTGACCTTCTAAAGCTACTAATCCACTCCTGGAACCCAACAAATGGAAAGTTCGTCATTCGGGGCAAAGACATTGAATTTGATGCCACATACATATATTTTCCCACTGGATTGTCTCATCGTGGCGAGAGGCCGATCTTAGAGGGCCAACAAGTTCAGGGTTAGACTTTGACATGATGATAGCATGGATGTGCGCAGGGGCACGCAAATCATCCACTAGCGGGAAATTACAAATCCCGACAGTGGAAGAATTAACTCTCCGTGTCGTAATGTTCATGGTGACGAGGATGGCGGGCACCCAAGCCCAACATGAGGCCACAAAGACCGACCTCCAGTTATCTCTCGAGTGCCTTAACCCGACCATGTATAATTGGGCAGAGGCAGTAGCTGTCAACATGAAGAGATAGTTGACGAGGTGTCGGCGCGAGGAGGCGAAGTAGTTTGGGTATGGATCTATCCTGATCCCTCTCATGCTGGAGTAGGTACCGATTCTTCAGCTATAGGACATGGACTTATATGTACCTAGGCCACAAGAGACCCGCAACACTCGCTGGGCACATGTCATGCTACGAGGGGGTGGTGTCCGACTGGTATCATGGGGGATGCTCTTCCGAGAGTGGCTGGATCGGCAAAAGGTCATAGTCGAGGACTGGCCATATGCAGTCATAGATTTTTGTGGAGACCCTGACATGCAGCTTCCTACAGGTGAGCAGTGGGACAAGGGAGGTAAACACTTGATCGAAACACCACACTACTTATGTTTTGATTTTTTGTAATGTTTTGGATTTTATCATGCATATGTCTTAATAATGTCTCTATGTTACTTGCAGATGTGGGACTGGAAAGGCCAGTAGGACTAGCTCCCGAGGCATGGAGGGACCCACAGGGAAACATGGAGCTAGCCCTAGTTCGCCCTAGTGGCAATGCAATGGAGGAGGTAGCCCGTAACCTTGAGGGCTTGACAGACGGGATCCCAGATTATAGGGGGATCTAGGAGGTCCCTGTTGAGTACCAGAGACATACTGTAGGAGTGCCACCTAGGATGCATAGGCTCCTAAGATGAGTTACACGAGCAGTGGTCTGCTATAGGGAGCAGAACCCATTGCACTAGATACCTAGGTTTTAATTTCTACTGATTTTGGAGAGACATGTGTCTCGGATGTATGGAGAGGACAAACTCTATTTTGACATATACACTTATTTTTTGAGCGCCTCAGTGCGCCACACGAGATATATATATATATATATATATATATATATATATATATATACATATTTCTATGGCTCATTATTGTGTTCTGAATGCTTCTGTATACTGTTTTGATTACATGTTGCGTAAATGTTTGTCTAATACATGATTTGCTAATGCATCAGTTAATGTGTTTAATCTTCTTGGAATGTGTTGATATGTAATAAAATCAAAATTTATTTCCAATAATTTAACACGTAAATACAACCTTAAAACTCAATGACCTATGATGGAATAACACCTGTTAAGCTAGTGGACAACAAGTTGAGAATCCAGATTCAAAACCAATGCATGAATATCGAGGTTGACGGCCTCGGTCAGTAATTCAATGACAGCACTATATTCAGTGACATTGTTTGTGGTGCAACCCAGATAAACACATTGAAGGTCTACTAACTCACCATGAGGATCGTAGATCACCCACACCGCAGAAGAAAGGTTCCAGGTAGTGCGGCAGGCACCATCAGCGAAACCAACGTAAGGTGTACTAGACATCTACATAAGAAGCAAAAGACACAATAAGCAGCAATTATGCCTACACACCAAGCCAAACATGAAAACACACACTGACAACACACTTGCTGAAAACACACGTATGTACAGATCAAATGCACGAGATTCAAGCATACTATTTTTTTAGATAAAGCCCATTCCGGGGCTTATCTAGAGGGTTCCCTTCGTAATCGATCAGCTCATAGGCCCCTTTTTCTAAAACACGTTTTACAATATAAGGCCCATGCCACATAGGCTCGAATTTTCCTGCCCCCAGCTTATCAGTTGCTTGATCATAGAGCAGGACTAAGTCTCCTTCAACGAAAGAACGAGGATTGACAACTTGGTCGAAGCGAGTTTTCACTCTCTTCTTCTGTGCTTCAATGGCTAGAGAGGCTAGTCGACGGGCCTCATCTAACTACACTAGGTAAAGAAGATGTTCTTCTACTGAAGTAGTGTTTGGGAGTAATTCGACGGCTAATTTAAGAGAAGGGATCTCACACTCAATTGGAAGGGTAGCCTCTAGACCGTAAACTACTTTGAACAGGGTGAACCCGGTGGCATCCTTCACTGAAGTTCGGTAGGCCCATAAGGTGGAGAACAACATCAAATTCCAATTGGACTTGTGCATACTGATGGTGCATTGGAGCATCGTGACCAAAACTTTGTTGACAACTTCCACTTGGCCATTGTCCTGAGGATAGTACGGTGTTGAGCTATCATGCCGCAAGCCCAACTAGGTTATTAACTCAGTCATCAGATGATTATGGAAATGTTTACCGTGATCAGTGACAATAGCCTGAGGGATGCCAAATTGTGAAATGACATGATTGAATAAGAATTGCGCCACTGTCTGACTGTCATCGGATAGTGTAGGCATCGCCTTGGCCCATTTTGTGAAATAATCAATGGCAACGATGATATACCCATGCCCCCCAACCGAGCGAGGGTTATAGGTCATATAATTAATGCCCCATTTGGCGAAAGGGCCAATGGTAATGAGAGGGTGCAAAGGAGTGGGAGGCGCGCACATCTTCCGTTGATAGATTTGGCACTCGTGACAAGAGCGGATGGCGAGAATGCAATCCTTAAAAATAGAAGGCCAAAAATAACTAGCACGGAGGATCTTCTGAGCAGTAGCATACCCGGACATATGACCACCATAGGCGCCAGAGTGGCAGTCATTCAGAACTCGTTCAGCTTCCTCGAACATCAAACATCAGTGAAGAACAAAGTTGGCCGAGATGGTACAGGGTGTCCCCAATAATGCGATAAGGTTGAGAATGATAGCGAATCCATCGCCGAGCATCCTTGGACAAATCTGGATGAAAAGAGGATGTCTAAAGATAGATAATAATATTCCCGTACCAAGGATCGAGGGTACTAATCAAGAACAGAGATTCATCTGGAATATGGTCCTCCAACTCAGAGGGCGCGATACTAGATGGTAGGGAGCAAAGCAGCTCAGCGAAGACGAGGGACTTCTTAGACTTGGCTGTAGTGAACTGCAAGTCGAACTCTTGAAGGATGAAAATCCACTTTGAGTATTTTCCCCCTAGTAACTGACGTGACAAGATGTACGTCATTGGGTTGCAATCAGAAATTAGCATTGTGGTGTTCAATAACATATAGTGGTGGAAACGTTGGATGGCGCAAATGGCGGCCAATGCCAACTTCTCAACATAGGCATATCGAGTTTCTGTATCAATTAAATTGCGACTGAGATAGTAAACAACATGCTCAGTACCATCATCATCGTCTTGGACCAGAACCATGACGATGGTGGTATTGGCAACGGCTAAATAAAGAGTGTAGTCACGGTGATAATCAGGTGGACATAACAATGGAGCAGAAACAAGGAGGGCCTTGAGGTGCTCGAATGACTCTTGTGCATGGTATCCCAAATAAAAGGGATTTCCCGCTTTAATAATCGCATATAGCCTTTGGCCACTTCAGCATAATTCAGAATGAATCGTCGTAGAAAATTTGCTTTACCCTACAAACTCTGCAATTGCTGCAAAGAAGCAGGGGGAGGGAGATTCAGGATGGCTTTGACTTTAAGGGGATCCAGACGGATACCCTCCTGGGAGATGATGAACCCGAGAAGTCTGCCAGATTCCACGCAGAAGACACACTTATGCGGATTAAGACAGATATGATAGTGTCGACAGCGAAGAAAAATTTCTTGAAGGTGGTTTGGCTGGTCTTGGCGTTTCACTTAATGAGCCAGAAGGTCATCCAGGTAGGGCTATACAATGTGTCAAATATAATGAAAAATGTAATACATTGCATGCTGGAAGGTAGAATCAGCATTTTTTAAACTGAAAGGGAGGTTGTTATAAGTGAAAGTGCCCCAAGAATAGATAAAGGTGGTCTTGTGTTGATCCAGAGGTGAGATATTAATCTGGTTATAACCAGAAAAGCCGTCCATGAATGAATATATCTCACTCCCAACACACTCATTAATAAGCTGGTCAATGAAAGGTGTAGGGTAGTTGTCTTTAGGACATGCACGATTAATGTCGCGATAATAAACACATACCCTAATAGTGCCCTGTTTTTTATTCAGAGGGACAATATTAGAAACCTAATCTATGAGTGAGATAGGGTAAATGAAGCCATCCTTAAGAATCTTTTCGACATTCGCTTTAATAACTACAACCTTTCAGGGGTGCACAGGGTGTAGACACTGTCGAACAGGTTTGGCACCTGGATATGTAGGTATTTCATGCACCACGATGCTATGATCAATGTCAAGCATCTCTTCGTAAGACCAAGCGAACACATCACGAAATTCATGAAAAATATCAGTATAAAGCTAAATCTCTTCTGGAGGACAAGTTACTCCAACATGAATGTGCTCGAGAATCCCTGGTTTAATAGAGATGTCGATTGGTTGTGTTTTCATAATTTTCCCCATGTTTCCTTCAAATGAAACTTGATGAAGTTGGATGGGTGTCTGAAGGGGTTGGGAGGGGAGACAAGGAGCAAACTGCTCGAGACAAGTAAGCATTTCCTGATGGGTAGGGAGAAACGAGGAACGATGGTGATGATCAAACCAAGGGGGTTCCTCAAAAGATGTAGTCTCAATAGTCACTTCATCAGAAGGAAAAATTTCCTTTAAAGGGTCTGAAGAAGTGCCATCTCCAAGCTAAGGGGATTGAACATACGAGTCGAGAGCCTTGCTCGAAGGAGCAGGTTCAGGGGATGAAGCTGATACAGAAGCAATTTCGACATAGTTGAGCTCAACATGACTCACGGCATCTCATCGCCCCAGGATTCTATCTAATCATTAGGAGGAAGAACCCAAGGATCAAAGCGAACAGGAATCATATTAACGGGAGTGATGTTGGGAGGTGGGAGTGAAAAAACACCCATAAGGGTAGGATCTTTAAAGAGTCCAGCACCCACACTCTCACATGGAACAGAGGTATGCTCCACTAAAGGCACGTTGCCATCAGAGGAGGAAGAGGCAAAGAAGGACAACTGGTATACCGTGACGATTTTCCCTTGATGAGGAAAATGAATAACACAAAATAGAGATGAAGCCATGGCTGACATGGCATATGTCCAGCTTCGTCCTAAAAGAACGTTGTAAGTTAAATTGGCATCGACAACTTCAACCTCCACTTTAACCATCTTCCCTTCCAGAGTAATGGGCAAGCACTGGAGTATACTATAAGGATGAGACTCTCTCCCATCAAAGGCTTCCAAGGTCATGGGAGACTGGCTCAGAGTTGGAGAACCGATAGCCTTCCAACAAGCAACAGACATAATGCAAGTAGAAGCGCCTTCATCAATGACCATGCAGTGAATAGTTTTAGAGTTGATGATGACTTTAATAAGGAAGGCAATTTGGTGAGGCAGTCTCAGTACATGACTGTCTAGGTCAAAAGTGATCAAATCCAAGTTGGCCGGATCAATGCCACCGATGGCCAATAGTAAGGACTTCCTCTGAGAGGGGCAGCTCTGGAGGACCTCTAATGTGGACATAGCTGACGAAGCCTGGGCTAAGTCCTCAACGATGCTATAGTGCTGAGCAGCACATGCATTAGGGTTGTAAGAAGACTTTCGGAGTACCCCTTTAGGAGGAGGTCGGATGAACACCTCAGTACTAGGTCGCTCGATATGGAGGGGACCAGAACTGGATGAAGGAGCACTAGAGGGGACCTTAGTTTCCTTCCTGGCAGGTGAAGGATACTCTTTTGACCGAGTAGTAATGTGGATGGGAATCGTCCTAGCCATAAATACCTGAGAACTGAAAGGAGAGAAGGATTGTGATGGATTATCCACCATTTGAGTTTGTTGTGAGGGAAAAGGCTCTTTAAGCATGGCAGGAGTCCCAGAGGAACCTTTTAACAAATGACTAACTTCAGACTGCCTCAGGTAGTCTTTAGTATAGTGATCCTCATCACAAATAAGGCAAGGATACTTAGGCTTGCATTTGGCGCCTTCGTTGGGTGGAAGTTTAGGGGAATCTTGCTTCAGTTGATCGACTTTATTCTTTCCTTTTCCCTTCTTCTTCCCTTTCAAAGTTTTATCCACTGTGGTGGACTGAATGGTGTTAACCTCGCAAGTGTTATCAGAATTGGATACAGCCTAAGAAGTGTTTTCATTCGAAGTGTTTAGCTTTTGCTTCCCAGGGTTCGCGGAAGATTTCTTAGAGGATGTATTAATACAACCGATGACACCGTCAACAGATGGTGTTGACAGGGCTTTGGAAGTTCTGAGTCTCAGAGCATCAGGAAAATAATCATATAGTGTACTAGACTGGGAGTAAACCAATTCAAGGTACTGAGCATGTGCGATAGCTTGCTCTTCAGTTACACATGCACCCATAACAATTTCCTGGGCTATCGAACCGACAAAAGAGGTTGTGAACCAGTCAGTCAGAACCTGATCGGGAATCCAGAACTTAATAAAACGACGACGTCTCCTCCATTCATGGATATGGTCGAAGCTATGCGTGGTCGTGTTCTATTTTATGGATGTTAGGAGATGTGTGCCTGTTTCATATCGAATTGGCAATTGAAAATGTGTCAAAAATGCCATAGCCAACGAGTTAGAGTCCTGAAAAGATTCACGAGCTAGCTCAATATACCACTTTGCGGCAGAGCCAATGAGAGTCCATTGAAAAAGGCAGAGCTGGATTGAATCATCAAGCCATGAATTTGATGAACACCATAGATGATAAGTCATGACATGAGCTTGGGGATATTCTCAGCTTTACCATCAAACTTTGGACAATCACCTAGAATTTTAGTTGGAACCAGTGGCCAGTACGGATTATGAAGAATGGGATCATTTGTCAGTTTGGACACATCCGGTAATTCCAACGTCACTAAAAAGGGTAATTTAGGGTTAAAGGACATCTGAGGCCGCGAGTAAGAATTAGTACCAGAGTTCCATCCAGTTTCTTGTTGCCCCCATTGATTTTTCCCGGATGGATTTGGCCCATAAGGGCTTTGTTCGTAGGGATTTTGTCCATAGGGATTATAACTATAACTGGATGGTTGACCCTGGATTTGACCCCAGCATTCAACTGATGACCAACTTGGCCTGCAGGAGAAACATATGGTTTTTGGAAATTCTGATAAGGATTAACCTTCAGCTATTGATAATTTTGGTATGGAGCGAATTGGTTTTGCCCTTGGGGTTGTTGAAAACCATAAGGCGGCTGGGCTCCAAACTAAGCCTGGGGACTAGATTGCATTTGATAAGAAGATTGGGTTTGGGATCCAACCTGAATTTGGAGATCGGATTGGGTCTGGAGCCAAGACTGGGGCTGAAAACCGGGTGGAGCTTGAGAAGAAACGAACGTTTGAGTGCTCGATTGAGCAGGCCCAGACGAATTTTCTTGAGAAAATAGAGGTTGAGCCATCTGGCTAGAAGGTTGGCCCATCTGCCCAGAAGTTTGAACTTGCTAGGTATTGGGTTGACCTTGCGCAACCGAAGGTTGTCCAGGCTGACCAGATGGTTGAGTAGGCTGAACAATTGGTTGGCCTTGTTGAATTTGAGGCTGACCAACTTTTCCAGAAGGGTTGCCTTGTTGGGTACCAGGTTGGGCTTGTTGAAAGTAAGGTTGTCCTGGGTTACCAGAAGGTTGCCTGAAGTATGTGAAAGAAGACCCATTGAAGGTCGGAAGTTGTCCCTGAATGGGTTGTCCTTGTGGGACGATAGTTTTCCCTGAATATGGTTGCTTATAGTACGACTATCCATAAGATTGTTGTCCGTAAGATGGTTGACCTTGATAGGGTGTTCCTTGAAAATTTGAAGACTGTGCTTGGCCACTGTGATAAGCCATGGTACCGGAAGCAATAGATAACGGAACCGAGACCTCAATCATAGGTTGAGAGGCCATGGGTCCAGGGTGGTAAATATGGGATCCTCGAGAATCATAATAATTAAATAGATTTTGTGGATCCAGATTCTCAATAGCTTGGAGATATTGATCATATGATCCCCTTGCTGGAATGGAACCAGAAGAAGGTGGGGAACTAAGGCTAGGGTCAACAACCCCAGATATGGATGCCGAGGGGCCACTATTTGAAGGACTTGTCAAAGGTCTGGCAACAGTGGTCACAACTGAAGATGCAGTGATGAAATTAACAACGAGGGCTGAGGAAGCCACACAAATGGTTGGAATAGTTGGGACAGATGTGACAGTTACATTGTGAATCTAGGGAGTGAAAGATCCTGAAGTCGGAGCGACAGTACAAGACCACATGGAACTTGTAAGGGGAGACCTAGAACCTATGATATCAGCCAAAGCATTATAGCGTAGAGGCAGCGTGATACCAAGAGAGGTGACATGGAAGGGTGAAGTTTCCGTAGGTATAGGAATTTCACCACTTTCCATAAAGGACTCTTCACTCGTGACGGGGTTCATCTCATCCATGTCAGAAGAAGACATTGGGACTGAAACACCAGGAGGATTAAGGGGAAAGTCTTCTACAGAAGGCTCCCAAATAGGATTCCAATGAATATCGTAAGACTCATCTTCCGGAGTGTGAGAGTTAAGCGGTTGGATACTTGGAATAACAAGAACAGTATCACTAGAAACCGGTACCTCAGGAGTGACAAAAGATGGAGATCCTTAGTCGCTTGAAACGGGAGACGGGGTCGATGATTCCGCCAGGATGATTTAACTCAAAATCCCTAGGGAAAACTAATTGAGTAAGGAGAAAGAACCCTACGCAAACTAAAACGCAACAAGATCTAATAGGGTAAGTGTGAATGTGGCCAAATAAATTTTAAGACACAGGAACAAAACTTGACCTTTTCATCTTTAAAGAGTTGAGAAAAGGATGAAAAGATTGCTCTAGTCGCCTTGGAATATTTAATGAGCCTGAAAGGAAAAGTTCTCAGATGGAGCTTTTCTTTTAAGGAGTTTGAAAAGGAATGAAAGTGACTGCTTTGGAGAAACTAGGCAAAAGGTTTACCAAACAACCCGTAAAACTGCATATACACCTTGGCGATCATATGAAAACCAAGGACTTTCCATACGGCAGTCAATATTCCTGAATGCTGTGTTCGGTGCATTACGGTTTGCAAGGCGGTAGACACGGCTTCCTAGGGATATAGGATGATAACCTAGTGGGGTCTCCCAACATATACTTGACGGTACTGGGAGCACAATTTCGTACTAGACCACTATTGAGTCACAGAAGGAGGAATCACCCAACCTTAAGTGAAAACAATAGTGACTAGGTTTAATGATGCCGGAGTACGTCTCTAGCCTAGACTTCTAAATAGTGTGTGTTATGTTCCAATGCGTTGTTAAGTTCATTCAGTTCATTTTAGAGTTGATCTTGAATTATGTTTCAGTTTCCAGGCCTTACCGTATGTATACAAAAACCTAGGATGCAGCTAGAATGAGTAAAGCATCTTTTACTTCAATGAACACCTACCTACAGGAGGGTAGAGAGATCATTCCCAAACCAAGAAAAACCAAGATAAGCTAAGAGACACAATGCATAAACACATCAACCCTACAGTGCATGGATACTACTGATGATAGATTTTATCATTTGCTTTCCAATATGCAAACTCGAAATGCAAATACACTTTCACTTTCATATACTCAATGAATGCAGTCTTTTGATTTTGATTGTTTTGAATTAAAAAAAAACAAACAGGCAAGTGTGAAATCGGTTGATCCAAACAATCGTGATCTATGTTCGGTAGTGAAAATAAATTGAATCAATACCAAATATTGGTTCAATAATTGTCACTAAAAATCAACCAGAAAGAAACAAGCAATGGAGAAGCCTCAAACAAATCAACAAGAAGGTTGCAGATGAACCTTGGGCAAACAAGAAACCAATCCAAGTAATTCAAGAATTTGAAAGAACAAACTAGGTCACAAAGCCAAAAATTCAAGATCTATTGAATAAAACCAAAGAGAGAGTACCTTAACCATAGGCAATAAAAAACAAGCTAATGGGCAAGAGAAATAAAACAGGGTATCAACAGGACTGGTGAATTCAGGAGGTAGAATTGAAAAAAAAACTCTACAGGAATCGTCACGGTCATACCACCAGTAACTAGGGACAATCGACCACTATCTGTAGCAATAGAGCAACGTCGTCGCCAAAGTACATGTCTCTTCTCCGACGGGCCGATTTCAGGGATCATCGTGACTGTACGACATGATTCAGCGACGCACATAACTTTACAACAGAGACAAAGCGATGTCAGCACGACTGTTAAACTATTTTCAGCGATGATCTTAAAAACAATGACATATGAATAAGAAACTCCCAAACAAAAACTAGTCAATCCTACAGATAATATAGGGATTTCCCAGATTGACCCAGGTAACCCCAAAGACTGATAATTGACCCCAAAATTCAAGAGACACCAAATCAAAACCAAAACAAGAGCAAACAAGAGAAGAAACATGCAAAAGACTCCCCAACAGAGTCGCCAACTTGTGATGCAGGAAAGTGTTCCCTATGGGGACAGAGGCAACCCCTTTAGCCCTAGAGTGGGTCTAGTCACAGCAAGGACAAAACAACAATTGATTCCCTTAAATAGTCATCGTTGGAGGCCTACCTCAAACCGGTTGTCAATGAAGTTCCATTACACTACTCCAGCTTTCTTTTCCTTCTCCTTAATGAGCGATCAACCTGAAACACCACAAAGAAACAACGGAGCACATAACCGAGAAACAACAATGATTTATTTACTCATAAAGTCAAGAATTCATGAGCTATCAAGTAAATTGCATACAAGACATAGGAAATCATCATTGATTGCATTAATAATAAATCAAGAGAAAAGCTTACAACCAAGTCTTGACGTCGCAAGCCTTCTCAGAGGGTCCAATCAATGTGTTTCTCCAAGCATTCACTCTCCAAGATGGGTCTCCCAAATAGAAATATATATCTCTCTCTTATTCACAACCTTTAACACAAGGTTAAGCGCACTCCACACCTTCTTGCAAACTATATAGCAATCCCACACTTGTCACACTCACACCAAAACTATCTACCAAACTCAAAAGTAGCAGCCGCATTGTACCACCAAAAAAACCAGCAGATGATAGCAATGGTGAGTGATTTTATAGGAGGAGTCTCCATGAAATGAGGGAGAGGGAGCTTATCCTCAGGACAAGCAGCAAAAAATATGGAACTACCATGCTAGAGGGGGAAGGGCGACCCAAACTGACCCAATAACCAGGTCTAGAGACATCCAAAAGGCCGACTATTGGAACAAATTCGCCCAATCTGGATCATTGCTGGTCGTTAACTAAGCCTTATCACCGTCATCGCTAGGAGGCAATGTATGTAGACTGACCATCTCTAAAGATAGTTGATAGCCTTACGTCGGGGCTTGAAATCTGACCGTCACGGGAAACATGTGTACTCCCGCAACGGGGTTGCAACAGGACCATTTATGATAGGGTTTCGTCGGATGTATTAAATGTATTCTTGCGATGAGGTAGAAAACTTAGGAAAAGAGGGTTAATTGGCAACATAAGAGAGCATTTGTTCAATATGAGCATGTTTTACTGGACACATGATACAGTGGAAGGACTGGGGTGAAGGCAATGACAAATTACTGTGTAACACTTATCTGTAGGTATAAATTCCATATAACACATGTCCCCATGCAAGCGAATCAAATGTTGTTACTTCCGCTCCCTTGCAATATCCCTTCAAATATTTCCTGCTATATATGATTGTCCTAACAATGGAGATATATGTTGGTTTATTTCGTGTTGGATTATTTATTCCAAGAAAGTCTGATATCAAGACCACTATAAAAATGTTGAAATGCAAGAATAGTGTCATAATGAAATAGGAAACCATAAAATTTCCACAAATCATCTCAACAATAGCCTTATTCAGTAGGTCTTCACTTTCAATAGCCTCATTATCATAAATACAAGTGATATTATTTGAAATCTAAGGAATTAAAAAGGATGGAAATAGGGAAAATGAAATATGACAAAATTCATGAAAAGCAAATGAAATAGGTCACCAACAGCAATCACCTAAGCGCCTCCCCAACAACAACACCAAAATGTTGGTTGTAATATAGGGCATGTTAATGGACCAACATTAAATTATCAATTCGGGAGTTCGTGAACTTTGAGGTGCAGCACTAAAAATGCCAGAGAAAGCCCCTACCAACCTGTAAATCAAACTATAATCTAACTTGCACATCAATCCCTTTATAGATTTATGTAAACAACAATTAATTCGAAACCTGCACTTAAAGCAAACTTAAGAAAACATGAACACCAATCCTGCAATCTATCAATAATTGTGAGCCAAGCCAAACTAATAAGAATAAAGGAACAAACCCTAACTATGAATCAATATGTAAACATGAGCATCAAATAAGAAAATCTAAAGACTATCTTAAGAAATCCAACCTCTACTAATGCCAAAAAGGAATTTCAACTCAAAACAAAACTTCTATTCAAGTTCCTGCACTAAGTTCACTCAATCCAATGTGCAATCAAAAGATTGAAATCCACTCCACTCTGTGCATGTAATAAAAAAGAAAAATTGTGGCTTCAATTCATCTCTAGTGCGTTAATAAAATAAGTATAACCAACTGTTGCAAGTATCTGCATGAAATAATCACACTCTATCTATTATGCACAGACACAATCACACTCCTTCAAACTTGGAAAGGCATTTAAACAACAAATCTGGAAAACTCTATTTTTAATGCAAGAAGCTCATAAAAAAGAAGTAACTCTAAAAATCTGAAAACAATATTTGGTTAATAATAATAGAAGTAAAGTTTAAAATAGACAACTACTCCTTAACAAGTATTCCTGCAGTCAACATCCATCAATGCCATAAGTGCTTAATATGCAAATCACATATTCAAGCATACAAGTGTCATAAATCATATCAAACTGTGAGAAGGCTTGAGATTAAATTAATTAACAGACTACAACACTAAATACACTTGCTTCGAATGATATCAATAATACTTCAACATTTTTGTTGTTTAAAGAGAGGTTCAAATCCCTTTTTCATATAAAGACAGAGGATATTTTTTACAAAAAATATAAACACTCTTTAATAATAATGAACCATTGTTTTCACAAGACTCTTTGGATTTGTTGTTTATCAATATCTAGAAAAGAAATATCACATTAGATCACATGGAAAATATAATGTTACCAAAGTTTTGACTTTCACAACCCAAATTATATGAGAGAAATCAAAGGTGTTACATGCACTTATGATGATACAATTTCAGATTTAAACACTTAATAACCATAAACCAAGATATGAAGATAGTTTTTTGAAGAGACAGAGCATGCAGAAAAAGTTAAGTCCAAGCGTATATAGATAAAGCACATAGTTGATATATCATATTGTAAAGAAATCAATACCAAATCTAGAATAAACAAACAAGTCAATGATAATCTAATGGAGGTGTGTTGAGATGATTTGGTTGGGCCTTGACCAACCAACTCATACCCTATTAAACAAAAATAAATCACATAATGAACTAGATCATTAAAATAGAACAACAAATTTGGAAAAAGAACCTCGCATCAACAATCTTTGTATTAAAAATTCAGTCTTTTACATCCCAAGCCATATGCTTAAGCTCCAAACCAACAATATGGAGTTAAATTAACATCTCCTCGTTCACACAGCCCATGGCTAAGCCTTTTATAAAATTTACAAGGAAAATTTTGACACTAATAACCGTTTTCCTTAATCCTAAAAAATTACATATTTTTAACAAATTGGCTTCAAAGATATTTTCATATCTTCCTAATCATGGAGATTTTTAGAAAAAAGTTTGAAGGAAACTTAATTTGAAATGTTTTAAAAAATAACCTCTCTTTGAATTTTCTCATTCAACTCGATTGTCTCGTAAATCATGTGCAAAGTTGACTATTTGGATACTTTTGAAATTTTGGTTTTTCCCTGATTTGTTACAAATCCACCTCAAAGACCCCTTCGGATATCCCAAATGGTGGTGAATTCTAGAAAAACAATCATGTGTTACTCAATTCCCTACACTGGGATAAAAACCCATGTTCCATAATTTTCATATTCGACTTCGTCTGCACACAAATCTAGAAGTAGTTTCCCTATTTGAAATTTGCTGCGAATCTGGGGTTTAAGCATTAATTATTCCATAAAAATGCATTTGTACGACCTAGGTGCATTTTTATTGATGTGGAGGTGTTCAAACAAAATTTTGAACAAAAACCTTTCCTAGATTTTCTCGAAAATATGTCGATGTATGAAATCCCCAAATTAGTTGCTCTTTAGTGTAGGAATAGGTCAATAAAAGATAGGTGCACCCCTGATTGTAAAAAGAGATCCAATGTCATTCCAAACACATGTTTGTACCACCAAATAGAATTTTCCTTCGTGGCAAGCTTGAATGATGAAGTGGTCCACATATACTTGGTGCAGGAACCCTATGCGATGTAAGAACAAGACAATCTACATTAACCAAATTTTAATGAGCATTAATCCTAGAAATGCATATAACGAAGGTATTATTATATAAAATACAACCAAAGTGGAAATCTTTTCTATTGCATTAAAAGAATGTAGAAAGAGTTCATAAACAGGTAAAACAAGGGAATACATAGGCCATCATATGAATAAAAAGGTGCATTAAGTACAACAATTCCGGGGCCTAACAATTTTCACAAGATCGCATAATACATTGATCATTGATCATTGTATGCTCAACATACTAATCTACAATATCATAAATCTACCATTCACACTAGGTCTAGGACATACACACTCTCTATTTAGGCAATGTTCTCTTCAATCGACATATCACACCCATTTTTTTATGAGATACACATTGGACCTCCTCACAACAACACACTACAATTGATTTCACCATTTGGCTACAGGTATGCACTAGGTCTCTTAATTTATCTTCATATGCACTGCCTTTTAATTGCACACTCCAATTTCTTAGCTATTAGCATCAAACTCTGCATACAACCCTGGAACTATATCAAATGGTATTTCTTATTCACATCATTTGTGTCCTATCCAACCTAGAGTTAAAGCCACACACAACATCAAGGTATCTCTACATAGTGTCACATGTCTTCTAATTTTAGCATGGTTTACACATAGGTAATGTTTCCTTGTCCCAGATGCACAATCCTACAAAACTCACACACATTTGGCCATCTAAAATCTTATCAATTTACAATACAATATTTAAAATTTACTTTCCCAATGCATATGTAATTCAATTGCATCACCAAAAAGACTAGATCAAAATGATTCACGGGACTCGATCAACCACTTACACGAAAATCACACTGTAAGTGCACTCACACTCCCATTGATGACCCAATCAAACCATTACCAATACCAAATTAGACCAAGTCAATATGATAAATGTGTAACACAAAATTTTAATGTAATTCAATTCATATTGACCAAAAGCAAGCATAAATGTTGATTACCAATTCGATAACTCTTCAATTAAACCTTCAATCGATAATTTAAAGAAAAACTATGCGTAATTTCACTTGTTTCACGCGTGGTAACCTACAAGAAAATGTGTTGGAAACTAACTGTCATCCTAGAACTAAATTGTGTAGACATTAAAAGGGGAAACTTGCAACAGTATCCCATTACTGCTTTGCGACAATGACCAACCTATGACACTTCCCTTCCACTGAGAAAATCAAGCTTTCTCTAACCGAAAATTGTCGCAACTTCTTCCACATCCTTCTAGGAACCTCCGGAGCCTTTGAAATGTTTGCAAACCTCTAGATAAATTTTCCAAATATCAGGAACCTCATCAAGAGAGTTCACCACTTCGTTGACATCAATGCCAACATGCAAAACAACCATAATGGAAACATAATATTATACATGATTAAATGGGTTGTTAATAATTATTTTGGAATTATATATTGTTGGGACAAGGTTCCCTAGGGTAAATTTTTGTAATAAAATTTTGTATACTTGTAAAGTCTCCACATTTTGAGGGAGCGAAGCGTGAAGGTCATAGGAGTCAATAGGGGCTTAGTCTCTTAATGTGCTAGAATTTAGGGAGTTTTGTGACCCGCCCATGGTCCGCAAACTATGGTAGTGTAAAAGTCAAGGCTATATATAGAAGAGTCATAGCAAGTCTAGGGAGTAACTGGATATAGAAGATCATTGAATGGGCAAGTAAGCTAAGGCAAGAAAGTCTGTTTCATTTACTTAGGTGAAGGGGAAGGCTCCTGCAGCTAAGTGTGCGGAGACCTTGGTAAGTCCGCAGGTTGAGTGCACTAGCCCCTATAGCTAAGTGTGTAGGGAAGAAGAGTCTGTAAGTGAATGATTATATAAATAAAAGACTATTTTGAAGCTCTACTTGTGTATCTATGAATCTATATTTACTTATGCAATTTCTATGTATTCGCTCTGATATTTTGAATTTAGATGAAGTAATCTCTAATTAATGTGTGAAAGTAGTAGATCTACATTTTACTTACTGTTATGAATGATTAAGGAATTTCACAAAGGTTAAGATTCTATTTTAGCGAGTTACTGCAATCATTTATCTTTTAAGGATTAGGGTTGGTGAAGACTGAAAGAAGCCCTAGAAGCCACATGAACCCATCACACTAACCTATGGATGTAGAAACCTAGTTCTGTCATCCCCCAATACTACTTCGGGTGAGACTGCAGCCTACGCTATGTGGGTTGTTGCCGAAAGGGCCAGTAGTTAGGTATTTTTGGTTGGCACAACTAACTTTGAACCTGGGTCAAGACCCCTTAAGCCAACAAATGGTTCCATTATTGGGACTAGGATATATCTAAGGAATGTGTGATGTCGAATAAATGGTTGCCAACTAAGAAAGAAATTGAGAAGTGGATAGATCGAAAGCTTCACGAATTCGCAGCTCAGGAAAATAGAAGTTTGCGTCTGTCTAAGGAAGAATGGCTAAATAGATATTTGTATACCGATAAGCACAAAATTTTCTTCTGTTCTTTTTTGTGCCAATTACATGAGTGGTTGTCGAAATTAGCGGATAATCAAGGTACGTGGAAGCTTTATGACCCTATTGTGTGGACTCCAGAACTTGTAAAGAGCTTAGAGGCTTCAGAAAGAAAAGTTGGGTGGGTTGTTGATCACTGGATCGATAATATTATGGGAGGATTCATTACCGAGTTCAAAATTGATATTTTATGTTTGTGGAAAAACCTGTGAATAGTTTTTGAAACCAACGTTTCGGACTAGCTTAGTGAGTCCATCATCAGGGCAATGTGATTTGTATTTTGAGAAGAGAGATTATGGAGCTATTAATAGTTATTTGAAAATTGTTTGATGTCTTTTTTAATGTCGACCTAGATGATTAATATATATATATATATATAATTAACTAATTTTTTTTATTTTTTTTATAGTGACTGGTTTAATTAATGATTGATTATATTTGAATGTATTTATTTGTTTTATTTAATTATTTATTTAATTATTATTATTATTATTATTTTTAATTAATTAATTAATTTTTTTGGTTTAATTAGTGAATTGATTATGTATATACTTAAATTTATTTATTGATTCATTTATCTATTTATTATTATTATTATTATTATTACCTTGACTTATTAAATTATGTTTAAAATGGAGATAGATAGGGTTGGATATATTTATTTATTTATTATTCTATTAATTTGTATTTACTACTTTTTTATTTTATTTAATAAGGGTTTCCAGGTGCTACTTAATTTTATTTCGTCATCTCTATTCATGTTGTTGGAGGATTTCTCAATTTCAATTGCCTCTTTCGCCCTTCTTTTTAAATAACTGTCTTCCTTGTAAATTAATTTTTCTTGTTCCATACAGATATAATGCGAGGAAGAACATGCGTGCTCTGCCAGACCTGATTTTTCTGACCTGTTTCTTGTAATATCATTAATGTGTTCTTTTAATCTTATGCCAAACGATCTCCCTGTTTCACCTATATATACGTTTCTGAATGAGCAGGGAATCGAGTAGTATTATGCAGATCCATGTAATCATTGTTTACCTGCATATTTCTGACTTGCATGTTACAACATACACCTGAGATATCGTTTAATAGCGTGACAATATTATGCTGAGGATCCTTGTCTTCTTTCTGCGCAGGACTATTGGAGAGAGCGTTGCCTGGGTGCGTTGTCTTGTCATTATGCAGATCCATGTAATCATTGTTATTCTACATAATTCTAACATGCGTGTTGCAACACAAACCTGAGATATTGTTCAATTCACTGTTTTTATTGCATTCATTTTGCGTATGTATAATAGGAATGTTGGAGAGAGCGTAGCCTGGGTACATTGTGGTGGGAGAATGATGATGGGAGGGGCTGGGCGTGGCCAGGACTAACTCAGATTTGGAATGCCAGTTGGGTCTTTGCTGCACTTCAATTGTGGAAAAATTTATGGGAAAATCTTCTGCGTTATTGTTGAGGTTAGTGTTTCTTAGGGTTTTAAGTTTTTTGGTTTTCTTTGCAAGAGAATGATCCAGAAATCTCTCAACTTTGGCGAAGGTGAAGGTGTCTAAGTTCTGCCAAAGATCAAAGCGAAGAGTTGATGATAGCCGAAGATGCAAGCCCATAAGTTTTTCAGAAATTTTAATTAATCAAAATCTGGTAAATTTGATTTCATGTTTGATGAGGGTTTTACTAATTTTATTGAAGACAGAAATGTTTTGACCATGTTTAAGGGGATGGCTGCATTTGGCGAAATTTGGAGTAAGGTTTTCGTCCCTACATTGTTTTAAAAATATGAGATTAGATAGGTTTCTAGCTTTGGAAATTCTCATCTTCTCAAAATTTAGAGCATTGTTCATCATGTCCCTTCCATGGTGGGACTTAATGGAGTTAAAGAGAGAGTCCATACAGGTTGGTAGAATTTTATGCTTGTGGAAAAACCTGTGAACTGTTTTTGAAACCAACGTTTCGGACTAGCTTAGTGAGTCCATCATCAGGGCAATTTGATTTGTATTTTGAGAAGAGAGCGTGAAATTATGGAGCTATTAATAGTTATTTGAAAATTGTTTGATGTCTTTTTTAATGTCTACCTAGATGATTAATAATTATTAATTTCTCTCTCTCTCTCTCTCTCTCTCTCTCTCTCTCTCTCTATCTATATATATATATATATATATATATATATATATATATATATATATATATATATATATATATATATATATATATAGATAGATATATAGATATATATTAATTTATTTATTTTTTTGGTTTAATAAGTGAATTGATTATGTATATACTTAAATTTATTTATTGATTCATTTATCTATTTATTAATTATTATTATTATTTATATTTTATTTTTTTAATTTTATATATATATATATATATATATATATATATATATTTAGATTCTATGTTATAAGTTTGAGGGTTTATTTACCTTGACTTATTAAATTATGTTTAAAAGGGAGACAGATAGGGTTGGATATGTCCACCAGTTATAGTGAAGCAGAGCATAGGTTTTTCAAGGGGCCAAGAGGTAAGTAGCTAAAGTCCTTCAAGACCTAGATTAAAATGTTATTGTGCGAAAAAAGGGTTATGCCACTAAATTAATGTTTAGAAGAGTTTGAAGGGCACTACGCAAAGTGAGAAAACATTTAGAAGTGACCTAGATCCAGGTGCTTAATACAATCCTATGTTAGGAGCATCTAATAGTGATGAAGAAAGTAGTGTTCTGAGGACGCCGCTAGGTGCACTGCAGGTGGTAAGATAGAGTATCGCAGGGATACCAAATATTTCCACTCCACCTTCGCCATCACCTCCACCTCATGCACCTACACCCACACCTCCGCCTCCACCTCCACCTCCACCTCCATCCTTAAACATGGTGAATGTGATGAAGATTCCTGTGTTTAAGGGTCTGGGGACTGAAGACCTTGAGAAATTTTGGTTCGTAGCAGATTTTGTATGGAAGACACAACATATTACTGATGATGACACAAAGAAAGCAAAGTTGGTTATGGCGCCACAGGACAAAGTGCTGAGCTAGTATATCAAGCTTTGTTCGGGTAAACCCAATGTGACTATGCTGGAAACACAACAAGCACTGAATAATGAGTTTAGGAAGCTTAAATCACAAGCCAAGTCAGTGATAGAGTTTAAAGAGATCCAATAGAGGGTAAATGATTCTGTGTGGGACTTTGATCAAAGACTGAGGTGTCTAATCCAACAAGCTAATATGAGGATTACAGATGATCAACCCTGAGACAGGTGCATTTCTTCGATACTTCCTCATCTAAGATTGCCACTCTCTCAACAGAAAATAGGGACACAAACTGAAGCCTTGGAGATTTCCATGAGGTTGGAGGCTTCACCCGTGTAGGATACGAATATGGGGGTACAACAAATTCAGTCGCAGTTGGCCAATCTACATATGATGTTACAAAGCCTTAAGAAGGGAAAATAAGTCCAGCCATAGGTGCACGTATAAGTTTGGTGCATGAAGTGTAAGGGCCATGGTCATGATAAGGACCACTTCCTAGTGTACTAGAATTATCTTATTGCGGGGGGGGGGGGTGGTGGTCCTATTCCCCTGAAACTAGAAAACATAGATGGGCTGAGTACATGAGTAGCATTATGGTGCATTATTTGTCAAATATCTGGGAAACACACAACTGATAACTGTCATCTCTTGGAAAAAATTATATAGACTCCATAGTAGTTGTTTTCCACTATCTGCAAATCGGTAGGCCATGATGAGCGCAACTACTGAAGTTATGAATTGATGATGGAGCAGACCCCTACATAGAGGATGTAGGAAGAAAATCAGCCTCAAGATCAGGGCGTGGGTGCAGCATGTAGAGGGTTCCAGGGCTGAGGAAGAGGCTGTGAAGGAGGAGATGGAAGGGTTCAGGGTTAAATGATTGGTTACAACTATGGGGAAGCAGGTCATTTCACACCTGACTATCAGAATAAGGCACACCCTTCTTGTCAGTATTGCAGGAAGTTTGACCATGTCATCGAAGATTTCCCGATAATTATCATGAAGATGCAAGAAAAGAAGACTCAAACCCATCAAACTATGCAGAACATCCAAATGACAAGGTCAGAGCCTTGCGAAGCTGAGCCTAGTATTAATATTGTTACATGAAGCAACGTCACCACATAAGAAGATAAGGGGAAGAAACTAGAAGTTGATGGATGGGTATGCAAGGTTGTTGAAAAGGAAGTGGGGTTAGATCTAAGAAAAGAAAAGGAAAGCTTTATGGAGGCTATGAAGTGTTGAAAAGTGTGCAACAAGAAATGCTTGTTGAGAGTGCAACAAGATGATGGAGCTTAGTGAAAAGAGTCGCCTTCACTAAGTGGGCCCGCAGGCTATTTTTTGGCGCAAGTCTATTTTTAGACATATGGATCATGTCTATGTTTATGGATGATTGATCAAGTTGGGAAAAATAGATGGACTTCTATTTTTGATGAAAGTGTGAGTGATCACAGTGTGAGTGATCAAAGTCTATTTTTAGACTCGCTGTCAAAAATAGAAAAGTCAAATATTATTATCTCACAATAATATTTGGACTATAAACTTAATCTTATTCTCTTGGAGCACTTCAGTTTGAGCTACGGAAGTGGCACATGCAGCTGTCAGAAGGAAATTCGTTTTTCTTATGAGTCAGTTGAGTTGTTGCATGCATGACTTCAGTTAGAACTCAAGTGAGTTGAGTTTAGTGGACTGGAGGTACAGTTGATGGAGTTGTGTTCAGTTTAGCTTTGTTAAACTGGTTGTATTTAGTCTAACTGATCAATAGACTAAAGATGAGTTGGGTGAATTAGTTATTAATTAATTCACAAGTTATTAACTCATAATGCAACTATAGAATACATCAGTTAACTCAGTTGCATGTCAGTGCATGTTCAGTTCAGCAGGGACAGGTGTTAGAGGATCAGATTGCTATCAGTTGTGACTATAGCTGTGCATGATGATTTGCACAATCAAAGGATTGAGTATGCCAATGAGTTTGCTCACGTATCTTCATGATATTATAGCTGTTGCTCACGTCCAACATAGTGTGGGTGACTATTTTGCAGTGTAAAATCGAGTTTGGGAAGAAATTCTCATCAGTTCTCGAGCAGGTTTGAGCAGTGGAGGCAGGCAAGCAGCGGGAGAGATTTGGAGATCAAATCTGAGCTGTATTGTGTGTAACAGGTGGAGATACTTGTGAGAAGTATTATGCTTTGTAATGTTACATGATTCAATCAATATAATATACAGATAGTGTGGGGTTTTTAGCGAGATGCTTTCCCCGGGATACATACTGTGTTTATGAGTTCGATTGATGCTTCTATGTGTGCCTGTGAATGTTTCTGCTTCTGTAAATTGATGATCAACGTAGAGGAGATTATGTATTATACATGTTCCGCTTAAATTGTATGATCAGGATAATCTCTGTTGAATATGTGTCATATTATTCAAAATTTCTACATGGTATCAGAGCTAGATAATTGTAGAAAAAGTTTCTACATGGTATCGGAGCTGCTTGATTTGTAGAAGATATTTTTACAGGATATCAAGCGAGGATTGATCATCAGATCTACTATTCAGGAAGTGTTTACATTCTATTTCTTCAGGCAGAGTCTGTAATCGGGCCAGGTAGCCTCTGGATTCATCCTTCCCTTGGAAGGTGAGATATCCGGTGAATGCCCATACAGTCGATCTCTGTACAAGAAATAATTTGTTCTCACGAATTCTAGATCGGAAGCAGTTGAGTTTTTTTTTGTGCTGGTGGAATTCGAATTTAATTCCAAAGCAAGAGATAAATCTCAGAAACATTCAGTTCGAGAATGGAGATAGTATGCCCCAGTATCTCACGAGGTTCACTCAGTGTCGAGATGAGCTGGGAAGTGTGGGGGTTACTGTTGATGATGAGGATGGTGAGTCTAGGACTCCTTGACCTTCCTAAGAGTTGGCATAGCTACCAGGACTCGGTGAATGGAAGGGAGAAACTGCCAAATTGGGAACGACCATGGTCGGATTTGATGCAGGAGGAGATTAGACGGAGCACCAGAGACGGTTCTTCATCCATGCAGGATGAGGAGAACTGTGCCTTAGCGAGTAAGGCGAAGAAGGGGAAGGGGAAGGTTTCTCTTTCCGAATCCAGTTCTTCCAATGATGGGAAGAAGGTTGACAAGGCGAAGGTGAGATGCTTTCGTTGTCATGAGTTGGGTCATTATGCTACTAATTGCCCAAAGAAGAAGTCCAAGAAGGGATCCGAGGAAGGATCTGAAGGTGAGGCATCCTCACTTGCTTCACAGTTTGAGTTGGACTTCACACTCTTCGCATGCATGGTTTCATCCATGATGGGAAGTGGTTGGTTTCTTGACAGTGGAGCTTCTTTCCACATGACCGGTGACAAAATTTTGTTCAGTACTTTGGAGGAGAAAGATCTCCAGATACTCATAGGGATGGGTAATGATGAGAAGTATAGTGTCTCAGGTGTAGGCACGGTTATTTTTCAGAGGGAGCATGGAGCTCGCCTTACCTTGACCGATGTCAAGTATGTACCAGGACTGAAGAGAAACTTGGTGTCGATCGCGATGCTGGAAGACAGAGGCTATGATGTAGTCTTCAGCAAGGGAAAGGTTTTCCTTAGACACATCATCACCAGACAGGTGAAGAAGATTGGTTCACGGGTCAAGAACCTGTATGCTCTTGAGGTTCAAGATGCATGCAAAGCCTTGAGCAGCAAGGCAACTGATGGAGACTTGGTGGTTGAGAGGGAGCGTATATTACCTCTCAACATGCAGAGCCAGAAGAAGTCTCAGACGATTGTGGAGGAGCCACGATTGGTGCAGCAGCTTCAGGAGATTGTGGAGGAGCCACAACAGGGGAAGCTGAAAGGAGATCGAGTAGAGACATCTACTCATCCAGAGACCTCCAGTAGGGGGAAACTTCAAGCCAGGTGGGCTGAGGGATCGCATGCAGCCATACCTCCAGGTAGGAGGTGGGGTGATGTGGATTGATTGTCCCAAGGAGGAGGGGCAAGATCCTTGAGGTACCCAACCTCTTGGATGAGACCTTGCTACGGGAGCCCCGATGCGTAGTAGCAGGAACTGACTGATTGGGTAGAGACAGATGCGGATGGAGCGGTAGAGAGAGCGACAGTGCAGGGAATCCCAGGACAGCGCATAGCTAGCAGGCTGTAGCAATGCGAGAGGCACAAGTGTTTTGCACAGTGCTAGGTGGCACAGAGAGGTGTGCAATGGTGCGAGATGCATGGAGATGTTGCAGTAGCGCAGATGTCAGAGAGAGAGCACTTGTCAGCAGCAGGTAGAGCTTCAGCATCAGAGGGTGTTTCTATCCCAACAGGGAGGTCAGTTGGGAGGTGCAGTGCGGATGCAATGTTGGGAGATAGAACCAGCAGCAGCACGGATGCAGTCAGAGATCAAAGTGACAGAGGCTAGAGTAGTTAGATACTGAAGAGCACAGAGATGCAGAGTTTCAGTCGACAGAGGCAATAGCAGTCAGAGACTTTGATGACAGAGCAAGTGGACCGGCCAAATGTGTTGCATGGAGAACATTCCAGAGTTACAGGATCGGGTTTGAGAGGAAGCCTTTCTTGTTGAGAGGGAGTGTTGAAAAGTGTGCAACAAGAAATGCTTGTTGAGAGTGCAACAAGATGATGGAGCTTAGTGAAAAGAGTCGCCTTCACTAAGTGGGCCCGCAGGCTATTTTTTGGCGCAAGTCTATTTTTAGACATATGGATCATGTCTATGTTTATGGATGATTGATCAAGTTGGGAAAAATAGATGGACTTCTATTTTTGATGAAAGTGTGAGTGATCACAGTGTGAGTGATCAAAGTCTATTTTTAGACTCGCTGTCAAAAATAGAAAAGTCAAATATTATTATCTCACAATAATATTTGGACTATAAACTTAATCTTATTCTCTTGGAGCACTTCAGTTTGAGCTACGGAAGTGGCACATGCAGCTGTCAGAAGGAAATTCATTTTTCTTATGAGTCAGTTGAGTTGTTGCATGCATGACTTCAGTTAGAACTCAAGTGAGTTGAGTTTAGTGGACTGGAGGTACAGTTGATGGAGTTGTGTTCAGTTTAGCTTTGTTAAACTGGTTGTATTTAGTCTAACTGATCAATAGACTAAAGATGAGTTGGGTGAATTAGTTATTAATTAATTCACAAGTTATTAACTCATAATGCAACTATAGAATACATCAGTTAACTCAGTTGCATGTCAGTGCATGTTCAGTTCAGCAGGGACAGGTGTTAGAGGATCAGATTGCTATCAGTTGTGACTATAGCTGTGCATGATGATTTGCACAATCAAAGGATTGAGTATGCCAATGAGTTTGCTCACGTATCTTCATGATATTATAGCTGTTGCTCACGTCCAACATAGTGTGGGTGACTATTTTGCAGTGTAAAATCGAGTTTGGGAAGAAATTCTCATCAGTTCTCGAGCAGGTTTGAGCAGTGGAGGCAGGCAAGCAGCGGGAGAGATTTGGAGATCAAATCTGAGCTGTATTGTGTGTAACAGGTGGAGATACTTGTGAGAAGTATTATGCTTTGTAATGTTACATGATTCAATCAATATAATATACAGATAGTGTGGGGTTTTTAGCGAGATGCTTTCCCCGGGATACATACTGTGTTTATGAGTTTGATTGATGCTTCTATGTGTGCCTGTGAATGTTTCTGCTTCTGTAAATTGATGATCAACGTAGAGGAGATTATGTATTATACATGTTCTGCTTAAATTGTATGATCAGGATAATCTCTGTTGAATATGTGTCATATTATTCAAAATTTCTACATGAAGAGCTTCAAGGAAGCCTTTACAACCGAAAGTCAGGGAAAATCTAGAGGAAACGAAAATGCGTAGGACATAGACCCTTCATTTTTAGCAACATTTTTGAAGACTTGAATGATGCTTCCAAGGGACAGAAAGGCAGTGGAAGGGCTACAAGAATTAATAGATAATTGTACAAGTAAAAATAAAACTTTATTGGAATAGCACAAAGTAGGTAAAAACATGAAGCAAATCGACCGCTAGATGAGGCTAACTGTGTAAATTGGGGAGTACGCAATGGATCAAGTAATTCTTGATCTAGGATATGATGCATATTTTTTTCCAAAGAAAACTTGGGAGAGGATGGGGAGACCTGTGCTAGAGTGGTCTCCCATCCATCTACGAATGTAAAATAAACAAAAGATCATTCCTATGGGGTGGCTATATGGGGTAATGGTAGATATTAAAGGAGAAAGTGCCCTAGCACATTTTGAAGTAATTGAGATAGTTGATGATAGTAATCCATACCCTACGCTAATTGGCATTGATTGGGCCTTTGATATGTATGTGGTCATTAATCTCAAAAAGCATAGAATGACATTTGAAAGGAAGGAGCTCAAGGTTATTGTTCCACTAGATCCAAATGAGGGTACGCGATATGTTAGAGTCAGTATTTGCATACTGCCACCAGTGATCAAATATGCTCTTATAAAGAGGTCTTAGGGTGTCAAAGTCAATTTTTTTTCATTTCAGTGAATATTCAAATAAAAATTTGGTGATTAGGTATTAGGTTTAGGATTGTTTTCACTCCTTCCAAAGTATTTCAAGTATTGGTTCATGTCACCATTTGGCTGAGTGTACCATCATTCAAAGATTTTTCATCATTATTTCAAGGTCTAAAGGTTCATTTTACACCTTGTTTGTGCTTCAATTATGCTTAAGTAAGTCTCATTTCCCTCTCATAGGGTTTTGAAGGTAGTTTTCCTTAGATGGTCAAATCATCAACAAAACTTGTATCCTGATGCTCATACACCTTCCCCTACCCTTAAAATACCTTCTTAAACACTTTCCATCACTAATATCCCTTAAATTCATCATTTTCCCACAAACCCTAGCCTATTGCTACAATTTGACACTTTTCTAGGTTAGGCTTGTGTTGTGCCCTTTTGGACCCCTTCCCCTCACTCAATCTTTGAAATTCCACTTTCCCCTGCTTCCTAACATTCCTCCATACTTCCCAAAATTTTCTCAAGAAATTATAAGCCCCTCATCCCCTTCATTTCCCTTCATTTCTACAAATATCCTATTCCACACATTAGGATAGGTTTTATTCAAATGATGTTTCTAAGCAAGAAAAGATGATTTTGGAACATGTGAGGGAGGGTTTTGTCCACAAAAGGCCAAGGAAGAAAAACGTCCTTCAATTTTTACACAAGTGTCATGGTTTTAGAGAAATGTTGAAAACATTATTTACCTCAGGAGAGTTGCTGCACTTCTGGAGTGACTTTGGGAAAATCAATATTTATCCTAGCTGGAGTTACCAAATGACTTTCATAATGCATCAAATGATAACTAGACATAGAAATCTTTCTAATGAGCTATCATGAGCTCAATTTGGAGTTGAGGAAGACCTTCAAAAGTGGACTGCAACATCACTCTGCATTTTGGCAGCCTCATTCTGCAAATTTTCACTAGTCTTGAGAGATTGAGCTTTTGACAAGGAAAATGAACTCTAAATTTAAAAATTCAAGATGTTATGAAATGTAGACTCAACAAGCTTTCCAACAAGCTATCCCACACCTAATTTGGACACTAGGAAGGCAGTCAAAAGTTGTCTTGAAGTGGCATTGTGCACTAGCTTCAGGCGCTATGCATTTACCCAGCGATGCGCACTCCCTTTAGGTGTTGCACACTTCCTTAAGGCACTACACACTTGATAGGCAGCTAAATTTTTCACTTTTTCTCTCAGAAACTACTTTTCACCTATGTGATTTTGATTTTTCACTGATGTAATTCATGATGATGATATAATTAATGTGTATTTTTGTTACCCAGGGTAGATACATCAGATGAATGGCCTCAGTGGCATGTAATGAATCAGTTTGCTTCATATTAGGAATGGTTTAGTTTGACCACCCTAGTCTTTAGTTGTCAGTTTAGTCTTTTGTGCAACTGTTCCTCCTCTCATGGATTCAACCCATGAGGCTAGGATTAGCTGTTTTGAGGCCTATATTATGTATTTTCTTAGCCATTTTGTTGGTTGGAGTCAGTGTGGATGCCCAGAGCTTAATTGTACACCTTTGTAAGTAGTTTGGTAGGAAATTAATAAGAATTGCAGCTATTTTTATGGGATCCCTATGGTATGGAATTTTAGTACAGTTTCTTCTTATGTGATTATATGTTTATATGTTTTATGTATGCCATCAATCATTTCATTGCTTCTAGTTGAATGTTTTCAAGATTGATAGGTAGAATCCATTGCATCAGTGCTCTGCCTTGGGAAACCATTCCCCATTTCATGTTTTTTATAGTCCAAGAAGGATCCATGATTGCCACATGCCCTTCTTAGCTTCTCACCAGTCTAAAACATCTCACCTCATCAAACCTAAGAGTGCTAAAGCCTATTCCTACCTTGCCCCATATAACACCCTACATTTCTGACCTAATTTCCCAGACCTAAATTGCCTAGCTCCTCCTGATCCAGCAAAATCTATACAAAATCCAATCAAAATTTTCATGCTACTATACCTAGCCTAAAATCCTTTACTTGATCCAGTCATCTTGACTGAGATCCTTACAGAGAGAGCCCTCTCCTAGCATAGTAGGGCTAGCTACTTGGTTGAGCTTGGTTTTTGGTTACCCTAGCATTGCCTCCCTTCAGCCTAAGGTCAATCTAGGTGATAACACGATATACTAAACTATTCCGCGATTATGAAGAAGAACACAACCTGGATCAGATCTATAAGATCATTGTGTGTGATGAGGACTGGATCAACCCTATTGCAGATGGACGAATCGCATGGGATAAGGACAGTTCCTGCACTTCATATTTTGACGAGGAGCTTGAGCATTGGCAGAACCAACTACATGAAGTATCGTCACTGTGTTGTAATATGCTGAAAAAATCACTTCGATGCATATCCATTGAGGTACAAAATTTTTCCTTATTATGATGGTTTAGAAGATGTTAATTTATTTTTTGATAAGTTTGAAAGGGATGTATAGGAGGAACAATGGTTCCAAGCTCTAGATATTGTGCTATGAGCTACACCTGCCCATTGGTGGGGTAGGCATAAAGAGAACTTTGTCGATTGGAAGGAGTACCGAAGAATGATGAAGTTGAGGTTTAGGTACACCAATACCCTCTTGTTGCAGAAATACATCGAGAAGGAAGATCCGCGCGAGCATTTGGCACGATGAAGGAAAGCATGGGGAGAAGAACCACAACTAGAATGGGTTCACATCTTTTGCCACACGTTGGATACCATACCCATGAACTGGTATTTGGAAACAGAGCTGTGACATGGGACCGCAAAATGGGACGCATTGAAAGAATTTTTTTTGTTAATTTTTAGCTTTGAAGATGGGTTTGAATGTATAGATGAAGCACTATAGATGATCAAAGCTACGATATTCAAGATAACTGAGGAACCAATTATGTGGGTACATCCATATTGGAGTACGCAGCTACACCATGCGCTCGAATGTCATAATGTGACCACAAAAGAGGGTGAAGAAGATCCCAGAAACATAAACATTCCCGAAGGAAAACCCAAAGTCAAAGGACCTAAGGTGAAAATCCTTGATATATTAGAGCCTTTAAAGACCAAGCAAGTAAATATTGGATGAGAGGCACAACCGAAGTTTGCAAATATTGGGGATTATTGGGATGAATAAACAGTTGATAAAGTCATGGAGTTGTTGCATGAATATCATGACTTCTTTCCCACCAATTTCTCTGATCTCAAAGGGATAGTAGGGGATCTGGGTGTCATGAAGATCACTTTGAAGCTAGATGCGAAGCTATTAAAGCAACACCCCTACTGATTAAACCCAAAATGCAAAGAAAAAGTGCACAAGGAGTTGGATAAGATGCCGAAAGTTGGGATCATTGAACCTGTGGAGGAATCAGAATGGGTGAGTCCCATGGTGGTTCAGGAAAAGAAGTAGCAAGATGAGATTCATATATGTGTAGACTTGAGGAAGCTGAATGACATGTGCATCCATGATCCATTACCTACGCCATTTACAGATGAGGTACTAGAGAATGTTGGAGTGCAAGAAGCCCACTCATTCATAGATGGATGCCTAGGGTACCATCAGATCTAAATCACGCTGGAGGATCAGAGCAAGACCACCTTCGCAGTTGAGTGGGTTTGTTTTCAATACCTAGTGATGCCTTTTAGACTCAATAATTCACCCTTAATCTTTTCATGAGTGTTAATTACAACATTTAAGGAATTTATCCACAAATGTTTAGAGGTCTACTTTGATGACAGGACTGTGTTTGGGTTTGTCAAGCTCCATGTTGCTAGTCTGTGCCTCATGCTGGATACCTATCGAAGACATCAAATAGCCCTTAACCTAAAAATGTTCATATTCTATGTACCATATGGGATACTATTGGGTCATGTGGTTTGCAAGCAAGGATTAATTGTAGACCCTACCACAATTGCAGTCATCATCAATTTGGAGGCCCCGAAGAACGTTAAGGAGCTGCATGAAACATTGGGCCATACCGGATATTACAGGAATTTCATCAAGGCATATGCACAAATAACTGCACCAATGGAAAAACTGTTGAAAAAGGATGCGTCCTTTTGCTGGGACGAGGATTGTTAGAAAATTTTGGATGTTTCGAAGGAGAAAATGGTCACCGCGCCCATGTTAGTTTTCCCTGATTGGAAGAAGGAGTTTCATGTTCATGTATATGCATCCTGCATTACATTAGATGCAATACTGACCCAACTAGGCAAAGGAGATATTGACCACCCAATAACGTTTGCGAGTTGGAAGTTGTTTAAGGGAGAAAAAAACTACTCAACCATAGAGCACGAAGGACTCGCGATGGTCTATGCACTGCAAAAATTTCAGCACTATTTTCTAGGAGCACACTTCGAGATGTATATAGACCATTTTGTTTTGCAGTACCTGGTCAACAAGCTTGTGTTGGGTGGGAATATTTGCAGATGTTTTTTTCTATTCAAGGAACATGATTTTGAGGTAATTATGAAGCCAGGGCACTTGAATACTAGTCGTGATCACCTCTTGCGGATTGAGACTAGTGATGAGCCTACAAGTTTGGAGGAAGTGTTGCCTGATGCACAACTCTTCGATGTTGGTGTCATAGACAATCACTTCGTAGATATAATTCATTTTTTGTCTACAATATCGGCCCCTGAAGGATATTCGACGTAACAAAAGAAATAATTGGTGGTCCAAGTGACTGACTTCTCCGTGATCACTGGGAATTTGTACAAAATGGGCTCTAATGAAATATTGCACAAATATGTACCGGAGTATGAATGGACAAGCATTCTGGCAGAAGCACATGGAGGAGTAGTGGGAGGTTATTATGTAGGTAGAGAGATTATGTAGAAGATCTTGCACACAGGGCTTTGGTGGCCAACGATACATAAGGACTCAAAGACATGTTGTAGGGCATTCGATGTTTGTGAGAGGATAGGGTGACCATCATGAAGGGATGAGTTGCCACTAAATCTATGAATAATGTTGTAGGTGTTCTATAAGTGGGCGATAGGCTTTGTGGGTCTAATTCAGCCACCAGAGAAAAAGACATGGGCTAGATACATTATCACTACATCTGAATATTTGACTAGGTGGGTGGAGGCATAGGCAGTGAAACACTGTAGTGCAACTACAACCATGAAGTTTATCTTTGAATGCATCTTGTCTCAATTCGACAGCCCTAAAATTTTAATGAGTGATAGGGGAATGCAATTTGTTGGGCCGCCAAATTATCATTCACTTTCACTCTTATTTTCACCTTTATCCTCATTTTGACACCTCATCCCATCACATTATCATTACATAACCCTACATTATCATTACTACATGAGTTCACATTTACATTTTCCAAATTTATTAATTTCATGTATTTAGAGTGAATTTATGATTAAAAGTTAGCAAAATAACATGTATTTTATTATACCTAAAAGTGGCTTGAGTTTGATGACATGTGTAGGTCATTTGGAAGATTCCAAGGCACCCTTATGTGGCCTCTAAAGATCAAAGTCGAATTTCAACTCAAGAGGTGGACCATATTCCAAGGAGAAAGACCATGGAGATCTTGATGTGTTGTAGGATTTGTATCTAGTATTTAGGGATAAGTTGAGACAAGTATGGATCTAGTAGATATTTAAGGGATCTACATTTATTGAGTAGATATCCCTAATTCATGTATAGATAAGAGGAGCATACTTCAAAGGAAAAAAAATAGTTACTAGTTATTAATTAACATCAGATTTATGATTTTTCATTCAGCATGAATACTATCATTTTCTCCAAAATTATGAGTTATGAGTGTTGTTTGATTATTAAGGTGTGATATTTTTTCATGTGTGCTCATTGAGGGATGGAAGGATCCCCATACTAAGCTAAGTACACTTTGTTGTAGAGTAATGTTCATAGTTGTGAATATACTAGTTTTAATTCTGGATGTTCATCTTATTTCTTTGCTGTAAATACGTGTAGATAATTTCAATATGAATTCATGTTATGGCCATGTTTTATTGTGTGAATATTGATCTCCTTTCACTAATTAGTTTGGATGTGGAAGGACAACCAAGACTCGTAGAAAAGAGCCTCTTCTTCGTTAATTAGGATTGGACGGAATCAAGATTCACTTTCTTATATGCTTTCCTAGACTAAATTTATACGGTTTCATAGTTACATTTCATCATGCTTTATTAGATGTTTGGCAATGTTATTATAGAAGGAATGTGGAAGGACAACCAACACTCTTGAACAAGAGCCTCTTCTCTGTCTTTTAAAATATACTAATCTCATTGACCAATCATTTATATGCTTTGATAAAATAGATCTGAATATTTTATTTTTAAAATAGTTTAGATTTGTAATATGCATTTCCATTCTAAACAAAATTCCTGCAATAGTTTCATCTGAGGTCCCATATATTTTGGTTTGCTTCTAAGTTTACGAAATCCATGGGTTGACATATTAAAATGACAAGGGATTTAACATACCATTAAATTGCTCTACACACTTTTTAAATGAAACCATTACGGTGATGCTTGAGGAATTCCAAGTATATCATCAGAAGAGTATGCCCTATCACCCTTAAGATAATGGCATAATGGAAGCCTTCAATAAGATTTTGGAGAGTTCTTTGACAAAGATCTACAACGCGAAGTGGAATGATTGGGATGTGTGCATAGTAGCGGTGCTTTGGGCATATAGGACCACTAGTAAGAAGCTGTAATGCCAAACCCCATTCAGATTAGTATATCGATAGGAGGCTGTAATGCCCATGGAATATATTGTGCCAAGTTTGCGGATTACGACATTGACAGATATGGCTAATTGCGATACTATGGTTGATCATCTTGCACAACTGGTAGAACTGGAGGAAGATTGTTTCCTAGTAGGATTTCATCAACATGTGCAGAAGGATCCTGAAAAGGCATGGCATGATTTCCATGTAAAACAATGCACCTTCAAGAGTGAATATTTGGTATTTCTATATAATAGTAAGTTTACAAAGTTCCCTAAAAAATTTCAAATGCATTGGCTAGGACCCTATGTTGTTAAGGACATTATAGATGGTGGTGCAATTCAACTCGCGAAGCTGAATGGCGAATTATTTATGGGAAAAGTCAATGGAAGTCGATTGAAGCTGTACATGGGTGATCCTGCCCTTGCAAAACGAATATATGATTGCGGGATATTCTTAATACTCCAGGCAGCTACAAGGAAGTACATGAATCTAAACTACATTGCCCAAAAGTTGGAAAATTGAAGAAAGGGGGCTACGCGACGGGTTGAAGTAAGTATCGAGGGGAGCTGCACTGAAAAAGCTACACCACAACGCTGGGTTCCACATGGCCTGGCCGACAAGTGACCATTGGAAGAACTATAGATGATTGGATGGAAAAATTTCTATTGGAAGGAGCGGGGAAGATGCGCTTATGGAGGATATCTATGGAAATATGTCGACAAAGATGAATTAATGACCAGAAATTGGAGGGAATAGTTGTATTTGAATTTAAAATCATCTATAAATATGGCATGCTTCCCTGCATTCAAACACTTTGCTTCGTAAGAGTTTGTATTGAGATTGTTCACCTTGCTGTGTGTCAAGTGCAAAACTGTATGTCTGGGCCAGATTGGGAAGATCTCCTTTCACAACTAGGGTTGGATGACATACGTGACTTTCTCCATGAGCTTTTTCTGGCCAAAATGACTACAACTCCCCATGAGATGGAGGCAATGCAATCTGTCCCTGCAGGATTTCCAATTACCACGCCTAGGTGTCCCAGAGCTAAGTCTTCTGTATCTCAACCTTTTGCGTCCAAGGTGATAGATAAAGAGAATAAGAAACCACAAAAGGTCTTAGTGAGGCAGTCATCACGGAAAAACCCCACAGAAGTCTGCTAGTAGGGGAAGATGGATCAGTCACAACATCTGACAGAATCAATGTATTTGGATGAAGAAAAACTACACGGGGGCATCGAGGAGATTGATGCTAAGGATAGTGAGTCGATGAGTTGGATATCGAAGTATATTTCTCTGTGCAAGGCCACAGCTAAACTTCCAAAAGATCTAGACAATGCAAGGCTCACATACCAACACTTAAGATGGAGGATTGGGACTTAGGGGACCATGATAAGTTCCCTTAGTTGCCGCCCCCCAAATACCCATCCAAATTATACTATGAAGAATCAGAGGTTATGCGATTGGAACCAATGAAGTGAGTAGTTGGTGTTGGGGCCACGGGACTCTTGAACATGCTTTGGCTGCCACATTTCAGTCGCACCAACATAAACACCATCTGTGTGCAGAAATTGCTAACACTAGTGAATGTTGGGTGTCTCTGGATGGGAGAACCCATCCCGATTATGAACATGTTGATCCATCAGATCACGTTACTACCATACCAAGGAGTGGATCCTGCATAAGTGTTTGGAGGTAAAATGCAGGAAAAGAAGCTCGCAGACCAGATGAAGAGCGAGTTTGGCCTGATCAAGAAGTTGCACAGATACTCTATCCGCTCTATCTTGGATCCCGAGGTGGAGTTTTCCGCGCAGATATTAGCAGGGAAAATAATGTGTAAGTACCACATAGATGAAGTACCAACACTGATAATCTCTTTGGTTGTGCAGTGCGCCAAAGGAGTCTAGTATAACTGGGCTTAGTACTTATGCAAGGAATTTCTAGAGAATTGCAGGGAGGCCCAGGATGAGGGAAAGAAATTCCATTACGCCTAGTTGTTTCTAATGATAGCACTGGTGGCATGGCGAACTTTGGAGGACAATCAATTTCCTCCCCATGATCCAGACCTTCCGAAGGTAGTGAAGTTTGCTTCGCACTGGGCGACAAAGGACCTCGCCTGCATCACAAAGGCGAAGATCTTAGGATCATTTTTGAGACGGATTTGAGAATGGTGATTAGCCAGAGGCTGAGGCTGACACCCACATTGTATGAGACCATAGCTGATTTCAAAGAAGATTTCCACAATCTGCATATTCACACGAGGAGGGATCCCATGAAGATATGGCACAAGTTGCCTTACTTGGTGGCCGAGGGGAACATAACAGGGGTCATCAGCAAGTGGCCCAATGACTGGCTCATATTGTCTAATTTAGGTGTAGGTACTAGTAAGGCTATGGAGGGTTCGATCGTGCAGATAGTGACAACAAAGAAAAAGAAGGAAGCACAATAGGTTGCATCTTGAGAGAAAGCTGTGAAGAAAAAAGAAGCTACGACTAGAGAAAAAGAAGCATCAACCGAAGAAAGGGAAACCCAGGAGACAACAATGTCACAAGCCACAACCGATGGTGAGGAGTTGGAAAAGGAGAAAAGACCGGAGGAGGAAGACACATAGGAGCGCGATGTAGGGGGTGCAGAGTTAGAATCCCCCTTCGTAGTCCAGACAAGGAAGAGACAAACCTCTATTGGGCTGTGCAAGACACAAAAGTCCGACTGATTAGAAGGCATGACCCACTTAGTCCTTACAGAAGGGGATTTAGATGAGATAGACGACATGGTCTGTGACACAATGACTGATCTTTGGGGCCCCTTCAAGGACTAGTACCAGCAGGCACTGAGAAAGGTTCAACAGGATTTGCGTGAGTTACATATCCAAACAAGTAGGATACAAGCGAGCATGGGCCAGGTGAGCAGGAAACAAGTGAGGTTGAATCAAGCGAGCGAGTTAGTTCTAGATATAGACATGTCCTTGGTTCTTCACGTCGTTCAGTTACTGGAAGGATCCCTGTGCGCCGAAATAGATGAACAAAGGGTCCAACTAATGTAGCTAAAGAACCTGGGCTTTAACCTCATGACACTCCCTATCTATACCTTGCATGATGAATTATGGATTAGGAAGCAGCACACGCTACTGGTAATTAGTGAAGTTAAACTAAAAACGAACAAATTTTTGAGGACAAGACAAAGGCACTTAGGAAGAAAGAGGAAATCATAGCACATAGGCAATAGTTGGAAGCAACAATTGCACAAGAATGGAGTGACCTGCTAGACCTTAATATTATGACTAACGCAGCCTCCGTGGAGAAGATCCAAAAGCTGGCCACTGTAGTGAAGGAGTCTAAAGATGAAATTGACCGAGTCCGATCTGAGCTACAGTTGTAGATATCAGAGCTAAAGTTGAAGTTGCAACCCACGACTCCTCCAAAAGTTAGAGAGAAACATAGAGCTGCTATCAAAGAAGGAATAAGAATGATATAAGACACACTAAAGGGATGCATAGAGCTCATTGAGCAATCCATAAAGTTGTGGACCTCACTATAGGAGGATCCCATTTTGAAAAAGATAAAAGAAAATATCAGAGACAACCAGCGACAATTTGATGAAATCTGATCGATTGCACAAACATTGGCACCAGTACAATGGTTCACATGGTTGAAGGAAGGGAAGATGATCCAAAATGAAATTGAAGAGTTACGTCGCAAGGAGGCAATTCTTTATGCATGGATGTAGCTATGGACATAAGAGGTTAACTAGTTGAATATGTCTGTACATAGTAAGATCAAAGGGATGTATCAGACTCAGAGGAACATGGACCTTGTAGTTGAAGGCCCAACTACTGAAAAGTTGGTCGAAGAAGTGCAACGGGCTACTACATAGGGAACCGCTGACCTGTAGGTTTTTAAGTTGGAATTTCATGAACTGCAGGCCAAGATCAAGGTACTAGCAGAGTGATTCAAGGATGAGTCACGAAATTGTGTTGGGAGCCTATTGGGACAGGGTCCCCTAGGGTAAATTTTTGTAATAAATTTTGATGTACTTGTAAAGTCTCCACGTTTTGAAGGAGCGGAGCACGAAGGTCTTAAGAGTCAAAAAGGGCTTTAGTCCCTTAATTTGCTAGAAGATAGGAAGTTTTGTGACCCGCCCATGGTCTGCGAACCATGGTATTGTAAAAGCAATGTCTATATATATAAGAGTCATAACAAGTCTAAGAAGTAACTGGATATATGATATTTGTATGGGAAAGTAATCTAAGGAAGGAAAGTCTGTTTCAGGTACTTAGGCAAAGGGGAAGGCTCCTATAGATGAGTGCATGGAGACCTTGGTAATTCCATAGGCTGAGTGTGTGGGCCCCTACAATTGAGTGCGCAAGGAAGAAGTATTTGTAACTAAATTATTATATCAATAAAGGACTATTTTGAAGCTATACTTATGTATATGTGAATCTATCTTTACTTATGTAATTTATGTGTATTCACTCTGATATTTTGAGTTTATATGAAGTAATGTTTAATTAATGCGTGAAAGTAGTAGATCTATGTTTTACTTACTGTTATGAATGATTAAAGCATTTCACGAAGGTTAAGATTCTGTTTTAGCAAGTTATTGCAATCATTTATCTTTTAAGGATTAGGGTTGGTGAAGACTGAGAGAAGCCCTACAAGCCATAGGAACCCATCACACTAACCTATGGATGTAGAAACATGGACCTGTCATCCCCCAATACTACTTCGAGTGAGACTGCAGCCTGCGCTAGGTGGGGTTTTTCCAAAAGGGCCAGCACTTAGGGTTTTTTTGGTTGGCACTAACTCTGAACTTGGATTAGGACCCCTCAAGCCAACATATATGAGTATTTTATTGTTTACTAATTGTTAGCACACCACATGAGAAACTTTTGGATCTCATTTATTGGTTGCTAATTTATTTTTAAACAAAAGTTATGTATAAATGGAGTTCCTCTTTCATTCAGTGGGAGGCCTCTTAGAGACATGTCTGAATCATAATGAAATAATTTAACTATTAATATTTTATCTTAATTGTAGTTTATGATTTCCATAGTTTTGATTTGATTTAGTAATTTAATTTAATTTTTGTTTTTGCATATTTATGAAACATTAATTTCTTTCAATTAGCTTAGTTAATTAAATTAATTTATGTTGTTAATGTAACACATGTGGATAACTATCAATGCTTATTCTATGGAAGCAGGACCCACTCCAATATAATAAATTTTTGTGTAATTTAGGTATTTATTTTTTCTAGTTGTGTAATTCAACTCAATTATTTATTGACATATAATTTATTTTGTTTATTTATGTAATTAATTTTTGGTTGTGTGATTTTATCTATTTATGCAATTAATTATTCAGACATAAATTTATTTAAGCAATTGATTATTCATTTGACATGCTTACATTTGATATTGTTTCACACTCATATATGTTCTTGAATATGTGGGACCAATGCAATGACTACATTTGTTGTTCTCAATAATTTAGGATCATGTTGGGTCCTTCAATTTTTGGACAATTTTGATTAAAAAATGGTTGTGGAAAAGAGAAAGGGAGAGCCAAATTAAATTGATTCAATAGTAGAAAGAAGAAAGTGACAATTAGAAAAAGAATAAGTGGACCAAGAAATTATCTTGGAAATTATTAGGAAAGTGCAAAAGAAGGATTGACAACACCAAGCAAGCATGAAACAAAATTGATTAGGTCAAAGAATAACTAAGGTTGATCATGTCAAGCCATGGGAGTTAAGTTGGAACACATCAAGGTAGTGGATTGCTTGATAGTGTCAAACAAGCCAAATCTATATAATAATCTATAGGGAAATCTACAAAAGAGAGATAGAGAGAAAAGGGCCAAAATGATACTGAAATTTAGACTCATGTTTGTAGAATTCATGTAGAAACTTTGATAGATCTAGAATTCTAGTTAAATTAAACACAAGTAATTTGCTGATATTCAAGAGAGGAGAGAAATAATTTGCTCCATAAAATCAATGTATTGAATTAATGAAAAATAGTAATACATGAGGAACCAAACCTCTAATCGCAAAGGGAGGTGTTTATATAGAAATTGCCGAATCTAGAAAACTAGGAAAAAACTAGTAAAAAATGAGAAAAGGCTAAGAAAAGCTAAAGGGAGGCCTAAAATAACAACAATGACTCAAGAAAACCTATTCCAACTATTAGCCACGAGGAAAGCATGAGGAGGGGCACATTTCCCAAGGAAGGCAACTTTAAAACATGCTAAAATGGTCTGGGGGACCAAATCCCTTGATTTAAGGGGGAATCTTCATGTGGTGCGCCAATCCTAAAATAACTCAAGTGGATGAGGTGTGGTTAGGTGTGAACATGCACTTAGATGTCTAAATGGTTTAGGAAAGTGGTTGGACCAATATTTCCATAATATTAAGCCTTTAAAGGAAAACAACAAGGGAAAGTTGGTCCACTGAGCTAGTTTACCAAAAACCAAGTGTGAACATGATTTTTAGTGCATGTGGCTAAGTCAAGGATACTTAGGCTAAAAAATACATGTAGATGTTAGGATTATATTCCAACACCTGCCCTTCATCCTAACTCACGTATCTAAACTGAGTCCCGGCCAAGATTCCATGTTAGGTACTCAGGTACAACAAATAAAAGATCCTCATAAAATGAAGAAAGAGGGAAAACCTCGTGGGAACCCCCCACCCCAAAAAAAAGAAGGAAAAAAGGGCTAAGTGGCTAGAAGGGCCTACTCAGCTGTCTCCACCACTCCAGGTATAGCTCTCATTTCTAAAAATTTCTTTTCAGTGAAAGACTTGGTGAATATGTCTGCAACTTGTTGCTCAGTGGGGCAGTACTGTCGTGATATGACTTGATCACGGATCATCTCGCGGATGTAATGCATGTGAATCTCAATGTGCTTGGTCCTCTGCCATTGAATTGGATAAATTGATATCCGAATGGACCCCTGATTGTCACAAAATATGATAGTCAGAAGTGGATACTAAATACCAAACTTGGATAGAAACCCTTGCAACCAAACAACCTATGCAGCTGCATTCACTGCATTCATTGCACCTCTATACTCTGTGTCGGCTGTAGATAAAAAAATCATGGATTGCTTCTTGGTAGACCAACAAAAAGGCCCTGAACCAAATTTGAAAACATAACCAGAGGTGGACTTGCGGTCTGTACCATCGCCAGCCCAATCAGAATTTGTGTACCTAATCAGTGAAGGTGGGCAATTTGCAACATAAAAGATACAAAAACTGGAAGTACCTTTCACATATCTAAGGATTCTCTTTGTAGCTTTATATTGAAGCTCATGGGGCTCCTACATATATCTAGAACAAACTCCTACTGCAAAATATATGTCAGGTCGGGTGTGAGTAAGATACAACAAACTCCTAAACAACTGTTGATATAGTGTACTGTCCACCAAAGGTGTAGTACCCGCATCCTCAAATTTGATTCCTGAAAGAAAGGGAGATGATGTTGGCTTGCATTCTGTCATCTAAAAGTAGAAAATTAGATCTGATGCATACTTAGAATATGCCATCTTGATCCTTGAAGTAGATTGAGAAACTTCAAGACCAAGAAATTAGTGCAACAGACCCAAATCTATCATGGAAAATCGATCGTGCAATGCTGATTTTGTTGAATCAATAGCTGAGGTAAGGTTCCTTGTCATCAATAAATCATCTACATAAAGTAATATTAGAAAAATGGAATCATCATGTTGCAGAAAATAAACATTTGGATCAGACTTGCATCGAATGAACCTAGTGGAAAGCAGGAAAGAATCCATCTCTCTAGGAGCCTGTTTTAGGCCATACAAATATTTCTTTAATTTGCAAACAAGGGAAGAGTTATGAATGTATCCTGATGGTTGCTCCATATATATATATCCTCCTTGAGATCTCATGAATAAATGCACTCTTCACATCCATGTGATGAAATTCCCATTTGCAAGGAGTAGCAATGGCTAAAACTAGTCGAATGGAGTCCATTTTTACAATAGGTGCAAATGTCTCTGTGTAGTCTATCCCATGTACCTATGAGTATCCTTTTGCAACAAGTTGAGCTTTTTACTTTCTTATCTCACCATCTATAGCAATCTTTGTTTGATAGATACATCCGCATCAAACAAGCTTTCTTCCTTTCGAAAGTGGAACCAAGTCCCATGTGTTGTTTTCCATGAGAGCAGAGTACTCTTCATCCATGGTAGCCTCTCAAAGCGGGTTTCCAATAGCCTCAGGGTGTGACTGTGGATCTGAAACAAGTGTCATATAGAAATGTATGGGAAGATATGTTTCAGTGGAAGCTAGGGCTTGAGGAGCCCCAAACAATTGTGATCTAGTCCTTCTCGCATCCGCAGTATCACCGACAAGTTAACTCACATCTTGCAGGGTTTTCTCTGCCCAAGTTGGTAGCTAAATTAGAGCAGCCATGACTTGCTACTCATCCTTTGAATCAGACCCAAGAGGCTCCTCTGATGGCTGCTCTGAAGTGTTTGAAGAAGTTTTGGACTCCTCCTCATCAGTGGCAACAAGTGGTTCCTTGGCAGGGTCTGCCAAAAATCTAGTGATTCTTCTTCAAACTTCACACTTCAAGCTACAAGGAACTTTTTATGTGAGAGTCCAGCAATATATATCCTTTGACACTATCAAGATATCCAACAAACATAGATTCAACACTTTGAGGCTCCAAAGCCTTCCTCTTATCTGTCGGAATGTGAGCCCATGCTCGTGAACCAAAAATGTGAAAGTGTGACACTTTCAGTTTCATATTGGTCCAACATTCAAATGGAGTGGTGCCTTTGAGTGCTTTGTGAGGAATGCGGTTCTAAATGTATCCTGCACAATTAATAGCTTCATCCCATAGCTTAGGAGCTAATGATTTGGACTGTAGCATAAAATTCGCCATCTCTTTTAACAACTGGTTTTTCCTCTCTGTGACACCATTCTACTGTGGTGTGTATGGCACTGTGTGTTGTAGTTGTATACCTGCATCAATACAATTTTTTTGCACATATTTGTTGACATAATCCCCCCCATTATCAGTATGGAGTATCTTAATCTTACACCCATAATCATTCTCAACAAGTGCTTTAAATTCTATAAGGCATTCAAATACTTCCGATTTTAATTTTACAAAAAATACCCATGTAAAGCGAGAGAAATCATCTATGAAGGTGAGTACATATCAAGCCTTACTGATTGAAGGCTATAAGAATGGGCCCGTGATGTCATTGTGAATCAGCCCAAGAGGTGAAGAAGCTCTTTGTGCCTTCCCTTGGTCAAACTTTTGCTCCGGATTCTTGCCAAAAATGCATCCTTGACATACACCGCTTGTGAATTTAATAGTGGGCAATCCTTCTACCATGTTTTCCTTGCTGAGTTGATGCAAGTAATTATAGTTTAGATGGCCAAATATTTCATGCCATAACCTGCTGATACCATTAGATTGTGATACAAATATAGTGTTAATTGATTTAGTAAAAAACTGGGAGAAGAAATACAAACGATAACCGTGATCTACAATTCCATGTGCAAGCTGTGAGCCCATGGAAATGTCAGTAATCACTATGGAGTATGGAGTGAACTCCACCTTCCTTATAGGGTCGGAATGAGTGATATGATATATCGAGAGAAGATTTTCAGACAACGAGGGAACATGAAGCACATTTGTGAAGTAGCCCCCTTCAAGGTCTACAATTGATTTTCCTCACACCTTTGCAGTTGTGGCATCTCCCAAGTAAATTGGGGATCTGGTGCTTTCTTCGATGGAGGAAAATTCATCTTTTGATGCAGCCATATGGTTCGATGCACCTGAATCAAGGATCCAAGATGATGGAGTGGATGTGATAGCCATTAAAGCATGACCATATCGTGCTCTCCCTCTCCCATCTCCCGTTCTATTATCATCCTTCTTCTTTGCATTCTCAGGCATGCTGAGACTGTGCTGCTGCAATTGCTTAGCCATCTCATCAATTGTTTTCCTCATGCAATTTTATTTGGGATGAAAACCTTTGGAATATTAGTTGCAAAGTGTTCTTTCCTTATTCTTTTTACACTTAAGAAAAGAAGAACTCTCTGAATATTGTTCGGGTCTCTCCTTCTTCGATTCATTAAATTTACCCTTCCCTTTTTGCTTGTCTCTTCCACTGCTCTTTGGAGCATCAATAGCCGCAAGTTCTTGGTTCTTTGAACACTTGATGGAACCCATTTGGAATAACTTAGCTTGCTCTTGAGTCAATGCTACAATGAAGTCATTCAATGGAGGAATTTTTCATTTTTCTTGAGTCAATTTAGATGCTTCAAAAGATGATACAAATATGGAATATTCAGGGCCTAATTTTGAGAGAATCGAAAGGATGAGTTGATCTTCCTATTTCTTGACTCCACATGCATCGAGTTCAATGAGGAGGGATTTAAACTTGGCGAAGTATTCTTGCAGGTTTCTGAAATGAGTTGGACTGAGGGATATGAGTTCATTCTCTAGTTGATGCACTCTCATTTCATCCTGCTTGCCGAATAGTCCTTCCAATGTGGTCTAGACTACATCGGGAGTAGTGGCTCAGCTGACATGAAAGAGGATATATATGGAAATTTATAGGCATATCAGCCCAGTTTCTTCATATAATTTATTGAAATACTTTATCTTCTCTGCTACATAAGTCGGTTCAGTCTCTGTTCCCATTGTTACCCTTTAAAGCCCTTTGCTTCGGAGGAGCAGAGTGATCTCTGTCTTCCATTCAAAGTAATTGAAAGGATTTAGAACGATTTTTATGGGCTGAGAGAAATGATCCACTGCTTCTTGCTATGCCTCTTGATGATCTATACTTGCAAATAAAACCATGTACAATCCAATAGATTTGAACTAGCTCTGATACCATGTAGAATTCCTGCAGAAACTCCCATAAATCTAGAATTCTAGTTAAATTATACACAAGTAATTTGCTGATGTCCAAGAGAGGAGAGAAAGAATTTTCTCCATAAAATCAATGTATTAAATTAATTAACAATAGCAATACATAAGAAACAAAACCTCTAATCCCAAAGGGAGGTGGTTATATAGAAATTGCCGAATCTAGAAAACTAGGAAAAAACTAGTAAAAAACTAGAAAAGGCTAAGAAAAGCTAAAGGGAGGAAAAAAATAACAACAATGACTAAATACAACCTATTCCAACTATCAGCCATGAGGAAACGCATGAGGAGGGGTGCATTTCCAAATGAAGGCAACTTGAAAACATGCTAAAATGGTCTAGAGGATCAAATCCCTTGATTTAAGGGGGAATCTTCATGTGGAGCACCAATCCTCAAATAACTCAAGTGGATGAGGTGTGGTTAGGTGTGAACATGCACTTAGATGTCTAAATGGTTTATGAAAGTGGTTGGACCAATATTTCCATAATATTAAGCCTTTAAAGGCAAAAAATAAGGGAAAGTTGGTCCACCGAGCTAGTTTACCAGAAACCAAGTGTGAACATGATTTTAGTGCATGTGGCTAAGTCAAGGATACTTAGGCTAAAAAATAAATGTAGATGTTAGGATTATATTCCAACAATGTTTTGATAATTTATTTTGTATATGTAGTTGGGATTTTGGTGGATGAACTATGAATGATATAGTTATGATACCAAAGATCTATAATTGTAATGTTGCTTTGGCTTGATAATAATGAAAGGAAGACTATTGGCAGGGATATTTTTTGTGTTGTGTTCCTTTATATGTGTGCTATCTGCCCATTTTAATTTCATATTTCTATTCAAGACTAATATGTACCATCTTTATAATTTTCTTTCATGTGTATTGATTCATAATCTACCCTGTAACACTTTAACTATTGTTGTTGTATGTAACCGCTGAATGTACTATTCACCTTCTTAAATCCCAATAATCCACTTAAGTCCTAGTTCTGCTTCGGGTGAGACTTTCTTCCGTTTTGGAGGATTGAAAATTCCAACAAAAATCGAAACTGCAACAAACACCTTTGTTGCCCCCTGAAGCATAACCCTAGTCTTTGAGATAATTTTTTTCCAACAACTAATTCTGTTGGCGGGAATCAAAAATTAGTTAGTTTTTTTGATAATGGTGAGTAGGCTTTTGAAGACAAGTATTTAGGAGTGGTTGGAAAAAAATTGTGATTATTTCATTCTTAAACAAGAATAAGTATGACAAAGTAACATGGAATAGGTTTGTGAAGAGACCTTTCTCGTTGAACCTGCCTATAACCAATAAAAAATATTTTGGGTTAGGTTCCTTGAGAAATTATATTAATGGCTACGTAGGTTGTGGGATTCCCTAAGAGAAAAAATTTCTAGTCAGCTTTATAGGAACCAAACAACAACATATCTAACTACATTACATTGCTTGCATCAAGATCTTACTAGAGCTATCACTTTCTAGGTGCAAGCCTTCGAGGGATACATTATTGAGTTTGTTGCAGAGAACCACCAGTCATTTTCAAAATTAGAATTGGTCTTCATATTTTGGCTAAGAGGAAGATTATTAAAAGAAATCTCAATGTGGATGAAGGTTTGACTAGTGGAAGAAACATTATTACTATTTCCTCCTCCTAATATGGCAACTTAAAACCCTCGTACTAGGGGGAGAATTTTGGGGAAGGTGATAACCTATTGTAGAATCTAAGATATTTTCAATGGATAAGGAGGAGTAGTGGCATGCGAGATATTTTATGTTAGCAAGAAGGTATCTAAAGAATGGAAGGAGTAGAAGATGTGAATGATTTCAAGGATGCGAAGGGAGTTGAAGTAGATAGAAGATGTGCTAGCTAGCCCAACGTTGTGGAAGGGATACTTTAGAGGAGATGTAATCTCTTGCGGAGGAATAGAAGCTAGAGGAGGTGGAACAGGGGAAGAGAATAGGAGGTGGAATTTCAGATTTTATATATAATTTTATCACATATTTTGTGATGAAATGTCTAATGGAATATCCATGACAGTTTATAGATCCAAAAATTGAAGCTATGGAAGGAAATCTCAACTACTTTAGACCAGGTTTCAATTCCAGTGATCCTACTTTGAATGATCTCCAAAATAAAATTGTTGTTCAAACTGAGAGATTGAAGGAGATGGATTCTACAAAACCTACTCATCCAAAGGTTAGGTGCATTGACTACTACACATAAGGACATTATGTGACAGAGTGTTTGAGGTTGCAGGGTACAAGATCTTCTAATGTTTTTCTAGGAATCCTTCCTCCACAGGTAGGAACTTCAATATTCAAGTACATACTCAGTTTCATTCTTTTCAAAACCAAGAAGGTACGACCCCTGTTGTGAAGACAATACCTTCTGCAGACAGAAGAAATCTCTCTAGTCATATGAGAGGATCAACTGAAAAAACTAGTGTAGAATTTCCTAGTTTACGTTGAAAAATGAAAAGTGAGAGAGAGAAACCTACCTCACTCTGATGTTAAGTACTCAATCTTTGATGATGATCTTGATCCCTTAGCTTCCAAGATCACTCCTCGCTATTCCTTTCATTTGAATACCTGCAAGAGAGATCAAAAGGAAATAGGAGATACAAGATCATGCATAGTATAATTCAAACATAAACTACATGACAGAGTAAGGAGCATCATGCTAAATGAATAAATATTTATACACTTATGGAAAATAAACATCAAATATATTTATTAATGAATAAAAAAGGGAAGCATACAACCATTTCCTTGATGTTGGAGAGCTTCTTTGTAGTGGATTTCCAAGTCCAAGCCATGAAAATTCAAGAACTCCTTCTCCTATTTAGATGTGAAACATTCAGGCATAGTTTCAGCATAGGAATGCGAACAAGTAATGACCAACCATTTGGGGATAGAAGGGGATTGATTTATAGGAATGGAGAAGGAATTAGGGATCCAAAAAATAGGGAGGAAGGTCCACATCTCAAGGGGAAGATCCCTAAAGGTAGGATCAAGGACTCAAAATGGGAGAACTCGACCATATATCTATCCAACAACATCCAACTTCTTGTTCTCAAAGGTTCTACCAGGCGAAGCTTCTCTTCCACTTTAGGAAATACTGATAGAAGATGTTCAACACGGGTTTTCATATCAAAAGCCACACTAGCAGCGTTAGGTCAACATATTGCAACAAGCCATCAACATGGGCCAATAGTAGTGAAAAACACACTGATCCTGAAAACTAGGGTTTTAGGAAAATTTCTCTAGGATTCTCCCAGGGCAACTCTTCTTCTATTTTTCAGGGATGTTTATGTATGTGTTTCATGGTTAGTACACTTTGAAAGTTTTCGTCATTTTGACACTTCAAGAAATGGGATAAGAAGCGTGAAAAAATACTATGTAACATATGCCCCCTAAATCATGAACGAAAAACAGGGAGTGATGGGTGAAATGCTTTACAAGTGAAGGAAATGACTTGGAAAAACACCATCAGGAGACCCAAAAATCAAGAATGATACAATATACATAGCTGACATCTTTGATATAAATATGCCTAATGATACCTCTCTCAATATGCATCTAACAATAAAGGAATCAACGACATGGATGCAACCATCCGAATAGAAGGGATCATTTGTATGGATCCACGACATTGATGCAGCCATCTAAATAGAAAGGATCATATGTATGGACCTACTATATGGCCACTGCACAAGTGAAAAACACATTACCCATTTCGAGGAAAAATATTAAAATATAAGTAAAATGTTCCTTAATTTGGTAAAAACATATTTAAAAACTTATAAAAACTCAAGAAGTACATGGATAGGGTTGCTGATGCAATGGTTGACCTTGTTGATGCAATGGTTTACCTTGCTAATGAAATGGCTGACCTTGTTGATACAATGGTTGACCTTGCTAATGCAACAGTTGACCTTGCTGATGCAACAATTGACCTTGCTGATGCAACGGTTGACCTTGCTACTGCAACGGTTTTTGATAAAACCCTTGCTACATGTAATGTCCTTGTCACACGTAAGGTCCTTGTTGCTGATCGGATCCTTGTGGATATTGATAGGTTGCTTACTGATATTGATAGGTTCCTTGATGATGATATGAGCCTTGTTGCAAAGGATTACCAGCTCCTAAAGGATAAGTTCGAGAAGTAGACTGAAACTGACCAAACAACCCAAATGAGGGATTAAGTCCAGACTGCATTTGGGAAGAACCATAAGGAGGATAGGTATCTTGTGAGGAGTATTGTGCAGAGGGTTGCAGATGCAACGGTTGACCTTGCTTATGCAATGGTTGACCTTGATGATGCAACAATTGACCTTGATGATGTAATGGTTGACCTTGCTGATACAATGATTGACATTGCTAATGCAACGGTTGACCTTGCTGATGCAATGGTTGACCTTGTTGATGCAACGGTTGACCTTGCTATTGCAAAAGTTACTGATAAAACCCTTGTTGCAAGTAATGTTCTTGTCGCAAGTAAGGTCCTTGTTGCTAATAGGTTCCTTGTGGATATTGATAGGTTTCTTGCTGATATGATAGATTCCTTACTGCTGATATGAGCCTTGTTGCAAAGGATTACCAACTCCTAAAGGATAAGTTCCAGAAGCAGACTGAAATTGACCAAACGACCCAAATGAGGGAATAGGACCAGACTGCATTTGGGATCATGCTTATTGATTAAGAGGTAGGTTTTGAGGTTGATATGAACCATAAGAAGGGTGTGACTGTTGGTAAGGTATTTGAGTCAAAAGAGGCTACTAATAAGGAATTTGACCAGATCTAGATGGAATGGAGGTTCCACTAGGATAAGGAATACTACCAATAGTTTGAATTGCTCCCATAATGTGAGTTTGGGATTTGACACTCACATAATTTCTTATTGTAGCGTCTACAACCACCCTCCAAAATTTTTCCTTAGCTTTGTTTTGGAACCTCCCTACCAACCATACTCAGTAGCATGTCTTGCACTATTAAGTACATGAGCTTTAGTGGTTTTATAAAAGATTTCCAACCAGTGCATGACAACATATTTCACTCCCCTCATGGGCTATTTCTCTGGACTTGGTCTAGCTATAGGCTGGGCAACTCCCTCAAGAAATTGCACAATTTTGGAGTGGAACTAGTATTCCCTCCAAAAGTTGCACAATTCTGGAGGGGAACCAGTCTTCCCTCCAGAAATTGTGCAATCCTGACTAGCAGCCTGCTGGCTCAGAAATTGCGCAATCCTATCAGTTAACCATCCCTGACAAAACTATGCAATCTAACCCAGCAGGACTGCTTTGCCCAGAAATTGTTCAATTCTAGGAAAGAGTCAGCTACTCCTCCAAAAAATTGTGCAAATCCTCTCAGTAACCATCACAGCTCCCTCCCAGAAATGTGCAAATTTCTCCCTCAGGAAAGTAGGCTATTGCATGTGCCATTAGGTTTACCGGTTCCACCAGGGGCCGAGAAAGATTTACTTGCATGTATTGTTTGCTTTTTCCAAAATAGCAAAAGCAACATGCAAAAAGAATCCCTAGATTTTAGAGATCCGTTTTTAGCAATGGGAGGTTACATGCAAATATCGTTTTAGAATCTTTCCTCCAAGTGTCGCCTTTTCCTAGATTTGTGGCATGCACGTCATGATCATTAAACTTATTTATTTGATTCTTCAGAGCTCACTTCTTCACTTCGATCTTGGAGCTTTGGCATCCCACAACACATCCAGGAGTCTTCGACACATCCGGCTTAGCTATTTCCGGGTAAGTCCGGAGAAGTATTTTGTAGCATTTCTGTCACTTTTTGTGTTTTGGCTTGTGTAAGTGTTGTCTACTTGATTTTTGTGAATGCTTGCTGCATATTAGCCTGTAGTAGCACCGTTTCAATGTTCGTTAGCATCTCATTACTGTCGCATGCATGACACTATTTTGCATGAACATTCGCCAATTTGGCAACTCACTTCACACACATGCATGTTGTTCTATTTTCTGAATCTTGCATTCACTATTTTGTTGGCTTGTTGGGGCCTAACCCAGGTTAGGAGTTAATTAGCCAAATAAATCCCGATACTACTGGCCCTTTCGGCAACAGTCCGCGGAGCGTGAACTAAGGTCTCACCCAAAGCAGTATGGGGAGATGTTGGAACTAGGTTTCTGCACCCTTGAGATGTATGAGGGGTTGATTTAGTGCAACTGTGAATACTTTCATGTAGGTTACTTCACGTGCTTTCCTAGCCTACGAGGCCTTTGCGGCCCTATTATATTCATCTTCGCACATTCCTAACTAGGGGATGAGGGGATTTTGCACTGCTAGAGCAGCGATCTACACTATTTCCCCAAGTCACACCGTAGATCTTACTTATCTTCTTATAACAATTAGTTATCTTCACGTAAACTGATACCTTATATTATATTCACTTATTCAACACATTCATATAAGAGTCACACAAAAAATAAATAGTAAACTTGTAATTTAAACCCAATATACTTTAATGCATAAAACAGGAAAAGATGCACAAAAATATGGTAAAACTTCACTTTGTTAATGCTTCAATTGGTTACAGAATCAACCTGCCTTGCACTCTCAGCTATAGGGGCCCGTACACTCAACTGCGGACTACTAGTCCTCTGCGCACTTAGCTGTAGAGTGTTCTCCTACTCTGCGACCAAAAGCAACGACTTTACACTTAGACTCAATGCTTCATGGATTGATTCCTTTCTTGTTTTCTCTTTACGCTTAGAGCCTCACTCTATTTATACAATCCCATGGTCCGCAGACCATGGGTAGATTTCTCAAACCAACATTACATTACAAAAATGAGGGTGGACAACCCTGTCACTCATTTACCATCTTTGCACTCCATGCCCATAAATAACGAAGTCTTTACATCGAACTTAGTCAAAACTTGAGCTTTAAGCCCCAAAACCTCCCTTGGGGAGATCCCATGCCCAACAGGCCCCTAAAAAAACATCGCGACTCACCCTCGAGTCACTCTGTTAGTGTGAAGATCTTCACGTAGAGACCTCCCAACTCTGCTCAGACTGTTACAAGGTGAGCAACACACTGAGCGGTTGCCTACTGTATCTCCTGTACATGTTGTTCAGAGACCGCGGTGTCGGAACTGCTCCCCTATATCTATTCCTGCATCCCCTGCATTTGTTTATAGTGTTGCATATTCTTTCAGCTACCTGGAGCATGAAGACTGTGCTTCTATTGTCTAGTTAGATAGTCATGCCATTCGTGTATGGCTTCAATCGACTGCCATACACTTTGCCTGGGAAAGGTTCTCCTTTTAGCTGTGCCAGCTGCATCGCACCTCCGTTTCTGACCTCCTTAAAAACATATGGTCCTAGCCATTGCATTCTGAATTTTCCTGGGAATTTATCAAACTTACTATCATATAGTAACACTAAATCATTTACCTTTAAAGTGCGCAACTTAATATGTCGATCGTGCCAGGCCTTTTTACACTGTTTTTGTACTTGCTGATGGAATATAGCCAAAAACCGTTCCTCTTCAAGTTCCTCCAACTGCATGAACCTCTCCTTTAGGGCTTCGCGGTCCATCATACCTATGAGCACTGCTATGCATAGGCTAGGCACAATATACTCCATTGGCATTATGACTTACACTCCATAGACCAGCCGGAAGGGTGTTTGTCCCATCCGTTTCTTGTACGTTTTCCTATAAGCCCATAATACTGCAGGTACGTGCAAGTCCCAATCACTTCACTGCACATTTCATACTTTGGTTAGCATAGTCTCCAATATTTTGTTAAATGCTTCTACTATCCCATTGAGTTGTGGGTGATACGACATGCTTTTCTGATGGTACACCTAAAACTCTTTGGTCAGAATGGTGATTTTTTCGTTCAGGAAATGTGTACCGTGATTGCTCATCAAAATGTTCGGGCAACCGAATCATGTCAATACGAGTCAGGTAGTCTGTCGCACTGATAATCTATCTCATGCCTGTTTTTCCCTTGCAGTTTGATAGGTCCTACAAAGTCTATCACCCAATTTTCAAAGGGCTGCAACGTCATTTGTAGATTCAAGGGCATCTCGTCCCTCCGTGATGGTTTACCTATTCTTTGACATACATCACATGCCTTGTAATGTGCTTTTGAATCCTGATGAAGGGTTGGCAACCACAACCCTGTGTGAAGAATTTTTTGTGCAATCACTCACCCTGTATAGTGTCCTCCTGTAGTGCCCCCATGCACATCTGTGAGGATATGAATTTGTTCAAGTTCAAGTACATACCTTCGCAGTATCTTGTTGAGATTGCAACAAGATGATGGAGCTTAGTGAAAAGAGTTGCCTTCACTAAGTGGGCCCGCAGGCAAATTATGGTGCAAGTTCTATTTTTGATCCCAGCAGGGATGATCACAGTACGAGTGATCACAGTGTGGGTGACCACAGTGTGGGTGACCACAGTGTGGGTGACCACAGTGTGGGTGACCATAGTGTGGGTGATCACAGTATGAGTGATCAAAGTTTATTTTTAGACTGGCTGTCAAAAATAGAAAAGTCAAATATTATTGTCTCATAATAATATTTGGACTATAAACTTGATCTGATTCTCTTGGAGCACTTCAATTTGAGCTACATATGTGGCCCATGTAGCTGTCAGAAGGAAGTACGCTTTTCTTATGAGTCATTTGAGTTGTTGCATGCATGACTTCAGTTAGAACTCAATCAGTTGAGTTAGGTGGAGTTGATTGTGGAGTTGATGGAGTTGTGTTTAGTTTGACTTGGTTAAACTAGTTGTAGTTAGTCTAACTGCAAATAGACTAATGATGAGTTGTTAAACTAATTATTAACTCATAATACAACTATAGAATACATCAGTTAACTCAGTTGCATGTCAGTGCATGTTCAGTTCAGTAGGGACAGGTGTTAGAGAATCAGATTGCTATCAGTTGTGACTATAGTTGTGAATCAGATCTTGCACAATCAAGGGATTGAGTATGCCAATGAGTTTGCTCATGTATTTTCCCAATATTATAGCCTCTTCTCACATCTTACACAGTGTGAGTGATTCTTTGGAGGTGAAATATGATTTTGGTAAACCATTCTCATTCATTCTTGAGCAGGTATTGAGCAGTGGAGGTAGGCAAGCAGTGGAATAGATTTGGAGATCGGATCTTAGCTATATTATGTGTAACAGGTGGAGCTGGTACTGGATTGCTTGTGATAAGCATTGTACTTTGTAATGTTACATTGTCTCAATCATTAATATACAGATAGTTGGGGTTTTTAGCGAGATGCTTTCCCCGAGTTACATACTGTGTTAATGTGTGAATGCTCTTGATGTTTTATTGTTATTGATGCTGCTATATTGATGATCAATGTAGAGGAGGTTATGTATTGTGTATGTACTCTGCAATAGTACATGATCAGGATAATCTCTATTGAATATGTGTTAAATTATTCAAAATTTCTACATATCTCATCATTTCCCATATTATATAAGTGCCCCACAATGATAGAAAATATGCCGCATGCACCACCAATTCCTTCTTCTGTTGGACGGAGTACTCTTTCGGTGCAGTTCCTGTTGTGAGAAAGTGTATTATATCTTCAAAGTGTCCATCCACGCACAACAAATTGCTGTGCTTCAGGTAGTCCTTCCTCCAAACTAGTAGGTTCCTCTCTGTTTCAATGCGCAACAGGTGATTTGGTCCTGCATTTAGGCACCCAGGCTTCACAAGGACCCCAAAATCATATTCTTGGAACAATAAAAGCCACCTGCATATGCGCCCCCCCAATACAGGCTTATTGACTAAGTATTTCAGCGTGAAATGATCTGTATACATCTTGAAGTGTCCCCTAGCAAATAGTGCCAATATTTCTGGAGCGCGTACATAATAGCGAATCTGTTGCATTCAGTTGTGGAATAGTTATTTTCTACTTTAGACAATCTGTGACTCACGAATGTGATAGGGTGATCTAAATCCTCTCCACCATCCTGTGTTAGTACCACTCCTAGTGCTATACACGATGCATCAACATGGACATGAAACTCCTTGTCCCATTTCGGGAAGACTAGGATCAGTGCAGAGGCCATTTTTTCTTTCAGTACATCTAGGATTTTCTTGCAGTCATCGTTCCAGCAGTACGTGACATCTCTTTTGAATAGCATCTCCATCAATGTGGTGATTTGGGCATAGCTTTTGGTGAACTTCATGTAGTACCCCATGTGTCCCAGGGTAGCGAGCAACTGTTTCACACTTCGCGGTGCTTCCAAATTCAAAATCACTGCAATCTTCATGGGGCCTGCCGTCAGTCCCTGTCTGCAAACCACATGCCCCAACAGGTTACCAAAAGGAACGAGGAACGTACATTTCTTTAGGTTCAACGCAATTTGGTGTCTTCGGCAGGTATTCAACATCAAGCATAAACTCACTACATGGTTCTTAACCAATCCAAATAAAGTCCAATCATCCAGATAAACGTCTTGGAACTTGTGGATATATGAGTTTCATCAAACCTTTCGAGGTAAAATAATCATTCCTCCTCCGATGAAGTTCCTGGGAGTAATTCAACATGTTGTTTTAATGAAGGAATCTCACATTCAATTAGAAGGGTTTCCTCTAGACCATACACCAACTCAAAGGGTGTAAATCCAGTTGATGGCTTAGTTACGGTTCAGTATGCCCATAGAGCTAAAAATAGCATAAGGTAACAATTTCGTTTATGCATCCCAATAGTTCGTTGAAGCATTGTAACCAAGACTTTGTTAACTGCATCAACTTGGTCATTGGCCTGTGGATAGTAAGGAGTTGAGCTGTCATGACATAGACCCATTTTAGCAGTAAGCTCTGTCATTATATAATTTTGATAATGAGAGCCATGGTCAGTGATGATGGCTTGAGGGACATGATAAAAACTGAATTGACCCAAAATTTTATTGTTAACATCATATGTAGGCATCACCTCAACCCATTTAGTCAAATAATCGACGACAAAAATGATATAACCATGCCCCCCAACTGAGCGAGAGTTACATTTCATGAAGTCAATACCTCGTTTTGCAAAGGGTTTGATGGTGACAACTGGGTGCAAGGGTGCAGGTGGGGTGCATTGTTTATGATTATAAATTTGATAGACATGACATTTTTAGACTGCTAAAGTGCAATATTTGAAGATCGAAGGCCAGAAATGACCGACGCGTAGGATTTGTTTAGCCGTAGCATATCCTAACATGTGACCACCACAGACCCCAGACTGACAATCATTTAAGACTCTCTCATCTTCCTCAAGTGTTAAACACCAATGAAGGATGGAATTGAAACCAACATAGTACAAAGTATCCCCAATAATTTGATAAGGTTGGGATTGATGTCAGATGTGATGACAGTCAGAGTTGGATATTTCCGGTCGAAAAGTTTGGGTATGGAGATAGATAATGATATCCTCATACCATGGGTCAATAGTATTGATGAGGAAGAGAGTTTTGTTAGGAATCAACTCGTCAGATGCAGTAGACGTGGTTGTAGAGGGAAGGTCACAAATCAACTCGGCAAAAACCAATGATTTCTTTGATTTAGCTTTAGAAAATTCCAAATCGAAATCTTGTAGGATAACAATCCATTTAGAATATCCCGCGTCCCCCCCCCCCCCCCCGCCCCCCCACAACAACTGGTGAGTCATAATGTATGTCATGGGGTTGCAATCATAAATCAAATTGGTCTTACGTAAGAGAATATAGTGGAAAAAATGTTGAACAATGTGAACGACTGCCAAAGCCAATTTCTTGACATGGGCATATCGAGTTTTAGCTTCAAGAAGATTTCAGATCAAGTAATAAATCACGTGTTCATCTCCATCATTATCATCCTAAACAAGTACCGTAGCAATAGGACTATCGGCAACGACCAAGTACAAGAAATAATTGTGGTGATAATTTGGGGGATGCATTAAAGGAGCATTACTGAGGGAATTCTTCAATGTATCAAAGGATTTTTGAGAATTTTCATCCCAAATGAATGGGGTCCCTTTCTTTAATAAGCGAGTAAATCCCTTGGCAAGTTCAACATAATTTGGGACAAAGCGATGAAGGAAATTTGCTTTCCCTTGTAAACTTTGCGACTGATGTAAAGAAGATGGAGGGGGGAAAATTCATAATGGCATCCACCTTAAGGGGATCAATCCAAATGCCTTCTTTGGATATGAAAAATCCTAAGAGATGACTAGATTCGACGCAAAAGACACACTTATGCAGATTCAATCGAATATTGTAGTGTTGACAACAAAGAAAGATCACTCGAAGGTGATTAGGATGGTATTGAATCTTAGTAGAATGTGATGGTAAGTCCTCAAGATATGGTTGAATGACATTGCTTAATAATGTGAAAGGCATAAAACATTGCTCGAAGTAAGGTAGCACCAACATTCTTCAAACCGAAAGGGACTTTTTTGTAAGCAAAGGTTCCCGAAGGACAAATAAAATAAGTTTTGTGTTGATCCATGGAAAGAATGTTAATCTAGTGGTATCCAGAGAAACTATCCATAAAGAAAAAAATATCACTCCTGATACATTCGTCAATGATCTGATTTATAAAGGTAGTTGGATAATTATCTTTGGGATGTGCCTGATTGATATCACTATAGTCAACATGAACACAAATATTCCCTTGTTTCTTAGTCACAGGAACAATATTCGAGACCTAATCTGTCAATGGAATAGGATAAATTAAACCAACTTTGAGAAGTTTTTCAACTTCTCCCTTTATGGCAACTGCCTTTCTAGGGTGCACAAGGTGAAGACGTTAACAAACATGCTTCACATGTAGATAAGTAGGTATCTCGTGCACTACTATACTTGGATCTATGCCAAGAATTTAATTGTACTACCAAGAAAAGACATCACATAATTCTTTAAAGAGGGTGGTATAAATCGTGATCTCATCTAGAGGACAAGAAACCCCGAGATGGATATTTTCAAGAATCCCTAGTTTGACAGAAATGTCAATGGGAATTGTAGGTGAAATGTTTCCCATTTTTCCTTTGGACAACACTTTATGAACCAAAATAGGTGTTTGAAGAGGATGAGTCAGTACACCGGAAACAATGGTTTCTAGACAAGAAGAAATCTCACCAAGGCTTGGGAGAAATGAGGAAAAATGATGGGCATCATTTCAAGGAGTTTCCTCGAGAGAGATAACTTTTGTGATACTTTCATCAGTTGGAAATGTCTCGTTCAAAAGATTTGGAGAATCCCAAGAACTGAGGTAGGGAGATCATGAATATTAGTCTAGACTCACACTAAAATGATCATGAATTTAAGAAGTAGCGACAAAAGCTGAAATGACAGCCTGATATTATTGTTCTATGAGGCTAAGTGACATAAAATTGCTAAAACTGTCAATCTGATCAGGACGTGGAACAAGCCAATGATTGTAACGAGTTGAGACCATGTTAATCGAAGCGAAGTTCAGAGGTGGAAGGGAAAAAGTTCCCATAAGGGAAAAGCCTTTAAAAATACCTACCCCAACACTCTCGTAAGGGATATCGATATTCCCAGCATATGGCACATTGCCATTTTAGGATTTGGAAAAAAAAAGGCGAGCTGATCGACAGTGACTATTTTCCCTTGAAGAGGAAAACAAAGCACACGAAATAGGGTAGAGACCATGTAAAATATTGCATGGGTGAAATTATGACCAAGTAGAAGATTGTAATTTAGATTTGCATCGATAACTTCTACTTCCAGGTTAAATTTTTTTCCTTCCAATTGAATTTGCAAGTCATTAGTAATACCATATGGATGGGAACCTCTACCATCGAAAGATTCCAATGTATTAGGGTACTAGTTGATAGGTGGAGAGCCAATATATTTCCAACATGAAAGGGACATGATGCAAGTATAAGAACCCTCATCAATAATAGTCCAATGAATAATATTCCCTTTGATAACAACTTGTATAAGAAAGGCAAGTTGATGCGGGAGATGAGGAACATGGTTTTCGAGATCAAAAGTAATCGGGTTTGAATATGTAGGATCAATACCTCATATGGTGGATAGTAATTCTTTCCTTTGTGATGGACATGTCTGAAGGAGTTCCATAGCTAACATCGCCGAAGGCACTTTAGCTAAATGTTATACAAGTTATAAGATGAGAAGCTCACACATTTGGATTATATGATGACTTATAGAGAACACCTTTGGGAGGTGGTCGGATGATGGAATCATTAATAGGTCATTCAATATGAAGTGGACTAAAATTAGGTAGAGTGGAAGTAGAAGGCATATTAGTGACATCATTTTCCACAACCTATTTGGTAGGAGCCTAATAATCATTTGATCGAGTAGCAATAGAGATAGGCGCCATGCCATTCATAAAAAATTGAGAGCAACAAGATGTAGAGGATTGAGGTTGATTTACCAATTGAGTTTGTTGTGATGGAAAGGGATCTTTCCACATGGTCGGTGCCCCTAGGGTGCCTTTTAGAAGATGACTAACCTCAGCATGATGTGGACAATATTTGGTATAATTATCTTCATCACATATAAGACAAGGATATTTCATCTTATGTTTGGATGTATCATCAATAGACAGTTTAGGAGAAACCTATTTAGGGGTATCATATTTAGCCTTACCTTTACCATTTTTTTTTCCCTTTCGAGGCTTTGTTTGCTGTGGTAGATTGGAAAACATTCACCTCAGAAGTTTTACTAGGATGTTTGGAAGTATTCGAAGGAGGAGAAGGTGCAGTAGCGGGAACATATTTATGTTTCATAGAAGAAAAATAAGCATTACTAGAAGGTTGAGATATTGACCCAATAATACCATCAACAGGTGGTGTCTCCTCAGGTTGAGAAGATTCTATATTAGTTGAAGGTCGTGGGGCATTGGGTAAGAGATCATAGAGCGTGCCAGATTGTGAATATACCAAATCCAGATACCGAGCATGAGTGATGGCTTGTTCTTCAGTCACATAGCACCCATGTTTATGTATTTGGAAATTTGATTAACAAATGACTTAGTAAACCATTTGGTTAAAATCTCATCAGGGATATCGAGCTTAATAAGATGATGCTAATGTCTCCATTCATGGATGTGATTGGAGATGTGAGTAACAGCTGTCTGTTTCAAAGACGTTAGGAGATGGGTCCCAATTTCATATCAAACTAGTTGCTGAAAGTGAGTGAGAAAATCTATAACCAAGGTATTGAAATCTTGAAAGGTGCCTCGAGGTACCTCGATGTATCATTTTGTGGAAGCACCCATTAGAGTGTGATGGAAAATACGTAGTTGAATAGAATCGTCGACCCAAGAGTTGGACAAACACCATAAATTTTAGGTCATGACATGAGCTTAGGGGTCCTCTCCAGACTTCCCTTTGAATTTTGGACAATCACCAGGATTTTTGGTAGGAACCAGAGGCCAAAATGGTGAATGGAGTATTGGGTCATTTGTAAGCCTCGACACATCCAGTAACTCCAATGTAGCTAAAAATGGAAATTGAGGATTAAAAGGCATGAAAGGCCTTTGATAAGGTCCAAATTGAGGATTCCAACCTTGTTGGTACTGATTTTGCCCCCATAGTGGTGGATTTTGGACATAGGGATTTTGATATTATCCCCACTGGGAGGAAATTTTACCATACAAAGGTTGAGTCGGTTCCCACTGAGGTGGGTTATGAGCAAGATAGGTTTGATATTAACCTAACATAGGCCATTGAGAACCATAAGGAGGATAGGTAGCTTATGAGGAGTATTGAGCATAGGGTTGCTGATGCAACGGTTGACCTTGCTTATGTAATGGTTGACCTTGTTGATACAATGGTTGACCTTGCTAATGCAATGGTTGACCTTGATGATGCAACGATTGAACTTGCTGATGCAATGCTTGACCTTGTTGCTGCAACGGTTGCTGATAAAACCCTTGCTACATGTAATGTCCTTGTCGCACATAAGGTCCTTGTTGCTGATAGGTTCCTTGTGGATATTGATAGGTTACTTGCCGATATTGATAGGTTCCTTGATGCTGATATGAGCCTTGTTGCAAAGGATTACAAGCTCCTAAAGGATAAGTTCCAGAAGGAGACTGAAACTGACCAAACAACCCAAATGAGGGATTAGGAACAGACTGCATTGTTATAGACATTTTTGTGCCTTACAGCATTGAGCATGAAATGTCCATAATCTAAGGGATCCAAAGTCCCTAAACATGTTGTTCCTACCCCTAGAGGAACAAGGAAACTTACCACAGCAATTCACAGAAGTTCTCCACCTGAAAACACTCAAAAACAAGCCAATTCTGGATCATGTCAACTGCTCCACTGAGCATTTGCGCTGAATGTCAACTGCTACACTGGCTACCTGCGTTGAATGTCAACTCCAACACTAGCTACCTATGCTGAGCGAGTTTGGACATGTGGCAGAGTCATTCCTCAAGGTGTCAATGCCCAGGAAGCTTCCAAAATGACACTTGCATCAAGGAATTCGACTGGTGATGAGTAAGAGGTTCCAAATCTCCAAGTGGAAGCAAGAACCTCCAAGTGGACTCAAGAACTGAGAGAGGGAGAGGACACTAGTTAGATCTCAAGCTGACTCATCCTCTCTCCAAACATCTATATATGGATCTCACCTCCATGAGATCTGGAGGCTGGAATTTTGTGATTGCAAAGAATTGTTGTTGGTTTGTGGCTGGAAACATTGGGTGCTTAATGCTTTGAAGGGAGCTGAAGAAGGAATTCCATTCTGCTGGGAAGGAGATGCTGGATTGGAGCCCTATGGGTTGTATCTCTTCCTGAACCCTGTTACTTATCAATAAAGCTATCTTGATTCTTTCCTATATGCTGGTGTATTTTGTATGATTGCATTAGTGTATTTGATTTACTTCTAATCCTGAATCATTTATGAATATGTATATTTTCCTTTGCATTGTGTTCTTCTCTTGTCGCAAGTAGTTGTTCTCTTGTCACATGTAGCTGTTCTCTTGTGACCTCGTGGGATTCAAGTAGCTGTTCTCTTGAGCAAGCGAGGAGACGAGTAGCTGTGGACACACAAAGAGAAGAGGATCTAGATCGAGGGACAATCGGAAGACAACGATAAGTCTGCCGATCTCCCCTCTTTCACATTTCATAAAGGAAGAAATCATAATAGCTGTATTCGTTTGTTGCTAAGGCGCTGTCACACCTTAGGTGGATAGGATCGTCCTGCATAGGCATTTTTCCCCACAACATGCATTTGGGAAGAACCATAAGGAGTATGGGTAGCCTATGAGGAGTATTGTGCATAGAGTTGCGGATGCAACGGTTGACCTTGTTGATGCAATGGTTGACCTTGCTGATGTAATGGTTGACCTTATCGATACAATGGTTGACCTTGCTACTGCAACGATTGACCTTGTTGATGCAACAGTTGACCTTGCTGCTGCAACGATTGCTGATAAAACCCTTGCTACATGTAATGTACTTGTTGCACGTAAGGTCCTTGTTGCTAATAGGTTCCTTGTGGATGTTGATAGGTTTCTTGTTGATATTGATAGGTTCCTTGTTGCTGATATGAGCCTTATTGCAAAGGATTACCAACTCCTAAAGGATAAGTTCCAAAAGTAGATTGAAACTGACCAAATGACCCAAATGAGGGATTAGGACTAGACTACATTTGGGATCATGCCTGTTGATTGAGAGGTGGGTTTTGAGGTTGATGTGAACCATAATAAGGGTACAAATGTTGGTAAGGTATTTGAGTCGAAAGAGGCTGTTGATAAGGAATTTGACCAGACCTAGATGGAATGGAGGTTCCACTAAGATAAGGAATACTGCCAATAGTTTGAATTGCTCCCATAATGTGAGTTTGGGATCTGACACTCACATAAGTTCCTATTGTAGCAGCTACAACCACCCTCCAAAATTTTGCCTTAGCTTCATTTTGGAGCCTCCCTACCAACCATCCTTAGTAGCATGTATTGCGCTATCAAGTACATGAGCTTCAGTGGTTTTCTAGTAGATTGTCAACCTGTGCATGATAGCTTATTTCACTCCCCTCACAGGTTGTTTCTCTAGACCTGGCTTAGCTATAGGCTAGGCAGATCCCTCAATAAATTGTGTAATTCTGGAGGGGAACCAATATTCCCTCCAGAAATTGCACAATTTTGGAGGGGAACCAGTCTTCCCTCTAGAAATTGCACAATCCTGATTGGCAGCTTGCTGGGTTCAGAAATTGCACAATCCTGTTAGTCAACCTTCGTTGAGAAAACTATGCAATCTGACTCAGAAAGACTACTCAACCCAAAAATTACGCAATTCTGGGAAGTAGTCAGTTTCTCCTCAAAAAATTGTGGAAATCCTCTGGGCAACCATCCGAGCTCCCTCCCAGAAATGCGCAAATTTCTCCCTCAACCAAGCAGAATACATGTGCCATTGGGTTGACCGGTTCCACCCAGGACCAAGAAAACTTTACTTTCATGCATGGGCTTCTTTTTTCAAAATAGCAAAAGCAACATGCAAAAAGAATCCCTAGACTCTAGGGATCTATTTTTAGCAACTTGAGGTTACATCCAAAGATCGTTTCAGAATCTTTCCTCCTAGTTTCACTTTTTCCAAGATTTGTGGCATGCGTGTCATGAGCATCAAAATTATTTATTTAACCCTTCAGAGCTCACTTCTTCACATCGATCTTGGAGCTTTGACATCCCACAACACATCCAGGAGTCTTCAACACATCCAGCTCAGCTATTTCCTCGTAAGTCCACTTAACTTGTCTTTTGTAGCATTTCCATCGCTTTTTGTGTTTTGGCTTGTGTGAATGCTACCTACTTGATTTCTGTGAACACTTGCTGTTGTTTGCATGCATATTAGCTTGTACTAGCACCGTTTCAGTTTTTTTTAGTATCTCACTGTTGTCGCATGCATGACACTTTTTTTCACAAACATTCGCCAATTCGGCGACTCGCTTCACACACATGCATGTTGTTCCATTTTCTGTATCTTGCAGTCACTATTTTGTTGGATTTTGGGGCTTGACCCAGCTTCAGAGCTAATTAGCCAAACAAATCCCTATACTATTGGCCCTTTCGGCAACATTCTACGGAGTGAAAACTGAGGTCTCACCCCAAGCACTATAAGGGGATGCTGGAACCAGGTTTTCGTACTCTTGAGATGTATGAGGGGTTGATTTATTCCAACTGTGAATAATTTCGTGCAGATTACTTCATGTGCTTTCCTGGCCTGTGAGGCCTTTGCGACCCTATTATATTTGTCTTTGCGCAACCCTAACTAGGGACTGAGGGGATTTTGTGATGCTAGAGCAGCGATTTGCGCTATTTCGCCAAGTCACACCATAGATCTTACTTATCTTCTTATAATAGTTAGTTATGTTCATGTAAACAGATACTTGATATTATATTAACTTATTCAGCACATTCATATAAGAGTCGTGCAACAAATAAATAGTAAACTTGCAATTTATACCCAATATAATTTAATGCATAAAACAGGAAAAGATACAAAAAAATATTGTAAAACTTCTCTTTATTAATGCTTCAATCGGTTATAGACTCAACCTGCCCTGCGCACTTAGCTGCAGGGGTCTGCGCACTTAGCTGCATACTACGAGGCCTCTGTGCACTCAACTGTAGAGCCTTCTCCTACTTTATGACCTAAAGAAACGACTCTACCCTTAGACTCAATGCTTCACGGGTTGATTTCCTCTCTTGTTTTCTCTTTACACTTAGAGCCTCACTCTATTTATACAATCCCATGGTTCACGGACTATGGGTAGATTTCTCAAACTGACATTACATTACAAAAATGAGGGCAGATAACCCTCTGACTCATTTACCATCTTCGCGCTCTGCGCCCTTAAATCGTAGAGTCTTTACATCAGAATTAGCTAAAACTTGAGCTTTAAGCCCCAAAAATTGCCTTCGGGGGCTCCCACGCCCAACAATCCCCCATCACAAACACCGTGACTCACCCTTGAGTGTTATAGACATTTTTGTGCCTCGCGTCAAGGAGCAGGAAATGTCAATAATTACAGGGATCCTCAATCCCTAAACATGTTGTTCTTACCCCTAAAAGAACAAGGTCATCAATCAACAGCACTTCCAATCAGTTCTCCACCTGAAAACACTTCAGAACAGGCTTATTTTGGATCATGTCAGCTGCTTAACTGAGCTTCTGCGCTGTATTGCAACTGTCCCACTCTGTACCTGCGCTGGAAGTCAAAAACAATGAAGGCTACCTGCGCTGGGCGAGATTGGCCAAGTGGCACAGTCCTCCTGCAAGGTGTCAATTGCCCAGGAAGCTTCCAAACTGACACTTGGTTCATCAGATTCGCCTTGTGATGAGTAAGAGGTACTTGATCACCATGTGTAACCAAGGATCTCCAAGTGGACTCAAGAACTGAAGATTAACTGAAGAGGGAGAGGACACTAGTCAACTCTATGCCAGCCTCAAGCTGACTCATCCTCTCTTCTTCTCTCCTATATATAGAGCTCTTCTATGAGGTCTAAGGAGGCTGGAATTTTGTATAAGCAAGGAGGTGCTGTTGGTATACTGCCAGGATTATTGGGTGATTGTTTTACTAGAGGTGAAGAAGAGAGTTCTTGCTGCCGAGGAGGTGCTGCTGGATTGGGGCCAACATCATTGGTTGTAACTTCCTCTGGAACCCTGTTACTTTCTATCAATAAAGTTTGCATGTTCTTCTATATACTTGTTTTACATAGATGCTTTTGTGTTTACATGTATATTTGATGCAACCTAATCCATGCTTCAATTATGATTGCTTGTATCTCGTAGTTTGCTCCCTTTTGTTGTGCAGATTCTGTGTGTAGCTGGATCGGCTTGGAGAGTAAAGAGCTGGGAACGGGATACAAAGCGAGAAGGACAAGGATCGACTAAGCGCAAGACACCAGGTTGGTTGATCCTCTTTCTATTCTCTCTGTGCTTTCATAAAGATGAACATGAAAACTTTGTCATTCAGTTGTTGCTAAAGTCTGTCACCTTTAGAAAGGGTTAGTGTCATCCGCATCAGGTACTTTTCCCCACAACAAACTGGCGACTCCACTGGGGAGATCCTAGTATCTTGTTGTTGTAGAATTTTGCTATTCATTTCTTGAAGAAAGGAGTACCGAATCGAAAAGCTTTTGACTCTATCAAAAGCGAAGTAGAGGGTTTTGCTACTCTTGCTCCTTTGCTGAGCAAATTCAAGATTTAAAGAGCTAATCTACAGATGAATCCTTACTCTTTGTGATAGATCTTTATCCTCTTGATCATCCCTTAGCCTGTACTTAACCCATAGCATTTTATTTCAGTCAAAACAGTACATTTTTGAGCTTTTTATGACCCGGAATTCTTAGCAGATGTAACTCTCGTAAGTCAGTGCAGGCTATCCACAGGCAGTCTGCATTACAGCGCAGGTGCTCCCTTCGGGAACTGCGCTGAGAGTGAAACTAGCAGACCAGTGCCTGCGCTGGTCCAGTTGGCCTTAGTCTAGCTCAGCTCTTCCTTTGTGTCTTGGCCCTGTTTGCGCTTGTTTTTTGGCTGATTGCTTGCTGGTTATTGTATTTGCTGTAGACCTTATCTCCTTGACATTATTCCGCCTCAGTTGTGTGATGAAATTGTAAACGTTCTTTCAGTATTTCTTGTTTCAGTTACAATTTCCCATTGTGAAAAGCGAACCTAGTAGCTGTGGCCTCTTAGATTGTGATCTTATGAGTTAGTGTTATTACTGTTCATAGCTGTTTAAGTTGGTTTGTTTTCACTTTATGGTTTGAATTCATATATTTTTGGTGTAAAACAAGTACCTGTAAAGCGTCTTTTCATTTAGACAATACTTGTTTGTTTACGCTTCAAATTGAATTCGAAAGTCATACAACAGTTTTCCTTTTGTTAAGCATCAACATTAAAGGAAAAGAAAAGAAATACATGCATCTTGCATTTGCATTTTTGATAAGTTTGGGTGTCTGATCTAGGAGAAAGTGCATTAGTTTGTGCTTTGTGCTCTGTGTGGAAAGATATTGTTTTTCTCTCCCCTCAGTAGTTAGGATTTTCAAAGCTAAAAGGATTGTGAAAGCTTGCTTATCATTTTAGCTGCATTTAGGAATTTGTACCAATACATCTCGTGGTGATCCTGAAAGACAAACTGATAAAGAAGATCAACTTAAAATATATTGAATGAATCTAAAAACGCATTGTAACATAACGCTCACAATAGAGGTCTAGGTAGAGACGTGTTCCGGCGTCGTTAAACGTAGTGACTGTCGATCTCTACGAAGGTGGGTGATTCCTCCTGAGGGACGATAGCACTAATACGGATTTGAGCTCCCGCGTACCGTCGCGTATATTGGGAGACCCCTATAGGCAATTATCCTTTATCCTTAGGAAGCCGTGTCGACCGCCCTACTGATCGCGATGCAGTGAACACAGCATTCATGAAGATCGACCACCCGTACCGTAAAACGTATTCTGTGGTTTCGCGAAAGGTTTGGCACACCCTCTGCCTAGATCTCCAGAGCAGTTTCTTTTGGCTCTTTTCAAACTCTATAATTGAAAAGGTCCAACCGAGCATTTGTCACTTCGGGCTCGTTAATACATCGAAGGCGACTAGAGTCATCTTTAGCTTTTTCTCGACTCTTAAAACATGAAAAAGCAAAGTTGTGTCTAAAAGCGTCTAATAAAATTCATTCAATACGGAAACATAATTCCCCTTTTTGTATTTTAGTTGATCAAGTAATCCGCAATCGTGGAGGAAAGTCAATTAAAACCCCGTCGTTCAGGGAGGCTTGCAGGTCGACCATCTTTGTCTCCGGAACCGAAAGTAGTACGAGCAAAGCGATCTCGCTGGACCAGGTCAAAATCTCCTTTTAAAGTTAGAACGGAAGTTCCAACAACATCTGAGATTCTGGTCACTCCCAATATTTCTGGAATCCCTGCCTCTATTGAAGAAGTTCAACGGCAACAGAAGGACAATTGTATTGATCCTAGTCTGAAAACAAGTACTTGTTTAACTGAACCAGTTCCATTTGAAACCGGTCCACAGAGTCTTGTTGTTCAAACAACTGTCGCTGTCGAAACAACCCCTTCTTCGGCACCAGAAATCTATTATGGACCTGACGGTCTGCCTCTTCCTCCTGGTCTGATCGCAATAGAAGAAATCGTAGAGGACCAGCAAGCAAATACTCCAATTCATTTTGGAGTAGGTTCCACTCTTTTTCCTTCTGCATCAGAAGTTTGTCTATCGCCACAAGAAGTTCCTGAAGAATCGTTAGGAAGTTTATTGGATAGACTTAAAATGTCTGAACAACCGTCGACATCTAGAACTGTGCCAAACGACACGGCGACAGCAGAAGCTCCTGCTGCCATTCCAACGATGTTTGCCGGCATACCATCTGTCCCAACTAGTTCTCATCAACTAGAAGGAGTCCACCCAGGGACTATTATGACAACTTGGTCTGTTCCAGTTTGCTCTTCCGGTATAATACCCGGTAATTCTTATGTTGAAACTAGACAAATTGATCCCTTTGGGAATCATTTTGGGCCATCCAGTCCTCAAAGGCCATCTATACCCTTGAGCTCCGGATTGTTACCGTATGGGGGGCAATATGCCCTTTCACTTCCTCTTTCGGGAGGATACCCATACGGCAGTTTTCAACCACATTCAGGTTTGACTGAAGTAACGACGAGTGGTTGGGTACCTATGTTACCCCAACAACCAAGAGTTGTATATTCTATGCAACAAAGTGTACCTATGTCTCATATCCCGACGACGCCAGCAATTGTAACCGTGTCGCAAGTTCAATCGATGCCTGTTGTATGTCAACCCCAAGTTGTAATGCAACAGCCAATTGACCCTGCAACACAACCACAATCGCCAACTGCCGGGACGACACAGATACAAACGGGGACCATAACCCCGCATCTTGGGCCGTCGGTTAGTGTTGCACAACAAAACATGGCTTCACAACCATGGATGGTGCAATACCAACAACCTCAGTTTCAACAGGTATACCAGGGATCTGAGCAACAGATCTTTGCGAATAGTGGGCAACCCTATATTCAGAACGGGTTAAACCAACCACTTTACAGTGGCCAAGCCCACCAACCATATCAGTCATATCAACACCAGTTGCATTATACTGGTATGCAAAGACCTACTGCTCAGGCGATTCCATCGTACCCTGGGTACGCCTCGCCGAACCTGAATCAGAAGTTGCCATTCGTGGCGACTTTAGAATTACCAGATTTACATCGATTGACGAACGATCCAATCGCCTATGCCCATTGGTGGCCAGCGATTCCTCACAAACTTCCTTCGGACATTCCTAAATTCAATGGAAATCCGGGCGAAGACCCGTCGAATCATGTGATGACATTCCATCTGTGGTGTTCGTCGAATACCTTGAATGATGATTCAATAAGGCTTCGTCTTTTCCAGAGGACATTGACTGGTCCGGCGGCCAAATGGTATATTGAATTACCTAGAGCCTCTTTCGACAATTTTAGTTCCCTAGCCACGACTTTCTTGACACACTTTCAGTTACCTATAAGGTACGAAACTGGAACAGAAATCTTAACTAATTTCAAGCAGACAACCGCCACACATATATCTGATCATATACATGAGTGGCGTCGTCGTCGCAGAATGGTAAAGACCTATGTTCCAGATCAGCTATTAGCTAAGTGGTTTATAAAGTCGCTTCTGCCGGCAATTACAGAAGATGTGGCCAAGGGGGGCGTCGTAACAGAGGAGCAGGTTATTGCTCGTGCTCAGTATTTGGACTTAGTGTATACTCAGTCGGGCACGCTCTATGATAAGATACCTGATGCCCCCAGACCGGAATTTTCAATCCCTCCTCCTCCCGGATCGAATAGTGACTCTCATGCCGGTGATGGCGTGATTGGAACTGCAAACACTAAGTCGACAAGGGATTCGAATAAGAAAGCCCGTAAGACTTCGAATCAAAAAGCAAATCAGGAGATTCTTGCTTCGGAGGTAAACGCTGTATCTACAGATAAAGACAAAAACTCCAATCAACTAGGAAGCAAGAAGAAACAAAACAAAGGGAAGAAGAAGAAACAAGGTGGATCATCCCCTCAAAAAACTTCTTCAAACCCTCCTGGGCAAAAGAAACAATTTCCTCCATGTCAAATATGTGATGAAAATCATTCAACAAAGAACTGTCCGTTCAAAGCTGAGTTGAAGAGGTTCCTGAAAAGTTCCCAAACTTCAGCTGTGTTGACTGATCCGTTTCCTGCCCCAGGTCAGAATATGGTTGATAGTGGAAATGCTTCCCCGTCACAAGTGCTTATGCTGTCGGTTTCTAAGCAAAGTGATGCTTTGATATCGACTAGGAATAAAGATTATGGAAATCCGCCGGTGTCGAACGACAAAGGGAAAGATCAACCCAGTAGTTCGACAACAACTTCGGCAGAAGTTGTACCCCCCCTCACGCATGAATTATCAATAAAGCCACCTAAGGGAGTAGTCCACAAGTCGACATTCAACCCTCGCGCCAGAGCGGCGCAACACTATAATGTAGTGGAGGATTTGGCCCAATCGCCATCTGCTATGTCGACTCTTGAGGTACTACAAAATTGCCCATCCCAAAGACAGGCATTGTTATCAGCAATTGGTGGAGTGGATCCTAAAGATTCCAATCTTGTATCCTTTGATCACAAAGGATATGATCCTCAGTTACCAGCGCAATTAGCTTTCCTTATTCAAGTGAAAGCACTCAACAAAACTGTTCATAGAACAATTATTGATGAGGGCGCATCGACATGTATCATGTCGATGAGTTGCTGGAAAACTCTTGGATCTCCAACATTGTCGTGATCTTCGACGACATTGAAAGCATTTGACGGTAGGACGTACACTCCGTACGGAATCCTAAATAACTTTAAGGTTGAACTAGGAGGAAAAACAGTAGAGATTGATGTTGAAGTCATTGATGGCAATCTTGACTATAACATTCTACTAGGAAGACCATGGATATATGCCATGGCAGCTGTAGTGTCGACATATTTTAGGAAGATCGCATTCCCGTTTGAAGGAGGGATTACGATCGTCGACCAACAGAATTTCCTCCCTAATGGTTCACAAGTTACTGGAAGCATTCCCCTGATCCATGGGAGCGACCATTCAATAAAAGATATAGGAGTAGGCTTGCTAAAAGATCCCACAATGATGGGAACTTTCGCGTTGCCACCTCCGTTCCATGAAGGGAATATCCCACTTGTAGCAACATGCAACATGGTATCTTCATCGAAGGTCGCAGAAGACAAAGTCGTCATGGATCATCAAATGGTTTTGCCCCCTAGCCCTATTGAAATATTGTAGCAATCAATGTTTCAGGCATGGGAGGCGAGCCCAAAAGAACGCTCGTCAAGCGTTTGGGTAGATAGGTCCGAAGAATATGGTACCCCATTAGATCCATGGTCAAAAGTTCATGGGACTGACGAAGGAATCTTGCAATCAATGATGATTAAGGGGGCACCATGGAATGATAACCACCATCGTTCCCTTCTTCCAGAGTGTGAAGAAGAAACTCATCACGACCTATACCACCCTTCAGTGTTTGAATTCCTAACAAATACTGTAAATACGGTGGATTCAGAAAGAAACCTATCCAATATTGAAGAGACCATAGCCATAAATATCTCGACAAAATCTGATGTTGTTGAGAATATTCATGTCGGCAAAAGTTGTTCCCCTTCAGAACTAGAAATATATAGTGCTCTCTTTCACGAATTTAGAGATGTCTTTGCATGGTCATATGATGAAATGCCAGGAATTGACTCGAGCATAGTTGAACATGAAATTAAAATGTATCCTGATATCAAACCAGTAAGACAACGACTTCGGCAGGTACATCCGAAGAAATCCGCTGCCATTAAGGCGGAAGTTGAAAAACTCCTCCATGCTGGATTCATCTACCCGGTTCCTCTAACCGATTGGGTATCGAATATTGTCCCTATTATGAAAAAACAAGGGACGATAAGAGTGTGCGTCGACTATAGGGATGTAAACAAAGCTTGTCCAAAGGACAACTACCCTACACCCTTCATCGACCAGATAATTGATGAATGCGCCGGATGTGAAATCTTTTCATTTATGGATGGATTTTCTGGGTATAATCAAATAAATATCCGCCCACAGGACCAGTCTAAGACTGCATTCATCTGTCCGTGGGGCACATTCGCTTATCGAAAATTACCCTTTGGTTTAAAGAACGCAGGGGCGACGTTTCAGAGGGCAATGAATTATGCCTTCCATGACATCAAGAACATCGTTCAACCTTACCTCGACGATCTTCCGGCTCATTCGCGGAAGCGGACTGATCATCCGCGGCATTTGAGAGCAATATTTCTACGTTGCCGACATTACAAGATAAGACTCAATCCACATAAGTGTGTGTTTTGCGTCGGCTCTGGTCGCTTACTTGGATTTGTGGTTTCTAAGGACGGGATTCGTCTCAACCCCTGTAAGGTTCAGGCAATCATTAATTTGCCTCCACCTTCAAATTTGCTTCAGATTCAGAAACTCCAAGGGAAAGCAAACTTTCTGAGGAGGTTCATTCCTAATTACGCAGAACTTGCAAAGGGTTATACTCGTCTTTTGAAAAAGGATGTACCTTTTGTCTGGGACCAGGTTGCGCAAGCTTCCTTTGACGCTCTGAAAGATTGTCTAGTAAGAGCATCATTAATGTACGCCCCGGACTATCAAAGAGATTTTAACCTGTATCTTGCTGCAGCAGATACGACCATTGTGATGGTCTTAGTGCAAGAAGTCGATGGAATAGAACATCCTATTTATTATTTAAGTAAAAACTTAAATGACACGGAAAGTAAATATTCCTATGTTGAAAAACTAGCGCTTGCTGCTGTTCAAGCGATTCAAAGGTTTCGACATTATGTCCTCTTTAGGAAAACTACCGTTTTGTCAGATTGCAATCCCATGACATATATACTGTCGCGACAGTTGCTTGGGGGCAAATATTCAAAATGGATAGCCATCCTTCAAGAGTTTGATTTAGATTTTGTAAAATCCAAATCGAAGAAAGCCCTAGTTTTCACGGAATTATTATGCGATCTCCCATCGTCGTCCAACGATGATACATCAGAAGAGTCAATCGTGGATGAAAATTTGTTTCTGATATCAGTAAGCGATGAGTGGTATGGAGACATCATTGTTTATCTCCAAACCCAAAAATTTAGGCCTAATACCTCACACTCGGAACGAAAACGTATACGATACCAATCAAAAGACTACATGATCGTCGGTGATACACTTTACCGTCGTGGCATCGATACAGTTCTGAGGAGGTGCCTTACCCATGAGGAGGCCGAAAAAGCCCTGAATGATTATCATTCAGGCGCGTGCGGGGGGCATCAATCTGGATATGCAACAGCACAAAGAATCTTACGAGCAGGATACTTCTGGCCAACTATGTTTAAAGATTGCATAATAGCTGTCAGAAGTTGCCATGCATGTCAGATCTTTGATAGCAAAACTAGAAGACCACCCGCACCCTTACAGCCGATAGTTGCTGTTGGGCCCTTCGCCAAGTGGGGCATCGATTTCATGCAATGTAACCCCACCTCGACCGGGGGGCATGGGTATATTATAGTCGCTGTTGACTATTTTACCAAATGGGCCGAGGCGATGCCTACATTAGATAACACTGGTGAAACAGCTGCCCTTTTCTTTTTCAATCATGTAGTCGCCAGGTTCAGCGTTCCGCAAGCTATAGTGACGGATCATGGATCGCATTTTCGCAATCACATGATGATCGAATTAGCTGCCAAACTAGGGCTATCTCACGACAGCTCTACTCCGTATTATCCACAAGCCAACGGACAAGTTGAGGCAATCAACAAGGTCCTGAAGCGTATGTTGCAAAGGATGATCGGGGTTCATAAAAGAAGATGGCATCTAATCCTGTACTCAGCACTATGGGCTTACCGAACCTCGGTAAAAAACGCCACTGGGTTCACACCATTCCAATTGGTGTATGGCCTGGAGGCAGTTTTACCGATCCAGTGCGAAATTTCGTCACTTAAACTCGCAATTGACCTCCTCCCCGGAACCTCAGAAGAAGAGGCTCGTTTCCTGGAATTGATCCAGTTGGATGAAAACCGTCGTGACGCCGCTTTGGCGAACGAGGCTCATAAGAAACGAGTCAAAGCACAGTTCGATAAGAATGTCAAACCGCGCAACTTCTCTGAGGGTGACTTGGTTTTGCTTTACGACCAAGAATCCGATAAATTAGGAGCAGGAAAATTTCAGTCCTTATGGATGGGTCCTTATATTGTTAAAAGGGTGTTAGCAAAAGGAGCCTACGAGTTAATGGATTATGATGGAATACCACTGGCGCAACCCCGTAACGGGTTGTACCTCAAGCGTTACTATGCCTAAATAGTAACCTGAGTGCTTTTGTTGTATTTTGTTTTCGCTAAAATGTTTGTTTCGGTAGTAATCCACCCTTCTCGTTTGTTGCAGATGTCGAATTATTCTGAAACATATGTGGGATATGCCGACGGAGCGAGTCGTAGTACGCGGAATTTGTCCTCCGCTGCCTGGGCCATTTTTGATCCAAGCGGCGAGTTAGTGAGTTTCAGAGGTGTGTGTATTGGACGGTCGACAAACAATATCGCTGAGTATAGTGCGTTGATCGAACTCCTCTCTGATACCATTGCTCATGGTATACGCCGACTAATTGTCAGGCTAGACTCACAACTTGTGATACTACAGCTCACTGGTATATACTCAGTCCGCAATCCAGCTATTTATCGTATGTTTCTAAGAGTTAAGATTTTGGAAAGAGAGTTTGATTCAATTCAATACCAGCATATTTCCAGAAACTTGAACACATTAACAGATTCATTGGCAAACTATGTATTAGATAGACATTTACAACATATATAAAAAGAGATGCATCGGTGCTATGTAAGTGGATCACAAATAAACTGAAATAAACTCCGAAAATCAAAATATATAAAGCTGTTTATAGTTTGTACATAATGTGCTGTAATCAAAACAAAATTGGTCATACGACCTAGAACTCAAAAAGATGCTAGGGGGCACCCTAGCCTAATGGTGCTCATGAAAGTACGTCACGGTCTGTGCGATCATGCGCAAGAGACGAGTCCATCGTCTAGGCACGCCGATGGTGTGTCGCTGCAACTGTAAAGGTAACTCGTCAATCTGTACATCCGGAAGGCCACGAGTAAGGCTCTCAACCTGCTCCTGCACAGCTGCAAGTATCTCAGTATCACCAAGGTCGCGAATAACAACTCTCCTAGCAGGCTCTGCTGCTGGGGCAGCAACTGGCGACCGTGGACGAGCTACTGGACGAACAGGACCAACATTTGCATGCACCCAAGAGTTTGATCAGTTTTGAACAGTAAACATCATGAATGAAAACAATAAACAGTGATATGGTCAGAGATTTTACCAATAGCACCCCATTGCTCGCCATCCGGAAGCACCAAGTCCGGATCACCTCGGTAGTCCATACCCACGTATGGATACTCAGAAAATGCCATCTCCTGACGCTCGAACCACCTAAAGAAGGACTCAGTGAATGTAATATGAGGTTGACCAGCATGCCGGGACATATGGTCAACCCACCTCTGCATGCATGGCTCGGTCGGAGAAGGCACATCAAGCAAGATGTACTGAGGTTGCATCAATGGGATTTTCTCCAAGACAAAGGCAGTGAGAATAGAACCAAATCCGAAGTTCTTCAGCCCCCCGTCCTTTACCTTGGTCAATTGACTTTTCATCTGAACAAGTACTGCATCACACCAGTTAAACACTTTCGGTTGGAGACACTCCAAGGCGTGCTGCATATAAGATCTGTTGGCAACATGCAAAGCTGCGCTACCGGCCATCCTACCAATAGTAAACAGAATGGACCTGAGAGACCTGTCAGTGATGTCACGGATATTGATCTTGCCGTCTTTGCTCGGCTGTGAACCTTCCCGGCAATGCTGACGGATATAGTCTCTGGTGGAAGTAGTCCCTCGAGCCGTACCTGACAAAGAAATGGGAGCACCCCGCCTTGACAACCCAGTCAAGAAGTACATGTCCTCTATGGTCAAGGGGAAGGACTTCCCCCTAATCTGAAATACTTGGTTAACAGGATCCCAAGCATCTAGCATATACTGCAGTAAAGAAATCTGTGCTCTCATGCTAGAGATACGGAAGAACTTCAGCAGGCCACAGTTCCGAAGCGCGTTCACCGTGACTGGGTCATGGAGTGCAACCATGTCCTCTGCTTCATGTTCTCGTTCTCGCCATGTAAGGGACATTTTGTCCAAAGTTCCCTACAATCAAACAAGAGAATGAGTAAGTTCCTGAATTTGATGAAAATCTGGCGAAAAAACATCAAAAAACTCATGCAAACTCAGTCTTTTTAGGCCCAGCGCAGGCAGAGATTGTTCCCCCTGCTCTGTAATTCAGTTTGCCTCAAAGCTGACTGGAATACAGCGCAAGTTTCGAAAGGGGAACCTGTGCTGATGCCAGGGCGCCCTAATGGAACCCCTGGGGCCCAGAAACACTGAAAAACAGGCATGAAACTGAAAAAGGAAACCATGAAAGTGAAGGGCTAAAGTTTAGCTCCTACCTGGTCCAAACGGCGCCGAAAATCGTCCACAGAATCTCCCGGAATCAGCTGGTGAAAATCAAGGAAGAAGAGGCACCTCCAGAGCTCCAACAAGCAAAATGCAAATGAAATGGTAAATGAGAGGTAAAAACCCCTTTTTATGACTTTTTACACCGTTTAAAGTTAAATATTAGGGTTATATTCTCGTTTTCATGCAAGTATTATCCATTTCTAACAAAATTTGTTGCAGCAATTGATAATGAAGTACTATATTTGAAAAGAGAAAAGCTAATGAAAGTAAAAAATTAAATTTGACCATGAAACGAGCAGTTTTACCACGGAATTTATACTCGTTAAAAAAAATAAAAAGTGTGAGCAGAGTTTTTCCGCCAAAGTTCAAGCTCATTAAAAAATGAACCTATCTAGGTAAATAACCATTGCGATCGTAAATTTATAAGCCTTAAAAACCTTGGTCGTGTTTTCATCCGTCACCTCCATTTCATTTGGCTGATCGTTCACCCCCATATGTGTGTTTACCTATTTTGAGGAACAGCTGCGAAGAGTGATTTCACCTAGCCCTCCTTGTGACACTACCGTGATTGGAAATTCGAACCTGTACCTGGAATCTGTAGCTATCCCTGTTTATCACTCGTTCCTCAAAAGACGAGTCTTCTTTCAGCTCTTTTCACTGACTCGTAAAATATGAAAAGTTTGCCGAGTTTTGGCCTTCCAGCTCGTTAAAATGACCGGAACGCTATCCCTCCTCTAAATTTTAATCTTTTTGGACTTGAGGGATTATTGCACAAAAGGATCGAGCGCTTGCCTGGTTCAGCTCGTTAAAAATACCGAACAGCCATCCCTTCTGTATTGTTTTATACTTTTTCGGACTTAAGGGATTAGCTGACGAAAAAGGAATTATGGAGTTGACTTTCTGTACCTTTTTAGACTCTCTAAAAATGAAAAGGACCGAGTTTTCCTTGTCGTTAGACTCGTTAAAATAATTAAATAGCGACAAACTTGTCTTTAGACGAGAACGAGTTTCCCTATCGCTAGGCTCGTTAAATCTTAGCGATGGGCTTGCCCGAAGGGCAGGTTATAGAACAAGCATATGTTATCCTCCTCAAGCTTGACAAAAATAAAGAGGTACTGGTCAGAAATGACTGGGGAAAAATTGGGAGAACATCAAAGTTTAGAGGTAGCAAGTCACTCTTGAACATGACACTTTTCTTCCGTATCACATCGGGTTGGGTTGTCTCATTCACCGGTTTCATCATCATGGTCCTCGCCACACCATCCATTCGGGGTAATGCTACCGATCCATCACATCAGTGTCGTTATATGTTCAAGAGGGGTCATTCAGAAAGTGTCAACCGTGTCCCATCCACTACCATACATTTTCCTTCATCCATTTCATGATCGCCACCCTGAATCATATGTCACAGTTTGTTTCACCTCCACTAAATCATTAGCTCCGTTCCGTGTCATTGATGTGGGATTCATCAAGGCCCTCCTTTGACGGATCACTTCTTGTCGACTTCAGCTCATTATCCAAGAAGTCGATCTAGGAACACCCCCATCAGTACTTTGAAGCTTGCATGCCTCAATGGCAAGTTTCTCACTTCCGGCGACAGGTATACATCAATGACCTTCGACCAGAAGATTTTGCGTGACGTTCGACGCCAAGTCCTTTATTCACGCCACGTGAATTGTACTGCCGTACCTTGAGGGTCATCGTCATTATTGGTGATTCCTCTCGCGCTTGTTAACGGTTTTCATTATTGACCGGTAATCAAGCGATGTCTTTCCATGTTCGACTTCAGCGTAATTCTCACATGGATCGACTTGTACTTAGAGTGAAGATCGAACGAGTTTGAAGACCCCGGATCTAGTTTCATCCATCCGGGCTGCGATATATATTCAGGAAATATAAAAGCATTTGCCATGTACATCATTGCAGCAGATGATCATCCTCCTCAAAGGATGATAATTTTAGCGGAAGATTATCAGTCTGTCTTCAGACGATCGTCTGTCATATGTACCAAAATGTATTTATAGAAAGCTGAGCATGGGAATACCCGCCTCAGCTAGATCATGAGAATAATGATGAATGAAAGATAATGTATTGTATTGTATTGTATTACAGGGCACTCTCCTCAGCACTGGAACGAACTTCGGACCCTCTAGCTAAAGCATTTCACCCGATTAACGGCCTCATACTTTAGGGGGCAACTGTTATAGACATTTTTGTGCCTCGCGTCAAGGAGCAGGAAATGTCGATAATTACAGGGATCCTCAGTCCCTAAACATGTTGTTCTTACCCCTAAAAGAACAAGGTCATCAATCAACAGCACTTCCAATCAGTTCTCCACCTGAAAACACTTCAGAACAGGCTTATTTTGGATCATGTCAGCTGCTTAACTGAGCTTCTGCGCTGTATTGCAACTGTCCCACTCTGTACCTGCGTTGGAAGTCAAAAACAATGAAGGCTACCTGCGCTGGGCGAGATTGGCCAAGTGGCACAGTCCTCCTGCAAGGTGTCAATTGCCCAGGAAGCTTCCAAACTGACACTTGGTTCATCAGATTCGCCTTGTGATGAGTAAGAGGTACTTGATCACCATGTGTAACCAAGGATCTCCAAGTGGACTCAAGAAATGAAGATTAACTGAAGAGGGAGAGGACACTAGTCAGCTCTATGCCAGCCTCAAGCTGACTCATCCTCTCTTCTTCTCTCCTATATATAGAGCTCTTCTATGAGGTCTAAGGAGGCTGGAATTTTGTATAAGCAAGGAGGTGCTGTTGGTATACTGCCAGGATTATTGGGTGATTGTTTTACTAGAGGTGAAGAAGAGAGTTCTTGCTGCCGAGGAGGTGCTGCTGGATTGGGGCCAACATCATTGGTTGTAACTTCCTCTGGAACCCTGTTACTTTCTATCAATAAAGTTTGCATGTTCTTCTATATACTTGTTTTACATAGATGCTTTTGTGTTTACATGTATATTTGATGCAACCTAATCCATGCTTCAATTATGATTGCTTGTATCTCGTAGTTTGCTCCCTTTTGTTGTGCAGATTCTGTGTGTAGCTGGATCGGCTTGGAGAGTAAAGAGCTGGGAACGGGATACAAAGCGAGAAGGACAAGGATCGACTAAGCGCAAGACACCAGGTTGGTTGATCCTCTTTCTATTCTCTCTGTGCTTTCATAAAGATGAACATGAAAACTTTGTCATTCAGTTGTTGCTAAAGTCTGTCACCTTTAGAAAGGGTTAGTGTCATCCGCATCGGGTACTTTTCCCCACAACATTGAGTCACTCTATTAGTGTAGATATCTTCATGTAGAGACCTCCCAACACTGCTCAAACTGCTGCAAGGTTGGCAGCGCACTGAGCGGCTGCCTGCTGTATCTCCTGTACGTGTTTTTCTGTGACTGCGGTGTTGGAACTGCTCCCCTGTATCTATTCCTATGTCCCCTGCATCTATTTATAGTCCTGTGCCTTCTTTCAGCTACCCGGAGCATGAAGACTATGCCTCTGTTAGCTAGTCAGATAGTCAGGCCATCCGTGTATGGCTTTAATCGACTCCATTCACTTTGCTTGGGAAAGGTTCTCCATTTAGCTTTGCCAGCTGCATCGTGCCTCCCTTTTTGACCTCCTTAACAACTTATGGTCCCAGCGAATGCATTCTGAATTTTCCAGGGAATTTATTAGAATTACTGTCATATAGTAACACTAAATCATTTACCTTGAAAGTGCGTAACTTAATATGTCGATTTTGCCGAGCCTTTTCGTGTTGCTCTTGTACTTGCTGATGGAATCCAGCGAAAAACTGTTCCTTTTTGAGTTCCTCCAACTACGTGAGCCTCTCCTCCAGGGCTCCGTGGTTCGTCATACCTATGAGTTCTACTATGCGTAGACTAGGCACAATATACTCCATTGGCATTATGGCTTCCACTCCATAGACCAGCCGAAAGGGTGTCTGTCCTATCAGTTTCTTACACATTGTCCTATAAGCCTATAATATTGCAGGTACGCGTAGGTCCCAATCAGTTCGCTATGGGTTGCATACTTTGGTCAGTTCAATTTCCAGTATTTTGTTAAATTATTTTACTATCTCGTTGGCTTGTGGGTGATACAATGTGCTTTTCTAATGGTACACCTGAAACTCTTCGGTCAGCGCGTTGATTGTTTCATTATGGAAATGTGTACCGATTGTTAGAGTCGGTCTGGTCAGTCCTCCGTCATAGATCAAAACTCTTTATGCATTTCATTTTTAGGTGTCCCGCTCCATTCACTCAGCTGCATTCCGCTAGGGGCATACCATAATCTGACGGAGAAGGTCATGCTAGTCATTTCCCCTCATGTCTGGCTCCTACTCGCTCAGGTCTTTTTTCAATAATCACCAAAGTCCATGACAGTCAAGGTCTGGTCCATTAAAGGACAAAAGTCATTTTCTAAGTTTAGGTCTAGGAATTCATCAATTTGGTCTTTGAAACATGTCCAGTAAAGCCATGCAGGCTAGAGGGAGGCCCTTACACAGCTATGGTTCAGAGAGCTTCATCGTCATGTGGATAGACTTCAACTCTTCTTCAAAACTCTATTTTGAAGAAAAGTCAAACAGTGTCATTTATGACAAAATTTTCCAAAAAAGTCGCCAGTTGATTCTTTTAGATGCAGTCATGGTTTCTGTGGCCAAATGTCCTGTCATACAGTCCCTGCAAAGAGTGCTGAAAATTTCATTATTTGAGCCAAAATTTCAAAGGGAAAGTGAAAATCAGTGTGTTTTAAAGTCAGTAAAAAAAGTGCAAAACACAACATTAGAAAAATGGGTTTTCATGGAAGCAAAAATTAAACCCATCTCTTCCAAGACTATATATACATGTTTTCATCCAAATCAAGGGCATTGTGCTATTACAAGCCTTGGAGAGACGTTGCAAAGTTGTGAGTGTGAAATTGTTAGTGTTTGAGTGAGTTGGAGGTGGTTTTAGAGGGCGCAACGCATATACCCAGGAGCGCGGTGCACACAGAGGGCGTGGCGCACATAGAGGGTGCGGCGCACATGCAACCTGCCCACAGTTTAAATTTTCTAAGGGAACGGTGCATACCCAGGGCACGGCGCACTGGGCTTTGCGCGCAGCGCACACAGACAAGGACCAAAAATAGTGCCCAAACACTTCCAAATTTTAGTGAATGCTATCAAATCGAGAGGTAGGTCTTATGACATCACTTGTTCATCAAATCTTATCAATGATATAGTGTTTATAGAGATGTTTGAATGTCACCAAAATGCATAAAGTCAACCATAAGAAATCACCAAGAAAATGATGGCTAGGGTTGTTAAAATGTGTTGTTAGTGCCAAGGTTTCACTCCACTCACCTTTTTCCCCTCACCTATCATTTTTTCCATCCTCACTTTATCATTTTTCCTAAAACCCCTGCCCTAAATTACTACCAAACCCTCTCCCCTATCCCTCCACTATTCGGTCAACACAAGATCCCAAACCCTACCCCATCAGCACAATACCCAAACTCCTCCCAAGTCCCTAACAAATTCTCCCTATAACCCATGTTCCCATTTGATCATTCCCCTCCTAATACTCCCTTGTTTAATTTTCCCCTTGGTGGCAGATTGTCAAAGCAAACTCCAGCTTCACTATAATCAAAGGGCAGCCTAAATTCAGTTTACAAAACAACAGTTATGGCATCCGAGGTTTCGTCAGAATATGAGGAGGAGACCCACAGTGATACAACTTCAGGAGAACAGGCCCCCAGGAGACATCACCAGAGTGGCAAACATGTTAGAGATGAGCCAAACACCCTCACTGAGTTGCAGGAATGCCCTCTTGCTATGTCTTGTTTCCAGCAATTAGCATGTTTTGAATTTTTTCAGAGGGTGGCAAATGTCAGAGTTCATCATGAGCTGGCCCGTCTTTTTGCACTTCACCTACATGGAGGACAATCTATCTTGGTTGGGGTCACTTTCACATTGACACCCGAAATCATATCAGTGGCAACAGGCATACCAAACATTGAAGAATGGTGGCATAAGAAGAAGAAGGTGGAGAGGCATCATTATGAGCCTTACATTAAGGCCAGCTGTTTGAGCCATCTCATGAGAGTTTTTCCATTCAGATTTTTGAGAGATGAGTATGCTCTGCTCATGAAATTGATCATGAAATACTTCAGTTGTGAGGGGAGGTTTTCTCGCCTTTATGCCTATCACATCAGGTTGCTCATGCACTTTACCAGGGTGTGGATGATGAACCTCCCATTTTTCATTTGCGGGAACATAGAAAGGATGAAGAATTTCATGCAGCACAAGACCCCTCGACAGCAGCTCAACAGTGTTTATAACTTTTCTCTTATCCGAATTTTGGTGGACCATCAGTTGGGATTGCAGAGTATTGCTTGGGAGGACTTCATCTCCCGTGACTTCTTCAGTGCTCCACAAGTGGTATCAGAAGCAGAGAATGAGATAGGGGGCCCATCTCATCAGTATGAGCGACATGAGACTGCTACTATGCCAATATACATCACCCATCAGAGAGGCAGTAAACCCTTATTTGCAGCAGCAAAGCGAGTGTTATCTCCACCCGGGGTGGAAGGGGCCTCACTTCTGACATCAGAATCATAGGAGTAGGGTAAGGGTAAGGAACCAATATAAGAGGAAGGGCCATCAGGTGAACGAGAGACCGAATTCATTCTCCTCCATGATGATGAGACAGATGCAGAACCAACAAATGCAGAGCTTATAAAGATCATCCAGGAGCAACAATCAATGATTGATTCCTTATCCCTTGACTTGGAGAGGGTCAAGTGGAACATGAAGTACCTGGATCAGAGAAACAAGCAGCTTGAGGATCAGTAGACGATTATGGAGCTGCAAAAGATTCGTGAGCATCGCCAAGCTGCTCAAAGAAGAAGGGTTGAGCTCACATCTTTGGAGCAAGAAATCAATGAGGATCGGGAGGCCAACCTTGAGAGGGTCAACATGCATTTGGAGAGGCTGCTGGACAAGGCTAACCAGGACCTTGCTCTACTGAGACACATGGCTTTCCGTTACAGGGTGCGAAACATGAGTGCATAGGCCTGAATAAGGAGTTTGAAAGCGAAATTGAGGAAAGCAACAAGAAAGGCAAAAGAGGCAAAAGAGAAAGATCGGCTTCGAATCTTGGCTGAGGCTTCCTTGGCCCATCATAGCACTCCATAGGTAACCTCTAGCCCAAATTTCAAGAAATTTTGGGAATTTTTGGTCACATGGTATTTTTTTGGGCAAAAAACAGGGATTTTCTCCCAGTGGCACGGCACTAAAATTATAGGGCTCCAAATGAGGAATCGTTTACATTTTTGGATTCAGCATGGAAAATCACAACTATTGGTGTCTAGACAAGAAATTTTGGCAAGGTATGAGTCTCCAAAAGGTAAAAAAACACCCAAAAATGGCCTCTCTGCCACTTTTTTGACACACAGGAAGCTGTCTTGGGAGAATGAATATTTGGAGGGGAAAATGAGCACCAAATTCAAAAATTATAGTGGGGTTACAAAGTAGATAGGATAGGCTTTCGAAAAAGACCACTTGGGCACATTTTGGACACCTACAAGTGCCCCAAAACTGGTCCCAAAGTAGCACGGCGCACAGATAAAATGGCGCGACGCATAGAGGAAAAATTGCCCAATTTGCTTCTGTTTCAAAAAATTTTGGTTCACGACTTCTCCAAGTGGGCCTACTCATCTACACTTCGGTTTTTTGGCACCAAAGGTAGCATTTAAAGTTTTTTCTCTCCATATTTGCTTCTATCCAAGTGGCGAAGGAAGGCAAATGGTCACCCAAGCCAAATGTCATGTTTGTAGCGCTGCACTTGTAGTTGATGGTTGGCTCTCCATCTCCATTTTGCAATGATTCGAGTAACTCCCCAACCCTTGGGCGTTCTATCTCTTCCTTACACATTCTATATATTGTATGCAAGTTATTTGCAAAGGGTTGGTTTGCTTGTAACTTCTGGGAGACTGTGGGAGAGAAACCTTGTTTCTTCACTGTGTATTTTTGACAGAGAATTAATGAAAGGCAGCGACTCTATTTCATGAGATTCTTGTGGTTGTGAGTGTAGCAAATGTGTCTCTTATGTTTTCATATGTTTTTCGTTGTGTTTCGTAATTCAATTCATGTTTATTTCCAGTGAAATTTTCTAAGTGAGATTAGGTAGAATTCAATTTTATTGCTCTGCCTGTGGGAAAATTTCATGTTCAGTGTTATTCTTATGTTGAAAAGGATTCATGTCACTATGTCCTTTTCACTTTCTTCAGCAATCTATTCATTTCGGGGTACCTCAAACTAAATTGTTACATTTTCTGCCTACCTTGCCTCACGGAATAATTTGTGCCTTTGTATTAAATTCTCTGTTCTTTGCTAACCGTTGGTCCCATACCATCCCAGAAGCTCGGTAATTCATGAAAATTGTTTCCCGAATCCCTATTCACTTACTAGCCTAAGGTAAATATTTCATTGTAAGTCATCTCAGACCATTTTCGATTATCTATTCACTGAGCGTGACTCGAAGAGAGCCCTCTCCTGTTCTGGTAGGGCTAGCTACCAGACTGAGCGTGGTTTGTGGTTACCCTAATTTTTTCCTTCCTTCAGCCTAAGGCAGATTTAGGTGCTAACATCGATCGCTCATCAAAATATTCAGGCATCTAACTTGTGTCAATACGTGCTCAAATAGAAACTTTGTGGCCATGTAATCTTTTACTGGTTGTGCTTCTACCCAAAGAGTCAGGTACTTTTTTGCAGTGATAATGTATCTCATGCCTGTTTTTCCCTATGATTTGATTGGTCCTATAAAGTTGATTGCCCACTTTTCAAAGGGTTGTAGCGTCATTTGTGGATTCAAAGGCATCTCGTCCCTCCACGATGGTTTACCTATTCTTTGACATACATCACATGCGTGAAGAATTTTTTGTGCGGTTTCTCACCCTGCATAGTGTCCTCTCACAATGCCCCCATGTGCATCTATGAGGACATGAATTCATTCAAATTCAGCTACATACCTTCACAATATCTCATCATTTCCCATCTTATATAGGTGCCCCGCAATGACAGAAAAATCTGTCGCGCGTACCACCTGTTCCTTCTTCTGCTGGACGAAATACTCTTTCAGCACAGTTCCAGTTGTGAGAAAGTCGATTATATCTTCAAAGTGTCCATCCTCTCATAGAAAAGAGGTGTGCATCATGTAATCCTTCCTCCAAACTAGTAGGTTTCTCTCGTCTCTCAATGCGTGACAAGTGATCTGGTCCCGCGTTCAGGCGCCCAAGCTTCACAAAGACCTCAAAATCATATTCTTGGAACAATAAAAGGCACCTGCATATGCGGCCCCCCAACATAGGCTTATTGACTAATTATTTCAGCACGGAATGATCTGTATACATATTGAAGTGTCCCTCTAGAAAATAGTGTCGATATTTCTGGAGCGCGTACACCATAGCCAATCCCTTGCGTTCAGTTGTGGAATAGTTCATTTCTACTTTAGACAATCTGCGACTTGCGAACGTGATAGGGTGATCCAAACCCTCTCCACCATCCTCTGTTAGTACTGCTCCTAGTGCTATAAATGATGCATCGACATGGACATGAAACTCCTCATCTCATTTCGGGAAGACCAGGATTGGTGCAAAGGCCATTTTTTCTTTTAGTACATCTAGGATTTTCTTGCAGTCATCGTTCCAACAGAACGTGAAATATTTTTTTAACAACTTCTCCATCGGTGTGATGACCTGGGCATAAATTTTTATGAACTTCTTGTAGTACCCCGTATGTCCCAGGGTAGCATGCAACTATTTCACACTTCATGGTGCTTCCAAATTCAGAATCACTGCAATCTTCATGGGGTCTACCATCAGTCCCTATCTACAAACCACATTTCCCAACAGGTTCTGAAAAGGAACGAAGAACGTACATTTCTTGAGGTTCATCGCAATTTGGTGTCTTCGACAGGTATCCAACATCAAGCGTAAGATCTCTACATGGTGCTTAACCAATCCAAATATAGTCTAATCATCTAGATAAACCTCCAGGAACTTGTGGATATATTCTTTGAATGATGCAACAACTATGCACGAAAATATGGCCAATGCTTTCTTCAATCCAAATGGTATAACAGTGTATTGAAAGCAACCCCACTCAGTCACAAAGTTTGTCTTGCTCCCGTCTTCCAACATGATTTTGATCTGGTGGTACCCTGAGAATCCGTTAGTGAAAGAATATGCTTCCTGCCCTCCGAGATTTTCCAATATTTCATCTGTGAGTGGAGTTGGAAATGGGTCATGCACACACACGTCATTCAATTGTCTGAGGTCCACACATATTCTTATCTCGCCCTTCTGCTTCTTTTCCTGCATGAACATAGGGCTTACCCAATTGGATTCTTCCACCAGCTTAATGGTTCCTACTACGAGCATTTTGTCTAGTTCTATGCGAACTTCTTCTTGCATTTCGGATTCAAGTGGTAAGGCCTCTGCTTAACTGGCTTTGCATCGGGCTTTAATGTGATCCACATCATTCCTAAGTCTTCAATGATTCCTTTTAAGTCTGTGATCTTGGTCGGGAATAAGTCCTGGTACTCGCCGAGTAACTCAACGACCTTATCCACCATCGCGTCATCCTAGTAGTCACCGAGCCTTACATACTTAGGTTTGGCTTCCATACCAATGTTCATCTATTTTGTCTTTACCGACGCAGTTATGTCAAGGTCTTCAATCAGTGGTCCTTGGACCTCATGATGGCCTTCTGATTCTAGAATGTTAATTTTTCACAGATCCTCATCGTCTTCTTCAGTATTTACATTATAACACTCCAGTGCATAGCTCAGCTGAGTAGCCTATTTCGGATGAATCAATTCTATTAGCTCCCTGGGTATCTTAAAGATACCTGCTTTTACTTCTTGTAGTGTGTCATCAATAGTGTCTCACCAATGATCCTCAAAAGTAATGGTTAACAGGAACCCTTCGCACAAGATATCCCATTCACTCGTCCGATGGCAGAGCTCCATCTCTATATACAAGTTCATGGGTATAATATCTAGGGTATGACAGAATAGGTGCACCCACTCAGATTGTGGCTCTTCCCCATAGAACTTTGTCCACTTGGTGAGGTGTGTGCGTAGATCATCCCGTCCATCATACTTTTTTTAAACACATCTGAGGCTTCCCAAAATGCATGCGCATCATTCTCCTACATTGGCCCTAGTCCTCAAAACTTCCTTGGTGCATACCCCACCACCTTGCGGGCGTAGCACGTAGTACTGATTTCAAAGCCTCGAAACCTTGTTGTTCTGACACCTCTCTTTCAAATCTATTCAAGAAAGCATCTACCTCACTTAACCCATCATAAGTATCCCTTACTTCCGCCGATACACAGTGCAACGATCTTGTCATCGTGTTGCAGTTCAGCATGGTTACCTCGTGTAACCGGTTTTGCCATCACTCTATCTCTTCATTCGAATCCAATGTACAAGACCTTTTGTGCTCCAATGATATTCGTCCATTCACGGTGGGATTTACCCAGTCTTTCTATCGTGCGGTTCTCTTGTAGATGTGGTCTAAGTCATTGTCACTTTCATAGTCGCGCACTGGCTCAGTGTAGCGTGATCCCTCAGCAAGGTCCAAAGGTATGACTACGCATAGAGACTTTTTCTCAAAAATCATCTTGCACTTCTTCAAATTTATCACCCCATTCATGTCAATGACCCAAACGATTCCTAAGAGAGTGTGATAGGGATTGCTGTCATCAACTATCTCTATCACTTCAAATTCTGTTAGTGTGCTTGCCCCTTCAATATCCATGGTGATTCCCTGCAATCTCCCCATAGGTACGATCATTTTCTGGTTCGCCATTCGCATCTAGATAGGAGACCATTGCAACGTAGGCCTTCCCATGTGCTCCCATGTCTGCTTCGGCAGAACGTTCGTGTCTGACCCTAGGTATAGAATTACTTGGTCCATATCATATTCTCCAATTTGCACGGTCAACCTCATTTCTCTTCCCATCCTTGTCACATGCTTTCCAATCTTCTGGACTATGCGCAGTTCTCTTAGTGTGGTCCCTGCGCATCTATTGATGAGTTCTTGAAATCCCTTTATAACCTTACTATCGCGCAGTAGCTTCATGCATGTTTCTAGGAACGTTGTGAGCATCGATGGTTCCATTTCTGGCTCTGGTCTGTCTTTGCTTCCTGAAGTGGAGGCATCAACGAAGCTCTTCCTAGCTTCCATGAAGGTTTCCTCAGTGTGCTCCAAATCAAACTCTGGTTCATTCATTAGAGACTTGCGAACCTAAGTACTATATTAAGGTTGTTTGCCTTTATCATCTCTTGTAATTCCACTTCAGAGCATAGTGTTCACATTAGGGTCTTTCTCGTGCGGCTCAGACCTCATCATCTGCAGGTTCTGAGTCGGAAGAGGTTGGAGCGCTCCCTTGTTGTGCAGCCTAGCTATCAGTGTGGGACAATCCTCAGTCTCATGATCAAACACGGTACAATATAGACATAATGGATCCATTATATTCATACAATCATAGGCATAATGTCCTGTCCCCCTACATTGTAACATATCAACTATCCGCGACCTCTTCTAGGTCCACCTTGGCCTCATCCGTGCCCCTGAAATCTGGTTTACGCTGCTCCTGCATTCTAGTCAAGGGGCCGCATTTTAGACTGAACCTTGTAGGTAGGAGTCCTATCCATCACTAGCTCATAGCTTCTATAGGTACGCTCATCATGTCCCACTGGTCTACAGAAATTATAGAACAACTATTGCAAATTCTGCATGTACCTTTGCAACAAATGGCAGTTGTCTGTAGCATGCTTTCCTGTTATTTGACAAATTGCACGCCACAAAGCAGGCGCCATGCTAGGTCCTGCTTGTGCATACGACCTTAATGCCATTAGTCCTCCTCCTGCGAGGTAATTTGTGAACACTGGGTAGTGCTCCTTGTCATTTCCCTGGCCCTTGCATTTTATGCACCATTCTTCTTCATGCAGTTCCAAGAGAACTGTCCTATCCTGTTTCAGACTTTTCATCTCAAGGCATAAGTTTTTCAACTGTGTGTGGATTTTCTGAACTCCCAAGTTAGGATCCTATATCAGGGTCTCATGTAGCCTCATCATGATCCCCAAGGCCTCTACCTAAGTTTTTAACCTTTGTTGCGACAACGCGTTCCTCAAATGTGGTGTTAGTAATGCTACAAACCATTCGCGATACTGTCCATCCATAAAAGTCATATTAGCTTCACGAATTATGCACTTTGGTCTTTGATCTAACTCCCAAGGATTCTCACCTGGTAGCATTGTGATCTCCTTGAACCCAATGATCAACTGTGCTTCTGACTTCGGCCTGCTAAATTCTTTGTTCAGTGCGATCTGAATATCCGCTATCCCCACATTCAGATTGTCATTAGAATGCTTAATGTACTAGGTCAGCACATGATCCTACAGAGAGCTGACCATCATTGCTTTCTTTATGTTATCATTTGTAACTCCCTACGCTTCCCATACAACCCTTATCATGAACCAAAACTGGTCCAGATCTTCATTTCCTACTCCCTCTAATGCGAACAACTTTATCGCACTTGCCATATTGCTTTGTGGTGGTGGCGGAGGTGGTACGGACGAAGATGGGGGTGAAGTCGGTGAAGCTGGTGGTGGTGTGGGTGGAGGTGGTATGCACAGAATCCTCTGCCTTATCAAATTTATCTCACTTCTTGGTGAGACCTTCATGAGCTCTTCCTCGTCCCCTTACAGAGGTGAAATCAAAGGCCTAGTTTCTAGTTCTACACTACCTTCATTTTTGTAAATTCATCCACTTCGCGTAGCCCCGAACATCAATGTATTTGCATAATCCACTTTTCACATAGTAGCATTTTAATCCAAGTGTTCAAAGACTTAGCGTACTTACCTCATGGTCCTTCTAGAAAGCATCGCTTGGCCTTGTTGTAGCTTACCGTAGTGTCTACTGTGAAATCAGTAATGAATCCTCCCCTAATCCGATCGAGCCAATGATCAACAGTGCATGCGATCTTATTCTTTGATGTTTCGAATCTTCACACCAACTCTGGGATCCACAAAATAGGACTATCGAGCTTGCACCTTCCTTAGCTATCTGCTAGCTTCGTGATCCACTCGTACAACTCAGTAGGAAAAGATGCGAAGAAAATGTCATGGATCTCTGTGTACAGGTAGCAGTCTATCCACTCTTCTTTTGATAGTCATGGATTCCTGTTCTCCCGCACCGTGAACTCATGAATTCTCTTGTTCAACCAACCCTCAATTTATTTCTTAGTTGGATTCCAATGATACGACATCAGACATCTCTATTCAGATTCCATTCCCGACAACAGAACCATTTGTTGGCTTGTTGGGGCCTGGCCCAGGTTTAGAGTTAAGTAGCAAAACAAATACCTGTACTACTAACCCTTTCAGCAACAATATGTTTAGCACAAACTGAGGTCTCACCCGCAGCGGTATGGGGGATGCTAGAAATAGGTTTTTGCACCCTTGAGATGTCAGAGGGGTTGATTTAGTCCAACTGTGAATACTTTCGTGCAGGTTACTTTGTGTGCTTTCCTGGCCTGCGAGGCCTTTGTGGCCCTGTTATATTCGTCTTCGCACAGCCCTAACCAGGGGCTTTCGCGATTCTATATCAGCGACCTGTGCTATTTCCCCAAGGCACACCACAAATCTTACTTATCTTCTTATAATAGTTAGTTATCTTCACGTAAACAAATACCTTATATTATATTCTTATATTATATTCACTTATTTAGCACAGTCATATAAGAGTCGCCCAATAAATAAACAATAAACTTGGAATTTATACCCAATATACTTTAATGCATAAAATAGGAAAAGATACACAAAAATATTGTAAAACTTCTCTTTATTAATGCTTCAATCGGTTACAGACTCAACCCGCCTTGCGCCTTAAGCTGCAGGGGTCCGCGCACTTAGTTGTGGACTGCTAGGCCTCTGCACACTCAGCTGCAAAGCCTTCTCCTACTCTATGAACCAAAGACATGACTCTACACTTAGACTCAATGCTTCATGGATTGATTTCCTCTCTTGTTTTCTCTTTACATTTAGAGCCTCACTCTATTTATACAATCCCATGGTCCATGAACCATGGTTATATTTCTCAAACCGACATTAAATTACAAAAATGAGGGTGGACAACCCTTTGACTCTTTTACCATATTCATGCTCTACGCCCATAAATCGCGGAGTCTTTACATTGGACTTATTCAAAGCTTGAGCTTTAAGGCCCAAAACCTACCTTGGGGGGATCCCATGCCCAACATATTTTCATGCACGATCATTCAATGCTGATTACAGTCAGTATCGCCATGCATTCACTTCCAAATTTGCTTTCAGTTGCCCGTCAGTGGGTCTGGGCAACCTTGGCCTGGACTCCGCCTCACCAAGACAACTTGGCTTGAAATCCTCCCAAAAAATGTGCATTTATACCTAGTGGCTATCCTCTAGTCTTGCAATGCACAATTCTAAGAGGCAGTGGCTGCTGGCCTAGAAACTTATGCAATGTAGTCACTAGGCTTGCAACCCTTTCCAGTTGAAATTCCACATTGCACAATTCCAAAACTCGGCAGGCCAATTTGGATTGCATATTATGCAATTCCTGCAGCCAACCAACCTACCAATAGTTTAGACTACCTTTTGTATAGTTTTGGTAGCCAGTCCCCCAACCTCCCAGGGAAAATTGCGTAATCCTTGCCAGTCAATCCCCAGGTATGTAGCATGTCATCCCTCGAGTTATCTTTAGTTTTAGATTACAAATTTATTGCCATGCATATTGGCATGTCTCCAGATCTAGCAGGTGTGTGTACGCCGCTCAATAGTTTAGGATCAATGTCCTCCAAGAGAGTAGGATTAAAGGACACTAACAGAAGCGCAATTGGAGCAGAAGTTGAGAAAGTGTTTACAAGTTTTTCGATCTATGAAGAGACCAAGCTAATTGTAGACAAATACTTCAAGCTGAAATGGAAAGAGGTCAATGATTCATCCTGAGGCACATTTGGGGAAGACCTAGAAGACCTCCAAGTCTATGTGAACATTCACAAGTCCAACTTGTACTAGATTTCATGCACGTATCCCATGTTCCCATGCATGGACATGATACATTGGATCATCTCGCACATTGATCCCAAGACAATGACATTGAGAAGTGTCAACGGGACAGAGATTGTTACCTTCATGGCACAGGATTATGAACAGATGTACCATATGTCAAAGCCAATGATCACCATGGAGACACCCTTCAACATACCCAGCAACAATGCCAAGTCCAGAGATATCTTGAAGAACTGGGTGAAGGAGACGACCAAACATAGGAAACACCCAACCAGATCTACAAGACAAAGATACTGCAGAAGGCGTATCAATACTTGGTCATCTTTACATGTTTCTTGTATGGCTAAGAGAGAACGGTAACCTTCTTGTAGAGTTGGGTGATCGCGTTGGTCCTGTTAGAGTCGGTCTGATCAGCCCTCTGTCAGAGATCAAAGCTCTTTGTGCATTTCAATTTTAGGTGTCCCGCTCCATCCACTCAGCTGCATTTCGCCAGGGACATGCCATGATTTGATGGAGAAAGTCATGCTACTCATTTCCCCTCATGTCTGGCCTCTGCTGGTTCAGGTCTTGGTCCATAAAACACTGAAGTTCATGATAGTCAAGGTCTGGTCATATTACAGGTCAAAGTCCTTTTGATTGCTAGGTCTAGGAAATCATCAATGTGGTCTTTGAAAAAACATGTCCAGAACAAGCCATGTAGGCCAGAGGGAGACCTTATACAGCTACAGTTCGGAAAGCTTCATCATCACCTGAAGGGACATCGACTCTTCTTCAAAACTCTGTTTTGAAGAAAAGTCAAACAAGGTCAACTATGACAAAATTTTCCAAAAATCGCCAGTTGACATTTTCATATGTAGTCATGGATTTCAAAGCCACATGCCCCAGCCACATAGTCACCACAAAGAAATGCCGAAAATTTTATCATGAGAGCCAAAATATCAAAGAAAAAGGGAAAAAGCAGAGTGTTTTAAAGTCAATAAAAAGTGCAAAACATAAACATTGTAAAGTGGGTTTTCAAAGAGTGTTGTAGGGAAAAGTATCCGACTCGGATGACCCTATCCCACTCTAAGGGTGATAGTACCTTAGCAACAACTATAAAACAAACTACTTAAGGTTTACTTCTTTATGAAAGCAAAAGAGAATGGAGAAATGCACTAACCGTTGCCTTGCGCTTAATGTCGAATCCAAACTCTTCTCTTTGGCTGCTTGCTCCCATCTCCTTGCTCTTTTGCTGGCCCAGCTACAATGAGATCCTGCAAAATAACAAAGAAGGAAACTACAAGAAGCATGCAATCATAACTGGTTCAAGGATTAGTGTAAACCAAACATGCAATTATCACAATATATTATTGAAACAAGAGCACATAGAAGAACCTCAATAGCTTTTATTAATGAAGAAGTAAAGGTTCTGAGAGTATTACAACCATTGAAGGCTCCAATCCAGCAACACCTCCCAGCAGAAAGAATTTCTCCTCTTCACCTCTCTCAAACAATCACCCAATAGCTCTATAGTGAAACCAACAGCATATCATTACTTTGCACCAAATTCCAGCCTCCTGAGCTCATAGGAGAGAGCTCAATATATAGATGAATTGAGAAAGGATGAGTCAGCCTGCAACTGATGTGTAGCTGCCTTGTGTCCTCTCTCTCTTCAGTTAATCTTTAGTTGATCTTCAGTTCTTGAGTCCACTTGGAGAACCTTGCTTCCACTTGGAGAAACAGAGCCTCTGACTCATCACAAGGCGAAATACCTTATCCAAGTGTCATTTTTGGAAGATTCCAGAGCAATGACTCAGTGTGCCACTTGTCCCATCTTGCTCAGCGCAGGTGGCCTTTGTCCCACTTGCTTTGCAACGCAGGTACACCATGGAGCAACTGAGTTTCAGCGCAGAAACCTAGTGGAGCACCTGCTTTGATTTCAGGATTGCTTGTTTTTGAGTATTTTCAGGTGGAGAACTGATCTGAGAGCTGTTGGTTTGCTAACCTTGTTCCTCTAGGGGTAGGAACATCATGTTTAGGGAACTTTGGATCCCTTGAATTATTGACAATTCATGTCTTTTGCTGTAAGGCACAAAATTGTCTATAACAGATGCCCCCTAAAGTATGAGGTCGTTTATCAGGTGAAATGCCTTATTTTGAGGATCCGAAGTTCATTCAATCTGCTGAGAAGTGTCCTGTAATAAGATACAGTACAATACATTATTTTTCATACATTTTCATGATCTAGCTGAGGCGGGCATTCCCATGCTCAGCTTTTATAAATACATTTTGGTACATAGAACAGACGATCGTCTGATTGTAGACTGATAATTCTCTGCTGAAATTATCATCCTTTGAGAAGGATGATCATCTGCTGTAATGATGTACATATCAAATGTCTTTAAGTCCTGAATATATATCGCAGCCCGGATGGATGAAACTAGATCCGGGGTCTTCAATCTCTTCCGATCCTTACTCGATGTACAAGTCGATCCATGTGAGAATTTCTTGAAGTCGAACATGGAAAGACATCGCTTGATTACCGGTCAATGATGTAAACCGTTAACAAGCGCGAGAGGAATCACCGATAAGGATGATGACCCTCAAGGTACGGCAGTACAATTCACATGGCGGGAATAAAGGACTTGGCGTCGACCACCATGCAAAATCTTCTGGTCGAAGGTCATTGACGTATACCTGTCGCCGGAAGTGAGAAACTTGCCATTGAGGCATGCAAGCTTCAAAGTACTGAAGGGGGTGTTCCTAGATCAACTCCTTGGATAATGAGCTGATGTCGATAAGGAGCGATCCGTCAAAGGAGGGCCTTAATGAATCCCACATCAGTGACACGGAACGGAGCTAGTGATTGTGATGAGGTGAAAACAAACTGTGATGTATGATTCAGGGTGGCAGTCATGAAGTGGATGAAGGATAATGTATGGTAGTGGATGGGACACGGTTGACTCTTTGCAGAACCACATCTCTTGAACATATAACGACACTGATGTGATGGATTGGTAGCATTACCCCAATTGTGGATGGTGTGGCGAGGACCATGGTTATGAGACCGGTGAATGAAACAACCCAACCCGATGTGATACGGAGGACAAAGTGTCATGTTCAAGAGCGACTTGCTACCATTAATGCTGTGAGGTTCTCCCAATTTTTCCCCAGTCATTGCTGACCAGTACCTCTTTATTTTTGTCAAGCTTGAGGAGGATAACATATGCTTGTTCTATAACCTGCCCTTCGGGCAAGCCCATCGCTATGTTTTAACGAGCCTAGCGATAGGGAAACTCGTTCTCGTCTAAAGACAAGTTTGTCGCTATTTAATCATTTTAACGAGTCTAACGACAAGGAAAACTCGGTCCTTTTCATTTTTAGAGAGTCTGAAAAGGTACGGAAAGTTAACTCCAAAAATTCCTTTTTCGTCTTCTAATCCCTTAAGTCCGAAAAAGTATAAAACCATACAGAAGGGATGAATTTTTGATTTCTTTAACGAGCCGAACAAAACAAGCGCTCGATCTTTTTGTGCAATAATCCCTCAGGTCCAAAAAGATTAAAATCTAGAGGAGGGATAGCTCTTCCGGTCCTTTTAACGAGCTGGAAGGCCAAAACTCGGCAAACTTTTCATATTTTACGAGTCAGTGAAAAGAGCTCAAAGAAGACTCGTCTTTTGAGGAACGAGTGATAAACAGGGATAGCAGCAGATTCCAGGTACAGGTTGGAATTTTCCAATCACGGCAGTGTCACAAGGATGGCTAAGTGAAATCACTCTTCGCAGCTGTTCCTCAAAATGGGTAAACACACATATGGAGATGAACGATTGGCCAAAATGAACGGATGGAGGTGATGGCATATAAACACGACCAAGGGCTTTTAATATGGCTTTCAAAGGTTACTTTTCTCAATGGTTATTTACCGGTTCATTTTTTCTGAGTGAGCTTGAACTGCTAGGGAAAGATTGCTCACAATTTATGTTTATTTTTTAACGAGCATGAACTCTGCTAAAACTGCTCAATTCTTGCGTTTATTTTTTAACGAGCATGAACATTGCTAAAACTGCTCAATTTATACCAGTCTTAATACAAGGAATGCTTTAGGTGAGGTAATCTTATTTAAGGAGCGATACCTCACTAATTACTCCAATTTGGCAGGTTTTAACTTTTGCCTTTCATCCTTTCTTTATGCAAGCTGGAAACGGCTAATCCTACGAGTTTAACGGGTTAGACCTACGGGTTTAAAGGGAGGACCTAAAAATTTAAAAAATAAATAGTCGTCCTGCGCTTGCACCCCAAAAGGTTTGCATGCCCCCAGGTATAAAGTATAATTTCGAGATTCTGTCCTCTTACTTATTATCCGAAAAATGGTTTTGTTTGCTGCCGCAAACTAAACTCTCTTTTCGGCGATGTCTATCATTAGGTTGCTAAGGGTGGTGACTACTTGTTGCAGCAATTTCCTCTCTTTCTTTGAAGACTGCCCCTACTCTCTTTCAAAACATATTGTTTTAATGGGTGAGGCTTGACATTCAAAGATGGTGCCTACTTGCTGCCACAAATAGATCTCCTCCTTAGGAGAGCCTACTTTTTTAGACAAAGGGAGCGATCCTTCCGCTTCACATAACTTTGACAAAAGAATTTTATCCTAGAACAACCCTCTCTTCCTTTTTCGGACGGGGTACGGACTAGTCCATTCTTCTGCGGAAATTAACTTTATACCCAAGGTTTTCTCTGCCCAAGGCAGGCCAGGGTGCATGCCCCCTGGGTCCTAGTTCTTTCTTTCCGAATTACTCGCATTCATCGGGAAGTAGAACCGGGGATGGTGGCATTCCTTGAGTGAATAAACCGTTAAGGGATGGTATTTGACTATTTGCGATGCGTGATCCTGGAAATGAAAGTTGGTCTACGAGCTTGACCATTCTTCCTTCGTGCGGAAAACACATGACTCTAAAGAGCGAGGACACTATTGCCTCCATGCAATATATATAGTCTCGTCCAAGGAGTAAGTTATAAACCAAGGGTCCCTGGACGACCATGATGTTCATATGAACTGTCTTCCCTTTCAATGTAACTGGAACATTGGGGAGAATCCCTAACGGGTGACTGGTTCCTTTATCAAAACCTGATAGATTTCTCATCTCAGGTAAAAGCGTCGGGCAACCCAGTGCTTTCCAAGCAATAGAGGAAAGGATACTCACAGATGCCCCTTCATCAATGATAGTTCCAGCCATCACCATTCTGTAGATTTGGACTATGATTCTGAATGGGATACTGGCTGGTAACCGGGGTCTGCCTAGTTGATTCCAATCAAAGGATACGACTAGGTTGCTTGGTGGTGGGACCGAATATACGGCCGGATACGACCCTGATGATGTTCCTTCCTGCGATAAAGGAATGGGTGCATTGCCCTGATGCTCATCAGAGTCTGTGTTGATGAAAAGAATATGGACGGTGTCATCCTTATCCTCTTCAGTGAGGGTGTCATTTGAAGATGGATCTTCTATGACGGAGTCATTGGAGGATGAAACCTCTGAAGGAAGAACCGGGTCAACTGCTGTTTCGACCTTTAGACTTTCGTCTGGTCTAGATTCAGTAGGTTCATTCTCAATGACCGACACTTCAGCCGACCACTTGAGCGGGTCAGCTGGATTTTCAACTATCGAGGGATTAGGCGCGAGTTTTCGGTATCCAGGAGGAAGTCGTAACGGTGAAACCGGACAATCTTCCAAAACTCTCTTTGCCTCATCTAAGAATGGACATCGGTGGATGGCATGATCGCCTTCACACAACATACAGGGTGATCTTGGTCTCCCTCTTCGTCCTTCACTCTCGCTAGTTGACGGACTGCAATCAACATGACTACCAGAGGTTGATGCTACCGGATTGTGCAACCTTGGGGACCAGTCCCTTAGTATCTGGGGAATACAAGGACAATCACGATGGAAGTGGGCCCCTTTGCAAATGACACATGGCGATTTAGGCCCGGTCGGTGCAGTGTGTGGATTTTTGTCAGCTGTCTTTTGTTTGCCCCCAGTCGCCTTCGCCATAGGCCCCTTCTGCTTCTTTTCTATTTTCTTCTTCTTCTCCTTCTTCTCCATGGGAGGCTGACTTTTGCCGGCTCTACCTTGCGAAGATGAAGGATCAGAGGAAGTATTGTAAGAAGTGGAAGGCTGGTGGGTAGTTCTAGACTGGTCTGACTGTTGATTCGACTGCTCAGGATTAGTGGCGATCTGAACTACATTAGTTGAAAAGAGCCATACAGGTAGGCCAATTGTCAATCCTGGAAGTGACAATGTGGCCATATGAGGCGCACCAACATCTCCCCAAGAGGAGAAGGGATTTGAACTTCCACCAAGGTTACTTCCTTGGTTGGTGGGCTCCATACTTTTCAACTGAAAGATCAACGTGGGAATAACAGGTGATTATGTTCCGTTTAAAATAAATTTTATTAACGACGCTTTTAGACACAAACTTGCTTTTTCATGTTTTAAGAGTCGAGAAAAAGCTAAAGATGACTCTAGTCGCCTTCGATGTTTTAACGAGCCCGAAGTGACAAATGCTCGGATGGACTTTTTCAGTTATAGAGTTTGAAAAAGGCCAAAAGAAACTTCTCTGGAGTTCTAGGCAGAGGGTGTGCCAAACTTTTCGCGAAACCACAGAATACGTTTTACGGTACGGGTGGTCGATCTTCGTGAATGCTGTGTTCACTGCATCGCGATCAGTAGGGCGGCCGACACGGCTTCCTATGGATAAAGGATAATTGCCTATAGGGGTCTCCCAATATATACTCGACGGTACGTGGGAGCACAAGTCCGTATTAGTGCCACCGACTCTCAGGAGGAATCACCCACCTTCGTAGAGATCGACAGTCACTATGCTTAACGACGCCGGAACACGTCTCTACCTAGACCTCTATGTGTTTGCGTTATGTTACAAAGCGTTGTTATGTAAATTGGATTTATTTTAATGTTGATCTTGCTTAGCAGTTTGCCTTTAAGGATCACCACGAGATGTATATAACAAATTCCTGAATGCAGTCTAAGATGAGAAGCAAACTTTTCAATCTTTCAACTTTGAAAACCTTAACTACTGAGGGAAGAGAAAGGCAAATCTTTTCTCACAGATCATAGAGCACACACTAAATGCAAATTTTTTCTAAATCGTCAAGCAAACAGTCAAATGCAAAATGCACAATGCATGTATTTTCTTTTCCCTTTCTTAATGTGGATGGGTTACAAAAAGAAAGTCGTTATATAACTTTGATTTCGATTTAAAGCGAAAGTAAACAAGCTTGTCCAAAATCAAAAGACACCTTAAGATTCACTTGCTTAATCACTGGAAATACATGAAATCAAACCATACTGACGAAAGTAAAAATGACTAATCAGCTATGGACAACAAACAAGCTAACTCTTTAGACCAGCAAAACGCCTAACACAGGTTCAGATCTAAGAGGCCAAAAGCAAGACTAGTTTACTCTTCGTTATGGGAAATTGTAAATGAGTAAGAAATACAAAGAACAAGTACAATTTTGTTATATAACAGAGGCAGAATGATGGCAAGTAATATTGGTTTCAGAACAGGTGCAAGACTGGTAACTGGCAGCCAAATCAATAGTGAAAACAGGCAAGAGAAAAAGAGGAAACCCCAACAGCACTAGGCAAAATTGGGCCAACGCAGGTGCTGCACAGCCAGTCTGGCTCTTAGCGCAGGTAGCCCCTTCGGGACCTGCGTTGCAAAGCAGGTAGCCTGTGTACTACCTGCTTTGGAAAACGAAACTTGCGTTTTCACAGTTTCCGGGTCATAATTTTCTCAAAAATGCACAGTTTTTGCTCAAATCAAAGACAATCAGTCAAGCACACTCAAAGGGATGATTAGGAAGGTGAAAAGCTATCACTAAGAGCTTACAAGGATCCTTTTAGATCAGCTCTTCAAATCATGAACTTGCTCAGAAATGAGCTAGAGTAGCTGCCCTCTACTTCGCTTTTGATATAGTCAAAAGCTTTTCGATTTGGTACTCTTTTGTTCAGGAAATGAATAGCAAAATACTACAAACACAATCAAACGGATACGATCCCCAGCGGAGTCGCCAGTTTGTTGTAGGGAAAAGTATCCGACTCGGATGACCCTATCCCACTCTAAGGGTGATAGTACCTTAGCAACAACTGTAAAACAAACTACTTAAGGTTTACTTCTTTATGAAAGCAAAAGAGAATGGAGAAATGCACTAACCGTTGCCTTGCGCTTAATGTCGAATCCAAACTCTTCTCTTTGGCTGCTTGCTCCCAGCTCCTTGCTCTTTTGCTGGCCCAGCTACAATGAGATCCTGCAAAATAACAAAGAAGGAAACTACAAGAAGCATGCAATCATAACTGGTTCAAGGATTAGTGTAAACCAAACATGCAATTATCACAATATATTATTGAAACAAGAGCACATAGAAGAACCTCAATAGCTTTTATTAATGAAGAAGTAAAGGTTCTGAGAGTATTACAACCATTGAAGGCTCCAATCCAGCAACACCTCCCAGCAGAAAGAATTTCTCCTCTTCACCTCTCTCAAACAATCACCCAATAGCTCTATAGTGAAACCAACAGCATATCATTACTTTGCACCAAATTCCAGCCTCCTGAGCTCATAGGAGAGAGCTCAATATATAGATGAATTGAGAAAGGATGAGTCAGCCTGCAACTGATGTGTAGCTGCCTTGTGTCCTCTCTCTCTTCAGTTAATCTTTAGTTGATCTTCAGTTCTTGAGTCCACTTGGAGAACCTTGCTTCCACTTGGAGAAACAGAGCCTCTGACTCATCACAAGGCAAAATACCTGATCCAAGTGTCATTTTTGGAAGATTCCAGAGCAATGACTCAGTGTGCCACTTGTCCCATCTTGCTCAGCGCAGGTGGCCTTTGTCCCACTTGCTTTGCAACGCAGGTACACCATGGAGCAACTGAGTTTCAGCGCAGAAACCTAGTGGAGCACCTGCTTTGATTTCAGGATTGCTTGTTTTTGAGTATTTTCAGGTGGAGAACTGATCTGAGAGCTGTTGGTTTGCTGACCTTGTTCCTCTAGGGGTAGGAACATCATGTTTAGGGAACTTTGGATCCCTTGAATTATTGACAATTCATGTCTGTTGCTGTAAGGCACAAAATTGTCTATAACAAAGAGGAAAAAATTAAACCCAACTCTCTCAAAGCCTATATATATTTGTTTTAACCCAAGACTAAGTCATTGCGTTATGAAAAAGCTTGAGAGAGGCATTGTTGAAGAAAAGAAAGCCAAGGAGGAGGAATTCGAGTAAGGAGGGCAGATTTCTAGGTGGCGCAGTGCACACACCAGGGCGCGTGATGCACACGGAGGGGGCGCGATGCACACGGAGGGCGCGACGCACTGGCAGCCAACCCACAGTGGAAAATTGACAAGGGCGCGACGCACAGGGCCAGGGAGCTCAAAAACACTTGCAAATTCGTTCTATATCTCGGTTGAAGGCTAGCAAGCAAGAGGTAGGCTCTAATGAAACCCCTTCTCTGTAAATTTGGTCAATGGTTGGTGTTACTAAGACGTTGAAGGGTATCCGTAGCATGCTTTACCATCCATGAAAATACTCATCAAAGCAAAAGACAAATGGGGTTGCAAACTCGAAGACACCACCAAGGTTTTGTTTCCCCTCCCCCTTGTCCCCTCACTCCTCATCATAGTCACCTCCATTCCACCTCATCTCCTAAAGAAACCACCTTAAATCACCCTAAAACCTTCTCCCCTATTTTTCCAAGCAAATCAATGTCGTTTGAAAGTGCGCCGCGCACACACAAGGTGGCGCAGCGCACTCAGGGCACGCGGCGCACTGGGAGCTCGGCCACAGTGTTAACACTGCACTGGCGCGGCGCATACCTGGCGCACGGCGCACTGGGCAAAGTGCATGGCGCACAGGCCTGTGAGCCTAAAAAAAGCACCGAAGTCACCCAAATTTTTGTAATTGGCTCTCATCATTGCAAAAGTGGCCCTAGATCTTTTAATCATTGATCCTTGACTCAAGGAAAAATATATTTTGGTGGCCATGAAATCAAAGGAAAATTTTTATTAAGCAAACACAAAAATGACACAAGCAGGGACAAAGAGCTAGGGTTTTGCTACAGTAACATGATAACTAGATATGCTCCTATCCTATCTCTATTTTCTAAATTCTCCTGGAGCAAGTTTTCCTAATAGTTACCCTAGCTACAATGTAAACATATCCCTTTGTCCCCTTTACTCCTATAGCTCAAAATGTCCTTAACCCTACCCCATCAAAACCATACCTGAAACACTCCCAGATCCCTGATAAATTTCTCCTTTAAAATCCCTATTCCCATTTTTCATCATTCCCCTCCTAACACTCCCCTGTTTTATTGTCCCCTTGGTAACAGTTTTTGAGAGCATTCATCAGTGTCATTGGATTCAAAGGGCAGCATTAAACTCAGGGTACAAGCAGCAGTGATGGCATCAGAAAATTTATCAGATTATGAGGGGGATACACACAGTGACACATCTTCAGAAGAGAGGGCCCATAGGAGACATCACTAGAGTGGAAAACATCTCAAAGATGAGCCCAACACCCTCACAGAGCTACAGGCATGCCCACTGCCATGTCTTGTTTCCAGCACTTGGCATGTTATGAATTTTTCCAAAGGGTGGCAAATGTCAGAGTACATAATGAGTTGGCCCACCTTTTCACACTTCATCTACAAGGAGGCCAATCTGTCCTAGCCAGGGTCACTTTCACCTTGATACTGGAGGCTATATCAGTGGCAACAGGGATACCTAATGGTGGGGAGCAGTGGCATAAGAAAAAGAAGGTTGAGAGGCATCACTATGAGCCTTACATCAAGAACAGTTGCTTGAGCCAGCTCACTAGAATTTTTCCATTTATATTTTTGAGGGAGGAGTATGCCCCACTCATGAGATTGATCATGAAGTATTTCAGTTGCGAGGGGAGGTTTTCTCGCCTTTATGCCTATCACATCCGCTTGCTCATGAACTTCACCAGGGTGCGGATGATGAGCCTCCCATTATTCATCTACAACAACAATGAGAAGATGAAAAACTTCATGCAGCGCAAGACCCCACAAAAGCAGCTAAATAGTGTCTATCATTTTGCACTCATCCAGATTTTAGTGGACCATCAGTTGGGATTGCAGGGTATTGCTTGGGAGGAATTCATCTCCCGTTATTTCTTCAGCGCTCCACTGGTGATATCAGAGGTAGAACATGAGGTGGGAGGTCCTTCACATCAGTTTGAGCATTGTTAGCGCTCGAATCTGTCTCAGGCTAAAAAAGGAAAAACTCGAGGCAACATCAAACGAAGCTCAGCCTCGTAGCTAGCCCTACGAGGACAAGAGAGGGCTCTCTCCAGGTCTATCTCGATAAAATTATCAATAGAGTCCGAGATGAATTAAACTATAACTGATTTAGGCTAGTAAAATGAATTTGAAAGAGAGATATTTGATTTAATGACTAAGTTGATGGGCTGCATGGGACAAGGAACAACTTTAACACAGAAATAGAATCGAAGACACAGATTATCTCCTGAGACAAGATAGGCAAGAGATTTAACATCAAATTTGAAACACTATGGAGTGGGTGAACTGTTGAGAGGTTGACAAGGGCATAGAAGATGAATCCTTGTGAAACAGAAGAAAACATTAAATATGAACACTTTCCCAAGGCAGAGAAATAAATTGGATTCTGCCTTTCTCACTTAAAAAGCATTCAGTTGAAAACGATTATGAATGAACTATGAAACAGAAACAAGAGACATATGAAATAGGAGAAGAAACACATGCTAAATTCATAACGCAAGGATCTCATGAAACAAATATGTACCATTCATTTATTTCTCTGTCAAATCTGTACAATGAAGCGCTGGTATTTTTTTTTTTTCTCCCACACTTTCCTCAGAAACTCAGAACCCTCTTCAAAAATTTTCTATACAATAAATAGACTCACCCTATCAAAAAATAAATCGATTCAGAATATGGGATGATTTAATCATTACTAACTGAAAATGAAAAGCCATCCATCGCTAAAGGAGCAACATTACATTTTGCTTGGATCTGAAAGAGTGACATCTGTAGGTGTGAATCCCTTGAAATTGTAACTGAAGTCAGAAATAGACCATCGTTTCCTATTTTTCGGCTGTGGTAGGTATTCTTCATTTAATTGGGCGTTTGACCTTTCACCTTCTCTTTTGCCGTTTAAAACCAATTTTTGTAATTAGCGATAGATCCATCAAATTTAGTATATCTGGAACCTTGGATTCCTTCATGGCCTCTGTCGAATTTATCAGCAGGCCTCAATAAAGCTATTTTATGGTTCCAAAAGTCCTCATGTTTGATACCTCCATAGATGTAGCTTAGAAGAGCAATGCAAGCTTGCATAGATATGTCTTCAATATTAATTATCGATGATTCTTTCTCTTTGAGATCATGCAAGTACTCTCAAAAACAGGGGATTGTGCTGCTAAAACAACCCGATGTGCTCTAACACTACCATTAGCAGTATTAATAATTACATCTGTGTGAAGACCATCATCCAACATACGAGAAAGGCATTTTAATGCACCCTTAGTTGCTTGACACTACATTTCTCCTTCATTGGGCCATATTGAACAAGCTTCTCCACCAATCATGGTAGCAATTTTCAGGTCCAGGAACTCCACATCAATTATAAAACGTCCATGAAAGCTAGAATCTATAGGCCAAACAAAATCCTCACTGCTGCAGAGCAACTTATCATAGACTGGTGATGTCCAAGGTCGACGACTTACTCCTATATTGAATATACGAAGCACAAATGTTGCAATTGGTGGTTGTTCTTTAGAAATGCAACCAGGCTCAGGGAAAAGACGAATATATAGATACCTGTTCATCTCAATTGAAAAGTGCCAGTTCCAGATTCTGACTCTGAGGGCATCAGACCTCTGGTAAGAGCAGGAGCCCAAGCTTTCAATCCTCCTTTGTGCAAGCCTTGCAGTTGTCTCTACCTTTGACTCGGTCATGTTTGTTGCTCTTCTTCAGTTCTTTTTTCTTTTTGGCTGATATTTTAGCTGGACCAAAATCTCAACTTTTGGTGAAAAATCTGCATCAAGTAGGACATTGTGAGGCTTTATGTCGCAATGTAAGATGTGATTATTGCAATCTTCATGTAGGTATGCAATACCGTGAGCTGTACCAATTGCAATTGAATACAACTGTTTCCAATCCAACTTGTCTCTAAGGCTTCCATGGATATACTTGTCCAGGGAACCATTTGTCATGTATTCATACACCAAAGCTCTTCTGGATCTCTGCACACAATAACCCAAGAGGCGCACCAGGTTAACATGATATGTCCTCCCCACTGTAGCTACTTCTGCTATAAACTATTGTTCACTCTGTTTCGATTCATCCAAAATCTTGACAGTGATGGGACATCCACTTGGAAGCTTCCCTTTATAAACTGTTCCAAAACTTCCTTGGCCAACCTTCTCTGCCAAATTTTTTTGTGTAAGCTTTAATCTTAGCATAAGAGTATCTAGTGGGCCTTTGTGAGGAATAATAATTTAAGAAATTCTCGATTGGGGGAGATGTATAGTGAAGGGGATCCATAAATGCTTGAACACTCTGCTCTTGATCAATGCTAGACTTTTTAGAACAAATTTGACGATGGATCATTATCTCGGAAACCAGTACTGCTATGCTAAACACAGCACAGAGTGGAAAAATTATCTCTACCATATGTTTTGACGATGTTTTCTTTGGTAATATTCTTCCTTCGTGGGTACCATTTGGTTTGGCAGATACCTGGGGTGGAGCGCTTGGTTGAATGATACCATTTGCCTCTGCAAAGAGCCAATTTGAATCAATTTCCGGTCCACCATCGTAGCAATACAATCCATCTTCCTTCAGGTTGTGCTGACTAATCTTCAGTGTTTTGGCACTGAAGACAATCCTGGGGTGTAGACCATGTAATTTGGAATCCACTTTGGAGGATTCCCTCAAAATTTTCATGTGCGCTGAAGTTATAGGTGGTTACATTAGCCGAAACCCATATCGGTTGATATGCCGTGCAGTGAAGATACAGTTCTGTACAGGGTAGAAGAAACAATAACTATGATTAGCTAAGGCTTCACTACAATTGAGCCATGAGATTTTCACCTTTTGTAGAATTTCAGTATCATTAACCTCTTGCTTACAAGCAAAAAGTGTTCCCTGTATGTATGCGGGATCAAGATTGAAGAATCCACACTTCAACAACTAGTCATAATTGGATAACGAATCGCTAGCCCTGAGATCGTGATTTTGTAATGATGCTGTGTCTGTCTATTTTCGGGACCAACATTGTTATTTTGACAGCGTCCCAATAGCGACTGCGTTCCAGCTGTGTTTGGCATGAAACCATATTCAACATTTCAACTGATCAGCTCGAAGCTCTCTGCATAAAACCAGCTTGTAGTAGAAAATTTTGAGTTATTTTGGAAATTTTGAAGAAGAACTGGTGAAAGAGTTCTTTGGAGGCTTTGTGAGCTGCGCCATGTGCTCTATGCGCTGTGCACCCAAATCCACACACAGTTTGCCTTAAATTTTGTTTGAGTTTCTCTCTTATCATTAGCATGCAAAATGAGATCCTCATACCTTGCCTTAAAATCCTTTTTATCTCCAAGAAGTTCTGGACAACAAAAGTCAAATAAAGCCCACATTTCCTTTAGGTTGTTTATCCCCTCTAATTGATTTCCAATTATTTCGAACAACATCATATGTGTTGTGGGGAAAAATGCCTATGCAGGACGATCCTATCCACCTAAGGTGTGACAGTGCCTTAGCAACAAACAGAAACAGCTATTCTAGTATTCTTCCTTTATGAATTAAGAATGAAGAGAGATGGATGGACTAACCGGTGTCTTCCGTTTGTCCCTCGATCTGGTTTCTCTTCTCTTTGGGAGTTCCCAGCTACTTGCCTTCTCGCTCGCCCAGATTCAAGAGGTTTCTGCAAGATCACAAGAAGAGAACACTACACAAAGACATAGATTCATATTCATAACTAGTTCAGGATTAGAAATATACTAAACATACTAATGCAATCATACATCAAAGATACACCAGTATATAGGAGAAACCAAGATAGCTTTATTGATGAATAACAAGGTTCAGGAAGAGATACAACCCAGAGGGCTCCAATCCAGCATCTCCTTCCCAGCAAATGAAATTCCTATCCTCCCCTTCCTTCAAAGCATTAAGCACCCAATGATTCCAATCTCAAACCAACAACAATTCTTTGCAATAACAAAATTCCAGCCTCTAGATCTCATGGAGGAGAGATCCATATATAGATGCTTGGAGAGAGGATGAGTCAGCTTGAGATCTGACTAGTGTCCTCTCCCTCTATCAGTTCTTGATTCCACTTGGAGGTTCTTGCTTCCACTTGGAGATTGGGAACCTCTTACTCATCACTAGTCGAATTCACTGAGGCAAGTGTCATTGAGGAAGATTCTGGAAGCTTCCTGGGTCTTGACACCTATTGGAATGAACTTGCCATTTGTCAACTCTCGCTCAGCACACCCTGGTAGTGCTTCTACCTGCGTTGCAGTGCAGGTAGCCAGCGTTGACTTTGCATTTCAGCGCAGACAGCTAGTGGAGCCACTGAATTGATCCTGAATTGACTTGTTTTTGAGCAGTTTCTGGTGGAGAACTTCTGTGAATTGCTGTGGTTTGTTAGCCTTGTTCCTCTAGGGGTAGGAACAACATGTTTAGGGACTTTGGATCCCTTAGATTATGGACATTTCATGCTTATAGCTGTAAGGCACAAAAATGTCTATTATAGTTTCCCCTTAAAGTATGAGGTCGTTTATCGGGTGAAATGCTTTATCAGGAGGATCCGAAGTTCATTCATTGCTGGGAGGAGACATGTAATACAATACAATACAATACATTATTTTTCATACTGCTTTCATGATCTAGCTGAGGCGGGCATTCCCATTCTCAGCTTTATAAATTCATTTTTCCGTACATAGAACAGACAATCGTCTGATGGTAGACTGATAATTTTGATGAAATTATCATCCTTTGGGTAGGATGATTATCTGCTGCAATGATGTACATGTCAATGTCTTTATCTTTCCTAAATATATATCGTAGCCCGGATGGATGAAACTAGATCTGGGGTCTTCAAACTCGTTCGATCTTCACTCTAAGTACAAGTCGATCCATGTGAGAATTGTTCTGAAGTCGAACATGGAAAGACATCGCTTGATTACCGGTCAATGAGGTAAACCGTTAACAAGCGCGAGAGGAATCACCGATAATGATAATGACCCTCAAGGTACTGCAGTACAATTCACGTGGTGTGAATAAAGGACTTGGCGTCGAACACCATGCAAAATCTTTCGGTCGAAGGTCATTGATGTATACCTGTCGCCGGAAGTGAGAAACATGCCATTGAGACATGCAAGCTTCAAAGTACTAAAGGGGTTGTTCCTAGATCAACTTCTTGGATAATGAGCTGATGTCGACAAGAAGCGATCCGTCAAAGGAGGGCCTTAATGAATCCCACATAAACGACACGGAACGGAGCTAATGATTTTGATGGAGGTGAAAACGATCTGTGACATATGATTCAAGGTGGCGGTCATGAAAGGATGAAGGATAATGTATGGAAGTGGATGGGACACGGTTGACTTTTCTGAACGATTTCTCTTGAACATATGGCGACACTGATGCGATGGATTGGTAGCATTACCCCAAGTATGGATGGTATGGCGAGACCATGGTGATGTGATCAGTGAATGAAACAACCCAACCCGATTGTGGCACGGAGGAAAAGTGTCATGTTCAAGAGCGACTTGCTACCATCAAAGTTTTCTTGAGTTTCTCCCAATTTTCCCCAGTCATTGCTAACCAGTACCTCTTTAATTTTGTCAATCTTGAGGAGGATAACATATGCTTGTTCTATAACCTACCCTTCGGGCAAGCCCATCGCTATGTTTTAACGAGCCTAGCGATAGTGAAACTCGTTCTCGTCTAAAGACAAGTTTGTCGCTATTTAATGCATTTAAAGAGTCTAATGACAAAGATAACTCGGTCCTTTTCATTTTTAGAGAGTCTGAAAAGGTACGTAAAGTCAACTCCGAAATTCCTTTTTCGTCACCTAATCCCTTAAGTCCGAAAAAGTATAAAACAATACAGAAGGGATGAGTTTTCGATAGTTTTAACGAGCCGAACAAAACAAGCGCTCGATCTTTTTGTGCAATAATCCCTCAGGTCCAAAAAGATTAAAATCTAGAGGAGGGATAGCACTTCCGGTCGCTTTAACGAGCTGGAAGGCCAAAACTCGGCAATCTTTTCATATTTTACGAGTCAGATGAAAAGAGCTTAAAGAAGACTCGTCTTTTCAGGAACGAGCGATAAAACGGGTTAGCAGCTGATTCCAGGTACGGGTTGGAATTTTCCAATCACATCAGTGTCACAAGGATGGCTAGTGAAATCACTCTTCGCAGCTGTTCCTCAAAATGGGTAAATAATCAAATGGAGGTGAATGATCGGCCAATGGAAAAGTGGAGGTGACGATGCAAACATGACCAAGGCTTTAATGGCTGATAATGTTACATTCACAGTGGTTATTTACCAGAATAGTTCATTTTTTAACGAGCTTAAACGCGGGAAAACACTTGCTCGATCTTATGTTTATTTTTTAACGAGCATGAACTATGTGCTAAAACTGCTCGGATCTTGCGTTTATTTTTTAACGAGCGTGAACTGTGTGCTAAAACTGCTCGATTCTTGCATTTATTTTTTAACGAGCATGAATTGTGTGCTAAAACTGCTCGATGATTTTGCATGCCCCCAGCATAATAACTCAAATCGAGGTGCATGCCCCCCAAGCTTCATTGCATTCAACTCGGTGGTTGGAATGAAGGTTTACCTTTGAGATTTGTAAAGGGGATTGTTTCATTTTTTAATGAGGTTGACACAGTAAAAGAACTATCCTCATGACTCCTTGTTTCATTTTTTAACGAGGTTGACACGAGATAAGAACCGTCCTCGGATCCCACTGTATTTACAGTATTTCTATTAGGGCGATGATCCACGCTGACAAAATGTTTAGAAATCTTCCGAATCCATTAGATATAGAAGATTTCATATTGTAGGTTTCCACTGTGGCCACTTCCGCCAGATTACTTGCAGGCGGTAGGGCAAAAGTACCCATTAAGGCAGGGTCTTTTAGGAGACCTACTCCAATATTTTGAAGCGAATGATTGCTTCCATGGATCATTGGAATGCTTCCCGTAACTTGTGAACTGTCGGGGAGGAAAGTTTGTTGGTCGACGACTGTAATTCCTCCTTGAAAGGGAAATGCAATCTTCCTGAAGTAGGTCGACACAACTGCAGCCATGGCATATATCCAGGGCCTTCCCAGTAGGATGTTGTAATCGAGGTTTCCATCAATTACTTCAACATCAATTCCTACTGTTTTTCCCCCTAGTTCAACTTGCAAGTTACTTAAAATCCCGTATGGAGTGTATGATCGTCCATCAAATGCTTTTAACGTCGTTGACGATCTCGACAAGGGTGGTGACCCTAAATTCTTCCAGAAACTTATTGACATAATACACGTAGATGCCCCCTCATCAATAATTGTTCGATGAACAGTTTTGTTGAGGGCTTTCACTTGAATAAGGAAAGCCAGTTGAGCTGGTAACTGAGGGTCATATCCTTTATGATCAAAGGCCACAAGATTGGAATCCCTTGGGCCAATCCCACCTATTGCTGATAATAAAGCTTGCGCTTGGGAGAGGCAATTTTGTGGTACCTCAAGCGTCGACATAGCAGACGGCGATTGGGCTAGGTCCTTTATTATATTATAATTCTGTGCTATTTTTGCACGAGGATTAAATGTTGACTTGTACACTACTCCCTTTGGCGACTTTATCGTTTGTTCAGGAATGGTGGGTGGCACAACTTTGGTCAAAGTTGTTGTCGACCTACTAGGTTGTTCATTAGCCTTGTTATTCGACACCTGTGGATTCTCGTAATCTTTATTCCTTGCTAAAGCATCATTTTGCTGCTTTGAGATAGACAACATAAGCACTTGGGATCGGGAAGCATTTTGATTAGCAACCAGTTTGGTTCCCGGGCTTGGAAACGGATCAGTCAATACTGCTGAGGTTTTTGAACTCTTAAAGAGTTTCTTAACTTCAGCTATATGTGGACAATCTCTCGTCCAATGATCCTCATCGCATATATGACACCCCGCAGGGGGTTTCCTTTTTCTCCCTTTCTTTTTCTTCTTGCCCCCTAGTTGCTTCAGTTGTTTGGCCTTGTCGGTCGACACAGCGTTTACTTCCGAGGCAAGAAGTTCCTCATTTTCATTTTGACTGGAAATCTTACGGGCCTTTTTAGATGTAGCCTTTGTCGATTTCGTGTCTGTCGCGCCAATCACGCCATCGATGGCATGAGAGTCATTGTTTGATTTAGGAGGAGGAGGAATTGAGAATTCCGGTCTAGGGGCGTCAGGTATTTTGTTGTAGAGCGTGCCAGACTGAGTATAGACCAAGTCTAGATATTGCGAACGAGCGATAACTTGCTCTTCCGTTACGACTCCCCCCTTTGCCACATCTTCCTTTATGGCAGGAAGTAATGACTTGATAAACCATTCAGCTAATAGCTGATCGGGAACGTACATTTTTACCATCCTACAACGACGTCGCCATTCATGTATATGATCAGATATGTGAGTGGCCGTTGTCTGTTTGAAATTGGTTAGGAGTTCCATTCCCGTTTCATACCTTATCGGTAATTGAAAATGGGTTAAGAAAGTCATGGCTAAGGTACTGAAATTGTCAAACGAAGCTCTAGGAAATTCAATATACCATTTTGCCGCTGGACCCATTAACGTCCTCTGAAAAAGGCGAAGTCTTATCGAAAAAAATGCCTATGCAGGACGATCCTATCCACCTAAGGTGTGACAGTGCCTTAGCAACAAACAGAAATAGCTATTTTAGTATTCTTCCTTTATGAATTAAGAATGAAGAGAGATGGATGGACTAATCGGTGTCTTTCGTTTGTCCCTCGATCCGGTTTCTCTTCTCTTTGGGAGTTCCCAGCTACTTGCCTTCTCGCTCGCCCAGCTTCAAGAGGTTTCTGCAAGATCACAAGAAGAGAACACTACACAAAGACATAGATTCATATTCATAACTAGTTCAGGATTAGAAATAAACTAAACATACTAATGCAATCATACATCAAAGATACACCAGTATATAGGAGAAACCAAGATAGCTTTATTGATGAATAACAAGGTTCACGAAGAGATACAACCCAGAGGGCTCCAATCCAGCATCTCCTTCCCAGCAAATGAAATTCCTATCTTCCCCTTCCTTCAAAGCATTAAGCACCCAATGATTCCAATCTCAAACCAACAGCAATTCTTTGCAATAACAAAATTCCAGCCTCTAGATCTCATGGAGGAGAGATCCATATATAGATGTTTGGAGAGAGGATGAGTCAGCTTGAGATCTGACTAGTGTCGTCTCCCTCTATCAGTTCTTGATTCCACTTGGAGGTTCTTGCTTCCACTTGGAGATTGGGAACCTCTTACTCATCACTAGTCGAATTCACTGAGGCAAGTGTCATTGAGGAAGATTCTGGAAGCTTCCTGGGTCTTGACACCTCTTGGAATGAACTTGCCATTTGTCAACTCTCGCTCAGCGCACCCTGGTAGTGCTTCTACCTGCGTTGCAGTGCAGGTAGCCAATGTTGACTTTGCATTTCAGCGCAGACAGCTAGTGGAGCCACTGAATTGATCTTGAATTGACTTGTTTTTGAGCAGTTTCTGGTGGAGAACTTCTGTGAATTGCTGTGGTTTGTTAGCCTTGTTCCTCTAGGGGTAGGAACAACCTGTTTATGGACTTTGGATCCCTTAGATTATGGAAATTTCATGCTTATAGCTGTAAGGCACAAAAATGTCTATAACAGTTGCCCCCTAAAGTATGAGGCCGTTTATCGGGTGAAATGCTTTATCAGGAGGATCCGAAGTTCATTCATTGCTGGGAGGAGACCTGTAATACAATACAATACAATACATTGTTTTTCATACTGCTTTCATGATCTAGCTGAGGTGGGCATTCCCATGCTCAGCTTTATAAATTCATTTTTCCGTACATAGAACAGACAATCGTCTGATGGTAGACTGATAATTTTGATGAAATTATCATCCTTTGGGTAGGATGATTATTTGCTGCAATGATGTACATGTCAATGTCTTTATCTTTCCTGAATATATATCGCAGCCCAGATGGATGAAACTAGATCCGGGGTCTTCAAACTCGTTCGATCTTCACTCTAAGTACAAGTCGATCCATGTGAGAAATGTTTTGAAGTCGAACATGGAAAGACATCGCTTGATTACCGGTCAATGAGGTAAACCATTAACAAGCGCGAGAGGAATCACCGATAATGATAATGACCCTCAAGGTACTGCAGTACAATTCACGTGGTGTGAATAAAGGACTTGGCGTCGAACACCACGCAAAATCTTTCGGTCGAAGGTCATTGATGTATACCTGTCGCCGGAAGTGAGAAACTTGCCATTGAGACATACAAGCTTCAAAGTACTGAAGGGGTTGTTCCTAGATCAACTTCTTGAATAATGAGCTGATGTCGACAAGAAGCGATCCGTCAAAGGAGGGCCTTAATGAATCCCACATCAATGACACGGAACGGAGCTAATGATTTTGATGGAGGTGAAAACGATCTGTGACATATGTTTCAGGGTGGCGGTCATGAAAGGATGAAGGATAATGTACGGCAGTGGATGGGACACGGTTGACTTTTTTGAACGACTTCTCTTGAACATATGGCGACACTGCTGCGATGGATTGGTAGCATTACCCCAAATATGGATGCTATGGCGAGACCATGGTGATGTGACCAGTGAATGAAACAACCCAACCCGATTGTGGCACGGAGGAAAAGTGTCATGTTCAAGAGCGACTTGCTACCATCAAAGTTTTCTTGAGTTTCTCCCAATTTTCCCCAGTGATTGCTGACCAGTACCTCTTTATTTTTGTCAAGCTTGAGGAGGATAACATATGCTTGTTCTATAACCTGCCCTTCGGGCAAGCCCATCGCTATGTTTTAACGAACCTAGTGATAGTGAAACTCGTTCTCGTCTAAAGACAAGTTTGTCGCTATTTAATGCATTTAACGAGTCTAACGACAAAGATAACTCGGTCCTTTTCATTTTTAGAGAGTCTGAAAAGGTACGTAAAGTCAACTCCGAAAGTCCTTTTTCGTCACCTAATCCCTTAATTCCGAAAAAGATAGGATTCGACGGATCTTCACCCGGATTTCCATTAAATTTAGGAATATCTGACGGAAGTTTATGCAGAATCGATGGCCACCAAGGGGCATAATCAATTGGATCATTCGTCAGCCGGTTTAGATATGGTAATTCTAGAGTTGCTGCAAAGGGCAACTGTTGATTCAGGTTAGGTGAAGCATACCCAGGATAAGATGGAATCGCCTGAGCAGTGGGTCTTTGCATACCAGCATAATGCTGGCAACTTTGACAAGGTTGATGGGCATAACCACTATAATATGGTTGCCCATTACTCACAAAGACTTGTTGCTCAGGTCCTTGATATGATTACTGGAATGGCGGTTGTTGAGATTGAACCAGCCCTGGTTGTTGGACCATTTGCTGTTGTCCAATACTGGATGATTGACCAAGATGAGGAGTCATAGTACTTGTTTGATCCTGAGTCGCTCCAGATAAGGAGTCACTAACCTGAGGTTGTGATTGAGTTGTATGGAGCAATTTCTGAATTGACTTGTTTTTTTTGTTACAATACAATACATTATTTTTCATACTGCTTTCATGATCTAGCTGAGGCGGGCATTCCCATGCTCAGCTTTATAAATTCATTTTTCCGTACATAGAACAGACAATCGTCTGATGGTAGACTGATAATTTTGATGAAATTATCATCCTTTGGGTAGGATGATTATCTGCTGCAATGATGTACATGTCAATGTCTTTATCTTTCCTGAATATATATCGCAGCCCGGATGGATGAAACTAGATCCGGGGTCTTCAAACTCGTTCGATCTTCACTCTAAGTACAAGTTGATCCATGTGAGAAATGTTCTGAAGTCGAACATGGAAAGACATTGCTTGATTACCAGTTAATGAGGTAAACCGTTAACAAGCGCGAGAGGAATCACCGATAATGATAATGACCCTCAAGGTACTGCAGTACAATTCACGTGGTGTGACTAAAGGACTTGGCGTCGAACACCACACAAAATCTTTCGGTCGAAGGTCATTGATGTATACCTGTCGCCGGAAGTGAGAAACTTGCCATTGAGACATGCAAGCTTCAAAGTACTGAAGGGGTTGTTCCTAGATCAACTTCTTGGATAATGAGCTGATGTCGACAAGAAGCGATCCGTCAAAGGAGGGCCTTAATGAATCCCACATCAATGACACGGAACGGAGCTAATGATTTTGATGGAGGTGAAAACGATCTGTGACATATGATTCAGGGTGGCGGTCATGAAAGGATGAAGGATAATGTACGATAGTGGATGGGACACGGTTGACTTTTCTGAACGACTTCTCTTGAACATATGGCGACACTGATGCGATGGATCGGTAGCATTACCCCAAATATGGATGGTATGGCGAGACCATGGTGATGTGACCGGTGAATGAAACAACCCAACCCGATTGTGGCACGGAGGAAAAGTGTCATGTTCAAGAGCGACTTGCTACCATAAAAGGTTTCTTGAGTTTCTCCCAATTTTCCCCAGTCATTGCTGACCACTACCTCTTTATTTTTGTCAAGCTTGAGGAGGATAACATATGCTTGTTCTATAACCTGCCCTTCGGGCAAGCCCATCGCTATGTTTTAACGAGCCTAGCGATAGTGAAACTCGTTCTCGTCTAAAGACAAGTTTGTTGCTATTTAATGCATTTAACGAGTCTAACGAAAAAGATAACTCGGTCCTTTTCATTTTTAGAGAGTCTGAAAAGGTACGTAAAGTCAACTCCGAAAGTCCTTTTTCGTCACCTAATCCCTTAAGTCCGAAAAAGTATAAAACAATACAGAAGGGATGAGTTTTCGATAGTTTTAATGAGCCGAACAAAACAAGCGCTCGATCTTTTTGTGCAATAATCCCTCAGGTCCAAAAAGATTAAAATCTAGAGGAGGGATAACACTTCCGGTCGCTTTAACGAGCTGGAAGGCCAAAACTCGGCAATCTTTTCATATTTTACGAGTCAGATGAAAAGAGCTTAAAGAAGACTCGTCTTTTCAGGAACGAGTGATAAAACGGGTTAGCAGCTGATTCCAGGTACGGGTTGGAATTTTCCAATCATGGCAGTGTCACAAGGATGGCTAGTGAAATCACTCTTCGCAGCTGTTCCTCAAAATGGGTAAACAATCAAATGGAGGTGAATGATCGGCCAATGGAAAAGTGGAGGTGACGGTGCAAACACGACCAAGGCTTTAATGGCTGATAATGTTACATTCACAGTGGTTATTTACCGGAATAGTTCATTTTTTAATGAGCTTAAATGCGGGAAAACACTTGCTCAATCTTATGTTTATTTTTTAACGAGCATGAACTATGTGCTAAAATTGCTCGGATCTTGCGTTTATTTTTTAACGAGCGTGAAATGTGTGCTAAAACTGCTCGATTCTTGCGTTTATTTTTTAACGAACATGAACTATGTGCTAAAACTGCTTGATGATTTTGCATGCCCCCAGCATAATAACTCAAATCGAGGTGCATGCCCCCCAAGCTTCATTGCATTCAACTCGGTGGTTGGAATGAAGGTTTACCTTTGAGATTTGTAAAGGGGATTGTTTCATTTTTTAATGAGGTTGACATAGTAAAAGAACTATCCTCATGACTCCTTGTTTCATTTTTTAACGAGGTTGACACGAGATAAGAACCGTCCTCGGATCCCACTGTATTTACAGTATTTCTATTAGGGCGATGATCCACGCTGACAAAATGTTTAGGAATCTTCCGAAACCATTAGATATAGAAGATTTCATATTGTAGGTTTCCACTGTGGCCACTTCCGCCAGATTACTTGCAGGCGGTAGGGCAAAAGTACCCATTAAGGCAGGGTCTTTTAGGAGACCTACTCCAATATTTTGAAGCGAATGATTGCTTCCATGGATCATTGGAATGCTTCCCGTAACTTGTGAACTGTCGGGGAGGAAAGTTTGTTGGTCGACGACTGTAATTCCTCCTTGAAAGGGAAATGCAATCTTCCTGAAGTAGGTCGACACAACTGCGGCCATGGCATATATCCAGGGCCTTCCCAGTAGGATGTTGTAATCGAGGTTTCCATCAATTACTTCAACATCAATTCCTACTGTTTTTCCCCCTAGTTCAACTTGCAAGTTACTTAAAATCCCGTATGGAGTGTATGATCGTCCATCAAATGCTTTTAATGTCGTTGACGATCTCGACAAGGGTGGTGAGCCTAAATTCTTCCAGCAACTCATCGACATAATACACGTAGATGCCCCCTCATCAATAATTGTTCGATGAACAGTTTTGTTGAGGGCTTTCACTTGAATAAGGAAAGCTAGTTGAGCTGGTAACTGAGGGTCATATCCTTTATGATCAAAGGCCACAAGATTGGAATCCCTTGGGCGAATCCCACCTATTGCTGATAATAAAGCTTGCTCTTGGGAGAGGCAATTTTGCGCTACCTCAAGCGTCGACATAGAGGACGGCGATTGGGCCAGGTCCTTTATTATATTATAATTCTGTGCTATTTTTGCACGAGGATTAAATGTTGACTTGTACACTACTCCCTTTGGTGACTTTATCGTTTGTTCAGGAATGGTGGGTGGCACAACTTTGGTCAAAGTTGTTGTCGAACTACTAGGTTGTTCATTATCCTTGTTATTCGACACCTGTGGATTCCCGTAATCTTTATTCCTTGCTAAAGCATCATTTTGCTGCTTTGAGATAGACAACATAAGAACTTGGGATCGGGAAGCATTTTGATTAGCAACCAGTTTGGTTCCCGAGCTTGGAAACGGATCAGTCAATACTGCTGAGGTTTTTGAACTCTTAAAGAGTTTCTTAACTTCAGCTATATGTGGACAATCTCTCGTCCAATGATCCTCATCGCATATATGACACCCCGCAGGGGGTTTCCTTTTTCTCCCTTTCTTTTTCTTCTTGCCCCCTGGTTGCTTCAGTTGTTTGCCCTTGTCGATCGACACGGCGTTTACTTCCGAGGCAAGAAGTTCCTCATTTGCATTTTGACTGGAAATCTTACGAGCCTTTTTAGATGTAGCCTTTGTCGATTTCGTGTCTGTCGCGCCAATCACGCCATCGATGGCATGAGAGTCATTGTTTTATTTAGGAGGAGGAGGAATTGAGAATTCCGGTCTAGGGGCGTCAAGTATTTTGTCGTAGAGCGTGCCAGACTGAGTATAGACCAAGTCTAGATATTGCGCACGAGCGATAACTTGCTCTTCCGTTACAACTCCCCTATTTGCCACATCTTCCTTTATGGCAAGAAGTAACGACTTGATAAACCATTCAGCTAATAGCTGATCGGGAACATACGTTTTTACCATCCTACGACGACGTCGCCATTCATGTATATGATCAGATATGTGAGTGGTCGTTGTCTGTTTGAAATTGGTTAGGAGTTCCGTTCCCGTTTCATACCTTATCGGTAATTGAAAATGGGTTAAGAAAGTCATGGCTAAGGTACTGAAATTGTCGAACGAAGCTCTAGGCAATTCAATATACCATTTTGCCGCTGGACCCGTTAACGTCCTCTGAAAAAGGTGAAGTCTTATCGAATCATCATTCAGGGTGTTTGATGAACACCACAGATGAAATGTCATCACATGATTCGACGGATCTTCACCCGGATTTCCATTAAATTTAGGAATATCTGACGGAAGTTTATGCGGAATCGCTGGCCACCAAGGGGCATAAGTAATTGGATCATTCGTCAGCCGGTTTAGATCTGGTAATTCTAGAGTTGCTACAAAGGAAACTGTTGATTAGGCGAAGCATACCCAGGATAAGATGGAATCGCCTGAGCAGTGGGTCTTTGTATACCAGAATAATGCTGGCAAATTTGACAAGGTTGATGGGCATAACCACTATAATATGGTTGCTCATTACTCACAAAGACTTGTTGCTCAAGTCCTTGATATGATTGCTGGAATGGCGGTTGTTGAGATTGAACTAGCCCTGGTTGTTGGACCATTTTCTGTTGTCCAATACTGGATGATTGACCAAGATGAGGAGTCATAGTACTTGTTTGAGCCTAAGTCGCTCCAGATAAGGAGTCACTAACCTGAGGTTGTGATTGAGTCGTTGAGAGAAGAGGCTGTTGTATTGCAACCTGAGAAACTTGGGGTCGAAATACAACAAGTAGCGCTTGTACTTGCAACGTAGTCACCATAGCAGGTACAGTGGGAATATTCGACACAGGGTGGACTGGTTGTGTTGAATATGCAACCCTTGGTTGCTGAGGCAGTATTGGTACCCAACCGCTGGATGTAATTCTAGTTTGACCTGAACTTTGTTGTAAACTCTCATATGGTTGTTTTCTGGGAGGGAACAATGAAAAGGCATACTGCCCTCCATATGGTGGCAATCCAGTACTTAAAGGATAGATTGGCCTTTGAAGACACATTGGATCAATTTGTTGAGTTTCAACATAAGAAATACCAGATGATAATCCGGATGAAGAAATAGGAAAAAACCATGTCGTCGAAGCAGTCCCTGATGGGACTCCGGCTTGTTGTTGATAACTTGCCGGGACAGATGGTATACCATTGAACATCGTTGGAGCAGCAGTAGGAGGCTCTGCCGCTGCTGCGTCGGGTGACACAGTCCTGGATGTCGATGGTTGTTTAGACATATTTAGTCTATCCAAAAGATTTCCTAGCGATTCTACAAGAACTTACGATGAAAAGAGACTAACTTCGAAGATCAATGAGGGAATGGTGATGATTATTCCGTTTAAAATAAATTTTAACGACGCTTGGACACAACTTGCTTTTTCAATTTTAAAGAGTCGAGAAAAAGCAAAAGATGAATCTAGTCTCCTTCGATGTTTTAACGAGCCCGAAGTGACAAATGCTCGGATGGACTTTTTCCGTTATAGAGTCTGAAAAAGGCCAAAAGGAACTGCTCTGGAGTTCTAGGTAGAGGGTGTGCCAAACTTTTCGCAAAACCGCAGAATACTTTTTAAGGTACGGGCGGTCGATCTTCCTGAATGCTGTGTTCAGTGCATTGCGATCAGTAGGGCGGCTGACACGGCTTCCTAAGGATAAAGGTTTTATGCTATAGGGGTCTCCCAATATATACTCGACGGTACGTGGGAGCACAATCCGTACTGGCGCTATCGTCCCCCAAGAGGAATCACCCACCATCAACGAGATCGATAGTCACCAGGCTTTACGACGCCGGAACACGTCTCTAGCCTAGACCTCTATGTTGTGCGTTATGTTGCAAAGCATTGTTAAGTTCATTCAATTTATTTTAGGTTGATCTTTTTAGAAGTTTGCCTTTTGAGGTTCACCACGAGATGTATGATACAATTCCTAAATGCAGTCTAAAGATGATAAGCAAGCTTTATATCTTTTCAACTTATGAAAATCCTAGCTACAAAGGGAAAAGAAAGACACCATCTTTTCTCAAAGAGCAATCAGCACACTCTAATGCACTTTTCCTAAATCAAGCATGCAAACTATCAAGATGCAAATGCACAATGCAGGTGTTTGTTTTCCGCTTTCTTAGTATTGATGCCTACAAAGAAAGCTTTTTGTACAACTTTGAATTTGCTTTTAAATGACCAATACAAACAAGTTTACTTTTTCGAAATCAGAGAGGGTAGAAGAGATTACAACACTTAACGATTTTTGAAATGAATACTTGTTTCGACACTTAAAAGAGACAAACTCAAAGAAAAAGCAAAAGTAAATGTATAATCAACTGTAAACAGCCAATGAACTCTCTCCTAAGATCACAATCAACAGATCTGAATCAAGGGCTACAGGATGACTATTTCACTCTTGCAAAGGAAAACTGTAAATGACGCCACAAACACATAAAAACACTCACAGTCTTTTTGTACAAAAGGAGGCGGAATTTAAGCAGAGAAAAGGAGTTATCAGACAGGTACCTATGCTGGTTACAGGCTGCAAAAAACAGAGATCAAAACAAGGCAAAACAGATAAGAGAACCCCAGCTGCACAAGGCCTAACTGGATCAGCGCACCCTCAACACAGAGGTTTTGACATTCAGCGCAGGTAGCCTTCACGGGACCTGCGTTGAAATGCAGAACCTCTTCACAGGGTCTGCGCTGAAGGAGAAACGAGAGTTTCTCACTGGGTTCTGGGTCACAATTTGCTATTTAATCTACAGTTTCAGGCCAAATCAAAGCAATAAGCAAGGTATAATCAAAGGGATGCTTTGAGGAAGGGCTAAGATCTATCACAAAGGATCATCAAATCATTTGTGAGTCCATTGTTCAGATCATAGACAAATCCAGTGATTGGATCAAAGCAGCAGCTGTCTACTTTGCATCTGAGAATAGCAGATGCAGTTCGATTGTTGCTGTTGAGTCTATGAAACAAACAATGATAGAGACACAAATAAAATGACTAAACAGATGTCCCCGGTGGAGTCGCCAATTTTTTGTGGGGAAAAATGCCTATGCAGGACGATCCTATCCACCTAAGGTGTGACAGTGCCTTAGCAACAAACAGAAACAGCTATTCTAGTATTCTTCCTTTATGAATTAAGAATGAAGAGAGATGGATGGACTAACCGGTGTCTTCCGTTTGTCCCTCAATCCAGTTTCTCTTCTCTTTGGGAGTTCCCAGCTACTTGCCTTCTCGCTCGCCCAGCTTCAAGAGGTTTCTGCAAGATCACAAGAAGAGAACACTACACAAAGACATAGATTCATATTCATAACTAGTTCAGGATTAGAAATAAACTAAACATACTAATGCAATCATACATCAAAGATACACCAGTATATAGGAGAAACCAAGATAGCTTTATTGATGAATAACAAGGTTCAGGAAGAGATACAACCCAGAGGGCTCCAATCCAGCATCTCCTTCCCAGCAAATGAAATTCCTATCTTCCCCTTCCTTCAAAGCATTAAGCACCCAATGATTCCAATCTCAAACCAACAACAATTCTTTGCAATAACAAAATTCCAGCCTCTAGATCTCATGGAGGAGAGATCCATATATAGATGATTGGAGAGAGGATGAGTCAGCTTGAGATCTGACTAGTGTCCTCTCCCTTTGTCAGTTCTTGATTCCACTTGGAGGTTCTTGCTTCCACTTGGAGATTGGGAACCTCTTACTCATCACTAGTCGAATTCACTGAGGCAAGTGTCATTGAGGAAGATTCTGGAAGCTTCCTGGGTCTTGACACCTCTTGGAATGAACTTGCCATTTGTCAACTCTCGCTCAGCGCACCCTGGTAGTGCATCTACCTGCGTTGCAGTGCAGGTAGCCAGTGTTGACTTTGCATTTTAGCGCAGATAGCTAGTGGAGCCACTGAATTGATCCTGAATTGACTTGTTTTTGAGAAGTTTCTGGTGGAGAACTTCTGTGAATTGCTGTGGTTTGTTAGCCTTGTTCCTCTAGGGGTAGGAACAACATGTTTAGAGACTTTGGATCCCTTAGATTATGGACATTTCATGCTTATAGCTGTAAGGCACAAAAATGTCTATAACAATATGTTGTTAGAAGTATACCTCCAGTCTGAAGAACATGTTGAAGAGCATACTCAAGTGTGCTTCCTGGACTCCCAGAAAAATCCCTAACCTTTCTTGAGAGGGCAAAAATAGATAACTCTTTCATCCTATTAGGAAGGACAGTTTTTGGTGCTACAATCAATGCACGCTTGATAAGGCATGAGGTAAAAAGTCCTGCCAAGAAAGAAGATAACTGCATTGTTTTTCCCAGCCCCATGTCATCACCTAAAATGCCTCCTCTGGATTTACAGTGAAGATCCCAGAGCCATTTGATACCTTCACGTTGATGTGGGTACAAAGTGGTTGCTATTTTTCGAGGAAGTCTATACATTTGTTTGCCTTGTGTGAATGTAATTGCTTTTGATTCTTCTAAAGCGACCTCTTCCACTGAGCTGCTACTCACATCTTCATATTCATACACATTTTGTGCATGATTTTCCTTAGTAGTAAGAGCATGCTTTTTCAATTGCACTTTTACTGATTCTGCAGAATCTAATGAACTGTTCTCATCTTCAGAAAACCCGGAATTATCTTCATCCACAGAAGAAGAAATCGAAAAGTAATAGCTTGATTGTGATCCCTGTTATCATTTCCAGTATGCAATTCAGTGCACCTTGAAGATTCAGCAGAATCCTCTTCGCCATCGCCAACCTTAACAGACGTTGAAGACAGAGCAGACAAAGCACTCTCAAATTCTGGAGCATCCGAGCTGTGGACTAGGGTATCAACTCCATCCTCACGATCCTCGACATGCCCTGTATATTCCTCATCACCTGCTGATTCTTCATCGCATATATTGTTTGAACCATCCTTGAAATAATTCGAAGCATCTAAAATCTTGTTTTTGAGAGTTTTCCACGGCTCTGCATTATCTAACTCTGTAGTTATGGAGTGTTCTACACGTTTGGAACTTTTGATGCTTAGAGAACCAAGCCTTGAATTTATTTCATCCAAATCATTTTTCGAAGATATCTTATCCTGTCTCTGTTTAATGCTAAACCCTTGGCATCCTGCATTGCTTCCTTCAGAATAACCACCATCATCTTTTTCACTAGTTGCCGATTCATTAGACACCAAACAATGAGAACTCAAAGTAATATCATCATTAGAAGCTTTACACAGTCTTCGTCTTCCAGCTACTCTGACTTTACCTGTGTTCTTCCCGCAACAAGAAAATTGGATTTGTTTTTCAAAATTGGTGTGATATCCTGCTTGGATTATCCAACATTATTTGATGAAGTTTCCTTAGTGAATTTGATTTTGACAGAGGATTGACGAGACTGAGTCTAACACTGGCTCCAATTGGTATGGCATCTACCGCTCCGTGGAGGTGCCAAGAACATCAGATCTCTGGGAGAGCTAGACAGTGCCTTCGTCCATTGGGCTATGGAGTCCATTATTCCGAAAAACCAACATGACTCAATTTATTGACTAAAATTTGATTTTAACTGTCTCAATGCAAACTGAAATCACTGAAAAACTTGACTCTAAAAAACTAACTCAAAATGGCAAAGACTTGGATTTAAAACTTAAAGCTGGGTGGCAGTACCTGGCCACCCGTGTTTCTTACAAGGCAATATATCCTCAAACTATATCAAAATGCCAATGAAACCAATCAAGAAGATGGCTTCTTGACTGATTCTACCTATCAGATCTTCTGGTCAACGGTAGATGCTTGTAACTGGGTCTCCAAAAAGCTAATTTACCATGATCTCCTTCATCACTGAACACTCCAATAATCACTGTCGCTGCTGGCTGCAACAAACTTGCCAGAGGATCTTGAAAAACATGAAGATTTGCCATTGCCACCTCCTATTGAAAGAACAAGGTGTCCTTTTCACCTGCTTCTGATCTCTCTTCAAAATGTACTTCAGTAAAAATCTACTCCTAGTCCCCAAAAAATTCTGAACAAATAGGTGAGCAAATCTCTTCTTGGAAAAACATTTCATCACATGAAATATATGAGGAAGAATCTGAATGGAAATCCTGAATGTTTTGATCTTCTGCGGTGTAAATGTACTGTAGGTTATCTTCATATGATATGATAGCCAGGTTTTCATGTTCCTTATTACATTCATTAATCATAAGAAGAGAAACTTCATATGATTTTTGAAGCGCACAAATGACATTTCTACCATCTACTAAATATTCATCCAAAGGAACCTTTTCACTTACTTGAACGAAGGTATCCTCTTGCTGTTCATAAATTGACTGGATTACCTCCTCATGAAGGCTGTATTCTAATGAACCGAGAACATTTGGATCCATAACTGTGTCTTCTGCATCCCAAATGATTTCAACAGCAAAGTTCTCTTTCATAGGATTTCGTACTAGGTATTATTGGTCATCACAATCTGAATCTGGAACGAAAATAGTTGCCGTGACATTATCATCTTCTGAAATTTGAACTGAACTTACTTGCATGCCGTCCTCTTCTATTTATAGATCTGAACCGACACTTTTTCTTTCATCACCTTCAGCCATATGGAACTCTTTGACATGCTGATTGGTATCCTCTAAAATTTCTGTGTGCTGTTGAAATGGATTTTCATACAGAGCTTCCATGATTTCTTCGTCCGTAAAATTATCATCCTCATAGTATTTTTCAAGGTTCTCAATAAGAGTATAATCATGCTTGCAACAATCCTGAACTAAATTTAATGATGGATAAACTTCTTTATACTTCTCAAAGAATATTGAATGAAAATCCTTTAGGCAATAAATGGAAGCAGGTGGCAAGCTTTCATACCAAGATCGGGTTTCATCTTCCAAGGTAGCCATAAAAATTTTCATCAAACAGTATTCAAGAAAATTGATCTTTAATCTACGCACATGAATGTGAAATCTCACCAGATGAAGAGCAGCGTCATTACCTTCCACATTTATGAACATAGGCAAATTCTTTAACCAATCTACCTTGGGCATTTTATTTGGAAAACCTGGGATGTGATCTCGGCTCATGGGAGCGTATCTTCTTGCAATCCGATCCATCTTAATAAATCTCAAAGATATTGATCCCTCTGTAGTGGAGTCACCATGAAGGACTAATTTCATGGATTCTTCAGTGAATGGAGTCGCCAGGTGAATGATTTCAGCCGTCTTCTTATGTCTGATCGTTGTTCACCATCAACAATTAGCTCTGAACTTGAGATATGTATTGGGGAAAAACAATCTACAAGTAAACCATTTCCTCCCCAGTATGGTCACCATTATGTTAGCGCTCGAATCTGCCTCAGGCTGAAAAAGGCAAAACTCGAGGAAACATCAAACCAAGCTCAGCGTCGTAGATAGCCCTACGAGGACGGGAGAGGGCTCTCTACGGGTCTATCTCGATAAAATGATCAATAGAGTCCGAGATGACTTAAATGATAACTGATTTAGGCTAGTAAAATGAATTTGAAAGAGAGATATTTGATTTAATGACTAAGATGCTGGGCTGCATGGGACAAGGAACAACTTTAACAGAGAAATAGAATCGAAGACACATATTATCTCCTGAGGCAAGATAGGCAAGAGATTTAACATCAAATTTGAAACACTATGGAGTGGGTGAACTGTTAAGAGGTTGACACGGGCATAGAAGATGAATCCTTGTCAAACAGAAGAAAACATTAAATATGAACACTTTCCCAAGGCAGAGCAATAAATTGGATTTTGCCTTTCTCACTTAAAAAGCATTCAGTTGAAAACGATTATGAATGAACTATGAAACAAAAACAAGAGACATATGAAATAGGAGAAGAAACACATGCTAAATTCATACCGCAAGGATCTCATGAAACAGAACTGTACCATTCATTTATTTCTCTGTCAAATCTGTACAATGAAGCGCTGGTATTTTTTTTTTCTCCCACACTTTCCCCAGAAACTCAGAACCCTCTTCAAAAATTTTCTATACAATAAATAGACTCACCCTATCAAAAAATGAATTGATTCAGAATATGGGATGATTTAATCATTACTAACTGAAAATGAAAAGCCATCGATCGCTAAAGGAGCAACATTACATTTTTCTTGGATTTGAAAGAGTGACATCTGTAGGTGTGAATCCCTTGAAATTGTAACTGAAGTCAAAAATAGACCATCGTTTCCTATTTTCGGTTGTGGTAGGTGTTCTTCATTTAATTGGGCATTTGACCTTTCACCTTCTCTTTTTCCGTTTAAAACCAATTTTTGTAATTAGCGATAGATCCATCAAATTGAGTATATCTGGAACCTTGGATTCCTTCATGGCCTCTGTCGAATTTATCAGCAGCCCTCAATAAAGCTATTCTATGGTTCCAAAAGTCCTCATGTTTGATACCTCCATAGATGTAGCTTAGAAGAGCCATGCAAGCTTCCATAGATATGTCTTCAATATTAATTATCGATGATTCTTTCTCTTTGAGATCATGTAAGAACATACTCTCAAAAACAAGGGATCGCGCTGCTAAAACAGCCCGATGTGCTCTAACACTACCATTAGCAGTATTAATAATTACATCCGTGTGAAGACCATCATCCAACATAAGAGAAAGGATTTTTAATGCACCCTTAGTTGCTTGACACTGCATTGCTCCTTCATTGGGCCATATTGAACAAGCTTCTCCACCAATCATGGTAGCAATTTTCAGGTCCAGGAACTCCACATCAATTATAAAACGTCCATGAAAGCTAGAATCTATAGGCCACACAAAATACTCACTATTGCGGAGCAACTTATCATAGACTCGTGATGTCCAAGGTCATCGAAATGTTCCTATATTGAATATGCGAAGCACAAATGTTGCAATTGGTGGTTGTTCTTTAGAAATGCGACCAAGCTCAGGGAAAAAATGAATATATAGATACCTGTTCATCTCAATTGAAAAGTGCCAGTTCCAAATTCCGAATCTCAAGGAATCAGACCTCCGGTAAGAGCAGGAGCCCAAGCTTTCAATCATCCATTGTGCAAGCCTTGCAGTTGTCTCTACCTTTGACTCGGTCATGTTTGTTGCTCTTCTTCAGTTATTTTTTCTTTCTGGCTGATATTTTAGTTGGACCAAAATCTGCAACTTTTGGTGAAAAATCTGCATCAAGTAGGACATTGTGAGGCTTTACGTCGCAATGTAAGATGTGATTATTGCAATCTTCATGTAGGTATGCAATACCGCGAGCTGTACTAATTGCAATTGAATACAACTGTTTCCAATCCAAATTGTCTCTAAGGTTTCCATGGATATACTTGTCCAGGGAACCATTTTTCATGTATTCATACACCAAAGCTCTTTTGGATCTCTGCACACAATAACCCAAGAGGCACACCAGGTTAACATGATATGTCCTTCCCACTGTAGCTACTTCTACTATAAACCGTTGTTCACTCTGTTTCGATTCATCCAAAATCTTGACAGTGATGAGACATCCACTTGGAAGCTTCCCTTTATAAACTGTTCCAAAACTTCCTTGGCCAACCTTCTCTGCCAAATTTTTTTGTGTAAGCTTTAATCTTAGCATAAGAGTATCTAGTGGGCCTTTGTGAGGAATAATAATTTAAGAAATTCTCGATCGGGGGAGATGTATAGTGAAGGTGATCCATAAATGCTTGAACGCTCTGCTCTTGATCAATGCTAGACTTTTTAAAACAAATTTGACAATGGATCATTATCCCGGAAACCAGTACTGCTATGCTAAACACAACACATAGTGGAAAAATTATCTCTGCCATATGTTTTTACGATGTTTTCTTTAGTAATATTCTTCCTTCACGGGTACCATTTGGTTTGGAAGATACCTGGGGTGGAGCACTTGGTTGACTGATACCATTTGCCTCTGCGAAGAGCCAATTTGAATCAATTGCCGGTCCACCATCGTAGCAATACAATCCATATTCCTTCAGGTTGTGCTGACAAATATTCAGCATTTTGGCACTGAAGAAAATCCTAGGGTGTCGACCATGTAATTTGGAATCCACTTTGGAGGATTCCCTCAAAATTTTCATGTGCGTTGAAGTTATAGGTGGTTACATTAGCCGAAACCCATATCGATTGATATGCCGTGCAGTGAAGATACAGATCTGTAGCAGGGTAGAAGTTACAATAACTATGATTAGCTAAGGCTTCACTACAATTGAGCCATGATATTTTCACCTTTTGTAGAATTTCAGTATCATTAACCTCTTGCTTACAAGCAAAAAGTGTTCCCTGTATGTATGCGGGATCAAGAATGAAGAATCCATGCTTCAACAACCAATCGTAATTGGATAACGAATCGCTAGCCCTAAGATCGTGATTTTGTAATGATGCTATGTCTATCTATTTTCGGGACCAACATTGTTATTTTGACGGCGTTCCAATAGCGACTGCGTTCCAGCTGTGTTTGGCATGAAACCATATTCAACATTTCAACTGATCATCTTGAAGCTCTCTGCATAAAACCGGCTTGTAGCAGAAAATTTTGAGTTATTTCGGAAATTTTGAAGAAGAACTGGTGAAAGAGTTCTTTGGAGGTTCTGTGCACCACGCGGCCCATGTGCTTCGCACCATGTGCTCTATGCGCTGCGCACCCAAATCCACACACAGTTTGCCTTAAATGTTGTGTGTGGAGCATGATTGTTCAGAGGCCTTTGTTTCAGCCGGATGTATACCCCAGGAAGTTTGTACACCCCTCCACGCGGGGGGGTGCGGGGGGGGGGACTTGTCCCCCCCGCGGGGGTCCGGGGGGGCCAATCCCCCCCGGCTGGGGGTTCCGGGGGCCAGCAGTCCCCCAGCGGGGGCTCGGGGGTAGCGCCCCCGAAGCTAAAAACAAATTTAAAATTACCTTGTAAAAGTATAGTAATTTCTAGTCAATCTGGGCCATTCATTAGGCAGATGATCTAACGGTAGAACTTATGTTTAGTTTAGGTTTTTTTGCCCTAGAAGGAAACCCCTCTCTTTGTATGAGGGCATTGTATTAGAGGCTGAGATATAGATGTGTATTTCTGTGAGCGAGAAATAGAGAGGTGAGACTGTGAGAGAAAACAGAGGATATTACAACGGATTTGCTGTAGGTTGTGTCTCTTCATTTTGCTGGATAATAGAAAGGAAGGACTGGCTGTTCAGGGTGGACGTAGCCCAAACTGGGTGAACCACGTATATCTATGTCTCTCTTGTTTTGTGTGTTTTCTGTGTTTATATTTCTGTAATATTTTATGTGTTCCATTGCTCCGTAATATATAATTTTCTAACAACTGGTATCAGAGCCGAAGGTCTATTTGGCTGATAAACTCACAGGAAAGAAGGGTTCCTAGTTCGAGTGGGAGCAATGGCGGAAGATGGTAAGTTTAGGGTCGAGAAATTTAACGGCCAAAACTTCTCGCTGTGGAAGATGCGGATGGAAGATTATTTGTATCAGAAAGATCTATACCTACCATTGGGCGGAAAAACAAAGATGCCGACGGGTATGAAAGACGAATAATGGAACCTTCTCGATAGAAAGGCACTCGGAACAATACAGTTGTGCCTTGCTATGTCAGTCGCCTTCAACATTTCGAAGGAAACCATGACAGAGGGTTTGATGCAGACGTTGTCGAAACTATATGAAAAACCCTCGGCCTCAAACAAGGTATTTCTTATGAAATGGTTATTTAATATGAATATGTCGGAAGGTGGATCTGTTGCAAACCATTTAAATGATTTTAATACAGTTACAAGTCAGTTAAGTTCTGTAGGGGTAAACTTTGATGATGAAGTTAGAGCTCTGTTATTCTTGTGCTCATTACCAGAAAGTTGGAATGGTTTGGTAATGGCCATTAGTAACTCCATTTCTGGATCTAGTACTTTAAAGTTTGATGATGTTATCGGTGCTATCCTTAGTGAGGAAATGTGACGGAAAAGCTCCGGTGAGACATCGGGAAATTCTTTGAGTGCAGATTCTAGAGGAAGAAAAATGGAAAGAGGAAAGAGCTCAGGATATCACAGTAAATCAAGGAAAGGAAGATCCAAGTTCAGATCGGGGATAGTGTGCTGGAAATGTGGAAAGAAAGGACACCTAAAGAAAGACTGTAGATCTTGAAAGGGAAAAGAAGGAGATGCACAATAAGAAATCAATCATGAAGCAAATGTGACAGGTGAGGTGTTACAAGATGCTTAGATTCTTTCTTTCGAAAATATTACTGATTCCTGGGTGGTAGATTCAGGGGCTTCATTCCATGCCACACCTGATAAGAAATAATTTCATGACTATGTTCAAGGAGATTTTGGACAAATTCTTCTGGGTGATGATAAACCCTGTAAAATCGTTGGAATGGGTAAGGTTCTTGTAAAATAGCAAAATGGAAACCAGTGGTTATTAAAGGAGGTAAGGCATGTTCCAGATCTAAAGAAAAATCTAATTTCAACAGGGCAGTTAGGCAGTGAAGGTTGTGTGACAACTTTCACAAATAAAGCTTGGAAGGTCACCAAAGGAGCCCTGGTAATAGAAAAATGCGAAAAGGTTGGTACATTGTATTTATGCAATGGTATTTCTAACTCTGTTAATGCTTTAACTTCCAAAGGAGCAGATGCAGCATTATGGCATCATAGGCTCGGACACATGAGTGAAAAGGGGATGAAGATTCTTCACTCAGGGAATTTGTTGCCGGGTTTGAAGAATGTTGATTTGGACTTCTGTGAGAATTGCATTTATGGAAAACAGAAGAGAGTCAGATTTCTCAGAGTTGGGAAAGAAAAGAAGAATGAAAAAATAGAGCTTGTGCATACATATGTATGGGGACCTGCTCAGGTATCATCTCTCGGTGGCTCTTGTTATTATGTTACTTTTATTGATGATACAACTAGAAAAACTTGGATCTATTGTATTAAGAATAAATCTGATGTATTTGATACTTTCAAGAAATGGAAAGCTTTGGTTGAGATTGAAACAGGAAAGAAATTGAAGTGTCTTAGATCAGACAATGGAGTTGAATATTGCAGCAAAGAGTTTGATAGGTACTGTTCAGAGCATGGAATTCGCAGAGAGAAGACAGTTCCAAGAACACCACAAGAAAATGGTGTGTCAGAAAGGATGAACAGAACAATCATGGAGCGTGCAAGGTGCATGAGATTGCATGCAGGATTGCCTTTACAGTTTTGGGCAGATGCTGTAGATGCTGCTGTTTATCTAATAAACAGAGGGCCTTCAAGTTCCTTGGATGGTGGTGTTCCGGAGTAAGCATGGATAGGTAAAAAGGTAAACTACTCCTTTTTAAAGCCTTTTGGTTGTGAGGCCTTTGTCCATATTGATAAAGAAAATAGAACAAAGCTTGAGGCAAAGTCAAAGAAATGTACCTTTATTGGATATGGTGTTAATGATTTTTTTTATCGCTTATATGATTACGAAAATCACAAAATCATTAGGAGCAGAGATGTAATATTCAATGAAAAGGTCTTGTATAAGAATCAGTTGCAAGAAAAGAAACAGGAAAAGGAAAACAAGGAATACGCAGTTCTTGATGAAATCACTGAAAAATCAAAGGCGCCTAAAAATAATACTAATCAACAACCACAACAACAGCAACCACCACAACAACAACAGGCACCCCAAACACCTGAAAGTGGTGTTAGAAGATCTACCAGGATAAGTAGATCCCCTGAACGATACTCTCCTTCATTATATTATTTATTGTTGACTGATTCTGGTGAACTCGAATGTTATGAAGAAGCAATGTAGGTTGAAAGCAGGAAGAACTGGGAGGTAGCCATGGAAGAAGAGATGGACTCCTTAATGCATAACCAGACTTGGGATTTAGTCAGGTTGCCTGCAGGAAAAGCTACATTGAAGAATAAATGGGTTTATAGGCTGAAGGAAGAAGATGGAGGAAAGCAGAGGTACAAAGCTAGACTTGTGGTGAAGGGGTTTGCACAGAAGAAAGGTATTGATTTTGATGAAATATTTTCTCCTGTTGTTAAAATGACTTCAATCAGAACTATTTTAAGTCTTGTAGCAGTTGAAGATTTGCATCTTGAGCAGTTAGATGTAAAGACAACCTTTCTCCATGGGGATTTGGAGGAAGAGATATATATGCAGCAGCCACAAGGATATGAGGTGAAAGGGAAGGAGAAACTAGTGTGCAGGTTGAAGAAGAGCTTGTATGGCTTAAAATAGGCTCCAAGGCAGTGGTATCTAAAATTTGACAAGTTTATGTCTGAACAAGGTTATACTAGATGTCACTCTGATCATTGTGTTTATCTGAAAAAGAAAAATGATGGTAGCTACATTATATTGTTATTGTATGTGGATGACATGCTTGTTGCAGGACCTAACATGCAGGAAATAAATGTACTCAAAATAAAATTGGAAAATTCATTTGCAATGAAGGATTTGGGAGCTGCAAAACAAATCCTTGGTATGAGAATCACTAGAGACAGGAAAAATCGCAAATTAACATTGTCTCAGAATGAGTACATACAAAAGGTGTTGAAAAGATTTAATATGCACAATGCAAAACCAGTTAGTACACCTTTTGCTAGCCATTTCAAACTTAGCAAGGAAATGTGCCCAAAGACCCAAGAAGACATGGATTATATGTCTAAAGTTCCATATGCATCAGTAGTTGGAAGCTTAATGTATGCAATGGTCTGCATAAGTCCTGATATTGCACATGCAGTGGGAGTTGTAAGCAGGTACATGAATAATCCAGGAAAGGAACATTGGATGGCAGTGAAATGGATTCTCAGATATTTGAAAGGTACCACAAATAAAGCATTATGCTTTGGTGGTTCAAACATCTCCCTACAAGGATATGTTGATGCAGATATGGCAGGTGACGAAGATAACAGGAGGAGCACTGTAGGATATGTATTTACTGTTGGAGGAACAGCTATTAGTTGGGTTTCAAAACTCCAAAGTGTTGTTTCAATTTCAACAACAGAAGCAAAGTATGTTGCTGCTACAGAGGCTAGTAAAGAAATGATTTGGTTACAAAGGTTTATGGGTGAATTGGGTAAGGAGCATGATATGGGCACATTATACAGTGATAGCCAAAGTTCCATTCATCTTGCAAAGAACTCAGCATTTCATTCCAGGACTAAACACATACAGCTCAAGTACCATTTCATACGATCAGTGTTGGAAGATGGAGAGTTGAAGCTGGAAAAGATACACACTAGCCAGAATCCTGCAAATATGCTAACAAAAGTTGTAACCAGGGAGAAACTGAGAATATGCTCAGTTTCAATTGGTCTTCAAGGATGATGATGAATATGAGAAATAGCCAGGTCCAAAGAGGAGTCATTTTCCAGCAAATGAAGTAGTGGTGGAGTTTCTACAATCATTCTCCAAGTGGGAGATTGTTGTGTGTGGAGCATGATTGTTCAGAGGTCTTTGTTTCAACCGGATGTATACCCCAGGAAGTTTGTACACCCCTCCACGCGGGGGGGGGGGACTTGTCCCCCCTGCGAGTGTCTGGGGGGGCCGATCCCCCCCGGCTGGGGGGTCCGGGGGCCAGCGGTCCCCCGGCGGGGGCTCGGGGGCACTGCCCCCGAAGCTAAAAACAAATGTAAAATTGCCTTGTAAAAGTATAGTAATTTCTAGTCAATCTGGGCCGTTCATTAGGCAGATGATCTGACGGTAGAACTTATGTTTAGTTTAGGGTTTTTTGCCCTAGAAGGCAACCCCTCTCTTTGTATGAGGGCATTGTATTAGAGGCTGAGATATAGATGTGTATTTCTGTGAGCGAGAAATAGAGAGGTGAGACTGTGAGAGAAAACATAGGATATTACAGTGGATTTGTTGTAGTTTGTGTCTCTTCATTTTGCTGGATAATAGAAAGGAAGGAATGGCTGTTCAGGGTGGACGTAGCCCAAACTGGGTGAACCACGTATATCTGTGTCTCTCTTGTTTTGTGCGTTTTCTGTGTTTATATTTCTGCAATATTTTATGGGTTCCATTGCTCCGTAATATATAATTTTCTAACATTAAATTTTGTTTGAGTTGCTCTCTTGTCATTAGCATGCAAAATGAGATCCTCATACCTTGCCTTAAAATCCTTTTTATCTTCAAGAAGTTTTGGATAACAAAAGTCAAATAAAGCCCACATTTGCTTTAGGTTTTTTATCCCTTCTAATTGCTTTCCAATTATTTCGAACAACATCATATGTTGTTAGAAGTATACCTCCAGTCTGAAGAACATGTTGAAGAGCATACTCACGTGTGCTTCCTGGACTCCCAGAAAAATCCCTAACTTTTCTTGAGAGGCCAACAATAGATAACTCTTTCATCCAATTAGGAAGGACAGTTTTTGGTGCTACAATCAATGCACGCTTGATAAGGCATGAGGTAAAAAGTCCTGCCAAGAAAGAAGATAAGTACATTTTTTTTCCCAGCCCCATGTCATCACCTAAAATGCTTCCTCTGGATTTATAGTGAAGATCCCAGAGCCATTTGATACCTTCACGTTGATGTGGGTACAAAGTGGTTGCTATTTTGCCAGGAAGTCTATACGTTTGTTTGCCTTGTGTGAATGTAATTGCTTTTGATTCTTCTAAAGCGACCTCTTCCACTAAGCTGCTACTCACATCTTCATATTCATACAAATTTTGTGCATAATTTTCCTTAGTAGTAAGAGCATGCTTTTTCAATTGCACTTTTACTGATTCTGCAGAATCTAATGAACTATTCTCATCTTCAGAAAACCCAGAATTATCTTTATCCATAGAAGAAGAAATCGAAAAGTAATAGCTTGATTGTGATCCCTGTTATCATTTCCAGTATGCAATTCAGTGCACCTTGAAGATTCAGCAGAATTCTCTTCGCCATCGCCAACCTTAACAGACGTTGAAGACAGAGCAGACAAAGCACTCTCAAATTCTGGAGCATCCGAGCTGTGGACTAGGGTATCAATTCCATCCTCACGATCCTCGACATGCCCTGTATATTCCTCATCACCTGTTGATTCTTCATCACATATATTGTTTGAACCATCCTTGAAATAATTCAAAGCATCTAAAATCCTGTTTTTGAGAGTTTTTCGCGGCTCTGCATTATCTAACTCTGTAGTTATGGAGTGTTCTACACGTTTGGAACTTTTGATGCTTAGAGAACCAAGCCTTGAATTTATTTCATCCAAATCATTTTTAGAAGATATCTTATCCTGTCTCTGTTTAATGCTAAACCCTTGGCATCGCGCATTGCTTCATTCAGAGTAACCAGCATCATCTTTTTCACTAGTTGTCGATTCATTAGACACCAAATAATGAGAACTCAAAGTAATATCATCATTAGAAGCTTTACACAGTCTTCGTCTTCCAGCTACTCTGACTTTACCTGTGTTCTTCCCGCAACAAGAAAATTGGATTTGTTTTTCAAAATTGGTGTGATATCCTGCTTGGATTATCCAACATTATTTGATGAAGTTTCCTTGGTGAATTTGATTTTGACAGAGGATTGATGAGACTGAGTCTAACAAGCATGATACAGGAGGTCCTTCACATCAGTTTGAGCATAAGGTGGAGAGTCCTTCACATCAGATTGAGAGCCATGAGACTGCCACCATGCCAGTTTTCATCACATATCAGAGAGGCTATCCGAAAGGCACCAGACTGTTGTTTGCAGCAGCAAAGCGAGTGTTATCTCCACCCGGGGTGTAAGGGGCCTCGCTTCTACCATCAGCATCACAGGAGCAGGGTAAGGGCAAGGAGCCAGTGTAGGAAGAAGGGCCATTAGGTGAGAAAGAGACCAAGTTTGTTCTCCAGGATGATGAGGATAGATGCAAAACCTACAAATGCTGAGCTGGGAGAGATCATTCAAGAGCAGCAGGCTGTGATTGAGAAACTAGCCCTGGGCTTAGATAGGGCCAAGTGGGACGTGCAGTATCTGGAGCAGAGGAACAAGCAACTTGAGGATCGGCTAGCTGAGATAGAGTTGCAAATGATCAAGGAAAACCAGCGACCGTAGCACAAGGCATACCTATGGAGCAAAGGGACGAAGACCGGGAGTATGTGCTAGAGAAAGTGAACATTCACTTGGAGCACCAGTTGGAAAAAGCAAACAGGGAGAAAGACATGCTGAGGTGCATGACCCATCACTACCAGGCATGCAACATGAGTTCCAAAGCAAGAATTAGGAGCCGAAAGGCAAAATTGAGAAAAGCAAGAAAAGAGGCAAAAGAGGCAAAGGAGAAAGATCGGCTTCAAATTTTGGCTGAGGCTTACTTGGCACAGCAAAGCACTTCATAGGGAACCTCCAGCCCAAATTCCAAAAAATTTGGGCAAATTTTGGTCACAGGCAAAATTTTTGGGCACAAAACAGGAAATTTCTCCCTATGCGCCGCGCCATTGGCGCGACGCTAAAATTCTAGTTCTCCAATGGAGAAACTGCTTGCATATTCATATTCAGCATCAAAAAATATGGCAACTGATGTTCGAGCAAGAAATTTTGACAAGTTTTGGGTCTCCTAAAGGTCAAAAAACACCCAAAAATGGCCTCTCTGCCACTTTTTGGACACACAGAAAGCAGCCTTGGGAGAAAGAATTTTTGGAGGGGAAAATGAGCTTCAAATTTAGAAATTCTAGTTGGGTTAGAAAGTAGATAGGACAGGTTTTCCAACACGCCTACTTGGGCACATTTTGGACACCCTCAAGTGCCCCAAAACAGGCTCCAAAGTGGCGCGACGCACAGGGAATTTGGCGCGGCGCACAGGGGAAAAAACTGCTAAATTGCTCTCGTTTCGTGAAATTTCGGGTCGCGACTTCTCCAAGTGGGCCTGGTCATCTACTCTTCATCTTTTTGGCACCAAAGGCGGCTTTTAAAGAGTTTTCTCTCCAGGTGGGCATCTATCCAAGTGGTAAAAGAATGCAAAGGGTCACCCCAGCCAAATGTCATGCTTGAGAGCGCTGCGCCTGTAGCTAATGATTGGCTCTCCATCTCCTTTTCAAAATTATTTGAGTAACTTCCCGACCCCTAGGCATTCCATCTCTTCTCTACACTTTCTATTATATGCAAGTTATTTGCAAAGGGTTGGCTGGCTTGTAACTTCTGGGAGACTGTGGGAAAGAAACTCTATTTCTGCGCTGTGTATTTTTGACAGAAAGTTAATGAAAGGCAGCGGCTCTGTTTCATGAGATTCTTGTGGTTGTGAGTGTGGCAAATGTGTCCTTATGTTCCATATGTATCTTGTTATGTTTCATAATTCATTTCATGTTTCATTTCAGTGAAATTTTCTAAGTGAGATTAAGTAGAATTCAATTTGTATTGCTCTGCCTGTGGGAAAATTTCATGTGCAGTGTTATTCTTCTGTTGAAAAGGACTCATGCGACCATGACCTTTTCACTATATTCACCAATATTTCCATTCCGCGTCACCTTAAGTTTAAATTGTTGCGCTTCCTGCCTACCTTGCCTCACGGAATAATCTGTGCCTTCATTCTCGATTCTCTGTTCTTTGCTAAGCACTAGTCCCATATACATCCCAGAAGCTTGTTCACTTCATAAAATCTTTTAAAAAATCCATTTTCACTTACTAGCCTAAGGTAAATATTGCATAGTAAGTCATCTCAGACCATCTTCGATCATCTATTCACTGAGCGTGACTTGGAGAGAGCCCTCTCCTACTCTGGTAGGGCTAGCTACCAGACTGAGCGTGGTTTGTGGTTACCCTAATTTTTGCCTTCCTTTAGCCTAAGGCAGATTTAGGTGCTAACAGGTCCAACTGGCTAGTGAAGGAAAAGCATGCAACTGGTCTGACATGTTGGCTCACAGGCTGAAGGAACAGGTATAAAGAGCTTGACAACCACCCAAAGGTTAGCAAGAAGAAATATACATGTTTGATTACATCTTGGATGCAATCTGTTACCATTAAGAGTTCTTGGGCTTGAAGTGGGCATGGACAGTGATGGAGATCTCTTTGAACACTTATTGTAAAATGTTGTTTGAATGCAGCTTCAGAGGAGTTATCATACAACTGTTAGATCATTTTTCCACCTCGGTGTACATGATGATATTTGAGCAAGATCCAGAGCTCTATATATAGGAGTTTTGGAGAAAGGATGAGTCAGCTTGAAGCTGGCATGAAGCTGACTAGTGTCCTCTCCCACTTCAGTTATTCTTCAGTTCTTGAGTCCACTTGGAGGTTCTTGCTTCCACTTGGAGATCTAGACCCTCTTACTCATCACCAGTCGAATTCTCTGATCCAAGTGTCATTTTGGAAGCTTCCTCGGAATTGACACCTTGAGGAATGACTGTGCCACTTGGCCAAACTCACCCAGCGCAGGTAGCCTTCTTTGCAGTTGACATTCAGCGCAGGTACACAGTGGAGCAGTTGACATTCAGCGCAGATGCTCAGTGGAGAAGTTGACATGATCCAGAATTAGTTTGTTTTTTAGTGTTTTCAGGTGGAGAACTGATATTCAGTGCTGTGGTTTGCTGACCTTGTTCCTCTAGGGGTAGGAAAAACATGTTTAGGGACTTTGGATCCCTTAGATTATTGACATTTCATGCTTCATGCTATAAGGCACAAAAATGTCTATAACACCACCTTGCATGTCGAAGGAAACAATGGAGGCACTGATCGACATAGCAGATTCGTATGCCTCACCGTCTGAGACCTTCATACAGATGTACAACATGGAGAAGCCTCTGCATGTTTTTCCGAAGTTTTCCATGGACAAACACATCATGCAAGAAGTATCATATCACATCTTGGCAGGATTGTCAGCTAGACTGCATTGGAGGAAGAAGGCATTTTGGCCTGCTCTTTTGTTGCGGATCGGGTTATACGAGATATTGAATTTTAAGCATGCGGATGTTGAAGCAGTGGAGATCAAGAAATATCCTTTCGATGCCCAAAGATACAATCCGTATGACCCACATCATTTTGTAAAATATCACTGTGCGAGAGTACAGTTTCAGTGGATCCATGGGGCATGTCATTGGGTGGAGGAAGACCCATGGAGATATTGTTATAGTTTCTCTAGGCCCAATGAACTGGTCAGCATTACTGTGGAATGGTTAGCAAAGAAGCGTGAAGCAGCATCCAAGAGAACACCAGCAACAACAACAATAGAGGTAAACATACTAGTGTGTGAAAAAGGCAAGAGGAAGATTGTAGACAACACCGAGGAGGAACAAAGCTGCAAGTTACGAGAAGACCCACTTGTGTAGAAATCATCTTTGGAAATAGAGGCGAAGAGGCAACAATGTGACAAGAGGAACGCACAAAGGTAGAGAGAAAAATGGAGAATAGAGGAAACAGAAGAGTTGCATGAGTTGAAGGAGCAACTCTGGAAGGAACAGGAGCTGCACATACAAGAGAAGGAATCATAACAAGAAAAGGTACAGCAGGGGGTGTAACATGTACATACAGATGAAATTATGCCCATATAGGTAGTCGACTCATCTGGATAGGTGGCTCCAAGCAGATAGGGTGAGAAATCGTAGGAGCATGACCTTTCTCAAGAGATTGAACAAGAACTTGAATAGATGGACACAGACATGGAGAAACAGGAGTTAGAGCAAGACACCAAACTCATGCCTCACCACCAAGAGGTCAACCCACCAGCTTCACCAGATCTAGAGGTGGAACAAGTCCCAAGCAACCAAGGAGACACTGAAATCCTTGGGGACACTCCAGAAGGAGAGATGCACAACATCTCATTTGACGAGTCACAACATAGAGTTGTGCAATCTCGCAGAGTGTCTACTCCAAATGATCACACATCTCCTGCACAATTTGAGGAATGAGTGATCATGTTTGACATGCGCAAGCATCCAACAACATTGGCTGATGCTACCAGAGCGTATGCCAAAGACACTAGCTTGAGTGTTCGCTTGTTGATAATTGAGAACGAGCGAATGGCTAAGGAGATACAGAAAACCAAGCAAGGAGTAGAACTAGTTACAACATCTGTCATAGTGGAGTTGAAGAAGGCAATACTGGATGAAGTATTTTCCCTTGACACAATCCTGCAGGCGTTTATTCCAAGTTTGGCATTGTGCATAAGGAAGTTGTCCATCTCAACGGTTGGCAGCAACTATGTGTTAAGAGGGCACATATCTTGTCAAACGTGCATACTTATGTTGAATACATGAAAACATTGACAACGAGATACAAGGGAGCTCCATTACACTTGCCCAAGATGATGAAACCCAGAGCAGTCTAGCTGAAGGCACGTGTCCAGAGTCAGATCCGAACTATGAGGACCTCTTGCAACTCATCACTAGCCTACAGGCTATTAGAAAATTATATATTACGGAGCAATGGAACACATAAAATATTGAAAAAATATAAACATAGAAAACGCATAAAACGAGAGTGACACAAATATACGTGGTTCACCCAGTTTGGGCTACATCCACCCTGAATAGGTAGTCCTTCCTTTCTATTATCCAGCAAAATGAAGAGACACAACCTACAACAGATCCGCTATAATATCCTCTGTTTGCTCTCATAGTCTCACCTCTCTGTTTGTCACTCACAGAATACACATCTATTACACAGCCTCAAATACAATTCCCTCATACAAAGAGAGGGGTTTCCTTATAGGGAAAAAACCCTAAACTAAACATAAGTTTTACCGTCAAATCATCTGCCTAATGAATGACCCATATTGACCAGAAATTACTATACTTTTACAAGGAAATTTTACATCTCTTTCCATCTTCGGGGGCGCTACCCCCAATCCCCCGTTGGGGGACCGCTAGCCCTTGGACTCCCCAATCGGGGGGTGGATCGGCCCCGCCGCATGGAGGGGTGTACAAACTTCCTAGGGTATACATCTAGCTGAAACAAAGACCTCTGAACAATCATGCTCCACACACAACAACATCCCACTTGGAGAATGATTGTAGCAACTCCACCACTACTTCATTTGTTGGACAATGACTCCTCTTTAGACCTGGCTGTTTCTCATATTCATCGTCATCCTTGAAGACCAATTGAAACTGAGCATGTTCTCATTTTCTCCCTGGTTACAACTTTTGTTAGCATATCTGCAGGATTCTGGCTAGTGTGTATCTTTTCCAGCTTCAACTCTCCATCTTCCAACACTGATTGTATGAAATGGTACTTGAGATGTATGTGTTTAGTCTTGGAATGAAATGTTGAGTTCTTTACAAGATGAATGGCACTTTGGCTATCGCTGTATAATGTGCCCATGTCATGCTCCTTACCCAATTCACCCATAAACCTTTGTAACCAAATCATTTCTTTACTAGCCTCTATAGCAGCAACATACTCCACTTCTGTTGTTGAAAGTGCAAAAATACTTTGGATATTGGAAACCCAACTGACAGCTATTCCACCAATAGTAAATACATATCCTTAGTTCTCCTCTTGTTATCTCTGTCACCTACCATATCTACATCAACATATCCCTGTAGGGAAATGTTTGAACCACCAAAGCATAATGGTTGATTTGTGGTGCCTTTCAAATATCTGAGAATCCATTTCACTGCCATCCAACATTCCTTTACTGGCTTGTTCATGTCCCTACTTACAACTCCCACTGCATGTGCAATATCAGGCCTTGTGTAGACCATTGCATACATTAAGCTTCCAACTGTTGATGCATATGGAAATTTAGACATATAATCCATGTCTTCTTGGGCCTTTGGGCACATTTCCTTACTAAGTTTGAAATGTTTAGCAAGAGGTGTACTAACTGGTTTTGCATTGTGCATGTTAAATATTTTCAACACCTTTTGTATGTACTCATTCTGAGACAATGTTAATTTGCGATTTTTCCTGTCTCTAGTTATTCTCATACCAAAGATTTGTTTTGCAGCTCCAAAATCCCTCATTGAAAATGAATTTTCCAATTTTCTTTTGAGCACATTTATTTCCTGCATGTTAGATCCTACAACAAGCATGTCATCTACATACAATAACAATATAATATAGCTTCCATCATTTTTATTTTTCAGATAAACACAATGATCAGAGTGACATCTAGTATAACCTTGTTCAGACATAAAATTGTCAAATTTTAGATACCACTGCCTTAGAGCTTGTTTTAAGCCATCCAAGCTCTCCTTCAACCTGCACACTATTTTCTCCTTCCCTTTCACTTCATATCCTTGTGGCTGCTGCATATATATCTCTTCCTCCAAATCCCCATGGAGAAAGGTTGTCTTTACATCTAACTACTCAAGATGCAAATCTTCAACTGCCACTAGACTTAAAATAGTTCTGATTGAAGTCATTTTAACAATAAGAGAAAATATTTCATCAAAATCAATACCTTTTTTCTGTGCAAACCCCTTCACCACAAGTCTAGCTTTGTACCTTTGTTTTCCTCCATCTTCTTCCTTCAGCCTATAAACCCATTTATTCTGCAATGTAGTTTTACCTGCAGTCAACCTGACTAAGTCCCAAGTTTGGTTATGCATTAAGGAGTCCATCTCTTCTTCCATAGCTACCTCCCACTTCTTCCTGCTTTCAACCTGCATTTCTTCTTCATAACATTCGGGTTCACCAGAATTAGTCAACAATAAATAATATAATGAAGGAGAGTATCATTCAGGGGGTCTACTTATCTTGGTAGATCTTCTAACACCACTTTTAGGTGTTTGGGGTGCCTGTTGCTGTTGTGGTGGTTGTTGTTGTTGTGGTTGTTGATTATTATTATTTTCAAGCACCTTTACTTTTTCAGTGATTTCATCAAGAACTGCGTATTCCTTGTTTTCTTTTTCCTGTTTCTTTTCCTACAATTGATTCTTATACAAGACCTTTTCATTGAATATTACATCTCTGCTCCTAATGATTTTGTGATTTTCATAATCATATAAGCGATAACCAAAATCATTAACACCATATCCAATAAAGGTACATTTCTTTGACTTTGCCTCAAGCTTTGTTCTATTCTATTTATCAATATGGACAAAGGCCTCACAACCAAAAGGCTTTAAAAAAGAGCAGTTTACCTTTTTACCTATCCATGCTTCCTCTGGAACACCACCATCGAAGGAACTTGAAGGTCCTTTGTTTATTAGATAAACAACAGTCTCTACAGCATCTGCCAAAAACTGTAATGGCAATCCTGCATGCAATCTCATGCACCTTACATGCTCCATGATTGTTCTGTTCATCCTTTCTGACACACCATTTTCTTGTGGTGTTCTTGGAACTGTCTTCTCTCTGCGAATTCCATGCTCTGAACAGTACCTATCAAACTCTTTGCTGCAATATTCACCTCCATTGTCTGATCTATGCACTTCAATTTCTTTCCTATCTCAATCTCAACCAAAGCTTTCCATTTCTTGAAAGTATCAAATACATCAGATTTATTCTTAATACAATAGATCCAAATTTTTCTAGTTGCATCATCAATAAAAGTAACATAATAACGAGAGCCACCGAGAGATGATACCTGAGCAAGTCCCCATACATCTATATTCACAAGCTCTAATTTTTCATTCTTCTTTTCTTTCCCAACTTTGAGAAATCTGACTCTCTTCTGTTTTCCATAAATGCAATTCTCATAGAAGTCCAAATCAACATTCTTCAAACTCGGAAACAAATTCCTTGAGTGAAGAATCTTCATCCCCTTTTCATTCATGTGTCCGAGCCTATGATTCCATAATACTGCATCTGCTCCTTTGGAAGTTAAAGCATTAACAGAGTTAGAAATACCATTGCATAAATACAATGTACCAACCTTTTCACCTTTTGCTATTACCAGGGCTCCTTTGGTGACCTTCCAAGCTTTATTTGTGAAAGTTGTCACACAACCTTCACCACCTAACTGCCTTGTTCAAATCAGATTTTTCTTTAGATTTGGAACATGCCTTACCCCCTTTAGTAGCCATTGGTTTCCATTCTGCTTTTTTACAAGAACCTTACCCATTCCAATAATTTTATAGGGTTTATCATCACCCAAACGAGCTTGTCCAAAATATCCTTGAACATAGTCATGAAAGTATTTCTTATCAGGTGTGGCATGGAATGAGGCCCCTGAATCTACCACCCACGAATCAATAATGTTTTCAAAAGAAAGAATCAAAGCATCTTGTAACACCTCACCTGTCGCATTTGCTTCATGATTGTTTTCTTGCTGTGAATCTCCTTCTTTTCCCTTTCGAGATCTACAGTCTTTCTTTAGGTGTCCTTTCTTTCCACATTTCCAGCACACTATCCCTGATCTAGACTTGGATCTGCCTTTCCTTGATTTACTGCGATATCCTGAGCTCTTTCCTCTTTCCATTTTTCTTCCCTTAGACTCTACACTCAAAGCATTTCCTGATGTCTCACCGGAGCTTTTCCATCGCATTTCCTAGCTAAGGATAACACCAACAACATCATCAAACTTTAAAGTACTAGATCCAGACACAGAGTTACTAATGGCCATTACTAGACCATTCCAACTTTTTGGCAATGAGCACAAGAATAACAGAGCTCTAACTTCATCATCAAAGTTTACCCCTATAGAACATAACTAACTTGTATTAGTAATAAAATCATTTAAATGATCTACAACAGATCCACCTTCCGACTTTTTCATATTAAAACCGTTTCATAAGAAATACCTTGTTTCAGGTCGAGGGTTTTTCATATAGTTTCTCCAACGCCTTAATCAAACCCTATGTCGTTGTTTCCTTCGAAATGTTGAAGGCGACCAACACTGCAAGGCACAACCGTATTGTTCCGAGTGCCTTTCTATCGATAAGGTTCCATTATTCACCTTTCATACCCATCGGCATCTTTGCTTTTCCACCCAATGGTAGGTATAGATCTTTTTGATACAGATAATCTTCCATCTGCATCTTCCACAGTGAGAAGTATTGGCCATTAAATTTCTCGACCCTAAACTTACCATCTTCCGCCATTTCTCCCACTTGAACGAGGAACCCTTCTTTCCTGTGAGTTTATTAGCCAAATAGACCTTCGGCTTTGATACCAGCTGTTAGAAAATTATATATTACGGAGCAATGGAACAAATAAAATATTGAGGAAATATAAACACAGGAAACGCATAAAACAAGAGAGACACAAATATACGTGGTTCACCTAGTTTGGGCTATGTCCACCCCGAACAGCCAGTCCTTCCTTTCTATTATCCAACAAAATGAAGAGACGCAACCTACAACAGATCCACTATAATATCCTCTGTTTTCTCTCACAGTCTCACCTCTCTGTTTGTCACTCATTGAATACACATCTACTACAAAGCTTCAAATACAATGTCCTCATACAAAGAGAGGGGTTGCCTTCTAGGGCAAAAAACCCTAAAATAAACATAAGTTCTACAGTTAGATCATCTGCCTAATGAATGACCCAGATTGACTAGAAATTACTATATTTTACAAGGCAATTTTACATCTGTTTTTAGCTTCGGGGGTGCTACCCCTGAGCCCCCGCTGGGGGACCGCTAGCCCCAGGACCCCCCAGTCAGGGGAGATCGGGTCCCCTGGACCCCCGCGGGGGGGACAAGTCCCCCCCACATTACCCCCCCGCGTGGAGGGGTGTACAAACTTCCTAGGGTATACATCTGGCTGAAACAAAGACCTCTGAACAATCATGCTCTACACACAACACATGCTTCGCTTGCACGGGTATTTAGGAGTATGGATGTTGTTTTGTGTGCACATATGATCCCATCTATTGGGACACTCACCCAGGCAAAGACAAATGCATAAGTCCGTGTTACACAAAAATATTGTCACCATGATTATTTCTAGTCAGTATGGGTCTATCATCACTTGTACTATCCTCCTAAGCAAGTCTCAGACCTCATCTCTTCAAGTCAAGCTTTGAAAATGGGAGAAAGACATTGAAAATCAATGAAACTCTGGTTCCACACTTTCTCTCACTATTACCTGCGGTCCCGCACCTTCTATTTACAAAAACTGCGGACCTGCCCACTCTGTCCCTAAAGGTGTGGGAGCGGACCCCTGTGAAAGTCAAAAGGCACAAGTTTTATCTTAAAAAACTCACTTCGGGTTAATTCTAGAGGATTCTAGAAGGAATTTTGACATGGATTGTTCGCTCTGAGGTGGTTCATGCATCCCAAAAGAGAAGGAGCTAATCCCTTGATGAAAGGAGCTATCCCTGTGAAGGAGGGCGTTATCCCTTTGAAGGAGGACCTAGTAACCCCCTTCCATTGCACTATAAATTCAGGCATTGGGCTGGTTGCTGGGGAGGTTAGAAGCTGAACATTTTCTAGGGTAAATGTTGGTGAAATCAAGACTTCCTAGTTGAGCTTAAGAGGAGAGATCACATACCTTTTTGGCTTCATTGGGGAGTGAGTGAAACTTGTCAAAGTAGAGGAGACTTCTTGCTGGACCCTAGGAGGAGCTTGTACAGCGTCAAGGCACAGGTTGTAAAGTTCTTCTTCTTTTGAATTAATACAATCAAACTCACTTTTCTCAACAAGTATCTCATGTTATTTGTTTCATGGACTCCTTGACTTTCATGTTAAATATGTTTTATGATATTGGATTTTCAGGTGCTATTTAATTTGTTTACCTTGTTTGTGTTTGCAGATTCGAGGCAAAGGAGCTCATTTGGATCGAAGGAGCGAGGGCATCCACAAACTTGCCTTGGACCTAAGGTAGGCCCTAAAAACACTTGTTTGCCATTATTTATAAAAGCATATTTAGAGAAAGATAGTGTCTGGTTGGTTTGCTTGTCATTAGGTCTTCTTTAGATTCTAGGAAGGTCTATCTTGTCTGCAAGATCGACTTATTCCGTGTGACAAAATGGCGACTCCACTGGGGAATTGATTGTTTTCCTTGTTTTTACTTTGACTTGAGAAACTATATTTTTGTTTCTGTTTTTGGCTTGTTGTGTGTAAAATTGGGTAGAGTTTGTAGATCCAGGGTTATTTTTCGTTTTTCATAGCTTTGGGAGAGGACCGCACCCTAGCCTTTTGACACAGTGCATACCTGTCCGCACCTTTGCTTTTAGCACAGAGCGGGACCGCACCTGTGTCAACTGTGGGCCTGCGGACCTTGTCAAAATTTTGAAAAACCTAAGATTTCCTCTATTAGTCAGCTTAGTTTTTGTTTAGAAATTGTTATCCACTGCCCAGACCTGCATATAACTTGTCAGAAGCTCTCCTTAGGTTGATTTCATTAGTGTTAGGGTTGTAGGTGAAATTCCTAGGAGTTTTGCTTGTTGGGTTTGTTTTTCATTTTGGTCGTGTAGTGGCTCTGAGCTTAGAAGCTGTAGGGACTTCAGATCACCTTAGTGTCTACCAGCCTTCTTATGAGTCTGACCATTTATGAAATCTCCCCTTGTTGAGGAATCCGCTTTGAGTTTTCTCTTTACGAAACTTCGAAAAGCTTGTGTTTAAAAGTTTGGATTTTCATTTTCAAAAAGAAAAAAAAATTGGTTGTTCTTGACTGATTTGTGATTCTGCATAAATTGGTCCTTAGCTCACATCGAGCTAAGTAAAACATCCTTAAAAAAGACATCTAGTAGGCTTTGATTTCAAATAGGTTTTTATAATTTATAGATCTCAAAGTTAGTCATTTCCATAGTTTTGAGTGTTTTATAAAAAAAAATAAAAAATCTCTTTTGGAAAAAGGTTTGTTTTTTGTAGTGGTTGAGTGCTTTGAAACGAAAAAGGGAATTTTTTGTGAAATAACTAGTTGTCTCATTTTGAGTGCATTGGAAAAGGCAAAAGCTCTTCTTTTAATTTGTTTCTTAAGAAGGATTTGTGTTTACAAAGTATTTGCATTCTCAAACTCTTTCTTAGTTTAGAAGTTCATCGAAGAGAAAAAGATTGTTTAAATCATCTTAGGTGCATTTTTAATGATTTTGAGTCGAGTCTTCATACCACGAGTTTCATCTCTGCACCTTTTGACTTAAACAAAAACCAATAAAAAATAAGGCTTAAAGTAAAATTCATCTAGTAACATTTTTATTTCTAGGACTCCGATACACCAACTTAGCTTAGGCTAGTGTCTTGGAGTAGGAGAGTAATTAACTCTCCAAGACAGTAAAAACAAACAAGTAGCTGTATCTTGTGGTAGGGAAGAAATCCAATTGTTGCATTTATGCTCTGGGAAAGCTCCTCTTAAAGGAGAAGCACGAGATCGTGTCCGAACCAGTGTGGGAATCAATCCTTCCTCATTGGGAATGACGCCAGATATTCACGTATTAAAAACGGTAAACCTTGGATTAACCATTGTCGAGGAGCCTGGGGTCACTTGTTGGTAAACCTTGGATTATGTCAAGGAGCCTTCAAGGGGATTGAGCTTGCTACTTTGCCCTTGCGTGCGTATCGGATCGTAGACTGTTCCCCCAGGTATATTTGTTTCGGTTGGTAACCTTAGTGGCCATATTCTTTAGGATTCTTCCTGAGGTGACAGTGGTGGAAAGATCCCACTGTACCTGGAGCAGATGTCGGCTAGACTCACTTGGATTTTCTGGGGTGTTCTCTTCACTCAAGACGGTTAAGTGGAGGAACTTGTGCCAGTCTATTCATTAAGTAGGTTGTCAGGGTAACTGTTCCAACCGCCATTTCTGTATTGAACTCTGCGACGTTGGATTTCATCACAAACTAGTGTTTTCAGTACGGAAAGTTACTATTTGTGTGTGTTTGATCTCCTAGATTCTTTAAGTGTGTGATTCAAATTTGTTTGGTTCTTTAGAGGCTTTAGGTGGTTTTCATTGAGATTTTACTTTGTTTGCGTGTGAAGTAGTTAAAAGTTTAACTGTGGCTGAATTACCAAGGAAGTCCCTTAGACTTCAGCGCCAACCTCCTGAGTTTTTAAACGTGGCTGAATTACTGAGGAAGTCCCGTAGACTTCGGGACCATCCTTCTGAGGAAGTCCCGAGCCAGCTTGAAGGCTTGAAAGTCCTCGTAACTCCTAGAGACAGTAGAGTTGGGTCACCTTAAGAAGGAGAATCTTCTTTGATAGTACATCCTGATTTTCAAACATTAGTGACAAATTATAATCCACAATCAGTGTTTGTTTCTGAAGTTACTGGTAGCTTTTCATCTACTAGTGATATAGGTGAGGAACCTGAAATATCCGAGCCTGAAAGTGAATTTGCTGCTACTCCGACATCAGGGTTTGTTTCTCCAGCTTCTAGTGGTCTTGGTTCACCTAGGGTAGAAAGAGTAATCACCCAAGATCTTCCTTGTAGACTTATTTATATTGAAGAACTTGCTACTCCGGAAGAAGAAGTAGGCATCCCTATCCCTGAAAATCAACCTGTTATTGAGCTAAGGGAGTGTGAATCAATTTTTTACAGTCCACCTAGGAGCAGTACTTGGTATCTTTCTTTGACTAATTTCTTAGAAAACCCAGGGTTAAGTTTTTCACCACCTCGCGCTCCTTATCACCCAACACCTAGAGGTTATTATCCTCTGTTAAATATGTCAGGGCAGTCATCCATGTTTACTCAATCGGCTGAATCCTTTTCGTACGTTTATCCTTCTGTTCCCTCTAGGTATCAGTCCCTTTCTGGTATTTTTTTGGGAGCATCTCCTCAACCCATTGAGCAAGGGTTATTAACTAGAAGCAATGGTACTAAGCCGTTGAGCGTAGAAGACATTCTCATGATGTCAGGTTCTATTCCCAATCCTCAACCTCAAGGTGGCCAATTACCGCCTAGGGGCAGCCTCAATTATTGCCTGGGGGGCAACCTCAAGGTACCCAACTTGCATCTGGGGGGCAACCTCAAGGATAGTACATACCTACGGGATAGTACGTTCCTCAAGGTCAACCCCAGACTCAATATGTACCCCAAGTTCAACCCCAGTATCAATTTATACCTCAAGGTCAACCCCAGTATCAGTACGTGCCTTAAGGGTATCTACCCCAAGGTCAGTACTCGAACCAAGGTTTCCAACCACCCTCCGGTCAAACATATGTTCAAGGAACGGGAAATGTACCTTTAAACTATCAATCCTACCCTCAACCTGGTTATGGTCCTCAATATTCTCAACCTGTTATGGGTCAGTACCCCAGAATGAATATAGTGTGGGATCCATCGCAAACTCAATAGGTGTTGCAGCCAAATGTACAGTTGTCATCTCAAACTGGACAACCCTTAGTTTCTAGTACACCCCAGCAACTTGTCCAGTCTAACATTCAAACTTCTGTACCTTCAGTAGTTTCTTAGTCTGGCCCTAGTACGCCTCGTACTTCGCCTCAAATGACTGCTACAAGTGCCACAGCATCTGTTCAATCTACCCCACTTACTTCTGGAGTATCAACAGCTCCAGTTTCTACTGTTCCTGTATCTACTCCTCAGACATCTTTACCACTGTCTGGATCTACAATTCAAACTTCAGTTCAGGTGCCTGTAGGACAACCTGGTTTAAGTACGGTTGTCACAAGTCAACCACAATTTACTTATCAACCGTACCAGGGACAGTACCAATTCGGTCCTGTTTTGCAGCAGCCAGTCTATCAGTATCAACCGTACCCTGGGTACACTTATCAACAACCTCTAGAACCCCAGTACGGTCCGGTTAATCCTGGTTTTTCGGGAGGATACAATATCCCAAATGCAATTCCTATTCCTAGTTATCCTGGATATCCTCCTCCTGGGGCTGGTCTCATGACCCAGAGTTTTAGGGACCCTAATCGTTAGTTACCATTTATCGCAACTTTGGACTTACCTGACTTGTCACGCCTAACGAACGATCCCATTAATTATCTTCCGTTTTGGCCGCCAATGCCGAATAAGTTGCCCAGTGACATTCCTAAGTTCGAAGGTAAATCAGGAGAGGACCCGTCAAACCATGTGATGACTTACCACCTCTGGTGTGCATCTAACTCCATTTCAGATGATTCAATCCATCTTAGAATTTTCTAGCGCACTCTAAGTGGTCTCGCGGCCAAGCGGTACATTGAGTTACCGCGAGGCACTTTTTATAATTTTACTCAGTTAGCTACCTCGTTTTTAACTCATTTTCAGTTGCCAGTCTGATATGATAATGGCACGGAATTGTTAACTTCGTTAAAACAATTAACATCCACTTATATTTTAGATCATATTCATGAGTGGAGACGTCGACGACGTTTAGTGAAGGTGTTTATTCCGGATCAGATCTTGGCCGAGTGGTTTGTAAAATCTTTGTTGCCAAAGATCACTGAAGATGTAGCTAAAGCCGGAGTTGTTACTGAGGAGCAAGTAATTGCTCAAGCACAGTACCTTGACTTGGTCTATACTCAGTCAAGTACGTTACACGAGAAAATCCCCGATCTTCCCAAGAAAAATCAAATCACTGCAGCTCCTTCAGGATCTCATGCCGCCGATGGTATGATTGGTACGGTTAACACTAAAAGTAAGAAGAAGTCTTCCAAGAATTCTTCTCCTATCATAACCTTGCCTGATTCCCCAATAGGAGATTCTTCTGTAGAGATTTCCACCGATATTCACGTTGTAGAGTCATCTACAGCCAAATCAAAATCCGGTGGGAAGAAGAAAGGAAAGAAGAAGAATAAAACGGATAAAAATCCAAAGGAGAAACCTGAAAAATCGGAATCCAATGATGAAAAGCGCAAACCTCATTATCCTTGTCTCATTTGTGACGATGAACATTTTACAAGAGACTGCCCTCACCATGCAGAGGTTGCGAAGATTGTCAAAGATTCCCAAACTCCTACTATTTTGAAGGATCCTTTTCTAGCTCGAGACAGTAAGATGATAGGTTTGTCCTTGAGTGCTAATGAAGAACCCATACTGATGATGTCCCATGTTAGGATTGTGACTCGATCGCAAGATTATGGTAGTAAAAGTCCTATTGATGGTAAAGAAGCAGAATCTTCTCATTCTAATCCATCAACCTCAGCTCTCGGTTCCGATCCACTACAGATCGAGAAACCTAATCCAGACTTGGTAATCAAACCGCCCGCTAAGCGTATACTTCGAAAGTCAGCTTTCAATCCACATGCAAGAGTGGCTCAGAATTATAACATTGTTGAGGATTTAGCTGTTTCACCGTCAGCAATGTTGGCTTTGGAAGTGCTGCAATCATGTCCAGCACAAAATTACTTTTGTCGGCTACAGGAGCTGTTGACGTTCAGGACTCGAACCTAATAATTTTCGATCTAGAAAATAGTACACCACGTTTGCCTCATCAAATGGCTTTCCAGATTCCAGTGATAGTAAAAAACAGGCCTATTCATCAGACTGTAATTGATGAGGGAGCCTCAACGTGTATTATGTCGATACAGTGTTGGAGATCGCTTGGTTCTCCTTCGCTAAATCAATCCCCAACGATTCTAAAGGCCTTTGATGGCTGTGGGTTTCATCCTTTTGGCATTTTACAGGATTTGCCTATAGGGGTTGAAGGAAAAACCATTAATCTATATGTGGAGGTGGTTGATGCCCCTCTATATTACAACCTTCTCTTGGGTCAAAGTTGGTCTTACACTATGACAGTGGTCGTTTCATCAGTCTTTCGAGTAATAAAGTTTCCACATAATGGAAAGATCGTAACAATAGACCAGCTGGCTTACTTTTCTTCCGACCCAGCCTCTTCTGAAAGTATTCAGCATGTCGGTAAAACGATTATCCCATATAAGGATGTTGGAGTAGGACTTAAAGATGCCGGTTTACTGGGAACTTTTCCTTTTCCTCCGATCAACGCATCGTCTTCATTTGCAACCATTCATATGATTTAATCAGACACCATTGTTTATGATGATCCTTGGATCATTCCTTCTGAATCTGAGATAGACTCATTTGGTGATGTCATGCCTTTGAGTCCATATGAAATTGCGTATGAGGTCGTGCAATCATTTATCGACCCACCTTCAACCGAAATTGACTTCATGAATGTGGTCCATGAGGAATCACTTTTCACATCAACCTCGGATTTAATCATTTTTTCTGAGCTTGTTCACTCTGATGAGAAAATTCGTGAAATCCTATGTGTAGATGATTTACCATGGGAAGATCTCCATCATAGATCTTCGTTTTTACCCGAGAATGATTGTTTTGAAAATGATTTCTCATCAACTTTTACGATTGAATATGTCAAGGAACCTTAGAATCCCATGAAACATCCTGACTCAGAGTTAAATTTGGGAAACATCTCTCAAACTATTCCTATTGACATTTCGGTTAAGCCTGGAATTGTTGAGAACATTCATATAGGTGCCTTGTGTACAGATCATGAAATTCAAATATATAAGGCCCTATTTCAAGAATTCTGCGACGTGTTTGCCTGGTCCTATGAGGAAATGCCAGGAATTGATCCCGCGATTATTGTTCATGAGATCAAGACTTACCTGGGTGCTAAACCCGTCCGGCAACGTTTGTGTCAGATTCACCCAAGAAAAGCTGCTGCAATTAAAGCAGAAGTTGAAAAATTACTCAAAGCAGGTTTCATTTATCCGATCCCGTTAACGGATTGGGTATCGAATATTGTTCCGGTTAACAAAAAGTAGGGAACAATAAGAATATGTATCGATTATAGGGACATTAATCGAGCCTGTCCAAAGGACAATTACCCAACTCCCTATATCGATCAAATTATTGATGATTGTGCCGGTAGCGGAATTTTCTCCTTCATGGATGGTTTTTTCGGATACAATCAAATCAATATTCTACCTGCCGATCAACCAAAAACGGCTTTCATTTGTCCATGGGGGACATTTGCTTATTGCAGGTTACCTTTTGGGCTTAAGAATGCCGGAGCAACTTTTCAAAGGGCCATGTCTTATGCATTTCATGACATCAAGCACATTGTGCAACCGTATCTCTATGACTTGCCTGCTCATTCATTACATCGAGCTGATCACCTCGTCCATTTACGAGAAATCTTTATGAGGTGTAGGCATTATCGGATTCGGTTGAACCCACACAAATGTGTTTTATGTATAGAAACGGGTCGATTACTGGGGTTTGTAGTTTTGAAAGCCAGCATTTGCGTCGATCCCGGGAAGGTCGAAGCTATCGTCAAATTGCCTCCTCCTTCGAGTCTTCGCCAACTCCAAAGTTTGCAAGGGAAAGCAAATTTTTTACGACGATTCATTCCTAACTACACCAAGGTTACAAAGGGTTTTACTTGGTTGTTGAAACAGAATACTCCATTCTATTGGGATGAGATAGCTCAGAAATATTTTGATGCACTTAAACACGCGTTGACCCATGAACTGTTATTGCATCCTCCCAACTACAACCAGGATTACTTCTTGTATCTCGCCGCCTCTCATTACACCATTGGAATGGTCTTAGTTCAGGAAGATGGATTCATAACTGAACATGTGATATATTACCTTAGTCGAACTTTAAATCCAACTGAGCTAAAATACTCACATGTGGAGAAATTGGCATTGGCAGCTGTTCAAGCTGTCCAACGTTTTCGTCACTACATTTTACTACGTAAAACTGCAGTAGTTTCGGATTGCAACCCTATGATCTACATTTTTACCAAGCAATTGCTAGGGGGAAAGTACTCTAAATGGATTGTTATCCTACAGGAGTTCGACTTGGAATTTGAGAAATCCAAGTCTAAGAAATCTTTAGTTTTTGCGGAGTTAATGTGTGACTTCCAGCGTGCTGACACGGAAACTGTGGCGGAGGAGCCCATTGTGGATGAATCCTTGTTTCTAATCAGCACTTTAGATCCGTGGTATGGGGATATCATCGTTTATCTCCAGACCCAATCCTTTTGGCCAAAAATTTCAAGGTTCGAATGTCGAAAAATTCGATTCTATTCCCAACAATTCAAGATTATTGGAGATACTCTTTATCGCCGTGGGGCGGACTCTGTGTTTTGACATTTCTTAACTCACGAGGAAGCTGAAAGGGTTCTAAATGACTGTCACTCTGGAGCGTGTGGCGGTCATATGTCTGGGTATGCCAAAGCCCAAAAGATATTGCGCGCTGGCTACTTCTGGCCGTCTTTATTTAAAGATTGTATTACGGCGGTCCGAAAATGCCACAACTGCCAAATTTTTTATCGAAAGATACGCACTCCACCTGCTCCTCTCCACCCTATAATTGTCGTTGGTCCTTTTGCCAAATGGGGTATCGATTTTATTACATGTAACTCTCACTCGGCCGGGGGGCATGCGTATATCATCCTTGTGGTAGATTATTTTACCAAGTGGGCCGAGGCGATGCCTACATTTGAGGCAGACGGCAAGACAACTGCAATTTTCATGTTCAATCATATAATTGCTAGGTTTGGTGTCCCGCAAGCGATAATCACTGATCATGGGCGTCATTTTTGAAACGTTATAATGACCGAACTTACAGGCCAGCTTGGTTTACGTCACGATAGTTCAACCCCTTATTATCCACAAGCTAATGGTCTGGTTGAATCCATCAACAAAGTTTTAGTTATCATGATCCGACGAATCACTGGGATTCATCGGTCGAATTGGCATAACATGCTATTTTCAGTGCTTTGGGCATACCGAAATTCAGTAAAAACATCAACAGGGTTCACTCCTTTCCAACTAGTCTATGCTTTGGAAGCTGTGTTACCCATTGATTGCGAAATCCCGTCACTGCAAATGGCCATCGAGTTACTTTCAGCCACTTCCGAAGAGGAAAATCGTTTGTTATACTTGGCTCAATTAGATGAGAATCGACGTGATGCTGCATTGGCGATCGAGACTCACGTAAAACGCATGAAAGCTCAGTATGATCGAAATGTGACCCCTCGAAATTTTTCGGAAGGAGATCTAGTCTTAGTTTACGATCAAGCTAATGATAAATTAGGTGCTGGAAAATTCGTTCCTATGTGGCATGGTCCCTATGTTGTCAAGCAAAATCTAGCAAAAGGGGCCTGTGAATTGGTAGACTTTGACGGGGACTCTTTGGGTAAACCCAGAAATGGTCTTTACTTGAAGAGGTATTATGCTTAAAGAATGTGTATGTAGATTTTTAGTTAGGATAGTTTTTCTTTCTAGCTGGTGTGTTTTAGTTTAAACAGTGTGCTTAGCTTAGAGAGTGTTTTTTCGTTGTTATTCCTGCTTATCTTGGTTTTACTCTTGATATTGCAGATGTCGATGCCTCTGCAAACATACATTGGTTTCGCTGATGGTGCTTGTCGTAATACACGGAACATTTCTTCCGCAGCTTGGGTTATCTATTTGCCCTCTGAAGAGTTAGTATCTATGCATGGGGTGAGCCTCGGTCAAGCAACGAACAACATTGCTGAGTATAGTGCAATGATTGAGTTATTATCTGAATCTATTTCATTTGGGATTCGGAGTTTGATAGTGAGGTTAGATTCTGAACTCATTGTATTACAACTTAATAGAGTGTATGCCATTAGAAATCCAGTGTTATTAAGATTATTTTTGAAAGTGCATCTCTTGGAACGTGAATTTGATTATATTGAATATCAGCATATTCCAAGATCTTTAAATACATTAGCAGATGCAATTGCTTCTCGAATGTTAAATAGACATTTGCAATAATCATACATGTAAATTTAAAACCATTCCATAACATGATTTACAAGATAAGTCGGTAATAGTGATATATATATTTATAGGAGTGTGTCAAAAAATACATCGTCCTCGATCATAGGTTGAAAAACAACTTATGATCGGCAAAAATGATAAGTACAAAAAACAAAAATGTCATATGTGCCAACAATAAGTGATCATCCTATCACTGGTGATGATCTCGATAAGAAACCACTGCACGGGCCACCTTGCAAAGGAACCTCCTAAAAGGTCCCGGGACCCCAATCACATAGCACTAAAGTCGACGAGGAATGTCATCTATAGTGGTCTCCGGAATATCTCCTGTCAAGCACACGAGATGACCCTCCAACTCGACCAAAACCTCTGCTGATTCGTCCTGTGGGGCTGGCGCGGCTGCAATTGGTTGTTTTCGCTCGTAAGGCTGGAGGGCGGCTGGTCGTTGTGGACCCACATCTGCATTTCAAACTTTTGCTATCAGTTTTGAGATGATGGAAAAATAATAAAAAAATTATATAGGAAAAATGTTGAAAATGATTTTACCTGAGTCATCCCACTGCTCTCCTAGTGGAAGAACCATGTCTGGGTAACCACGAAAATCTACCCCAGCGTAAGGGAAGTCCTGAATAGAAAACACCTGGTTTTCCAGCCATTGGAAATACTCAGGTTTGAATCGAGCAACCTCTGTCCTCTCGTCTGGGTGACAGGCCATAACTGCGACCCATCACATCAGTTTGGGCTCTCGAGGAAGCCCAGCTCCAACAGTAAGGTGCTGCGGGATCAACATGGGAACCCTCTCCAGGCCAAAACTCATAACCAAAGCTCCATAACCAAAGGTCTTTAGTTGTCCGTTTTTGGCCCTGGTCAGTTGGCCTTTCAGATTGGCCAACACGGCATCACACTTGTTGAAGATGGTGCCTCGAAAGCAATCAATTGCCATACGCATTTGGGATCCGGTGGCAATATGTAATGCGGCAGCCCCGCAAAGTCTGGTGACAGTAAATGCAATCACCACGAGTTCAGGACGGGATATGGTCTTTATGTCTATCCCTTTGTCTCTAGCCTGGCTGTTGCAGTACTCTAGCCGGAGGTTATCGACAGACTGGCCACCTGGCCTAGCCCCAAACAGAGTCAAGTCTTCGCCTCTCTTAGGTAAACCAGTCAAGAAATATATGTCCACTGGCTCGATTTCGAGCTGGTGGCCACCAATGAAGAAGCACTGGTCCTGTATGCTCCATCTGTCAACCAGCCACTATAAGAAATCCAACTGAGCCCTCATGCCAGGAATGGCCCAGAATTTGTACAAGCCGCACGCCCTCAAAGCATCAAGTGAAGGCTGATGATTCCATGCGGTAGCATCCATGTCCTCATGCTCTCGTTCACGCCAATCTAGCATGATGTACTCTCCGCATCAAGTATAAAGATAAATTAAATTGCTAGAAACTATTTTATTTGGTCCAATTTTGAGAATTTTTGGGTTAAAAACCCTTGCGACAGGGACCGCCCCCTCCAGGTTAGACACAGTGCGTGGGACCGCACCTTGTCTACATGGAAGGTGTGGACCCCTGGCTTTTTCCCAATGGAGAAAAAGTCGGGGTCCGCAGGCCAGCAGTGGTAAACCTGCAGGCCCCCACGCGCGGGTTTTAAACCTAAAAACCCTCCCAAAAAATGAAATGAATGACTAAAACAAAAATTGAAACGGTCAAAAATGAAGAGTAAGATGATGTGGATTACCTAGAGAAGACAGCGTTCGATTCTAACAGTTGGATTTTCCACAATCTTCATGGGAAGTTTTCTGAACGAAAGCACTATTTTCTCACCCAAAACTCAAACGGTAAAAATGAATTGACAAAAGCGCTTTTTATAAGTTTTTTGAGTAAATAAATTGCAAATTTGTTTATGTTTCACTTTGGAAAGGTATTTTTGTGACATTTTTATCCATTTCAAACATGTATGAGTAATGTTTGGGATTTTGTTTAGGATAACAGATTATTCAGGCGAAATCTATCATTTTCGACGAAAAAACATTTAGAGTCACCTTTAAGCTCTTTTCTGACTCCTGAAACATGAAAAGATTGCCGAGTTTTTATTTTAAACTTGTTAAAACGGAATTAAAAGACGGTCCACTTACAGCTCTTTTCTGACCATAAAAACATGAAAAGATTGCCGGATTTTTGTCGTTTCAAATTAGATATTGGTTATAAAACGACGTGTTGTTGATTGCTTTTTTACTTTTTCGGATCAGGGACACTAATTACGAAAAGTACTCCTTGGTCGTAAAATATCAAGTGGTTCTCTCAAGTATTATTTTATACTTTTTCGGGCTTGGGAGATGCAAACTTACGAAAAATGTCAACCCTGGAGTTTTCTTAAGTTTTTTCAGACTCTCTAAAATTGAAAAATGCCAAGTTTCTCCTATACTGGACTCATTAAAATTTCACAGTAAAGGACCTATTCAATTACAAAGAGGAACGAACCACTCCTTCTTAGGGTTCGAATTTAAACTAAGTTGGACCCATCCAAAGGATGAGCTTATAATCAAGCAAATGTTATCCTCCTCAAGCTTTTAAAAAATAAAGAGGTACTTACCAGAAATGGTGGGGGAAAAGAGAGAAAAATGAGCCTATTTGTCATACTTTGTAACCACTCTTGAACACGACACTTTTATTCACCTGGGTTGGGAAATCCTTTGCCTAACAGTTGATCAAACCACATTGAAAGTCTTCAGCTGGTTTCTGGGTATTAACTTTGGGTCAATTGTCACCAAGCCATCTGTCGTGTCATTATGTGTTCAAGAGATCACTGCCAATAAGCCATTCATTTGCAAAATATCTGTCATCCATCTTGACCATCCCTGAGTCAATCCTTGCAACTAAATTTCTTCGACTTGATCTATGATTTCGTGTTGTGGGCTTGCCTACGACGGATCGCTTTCTATCGACTTCAGCTCATTATCTAGAAAGATGATCTAGAAATCGTCAGTACCTTGAGATCTGCATGCGTCAATGGCAGGTTTCTCGCCTTTGACGACAGGTTGCATCATTGACCTTCGATCAAAGGATTCCGTGACATGTTCGACATCAACACATTTATTCGCATCTCATGGATTGTACTGGGTACTTTGAGAGCCATTGACATCACTGGTGGTTTCTCTCACACTTGTTAACAGTTTACATCATTGACTGGTAATCAAGTGGTTTCTACCATGTTCGACATCAACACATTCATTCGCATGGATAGAATTGTACTGTTTCGGGAAGTAAAAAATGAAGACCCTGGATCTAGTTTCCACAATCCAGGCTGTGAGGAATTTTGTATTCATTATATAATGGACTATTCATAAACAGATGGTTACGTCCATACTATGTCCACATGAGTCTATACTTGTGATGTTTTACAAGATCATTCCTGTATCAGAGCAGTAGTTAGTTTTCTAGTCAGTTTTGATCTGAGTATGGGAATGCCCACCTCAGAGATGATATGATATCATATATATATCTTGCATTGAATGTTTTTACAGGTTCTAGCCGGGCTCTCCACAAGATGATCCTCGAAATGATAAAGTACTTCACTCTTCCTAAATGATAAATGAAATCCTCATCTACTACAGACTTCGCACTTTAGGGGGCAATCTGTTACACAAAAATATCGTCACCATGATTATTTGCAGTTAGTATGGGTCTATCATCACTTTTACTGTCCTCCTAAGCAAGTCTCAGACCTCAGCTCTTCAAGTCAAGCTTTGAAAATGGGAGAAAGACATTGAAAATCAATGAAACTCTGGTTCCACACTTTCTCTCACTATTACCTGTGGTCCCGCACCTTCTGTTTACAAAAACTACAGACCTGCTCGCTCTGTCCCTAAAGGTGTGGGTGCGGAACCCTGTGAAAGTCAAAAGGCACAAGTTTTATCTTAAAAAACTCACTTTGTGTTAATTCTAGAGGATTCTAGAAGGAATTTTGACGTGAATTGTTCGCTCTGAGGTGGTTCATGCATCCCAAAAGAGAAGGAGCTAATCCCTTGATGAAAGGAGCTATCCCTTTGAAGGAGGGCTTTATCACTTTGAAGGAGGACCTAGTAACCTCCCTCCATTGCACTATAAATTCAGGCATTGGGCTAGTTGCTGGAGAGGCTAGAAGCTGAACATTTTTGAGGGTAAATGCTGGTGAAATCAAGACTTCCTAGTTGAGCTTAAGAGGAGAGATCACATACCTTTTTGGCTTCATTGGGGAGTGAGTGAAACTTGTCAAAGTAGAGGAGACTTCTTGCTGGACCCTGGGAGGAGCTTGTACAGCATCAAGGCAAAGGTTGTAAAGTTCTTCTTCTTTTGAATTAATACAATCAAACTCATTTTTCTCAACAAGTATCTCATGTTATTTGTTTCATGGACTCCTTGACTTTCATGTTAAATATGTTTTATGATATTGGCTTTTCAGGTGCTATTTAATTTGTTTTCCTTGTTTGTGTTTGCAGATTCGCGGCAAAGGAGCTCATTTGGATCGAAGGAGTGAGGGAATCCACAAACTTGCGTTGGACATAAGGTAGGCCTTAAAAACACTTGTTTGCCATTATTTATAAAAGCATATTTAGAGAAATATAGTGTCTGGTTGGTTTGCTTGTCATTAGGTCTTCTTTAGATTCTAGGAAGGTCTATCTTGTCCGCAAGATTGACTTATTTCGTGCGACAGTCCGACTGGAGCTTGGCTCATACTTTGGCAATTTGATGCGCATAGCCACCAACCTAGTCTTGGTGATCAATGCAGACACCATGCATCAGTATGTTACTGGTCTGACTGCACTCAAGACAATGATGCACATGTTATTAGATGAGTTGGATAGAGGAGCTCGAGCATTGTACCTGGATGATATGGAGGTAAGAGTTTGTTTCCAGAAAGATGTCACCTTGGAGTACATGGACACCATCGTAGAATACCGAGCTTGGCATCAGTTCACTACTGTTAACCACCATGAGGATGTCGAAGAGCTAGTCTTCCCACAGTTGTCTGAGTCATAGTGATGTCTTGCATGGCTTTCTCAAGCCTATTTTGTCTCACATGGGTACATGTGCATATTGTATGTAATGTCTTGTCAAGTGGAAGTTCAAGTGTCGATAGTTGGATGTAACAGTCATAGAGTAGATGAAGAGTCATGACGGTAGATGAACTATCAAAAAGGGAAATTTCAAGGGCCACCCTGTTACACTAAAAAATGTCACCATGGATATTTACAGTTGGTATGGCTCTATCAATAGTCATACTACCCTCTTAAGCAAGTCTTATGCCTCTGCTATCCATGTCAAACTCCAAGAAAGAGAGAAAGTCTTTATAAATGTGTTTATCTCTGGGTACGCAGGTTCTCTCAAACCTTGCCTGCGGGTACGCACCTATTGTTCATGAGGTCTGCGTCCAAGGACGCTCTGTATCTAAAGGGGTAGGTGTGTCCCTCTGAAAAGGTTAAAATGCGCAAGTTTTATCTTCAAAAACTTACTTGTGGTCATTTCTAGAGCATTCTAGAAGGTTGTTCGACGTGTATTGAGCGCCTCCAGATGGTTCATGCACCCCTACCAAAGAGGAACTTATCCCATCAATAAGGGAGTGATCCCATCCAAAGAGGGGACTATCCCATTGATGGTGGACCTGATTAACTTCCTCTTGAGCACTATAAATACAGGCATTGGGCCAGAAGGAGAGAGGTTGAAAGCTATACATTTCTAAGGGTAAATGCTGCAGGAATTAGGACTCCCATTTAGAAGCTTGTGAGGAGAGATTGCCATCTTTGCTTGTTCTATTTGGAAGTGGGTGAGCTTTGTCAAAGTAGAGGAAGACTCTTGTAGACCCTGGAAGGAGCTTGCACAACACCAAGGCTCAGGTTGTAATGGTTCCTTTTGATTACCTTTAATGCAAATTGGTCCATTCTTCTCAATAACTTGTTGTTTATGGGTTATTTCATGTACTCCTTGGTCTATATGTTGAATATGCTTTGTTTTATGTTATAATCAGGTGCTATTTAATTGTTTGACTGTTGGTGATTGCAGGTTTTGGAGAAAAGGGGGAGCTCATCCAGATCAACAAAGCTTGGACTTCTACAACAGCGTTTGGACAAAGGTAAGAACGAAACACTTGATTTCTCATATCATAATGCATGTTTAGAGAAGGATAGCTCCAGTTTGTTTTGTTTGTCATTAGAATGTCTTAGACTTCTAGGAAGGTCGGTTGTGTCCGCACTCTTGACTGATTCCGTGTGACAAATTGGCGACTCCACTGGGGAGTCCATTGATGAGAAAAGTCTTTTCCTTTGTGTGAACTTTGCTTTGAGAAAATTGGATTATTTTTCTGGTTTTGGCTCTGTGATTCTGTCTCTGGGTGGGTTAGCTTAGGATTAGTTTTATTTTGGTTTTTCTTGAGTTTTTTAGTAGGACGCACCCTCTGAGTGCTGCACAGTGCGTCCCTGGACGCAATTTCGCTGTGTGCACAGAGCGGGCCTGCACCTGTGCTAACGGGTCGCGTGCGTCCCCTGCCAAAATTTGAGAAAATTCCATTTTTTACACTTTTTGCTCTTAGATTTTGTTTTTTCTTAGTTTTTTCTGCCCAGATTCATTAGTCCCTTGCCAAGAATCTTCACCTGAACTTGTTTCGATAGCATTGAGTGTTTTAGTGGATTTCATCGAAGTATAAGCCCTAGGGTTTGATTTTGAGTAGGTCTTGTAGTGACTTTGGCGGTAGGAGTTGTCAAGCCTTAGATCTCTCTGGTTTTGTCAACATTCTAAGAAGTCAGACCTGTCATAAAGTCTACCTGTGAGAGAAACTTACCATTGAGTTGTCTCTTGGGCCAATTTCGAAGTGCTTGTTGTTTAAGTCTTGAATTCCATTTTACAAAAAGAACAAAAAGATTTGAGTTTTGTTTTGACTAGTCTTTTGATTCTGCATTAGCTGGTCCTTGATTTGATTTTGATCAACTAAAACAACCTAGAGTCATCTTTGTGAGCTTTTGCCTTGTTAGGTTTGTTTAGAGTAATTTCTCTTTTGATTTGCTTGTGAGTCAAGTTTTCATAGTTTTTGTAGCTTTTGAGATTGTTTTGTGTTAAGATAGGTTTATATACTTTATTAAAAAGAGAAAATACAAAAACATCTCCTTTGAAAAGTTTTGTTTCAAGTAGCTTTGAAAGTTTTGAAAGAAAAAGAGTTTTTCGTGCAAGTAAAGAGTAGTCATGTTTGTGTGCTTGAAAAGAAAAAGAGAATTGTTTCTTTGATTGTCTTTTCTAAGGAAGTTTTTTTCTCTAAAATTTGCATTCTCTCAACTCTCTTAGTTAAGAATTTCATTGAAAAAACAAAGTAGCGTAAATCATCTTAGGTGCATCTTTGTAGTGGTTGGAGTCGAGTCTACACACCATTGGTTTCACTTCCACTACCTTGTGACTTTAAAGAACAACCATAAAAGTAACGCTTAAAGTAAAATCGAAATAGTAACTTTTATTTACTAGGGCTCTGAAGCACCAATTTAGATCAGGCTAGTGTCTTGGAGTAGGTGAGTAATTAACTCTCCAAGACAACAAAACCAAACAAGTAGCTTATCTTGTGATAGAATAAATCCAATTGTCTCACTTGTACTCTGGGAAAGCTCCTCTTAAAGGAGAAGCACGAGCTCGTGTCCGAACCAGTGAGGGGATCATTCCCCCCTCGTTGGGAACGACGCCAGACACGCACGTATTACAAATGGTAAACCTCGGATTAACCATTGTCGAGGAGCCAGGGGTCACTTGTCGGTAAACCTTGGATTATTGTCAAGGAGCCGGCAAGGGGATTGAGCTTGCTACTCTGCCCTTGCGTGCTGTCGGAGTTTAGACTGTTCCCCCAGGTGCATTTGTTGCGGTTGGTAACCTTAGTGGCCATTATCTTTAGGATTCTACCGAGGTGACGGTGGAGGGAAGGTCCCACTGTACCTGGAGCAGACGTCGGCTATACTCACTTGGATTTTCTGGGGGGTTCACTTCACTCGAGACGGTTAAAGTGGAGGAACTTGGTCCAGTCTATTCATTAAGCAGGTTGTCGGGGTAACTGTTCCACCCGCCATTTCTGTACTGAATCCAGCGAGGTTGGGCTTCATCACCAACTAGCGCTTTTGGTCCGGAAGACTACTGTTTGTGTTTGGTTTGATGCCCTAGATTCTTTAGGCGTGTGATTCAAATTTGTTTGGTTCTTTAGAGACTTTAGGTGGTTTGATTTGAAATTTTTACTTTGTTTTCGTGTGTAGTAGTTAAAAGTTTTAGCTGTGGCGGAATTACCGAGACAGTCCCGTAGACTTCGGGGCCAGTCTCCTGAAGTTGTTTCTGTGGCCGAATTGTTGAGAAGATCCCGTAGACTTAGGGGTGAACCTCCTCAAGACGAGTCCAGTCATCTAGAAGGTTTAAAGGTCCTTGTAACTCCTCCTAGTGGCAGTAGAGTAGGTTCACCTGAAGAAGGAGAATCTTCCTTGGTGGTCCATCCAGATTACCAAAGTTTAGAGACAGGTTATAATCCCGAAGCTGTTACAGTTTCTGAGCTTGTTGGTAGTTTTTCGTCTGTTAGTGATACAGGCGAAGAACCAGAAATATCCGAACCTGTTACTCCGACTCCTAGTGTTCCTGATTCACCGAGAATAGAAAGAATTATCACCGAAAATCTTCCTGTTGGTTTGATTGCTATTGAAGAGCTAGTTCCAGAGGAAGAAATAGGCGTCTCTGATCCTGAAGATCAAATTACCCTTGATCTAAGGGAGCATGAATCTATCTTTTACAGTCCTCCTAAAAGTACTACTTGGTACCTTTCGTTAACCAATTATTTAGACAACTTTGGGCTAGGTTTTTCTACCCCTCGTACTCCTTTTCCACCTGGAGGTATTCATACTCCTGTAAATATGTCTGGTCAGTCGTCCGTGTTTACACAAAGTCCTGAATCTTTTTTACATGGCGGTCCTTCTGTTCCTACTGGGTATCAATCTCTTTCTGGTACCTTTGCGGGAGCATCTCCTCAACCCGTTGATCATGGGTTATTAGTTGGAAACAGTGGTAATGTACCATTGGGTGTAGGAGACATTTACATGATGTCAGGTTCAGTTCCCGTTTCCCAACCTCAAGGTGGCCAATTACCGCCTGGGGGGCAGCCTCCGTTAATGCCTGGGGGGAAACCTCAAGGTACTTCATTCATGTTTGGGGGGCAACCTCAAGGTCAGTACGCTCCTATAGGGCAATACATACCTCAAGGTCAACCCCAGCCTCAATATGTACCCCAAGGTCAAACTCAGTATCAATATCAACCTCAAGGATGGCAACCCCAAGGGTATCAACCCCAAGGGTATCAACCTCAAGGATACCAACCTCAAGGTCAAGGTCAACCCCAGTATCCGTATTTACCTCAGGGTTATCAAACTCAAGGTCAATACTCAAGTCAAGGTTATCCACCACCTCAAGGTCAATCATACGGTCAAGGTATGGGAACTGCACCTTACAATTATCAATCCTATCCTCAATCCGGCTATGGATCTCAGTATCCTCAACCTGTTATGGGTCAATACCCTGGAATGTTAGTGTGGGATCCTTCACAGGGTCAACAGATGTTGCAGCCAAGTATGCAGTCGGTACCTCAAGCTGGACAACCTGTAGTTTCTGGTCCACCCCAGCAACCGCAACCTGTCCAGTCAAGTGTTCAAACCTCTGTAACTTCGGTAGTTACTCAGCCGCCAATTGCACCTAGTACTCCATCTCAAACGGCTTCTGCAACTACCGCCACATCTACCATACTTACTTCTGGAGTATCGACGGCTCCGGTTTCTACTGTCTCTATAACCACTCCTCAGACATCTGTACCGTTGTCCGGATCTACGATTCAAACCACGGTCCAGATGCCTGTAGGCCAGCCTGGTATAAGTACGGTTGTCACTACTCAACCTCAATTTGTTCAACCTCCGTACCAGGGACAGTACCAACCTGGGCAAGCTGTCCAACAACCGGTTTACCAGTATCAACCGTATCCTGGGTACACTTATCAACAACCTCAGCAACCCCAGTACGGTCCGGTTAATCCTGGTTTTCCAGGAGGATATAATATCCCAAATGCAACTCCTGTTCCTAGTTATCTTGGATATCCTCCTCCTGGGGCCGGTATTGTGACCCAGAGTTTTAGAGATCCTAACCGGTAGTTACCGTTTATCGCAACTTTGGATTTACCAGACTTGACGCGCCTAACGAACGATCCAATTCAATATCTTCCGTTCTGGCCGCCAATGCCAAATAAGTTGCCCAGCGATATACCCAAGTTCGAAGGTAAGTCTGGAGAGGATCCGTCCAATCACGTGATGACTTACCACCTCTGGTGTGCTTCAAATTCTATCTCGGATGATTCGATCCGCTTACGTCTTTTCCAGCGTACACTCATTGGTCTCGCGGCCAAGTGGTACATTGAGTTACCACGGGCCTCTTTTTACAATTTTAGCCAGTTAGCTACCTCGTTCTTAACTCACTTTCAGCTACCGGTCAGATACGATAACGGTACGGAGTTATTAACTTCACTAAAACAATCAACCTCCACGTATATTTCCGATCACATTCATGAGTGGAGACGTCGAAGAAGGCTAGTGAAAGTTTTTATCCCGGACCAAATCTTAGCTGAATAGTTTGTTAAATCATTATTACCAAGGATTACTGAAGATGTAGCTAAGGCCGGAGTAGTTACTGAGGAGCAAGTCATTGCTCAGGCGCAATACCTTGACTTAGTTTACACTCAGTCAGGTACATTACACGAGAAGATTCCGGATCTTCCAAAGTCGAATCAAATCGCTGCTGCTCCTTCGGGATCTCATGCCGCTGATGGTATGATTGGTATCGTGAATACAAAGAGCAAGAAGAAGTCTTCCAAGGCTTCAACTACTCCTATTATCACTTTGCCCGATTCCCCGACAGGAGAGTCTTCTCCTAAACTTACCGCCGATATTCACGCTGTAGAGTCATCTACGGCCAAATCAAAAAACGGCGGAAAGAAGAAAGGAAAGAAGAAGGCTAAAGCAGACAAGGCTCCGAAGGAGAAAACTGAAAAGTCGGAAACCAATGACGAAAAACGCAAACCTCGATATCCTTGTCTTATTTGTGAAGAGGATCATTTTACGAGAGATTGCCCTCATCGGGCCGAGGCAGTCAAAATAGTCAAAGGTTCTCCCACTCCTGCTGTGTTAAAAAATCCATTTCCGGAGCAGGAGAATAAGATGATAGGTTCTTCCTCGAATGCCAGTGAAGAACCCATTTTGATGATGTCTCATGTGAGGATTGTGACTCGATCGCAAGATTATGGTAGTAAGAATCCTGTTGATGGTAAGGAAGCAGAATCTTCTCACTCTAACCCATCAACCTCAGCTCCTGGTTCCGATCCACTACAGATCGAGAAACCTAACCCAGACTTAGTAATTAAACCGCCCACCAAGGGTGTACTTCGAAGGTCTGCTTTCAATCCACATGCGAGAGCGGCCCAGAATTACAACATTGTTGAAGACTTAGCTGTTTCACCCTCAGCAATGTCGGCGTTAGAAGTGCTGCAATCATGCCCAGCACAACGAAAATTGCTTTTGTCGGCTATAGGAGCTGTTGATGTTCAGGATCCGAATCTAATGATCTTCGATCTAGAAAATAGTACACCGCGTCTCCCCCATCAAATGGCTTTCCAAATTCCAGTGATAGTCAAAAACAGGCCTATCCATAGGACTGTGATTGATGAGGGAGCTTCTACGTGTATTATGTCGATTCAATGTTGGAGATCCCTTGGTTCTCCTTCGTTGAACCAATCCCCCACCATCCTTAAGGCCTTTGATGGCCGTGGGTTCCGTCCGTTTGGTATTCTACAGGAATTGCCTATAGGGGTAGAAGGTAAAACCGTTAGTCTGGATGTGGAAGTGGTTGATGCCCCTCTAGACTACAACCTTCTTTTGGGTCGAAGTTGGTCATATGCTATGACAGCGATCGTTTCATCGGTCTTCAGAGTAATTAAGTTTCCACATAACGGTAAGATCGTGACTATTGATCAGCTGACATACTTTTCATCCGACCCAGCCTCTTCAGAGAGTATTCAGCATGTCGGTAAGACGACAATCCCTTATAGGGACGTTGGTGTAGGTTTAGTTAAGGATTCCGGTTTACTGGGAACTTTTCCTCTCCCTCCGCTCAGCGTAGAACCTTCGTTTGCAACAATTCATATGATTACATCGGAAAACATTATTTATGATGATCCTTGGTTTGTCCCATCTGACTCTGAGATAGACTCATTCGGTAATGCTATGCCCTTGAGTCCATATGAAATTGCTTATGAAGCTCTCATGTCTTTTACCGACTTTCATTCGACCGAGGTCGACCAAATGAATGTGGTCAGTGAAGAGTCACTTTTCACCTCACCCTTAGAACGGATAGCGTTTCCCGAAGTCGTGTCATCTGACGAACAACTTCGCGAAATCCTAAGTGTAGACGATCTACCATGGGAGGATCTCCATCACAGATCTTCGTTTTTACCTAAGGATGATGCATTTGAAAATGATTTTTCATCTATCTTTACCGCTGAATATGTCAAAGACGCTCAGGATCCAACGAAACATTCTGATTCGGAGTTGAATTTAGGGAATATTTCTCGTACTATTCCCATTGATATTTCAGTGAAGCCCGGAATTGAGGAGAACATTCATATAGGTGCCGCATGTACAGAAGAAGAAATCCAAACTTACAAGGCCCTATTCCAAGAATTCCGTGATGTGTTTGCCTGGTCTTATGAGGAAATGCCGGGAATCGATCCTGCCATTGTTGTTCATGAAATAAAGACCTACCCGGATGCTAAACCCGTCCGGCAACGGTTGCGTCAAATTCACCCTCGAAAAGCGGCTGCGATTAAAGCAGAAGTCGAAAAGTTGTTGAAAGCAGGTTTCATTTATCCGATCCCGTTAATAGATTGGGTATCGAATATTGTTCCAGTCAATAAGAAACAAGGAACAATAAGAATCTGTATCGACTATAGGGATATTAATCGAGCTTGTCCAAAAGACAACTATCCTACGCCTTATATCGATCAAATTATTGATGATTGTGCCGGAAGTGAAATGTTTTCCTTCATGGATGGTTTTTCGGGCTATAATCAAATCAATATTCTACCTGCCGATCAACCAAAAACGACATTCATTTGTCCATGGGGGACATTTGCTTATTGCAAATTACCTTTTGGGCTTAAGAATGCCGGGGCCACTTTTCAACGGGCGATGTCTTACGCATTTCACGACATCAAGCACATTGTGCAACCGTATCTCGATGATTTACCTGCTCATTCTTTACGTCGAGCTGATCACCTTGTCCACCTACGAGCAATCTTTATGAGGTGTAGGCATTATAGAATTCGGTTGAATCCCCACAAGTGTGTTTTCTGTATAGAAACAGGTCGATTGCTGGGATTTGTTGTTTCAAAAGCCGACATTCGCGTCGATCCCTCGAAAGTCGAGGCTATCATCAAATTGCCTCCTCCTTCGAGTTTGCGCCAACTCCAAAGTTTGCAAGGGAAAGCAAACTTTTTACGCCGATTCATCCCAAACTACGCCGAGGTCACTAAAGGTTTTACACGGTTGTTGAAACAGAACGTTCAGTTCTTTTGGGACGAGATTGCCCAACAATCTTTTGATGCACTTAAACACGCGTTGACCCATGCACCATTGTTGCATCCTCCCAACTACAACCGAGACTACTTCTTATACCTCGCAGCTTCGCATTCCACCATTGGAATGGTGTTAGTTCAAGAAGATGAATACGGAACGGAACATGTGATATATTATCTCAGTAGGACCTTAAATCCCACTGAGCTAAAATATTCGCATGTGGAGAAATTGGCCCTGGCAGTCGTTCAAGCTGTCCAGCGTTTTCGTCACTACATTCTTCTCCGTAAAACTACAGTTATTTCGGATTGCAACCCTATGATTTACATTTTGACAAAACAACTACTAGGGGGCAAGTACTCTAAATGGATCGTTATCTTACAAGAGTTCGACTTGGAGTTCGAGAAGTCCAAGTCTAAGAAATCCTTAGTTTTTGCGGAATTGATGTGTGATTTCCCGCGTACTGACACAGAGACTGTGGCAGAGGAGTCTATTGCGGACGAATCTTTGTTTCTTATCAGTACTTTAGATCCGTGGTATGGGGATATAATCATCTATCTCCAAACCCAAACCTTTCGGCCTGAAGCTTCAAAGGCGGAACGTCGAAAAATTCGGTTTCAATCCCAGCAATACAAAATTATTGGAGATACACTTTATCGCCGGGGGGCAGACTTAGTTTTTCGACGTTGTCTAACTCACGAAGAGGCTGAGAGAGTTTTAAATGATTGTCACTCTGGAGCATGTGGCGGTCATATGTCTGGGTATGCCACAGCTCAGAAGGTGTTGCGCGCTGGTTACTTCTGGCCATCTATGTTTAAAGATTGTATCATTGCAGTCCAGAAGTGCCACAACTGCCAAGTGTTTGATCGAAAGATGCGCGCACCGCCTGCTCCTCTCCACCCTATAATTGCCGTTGGTCCATTCACCAAATGGGGTATCGACTTTATTACTTGTAACCCTCACTCGGCCGGGGGGCATGCGTATATCATCCTCGCGGTTGATTATTTCACTAAATGGGCCGAGGCGATGCCTACATTCGACGCAAGCGGCAAAACAGCTGCAGTTTTCATATTCAATCATATTATAACTAGGTTTGGTGTCCCACAAGCAATCATTACTGACCATGGGAGCCATTTTCGAAACACCATGATGACTGAACTTACAAGCCAGCTTGGTTTGCGCCATGACAGCTCTACTCCTTATTATCCGCAAGCCAACGGCTTGGTTGAGTCTATCAACAAAGTTCTGGTTATCATGATCCGACGAACCATTGGTATTCATCGGTCGAATTGGCACAACATGTTATTTTCGGCGCTATGGGCATACCGAACCTCAGTGAAAACCTCAACAGGGTTCACTCCTTTCCAGCTAGTTTATGGCTTGGAAGCGGTGTTACCCATTGAATGTGAAATCCCATCACTTCAAATGGCTGTCGAATTACTCCCAGCTACTTCCGAAGAGGAGAAACGTTTATTGTACTTAGCTAAATTAGATGAGACTCGACGTGACGCTGCATTGGCAATCAAGACTCACGCGAAGCGAATGAAAGCTCAGTATGATAGAAATGTGACCCCTCGAAGTTTTTCGGAGGGAGACCTAGTGCTTTTATACGATCAAGCTAACGATAAGCTAGGTGCTGGAAAATTCGTTCCCATGTGGCATGGACCCTATATTGTAAAGCAAAAGCTAGCAAAAGGGGCTTATGAGCTGGTAGATTTTGATGGGGACTCTTTGGGTAAACCCAGAAATGGACTTTACCTAAAGAGGTATTATGCTTAAATGGTGGGTATGGAGAATTTTTAGTTAGGTTAGGTTTTCTTTCTAGCTAGTATGATTGTTAGTTAGTAGTGTGCTTAGCTTAGTGAGTGTGTTTTTCGTCGTTATTCTGGCTTATCTTGGTTTTACTCTTGATATTACAGATGTCGACGCCTCTCCAAACATACATTGGATTTGCTGATGGTGCTTGTCGTAGTACACGGAATATCTCTTCCGCAGCTTGGGTTATCTATTCACCCTCTGACGAGTTAGTTTCTATGCATGGGGTAAGCCTCAGTCAAACAACGAACAACATTGCAGAATACAGTGCAATGGTTGAATTATTATCCGAATCTATTTCATTTGGAATTCGACGTTTGATAGTGAGGTTAGATTCTGAACTTGTTGTATTACAGCTTAATAGAGTTTATGCCATTAGAAATCCTGTGTTATTAAGGTTGTTTTTTAGAGTGATTCTCTTGGAACGTGAATTTGATTACATTGAATATCAGCATATTCCAAGGTCCTTAAATACATTAGCAGATGCAATTGCTTCTCAAGTGTTGGACAGACATTTACGATAATCATGCAAGTAAACTTAAAAACATTTCATCATACATGTTAAACAAGATGAGCCGGTAATAGTGATATATATATAGATAGGAGTGTGTCAAAAAATATACATCGTCTTCGATCATAGGTTGAAAAACACCTTATGATCGGCAAAAATGATAGAATACAAAAAGTCAAAAATGTCACATGTGTCTACAAAGTGACTAGCCAATCACTAGTGGTGCTCCCTGTACGACACCACTGCACGGGCTACCTTGCGCAAAAATCTCCTAAACGGTCCAGGGACCACGACCACATAGCGCTGAAGTCTGATAGGAATATCATCCATAGTAGTCTCAGGTATATCCGCCGTCAGATGCTGTAGATCATGCTCCAACTCAGCTAGTACCTCTGCAGTCGCCGTGTCCTGTGGGGCCGGTACCGGTGCAGCTGGATGTCTCCTCTCAAAAGGCCGGAGGTTGGCTGGACGCTGTGGACCAACATCTGCATTTTGAAAATTTTACTGTCAGTTTTGAGACGATATATATAAAAAACAAAAAAAAAGATACATAATTTGAAAACTCGTGAAAAATAAAGTACCTCTGTCATCCCATTGTTCTCCCTGTGGAAGAACCATGTCCGGATCACCTCGAAAATCTACTCCGGCATACGGAAAGTCCTGAATCGCAAACACCTGGTCCTCTAACCAGTGAAAATAACTGTCAGTGAATCGAACAACTGCCGCACCCTCGTCCGGATGCCGGGCCATCACCGCAACCCATCGTACCAGCTTTGGCTCCTGAGGACCCAAAATATCAACAGTGAGATGCTGAGGGATCAGCATCGGAATTCTCTCTAGGGCAAAGCTCACGACTATAGGCCCATATCCAAAGGTCTTTAGTTTCCCGGTCTTTGTCCTGGTCAGTTGAGCTTTTAAGTTAGCCGACACCGCATCACACCAGTTGAAGATGGTGCCTTAGAGACAGTCAATTGCCATCCGCATTTGGGACCCAATGGCAATATGTAAAGTGGCTGAGCCACAAATCCTGGTCACAGTGAAAGCTAAGACCATGAGTTCACGCCGAGAGATGTATTTGATCTTTATGCCTTTCGCATGGTGTCGATCAGGTAGGCACCAATCTGCTCGGAGACTATCAAGGGATTGGCCACCCGGCCTAGTCCCGGCTAGATTGAGTTGCTCGCCTCTATTCGGCAAGCCAGTGAGAAAGTAGATATCAGAGGGCTCTATCTCGAGTTGTTGCCCCCCGATATAAAAGCATTGCTCTTGAACGTTCCATCTCTCGACCAGCCACTCCAAGAATCTTACCTGAGCCCTCATGCCAGGTATGGCCCAGTATTTGTATAATCCACATCCTCTTAGGGCATCAAGGGAAGGTTGATGATTGATTGCAGCTTCATCAACCTCCTCATGCTCTCTTTCTCTCCAATCCAGCATGATAAGTGCCCTACACATGAACAAACAGGCATTAAAATCAATTTTGGGTAAATTCAATGGTTAATTTGGGAGCTTGGGGTTTCAAAATCCGCGTTTTGCGGAGGACGCACCCCGCGTTTGGCACACAGTGCGCCGGGACGCAGGTGGCTTGAAGGTAGCCTGCGTCCCCGACCTTTTCCCTGTGTAGGAAAAAGTCGAGGGACGCAAGCTAGCCTTTAGAGAACCTGCGTCCCCCGCGGAGCGGTTTTCAAAACCCAAAACCCCCCAAAAATCAAAAATGAAACCTAAAATAAATTTCTAAACGGATGAAATTGACAAGGAGGATGTTGTGAAATACCTGGAAGAGACGGCGGTCGATTCTAACGGTCGGATTTTCCGCAGCGACCACGGGAAGTTTCTTGTCAAAAGCTCCTTTTTCAACCTCAACAGTCAAACGGTAAAAATGACATGGTAAAAAGTCTTTTTATAGGTTTTTTGGATGAATTTGTTCATTTTTCACCATGGAAAGATGTTTTTCGATGTATTTTTGCCTATCTTAAACAGGTATGAGTAATGTGTCGCTTTTGTGCAGGACAAAGGGACTTAGAAGGAAAATTGTCATTTTTTCATGAACAAAATATCAGAGTCATCTTTTAAGCCCTTTTCTGACTCCTAAAACATGAAAAGATCGCCGAGCGTTTCTTTTACACTTGTTAAAATGGAATTAAAAGACGGTCCCCTTATAGCTCTTTTCTGACCGTAAAATCAGGAAAAGATTGTCGGGTTTTTGTCGTTTCAAACTCGATATGGAAATAAAACGACGTGTCCTTGATCGTTTTTTACTTTTCAGGTCAGTGGCACTAATTATGAAAGTACTCCTTGGTCGCAAGATCAAGCGGTTCCCCCAGGTATTATTTTATACTTTTTCGGGCTTGAGGGACGCAAATCTACGAAAAAGTTCAACTTGGAGTCTTCTTAAGTTTTTCAGACTCTCTAAAATTGAAAAACGCCGAGTTTCTCCTATACTGGGCTCGTTAAAATTTCACAGTAAAGGACTTGTTCAATTACAAACAGGAACGAACCACTCCTTCCTAGGGTTCGAATCAAAACTAGGTTGGACTCATCCGAAGGATGAGCTTATAATCAAGCACATGTTATCCTCCTCAAGCTTGTTAAAAATAAAGAGGTACTTGCCAGAAATGGTGGGGGAAAAGAGAGAAGAATGAGCCTATTTGTTACCTTTTGTCTCAGAAGAAGCTTTACTACCACTTTTGAACACGACACTTTTCATTCACCTGGGTTGGGAAATTCTTTACCTCACAGTTGATCAAACCACTTTGAAAGTCTTCAGCTGGGTTCCAGGGATTAACTTTGAGTTATTTAGCACCAAACCATCTGTCGTGTCGTTATGTGTTCAAGAGGTCTGCAAACAAAACTTTCATCTGCAAAATACTTGTCATCCATTTGACCATCCCTGAGTCAGTCCTTACAGCAACATTTCTTCAACTTATGATTTCGTGTTGTGGGCTTGCCTGCAACGGGTCACTTTCTATCGACATCAACACATTATCTAGAGAGATGACTTAGAAATCGTCAGTGCCTTGAAGTCTGCATGCATCAATGGCAGATTTCTCGCCTTTGACGTCAGTTTACATCATTGACTTTCGATCGAAGGATTCCGTGAAATGTTCGACATCAACTCATTCATTCACATCTCATGGATTGTACTGGGTACTTTGAGAACCATTGACATTACTGGTGGTCTCTCTCACGCTTGTTAACAGTTCACATCATCGACTGGTAATCAAGTGGTTTCTACCATGTTCGACATCGACTCATTTATTCGCATGGCTAGAATCGTAGCAATTCGAGAAGTAGGAATGAAGACCCTGGATCAAATCTTTACCATCCAGGCTGCGAGGAGTTTTGTATTCATTATCTAAGTAGACTAATCATAAACAGATGGCTGCGTCCATACTGTGTCTACAAAAGTCTATGATTATGATGTACTGCAAAATCATTCCTGTATCAGAGTAGTTAGTCTGTTAGTTAAAGTTTTAATCTGAGTATGGGAATGCCTACCTCAGTGATGATATAATCTTATACATGTATTTTGTGTTGAAAATTGCAGGTTCTGACCGGGCTCTCCACGGGATAATCCTTGAAATGATAAAGCGCTTCACCCTTCCTAGATAATACAAAACCCTAATCTATTCCAGGCTTCGCACTTTAGGGGGCAATCTGTTACACTAAAAAATGTCACCATGGCTATTTACAGTTGGTATGGCTCTATCAACAGTCATACTACCCTCTTAAGCAAGTCTTATGCCTCTGCTATCCATGTCAAACTCCAAGAAAGAGAGAAAGTCTTTATAAATGTGTTTATCTCTGGGTACGCAGGTTCTCTCAAACCTTGCCTGCGGGTACGCATCTATTGTTCACGAGGACTGCGTCCAAGGACGCTCTGTATCTAAAGGGGCAGTGCAGGTGCGTCCCTCTGAAAAGGTTAAAATGCGCAAGTTTTATCTTCAAAAACTTACTTGTGGTCATTTCTAGAGCATTCTAGAAGGTTGTTCGACGTGTATTGAGCGCCTCCAGATGGTTCATGCACCCCTACCAAAGAGGAACTTATCCCATCAATAAGGGAGTGATCCCATCCAAAGAGGGGACTATCCCATTGATGGTGGACCTGATTAACTTCCTCTTGAGCACTATAAATACAGGCATTGGGCCAGAAGGAGAGAGGTTGAAAGCTATACATTTCTAAGGGTAAATGCTGCAGGAATTAGGACTCCCATTTAGAAGCTTGTGAGGAGAGATTGCCATCTTTGCTTGTTCTATTTGGAAGTGGGTGAGCTTTGTCAAAGTAGAGGAAGACTCTTGTGGACCCTGGAAGGAGCTTGCACAACACCAAGGCTCAGGTTGTAATGGTTCCTTTTGATTACCTTTAATGCAAATTGGTCCATTCTTCTCAATAACTTGTTGTTTATGGGTTATTTCATGTACTCCTTGGTCTATATGTTGAATATGCTTTGTTTTATGTTATAATCAGGTGCTATTTAATTGTTTGACTGTTGGTGATTGCAGGTTTTGGAGAAAAGGGGGAGCTCATCCAGATCAACAAAGCTTGGACTTCTACAACAGCGTTTGGACAAAGGTACGAACGAAACACTTGATTTCTCATATCATAATGCATGTTTAGAGAAGGATAGCTCCAGTTTGTTTTGTTTGTCATTAGAATGTCTTAGACTTCTAGGAAGGTCGGTTGTGTCGCACTCTTGACTGATTCCGTGTGACACACCCCACCCTTTGCTATAAATGGTCCCTCATAACTCGTTGTAAGGGATTTTGGTCAGCCAAGCTTCCAATAGGGGTATCTTATAGAGAGCTTGGATAGTATTGTAATGTTCTTTGCTTCTCCACTGTGGAGAGCTAGTATATCTCTTGGAGGGGTAGGTGGTAGTGACTGTAACATTATGCTCTTGGAACTATTGCTTGGTCATGGTTTTGTTGTATGACTGGAAGTTACACTTATTAATCTAACAGAGCCAACACGTTTCATGCATATGTCATATTGTATTTCATCTATCTTGTTTACTCTAAATGATATATGTATCTATTTGCTTATGCATGCATGTGTAGCTATTTTTTGTATATGTATGTATGAATATTACTAAAATGTGTTGTTGGTTTAACCATCACTTTGGATTGCTAGCTCGCTTTCCTTCCATGTTGTGATGCATCTTTGCTTGTGCGTTCCCTTCTTAACTACGTGCTTTCACAGGTTTCCATGGGACACACTCACCTCACCCTCCAATTGTTAGAACTGCTCATACACCTTCCTTGACTAGCTGCATATGTCACACCCTTGCCACCAATAGGGACATCTTACTTGCCTCTATGTGAAACCGCATTCAAGGCGATACTGTTCGACCCACTACTAGGACTCCTACACCAAACGGTCTGAGGTCTAGTTGGGACTTCTTACCGAGGAGATTGCCTGACATGTTGGTGGGTCCAACACTATCAACAGTTCCACCAAAGAGAGGAGATAAATATGGAGGAGGTGGTTTCCCCCTAGGCAGTGGGATAGAAAACGTCGAAGATTTCCCACACAATGGAGGAGGTGTAACCACTATAGCGGTAGAAAAAGGAGCTGAAGAACCTAGAGGGAAATTAACTACCCCAATCATGACTGTAGGTTTGGAAGAAACCGAAGGTTTAACACAAATTTGGGAAGCCACATTCGAACAAATGGGCTTGAGGTAGGTGTAATGCCAAATGACCATATCAGATGGTGATAAAGTGAATATGTGCTTGGAGTACTCGAAACTAAATGACCAAGAGAGGTATAAATTAGACGAAGTAACAGTTCACGGCTTTCAGGCGGTGGAGTCCTCCCACTCCCCATATAAGGAGAGGGCGCATATGGAAAGCCTTCAGGCAGAAAGGGATAATCAGAACCATCACCAACACCAGGAGTATGGGTGGTTGATACCTCGAGAGAGGAACTTGAGGAGACGTTGGCATAGATGGAATCTCACTTTCTAATGCCACAGGTGGAAACAGTTGATGAGAAGGAACCTGTGTTGTACTAGGAGAAAGTTCCAAAGGTATGTTAGGATTATCGAACATACTATATGGGTGTTGTGGAGATATCACCAAAGGATCTAGTTCGAAAAGCAAATTCAGGGGAAACAACAAGAACTATTGAGGAACCTCAGGACTTTCTTGTTCAAATTCCTCAGATGACGAAAATGACTCTCGAGGTGGATGACGAGAAGCAAGGAGTTGAATGCTCGGGATAAGTCCAAGTTCAAAACCTTGATACTTAAGTAACTCTGAAATATCAAGATGGACTCCTTGTGATAACCCTTGAATATTAGATTGCTAAGGGGGTATGTAAGGTGAACTTGGAAGTTCTACCATGATGACCTTTTCTCAAAATCAAAAGGACAGAAGGTGATTTATTTGAGCTTTAATTAAAATTTACCATTAATAAGGAATAATGAGGCCAAGGAGAACTACATGGGTAGGAAATTTTACCGTGGGTAGAAAATTTTAGAAATTTAAAACAAAAAATAAATAAAAAAGGGTAATCTAGGCAAAAGGGTTTACCAAGTATCCACGAACCGCTATACACACTTTGTCGGAACCAAGGAATTAATGTATGGTGGCTATTCTCCCAAAATTCTCTATTTTGTGTATCATGTCTACAAGTTGTATGACTCAGTTACCTTTGGCTAAAGGATGGCAAGCCAATGGGATCTCCCAATTTAAACGCGATGGTACGGGGAGCACAAGTCTATGTTAGTGTTGTCTAATGTGTAACCATTCGATGAGAGCGTTGCCATTAAATTTCCATATATGGAGCACCTCCAATATACCTGAAAGCACTGGAGAACAGTCCTATATACTTTTGTATGTGGAACATGATATCACCCCTAAGATACAATGATGGAAGATAACAAGAGATACTAGGTTTATAGATGTTGGAACACGCCTCCAACCCAAACCTCTAAATGTTTTCTTTAAGTTCCAAATTCTCCTTAGGTTATTTGAGTAAATTTTAATGTTTATATTGAATTATGTTTAGTTTTGGGGCTCAAAACAATGTCACCTGAATGCCTACGATGCAACTATATGAGAAAATAAAAACTTTCCATTTCAATGAAAGCTAGACTAATAAAGGGAAGAAGTTTAAATCAATAATGCATCAAACAAAATGGATTCTACTAACTTTCACTTTCGCTTTCCAAATGAAATGCCAAAAAGTAAAAATAATTTTCACTTTTCACTATCCTAAATGCAACTTTTCAAAAGTAAAATAATTTTCACTTTTACTAAGATGAACTTATATGAATGATGTTTTTCCTTTGAGTTTAAATGATCTAATGCAACTAATGGATCAACCAAAGAAAAATGAACTTCGATTCAAATGCACCTACATGAAAATGTTTTTCACTTTTCCTTTTGAACAAATGCTGATGCACTTCTTTCAACTTGAGAATCAAACAATATGATCTACGATTGATTATAAACCAAAAATAACTTTCCAATGCAGATAACCTAATGCAACTCAAAAAGGAAATTTTGAAAAACAAGCTAAAAAAAATGAAAAATGATGTTTTTCAATGATTTTGACAGAAAAAAAAACACTCAATCAATCAAAAAACCCAGTATCCCAATGACACAGACAAGAAGCAAGCAATGGCCAATTGACTAGAAACCCTAGAAGTCAATCAGATTTTCACTCCTAGAACTTTAAATCGAATGAGAAAAAGTCCATAAATTAATGAGACAACTAGAAAAATGTGGACAAATCCAAGCATAGAGGACAAGGAAACACCTCAGAGGTCAAGACACACTAGACCAAAAATAGAAACCCTAAAACTTCTCAACTTTCAGGGATCTAACAGTCAAACGCATGATGACAGGGGTTTTAACGCGACTGTTATTAAAGAAAATGTGCTGGAAATGTGATTGTTCTAGGAAAAAATGCACTAGATGAGAAATATTGGGAAAAATAAAAATAATTTGGAAGTCCAGGCTTAACACTCTAAAGTACTGATCACTCAAAGTGTAGACCTATACAAAATCCAAATGACTGATAATTCAACGGTTGGCCAAATTGGTTCAAAAGACCAAACACAAGAAAGAGGTTGAAAGGGCTCTATGCTCCCTAGTGGAGTCACCATTTTTTTGTGAAGACAAAACCTTCTGCGGACATAAGTGATCTCTCTAGTCCTATGGGAGGATCGAGCAACAAACTGGACAAACTAGTGCAAGCTTTCCTAGTTTATGTTGAAATATGCAAAGAGAGAGAGAGAGAGAAACCTAACTCACTTTGATGCTAAGTGCTCAACATTTTTGATGATCTCAATCCCTTAGCTTTGAGGCTTTCTCCTTACTATTCCTTGCGTCCAAATACCTGCAACAGAGATCAAAAGACAACAAGGGATACAAGAGTGTACATAGTATAATTCAAACATAAACCACATGAAAGCTTAAGGAGCATCGTGCTAAATGAATAAATATTTAAACACTTATTGAAAGTAAACACCAATTGTACTTATTATTGAATAAAATAGGGAAGCATACAACCATTTCCTTGGTGCTGGAGACCTTTGTAGTGTATCTCCAAGTACAAGCCAAGACCATTCAAGCACTTCTTCTCCTAGTTAGATGGGCAGCATTCAGGCACAGTTTCAACATAGGAATGCAAACAAGTAATGACCAACCATTCGGGGATAGAAGGGGATTGATTTATAGGACCGGGAGAAGGAGGTAGGGATCCAGAAAAGAGGGAGGAAGGTTCACATCTCGAGGGGAATATCCCTAAATTTAGGATCAAGGACTCAAAATGGGAGAACTCGACCATATCTCTATCCAACAACATCGAGATTGTTGTTCTTGAAGGTTCTAGTAGGTGAAGCTTATCCTCCACTTTAGAAAAGACTGACATAAGAGGTTCAACTCTGGTTTTCATATCAAAAGCTGCACTAGAATTTCTAGGTCAAAATGTTGCAACAAGCCATCAACACGGGCCAATTGTATCGCAAAGCACGCTAATCTTGAAAATTAGGGTTTTATGCAAATTTCTCCAGAATTCTCTCATGGATGGAAAGCATGAAAAAGTATACATGACAATTTATAGATCCAAAAATTGAAGCTATGGAAGGATATATCAACTACTTTATAATAGGTTCCACTTCTAGTGATCCCACTTTGAATGATCTCCAAAATCAAATTGTTGTTTAGACTGAGCGATTGAAGGAGATGAATTCTCCAAAACCTGCTCATCGAAATCTTAGGTGCATCTACTGCTACACATAAGGGCATTATGTGATAGAGTGTCTAAGGTTGCAGGGTACAATATCCTCTAATGTTCTACTAGGACCCCCTCCTCCATAGGTAGGAACTTCAAGAGGAGTTGTGAAAGTATTTTCAAATGTTCCTTTTTAGGGACATACTCGGTATCATTCTTTTCCAATCTACTAAGGTATGACCCCCAATGAACATTGTGATATTTTTCTTTCTTATGGTCATTCACCTCATTTTTTCCATATATTTTAGAAGTATTCCAATGTTCCTAACTCCATTTTCTATGAGTTATATGGATCTCCCACACATAATACTGACCAGTGCAGAGCTCTGGATGCTGTAACTGATTGACTAGATCCCTCTGCTTTCAAAGTGAATGAATCCTCTCATGGAACAGAAGGAACATGCTATATAGGAGGAATAATTGGTGGGATAGGGCTAGTTCAATGCTATAATTGTGAGGAGCAGGGACATGTCACCCAAGATTGTCCTCTGCCAAAACAACCATGGTGTTTTCATTGCCATGGAAATACTCATGCAACAAAATACTCTCTTGAATTGATATCTAGACAGGAGTAGTGGAATTGATAGATATGAGATAATATAATTAGTTTTGAGCAACAGAAACCAAAATCAACCTAGAAACAAAATATAAATACTATTACCCAAGGAGGCATTAGGAGCGGTGCTGATAAGGATTCTTTTGAATAACCTATCGTCACAAAATCTAAGCCTATGTAAGATAAATATGACATGTTAAAAAAAGAGTTATTATAAGGATGCTAAATATATATTCACGTAAATGGTTTCTTCCTCTCATAGTCCTAGGGTTTCATGATCAAAAAAGGGCCCAAATTTATTTCCTTAAAGAAGACCACCAACTAGTCTTCATCCTTCATTACTCATTGTAGCTGGTTACTATGTGGTTTCAATTATTTATTGATATCTTAAGTGATGAACAACTTTCTCATCAGTTGTGGAAGAAACTAAATGACTTCATGAGAGACAAGCAGTTATTTGAGCGATCCATTTATAAAAATTGATCAGATTACCACAGTATGAGAGTTATGCCCACAAAAGAAGAATTGGGAGAGAGTTTTGGATTGATGCTCAAATTGTAGGGTATCAAATCAAGGATACTATGTTAGATCTAGGCACTGATGTTAATATTTTACCAAAGAAGACCTGGGAGGCATTGGGAAAGCCTAAGTTAGTGCTCTCACCAATCCAACCTATACTACATCTTTCCCATTAGTCACTTAGAACATGCAGAAGTTGATGTCATTGGTGTAAAAACTTATGCAGATTTCAAAGTTATTGATATAATTAGAGATAAAGATAAATATACAACCTTATTAGGATTTGATTATTCTTTTGAGAACTATTGCATCATTGATTTAAAGAGATAAACTATGAATTTTGAAGTTAATGGATTCAAAGTCATTCAACCTTTGAATCCTTATCAAGGTCTTAGATACATGAAGCTTGTTGATGACGTAGAAGACACTAATGTCGTTTATTAACTATATCAGCTGATCTCTAGGAAAAGGGAAGATTATATCAACCTTACAACAAATGTATTTCTCATTTGGTGAGGTATTAACACAAAGGCAAGTTCTGATTTTTCACTCAAGGAATGGTAGCAGGGAGATCATGAGTTATATTCCAGAAGATGCACAACTATACTGATCCTCTTGGTGGATTGGAATGGAGGTAAGGAACTATATTATCTTTGATAATCTTATTCCTGTAGATGATTTTGTATGATATATTGAGTTTTCTATCGTGGAGGAGAAATATTTTCCCTGACAGATACTTCTTTGCAAGCTACCCCTTCTTAGTGATGGGATTCTCTTTGCAACATTTTCCCATATTGGGAAATAATCAAATTTTCTCTGATATGCAAATTCATTCAACCAGAAAAGGGAGGTCATATTATTTCTGTATATGAGGTTCATACTAGTCCTAAAAACCACATTCAATATTGTGTTTCACTGATCTGAAAATCACTTGTGAGTGATCTCAGTTAATTAAATTAATGAATGAAGGTATTACAAACTCATGTGCTGTGTGTGTGTTTATGTTATCTTAGGCAACGGATCGATAAGATTGAAAAATACACAGACACTGGAAAATAGTAAGAGAAACACAGTAAGAAAAACAATACACAATAAAATTTAATAAGGAGTTCACCCAATCCTCCTGGGCTACGTCTCTAGTCTAGCTTTCATTGGTGGCCTTCTTTTATTGTGTCTTTGAACAAAGATTTTACAATGAGGAGCTTGAATTGAGTCTCTTGGAACAGATGATGCTTAGTAGAGTGGTTCTTGGATTCCCCAATCCACTAGAGTGCACAGACTCCCCCTTACTACGTCTCGACCTCAACTGGTCTTGATGGGATGAGTCCAATTTGGTACTCAGTTCCCGACAGATATCCTCTCCGGGATTGCTTGAACCTATCAAGCCTGGTTTTGTCTGCTCGATGCTGCCTTAGCTCTGCAGGTTAGCTCAGCTCTCTGTTCTCTGCTTCTGTCTCTCTGTTTTCTTCTTGACTGTCTTCTCTTTTCACTGTCTTCTCACTTTACTCTTGTCTTTCATTCTCTGTCTCTTGATGGCTTAAAGCCAATCTGTATCATGACTGTTTGCTTCCTCTTCCGCCTCTTTAGATTGCCTGTTATTGTTCACTTGGAGTTCCTTGCCTCTGCGTCATTGCCACTGTGTAATATCTCACAGGGAAGTGGCCACTTGTCCTCTTACGAAATGTGCCAGCTCTTTCCTCAAATGGTTTGGTATTTTGGTTACTCTGTGTAATGATTCATTTGCCAACTTAGCGGTCAAATCGGACTTCAATCTTTTATATGCCATTGCTTAATTATCTACCAAATCTGGTCATACATCAGGTGCAATCTTCGCCGTTAGATCTGGAGTCCCCAGATCCTAAGGTATTTGCTCTTATCGCACTATTGACTTGCTCGGATGTTAGCCTGCAATGAGAGGTGGTTTTCTCTCTCATCCGCTGGACACGCGTCATTCACTGTATGGTTTTGCTGGGTCTCCTGACAATTCTACTTACTGCCCAAAACGCCTCCGACATTCTGCCAATTTTGGAGCACCGGTTTTGGAGTGCGGGACCCACCTATCATTTCAGCGTTTTTCCCACAGTTTTCGGCTTTCCCTTGTGACCAAGCGCTCGGGGCAACCCATTTTGAGGGGTTTTCCCCAACACATCAAAAATGGCCTCCGTTTTCTGATGCATACTTCCTAACTGCTAGTTTGCATCCTGCGCGGTCTCCATGGGCCTCGGTCAGTGCACTTTGACAGAGGTCCTCATCTTTCCTTGCTGGCTACAAACTGCCATTGTCCAGAGGTCTTCCTGATAGCTCTTGTTCACAAGTTTTTTGAGGTCTGTCATGATTTACTACAGTCATCGAAATCTGAGAATTTTTCATGGATCCAATTCGGATCACGGCCTTCCCACTGAAAAATATTTTGGACCACCAAATTTGTTTTTCAAGCATTGACTAAGTGAGGATGCAATTGTCTCACTTGTCCAATCTCTATCCATCTTGCACTACTTGGCTTTGAACACTTGAGCCCAACTCTGAGGTACTCAACATCCGCCCTGCGCGTCGTTCTCACCTTCCTGTCAAGAACTGTGTCTTCCTGTAATTCATTAAGATATCTAGGTAACAGGTCATCAATAGAATTCAATTGACTCTGCTCTTCGGGATCCTCAATTAATGAAGGTTCAAATAGTCTCAAGCTATCTGCATTTACGACTAAGTAGATGTGCATGTAAGCTGGTAAATCAAGGTGAAAAGCATTCTCACCAATTTCTCAAGTATCTTGAAAGGTCCATACCTGATAGGTTTTAGATTTTTACCTTCACCTTTCATTTTGTCCTTGCTGATATACAGCTAGACTTGGTCACCAACTTGGAAACTATGCTCCATTCGATGCTTGTCATGCCTTGCCTTGTATTTGGCTTGGATATTTTCCAGTTGTTCCTGAACTGCCTAGTGGATCTCTTGGATTTGTTCAATGAACCTAGTTGCCTTGTCCACATCACTGTGTCCATCAACTGTTATGTCCTTACCAAAGACAAAATCCAAAGGAGACCTTGGTGTGAAACCAAAACAGGTCTCTGTTATAGACATTTTTGTGCCTTACAGCATGGAGCATGAAATGTCAATAATCTGAGGGATCCAAAGTCCCTAAACATGTTGTTCCTATCCCTAGAGGAACAAGGTCAGCAAACCACAACACTACAGATCAGTTCTCCACTGAAAAACACTCAAAAACAGGTCAATTTTGGATCAAAGCAGCTGCTCCACTAAGCATCTGCGCTGAATGTCAAAAGCTCTATGGTGTACCTGCGCTGCATAGCAAGTGCAACAAAGGCTACCTGCGCTGGGCGTACTTTGACATGTGGAGGAATCTTTTCTCAATGTGCCAATGCCCAGGAAGCTTCCAAAATGACACTTGGATCAGAAGATTCGCCTAATGATGAGTAAAGAGGTTCTAAAACTCCAAGTGGAAGGTAGAAACTCCGAGTGGACTCAAGGACTGAAGAACAACTGGAGTTGAAGAGGACAACAAGTCACACATCAAGCTGACTTATCTTCACTCCAAAACTCTATATAAGGATCTCATCCCATGGGATCTGAAGGCCGGAATTTTGTGCAAAGAATTGCTGTTGGTTTACAGTTGTGAGTATTGGGTGATTGCTTGAGGGAGGTGAAGAGGAGATTTCTTTCCGTCGGGAAGGCGATGCTGGATTGGACCTCTCACGGTTGTATCACCGCCTGAACCTTACTTCCTTATATTAATAAAGCATTTGAGGTTCTTCTATTCGCATGTGTTTCAATGGTGTATTGTCTTACTTGCGTATTTGATTTATGCTAATCCTTGAATCAATTATGAATGCATGCTTCTTGTAGTTTCCTTTTCTTGTCTTTTTCGCAGGATCTCGTGTAGCTGGGCCCGTGAGAAGACTTGGAGCTGGGAGCGAGCGGAAAATAGAGGAGATTGGATCGACCATTTGCGCAAGACATCGGTAAGTGGATCTCTTCCTTTCATCTCTTGCATGTCATAAAGAAGTAACTTTAGATAGCTTTGCTTCAGCTGTTGCTAAGGAACTATCACCCTTAGAGTGGGATAGGGTCATTCCGTGTTGGATACTTTTCCCCACAACAGACTGGCGACTCCACTGGGGATCGTGTCTTGTTGGTAGCTTGTGTTTCTTGCTATTCATTTCCTAAACAAAGGGAGTACCGAATCGAACTGCATTCGAATCCTTCGAATGCAAAGTAGAGGGAAGCCACTCTAGCTCAGTGTTGGGCATGTTTATGATTTGAAGAGCTGATCCACAAGGACTCTTTTTAGCTCTTTGTGATAGTGTTCATCTTCCTTAATCATCCTCTAGTGTATACTTGGCTGATAGCCTCTGATTTGGCCAAAAACCATTGATTTTTGAGCAAACTGTGACCCAGAATCTGAGAGAGACGAGAGTTGTCTCTTCAGTGCAGCTGCAGCAAAGGCTACCTGCGCTGCAACGCAGGTCCCGAAGGGGCTACCTACGCTGCATGTCAGATTGACAGTGCAGTACCTGCGCTGATCCAGTTTTGCCTTGTGCAACTGGGGTTCCCTACTGTCTGTTGCCCAGTTTTCAATATTGTTTTTGCAGCCTGTTGTCAACCTGTATACCCAGCTGAAACTACCTTTCTTTGCCTTCATTCCGCCTCAGTTGTATGAAGAAACCGTGATTGTTCTTATTGTATTTCTTGCTTTCATTCACAGTTTCCCGTAGCGAAAGTGAACTAGTCTTGCTGTGACCTCTTGGATCTAGGCCTGTGAGAAAGTGTCGTTGTGATTCTAAGAGCTAGTTTATTACTGTTCATAGCTGCTTGAACATTTGCTTTCATTATATGGTTCGAATTTCAGTATTTCTTGTGTTGAAACGAGTGAATCTTAAGGTGTTCTTTTGATTATTGGACAAAAACTTGTTTTCTTTCACTTGAAATTGAATTCGAAATTGTACAACAGCTTTCTTTTTGTAATACATCAACATTAAGGAAGGAGAAAATAAATACTTGCATTGTGCATGTGCATTTTGACAGTTTGCATGTCGATTTAGGAAAAGTGCATCAGTGTGTGCTCTATGATCTGTTTGAATTGATAATGTCTTTCTTTTCCCTCAGTAGTTAAGATTTTCATAAGTTGAGAGAATTGAAAAAGCTTGCTTATCATTCTTAGACTGCATTTAGGAGTTGTATCATACATCACGTGGTGATCCATAAAGGCGAACTGCTAAGCAAGATCAACCTAAAAAGAACTGAATTTATCTAACAACGCTTTGAAACATAACGAAACACAGTAGAGGTCTAGGTAGAGACGTGTTCCGGCGTCGTTAAACATAGTGACCGTCGATCTCTACGAAGGTGGGTGATTCCTCCTGAGGGACGATAGCACTAATACGGACTTGTGCCCCCGCGTACCGTCGCGTATATTGGGGGACCCCTATAGGAACAAAGCCTTTATCCATAGGAAGCCGTGTTGGCCGCCCTACTGATCGCGATGCAGTGAACACAGCATTCACGAAGATCGACCACTCGTACCGTAAAACGTATTATGTGGTTTCGCGAAAGGTTTGGCACACCCTCTGCCTAGAACTCCAGAGTAGTTTCTTTTGGCCTTTTTCAAACTCTATAACTGAAAAAGTCCATCCGAGCATTTGTCACTTCGGGCTTGTTAATACATCGAAGGAGACTAGAGTCATCTTTAGCTTTTTCTCGACTCTTAAAAATTGAAAAAGCAAGTTGTGTCTAAAGCGTCGTCATATAAAATTCATTCTAAACGGAACATAATCACCCCTTATTCCTGTGTTGATCTTGAGGTTGGGAACATGGAACACGCCAACCAAGGGATTCCACATGATGGGAACCCTAGCCCTTTCTCCTCTTGGGGAGAAGTTGGTGCGCCCCACATGGCCACGTTGTTGCTTCCAGGACTGACAATTGGCCTGCCAGTTTGGCTATTCTCAACCACTGTAGTTCAGAACACCACGGTTCCTGAACAGTCGAGTCAACAGTTAGACCAGTCTAGAGCTACCCTCCAGCCTTCCAATTCTTATAAGCCTTCCTCCGATCCTTCTTCTTCGAAAGGTCAAGCCGCCGAAAGCAGAGCTCCCATAGAAAAGAAGAAGGAAAAGAAGAAGAAAGAAAAGAAGCAGAAGGAGCCAAAGGCGCCTGGGGGCAAGCAAAAGGCATCTAACAAAAATCCACACACAGCACGGACCGGGCCCAAATCGCCATGTGTCATATGTAGAGGGGACCACCTCCACCGTGATTGTCCCGGTATTCCCCGGATACTAAGGGACTGGTCCCCTCGTTTGCACAGTTCGAAAGCGTCAACCTCTGACAACCAGGTGGAATGCTTACCGTCGACCAACGAAAGTGAAGGTTCTAGACAACGAAGGGGAATGAGATTCCCCTGCGAACTGTGTGAAGGCAATCACACCCTCCGCCGTTGTCCCTTTTTAGACGAAGCAAAGAGAGTTTTGGAAGATCAACCGGTTGCACCGTTGCTACTTCCTCGTGGATACCAAAAACTCGCGCCAAGTCCTTCGTTGGTCGAAAATACGGCTGCCCCGCTCATAGGGCCAGCTGAAGTGTCAATCACTGAAAATGAACCTACTGAATCCGGACCGGACGAAAGTCCAAAGGTCGAAACGGCAGTTGACCCGGTTTCCCTTAAGAACTTTCATCTTCAAATACCACAGTCACTGAGGATTCATCTTCAGCTGACACCCCTACCGAAGAGAGTAAGGATGACACCGTCCAGATTCTTTTCATCAACACCGATTCTGATGAACATCAGGGCAATGTGCCCACTCCTTTATCGCAGGAAGGAGCATCGTCAGGATCATACCCGGCCGTGTATTCGGTCCCACCACCAAGCAACCTGGTTGTGTCCTTTGATTGGAACCAAATAGGCAGACCCCGGTTACCAGCCAGTATACGATTTAGAATTATAGTCCAAATATACAAAATGGTAATGGCTGGGACTATCATTGATGAAGGGGCATCTGTGAGTATCCTGTCCTCTATTGCTTGGAAAGCACTGGGTTGCCCAGCGCTTTTGCCTGAGATAAGGAATCTCTCGAGTTTTGACAAAGGAACCAGTCGACCATTAGGGATTCTACCTAATGTGCCTATTACATTGAAAGGGAAGGCTGTCAAGATGAATTTGATGGTCGTCCAAGGACCCTTGGATTATAACCTACTCCTTGGACGAGACTACATATATTGCATGGAAGCAATAGTCTCCTCACTCTTTCGAATAATGTGTTTTCCATACGAAGGAAGAATGGTCAAGCTCGTAGACCAACTTTCATTTCCGGGATCATGCATCGCAAATAGTCACATACCTATCCTGAATGGTCTTTTCGATCAAGAAAGGTCTCTACCTCCGGTTCTTCTTCCTTATAAGTGCGAGTGATTCGGGAAAGTAGGGCCGGAACCCAGGGGGCATGCATCCTGGTCTGCTGGGGTCAGAGAAAACCTTGGGTGTAAAGTAGAATTTCCGCGGGAGTTATGACTAGTCCGTACCCCGTCTCCTCCTTCATCTTCGTAAGAGTAAGAGCCGGCAAGAGTTTGGCTCTCATGAGGAAGAAGGGGCTGTTAGGAAGTGGGGTTGTTCTGGAAAAAGATTCTTTTGTTAAAGTTAAGTGTGTGGCGGAGCATCGTCATTCACCGTCGCCTAGTCGACGTCGCCGAAGAAAGTTCTGTTTGAAAGGATTAGCGGAACAATCTTTGGGTAACCTGAAAGAGGTAGGCCTCACCCATTAAAAACAAAGGTTTTGACGGATGAGTAGGGGCGACCTTGAAATTAGACTTACACCTGGGGGCATGCAAACCTCTTGGAATGCAAGCACGGGTGGCCTTTTAGTTTTAGGTAGGACTAACCCCTCTAACCCGTAGGATAAGTCGATACCCAGCTTGCATAAAGAGAGTATATGGAGCAAAGCATAGCGAGATGAAGCTCCTTAAAAATAGCGAGCAATCTACCAGGAGACCTTCCTACTTTATGACTGGTAAAAACGAGCAGTTTTGGCAAAGTTCATGCTCGTTAAAAAATAAACGCAAGATCTGAGCAGTTTTAACGCAGACTTCATGCTCGTTAAAAAATAAACATAAGCATGTGAGCAGGCTTCCCCCCCAGAGTTCAAGCTCATCCAGAAAAAATGAACCGGTAAATAACCATTTGAGACCATAGATTCATCAGCCATAAAAGCCTTGGTCGTGTTTGTGCGCCGTCACCTCCACTTTTCATTTGGCCGATCATTCACATCCACTTGATTGTTTACCTATTTTGAGGAACAGCTGCGAAGAGTGATTTCACCTAGCCATCCTTGTAACACTGCCGTGATTGGAAAATTCCAACCTGTACCTGGAATCTGCTGCTATCCCTGTTTATCACTCGTTCCTCAAAATACGAGTCTTCTTTGAGCTCTTTTCACTGACTCGTAAAATATGAAAATTTTGCCGAGTTTTGGCCTTCCAGCTCGTTAAAAGGACCGGAAGAGCTATCCCTCCTCTAGATTTTAATCTTTTTGGACCTGAGGGATTATTGCACAAAAAGATCGAGCGCTTGTCTAGTTCGGCTCGATAAAGATATCGAACATTCATCCCTTCTGTATTGTTTTATACTTTTTCGGACTTAAGGGATTAGATGACGAAAAAGGACCCCTAGAGTCCACTTTATGTACCCTTTTTAGACTCTCTAAAGATGAAAAGGACCGAGTTGTCTTTGTCACTGGGCTCGTTAAAAATATTAGATAGCGACAAACTTGTCTTTAGATGAGAACGAGTTTCCTATCGTTAAGCTCATTAAAACATAGCGATGGGCTTGCCCAAAGGGCAGGTTATAGAACAAGCATATGTTATCCTCCTCAAGCTTGACAAAAATAAAGAGGTACTGGTCAGAAATGACTGGGGAAAAATTGGGAAGAACCTCAAAGCTTAATGGTAGCAAGTCGCTCTTGAACATGACACTTTTGCCTCCGTAAATATCGGGTTGGGTTATTATCATTCACCGGTCCCTTCACCATGGTCTCGCCATATCATCCATACATGTGGTAATGCTACCGATCCATCACATCAGTGTCGTTATATGTTCAAGAGATGTCATTCAGAAAGTGTCAACGGGTCCCATCCACTACCATACATCATCTTTCATCCTTCCATGACCGCCACCCTGAATCATATTTCACAGATCGTTTTCACCATCATCACTAGCTCCGTTCCGTGTCACTGATGTGGGATTCATTAAGGCCCTCCTTTGACGGATCACTTCTTGTCGACATCAGCTCATTATCCAAGAGGTTGATCTAGGAACACCCCCTCAGTACTTTGAAGCTTGCATGCCTCAATGGCAAGTTTCTCACTTCCGGCGATAGGTATACATTAATGACCTTCGACCAGGAGACTTTGCGTGGTGTTCGACGTCAGATCCTATATTCACGCCACGTGAATTGTGCTGCAGTACCTTGAGGGTCATCATCATTATCGGTGATTCCTCTCGCGCTTGTTAACAGTTTACATTATTGACTGGTAATCAAGCGATGTCTTTCCATGTTCGACTTCAAGAAATTCTCACATGGATCGACTTGTACTAGAGTGAAGATCGGACAAGTTTGAAGACCCCGGATCTAGTTTCATCCATCCGGGCTGCGATATATATTCAGGGGATAAAAACATAGACATGTGCAGCAGATGATCCTCCTACTAAAAGGATGATAATTAAAAGCAGAGAATTATCAGTCTATTATCAGACGATCGTCTGTTTATGTACAGCAAATGTATTTATAAAGCTGAGCATGGGAAATGCCCGCATCAGCTAGATCATGAAAAGAAAGTATGAAAAGATAATGTATTGTATTGTATTTTGTTACAGGTCACCTACCGACGATTGAATGAACTTCGGATCCTCCTAATAAAGCATTTCACCCGATAAACGACCTCATACTTTAGGGGGCAACTATTATAGACATTTTTGTGCCTTACAACATGGAGCATGAAATGTCAATAATCTGAGGGATCCAAAGTCCCTAAACATGTTGTTCCTATCCCTAGAGGAACAAGGTCAGCAAACCACAGCACTACAGATCAGTTCTCCACTGAAAAACACTCAAAAACAGGTCAATTTTGGATCAAAGCAGCTGCTCCACTAAACATCTGCGCTGAATGTCAAAAGCTCTATGGTGTACCTGCGCTGCATAGCAAGTGCAACAAAGGCTACCTGCGCTGGGTGTACTTTGACATGTGGAGGAATCTTTTCTCAATGTGCCAGTGCCCAGGAAGCTTCCAAAATGACACTTGGATCAGAAGATTCGCCTAATGATGAGTAAAGAGGTTCTAAAACTCCAAGTGGAAGGTAGAAACTCCGAGTGGACTCAAGGACTGAAGAACAACTGGAGTTGAAGAGGACAACAAGTCACACATCAAGCTGACTTATCTTCACTCCAAAACTCTATATAAGGATCTCATCCCATGGGATCTGAAGGCTGGAATTTTGTGCAAAGAATTGATGTTGGTTTACAGTTGTGAGTATTGGGTGATTGCTTGAGGAAGGTGAAGAGGAGATTTCTTTCCATCGGGAAGGCGATGCTGGATTGGACCTCTCACGGTTGTATCACCGCCTGAACCTTACTTCCTTATATTAATAAAGCATTTGAGGTTCTTCTATTCGCATGTGTTTCAATGGTGTATTGTCTTACTTGCGTATTTGATTTATGCTAATCCTTGAATCAATTATGAATGCATGCTTCTTGTAGTTTCCTTTTCTTGTCTTGTTCGCAGGATCTCGTGTAGCTGGGCCCGTGAGAAGACTTGGAGCTGGGAGCGAGCGGCAAATAGAGGAGATTGGATCGACCATTTGCGCAAGAGATCGGTAAGTGGATCTCTTCCTTTCATCTCTTGCATGTCATAAAGAAGTAACTTTAGATAGCTTTGCTTCAGCTGTTGCTAAGGAACTATCACCCTTAGAGTGGGATAGGGTCATTCCGTGTTGGATACTTTTCCCCACAACAGTCTCAAAAGGAGATCTCTGTGTAGAAGAATGTTTTGCTCGGTTGTAAGCATGCTACGCATAACACAAATGTTCATCCCAAATCTTAAGATGCTTATTGCAATATCCTCTGAACAACTGGATCACTGTCCTGTTGACTACTTATGTCTGGCCATCGGTTTGTGGATGGAAATCTATGCTTTTCTTCAGTTTGGTGTCCATCAGTTCCCATAGACTCGAACAAAACTTTCCCACAAATCTGGTGCCTCGATTAGATATAATGGAAGTGGGTAATCCAAAATGAACCCATACATGTTGAAAGAATAGTTTTTAGTTTGTTCAGTTGTAATCTGTTTACTACAAGGTATCAAAATACACATTTTGTTGAACCTATCCACAACAACATACAGATAATCATGACCTTTCCTAGATTTAGGCAGTCCTCCAACAAAGTCCATGGAAACACTTTCCCAAGAATGAAAAGGTACCAGTAATGGAGTGTACAAGCCTAGTTTTCTATTGCTAGGCTTTCTTTTAGCACACATGGTAGACCCTCTTACATATCTAGAAACTGTCTCGTTCATTTTTGGCCAATAACAAAATCTTTGCAGCTGTGCAACTGTTTTACTTACCGCAAAGTGACTTGATACTAGAGAAGTGTGTGCTTCTCGAATTATCTTTACTCTTTCAATTTGTGGAATGCATAGCTTCCCACAATGATATAGGAGTCGGTCCTTTACATGATAGTCCAATTCTTCTATTCGTTTGCCTTGACTTAAAGTTGCATATACATCTTTAAAGTCTATATCTTGAGCATATTGTTCAATGTAGCTCTCATGTAACACAAAATTATGCTTAATTATACTAGATGCATTTATAATGGGTCTAGATAACATGTCTGCAACTTTATTGTGTATGCCCTTTTATATCTGATGACTAAATGAAACTGTTGTAGAAAACCCATCCATCTATAGTGTCTTGATTGCTGCAACCTAGTTTGGGAGTGTAGATATTGAAGTGGTTGATGATTAGTATGTATTACTGTGTCTTTGCCCATTAAGTAATGTTTCCACTTTTTCACACTCTGTACTAATGCATACAATTATTTATCATATGTAGGATAGTTAACTACTATAGAATTAAAAGTCTCAGAATGATAACATATGGTTTTACCGTGCTGTGTCAACACTGCTCCCATGGCATAGTCATTGGCATCTGTTTGGATCTCAAATGGTCTTTGAGGATCAGGCAGTTCTAGTACTGGTGATGTACTAATCTTTTCTTTCAAGGTGTCGAAGGCTTCATACTATTTGCCTCCCCACTAAAACACCTTGTTCAATCCTGTCAAAGCATGTAAGGGAGTTGCAATTAAGGAAAAGTTAGAAATAAACTTTCTCCATATTGTGCTTCTCCTAAGAAGCTCCTAACTTCTGTAACAGATTTGGGTTTAGGCCAGTTCACAATGAATGCCACCTTAGAGGGATATATCTTCAATTCGCCACCCCCTACTATATGTCCCAAATAATTCAAAGATGTTTTGCAAAATTCACATTTTGAGAGTTTAACATAAAGTTTTTCTCTTTTCAAAACATCTAGTGTCTGCTTAACACACTTTAAATGTTTTCCCATGTTTTTCCAAATATCAGAATGTCATCCAGATACACAATAACAAAATCATCAAGAAAAGGTCTGAGTACATAATTCATTATTCTCATGAAAGTAGCAGGAGCATTAGTCAAGCCAAAAGGCATAACCAACCACTCATACAATCCCTGCTTTGTTTTGAAAGCAGTCTTCCATGCATCTTGTCCTGCAACTCTAACCTGATGATATCCACTATGCAAGTTTAATTTGGAAAAATAAACAGCTTCTTTCAATTGATCTAAGAGATCATCTATACGAGGAAGGGGGATAACGATTTTTTATTGTTATCTTATTCAATGCTCGATAATCAATGCACATTCTCCATGAGCCATCTTTCTTTCTCTCCAAAACGATTGGAGATCCACATGGTGATGTGCTAGGTCTGATGAACCCCTTCTTGAGCAACTCCTGCACCTACTTCTTGATTTCAACATTCTCTAAAGTGGACAACCTGTACATTCCAATGTTAGGCAATGGAGCATCTTGCTACAAATTAATTTCATGCACTATTTCCTTTTTGGGTGGCAGACCTTTAGGTTCTTGAAACAAGATATCATATTCTGAAACAACTTTTTCTAAATCAGCTTGTTGTTTAGCATCACAACCCTCAAATACATTGGTTTTATCAGGTTTCTTGTCCTTTACAACCATCAGTAAGAATTGTTTGCATGAATTTATCATTCGTTTCATTTGCCGTGAGTTTATGAGAGTATAATTATTCTTGAGCTTATGAGCTCGTACAAAGTATTCAATTCCATCTTTAACAAGTAGATACTTGTTCTCACCTGTATAGAAGATAGCTTTTCTATCATACAAGTAAGGACTTCCTAAAACAATTCCACATATATCCAAAGGAATTATGTCTAACTCAACCTCATCTACAATTGCTGACCCAAAAGAAAACTTAAGTTTGCATTGTCTAGTCACTTGTAGTTGTGCTTTATCATTTAACCATCCTAATGGGTATGGTTTCTTGTGAGGTGTGGTCAGTAATCCCAACTTCTTTATAATTGCTTCAGAAATTAAATTTACTTGTGAGCCACCATCAAACAAAGTATCAATCTTTCGATATTTGGACATAACTAGAATATGGAAAAGCTCATGTCTTTTTCTCTCATTTTCTTCATCAATAGTAGATTGTGCAGAATTACTAGTAGATGCTTCAGAATTCTTACCTTTTATACCTATGGCTGTAATAGTTGTTTCATCTCCCGATTCTAACCCCAAATCTTTTTGAATAGCTGCAACAGTCTTCTTCTTCTTTCTTGCAAAATTCTTAGGCCTTAGCTCCGGATGCAGAATCCAATAGTGCTCATCATCATGCCCATCATTCTTATAGTGAGTGCATGAAGACTTGCTCTTCTATGCAGTGTTAGCCTTCCTTGCTTTCCATTTCTATTTTTGTTTCTCCTTATCCTTGCTTGCAGTGGGTTGGGATGATCCCCCAACTTCTAGATTTCCATTCTTTCCCTCTAGCTTGTACAGATACATTGTCTATACTAGTGGGATTAAACATGAGGATAGTGTCCCTCATGTAGCTGTGTAGACCACCGATGTACTTCAACAGAGTCTCAGGTGAGTCTCATGAGATTCCTAAAATCAATGCTCTCTTCCTAAATTCTTGGGTTATCCTTGTACACTTTTCACTTTCAACTATCGAAGAGTTTGCCAGCTCATCATGGCCTGGTGCATGTAGGCCAATGGATATAACTGCTTTTTGATTGTAGAAACAAATTCACTGTTAGAAAATTATATATTACGGAGCAATCGAACACATAAAATATTGCAGAAATATAAACACAGAAAACGCACAAAACAAGAGAGACACAGATATACGTGGTTCACCCAGTTTGGGCTACGTCCACCCCGAACAGCCAGTCCTTCTTTCTATTATCCAGCAAAATGAAGAGACACAACCTATAGCAAATCCGCTGTAATATCCTCTGTTTTCTCTCACAGTCTCACCTCTATGTTTCTCGCTCACATAATACACATCTATATCTCAGCCTCCAATACAATACCCTCATACAAAGAGAGGGGTTGCCTTCTAGGGCAAAAAACCCTAAACTAAACATAAGTTCTACCGTCAGATCATCTGCCTAATGAACGACCCAGATTGACTAGAAATTACTATACTTTTACAAGGAAATTTTACATTTGTTTTTAGCTTTGGGGGCGCTGCCCCTGAGCCCCCGTCGGGGGACGCTAGCCCTTGCACCCACCCGCGTGTAGGGGTGTACAAACTTCTTGGGGTATACATCCAGCTGAAACAAAGACCTTTGAACAATCATGCTCCACACACAACATCCACTCCAGACAGAAATAGTCTTACCATGTCTCTTCATGTCAACTTGGGTCCTACCTTCCCACCAAACTAAGGTAGTGCCTCCAAGGCGTAGGCTTTCCAGCTGAATCTTTCTCTTGTTTGAATCGATACTGTGCACTCTACAATAAACATCAATTTGTCTAATCCAATTGTCCAGCTTTTCTGCATTCAACTCTCCATCATATATAGGTAAATCAAATTTAACATCTATCTTAATCAAAGATGCCTTCTTTTTATGTTTAGGGCTGTTAGGAAGTGTGACAAAGCTTTCTTCTTTCCCTTTACCTTTTGAGTGGTCATGGAGGAAAGACTCTTCTTCTCTTTTTTCTTGTTTACAGCCTGATGAGTCTTCATCCTTGTGTTTTCTAAAATCCTTATACATTTCCTCTACCATGGACCTTATGGCTAGAAAACTATCTATGAATTGAGGGTCTGGCCCTATAGAACCTTCTTCTGACATGGTCTTCTAAGGATAGACTCTCCCAATTCGAGGATTAGTTTCGACCAACTCTCCTTCTCTTAATTTGAGCTTTGACCTAGTTAGCATTCAACAACTAAATCCATCACAAGCTTGTCTAACCTTAATAGCCTAGAGCTCTGATACCACTTGATCTGAAAATCACTCATGAGTGATCTCAGTTAATTAAATTAATGAATGAAGGTAATACAGACTCATGTGCTGGTGTGTGTCTATGTTATCTTAGGAAATGGATCGATAAGATTGCAAAAGACACAGACACTCGAAAACAGTAAGAGAAACACATCAAGAAAAATAGTACACAACAAAATTTAATAAGGAGTTCACCCAATCCTCTTGGGCTACACCTCCGGTCTAGGTTTTAGTGGTGGCCTTGTTTTATTGTGTCTTTGAACAGAGTTTTTACAATGAGGAACTCAAATTGAGTCTCTTGGAATAGATGATGCTTAGTTTTAGAGTCGGTCTGGTTAGCCCTCCGTCAGAGATAAAAACTCTTTATGCATTTCATTTTTAGGTGTCCCGCTCCATTCATTTAGCTGGATTCTGCTAGGGGCATGCCATGATCTGACGGAGAAGGTCATGCTAGTCATTTCCCCTCATGTCTGGCTGCTGCTGGCTTAGGTCTTTTGTCAATGATCACCAAAGTCCATGACAGTCAAGGTCTGGTCCTTTAATGGACAAAAGTCATTTTCGGTCATTAGGTCTAGGGATTAAATCAATTTGGTCTTTAAATATGTCAAGTAAAGCCATCCAGGCAGAGTGATGCCCTTGTAAAGTAATGATTCATAGAGTTTCATCGTCATATTGATAAACTTCGACTGTTCTCAAAAACTCTGTTTGGAAGAAAATTCAAACAGTGTCATGGGTGATAAAATTTTCAAAAAGTCTTTAGTTGATCTCTTCAGGTGTAACCATGGTTTCCGTGGCCAAATGTCCTGTCAAGCAATCCCTGCAAAGAGTGTCGAAAATTTCATCACTTGAGCCAAATTCAGAGGAAAAGTGAAAATCAGGGTTGTTCTAAAGTCAGTGAAAAAGTGTCAAACATAACATTAGAAAGTGGGTTTTTTGAAAAAAGAAAAATTTAAATCATGACCTCCAAGTCTATATATACAAATTCCCACCAAAATCAAATTCATTGTGCAATCCAAAGGCAGAAGGAAAACATTGCAAAGTCATGGAGAGTGCAAT